>CM034147.1:917965955-919366749 GCA_019776745.2 Taxus chinensis | reverse complement strand
GTCATCACCAATACAGACCCCCTCCAATTACATGTCTGCCCACCTCATCTGAACCAACGCATTGCTAGATGGCTCATGCTTCTCGCCGACCTCGACCTTGAGTTTATCCACCAAAAATCAATCAAAGGACAAACCATCTGCGGACCAACTTGCGGACGCTCCTTTACCGGGGGAACAATTTACCAATTTCACATTTCCCGACGAACTCATCGCTACTCTTTCCATCGCGGAGGGTAGTCGTACCCAATGACCCTCTTCTTCGATGGATCTAAATGCCAGCGCGGTGGAGGAGCCAGTGTTGTTCTCATTCCCCTCAATGCTGAACCTATGCCTCTTTCATTCCGACTTGATTTCCCTTGCACTAATAATACAGCGGAATACGAGGCCCTTGTTCTGGGTCTCCAAGTTGCATTACACTTAGGCATCAAATCTATCAACATTTTTGGCGACTCTCAATTGGTAGTCAATCAAGTTATGGGCATCTACCAATGCAAAAAACGAGGAACTTCAAAAATACAAACACTACAAGGATTCACTTCTAGCCTTATTTACCCACTATTCTATACAAACCATTCCCCGCTCCACTAACAAATTTGCGGATACTATGGCTTGCTTAAGCCTTGCAAATTCCCCGCCGCGCCAACTGACTCTAAATTATTCGTCGTGGTCCAACAACTTTTTGCCCCATCCTATTCAACCCCGGTAGTTTGTATGATAAATACTGTGTCCACTAATTCACAGGATACCTTGGTACCACCAATTCCACGACTACCTTACAATCTCTGTCCTCCCACCTGACCTTACTAGTAACGGAAAACGTGCTTTTCTTAAAAGTGTTTCGCGTTATGTTGTCATGGGGGGACTCCTCTATAAACGTGGCTTTGATGGCATCATCCTTCACTGTCTAACTGGCGCGGAGGCCACTCATACCATCCAACAGGTCCCATGACGGTATCTGTGGCGGACATTTTAGCGGCCTTGCCGTGGCCAAACGAATCCTTCGCCTTGGTTATTATTGGCCTACTCTCAATAACGACTGCTACGAATATGTTAAGCGTTGTGTTATGTGTCCAGCAACATGCCAACCTTCGACATACTCCTAGCCACCCGCTCCAGATCGCTCGAGATCTTTGGCCCTTCTCACAATGGGGTTTAGACCTTATTGGTGAGATTCACCCAACCTCTTCACAATGTCACCGTTGGATAATCACAGCGACTGAATATTACACAAAATGGGTGGAGGCTATTCCACTCATTTCAATCAAAAAAGAAAAAATTGTCGAGTTCATTAACCACCACATTATCTGTCGTTTTTGGTATTCCTCATCGCCTGATAACAGATAATGGAAAATATTTCAAAAACAAGTTGTTGCAAGACCTTTGTGACAACTTTGGTATCAAACTTAGTTTCTCATCACCTTACTATCCACAAGCCAATGGGCAAGCTGAGTCCTCTAATAAAACACTAACCAAAATCCTCATGAAAGTTGTCAATGAATCCGGAAGAAATTGGCACGATCACATTCCCTTTGCCCTTTGGGCTTATCGTACTAGCATTCGTACCTCTACTAATGCCACACCTTTTTCTTTGGTATATGGTACCGAGGCTGTTTTGCCTCTCAAAATACAAATACCCTCCCTTAGAATATCTCTTCAGGATATTCTCACCAACGATGATTTCCGCTAAGAACGGTTAGCCCAATTGGAGCTTCTTGACGAACGCCGTCTTACAGCTCTTGATCACCTTCAAATCTATCAAAAATGCATTAAATGTGCTTATGATAAGCGACTTCATGAGCGTACCTTTAAGGTTGGTGATCTTGTTCTCAAAGAGAATCAACATGTAACCAAACTAGAAAAGAGCAAACGTGGAAAATTTGCTCCTAATTGGATTGGGCCTTATATAATCACTCATATCTATGGGATCTAGGTACTTATCGTTTAGCTTCGCTTAATGGTAAACCTGAGGCTGAACCCCTTAATGCCTTGCATCTTCGAACATTCTACTGTTGAAATTAGTGTTATATCACTTCTTATCTACCTGCCGCTCGTCCCTTGAGCTCACTTACCACTACATACACTCTGTTTCCTACACTTCATAATAACAATCAAGCTCACATAGTTTGATCCTCACCTCCCCTTGATGATGCCTTCCCCTTTTTAGTCTAGTCCATGACTTCAAAATATTAAAATAAGCCGTATTCTTATGGGATTTTCTTGAGTCAAACTTCCTACTAAACTAGATGCTTCACGCCAAATGAACATCTAGTCATCTAAATTAAATATAGACTACTCCCTCGAAGGACAGCTATATGCCGAACTATTGCTGCTATTATATATAGACTGCTCCCCCGAAGGACAGCTATGCATTACAATCATATCTGCTACTACAAATAGACTGCTCCCTCGAAGGACAGCTATACACAGTCAGCTTTTATCAGAAGCTTCTCGCATTGATCAGCTTCATGAAGACCTCAAGATTAACACAATACATATCCCTTGTAGACTTCCCGCATCGATCAGTCTATATTCAGCAAAAAAAGAAGCCACATTCAAAAGTACTTTTGAGTCATGGACTTGTCTACTTAGGGTAGGTTCTCTTTCATCAGAATAATCACCTTGTAACAAGCTCTCAGCACCCCCGCCTATATCAACCACCTCACCTCACCATTTGTCAAAGCAACAAAACTCAAGGGACGAGACGTATATCCGATATATTGTGATTATACAACTTTTTTCACCTATCGACTTCTCGCCTATGCAAGGTACCTAGGGATTCAAGCTCATCCTATGTTAATATGTGGTTTGTTTAGCTCTTCTCAACTACGGGACACTTTTGCCTCTTTTGCTCGACTCTAGGATTGTGTGTTGACCTTAATCAGGACCCGATTCCCTACTACTTGGGTAGGCCTATACCTACATCAACATCGCCCATACCTTACCAACACCAACAACATTACCCTATCAACATCAAATTCTTATCAACCAACAAATTGCCTAACCATACCCCAAATTGCCTGAATTCACCTCTCCCTGGTCCTAAGGGAGAACTACATCGGTCTGAGGCCCCTCCTTGCTTTGTGCAATGGGCTATGTAGGCAGCACTTCGGAGACATGGGGTCTCCCAAGGTTAGCTCGACCATCCCCTACCATAACCTATCCTGTGTGGTGAATATAAATATTTTTTGTGTATTTCTATTTAATCACAGTCCTCTTTATCCTTTTTCAAAATCACGAGTTTAGAACCTACCGGTACGACGACACGTCATTGTGGTGGGATGGGTGGTGGCGGTCCAGCTGGTCCGGCCCCTCCAGCTCCTCTTGCCTGTGCCATGGCTCCAATCCTGATCTACTGGGTCCCTGGCCAATCACCTGCTGCCTCCTCCTCAATCGGGCCCACTATCAACTCTCTCCGCCAATCAAATAGCTCCACCTCACTCAATAACCCTCCAAATCAACTCTCCACGTTAGACAAGTCGCTTTGGTTTGCAAATAACAAAAGTGACAATGACAGGCCGTATTTTTCTTTTTATAGGTTTTTTGACCTTAACTCGATGTCGGTTTCATTTTGCCCTAAGGAACCGGTATCGGTCTCTTAACCGATATCGGTCATGTAGAATCGACATCGGTTCGTATCCCAACTTTCCCCCAATTTATTTTTGCCCTTCTTTACCATTTGCCCCTTTTTCACCAACACCATCTCTATTCACCTGTGTTGAACACCATTTGTTCACTTGTCCGACCTGACCCAAGACCTCAACCTGCCATTTGGCCCAACCCAAGGCCTCACCCTAACCATTTTGCCTGACCCAAGGCCGCAACCCTAACCATTTGGCCCAACCCAAGGCCGCAACCCTAACCATTTGGCCCGACCCAAGGCCGGCAACCCTAACCATTTGGCCCGACCCAAGGCCTCAACCTACCTATTCAGCCTGACCCAAGGCCTCAACCTACCTATTCGGCCCGACCCAAGGCCTCAACCTACCCATTTGGCCCGACCCAAGGCCTTGCCCTCACTATTTGACCCTGACCCAAGGCTGCCACCCAACAACTTGGCCCAACCCACGACCGTACCACTTCCATACCTTACCCAAAATCAACACCATACACTGTATCCACCCATCCGGTAGTTTTTGGTTCAATCGAGCTCACCTGTTCGTGTTTTAGCATGATTAGGGTCCTTGACTTGATCTGTCGACCAGCTTTGCCCAGACCTAAACCGTGACGTTTATCTCAACCAAACCAACCTTTTGGTACTGCCGAACATGCCTAAACGTTCCTGTACCTTACCTGTTATATACCCTGGAGCTACTTCCTATGCCTTGGATACCAGGATTATATCACCCTTGTTTGGATAAACTATCGACCTTTGCCTATACATTGCTGGTTTGCTTGTCAAATCATGTACCCTAGTCGTACTATTGCATTTCAACATGCGTCTGCTTCCTTGGACCTACCCCACCACCTTACCATCCTCTCTACAACATATACCCTTTATCAACCCTATCCCTGATTTCCCGTTCACTCAATCTGTGATAGATTTGAGGGGGATTACCTATATCCTTAACATGAGAAACCACTTCATATTATTGTCCGCGCAGCTTTACAGAACAAGCTACACGATAATAAGGGGCTAATGTAGACACCAAATTCATGTCTTACGACCCCTTGTGACCCGCATCCCATTTCGCAACCTAACCTCATTACCTAAACTTTACACAATTATTTATTAATTACCTTGTAATTGATAAATCCACATCACCTTACCCGCCACCTCACTTTGCCACCTCATCATGACCTAGCCCTAACCCTAAACTAACCTAATTAAGACCCATGACTTGGTCTAGACTCACATCCATAACTAATGCCTCCTTACTCGCACCCAAAGCCGACCTTCTAGCCACTTGACCAAGCCCGCAACTGATCTCTCGGGAGAAAAGCAGGGAAGGTGGGCTATTTTACTAAAAATAGCCTACTTTTTCCTTACCGATGCCGGTTCCTACTCGACCGCCGTCGGTTACGCAACCGCCATCAGTTCCCTGTAAATGGGCTCCCCAAACCAAAACAATGGATCGGAATTTCATTTTGGAGATCAGTCAAAGGATTTCTGGATCAACAAAGAGCATTGCGAGTGAGGAACAGAGTCCAGATCTTCACTTGACAGAGCAGAGACGAGTAAAGAAACCAGAAGTGTTTACAACCGAGGAGATCAACTTGCATCTTGGTCAAAACCAGTAAGTCACATCTTGCATGTCCTTTGTTATAACATTTCTTATGCTTCTTGAATCTCAGTCCTCCTAAATCCGTTTATGAATCCACTACCCAACGTGCCATTGCATCTAACTGTCATTCTTTTGCTTCTAATCATCCCATTTCCTAATACCATCCAAAAACCAGCCATTACAAACACCATAGCTACCAAGAAGATCCTAGAACCCACTGGTATCGGTTATCAGTAACCGGCATCGGTTCAGTAACCGGCATCGGTTCCTCTGATCAAAACCAGAAAACCAGCCTTTCCCCCTACCCAGTTTAACAAAATAATTTAATTGATATTTTGCAAGTCTTTTGTGTTAATTCATATTAGCAGGGGAACTGACCACCTTCGAAAGGAAGTTTTATATTTCCTAGGCCCAAGGCAGTTTCCTCATTTATTGTTTAATCAAAATCTTGTGGTCTTGTGTTCTTATTTACAGGTAGTCCTTCCAAGACAAAAAGGAGTTCTCCGCAGTCAGCCTGATCTTTCTCTACGGTACGCGCACACCATCTCGACATTCAACAGGTATTCCTCCTAACCCTAACCTCATTTGTTTCTAAAAGGAATGAAAGGATAGAAGCAACTCTATTCCCAGAAGCCGAAACATTTCGAGCGAAACACCGTGGGTGCAAAGAACTATATATTCATAGCAAAAATGAGAAGTTCCTGGTAGAGTTACACGTGTTTTGAGTGAGCACTTATAATTTTTTTTGGGTGATGTGCTAGCGTGCATGATTATTTTGTGTTGAACTAGACTATAACACAACATTTTGGTTCCATTTTCAAGACCTTCTTTAATTTTGACTCTCAAGATGTGAGTCACACATGGTGTTTTGGTTATCCTTGGAAAATATTGAACATTGGGATACATGAGGGAAAAGATAAAAATTTGCAAAGATACGGTACCTATTGAAAGTTCAATCCATGAAAATGGGTTGAGGACAATTTGTATGATGCACTTTATGAGACATTTTTTAGCTTCTTCCCTCGGTAATTATACGATTAGTTAATAGCCAATGCATAGAATAAAGGGACAAGGGACATTACAAAAGTAGATCTAGACTCAAGACAAGTATCAAGCATTAGCTTATTTGGACAAGTCATGGAAACACGTAATAGATCATTGGTAGGAGGGTGTCTCAATAAATTACACTTTAGATTGTGTGATTTTGAATTACTCATGTCCAAAGGAAGATGAATTACATTTCTCTTTGTAATCCTAGAGGATAGCATTTACGCACTATCCCACTTTCCATTAAAATCTTGATGATAGAACTTGGAATTGAATCCCTTACTATGGATATCTAAAAAAATATCGTGTGCAAGGATAGGGAAAGGGGTTATAAGGGATGGTTATTCAAATGGAAGCAAAGAGAGAATAAATATTGTGCAGATACAATAATGCATGAGAAAGGGTGGAATTAAGAGGTTTTTGAGATAGAGAGGAATAGGGCCATTATGTAGTATTGAGAACCCTGAGGAAAGTGAGGGGCCACAGGATTATATCCCTTCTGATATTGGGAAAGCACGGAATGACCCCCTTAACATCTAGTGAAATTGAATTTAGTGAAAATTTTAGAAATTATTGGCACACATCCAAATCACCCTGGACCCTTATCCCTTGTGCATGGTACTCAAGTTTTGGAAGTTCATATAAAATATTATCATAGTGACGGTGAAGAACACAAGCATAATCGAGGATCTCCGTGTTGGGAAGGTGACATAGGTAGAAGTGTATTAGTGTCCAAATAGGAAGCCCAACAGATAAAATCAGCACTCATGGCACTGGCCTCTGCTGCTCAATAGGATTTTCTAACATGTCAGTAAACTTTATCTGGGAGTAGTATTATAGGCACAACACAAGGACATATTATCAGCATACTACTCTTTGTAAGCAGTTGTTATCCATATTTTTTCCCCCAAAAAATTAGATCAACCACGACCCCACATAGAAGGAACCAAAGAAATCACGTTCAAATCCTATAAACATGTTGCAGAGGGACTCTACAATGGAGTGGTGAGGCCTGTGAAAGATCAAATGACCCCATGTGCAAGAAGAAATTAAAGAAACGGGTCTCTCTGGTGAACCCGTGCTTCAAATCCAGCAAAAAATTATAGGAGGGCTCAGAAATGGAATAGCAGGGTCGAGGAAGGAGAAGACAGTGTCAAAAGAAGCCAGAGGCTCAAAAGAGAAGAAATGGAAAAAGTTTGAAGTCTTCGGGCTCTGAAATAATTCAGAACGAGCTCCAAAAATTGACTAAGTATGGAGGAGACAGTGGATGCTGCCAAGTGTCCAAACAGCACACCTCCAAAGATTGGATCCAAAAGGGGAGGCTCAAACAAGCGCCAGGCCCCCACATGTCCCAAGCCCAAAGAGGAGGCAGAGTCAACAACTAAAAGTCAAAAGGTGAACAGGGTGGGCCTAAAAAAATACTAAGTATAGAAGTGCTAGCTAGAAGCTGTCATCACGTCAGTGCATCTCCAAAGGTGAATCAAAAGTCCCTAAATGAGTGTAATCCAAAAGTTGGATAGAGCGGGTCCAAAAAATCAACTAAGTATGGAAAGTGAGCACCAACTCGCCACGTGTTCAGGGTCTTGAAAAGGTAAGAGACGGTCGATTGAAAATTCCAAGAGCCTACAGAGGCTTCCACATGTCAACATGATGATCCTTCAAAGACAAAATCTTGAGCAGGTTTTTAGGTGAGCGTGGAGCCTCCAACGCATCCAGTTTCATAAAGGGACATGGTCGAGGTTGAATAGTCAAAGCATTGAGATAGGCCAATGGAGGGTTCCAAGTGTTAGGATGGCGCTAATTCAAGAGCATAATTAAGGGAAGGTTTCTCAAACAAGTGTCAGGCCTACCGCATGTCCCCGATCAGATATATGACCCCGCCGAGAAAAATAACTTGGCCAAAAAACATGAAGAGACTGAGAAAGCCATGGAAGAAGCCACGTGTCAGCCTGCACAACTCCAAAAGCAAAATACAAAGGCTACCCTCAGACATGTACCGAGCCCTCCACGTGTCTGGTTTCAAAAGGGGGCCCATTTTGGTAGTTGATTCCCACCATTTTGTATGGACCCGATTCAAATTTCAAATGGGCATATCTTTCAACTCGGGGCTCAAAATCTAGTAAATCTGGCACTGTTGGAAATATCTCGACCTCATCTACGCCATGGAGATCTAAAACTTTAAGTTTAGAGAGGTTAGGTGGGGAAAAAATGAAGAAACATTTCTTCAGGCCATTAATACAAGATCTATTTTCCCCAACAACCAGATCAGATTTGATCTGATCCATCATTTCCTCCTCCTTCGAGGCGTCAAACAAGTAATTGATGCAGTCAAGACAGATTTGGGGTGGATTTTGCAAGAGGCATTGATGATAGTGGTTGAGCTTCAAATTGGTTTTCCCACTTCTCTCTCCTTCTTCCCTCTGTGTTGAATTTATAAAGGCAAGGTCAGGGCTCATTGTAAAAGGTTGGACATTTCTGTTTTGTGCCCTCCCTTCTTCTTTTGTTCACAAAAGGATTTGTGGAGCTTTTCTAACCTCTCCTTCGGGTTGTAATGCAAGTTTTTCCTCTTGGCTACTGCAATATGTTGTATTAACTCCTGAGCAATAATAATATATATATGTCTGTGGTATGTTGTCTTAATCCTCTCATGTATTCGTTATTGTCTCTCTGATCTCTTATTGAGATTTGGTCATCTATGCATGTTGTTTGTATTACATTCATGTGGTCTGTGTTAAACTACAAATGAGTGTCTAACATTCCTTTGGTGAATCACCTCGTTAGCTTAGGTTTATTTTCTTGCATCTCTTTAACCCTGTCTCCTTGGTAGATAGAATAGATTTACAATAGATCCTCTGCAATTTGTTTGTGTACACCTAAACAGAGGGATAGGAACCAGCCTCAATCCAGAGAGCTCTCTCAACTCACAAGGTCCCACACCTTGAGAGATGCTCCATGTTGTGCAATCACACTGAGATTCTCAACCCATCTGGTTGCAAACATTCAAGGGTGTTGTGATTCTACACTAAAAGTTTTGGCACACCTGGTGGGACAAAGAAATCTCCATATTTATTACAGTAAGATTGATGTGCACTTGCTGTGATTATAGCTATTTAAGAAGCCTTAAAACTACACATCTAGCAACTCCAAAAGGGACAGAATCCACTGGTTTCAGCAGTCCAAGCTTTCCAAGTTCATGAGAAGAATACAAACAAGGTCAAGAACCAGAGAAGAGGGATAGTTTTTCCACCTGCACTTATCTCCAGACAGAAGGAGAAGGGGGAGAAGAGCCCAGAGGTCTCCATCTCCACCAAATAGATCCTTGTCAACACCTCCTCCTAGTAGGGTGTTCTTTCAATCAACAAGGGTCCTCAGGTTGATCATAATGACACAACCACCAAATCCTTATGTTAATTTCACTGGTAACAACCCACTCGCTTTTAATGCACAAAATCCAGTCCCAGTGGCATCATTAAAGAGCATCCCATATTTCACTGGAGAGAACCAACCTTCTCCTAGTGACCACATTCAAGACATTGCAAATGTCTATACAATCCATGAGATCACCGAGATGGACATTGCAGTTAATTTTTTAGCCTCTTCACTCAAGGGTAAAGCTTCACAATGGTTCAGAAGCCTAACAGCATGCTCTATTCAGAATTGGGACCATCTATGCAGAGCTCTTTATGACCAGTTTGGAGAAAAAGGAGATAACTTATCCTTTTTGGAGCAACTAACAACAATAAAAAGAGCTCCTAACGAGCAGTTGACAGATTTCAACCTCATTTATTTCAAAGGACCTGGGACAGGATTCCATTGGCTTTAAGGCCCACATATGCAGGTGCTTTCTTATACTTTCTTAGAGCTCTAAATTTTGATATTGCTTTAATGATTTAGTTAATGAGAGGCACAACCTTACCTGTAGCTTATAGCCTTTCCATAGGAGCTGAAAATTGTTTAATTCAGGCTGAAAAACTTGCTTCTAGGCCACCCATGCCTCTATACCTAGAATTAGGAAGCCCAAGCACTAGCCAAACACCCACATTAGCTCCTATACCTACTCCTAGGAATCAAAGTTCAGTTGAAGCCTCCACCTCATCCTCTAGCACCTCAAAAGAGCTTCAAGAAGTTATGAAACAACTTCAAATCCTAGGGAATGAGTTAGTAACTATCAAGAGGCAATATGCTCAGATTTCTAGGCCATATCAGCCTCAAGCTCAGTATCAGGCTAGACCCCCATATCAGCAAAATAGACCACCAGCTCATGCTGTAAATCAAAGTCAAAACCAAGGACAACCTCAAGCTGATAGACCTTTCAGGTCATATGATCCAAACAAAACTTCAACATCAAGGGCATTGGTTCCAGCACAAAACAACATGGCACAAGAATATGATTGGTGTTTCCCATGCAATCAGCCACATAATCAATCAATGTGCTTCAATGGTGCACTAAACCAGGCCTTGATGGTACAGACCACTAGTGTGTCACAAGAGTCTAGCCAAGAAGAAAATCAGTAGCAAGGAGCTCAGCAAGAGGCACCTCCAAGTGAAACTATGCTTGTCAATTGGCAAAACTGAAGACTTCTATGGAATGAATTAGGATCCCCTTCTCAAAGTATAGCTGCCAATACATGGTCCAAGAAGAGAAATATTGGAGAAGGAAAATCACCAAACTCAGGTAATCCTCAATCCTCCATTACTCCACAAGGTATTGGCACTCAAAATGCAACTCCTGATATGTAGAGTCAGTCCAAGCCACCTTCCAAATCCACTCAGGCACTCGGTTGTAACAACCCATGTGCAAGAGAAAAATGTGCCAGGGAAGGGGACAGTAGAAGGATAGCTCATTTAATATCATTGAGAAAATGAAGAAGAAAAATGTGAACATTTCACTGTGGGAGTCACTGGCCATTCTAGGATAGAGGGATCTATTGCAGACTGTCATGGCCAATTGGTCAAGCTCAAATAATCCCCCTAGCTAGCAAGAGAAAGTGTTTTCCAATGCAGCTCAACCTATGGAAAACCATGGAGGACAACAAGGTAAGAATCTGAATCCTCCTCCATTCTATGTTTCATTGATCATTGGGGACAAATTGGTACATAATTGCATGATTGATTTGGGGGCAAGTAGTTCTGTAATGCCTAAATAAATAGCTGATCAACTGGGTCTTCAATACGAAGTCATCTCCAAAGGGGTAGTGCAATTGGATGGGACAGAAGTGACAACTGTTGGAGTCATCAAATATTTGAGCCTCACATTGCATGCCTGCCCCAATGTGACTTGTATGCAGAACATATTAGTCATAGACTTGCCACCACATTTTGCATTGTGTTTGTCTAAGGACTTCACTGCCAAAATTGGAGGCTATTTGTCTACTGATTGGTCACATATGATTTTTAGAACAAGGTATGGAGCTAAGGCCACAATAAAATTTGAGCCCATAGTAGATTACCATATTGAGTCTTATGTACCCAGCCTGATCAATGCCAATTGTTCAACCTTTGATTAGGAGGACCTCCTAAGCACTTGTGAAGAAGATACCAAGGTGGGGTGTATCCCAGACTTGACTCTTGATGAATGGGTGAACAAAAGACATGCTTTTGACCCCTATAAGGAGATGGAAGAATCTGAGCTAGGAGTCTACTGTCTGCATGAGGAGAATCATCCTCTTCCTGACATCATTAAGCCAAGAACACAAAGATGAAAATGAAGTATGGAAATTGTTCTTTGATGGCTCAAGAAGTAGGCAAGGATCTATGAGGAGGAGCTATGCTTGTTTCCCCCAAAGGTATGAAATACTACTCATCTTTCCATTTCCAATTTTCCTTGTTCAAACAACACAGTAGAATATGAGGCTTTGGTTCATGGATTGCATTGGGCAAGGAAACGAGGAATCAAGAACTTGCAAGTGTTTAGTGACATTGAACTAGTTGCTAATCAGGTCTGAGGACAAAATGCTGTCAAGAATGACCTGTTAAAGAATTACAAGAACCAGGTATGGGACCTCATTGAGGATTTTGAGGCATTCAACATCAGCTCCATCCCCTCAGGAAGAAGAAATGAAGTAGCAGACATGACTAGCAGTAATTGGGGCAACATTTGACGTTGTGGAGAGTATCAATAATGATAAACATTAGCCCCATATCAAGTTGGTTGTAAGGCCAGCTATCCTAGACAACAACACAAGTTGGCAAGTCTTTGAAAATGATCAACAAATTGTCAACTTTCTACAAGAAGGAAGTTGAGTTCTCTTCTAGGAATCAAGACAGATTGGAGTAGCAGTATGGTGATCAAGTGGTACAGCTAAGGACCAACAAACTACCAAAGGGTCTTATCACTTTGGAATCAATCTTCAACCCAAATGACCAATTCCAAAAAGAGAAGGAAAATATTCAGGTAAAGGGTGAAGATTCAGAACCTATTTTTATAGAAGAAGGCAAAACATTGCAGATTGGCAGGGTAAGCACTCAACAAGAAAAATCTGAATTTGTTCAACTCTGTCAAGAGTTCCCAGATGTCTTTTCCTAGACTTATAAATATTTAAGAGGTTTCAACCCAAAATTGGCACAGCACACCATCAAGCTGGATCCAGGAGCTAAGCCTTTCAGACAAAATCAAAGGCCAATAAATCCCCACATTGAGCCTCTCATGAGAAAAGAATTGAACAAATTAATTGAGGCCAGTATCATCTTTCCTATCAAGCATTCAAGTTGGGTTGCTAAATTGGTGCCTATGAGGAAGAAAAATGGAGAAATTAGGCTATGTGTGGACTTTCGTGATCTGAACAGAGCATCACTTAAGGATCACTACCCACTTCCATCAATGGAACAGATCCTACAAGTTGTAACTAGCTCTGAGAGGTTCTCATTGTTGGATGGATACTCAGGTTATAACCAGATAATGGTGAAGGAGGAAGATCAATTCAAGATAGCCTTCACCACCAAATGGGGAACCTATGCTTATAAGAAGATGCCATTTGGACTATCAAATGTCGGAGAAACATTTCAGCGAGCTATGGACATGGCATTCAAAGGCTTAATTAACAACATAGTCCTGATGTATCTTGATGATATCATTGTTTTCTCCAAGAATGTTACAGATCATCTCTTTCACCTTAGACAGGTATTCCAGATATGTAGGAGGTTCAAGGTGTCATTAAACCCAAAAATTTGTGTGTTCCTGGATCATGAAGGGAAATTTTGGGCCACATTGTCTCAAGAAAGGGTTTGACAATTGATCCTGAAAGGGTTGAAGCCATCCAGACACTTCCATTGCCACAACATAAAAGGTCTCTCCAAAGCTTCTTGGGGAGGATAAACTTTGTTCACAGGTTTATACCTAACTTTACTACTCTTGTGAAGCCTTTAACAATGATTTTAAAGAAGAGTCTTGAATTTAAATGGACAGTAGAAGGCAAAGAGAGTTTTGAGGCCATCAAGCTCGCAATATCACAGGATCCAACTCTCTTTAACCTAAAATTTTCAAAAGACTTCATGTTATATGCTTTTGGAGGGTCTGACACCATCTCATCCATCTTGGTCCAGCCCAACAATGAAGGTTCAGAGAAACCCATAGCTTTCTTCAGTCAGAGCTTGGAGGACTACGAGGTAAAATACTCTTTCATTGAAAAATAGATCCTGGCTATTGTTAGGAGCTTAAAGAAGTTCAGGCACTTGGTCTCAAATAACAAGATTCAATTGCTAGTATCTCATACTGGTGTTAAGGATTTCCTTTTAAATAAGGATTTGAATGAGAAGAGGGCAGGTTGGATCACCCAGGTAATGGAATATGACATTGAGATCAAGATGACCAAACTGGTTAGAGGTAAAGGGACTGTGTTAACAGCTCGCCTCCAAGCAACAAGCTGAGTCAATGGGTGAAAAGGAGGTTTTCTTGTTTCTATAGAGTGATCAAGAACAATCAGCTAATGATGCACCTGCTCCATGTTGGACCCAAGCTTTGGTGCATTACCTTCAAACAGGTTTGTGCCCTCTAGAATGGAACAATGAAAAGAGAAGATACTTCAGACTACAAGATATCCCATATGTGCTTGTTGGTGGTGTCTTGTTTAAGAAAGGATATCAATGGTATTCTATTGAGGTGCATTGAGACGGGCCAAATTGAGAGAGTGTTGCATGAATTCCATGATGGAGAAGTAGGAGGTTACTTTTCCCCTCAATCAATAGCTCTCAAGATCATGAAGGCTGGTTATTATTGGCCTATAGTGTTCAGGGACTGCTACTCATGGGTCAAGAAGTGTAAAAAATGTGCATTCTTCACAGGAAAGGAGAAGCTAGCAACCCTGCCCCTTCATCCCATTTCAGTGAATCAGCCATTCATACAATGGGGACTAGACTTTATTGGGGTGATTAACCCAAATTCAAGCTAAGGCCATAAGTGGATACTTACAGCCATAGATGATTTCACCAAGTGGACTGAAGCAGTGGCACTAAAATCAGCAAATGAATCCAACATCTTGGATTTTTATGAAGGAATAGCCACCAGGTTTGGAGTCCCTACCACTATTATATCATACAATGCATTGGCATTCCTTGGTACAAGGATCACTGAATTGAAAATTAAGAATGGTGTGTATCTCAACACCTCATCAAATTATTATCCTCAGGGTAATGGCCAAGTAGAGTCCACAAATAAGAACCTATTAAGAATTATCATAAGGACTCTGAATAAAAATCAGAGGAATGACATACAAGGCTCAAATCATCTCTATGGACTGATAGGATCACATCAAAGAGGTCCACACGTAGGTCACCTTACAAACTTGTATATGGAAAGGAGGTAGTATTACCCATCTCATTAGAGTTTCCTAATTTGGAACTCATGAAACAGTTAGAGCTAGCTGAGTTTGAACCCATGGAAATCAGGTATACATAGTAGATGGAGGTAGGAGAGACAAGAGAGCATGTAATGTAGGTCATTGAAAAGGATCAGACATTGATAAAAAAATATTTTTGATAAGAAGGCAAAGATGAGGATCTTTCAAAAAGGAGACTTAGTCCTAAAGTGGGATGCAGAATGGGCAAAGCCAGGAAAACACTCCAAATTTGATGCTATCTGGAGTGGCCCTTACATGATCATAGAGTGCAAGAGTAGCAATTCCTTCCATCTGGCTAAATTAGATGGTGAAGAAATACAGATCCTAGTGAACGGGATCAATCTCAAACATTGCTACTGAATGGGAATTTTACACCCCTGTAAATATTAGCATAGTATTTTAATTTCCCTAAGTGCGTATGCAAGTTGTTTTGTTCTAGTGTAGTTTTTGTTTCCCTAAGTGTTGTGGCATAGGTTATTTGTTGCTCCAGGTTACGTCGTTATACAACCCAACATGCCTCTAAGTGGACATGTTATCCCTTTCAGTATTCATGAAGGGGAAATTCATAGTTGTCTATAATAGTTGTTATCTTCAAAATAAAAAAAATGTAGAGCAACTAAAAATCCATCTTCGAAATAATCCATTCAGGGACAGATGAAGGCCTCGAGTCAAGACAATTTTCTACTCTTAGAAGCCTTATTTCAGGATTTCTTATGAAAATTGAGAGTGTAAATGATCGAGCTTGTAGATCAAAGGCAAGATCAATATGAGGCCATCATTCTTGACTCCATGCCCAATGGATATAACAAGGCAACTGGTCCTCTCATCTAGCAGGCAGATACCCCTGTGAGTCGCCAAATTGTTATCCCATATTTTTTCCCTCAAAAAAATTGGATCAACCATGACCCCGCACAAAAGGAACTAGAGAAATCATGTTCAAATCCTCCAAACATGTTACAGAGGAACTCTACAATGGAGTGGCGGCTTGCAAAAGATCAAATGACCTCGTGTAAGAAAAAATTCAAGAAATGGCTCTATCAAGAAAACTCATGCTTTAAATATAGAAAACATATTGTATGTAGGCTTAGAAATGGAATAGCATGGTTAGGGAAGGAGAAGACAGTGTCAAAAGAAGCTAGAGTCTCAAAGAGAAGAAACAGCAAAAGTTTGAAGTCTTCGGGCTCTAAAACAGTTCAGGACGAGCTCAAAAATCAACTAAGTATGGAGGAGACAGCAGACGCTGCCAAGTGTCGAAACAGCGCACCTCCAAAGATTGAATCCAAAAGGGGAGGCCCGAACAAACATCAGGCCCCCACGTGTCCGAGGCCCAAAGAGAGTAGGTAGATTCAACAGCTAAAAGTCAAAATGCGGACATGGCGGGTCTCAAAAAAAGACTAAGTATAGAAGTGCTAGCAAAATCCGCCACGCATCATCTTTGTGCATCCCCAAAAGTTAATCCAAATGGGGGCCCAAATTTGACTAAGTATAGAGAGCGAGTGCTAGCTCACCACGTGTTAAGGGTATGAAAAGGTAAGACAAGCCGTTGAAAATTCCAAGAGCCTGCGGAGGATTCCACTTGTCAACCTGATGCTCCTTCAAAGGAAAAATCCTGAGTGGGTTTTTAAGTGAGCACAAATCCTCCACGCATCTTGCTTCATAAAGGGGACAAGGTCAAGGTTGAATTTTCAAATCATTGAGACAGACCAATGGAGGGTGTTATTATTCAAATAGCTCTCCTAGCGATTTGGATAACTTATATACACATTCTAGCCCCAGGTTATTCATTTAAGAATTGTGTGCACACAAAATCACTTGGCACATTCCTTTGGTCGCAATTTACCTACATGCCCCCACTTTCCTTTTCTCCTTCCACTTCTCTCTTGTGCCCACCTTCTACGCATTCACCTTCTTCCGATTCATTTTCTTCCCATCCCATGTGCCTAAGTCCTTGTCCCTTCACACACCGCACCCATTACTTTGTAATAGTTGTGCCTTAACCATATGTTCTCTACTCACCGGTTTGATTCATCTCCCCACATGCATCACGTGTGTGCCCTTTGCCTTCCTCTATTTTCTTCATGCACCCTTCTATGCCAGATCATCTTTTGACATGCTTAAGTGTGTCACGCATGCAGCCAGTCAAGGCATGCCAATAGGTGCACAAATCCTTGTAAAAAATGAATGATTGACACATGGTAGAAATGAAAAATAGTTGTAAATTTGGCCACCATCTCAGCCAATCAGGGTGCACGCCACATGTTTTGTGTACGCTGACGACTCTGACATATTCTGACAGACCATATCATCAGCTACAGAGCTCAGATCAGCATGCTCCTAGACTTGTCAGAGAGTTGTTGACATCAACTACAGTGCCAAAAATTCAAAATTCAAATTATGGTGGATCTAGTAGGTGAGAAATGGGAAAACATCTCTCTGAATGTTGATGAGTAGATATGATTTCTCCAACCACCTAATTTGGTATGACCTGCCCTCTTTTTTCTTCAACACATCAAACAGGCATGAGGAAGCATATTTCACATATTTCTCAGCAGATTTACAGACATTTAATGCTTCTTCATTTGTGGTTGTGTTTCAAATTTAGGTTTTCACTCATTTTCCCTTCTTCCTCCATGGATTCATCTATAAATGTAAGAGCAAGGCTCATTTGTTATGTTGGACACTCTGGATCATTATGCATGTTGCTAAGGACTCCATATTTTTTGTATTTTGAGTTACAGACCTCTATGTTTGGCTCTTGCATGTGGATATCGGCCTCCTTATCATTATAATAGTTCTGTGCATTTCTGGAAGTAATAGAAGCATCATTTTGTGACTATTCTCTATCCTAACATGTTTGCATTCCTTCTTCTTGCCTCTTCTATTGCATTGTGTATTGTTGTGCTATTTCAAGTCCCCTGTAGTTCCATGCTTGGTTGTGTTCCATGAGAAAAATTCGGTGAATGCATATTTTGTTGTGCTACTCATGCCTAGCCTCCTTTCACACATTCCCTATCATTTTCACTCAGAACAGATAGTGTTCACCCCTCTTTTCTGGTGTTATCACCTTTTAGTGTAGTTTACTTCATGTTATCCTTCTTTCCCTGGTCCCTTGGCATTCTTAGCTTAGTTTCCCCTTTCAGCACTAGGAGTAGCAGTAGCAGTAGAAATAGATAGAGGAACTAAAACTTCTCCATAGATCCATCCCAAGATCGCAAGGTCCCACAACTTGGGGATGGTTCCATTATGGTCTCAAACACCTCAGCCCTTTTCCGAGATCTAAGACACGGGTGCACATTTGAGCAACCAACAGTTTCTGGCACGCCCACTGGGACTAGCATTGAAATCTCAAATTTCATATCTCTAAGTTCTGGTGTGTGAACTTAGTGTTTCATCCTTTGAAGAGGCTCATTTCAAACACATCTAGTGACTCCCAATATTTCAAAATCTCTATTTCAGTAGTCCTGAGCACCTTTCATGAGAAGAGTGCACACAAGAAGAAGTGCAGTACTGAAGATTATTTTGAATACCTCTAGCTATCCTCAAGAAGAGTTCATTCTAGAAATCCCCACGTGCATCTCTATCTCTAGCGCGTCATGCCCACTCAACTCCTCCTAAAAATCACACAACTTGTGTGCCCTGCAATGGCACATCAGCCCCCCCCTCCATTAAGAAGCTTTGCAAACTTTGATGGAGGGAGTCCCTTACTCCTATGCCGTGTAGCATGATATGCCAAATGGCACACTCAAAAGTATTCCTTACTTTACTGGTGAGAATCAAGTCACCCCTCAGGAGCATATCCAAGATGTAGCAAATGTGTGTTCACTCTATCTGATCACACATAATGATGTAGAAGTCAGGCTTACTTGCAGCCTCTTTCAAAGGTAAAAACTTCAGTGGTATAGAGGCTTGAGACTTGGATCTATCACCACCTAGGATGAGCTGGGAACAACTCTATGCAGTTATTTTGAAGACAAGTTAGATCACCTATCTTTGGTGGAGCAACTGACAACAACAAGGAGGGAACCCAATGAGCAGATGACTGATTTCAACATCAGATTTCAAAAGACTTGGGATAGAATCCCTCTTATGGTAAGACCTACAGCCCAACATGCTTTCCTTTATTATCTGAAGGCGCTCAACAACAATATCTCAGTTATGATCTAATCTATGGGAGGTAGGACCTTACCAGTTGCTTATAGCATTGCAGTAAGGGTAGAAAATAGTCTCATTCAGGTGGGAAAGTTGGCTCCTAGACTACCCATGCCCTTGTTCCCAGAGATGTCACAAGCACCCCAGCCTTTTATGGCCCCTATTCCTATCCCTGAGAAAAGCACACAACTCGGTTTCCTCAACATCCTATTCTCCATCACAACAAAAGGAAAATGAAGAAATGAAGGTCCTTGATCAGAAATTTATCAAACAAAATCATATCGTTGGAAAAGTCAATTGAGCTGCAAGCGTATAGAGGCAATTTCCAATCAGGCATGGCTAAGGGAATCAGCCTTGGCGGAACCAATATGGAAATCAAATATACGTGCCCAACCAGTAGAATGATAGGTGGTAGCCTAATGCACATCTACCCTTGCAAGTTGTCCCTCCCGCATGCCTTCTCTCCCAGCACCCAGTGCGAGCCAGGTGCTTGTTCCAGTTCAGAACAATTTGGCACAAGAGTCAGAATGGTGCTTCCCTTGCAAAATGCCTCATAGTCAATATCATTGTGCTAATGTTGTGGCATGCCCAAGCCTTCATGATTTAGAATTCTTCATCTTGTGAGACCTCAACAAGCACCCATGAAGCAGATAATCCAGAAAGAACAGAAGGTCCTCTGGAAACCAATTTGATGTTCTTTGGTGTGGAGGACTTCTGTGTAATCAACCAAGCTGCAAAAGATACAAACAGACCATGCACCCAAGTTACGGACAACACAAGATATAAGAAAAGAATATTAGAGTTAGGCATGTAGGTCACAGTCCCAGCAATACAAGTAGATCTTCAGAAGAAAAAAGAATCAGACAAGACCTCTTACAGAAAAAGTGTTCAAATCCCTATGCAGAGAGGTCCCTTGTAAAGCTCTGTCTAAAAAACTACGTGCCCCTCCTTTGGTAGGCCAGGCCTCTACTCCAACTAAAATTCAATAGGCTTCTGTGCCTGAACAGTCAAGAAGGGATGTTGTTCCCCAAATGCACAAGGTGGGGGGGTTTCCATTCAGCATTGTTGACTAGATGAAGAAAACAAACATAAACATCACAATGTGGGATGCCCTGACCATTCCATCTCAGTGGGATTTGTTGCATGAAGCTCTGGTGCAACTTCCACATGTTGACCCAGTTATACAGAAGCCATGCACTTCTGTCAAAATCTACCAAGAAGAGGAGAAACAAGTAAGTAAATTTGCTAAAACCCAACCCTTCTATATGTCCTTGATTATAGGCAAACACCTAGTGCATAATTTCTTGATTGACTCAAGCGCTAGTACTTCTGTTATGCCAAAGAAGATAGTTGATGTCTTAGGTCTGAAATATAGCCCTTTGTCTAAAGGAGTCCTACAACTTGATGGCTCAGTTGTAACCACCTTAGGAGTCATCAAGGATCTTGAGTTAACCCTCCATGCATGTCCAAGCCTGAAAATTACTCAAGATGTGTCAATTATTGACCTACCTCCTTTGTTTGCCCTATGTCTATCAAGAGAATTTACTTGCTAAAGTGGGTGGTTACTTGTCTTCTGATTGGTCTCATATGTTACTCAAGACAAGGTATGGTACCCGGTTTACCATACAAGCTGAGCCTATATTTTCTTATCATGTAGAGCCATATGTCCCATCCCCTCTCCAAGCCAATTGTCTTATCCAAGAAGAACAAGTTTCAGTTCCTGAAGAGCAGTCTCTTCCACCTTTTGTTCCAGACCTAGTGCTTGATGAATGGGTGGAAAGGAATCACAAATTTGATCCCTATGCTGAAGAACTGGAATCCTATGAAACTGGGCTTGGTACTTATTACATTCTAGAAGAAGATGATATGCTTCCACACGTGCTCATGAAAGAAAAAGTTCAAACTAGTCTATGGAAGTTATACTTTTGATGGATCCAGAAGAAGGAATAGGCACAGGAGCAGGAGTGGTTCTCATTTCCCCTAAGGATGAGAAATTATTCTTCACGCATAGGCTGCAGTTTGCATGTTCTAACAATGTGGCAGAATATGAAGCACTGGTGCATGGCTTGCTTATTGCTGAAAAGAAGAAAATTAAAGCACTGCAGATCTTTGGGGACACAAAATTGGTCATCCACTAGGTCACCAACAAATTCCAGACAAAGAATAAGCTTCTTAAATCTTATAAACATAGAGTTTGGGACCTACTTGAGAGCTTTAATGCCCTTAATATGTAGGTAGTCCCGCACAGAATGAACAAAGAAGCTGACCAAATGGTTGCATGCTCAGTTCACAATTTTCTCCTACTTGAGGACTTTGTCAAAGGAAACACTCAGCACATTAAGATGGTAATCAGACCATCCATCCTAGACAATAACACCAGACTGGAAAGTGTTTGACAATGATGTGCAGATCATCCAATTTATCTAGAATGAAGCTGAATTTTCATCAAGTATGCAAGTGACTTGCATGACAGCTATGGTGACCAAGTAATACAGCTGAAGACAAATAGGTTTCCTAAAGGGTTGGTCACCTTAGAGAAAATGTTCAGCCCTGATGATGAGTTCAAGGGTGAAGAAAGATACATGTGTCATGCAAGAGGATTTCTCCTCCATTACTATTACGTGCATGGAAAGGAGATGTTGCTCAGCAGGACTTGTGCGCATGAAGAAAAGCAGGCCTTCATCTCTCTCTGTCAAAAATACAGTGACATTTTCTCATGGGAGTATGAGGACCTCAAAGGTTTTGATCCAAGTGTTTCTCAACACTCCATTGACCTTGATCCTGGTATCAAGCCCGTCAAACAAAAGCAGTGGCCAGTCAATCCAAAGATAGAGCCCCTCATGAGAAAGGAACTATCAAAACTCATTGAGGCTAAAATTATCTTTCCCATCAAATATTCTACCTGGGTCACAAATCTTGTTCCAGTGTGCAAGAAAAATGGTGAAATCAGACTTTGTGTTGATTTTAGAGATTTGAATAAGGCATCTCTAAAGGATCATTATCCTTTGCCTTCAATGGAGCAGATTCTGTAGACTATGGCTGGCACACAAAGGTTCTCCATGCTAGATGGGTATTTGGGTTTCAACCATAGATCCTAGTTAAGGAAGAGGATCAATTCAAAACAACATTTACAACCAAGTGGGGAACATATGCATACCAGAAAATGCCCTTTGGTCTATCAAATGTGGGCACAACATTTCAACATGCCATGGATATTGCCTTCAAAGGTTACATCAATGAGTTCATCTTGGTTTACCTTGATGATATAATTATCTTCTCAAAGAAGAGCGTGGATCACATGGCACACCTGGAAAAGGTCTTTGAGAGATGCAGAGAATTTGGGGTATCTCTTAACCCCAAGAAGTGTAATTTTTTAGTGGCTAAGGGAAAGCTCTTGGGCCATGTGGTTTCGAAAGATGGTATCATGATTGATCCTGACCAAATTTCAGCCATCCTAGCCCTTTCCCTGTCCAGTGCACAAAAAATCCTTACAGTCCTTCCTTGGCAAGATTAACTTTGTTAGGAATTTTATCCCTAACTTTATGGGACTAGTTTGGCCCATCACCCTCATGCTCAAAAAGGACATAGCCTTTAGATGGACAGTCAAAAGGAAGAGAAAGCTTCAACAAGATCAAGAAAGAGATTGCTTATGCACCAACACTCATCAATCCAGATTACTCAAAGGATTTCATCCTTTATGCTTATGGTGCTGATGTAAGCATTGTTGTTGTCCTAACACAAAAAATGAACAAGGGATGGAATAGCTAGTGGCCTTCTTCAGCCAGACGCTGAAGGATTATGAATTGAAATATAGTCACACGGAGAAGCAGGTCTTCACCATCATGCACGCTCAAGAAATTCAAGAGCATGCTCACCACAAATCATATCAAGGTGTTAGTCTCCCACTCATCTATCAGAGACTTCATCATGGGAGTAGAAATTAGTGAGAAGAGAGCACGATGGGTGACAAAAATCATGGAATATGATGTGACTATTAAGGCCAAAAATATGGTAAGAGGTAGTGCACTCTGCAAAAAGATTGCTGAGGATGTGCAGAGTGAACCTGAGGCTTCATTATTTCTGGATGAAGACCTCTCATGCTGTAGAACATGAACAAAATATAGACCCTGGTGCACGTGTTACTGGATGAAGGACATGATCACATTCCTTTTTGAGGGTGCATACCCTCCTGGTTTGAACAAAGCAAAGAGAAGGAATCTTAGGTTGCAATCTATCCCTTATGTTTTTATTGATGGACTTATCTTCAAAAGAAATCTAGATGGCATGCTGTTAAGATGTATCAACAACGTGCAGATTGAGCAAGTGTTAGTAGAATTTCATGATGGATTCTCTAGTGGACACTTCTCTTCCAAAACTACAGCAATGAAGATCATAATGGCAGGTATCTTTTGGCCTACCCTATTTGCAGATGCACATAGGTGGGTCACAAAATGCAAAGAATATTCTTTCTTTGCAGGAAAGAAAATATTGGCAGCACTTCCCCTCTGACCAATCCAAGCGGATCAGACCTTTTGCACAATGGGGTCTCGAATTCATAGGCATGATCAATCCGCCTTCAAGTACTAGACATAAATGGGTGTTGATAGCTACAAATTACTTCACCAGATGGACAGAAGTTGTCGTGCTTAAGGAATCAAATGAGGTAGTCATCCTTGAATTTCTCGAAGGTTTAGTCACAAGGTTTAGCATTCCTCAAACCATTATCTCTGATAATGCAAAGGCCTTCCTTGGTGCTAAAATCATTGATTGGGCTCTAAGTCTAGGCATTTACCTAAAAACCTCTTCTAACTATTACCCTTAGGGAAATGGTCTGGTAGAATCAACAAACAAGAACATGATCATAATCATGAAGCGCACAATGAACATCAACCAAAGATAGTGGCATACGAAGGTCCTGCGCACTCTAGGTAGATAGAATCATAGTCAAAAAGGTGATAGGAACTTCACCTTACAAGCTTGTCTATGGTAAGGAGGCTTCCCTTCCTTTGACACTAGAACTAAATTCATTGGAACTTTCCCAGCAGTTGGAATTTGAGGGTGTGGATCAGAGAGAAATCAAGATGGTAGAGTTGGTTCATCTTGAAGAGCTTAAAAACTCTGTCATGATCAAGCTAGAACAACATCAGCAAGCAACAAAGAAATGGTTTGACAGAAAGGCTAGACCTCAAGCTTTCAAAGTTGGGGACCTGGTTCTAAAATGGGATGTTGACAGAGCTAAACCAGGGTTCCATTCAAAGTTTGATGCACTTTGGAGTGGCCCATACATCATCAAGTCCTGCAAAGAAGCTAACTCTTTCGAGTTAACTCATCTGGATGGGAAGCACTGCAAAATCCCAGTAAACATGGGATCTATCTCAAACCCTTCCATTAGGTTTGTTGCATCATGTTGTATATATTAGAGTAGTTTCAATTCCTCCAAGTGTGCTCCATGCACATTGTTTGTACATAGTTCTTTCCTCTCATGCACTTCCTAGGTGCACTCTTTTGTTACTTCCAGAATGCAGAGCTTCTCTCAGTAGTTGTGAGATTCATAACAAAGTGTAGAAATTATTCTCAAAGTGATCACAGGGGCATTTTCATGATTGAACAAGTAGACTCCATGCCCAATGGATACTTCTAGGCTACTAGTCTCTTACATCTAGTAGGAAGATGGCCCCAAAAGTTACCAAAATTGTTATCCAAATAACTCTCCTAGTGATTTGGATAACTTACATACACATTCTGGCCCCAAGTTATTCATTGAAGAATTACACGTGCTCAAAATCACTTGGCACATTCCTTTGGTCACAGTTTACCTACGCGCCCCTTTTTCCTTTTCTCCTTCCACTTCTCTCTTGCACCCACCTTCCACGCGTTCACCTTCTTTCAAGTCAATTTCTTCCCATCCCATGCACCTAATTCCTTGGCCCCTTCGCGCGCCACACCCATTACTTTGTAATAGTTGCACCTTAACCATACATTCTCTGCTCACCAGTTTGATTCATCTCCCCACGTGCATCATGTGCACCCACTCCGTGCCTTCCTCTATTTTCTCTACACCCTCCCTTCTGTGCTAGATCATATTTTGACATGCTTAAGTACGTAGTGTGCATGTGTAATCAGTCAAGGTGTGCCAACAGGGCACCAAATCCTTACAACAAATGAATGATTGACACATGGTAGAAATGACAAATAGCTATACATTTGGCCACCATCTCGGAAAATCGGTGCATGCCACGTGTTTTGCATATGCCGACGAGACTCTGACATCTTCTGACAGCCATATCATTAGCTATAGAGCTCATATCAGCGTGTGCCTAGACTTGTCAGAGAGTTGCTGACATCAGCTACAGTGCCACAAATTCAAAATTCAAATTATGGTGGATCTAGTAGGTGAGAAATGGGAAAACGTCTCTCTAAACATTGGTGAGTAGATCTGATTTCTCCAACCACACAATTTGGTATGGTCTACCCTATCTTTTGTATTCAACATGTCAAACGAGCATGGGGAAGCATATTTCATATATTTCTAAGTGGATTTACAGACATTGAATGTTTCTTGATTGGTGGTTATGTTTCAAATTTAGAGATTTCCCTCCTTTTCCCTTATTCCTCCATGGATTCATCTATAAATGTAAGAGAAAGGCTCATTTGTTATGTTGGAAACTCAGTATCCTTACGCATGTTTCTCAGGACTCCATATTTTATATATTTTGACTTACAAACCTCTATGTTTGGCTCTTGCATGTGGATATCGGCCTCCTTATTATTGTAACAGTTCTGTACATTTCTAGAAGTAATAGAAGCATTGTTTTGTGATTATTCTCTGTCCTAACATGTTTTCATTCCTTCTTCTTGCCTCTTCTCTTGCATTATGTATTGTTATGCAATTTCAATTCCCTTGCAGTTCCATACTTGGTTGTGTTCCATGAGAGCGATCTAGTGAATGCATATTTCGCTATACTACTCATGCCTAGCCTCCTTTCACATATTACCTATCATTCTCACTTAGAATAGATAGTGTTCACCCCTCTTTTCTGGTGCTATCACCTTTTAGTGTAGTTTACTTCATGTTATCCCTCTTTCCCTAGTCCCTTGGCATTCTTATCTTAGTTTCTCCTTTGAGCACTAGGAGTAGCAATAGTAGTAGAAATAGATAGAGGAACCGGCCCTCTCTGGAGATCCATCCCAAGCTCGCAAGGTTCCACAACTTAGGGATGGTTCCATTGTGGTCTTAAACATCTCGGCCTTTTTGAGATCCAAGGCATGGGTGCATGTTTGAGAAACCAACAGGTGCCAAGTTTCATCATGGCACTAATTCAAGAACAAAATTGGGGAAGGTTTCTAAACAAGCATCAGGCCGCCACATGTCCCCCGGTCAGATATATGACCCCCACCGAACAAAATACTTAGCCAAAAAACATGAAGAGACTGAGCAAACCATGGAAGAGAAGCCATGTTTCAGCCTAACGCAACTCCAAAAGCAAGATACAAAGGGTACTCTCAGACATGCGCCAGCCTTCTACGTATCTAGTTTCAAAAGGGGGCCCGTTTTGATAGTTGGTTCCCACCATTTTGTACAAACCTAATTCAAATTTCAAATGGGAATATCTTTCAACTTGGGGCTCGAAATCCAGCAAATCTGGCACCGTTGGAAATATCTCAGCCTCCTTTACACCATGGAGATCTAAAACTTTAAGTTTGGAGAGGTTAGGTGGAAAAAAAATGAAGAAACATCTTCAGGCCATTAATACAGGATTGATTTGCCCCAACAACCAGATCAAATTTGATCTAATTCGTCGTTTCCTCCCCCTTTAAGGCGCCGAACAAGTAATTGATGTAGGCATGATATATTTGGGGCATATTTTGCAGGAGGAATTGATGATAGTGGTTAAGCTTCAAACTGGTTTTCCTACTTCTCTCTCCTTCTTCCCTCTCTGTTAAATCTATAAAGGCAAGGCCAGTGCTCATTGTAAAGGGTTGGACATTTATGTTTTGTGCCCTCCCTTCTTCTTTTGTTCACAGAAGGATTTGTGGAGCTATTCTAACCTTTCCTTCGGGTTGTAATGCAAGTTTTTCCTCTTGGATACTGTAATATACTGTATAGACTCCTGAGCAATAATATATATGTTTGTGGATGTTTCTCAACCCTCTCATGTATTCATTATTGTCTCTCTGGTCTCTTATTGTGATTTGGTCATCTGTGCATGTTGTTTGTATTACATTCATGTGGTCTGTGTTAAACTACAAAATGAGTGTCTGACATTCCTTTGGTGTATCACCTTGTTAGCTTAAGTTTATTTTCTTGCATCTCTCTAACCCTGTCTCCTTGGTAGATAAAATAGATTTAGAATAGATCCTCTATAATTTGTTTGTGTAAACCTAAACAGAGGGATAGGAACCATCCTCAATTTGGAGATATCTCTCAACTCGCAAGGCCCCACACCTTAAGAGATGCTCCATGTTGTGTAATCACACTGAGAGTCTCAACCCATTTGGTTGCAAACATTTAGGGGTGCTGTTATTCTGCACTAACAGCAGTAACATAGGAATAACAACAACATAGAGTGTTGCTGGACATACTAGACCTATTATCAATATGTATACAATATTTCCAGCCATATGGGGATCTAGAGGCTCTGGTCCTCCCCCAAGTGAAGGAAATCCTAGTGGAGGTTCAGGGTCAGGATTTGGTCCTCCCTCTAGAGGGTTAAATCAAGGACAAAGAAATAACTCACCACAACAAACTAAAATTTTCTATGAAATGTCACTCCACTTTCCTGATTACATAGGAGTAGAGGATGCATCCAAACATGTTCACAAATGTGAGCTCTTATGGAGAGCCAAAGGAATCACCACTTCGAATAGAAAGGCCAATCAGTTTGTTACTACATTATAAGCCCACGTACATAGATGGTATAGAAAGTATTATCCACATTAGATAGCAATGAATTATGACACTTTGCACACCATATTTTTGGTTGAGTAGTAGAGCATCAACAAGCTCAAAGATATTAAATAGGGACTATCAGAAAGTGTCTGATAATATGATGTGTAATTCAAGACTCTGACATCAAATCTCTCATATGATATTCATCAAATTCAACATGCGCAATGGTTCATGGGTGGATTTTTGATACCATTCAAAAGGGTGCTATCACATAAGAAATTTATAAATCTATGTGAGGCTCTGGAGGAAACAGCATGTGCATGCAGAGACAGTTGGAAGCATGTAGATACTTATGTGAGCTCATTCCTTAGAAGCACAGATAACATAGCTATGACCACGCAGTTAGAGAAACTTATCTGTTAACTCAACGCATGACACTCGAAGCGGTACTCTGGTGTACAAATTGTGAATGTAGAGGGACATGCCAAGGATATTTTTCTACGAAGCAAGTGTGGGTACTCTACTCATCGGCTTGTGAGATATGTCACAAGGAATCATGATGTTTGAGATTACCCACTTCTTCAACATGCTATATGATAAGAATGTGTCACTTCTACTATGCAAGATTTGTGATGCGCATACACACGATACAAACTCAATGTACCAGTTGATTGATCACATCCATGAAGTCTCGTGAGATAGGGTTACGCCAAACGAGCATAGAAGGTAGTTCACATACGTGCATGCAAGAGGTCAAAATAATGCAGTGCAGGTCAGAATGGCAATAATTGGAGGATATAGAGGTAGGATATCGATGGTAGAGGCTCATGGTGGTCACGTGGAGGCAGGTTCAATCATGAGGTACGTGATATACTATGTGGATTGTCACCTATCACTTATCAGGGTGAGTTCCCCAAGAATAAGTCATGCACATATTGTGGGAAAGGGCACATGGTGGAATACTACATCCGATTTGTATGCACACATGTGAAAGAATAAAAAAGGAAGAAGTGTGCGCGAAAATTATACAGGTTGAGTACACTAGACAAGGGTAGTAGAAGCCTAAGGAACTTGACAGTGGCTAAAGAAGGAACCCTTGTTGGTCACCACATACACAGTAGAGGTTGCACGCAACTGAGAGAAGCCACATTGACATCTAAACTGACTCATTAGACATGAGGAGACTTGGACCGACCTATTAAATATCCAGATGTATAGGCAGCATAAGGAAGTATTTCAATGAAACCATGGGCTTAATCAGATAGCTTACATGTGATGTAGCCTAGAATGGTCTGCAATTAGCCCATAGTGTGCGCTAGACACATGCACTCAAGCCTAAACTGAGCACTCACCTGAAGTAAGTGCAAGGTTGATGAACTCAGGTTCCTCTTGTAGGATACTTCAAAAAGTCCAAAATCGTACAGCATGATTGAGTGAATGGTATATACCCAGAAGGTTCCATAACATGGATAATTAAAGGGAACCATAGTGCATGAACTTCAAATCTAGATCTTCCACCTCATAGGAAATGAATATGACTAAGGACAATTACCTACAGATGAAGTTATTGATGGCTAGCTACTGCAAGAACCATCATGATCGACATTGGAATCTAGACACAAATATCCTTACCAATAGTATCCATTGTATTAAATATTGTAAAACAAAGGCAAGCTTCACTACATCCTTAATCTAGTGTCACCATGTAGTCATGCGCGTGAACATAAGACCATGGAACACAACTCTAAAACAATCAAAATAGTATCAACGGGGCTCCCTAAACATCACTGTAAATGGGGTACAAATATCATAGGGGTGGGGACTTGCCCTTCACCGCCCTATGCACCTTCCAAGAGGTAGATAGGCTACAAGCTACATAATAACCATGCGCCTTGTACTATAGAGAATACAGAAATCATGCAAGTGCTAATACCTACGATCATCTAAAGTAAACTGCTAAGTATATATCCTATTATTAGAACTAAGGACTCTACATAGCACTTGATTCTCATTGTAATTCCCAAAATACCCTGGTGTGAACTGTAATTCTTCATGTCATTGCATGTTTAGCACTCCACCTCCAAAAATAGCCTTGACCAGCAAAAGTGGCTAAGTCATGTTTTCCAACTGTTCCTGGGCGCACCCCGTATTTTGCTATACTTTTGTGCGCTCTTGCGTGCCCTATGCACGTGTGCCTAATATTACATGCTCTCAACCTTGAGCTATATTCCATCTGCTCAACATTGTGTTTGAAGGAACAAGCACAAGAAAGAGAGTGTGAAAATCATACTGAAGTACCTGATAAGGATGTTGATGAAGTTAGGGAGGTGTGCAAGATGCTTAGAGAAGAAAATATCATACCCCTACTAGGAGAATGATTGTGGGAAAATATTTCATGCTCAAATGCTAAGAGGGAAAGACATATACTACATGTTAATTTACCACCTCATAACTACAAGTAGGATAAAGAAATTACCCTGGATGTAGTTATTGACAACTGGTTGGTAAGTAACATCTTGATTGACATAGGCGTAGAAGTTAATGTTCTTACCCTTGATACTTGGAACATGATGGGCATACCACCATTACAGCCATCTTCTAATGTGTTGTATATGGCAAATAAGACCAAGGAAATTCCCATTAGAGTGTTAAAATATGTAATCATACTATACAAGGGGAAAAATTCAAGGGTGATTTTGAGGTTCTGGAGTTGGCAAAGGTAGATAACTTTCCTGTATTACTTAGTCATCCTCGGTGTTTTGCAAACAATGCATATATGTGCTTTAATAAGTTCTATGTTAGTTTTCAGAATGATGAATAACACATAGTCATTCCAATGGATAGTACACTAATCACGTATTATACAAAACTAGTGAGAAATGAGGATCTCAATGAGATCTATGCGCAAACGGTGCACAATCCAGAATGCACTGAGCCTACCAAGGAAGGGGTACTCAAATGGGGAGACACACATTTGTTCAATGATACTACTAATGTTGCATGTGAAAATTAGGCACATGGAACCTACGAAATGGTTGGATGCAAATTTCACGACTAGATGACCAGGGTGATAAGAACATAGACAGTCAGGTAGCTAGGAAGGATCGCGCTTCTACCAAGATATACTAGGAGAAGAGAATCCTGAGATCGTTATTGTGCACGTAATGGAAGACCAACTGTGCGTAATGAGGGAGACAGATGATAATATGTTGGTGTACTCCATTGAGAGGAACAGAAGCGTGATGGTGGGACGCGCACATAGGGATAATCTTACTTGGGATGGTGCGAGATTAAGAATTGCATTCTTAACATAGGTTTGTTAAGAACAATCTCCCCTCCAAAGATACTCGGCTTACGATGGGAAGGCATCTCTTAGGACTCACATTAAAAACTTGTGAGAAGAATATAGATTGTAGGGTCTCAGATGTCACTACCACCATCCTTATGGGTTCACAAGTTCTATTCAACTTTTTGCATGGATTGCACACGCACATGGTACATATATGTTGAATTGAATCAAGAAACTGTACAAATTGGCAACATCTTGACCTTAGGTACGGATGCATAATTATCAATTATTTTTCCTTTAAACCTCCGGTACATGAAGCATTATAATTGATGAGGTGCATCACATATGAGGGATAGCATGCAAAGGTAGAAGAGCTTATAACTCAGCTATATGGTGAGACCTCTCTTCGGAAGAGCGTACGCAAATGAAGGTGCGTGGAATAAAATCTGATGAAAATATGTTAGAGCATGCACGGTAGAGAGAAAAGGAGAAACGGACATATCGGTATATTTGATTGATGATAAAGAGGTTGAAGATTTAAACTTAGAGCACATAAAGGGAGAGCGTGATGTCCTAAGTAAAGTAGATGAATAAGCGTGTGGGTATTTTCCCTTAAAGACTGAAAAAGGTGAACATTGGCATAGATGACATGCACCAAAAGAGGCGATCATTAGGTGATCAATGGTCAGAGTTAGAAGTTAGAAATAGAAGTTAGAAATATTATTATAATTTCTTGCATGAATTCTAGGATCTCTTCCCCAAATGGGATGCCATGAGCTGAAAGGTGTCCATCCATCGCTAGGCGAGATAAAGATAAAGCTCAAAGAAGGCATGCATGACCGGTTTGCAAGCGACCATATACATAATGAATCCCAATTTTTGCACGTTAAAGTAAAGAATGAGATCGAAAAAATGTTGAAGGACAGGTATCATTGAGCCTATTGAGGAATCAGAATGGATTAGCCCCATGGTCATAATTATCAAGAAGGATGGAAAGATCAGGATATGTGTGGATTACATGGTGTTAAATTTGCATCTTGTGTAATTGATCCATTCCCTACATCGTTTGCTGAAGAATATTCCTTAAGGGTGTAGCAAGGCACTAGATATATTCTTTCACATATGGTTTCTCTATGATATCATCAAATTAGGATTGTGCATGTGAGGATTAAGAAAAAATCTACCTTTGCAAAAAAATGGGGCTTCTTTATATATACAGTCATGCCTTCTGGTTTGAAGGAATGCACCAATTGTATTTTCATGCATATTGTGGTGCAAGCATTTCAGGACTTCATCCATAATTTTCTTCAGAGTATATCTGGATTATTGGACAATGTATGGGTTAGTAAAAGTACCATTGTGATTGTTTAAGGCTGATGTTTGAAAGATTGCAGAGTTGCTCAAGTATATCCATTTGAATATCAAGAATTGCATCTTTGCCCATGTTGTTTGACACCTTATTGGGGACACATAATCTAGTAAGGAAGGTTCTGTCTGGTTGATCCAACTAAGATTGTAGTGATACTGCGGTTGAGAAGAGCCAACTAACCAAAGTGAAGTGCATGGATTTCTTGGGCATATCAATATATTATATGAAATTCATCAAGGGATATGCCAAGATTAGTTGTGCCACTAGAAGAACTGTTGAAGGCAATTTAGGGAAATTATTATTGGAAGAGATGTGCAACAATAGGCTATTTGAAACATTAAAGGAGAGTATTAACTAGTGTTCCTATCCTTCGGTTTCCCTTCTTGTGTATTTTCCGTTCCATGTATCATGTGGATGCATCATGGTACAACAATTGGAGCTAATGTTAGTGCACATCTTGGAGAAGGAAACATTGACCATCCAATATGTTTTTAAGAGTCAGATAAGTTAACACATGTAGAATAGAATTACACCAACTACTAAGTGCGAAGCATTTATCTATGGTGTACATACTTCACAAATTTAGGATAGTATCTTTTAGAAACTCTCTTTATATTCTACACCATATCATATGGCACTTAAATTATTTAGTTAATAAGCCATAACATTACAAGGTTTTATTTGTATAGGTGGATTATCTTATTCTAGGAATTTGATTGTCTCTAGTGATAGTAAAACCTAGGAAAAGTAATATGGGACCTGACCATCAATCACGCATTAATTTTAGTGAAGACATGTGCAGAGTATAGAAGATATGATGCCAGAATACACAATTTTTTCAGGTTACAACATGCGCCAATGGATTTGGAAGATATAACAGTGTGTTTGTACACATGGGGATTGCGCCATAGGGAATGAATACCTTAGAGAAGAAACAATTAGCTATACACATTGACACCTTACCAATTGGTTGGTGGATATCTATTATAGAATGGGTCAGATACGAGAGTTCTACACATATGCATTCTAGAACATGATTTTTAAACAATTATGGAGGAAGTGCACATGGTGGAATTGTAAGAGGACATTACGCTAGAGAAGCCATCGCGTTCGTAAAATACTCCTCACGAGTGTCTATGGTGGAAAATGATTTACAAAGATACAAAGGAGTTTTGTTAAGGAATGCAACCATTGTCCAAAGTATTGGAAAGCCCTGACAAAGATATTAGATGCCACTATTCACCTAATATCATTAGCAAAATCATTTAAGAAATGGGATCATATACTTTTATTGGACTGTTTGTGCCAGCAACGTGTATGGATATACGCACGTGATACATTATTACCTATACATATTACTTGACAGATGAGACAGTGGATGGGCATAACGATTGTGCCCACAAAAGATTGTGCAACTGCTACTACAATTACGTATTTCCTATGTGAGAACATCATAAATAAGTATGACTTCCCTTTAAGCCTTACCAGTGATAAGGGTACCCATTTTCAAAATGAGACAATCAGGATATTATTGGCATATTTCATGGTAGTTCATCAAAATACCATTTCGTAACACCCACAAGCCAAATGTCACCACATAATCCTTCAGAAATATCTTGATTCAAACCTTGATCAATGTTTGTGATGTAGGAATAAAGGATTGGGATGATAGAAGTTTCAGCTATACTTTGGTCATACCAGAACTACTTATAAGAGATTTGAATAAACCCAACACCCTTTTAGTTAGTTTTTTGGCATAAAATTTTTATTGTCAGTTGATTTAATGTTATCATCCACATTTATTTCGCATGCAAGAGGACTTGTAGATGAACAAGCTATAGTAGTGAGATTTCATTGAACAAGTTGATGTACAATTGGATGAACGACGTGCATAATTGTACGATGGATTCAGAAGCAAGAAAAGGCACAGACAAAAGTCTTCACATAACAAGAACTTTAGGAAAAATTCCTGGTGTAGTTAGGGGATTAGTGTTTCTATACGAATCAAAAATTTTGTGCATCACCCATGAAAGTTTGAAGGTCCATTGGTTGGGGCCTTTTAAATGTAATCTAGGATTATGGATATCAAGATTACATCTCAGTTGTAGGTGCTTGATGGACACCATGTTGCCTGGTTACTTTAATGGAAGTAGGATGAAGCCCTACTATAAATAATATTCTTTTCAATTAATGGTTGTAATAAGGCAATATTTCTAATTTAGGTTTGATTTCCCTTTATCATATTGTTCTTTTTTTTTGTAATAAGTGCATTCATGCACAGTAACTGATATATTTGTTAACATATGATGCATAGAGAATTGTACGTACTTTTAGTGTGGCATAACATGTGAAGGATTGTTTTATTTGGTTTTTTTTCATGGATGGTAGTAGATGTTAACAGTCTTGCTCAAGTGTGTGAAATCAAATACGCGAGTGCACATAATGGTGGATTATTTTTATCACAATGATGGATCGAAATTATTGGTGGATTACTTGGATTAGCGCACATGGAAATGTTGGGTATAGCATGTAGGATGATGTGGGATAGGAAGCACGGGAGGAAACTACTTGTCATGTGGTGTTGAAGAAGATTGTGTGGTATATGAAGTTACACGTAAGGGGATCTATAGCCTAATAAGTAGTGGTGTGTCATAAGATTATGTAATTCCATGTGTGGAAGAAATATTTAGATGACCCAGTATTTGGAGAAAACGATGGGAAAAATATCGTATTAAAAGCTAGTGTTAGGCGGGGCATTAAATACACTCAAAAAGTAAACACTAATTATGTGGAAAAGTAAAAATATATAAAATGGGGTGTTTTTTTCACATTCCTCACTTGTAAATTCATATCTATTACATTTTTTGTGATTCATTGCGACTTGTGTGATTGCAACAGTGACAAGCTAGCGCAGTCGTTTAACCAGCGACCAATAGATGTGTGTTCCTTGCACTTGGTAGAGTTAGAATCTAGAAGAGTGGAAGTAGAAATTAAATTGGGGTGATTTTTTGGAAAGTGTGAGGGAATTGAGAGCTAGGGTTAAAAGGTTAGTCAAGAAGAACAGTTTTGGAGTTAGGAATTAGGGGTTTAAAAGAAAAACCAAGAAAAGTGTGGTTGATAGTTGGAATCCAGGAAAAACACCAAGAATATTGTGAAGGATTGGGGGTGTGAGCAGACAAGGTTTTGGATTTAGGGCACACATTTTCAAATCACATGATTTTCACATAATTTTGTAACTTGCATGATTTCAATCCAAATTGCAATAATGGCACCACCAAATACAACTAAGGGGAAGAATCCAAGGGATGTATCACCTAGTAATTGGTTTTCAGAAATGCATTACTCACAGGGGATGATAGTGGGAAAAGAATTGGAATCAAAGATATGGAGGTGTGAAATCAGTGAGTACAACCACCACACACCAAGTCATGAAGGTGATGTTATAAACGACACCTTGAGGGAGACAATACATTGCATGACAGATGGTCAAATTGTGCTCAATGGTAACCTCTGAAAGGCCTTAGAGATTTTCAAATTTTTGAAAATATTCAAATTACCTTTCTTTAGAAAGCATGTGCACATGTATCAGTGGTTAACATCAATAGTCCATGAGGAATATTTCTACTTTGCTGGTAGCAGGATGCACATCACCACTAGTTTGATTGGCAAGGTGATAGGACTGTATATCACGCTTAATATGCATGATGATGGCATAGTGAACACCATAGGCATTAAGTTGCAATACCAAATGAGGATTTTTCACATTCAACATTGCAAACATTGTATACCCTGACATAATAGTGGTTACGTGTTTGGTAAGTTATGAGTTAGGAGATTCAGAGAGGTGAACTGAAGTGAATAATAATTTTTTTACATATTACACATAAGATTGCAATGGGGAAAAGATATAACATTGCCTTGTATATCATGGAGATTGTCTTGGAAGAGGCCCAGTGCTAGCATGATAAAAAATATATATCAAAGGGGGGTCCATTTTGTTGTTGATAGTATTCTAGGAGACTAGAGTCCTAGATGGAATAACATGGAAGGAATAAGATTACTCGATGGAGAACTAATCACCAGGGAAGAGATTCAAAAAATACACTTGTGATGGGACCATCAAAAATTTATACAAGTCCTACCTATGCATATGGTATAAGCGGTTGCATGACACATTTAAAAATGAGTGGCGCATACCTAGGGAGTTTCCCACATAACTAGATGGATAGGTATAATTTTCTATTATGCAGCACTTCAGTCTCATGTGGTTCCTATTACTGAATAGAGAGATAGTGCCTTGGTGCAAACTGTCATTTTCATTCACAAAAATATATTTTAGGAGCGCATTAAATAGGATCAAGGTAGTGCAACGATTAAGTATTAACGAGGAAAATATAGAGGTGGAGTACCACACTCTACATAAAACGTATGGCTATGTACATAAGTAGCCTTATGTGGAAATGATGGAGTTAGATGGGATTGACCTAAATCCCATAGTAACTTTTTTGGTCAGTAAGGAGGCATGCAGAGTTTATATCTATCTACAAAAAAATTTGAATTATGGAAAATTGGTGGAGAGGCGTGACACAAACATTACACCACCATATTTTGGGAAGACAGTTACGAGAGAGAAGAAGTGCAAGACCAAACTAGTCCAGCAGCAAAAAGAAGAAGATGATGAAGGAGACAAGATAAAAGGGTAGCTAGAACATAGGAGGAAGAGGAGGAAGACACAACGAGAGGAAAGATTGGCATGAACCCCTCCTAGAACCCCTCTAACTAGCCCAATTAAGAGCGTGAGAACAACAATATTAGAAGAAAAAGAGGAAGCTCAAAGGACATGAGAGGGCTCAAAGGGAGAAAGGAGTCCTCATGTGATACATATTATGGAGGAAGAAGATCTAGAGAATTTGAGCATGAGGAAGAAGAGCATGAAAAAGAGAGTGAGAAATAGGAGAATGAGCATGAGCAAGAGTGGTATCAAGAGTAGGAAGATCAGGAACAAGAGGAGCAAGACAAGGTAGATCAATGAACAAGAGAGGTATCTAGTACTGCACACTATGAGATTGTACAGGATTCACCACAAGAGCACATAATGGGACCTAGACCTGAATCTTCATCAAGAAGGCCAAGAAGATGCTCACCTCCTCACCCTCAAATTTCATACATTGATAACACCAAAATTCATCAGGGCCAAATTCCAAAGCTCCATGTATGCAGAAGAAATATATTTTTGGGACATGCTTGAAATATTAGAAGCCAATGTCTGGATGTGTAATATGTTATCCTTTATGATGTAAACTCACATGGAGGAGCTATAGTTTGAACTAAGTAAAGATGTGATTTGTGAGATACAACGGAGAAAATATCCTTCAAAAACATCTTTCAATTTTGGTTTAAACACAAATTTTGACAAATGCAGTAGGCAAAGTAATTCCTTGATAAAAATGATCAAATGAAGTTATGTGCATCAAAATGTTAATAAAGGAAGCTACAGGTGTGCTGACATCGCAGGAAAATTTTGCGGATGTATGTAGACAAGAATTAAGAAGCTATCCTCATAATTAAATAAGGTGAAAAAGAGGTTAGCCGATGTAAATACTAAGGTGGCTGAACTAATCAGCCACATTGCATATTCATGTCCAGAAGAAGTCCTAGAGCCCAATCTTGATAAAGGTAGGAAAATTGGTAACCTGGAAGAATTGGTTAACTTGTTACTGATAAGGGAAAATAGAGGATAGGAACCAATAGTAGAGGAATTGCAGGAGAAAATCAAGAAAATATTGATATAATAATAAAGGGGTATGAAAATATTGGTTCTAGGGTGAATGAAGCTTTGCAAAAGGCTAAGAAAATAGTCATTAGATTTTAGGATGCCTCGATTATAGATGTGCACCTAACAGAAGAACAGACAAAAAGGAGTCACCTTAAGGCCTACTTGTATACAGAAGATAAGGTGATGCACATGAAATTTTTGTAGGAGGTGGAGGGGATAAATAAAAGTATCAAAAACAAACAAGACAAAGTATAGGTGAGACTAGGAGAGTTACATGTTATGGTGATGAAAGGGGTAGATATCCTAGAAGGAATGGCTTTTGAATGGGACATAATTTTAAAATAATTATAGGAGAAGGCCCATGGAATAACTCTGGAGGGAATATCAAACATTTTTGAACCATTACTAGGAAGGTCAAATAGCACACTCAAAGAGTGGAAGGGACTGGAAGAAACAATCAGTATAGAATTCCTGGAACTCCTACAGATACCACTAGCCTATTTTTGGTCATGAAAAGATGGAATTTCTTTATTCAAATATTCATGTGTTACTGTCCACATTCTTTCATCCATAATTATTTATTATTTCATTCATTCAAACATTTTTGGGTTTCCAAGGATAAATAATACACCTAGCGTGAGGTGATGTTGAGCGAAGGACGAATGACATATGCAAGATGTGTACTGAACCATGAAAGAAGCATTTGAAAAGGTTGAAATATTATGCATGAAGGTATGAAGAAGGTACGCATGGAAGTATGAAGGCATGCGTGGAAGTGTGAAGAAGCACACGTGAAGGTTTACACATGGTAATAGCAAAGTTAGGAAATAGTTGGATTTCCAAAGTAGGCTAAATCTAGAAAAAAGTAGAAGTTGGCGTGATCATCAAGGCAAACCGGAAATGGAAAAAAAATTGGATAAAGCACAACTAGAAGTGGATAAATCCCATGCATTACTAATAATATACATGGGTTATACGTGGATAAGATTAAAGAAGAATCTATTTATAGTGCACAAGATAGAAATAGAGATTCCAGGAATAAAGCAAATCATTTTTTGGAGAACCATAGGTTGGATTCTAAATATAGGAAAGTTTAAGTAGCATGAACATGCAAGCTATGTATAAGAATAGTCTAATTTTAGATTAAATCATGTCAAGTGATGAAGGACAAGTTCCCACCCTATATATAGTTGCATATATCTATGTAAAAGGGTGCTTGATGTATGAGGAGTGTTATGATTCTAGCGTTGTTCTGAGTCTTATACAAGCGATAGAGCTTGTTTGTATTTATCATTGGGATCCATACTATGATTATGATTTTATATCTTGATGAATAAAAAATGATCAATATCCTTTATTTTATATCGTCTCTGCATATGTTATGAATTTGTGATGTATATCTTTTATATTACATGCGCTTATATTATAACTGTGAATTCATGAACTACATCATGATAGCAAAAAATGAGGTGTCTAGTAGAGTTTCACTCACATTGGGTGAGAAATATTTTTTTTTCTAGGTGATGTGCCAGTGCATTTGACTATGTTGTGTTGAACCTAGACTATATCACGATAGTTTCCATGCATAAAGATCCAATTCTTAGTTATTTATTATCTTGTTTGGCCTCCCCTGCCATTAAAGATGATTGTCACTCCCAGTTTGAAGAATAACTTTCAAGGTATGAGTTTTTCTTTCTTATAAACTTCCAATTTGAATGAAATTGGTTATGAGTTAGTTCTATTGGGTGATATAGACATTTAGGTGTGGAAATATTTTAATTTCATTTTTATCATATCCTAAACCTACTATCAAAAAAATTTAGTTATCATTATAAGCAATGAAAATTACTAGAAAAAGAAAGAGAAATGAAAAACAACACAATATACCTATCTATAAATCCATTTGTAAACCTCAAAGAAGATCATGAAGCTCTTATACTTATATGATCTTAAAGATGTTTGAAATGTGGATGCTCTCGATTATTCTCCAAATAATGAATGCAAATGCTAAAATCTTTGATACACAAGGATATGGATGTCAAATTGGCATAAGTTGGCTATAATTTGTATAAGCTTCCAGGGATGAGTTTACAAAGGAATGGCCAACATTTTATAAATAAAGGTGAGGCCATTAAAAGTGGATCAAATTTTGACTAAGCTCTAGGTTAATAATTGTAATTTCCTAGAATAGAAAGTAGACTTGGTCTGTTGAATTGCATATTTGAAGGGGAAATGGACATTAGGATGGCATAAGTTACATCTGAGAAGGTGGTTTTATGTGAAATTCATTTTTATCTACTTTTCTATGATTCTAGAATTGGAGTCCAAGTGGAATACGGAAGTGGAGTTCAAGTGGAGTTAACTAAGATAGTGAAGTGGCAGTTGACTACGAAAATATATGTATTTTCATAATTAACTAATTTAATTAGCTACAAAGTGAAAGACCATTAATTAACCATTTATTCAAGAAATTATAATTAACTTAGTTAAGGTGGTGATTAAGAACTAATTTAATTAATCCCAAGGGGTGGATGATTAATTGATTTGATTAATCAATCGTAAGGGGATATGAACTAGGATAAGATGGAAACAAGTATGTGATTTTGGGGTGTGTACATTTTCCCCTCTTTAAATTGCTATTACGAAGTAATAGCATTTTTAAGATAGTAGGTGTATGCAGATCAATGAATGGAAGATAGGAAAGAAAGGTAGATGTTTAGATTTTCTCTGGTGAAGCATTTATATTCCCCAGTGAGTAGGGTAGTAAGAGATTTCCCCCTTAAGCAGGTGGGTGACGCAACAAAGCGGTAGACAACTTCTTGATAGGAAGAAGGAAAGGGTTTGGAAGGAGGATGGGAAGGAGTGTGCTCATATCATGAGTGTCATTTAGAGTGTAAAATGTATAACAATCTTATCTTATTTATGCACAATAGAGTTTTCACCATGATTATGAAAGAATCGTGATGTGTAACCCATAGCGTAAAAAAACACACACAGCAAAGAAAAAGGAAAAGGAATACAAACCCAATATATATCATAAAATTATGTACCATGGTTATGAAGAAGCCAAGATGATAATATAATACATGTAATTGAACCAAAAATTAAACATCAACAATGCAACACAACGTCGAAAAAATAAAATTATTTATGCCCCTAATGTCTGCCAAAATGATGATTAAGCATATGCAAATTCCCCCAAGCACTAAACTTATGAAACGTGTGGGAATAGGATCAGGTTAAAGATTGGAGTGATGCTTGGATACTCCAAAATATACTCTTGTGGGATCCATTTTGTGAATTTATCTAAGAGAAATTTCCCTGGGCAAAGTTATATCACAAAGGAAAAACAATTGTGTGACTTGCCCCAAGCAGAGTTAGTAATCATGAAAAGGGAAGAAAGTAATAGTAGTAAGATTGGAACGATCACTATGGTGGTGGATAAAAGGATGAATTTATCAATATTGTGTTAAACTGTTGAAATATTAATTTCATGGGTTTTCTAATTATAGGATCTCTGTGATAAGTGAATGTTTGTTAGAATTTTTATAATTTCTTGTGATTTTTTTTAAATTTTTATGAATATATGATTTTTTTATGGTCTTACAAAGTTTTTAGAAAAAATTGATACAAATAAGAGTGGTGTGTTTGTTACACCTAATTTATTATGGATAATTGATGACAAACCCAATATGAACGAAAAGGAAACACACCAAAGATATATGTGAACTAAGATGTGAATAATTTTCTTGCAATTGGTCTATAATGAAAAGGTACAACAAAATAACAAACTAGCAAAAGAAAAAGTATCGTCACAATGTTGAAAAACTATAATAGTACAACACAAATTAGCAATAATGTCTTCTAATGACACTCCTAATGTGCAGATATGAATGTCCCCGAGTAATTAATAGCTTAGAACGTGAGGGGATTGGATCAGACTGAAGAGCAGAGTGATGCTTAGATACTCCAAAGAATACTCTTGTTGAATCCCCTTGAAGTGTGATATGTATTGGATTAAAATTTTAAATCCAAATATGTCTTGAGAAAATTTATACTGTGAAAGGGGTAATTGATTGCCTCTCGCATAGATAAACACCACGGGAAAGAAAAATGATTATCGGAAGATGATCTGGAACGATCATAAATAGCGTCGTAAAATGGAAAAAAATTCAAGTTGTGTTATTCATTGGCTAAAATTTGGTCAAACATTTTCTGAATGTTTTGATTTTTACCAGTTTTATATTGTTTTTGGTTTTGGAACAGTTTTACATTATTTATAGGTTTTGGACAATTTCAATGTTTTGTGATTTTAAGACATATTTGAATGTTTTGGGATTTTGTGAAACATATTTGAATGTTTTGTAATTTTGTGAAACATATTTGAATGTTTTTGTAATTTTGAGGAACATTTTGAATGTTTTTTTTATTATTTTTGACTCGGTAAAGGGTTGTACAACCTGAACTCATGTTCAAATAATTGTAAGCATTTTGTTCCATTGGCATCAATGTAGATGGTGTAATGATAGTATGTCTCACTCCATTCATGACTCCACGCAATAAGGAAGATGCAAGGTCTCATTGCCGAGATCCAAGAAGGGGGGAGAACTAGGAGAATAGTGATATGAAAATGAAGATGATGTATGCCAAGACACAAGGTGTAACAATGGTCCATGTGAGAAAATGTAACTCATCGCCAATCCAAATTGTCTGACCAATTCCAAGATGATTTTACTTTATAGATTTTGACTAGACTTAGATCTGTTGATGGCCTATTGATTGGAAAAATATGGTTGAAGGAATTGTTGTCTCTCTTAACATAAGCAGCTAAATTACTTCTTGGGATGTTTTTGATTAAGAACTTTTGATTCATATTTTCTAAAGGATATATTTTTTAATTTTTGAAGTGGAACCCCTACATGTTGCCCCATGCCACTAGTAAGAGGTAATGGCTCAACATCGGAAAAAAAGTGTATTTGAGTAAGGACGTGTGCCTCTATTCTCAGTCTCATACTACTAGTAAGAAGTATGGGCTCATCTCCAAAGACTATGAAGGATGAAAGGCGTAATGATTTATTTATATTTTGTTGTATTTAATATTGTTTGGATTTCTTTATTTAGATTGTGCTTATTGGGAAGGAACATTTTTCCCCCAAGTCTTAGCCTCACGCAACTAGTAATGCGCAATGGTTCAGCATCATAGACTAAAATGGGCATTCAAAAAGGACTGGGTAAAGAAGCTAGAGATTTATGTAAAAGAGAGATATTTTTTGAGAGGAGGAGTTTACATTAGTATGCTTCGAGACAAAACCGTAGGTAAAAAAATATGAAATGGTATTAACCATAACAAGGATGAGACACACAATGCCTAATAGTAATAAGGTTTACCTGTGTTGTAGAGATGAAGAAAGAAAAGATATGATAATTTGATGATTAAGATATATGCCAATTGATGAAATAATTAAACTGACTTTATTGTGGTAAACACTATTCGTGGTAAAAAGTGAAGTTACTATGGTAAATACTATTCAAGGTAAAAAGTGATTTTACCATCGTAACTACTATGCACAATAAAAACAAGGTTACCCTCCAAATGATTTCTGACTAAGTGAGAATATCTCTCCAGAAAATCCACCAACAAGGAATGGTCCTGGAAAAGGAACCAAAATTTCAACACCAATCCATCACGCTGATAATATTTCACTGGGAACTCCTCATGCTATGATTATTTCAGTAATGTACAACTTTTGGTTTGGAGGTAGTAATCTAGAAACACAATAGCAGACATAACACAAGAATACCATGGACTATGACATAAAAGAATGATGACAAATCTAAAATACAATTGTAAAATATATTATTAATTACAATCTCACCCATGAATAACTCCAAGTGTTACCAACTCCACTTGTTTTTCTAGCAATAGTTATGGGATAAAATTCACAATTACTCATCTTGATGGCTTCCTTAACACACCTTCATAATAAATCCTTTATTCATAAAATAATTATTACAACTTTATTCCATGATAAATGAGAGGGGGTGGCCTCTCTATTTATATAAATTCAGGATTTTCCACCCCATCTCTAAGATAGGATATGAAATCTCTTTCGTCCAATCATATTCCATGCCTAAACTCTTACCTTTACGTGTAGGCTTATCTTTTAAGATAAGATATACCTTATCATCTCACATGGGTTCCACCTTTATAGATATTACACAAATTTAATAGACAAAATATTTATGACATCACTCCTTGTCATTATTACAAATATAATATTTCTAATTCTAAATCATGTAGACCCTATTGACTTTTGACCCTTTTAACATTACCTGGACCACATACAAAAAATATTTACTTTTTACCACAACATTCCTATTGTACTTTGATAGTTACCATATTGTACATTATTGGTAGTGTCGTATTGGCAACACCATTATCTTCTATTGGGCACCACTATTAATTATACTTAACAAAATCCTATTCCTAATACATACATTAATGAAATAGAAATTACGAAGGAAAATTTTAGTGTCGACACGCACTAGTGTCCTAGAAAAGAGTGTGCATCTAATTCTTTCAATGTCTGATAGTGTCATCTTCATTTTTTGTCACATCTACTTCATTTTAGGGTTCTATTATTGTACTTGTACTATAAAACAAACCCTATCTACCTACACAATACTCAAACACGCATTAGATAAAATAAAAGATGTCTATGTTTGAGTCAGAATGACCTCAGCGGTCACCCCAATGTGATTGTCACTGAGCGCTACACTACATTTCAGACTCAATGTAGTTTTGGTGTATGCATGATAGAATATTGTCCCTTGAAGCTAGGTTTCCCTTGTGTAAGTTGACCAAGATAGCAGGATAAAACTACTATTCCCCCAAGATAATGTGTGATGGAATTAAAAAAATTCCTTTCCTAAACATTGAATAATACGGCCCAAATGCATTCCTCAAGTGTTCCTTTTTCCCAAGTAGGAGATAGAAAATAGTGACACAGTTTCCCCTTAAAATAGTTAGTAAGTTGTGTATATATTTGACTCCTTTGAGTGAATTTTGACACTTAGTGGCACAAAATTCTAACCCCAAACATGAAAAAAGAATTATAAAAGACCCAAAATCAAGTGTCAATTGATAATTTGAAATATAAGCAAGATTGGACAAAAGTGCCAGGAAGGGACACTAACACCTAGAATTTAGTGTCCTTATTGGGATCTACTATCTCTAGGATAGGAAACATAAACTAGACCTCGGATAAAGACATGGATCCTTGTGACACAACCATAAATCATAATTGTAGAAAGTATAAGACAATGTCACAATACAAAGCAATAAAAATCAATATAAGGACTATAAGAGGTTTCACCAGTGTCTAATTTTCTCACTTAGGAATCATGCATATAATGACATACTAGAGGCATAATGTAATAGTAATAAGTGAATAATTTTGTGTCTATAGCTAGCATTAAGGGATGAACAATAAATTGACAAGACTAAATAGTAATAAGTGAATAATTTTGTGTCTATAGCTAGCATTAAGGGATGGAACAATAAATTGACAAGACTACGTAGGTCTTGAAACAAAAGAAGGAAGGATGCATTTTCCTTATTGCAAATATTGAAAACTAGGCGATAATGGTAGTTATGTGCATTTTCAGTATAAAATTGGTAGGATCCTAACGATGTGCAAATTTAAATAATAATTTCCTTCACAAAAAACAAAAAATGACCAAAGAGACACGCTACAATATCTCTCAATAGATTGTTGAGTCCATGGTTAAGGATGTGGAGATTGTACATGCCTCAGGTGGAAAGTATATCTACAGAAAAAATCCTCATCCATCTCATTTTCAATGATATCCATGTGTCAGAGAGTGATGGAGAATTAAGTGGGAGTTCTCAATGGAGAACAAGTCCCCTTTCAAGACCTAAAAATATCACACTTATTCAGACATCGTAACAAGGGCATATAAGGATAAGTTTGAAATTTTGTTAAGGTACTTAAAGGCATCCTTTGAGGATGAGTGGAATTTTTTAAGACTCCTTCCAAATTTATTTAAGAATCAATTTTGATTCTTCATGATGTAACAACACTCGCTCATGCAGATTTTGTTGACTAATAAAAATATGTCCTCCTGATTAAAAATATCTCATGGGTTTACAACAACTTACTTCATGGATTTAATTAATTGGATAGTCAACGTGAAGAAGGAAATATACGATGTGGAGTATGTGAAAATTGACACTCACGTATTACTCGCCAAATATGTATACCACAGGAAGAATGCTTTTTTTGAAAAGTAAGAATCTTATATTGCAGTATTGATCCACATAAGACAATAGTGGTGGATAAGGAGGCTTGTAAAATTTTCTAATTTTTGAAGTCCCAAAAAAGGGTTGAGAGTGGAGAGTAACGCGTTGAGGATAATGAGGTTTTGCATGTTCCAAAGAAGGGGGTCTTAAATTAAAATTCAACTAAGAGAAAGAGAAGGTCAATGTAGATTTCTTCAATGATCCTTGAGGAAGAATAAGATGAATTTGATGTAGAACCTTTGGTAATGTGTCAAGGGTGGAAACATTAAAAGATAAGTGATTATGCATGAAGCTATATATACACATATGTACAAACATCTAAATAACCATTTATGTCTAACTCTTCTTGGCCAATGGATGTGGATCAACCAACGATTGACTTTGTTCATGTTCAAGAAAAATAAGAGCACAAAACTATGAAGGGGCATGAGGAAGAGTTTGGTAGAGAACCTAACCAAGGGGAGTGTAAGCAAATTAGGGGATGGGATAAAGAGTGAGTAAATAAAAACCAACCTAGGGTAACAATATTGAAGAGATCCCTGCACATTGCACTATGGAATAAGCAATGGAACTAGGCATAAAGGACACTAGTGCAAGGCCAAGATCCATCGAAGGGAAACCCCGAGGTCGTAAATTTAGAGGAGGAAGAGGATAAAAGTGAGGTTATGTAGGAGGGGCACATTTAAGAAAATGAAAAAGGAAAAGACAAGGAAAAAGGAAAATAAAAATAACAAGGGTAAGAAAAGGATAAGGAATAGCATGTGAGGCCAGAAGAAGAGTATACAATGACATATTTGTGCACCCGGTATCAAGAAGGGAAGCATGACAAATACCTTTACCTCTAGAAGGTAATGGATCCTTAAATCGCAACAATACAATCCAAGTGGGGGTATATTTTTTTATGGATGTGTACATGAAGGAACCCCATTTCAAGGTTCCACTAGCTAGCATGTGAAATCCTCCATCAAAAGAAACAATTGGGTTGGTAGTAGCTTATATGGACCCCTAACACATGAGTGAAACATAAGAAAGTGATGCAATAATCAAAATTCTTGGGGAAGTGGCTAGGAAGAATCATACAAATGGGGTAGCACTTAGGTAACAATATGACCGCACTAACAAGATGTAAAAAATATCAAGAATGATAAAGAACTCATTTAGGTTGACCAAGAAAAGCACGGGAAATTAGAGCACAAGTACACAAATGCAGACCTCAAGGATATGAATTTGTGTTTCCATATCATTAAAGAAGATCCTAACTTAGCAGTTGGAGTAAATATCAAAAAAAGGTACAATGAGGAATCTCAAATTCTTGGTCAACTTACTCCTCAAACAACGAAAGGATGACAAAGGCACACGCACAAGAAATATTGTAAGGGTGGAAAGATCTAAGGATAAGGCCCTTTATGAAGAAAACTTTATCGCATGAAAGGAATTGGTGAACAAGATAAATGAAAAGGCCACCTCTATAGCAAGTATTTGTGAGATACGCATAACATAATATGATTATTGAAGCAAACATTTGTTCTAAGTAGCAAAACAAAAATTTCTTGGATATGCAAGTATATGGTATTAAGGATAAAACTAGAAATACTATGTCGATGTCATAAATGGATGAATTTGGGACATAAATCAGTGCAAAAAAGGAAAAACTCAAGCTACACCTCATCCAAATCTAGAAGAAAAGACTTGAAGAGGAGAGCCAGCTTGAGGAAACGAGAAAGCATCTGGGGGAGAAACTAGGTACATTGAAATTAGAATCCAAGGACCCCTAATAAATATGCATATATTTTAAATGAATTGTGCACATAGGTGGATAATTTGAAACCAATTATACAGATCATGCTCACTACATGGAAAATTTGTAAAGACCAACTACGGAAGGATGTAGCTGAAATTTTTGAGGAAATTGAAAAATGATTTCTAGAGGGAAGACAACTGAAGTAGCGTGGGATAATATTGAGCCCACATTATATATAAATGTGTGTGTTTGTTTATGTGTATTAGATCGATATACATTTTGGGAATAGCGTAGAAAATTTTATTCAAGTCTTGAGGAGGCACAAGGCTTAGGAGTTTTTGGACCCCTTGAATTGGTGTATACAAATAGTATGAACAAGGGATTGAAAAGTGGAATGTGGGAATACTATTTAGATAGCTGAAATTTGGAATGTATGCGGATAAAAAGAAGTTGTTACACTTGTTGGGCGTGTCAATAGGAAAGGCTCCTGACACCTGATGCATGGAAGAATAGGATAGACTTTCAAACACCTAGCGCACGGGACTCTAAATGGTGGCATCAAAGACCATAGAAATATTAGAGTTCTAGTTGGAAAGCAGTTGCATAGAGGAAAATATATATTTCAGAGTGCGTTGATGGGTTGACAGAAGTTTGAAAGAATATCATAGCACACCAAGAAAAAAATTGAACAATTATCATGGTGTAGGACAAGGGACATGTCAGTAGTTGAAGAAGAGATCAACATAGAACATGTTACATGTCTCTTCAAGAGATGGAAGATTTTGTAGATTCCCTGCCAAGATCATATTTTCAGGTGTATTCATGTAAGCCATTGATGGCATCCAATGAGTTTAATGATTGAGATATTGAAGGGAAATTCCCTATTAATATAAATACTCTTCTACTACCTCATATAGTTGGCTAATTAGAGAATTAGTTGGTTGGATGTTAGTAAGGTTGGAGAATTGGTGAATGCATGATAATTGATCCTTGTTGAGTACTTGAATTATATGGTTATTTACTTTGATGTTAGAGCTAGATTTGTGTTCGATATGTTCTCTGGAACTAAGTGATTGTTATTTGAATGTCTCAAAACCATCATGATGCAATCAAAACCAATGGGAATATGTCTTCTCTCGCACCTTGTGTGCGCACACAACATAGTCTTATGTTATATGTTAGCATGAGGGTGTTGCTTACATAGGGAGCACGTTATGCTACCTTGATATTGTTCATGCATGAATTTGATGTTGGATAATAGGGTAAACTATGTCAACATGTTCTCTCCTCATATTCAGTTTTATTTGACTAGTTATAGTCGACGCCATTAACTATGGTCAATTTCATCTAGTAGACATCACATTACAATTATCGTCATAAACAATTTTCGATGACATTAGTTGATTTGTGACTCTAGTTCATTTTCCCCTATTTATGTGTCATTATTATCATTTCTCAAGGAGATCATCAAATAATTTGATATACTTGTGCTTTTATATTTTTTCCTAAAGGTTTAAGAGGTTGTAGATTCTAGTTGAGCTTATACTTAGGAGGTCATCATTGGAGAATTGGGTTACTATGAGCATCAAAAATAGGATTTGATCCAGTGAGGTATGTGTTAGTATTTGGAATCCCCAACTTTGGTCTACTTAGGTCTTTTACCTATCCCTCTCAAAACAATATCTCACAAAGTGCTACAAACCAAGGAGGGAGTTTAATGTGCCAACAAATTCCATGCAAATGTAATTATCCCTAGCCTTAAACTCTTTCTTTTATTTGGTTTGATTGATTATTTTTTTGTATCATGTATTATAATAGGATAGTGTGGAATATTTTTGTCTATTATATTATTTCTCTCTTTCTAGCACATTCTTATCGACTAATTGCATTATAACCTAGAGTTTTGAATTGGACCTTGTTCGTTACCTTGATCATATTAGGATGTCTTGAATATGCATAGATCTACACATGGCTATATGAATAGGTGTTAGTTTTATGCATTATTGTGCAACATCAATGTGCATAGAAAGTGTGAGTATGGTTATGTGTACAAGGAATTAAACACAAGGGTATTGCATAGGTATTGTGTAATACTAAATGAACATATGTGTTCATCCTTGGTTATGTGTTATGTTGCATGTGTAGGATGTGTACACATGGGAGTTACAATATAGTGCATGGTGGATTTTTGCAATATTAGAGTGCAACATATAAAGCATATAATGATATCAAACACCTGTCTAATTGGACTTTTTAACTGGACGTGTATAAGATACGCATCGATAATAATCTGACATGTTTGGGGGTGTTATATCAAATTATAACTCTTCTCAGTGGTCAAAAAGTAATCTATAAATTATTGGGTGCATGAAGTTAATAATCATGGATGAATTAAATGTTGGAAGACTTTAAGGAGTGAAAAAAAAAATAGTTGCAGCAATATGAGAGGTTTTTTTTTATGGTTGGATAGTTATGACTAAGCATGAAAGTGTGTGTTCTTTTTTAGAACATATCTAAAGATACTATTTCATGTATAATGTTACATGTATTTTATTATGGTTTTCACATTGTAGTGTATGTACTATTGCATAATTATTTGAGGGTTGCCTATTGTATTTATAAGTTAGCTTAAATTAATGTAAAAAAACAAGGTTATTGTGCTAGGTTTTTAAATCTAAAATGGTTTTCCAATGTGAAATCATGTGTACATGTCTTGTGTTTCAATTTCATGCTTTTTTTAATTTTAGTATAGTAAATCTCTCATTTGTTTAACTCGTTGCACAAAGGGATAAAACTGCATTTGGTATCAAAGCCATATTTGGAGCTTGGTGAGATTTAGTTTTGCCTATGAGAACTGGTTGTATTGAGTGGGAGATTTGCATTGTTGAAGTCATGCGTATAGAAAATTTCAACAAGCACGAGATTAGAGATAGACAACATTTTGAGTTATGGAATCTCAAAATGGAAAAACTCTCAACATATAGAGATTGTTGGGTTGTTGTGTCAATAGAAACACCTACGAGAATGATATAAGAATAAGAAAAATTAGATAGGAAAGCTACAAGCTCTATCAGAATCTATTTTTATTGAATGTATATGACAAAAAGACAACAACGGGTTTATATGATAAAGAGGGGATATTGTACAAGGCTAAATCTCTAGTCAATAAAATATTCCTATGTAAGATGTTATACTCATTAAGGATGAAAGATGACCTGACTTAGTTATAAAGAACTTGAATGCATTCAATGTTATGACTAGAGTTATTGTCTATGGATATAAAAATGGATGACAAAGAAAGGTGCATTATGTTTCTTTTCTCTTTACCAAACTCTTTGAATAATCTAGCAATGGATATTACTAGCACCTAAGTAGAAATTTTAAATGGATAAGATTGTTGTTGCTTTATTTTCATAATAAATGAGGTGCAAGTCCACTAGATATCATTAAAGCAAGAATACATTAGTTGTGTGAGGTAGATCATAGGAGAAAAACAAGCATTGAGTTAGGGATAAGTGTCTGGAGTTTAGAGGCATATACAAGATTTTGAAGAGACTGCCTTTGAAGAAATGTTGCAAGTGTGGGAAAATGGGGATTTTTAAAATGGATTGCAAAGGGAAGGTAGAAAAGATTAAAAAATCCCCATATCCTTTATCCTCAAGTGAAAAAGGATTATTAATGAAAATGGAGATGTCTACTTGGAAGCCTTAAGTGTTTATACATGCACTAATGTTGGTTCATAAACTGTAGAGCCTTCTATCATATGAATTCCAATATGCAATGGTTATATGAATATGAGAATATATATAATATGGTAATATATTTTGGAGAGATAACTCCAGTCACCAAATTTTTCATCAAGGAAGAGTGAAGTTGAGGTTTTGAGATGGAAGCATCAAGACTTTCCCTAGTATTCTACACATTCCAGGTGTTACAAAAAAATTGGTTTCAATTAGCAAGATGTGCAATGATGGTGTGTAGTTGTCATGTTGTAACGATGGTAATAAAATGGTTTCAGAGTTATGGTGTTAGTAAGAGGAGTGTGTATTGGAACTTTGTTTAGACTGGATGCAAGTACAATTTATGGTTCTTGCAATGTTGGATATATTATAATGTTAGTACTCATATAGGTATGTGAGTTATTATATATAGAATATTAATATTGTATTTGTGTTGTGAGTGATTTTTACGTGAGTAAAAACACACCAGAAATAAATATTACGAGTCTTCTTGTGGTTTATAGATAAGATTGACCTCCTATTATCTAAGATATATTCAATATGTATATTGTCGAATGAAATAAGTGAGTTTATTTTTGTGTTAAATCTAATTCAAAAACCGCATTTGATGTCAAAGGAGGTGTAGTATGGAGAATTAGAAGGAAACAGGGACAGTTGTTTTATGTTTCACCCCTACATATAAGAAAAGAATAATTTTTTGAAGAGCTTATAGTGTAGATTAGAGTTTTGATTATTTTGTACTAGAATAGCTTTAAGATTTATTTTTTTAATTAGTTATTAGGATTGTTTTATCTTCATGCCTCGATCGAATTCATGCATTTATGTGCCTACTAACATCAGGGCTTCAATTTCTTTCCAAATTTTTGTGCATTAACTTGTGCCTTAAAATCGTTTCCACATGAATGATTTCATTGCTTCTATATTTTTAATAATTTGATTTATTATAGTCTTTAAGAATATATTTTTTTGTTTGGTAAATTCTAAAAGACAAGTTTCATTTGATGGAGAGCGAGCTGGTTTTTCCATCCTCTGCCCTTGGGCATCCATACTTTTCTCCCTTTTCGAATAGCAAGGAAGCTTCCTCTCAGCAGAGGTGAACTTGGGCTTCGAGTTTACTCTAGAGACTAGTGTTGCAGTTTACAAGAAAAGGGTTGTGATTTCCAAATTCTCAGGAAGAATTGGGTTTGAAAAATCTGGCTCTTCTTAAAGGCCCCAAATTGGTTTCGTCGCCCTCTAAGAAACTTGTCTCTGCAATCCCCCGTCCCCCTCATTCTCTTATTGTATATACCAAACAATTCACCGAATATTCTAAATTCTTTCTTAATCTCTTTCAAGAAGGTATAGATGCAGGCTATGGAGATTCTATTGAATCTCTCAATAGACGGGTTCTATAAAAAGAAGATATGTTCCCCGATAAGTTGTGCTTTGATGAAGAGGGTAAGTCAGACAACGAGAAAGAATATCCATTCATTCCATCTAAGTCGTCTTACTCACTGGTTAATTCTCATTGGTTGGGGCTGAAAGATCCCAAACCCGTTTTTTGTCTAAATATATATATATATATTTATTTATTTATTTATTTATTTATTTTTATTTTTTATATAATGCCTTGGCTCATATCTGAACTGATAATATGAAAACAATTCATGAAACATCACACTGAAACTGCATATATAAATTAAATACAGCGAACCCCACAAACCGAGCAAATGCAGAATAGGCACCTACGGTTTAACTGGAAGATTTCTTTATAAATATTTCAGCTGTATATTTAATAATGATTTTTGCAGCTAAATATTACAGCAATACAAATATAAATCTGCAGAAAGATTTAATAACAACGATTGTCCAAAAACCCACAGTAAATGAACCAAAACCCTAGCCGATTTGATATATTTGCTGCTGGGAATTACAATAAATATCTATCATGAAAAATACCTCTGACACAACAATAAATAACTGTAGAAGAATCCGCCCCCACTCAGATAGATGTGCAAAAGCCCACAGCTGCAATTTATTCTTTTCTCTAAAACTGTTGAAATGTTGAATAACTGGTGTAAACAATGAAGATTCCTGGATGGAAGCTTCTCTCACTGCTCCTGGGGTTTCTATCCGTAAGAGGAATAATCCAGAGGGTTTCCGTCCTTGGATTCTGCCTGCAAAAGCTTTGTGCTAACTGCTGAGTGAAAATAATAATATTCTGAATGCTTTACCCAGGCCGCATTTTTCCTCATATAGCCAAAAACCCTCCAAAGGCCAAATCACACTTTTTTGGCTAACACCATATAATTAATATTTAATTAATTATTTTTGCTTCACTAATCAAGTCACACTTTTGGGTATATTTGGCCACTACCCAAACAAGTCGCACCTTTGGCTAGGAAGGCAATTTAAATAATTTATTAATTTATTTAAATGCACTTTCCTAAGTCAAAATCACTCAAACAGTCTATTAATTCATTATGTGCTTTAATGATATTTTACTTTAATTTGAGCACCATATAATAAAATAATAAACCGAAGTCACCCTTGAAAACACCCTTTTGGTCGTCAGGTAGACAAAACAGGCCAAAAGGTCTTTGACCGAACTAATCGAGAAAGAGGGACATTACAGTCCTCCCTTCCCGAGATTGCTTGTCCCCAAGCAACTGTAGAGCTGGATGATGTAATATAATCTCACCTTCCCATGTAGCATCCTCCTCTGGTAATTCTTTCCACCTCACCAGGAACTCCCGAATGACCCTGTTCCTTAGTCTCCTCTCTCGACTGTCCAAGATCTCCTCTGGCACTAGGTCTAATCTCCCTTCCTCATCCAGGGGTGGAAAATCTGTAGAGGAAATAATGTTCTTCCCCAAAGCCTTTTTCAAACAAGACACATGAAAAAAATTATGTATCTTACACTCAGAAGGCAACTCCAGCTCATATGCCACTTCACCAACTCTCCTCAACACCCTGTATGGCCCATAAAATCATGGTTTGAGCTTTTCAACCCCACTCTTCTTGAGAGTACTTTGCCTGTAAGGCTGAAGTCATAGAAAAACCATGTCCCCTATCTCAAATGATCTCTCCACTTAGTGCCTATCTGCATACATTTTCTATTGATTCTGGGCCCGCTGAATGTTTTCCTTAAGCACCTTAAGGATTTCCTGAATATCCTATAAACTCTCCTGAGCCTTGGGAGCTCCACTATCCCCAAATGCCATATCAACAAAGGATCTCGCATCATACCCATAAAGTGCTCGGAATGGAGTCATACCAATAGACATATGGTAAGTGGTGTTATAGCAATACTCACATAAATACAACAACTTAACCCATGCCTTTTGTTGTCCTGCAATGTAGTTGCGAAGATAACCCTCTATCTATTTGTTCACAATCTCAGTCTGTCCATCCGTCTGAGGGTGATAACTAGTGCTAGGAGTTAGCTCATTGTAAACCAGAAAAAAAATCCCCTGCCAAAATATGCTCATAAACCTACTATCACGGTCACTAACTATGTTCTTCGGAAGCCCATGCAACCTAAATATCTAACGAAAGAACAAATCAGCCACGTGAAGTGCCTTGAAGCTGGTAGGAACAGCGAAAAAGTGTGCATATTTTGTCAACCACTCCACTACCGCATAAATGCAATCATTCCCTTGCACCACGGGAAGAACTGTAATGAAATCCATCGAAATGCTTTCCCACTTCTACTCTGGAATAGGCAATGGTTGTAGCAAACCTGCTGGGAAAGTATGCTCTGACTTGTTCTGCTGACAAGTCATACACTCGCAGACATGGCGCAAAACATCATCCTTGAGACCCTTTCAGGAGAATCTCTCTCTAATCTACCTGTATGTTTTAAAATACCCTGGATGTCCTGCAAGTGGTGCATCATGGAAAGCATGCATAATCTTCTCCTTAAGTTCAGATTCAGGAACTAGGTAAATTTTGCCCTTATACAGAATCAGATCAGCTATTACCTTATACCGGCCATCCTGAATTTTTCCATCCATAATGTCACATGCCCAAGTGTTTTTGGAATACTCAACTAACAGTTGAGATTTCCAATCTGCTGAAATCTCGCTCAAAGAACATAGGGCAGCGAGATGGGGTTTCCTAGAAAGTGCATCAGCGACTACATTCTTCGTCCCCTTGACATACTCAATGTCAAAATCATATGCCTGGATCTTGCTGACCCATTTTTGTTGCCTCTCATTGAGTTATTTTTGTTCTAGGAAATATTTCAAACTGTTGTGTTCGGTTCTCACCACAAATTTTCCACCCACCAAATATTGTCTAAACTTTTCCTAGGCATGCATAATGGCAAGCATCTCCTTATCATAGGTGGAATACAGTCTCTCATTATCCCTCAACTTCCGACTCTCAAAGGCAATAGGATGGTGATCCTGCATAAGAACCACACCAGTCCCCAATCCCAAAGCATCACACTCTAAAATGAAGGGCCGTGAGAAATCTGGAAGAGCTAAAACTAGACAGGTACTCATAAATACCTTGAGCCTCTCAAATACCACATGTGCCTCATCTGACCAACTGAATGCACCTTTCCATGTAAGATCTTTCAATGGAGCTACCAATTGAGAATAACCCTTCTCGAACCTTCTGTAATAACCACATAATCCTAAGAATCCTCGCAAGTCAGAGATATTCCTAGGTGGTGGCCAATCCTGCATTGCCTGTATCTTCTCCTGATGGACCTTGACCCCATTAGCCCCAATGACATGCCCCAGATACAATATCTCCGTAAGTCCAAATTCACACTTGGACATCTTAGCAAATAAAGACTGAGTCTCCATTATGCTAAGTACCTCATCAAGATGCCTCAAATGATCATCCCATGTCCTGCTATAAATCAAAATATCATCAAAAAACACCAACACAAACTACCTCAACTTCCTGTTGAAGAGACAGTTCATACATGACTGAAATGTAGCAGGTGCATTAGTGAATCCAAATGGCATCACCAAGAACTCATAGTGCCCATAGTGACACCTGAAGGCTGTCTTGTGGATATCCTCATCCGGAACTCTAATCTAGTGGTAGCCTGATCGAAGATCAATCTTCGAGAAGTAGATAGATCCATGTAGCTCATCTAACAGCTCATCAATGTGGGGAATGGGATACCTATTTTTTATGGTTTTCTTGTTTAGTGCACGATAGTCAATGCACATCCTCATGGTTCCATCCTTCTTCTTTACCAACACAACTGAAGAAGCAAAGGGACTAGAGCTAGGACGGATGTGTCCCATCTCCAAGAGCTCTCTAATGGCCTTCTCTATCTCATCCTTTTATGTCTTAGGATGGTGATAAGGCGTAGTCATCACGGGTTTAGCACCCTCCTCAAGCTCTATAACATGCTCAAACCTTCTATCTGGTGATCTACCTGGAGGAATGTCACCAAACACTGGGCCGTGCTTATCCAATATGGACTAGATGTCATTATGATAAGGTTGCTCATTGTCTAAAGAAGATGTAGACAAAATGAAACATTGGGCTGCACATGCAACCTCTCCATGTCTCACTATAGAATCCATCCTGCATGCTGAAACAACTCTAGGCCCACCGTCAGAAAGAGCCTGAAGTACAATCTTCTTCTTATCCACCATAAACTCCAACTCCATCCTACGGAAATCTTGCACATATCTGCCAAGGGACTGTAACCATTGAATACCCAATACTGTATCAATCTCACCAAGTCCAATAACATAGAAGTCATCGGTCAATGTATAGTCCCCCATCTGAATACTAAGTCGTGGAATCGTCTTAGTGCAATTGATAGCAAATCCATTTGCCACCCATACACTAAACCCCTCAAATTCCTCAACCTATAATCCCCACTTCGTAGCCAACCCCTCATCAATGAAGTTGTGTGTAGCTCCATTGTCAACCAGACAAACAATCTGATGTCCCATAAGCACTCCCTTCAGCTGAAAGGGATGGTACCTAGGAACGCCTAAAAGTGTAGCAATAGTAACATCGGATAAATCTAATGCCTCGCCCTCACCAAGCTCTATTTGGGGTTGCTCCCCCTGTGCATCATGGTCACCACCCTCATCCTCTGCATCTGTATCTGGTGAGTGATCATCCTCTCCATCTGAAATCACCTCAATGAGATGCACCTTGCCTTTACCAAGGCAACGATGTCCAGGCTCCCAATGGTCTTTGCAATGAAAGCAAAGCTTCCTCCTCCTTAACTCATTGTGAGTCTCCTGATCCACCTTAGGAGGTGGTGCACTCTTCTGTGGGGCAGTAGAGCACTGAAATGGCCTGGAGTTCGTGGGAAACTTCTTATTGGGCTAATAAGAAGTGGGCTGATAGGAAGTGGGGGATGTGTCCAAGTCCAATGTCGTCTGAATGGCATCATGCAATGTCCTAGGCTTAAGAGCCTTGACCAATCCTCTCATCCTGTCATGGAGGCCCTCTATAAATAACATCACCACCCTCTTCTCAGGCATCTCTAGAACCATAACGGCTATCCGCTGAAATTCGTTGATGTAAGAATCAACATGTCCACTCTATCTGAGTTGTGCCAAATCCCTGTAATATAACTCCACATCCTTGCGATCAAATCTTGCAATCAATCTATCACTAAAATCCCTGTATGAATGTAGAAGCTCATGACCCTGCGTAACTAACCCATGGTGCCACCAATCATAAGCCACCCCCTCAAGGTGCAATGTAGCAAACTGTATGGCCTCCTGCTCTCTCATGGGCTTGAGGGTAAGATAGGTGTCGAGCTTGTGAATCCAAGCCCTGGCACTGATATTTCCACTACCATCAAAAGTGGAGAGGGTTACCTTATTGGTAACCTGCTATAAAAAAAAAAATTTGCTATACTCGAGGTCTCATGTCTTGTCCAGCCCTCATGTTGTCTCTCCTCTGAGCACAATACTATGGGAGGGGAAATGCATCCATCACATGTTGCGGCAAACTCCTCCACTCATCGCTGACTGCCATTATAGTATTCGAAAAAGCTACTTCTTCCAGTCGTCCCTCAATCTCTAGTGTGTCACCTGTAGGCAAGAAGTTAGGCTGCATAGGCCTATCTGTAGTCTGTGTAGGTCTCCTCACCTCTATATGAGTATGCCTCCGCTCACGGTGTGGCGATCCCCTAACACTCCCAATCTCTGAAGGTGATCTGTTATGATCCATGTGGCTACTAGCAACTGATGTAGATCTATCCCTCCTGACGTGCCTGTCTTGCGGCTTGTCTAGTGCCAAGTTGTCCAAAGTAGTGCCCATACGCTCCATGGTCTGTAATAACTACCTCTGCGTGGCTGCCATATACTAAATAAAATGCCCATCTGGATTTGCATGTTCCTCTCGAGGAGGACTCTCAGGTCTCTCACCCAAATATTCTATTCTGTCACCACCTATAATACCAGCTTCGATTCGTGCTCATCTGTGGGTGTAGTATCTTTGTGGACCGTCCTCTCTGTGATGCATCCAAAGCTGATTCATGTTTTAATACCCTATCTGTTTCCTTCCCACACAAGCTGGGAGGATACTCTACTCTGATACCACTGAAAGATCCCAAACCCATTTTTTGTCTGAATATTTTATATATATATAATGCCCTGACTCAGATCTAAACTGATAATATCAAAATAATTCATGAAACATCACACTGAAATTGCATAGATAAATTAAATACAGCAAACCCTACAAATCAGGGAAATGAAGAATAGGCGCCTAGGGTTTAACTGGTAGATTTCTTTATAAATATTTCAGATGTATATTTACTAATGTTTTGTGCAGCTAAATATTACAGCAATACAAATATAAATCTGTAGAAAGATTTAATGACAATGATTGTCCAAAAACCCACGGTAAATGAACCAAAACCCTAGCCGATTTGATATATTTGCTGTTGGGAATTACAATAAATATCTATCATGAAAAATACCTCTGACATAGCAATAAATAACTGTAGAAGAAGTTGCCCTCACTCATATAGATGTGTAAAAGCCCACAGCTGTAATTTATTCTTTTCTCTGAAACTGCTGAAATGTTGAATAACTGGTGTAAACAATGAAGATTCCTGGATGGAAGCTTCTCTCACTACTCTTGGGGTTTCCGTCTGCAAGAGGAATAATCCAGAGGTTTTCTGTCCTTGGATTCTGTCTGTAAAAGCTCTGTGCTAACTGCTGAGTGAAAATAATAATATTATGAATGGTTTACCCAGGCCGCATTTTTCCTCATATAGCCAAAAACCCTCCAAAGGCCAAATCGCACTTTTTGGCTAACACTATATAACTAATATTTAATTAATTATTTTTGCTTCACTAATCAAGTCACACTTTTGGGTATATTTGGCCATTACCCAAACAAGTCACACCTTTGGCTAGGAAGGTAATTTAAAAAAATTATTTAAATGCACTTTCCTAAGTCAAAATCACTCAAACAGTCTATTAATTCATTATATGTGCTTTAATGATATTTTACTTTAATTCAAGCACCATATAATAAAATAATAAACTGAAGTCACCCTTGAAAACACCCTTTTGGCCGTCGGGTAGACAAAACAAGCCAAAAGGTCTTCGACCGAACTAATCAAGAAAGAGGGACATTACAGGGGAAAAATCCTGCTTGTGGTTCCTCAGGTAATCCGGGAAGGATGTCTTTTTAGGATCGATCTAAGGTCGAAGTTGCAGCCGGTAAACAAAATTTGATCAGCACTTTCTTCAAAAATAAATTCCGAGAGGAGAAAAACCTCCCCACCGCATCATGAAGATTATCTCGTGGAATGTTAGGGGCACCCATGGCCCTAACAAATGATGTGTGTTCATGTGGTTTGTGCTGGAGTAGGAAGGGGGGTATATTCTTGATCTAAGAAACTAAAATGTTCGGTTATGAATTTGTGTCACAATGGTTTTAAAAATGGCACGGGTGGAAAGACGTATTTTAGGATTCGTTCGGTGCTTCTAGAAGGTTGGGGATTTTGTGGAAATATTCTAAAGTTAATATTTTCCTGTTGTCACCCTCAAAATCCCCCCCTCATTTTCTAAGTCAAATTCAAATATTTTGAGCTCACGCCCTCTAGAAGTGTTCGAGTAAAGTTGGAAGCCCAAAAAGATAGAGAAATTCATGCTTTGAAGTTGTTTAAACTCTCCAGTCTACACCTTTTAATGAATTTTCCCATTTTCCTGTCTGGACGCATGAAAATTTTATTGTTTTCCTCCTTTGAATGAAATTTTCAATCTTTCATGGCCATGGATCCTATAACCTTGTATTTTTTCAATTCCTTGGTTCGTGAAAGAAATTTAAAAATCGGATGCGAAATGGTGGAGTTTTCTTCTTCTCTACATTTTTCCATAGTCGTGAATGACGGGAACTTTCTTCCCCTTCAAATTTTGGCCCCATTATCCATGGGTACGTGGACATATCCAATTGGAGGCGAGCCTGCAGAGCAATTTGTGTTTTTGAGCCCGCATCGAAAAAATTTAAAATTATAAAAGTGACCCACAACTCTGTCTCCACTCAAGTGAAGCCACGCGTCAAGCTTATATCAAAAATGGGAGGGCGGACCAAAAATGTAAAAAATACCAAATCTCTATAAAGTCACAAAATGTAAAAGGCATCCTCCACGCCCGCTCCAATTAAATTCCCTCACATGGATGGCTTGAGTTTAAAGTTTCAAAGGCAAGATGAACGATCCAAATTCAAAGTTACAAAACGAGTGTAACGGTTGCATTATGAAAAGTCTAGTTTTTTCCACCATTGGCATTTCTTCACGAATCAAGAATCTGAATAGACGCGAATGATTGAAAAGATTGTAAACTGTATCTTGCTAACAAAGAAGAAGTTGTAACTGTTTCTTGGTTTTATTTAATGGCTTCTTCACGCCATTGTAAAGGGTTGGAAATTGATCTTGTAAACTCATGAGTGCACTGTACTTAGAGAAAGCAAAGGAGATAGCCATTTTCTTCTACTTTCCTCCATTCTCAAATTTCTTGCATTCCCACATTATGTACAACCTCTGTTTAAGCATCAATACAATAAAAATGATTTTGTAGCCTCTTTGATGAGGAGATTTTAGAAATTTTGAGTTTGTAATCTTATCTCGTCTTGTTGGCATTTACAGGGTTGTTTCTTCTCATAAATGCATGTGTTGAAGTTTCTAACTAGTGCGTGCAGGAATCTGATTTTCTACCTGCAACATTAGTTCTCCTACTTCTTTTCTCACTCCCTTTACCACCTTCATAGAAAATCCTCCCCCTTGCAGATAATTGTAAGCATTTTCTGCAAGGTCAGTGGAGTGCCCCTGTTGGATCCCTGGCCGAAAGGCCACCACAGAAATCCACATTTTCTCGCACATGCACATACGGCACCTACACCGGTTAAGTAGAGGGACTTAGATTCCCAGAGTGTTGGCCAAGAATTCACAAGTTTTTCCACCCGACAAATTTCCTCGCCAACATTTTTTGGCACCCACCATGGGGCAGATTTAGCAGCATCTGCACCTGAATGCAACCGCAAGGTCAGAAAATTCAAAATTCAAAAAAGAGAAAAATTTCTAGAATTTGAATGGCTATATGAGCCACATGGATTCAAATCATGGCTATTCTAGGAAACCCTCTTGTTGAAAGACCCGAATTTCCCTTCCACATCCAAGAAGACATTGCTTCAAATTTGAGGGAAGCTATCTGGCATAATAGACAAAGTTCCAATCACTACTTCATTGCCACGAGAATTCTGGACCTTGAAGAAGAATGCGCTACGGAATTGGAGAGGCAAAGACAAATTCCAGCACCACAAAGAAGAGCATATATTTTCAAGCTGTTGGATAGAAGATACACCTGGCAACAAAGACAAGGAGGATAAATTGATCCCATTTTTGAGGAACTTCAAAGGAGACAAGATCTACTTGGAATTTAGAGGCCTCCTTCTCAAGAAACCGGTCACGTTGGGAACCTGGGTGTTGCGAATCCTTTGGACAGTGAATTTCCATACATCAATGAGAACCTTGAAGATTTCACCGACGTAAAAACAAAAGAAGAATCTAGAGAAAGAGAGGCAAGAGCGGAAGAGGAAATAAGAGCACAACTCGAAGAAATCGAGAGACTTCAAGCTAAGGCAGACGAAAGAGCAGCAGTAGAAGCCACAACCTTAGCAAGGTGGGAAGCTAGAAACAGAGATAGAATGGGGGCACGTGAGATTGAACGTGATTGTGAGGCTCGTAGGCCTAATGTACCATGGGGAGGTAACATCGGTCCATTAGCTCTATCTCAACCACTCAATGAGCTACCGAGAGGCTCGAAAAAAAACTTCCCAAAAATTCAGAGGGGGTGGTTTTTAACTCCCTGAAGAGCATGTAGCAACATTTATCACTACTTGCAATGTGTTGGGTGTTGAGGATGAAGATGTGTCAATCTGACTCTTTGTGGAGTCACTTCAAGAGAAAGCTGCCAAATGGTTCTACATGTTACCCCCGAGGTCCGTCACCTGTTGGGACGATATAAGAAGTGCATTCGAACAAAGGTTCAAGTGTAGACACCAAAATTGGGTCACACTCCCCTCGGTCCCTCGTCAAAGAACCAACCTCAAACACACTCACCTAACCATGGCCCCTTACACCCCACACTAATATTAATTTCATTAATTTAATTAAATTAATCCATGTCCTCACAATATTTATTAATTAATTATCTTAATTAAGATAATTCTCACACCACCACCTCACCTAGCCATCTCACCCTAAGTATATTCTTAGTATGTTGCCATAACTAACTAAGACCTAACTAAACCCTAAAATTCAAAGCCTACATTCCCTCTAACCACATTCTTGCATAAGAAAAGGTAACTCCCACTCTTTCTTGGAGGAATAGAGAGATCTAGCGGAAATCATTGCCATGATCTCCCATTTTTAGTAAACCTATGGAATCCCATCCTAACCAACGTCAGTTACCCCTGAATTGACATCGTTCAACCTGGAATCATCCTCGGTCACCTTTTATTCCCTTTGGTAACCTTATTTCAGGGTTGGCACATTTCTAAGAGCAAGAAAGGAGGTTGAGAGTTGGATGCAAGTGAGACAAGCATCCTTTTACGCATCCAGACATCCAGAGCCATTACCAGCATCAATTAGAGAGCCATTGCCTTCACAGGAGAACTCTAGGAAAGCACCACTACAAGACCATACACATATTCTCTGATCAACCACTTCCACCACCCAGCCATCATATCCATAAATAAAGTAAGTACGACCCTAATCAATATAGTTTATTTCAGTTAGTAATCTTTATTACTCATGTTATTAATCTATTATTTGCATGCTTATTGCTTCATCACTTACTTACTTGTAAATCCAAAGATCCCTTCACCCACATCACCAAATCACTTGTTTTCACCTGTTGTGTATTTCTGAGCACACCTAAGATCTCCACAGACCCCCCATTCACTCGCCCAAACTTTATCTGACCTCTGATCACCATTTAACATATCTTGAGTCTCTTTCACCCCGACCATACCGATGTCGGTTACCATAACCGTCATCAGTTCTACCTAAACCGGCATCGGTCATATTCAGCCGACGTCGGTCTCTGTGTTTTACACCTTGACTAAGAACAAACCCAACAACCACCCTACCAGTTGACCTAAATAACCCATAATCTTACCCTGACCAATCCCAGAACCTTGACAAACCCCTTACCTCTCGGATCCAACTATAGTCTAGCCTGTTGTGATTGGATTTTCTTATTGTATTTGAATGAGATACCTAAATCATATCAAATACAGTAGGACCTTTTTTATTTATCGCATTAACTTATTTTAAACAGTGAATTAACAACCGTCTAGGAAGTATCACACTCTGGAACTAGCGTATGCTAGGCAGTCCACTGTCATATATCATTTAGCTATATTTTGTGGTCTTGCTTTCTATTACAGGTAGTTCCTCCTAGCCAAATGGAAGCTCTCTCATTCAGTTATGGATCAAGAAGTCAGAACGAGCGCAACAACTGTCAACCGACCAACACTAAATAGGTATTCCTCTTTGGCCCTTACCCTTATCTATTTTGTCATTTCGGAAAAGGTAAAGAAAATGGTGAAACATCAAGAGCACAGAAGATTATCAGGATATTTTGGTCTAATTGGTACAAATGAATAAAGAAACCTCCGAGTCAATGAGGGAATTCGTAGCAAGATATGATAGAGTGATAAGAAGGATCCCTAAAAATCTGGTGCCTCCTAAAAATAATTTGAAGAGATTTTTCATCAATGCTCTGCCATCAAAAGTAGGTTTATTTCTCAGAAGATCCCAACCAAGAACATTGAGGCTAGCCTAGGAATTTGCAATAGAAACTGATGATGATCTAATCCTTTTCATAAAGGTGAAAGTCCCCAATGGAAAGTAAAAACGGTCAGAATTCAAACTTTGTCACCACGGATCCGATGTTCCAAAAAATGGAAAAATGACTTGGTTGCCTTAAATAAGTAGCTATCTCAGATCACAATGTGGAATGCTTCAAGGAAACCAAACCCTCTAGATAGGCCAAGGATTGTTCCACCTCCTTGTCGGCTTGCTCTTGAAGCATCACCAGTCAATGCCATCTGTGACACCAAAGAGCTGGAGGAGGAAGCAAAAATTGATGAAATAGAAGAAGAAAATATGGAAGACTATGAAAACTATCTTAAGGTCGAGGAATTTGATATGCACAATGGCCTAATTGATTACGTTGATGATGAAGATGAGGATGATGAAGAAGCTCCAAGTTTCTCATGTGTTGTTTTCACTCATGCACAATCTAGGAAAGGTGCTTCATCCTCAATGGTTGTGGTAAAGGGTTAGAAGAATAAATAATATTATCCTCCAGAGGTCACACAAAATAAAATCATCAGTAGGGGATCACCATTACCACCTTCTATGGAGTCGGCCAAAGAAAAACCAGACTCACTGGTTGTCAGGGATCATGTTGCTATGCCAAGTAAGTCATCTAATTCTTCTCCCAACTCAAAAGTTGCTAAAAACAATTATCCTTTAAATTTTGTTCCTGTAAAAACATCTAAGGTTAAATCAAAAGCTACACCCTCATCCCCTTCCAAGCCAATTGCTACACCCGAAAAGGAGAATTAAACACCCAAAGTAGCAAATCCTCTACCATGTAAATCTTCCTCCATTTCTGGAACCTCTTCCTCGCTCACTATAACCCCATTTGACTTTGTGGAACATGCAAGCAAAACCAAATTCCAGCTCTCAAAAATAGAATACCTACAAACACACCCTACCCATCTTGACAGGTTCATTAATGCAATTCATGGTGGTAACCCTGTATCCTCGAGTCCTAATTCTAAAGGCTTACTACCCACACCATCCATGCCACCTTCCCAAAACATGCTAGCCCCTCAATGCCTCCAAAACCAACAGGGTTGAACCTTTCTACATGTCACTCCTCATTAAAGGCTTCTAGCTAAATAATTGTATCATAGATTTCGGAGCCTCAAACAATGTGATGCCAGCCAAAGTTGTAAATGCTTTAGGCCTCACCTTAACCCGGGTAAATGGCACCTACCACTCAATGAAATCCAAACAATTGTCATTGGTGGGAAGAATCAAAGATGCGCAGGTAGCACTAGCTGATTTTCCAGACAAGAAGGTGCTCCTAACCATATTGGTAGCAGACATCCCAACATCCTTTGGTATGCTATTGAGTAGGAGTTTCTGCAGAGACCTGGGTGGAGAGATAAAAATGGATTGGTCATCTGTAACTATCCTAGTAAAAAATGAGATGAAGAACTTGCTACCAGTAAGAAAGATAAAGTTCATAGTACGAAGGTCTGATGATCCAAAAGCAAACATTCTCTTTCAAGAGTGTGGGCCAGAAAACTACTTTCTCACATCAGGAAAAGACGATAACTTGCCACTTCTCATGGAGGAAGAGGAAGATCAAATTTGGACAATGGAATTTGATGGTAGTCATTCCAGTGCGGGCTCAAGAGTTGGTGTAGTATTGTACTCTTCTTCTAATGAGTTGTAACCATTTGCCTACAAGCTGCAATTTGATAATACAAATAACACTACAAAGTATGAAGCATTGCTCTTAGGCATGAGTGCAGCAGAGGACATGGGAATCAAGAAACTGAGATGCCGAGGTGATACAGAGGTTATAGTAAAGCAGGTTTGCCAACAATATCATGTGAAGAATCCAAGACTCCGGCATTACAGAAACAGGGTGTGGGACTGCATTGAATTTTTTGATGCATTTTTCCATTGAAGCTATTCCAAGGGAACAGAATGAAAAGGTTGATTCTCTTGCAATGTCAGCTTCCCTAGTGATACCTCATCCTTTTTTTGGTAAAGATAAAGTGACCATTGAAATGGTATTCAGGCCTAGTGTACCAAACAATGCAAATCATTGGCAAGTCTTCAATGATGATAACCAAATTCTAGCCTTTTTAGATCAAACGGATAATTTAAATAATCTCTTCTTCGAAGGAGGTGAAAATCCACACCGAGAAGCACTCCTCAAAGAAGAGAAAGAAGGAATTAAAGGGATTGATGATGAGGGAGTAATCAAATTGAAAGGGAACAAAATTCCCAAAGGCCTAGTCTCTTTAGAAGACCTCTTTGACAAACATGACAGATTCATTCAAGAGAAAGAAAAGCAATCTTCTCAGTGCCCAGCTAATTTTGATAAAGAAAACATTGGTACCACACCAGAGGAGCCAAGGGTGGTCAATATTGGAAAATGTTGCTCGCCTGAAGAGAAAATAAGGTTTGTTGCATTACTCAAGAAATACTCAGATGTCTTGGCCTACTCTTATAATGAACTCAAATCCTTCCAGCCAAAGGAAATGCATCACTCAATTCCTTTGAAGCAGGGTGTTAAGCCCTTCAGGTAGAAACAAATATCGTACAACCCCAAATATTTCTAATACCATCAAGGAGGAGGTACCAAAGATGCTTAATGAAAAAATCATCTTTCTTATCCATCATTCAACATGGGTGGCTAACATTGTGCCAGTGCAGAAGAAAAATGGTGAAATAAGGATATGTGTAGATTTTTACAACCTGAACCAAGCGTCACTAAAGGACAATTATCCCTCTTCCTATCATGGACCATATCATGCAAGCATTCACTGGATCTGAAATGCTTTTATTACTTGATGGATTCTCAAGATATAATCAAATCAAATTGGCAGAGGAGGACCGCACCAAGACAACTTTTACAACACCTTGGGGCACTTTTGCCTATAGTAGAAGGCCTTTTGGCCTAATCAATGCAAGAGCTACATCCAAAGGGTGATGGATTTGGCCTTCAAATATTTGAAGCATTGCATTTATATTTTGATAATCTCATAGTATTTTCAAAGAAGAGGGGAGATCATATATATCACTTGGATCAGGTACTTGCAAGGTGTAGGAAACATGGCATATCACTAAATCCAAAAAAGTGTATTTTTGGAGTCACAGAAGGCAAGTTATTGGGGCACATTGTGAAAAAAACATGGAGCACACATTGATCCTGAGAGGATCAGAGCCATTCAAGCATTAGTGCTGCCCACAAGCAAGAAAGGATTTCATTCATTCTTCGGAAAGGTGAACTTTGTTGGTTGTTTTGTGCCTGAGTTTGCTGAGTTGACGAAGCACATCACTTCCATGATGAAACCACAAGTAAACTTCAAATGGAACAATGAAGGGAAGGTAGCATTCGAAGAGATCAAGAAATCCATTGCCAAGGCTATAACTCTTGTATCTCTAGATTTTAACAAAGAATTCATCATGTATTGTTATGCATCAGAACATACACTCTCTTCCGTTATCATTCAAAAAAATGATGAAGGCATGGAAGCACCTATTGCTTTCATGAGTTTTCCTTTGAAAAAGCATGAGCTAAAATACAGCCAATTGGAGAAGCATGCCTATGTAGTGGTCAAGGCTGGTAAAAAACATCAGGTTTTACATCCTTAATTCTCATACGGTGGTGATGGTCTTAGGTAGTGCAATCAAGTCCATCTTGACACAACATGATCCCGAAGCTAAAAGAGGAAATTGGATTGCAAAGACTCAAGAATATGACTTGGAGATTCAACCCTCCAATCTGGTAAGGGAAAATGGCTTGTGCAAGTTGATTGTTGAAGATGAAACACTCAAATTACATCATGGCAAAGAAAATTGTGCTTACTCAACTTGTTCAGAAGACAACCCACAGGTTCTCTTTGTCACCACTACTGATGAGTGGTACTCTGATATTGTCTATTACCTGACTTATGGATAATTCCCTCCCCATCTTGATTACAAGAAAAGGAGAACACTCAAGCTAAAGGAAGCTACATTTGTAATCTAGAATCGTGTGCTTTAAAAAAGAGGCTTGGATGGTTGTTTCCTCATGTGCGTAGATAAAGAGCAACAAGAAAAGTTGTTTAAAGCATACAATGACCAAGCATGTGGCGGACATTTTTTAGCAATGGTCACTACACACAAGATCCTCTGACGAAGATATTATTGGCCCACCATCTTTGCAGACACTCGAGATTGGGTTTCTAAATGTAAAGCATGCCAACAATTCGTTGGAAGACCATAACTCGTTGCATTACCACTCAAGCCTATGGTTATTGAAGAACCATTTCAGCATTGGGGGCTAGACTTCATTGGTGTTCTAAACCCTCACTCAAGCGTAGGGCACACCTATGTACTCACAGCAACAGACTACTTCACCAAATGGGTGGAAGCCATTCAGGCCAAACAAGCCAACACTGAAACAGTATACAACTTCATCAAGGAGAATATCATAGTCCGTTTTGGAGTGCCACAGAAGATTGTAGTAGATAATGCTACCTATTTCTCTTCAAGAGAGCTGACCGAGTTTTTCTATAGCTACGGAATCTCCCTAGCTCATTCTTCTGACTACTATCCACAAGGAAATGAACAAGCTGAATCAAGCAACAAGAACATTGTGACCATTTTCCGCAAGCTTGTAAACAAGAATCAAAGGAATTGGCACAAAAGGTTGTACAACACATTGTGGGCAAATAGGATCACTCCCAAGAAGGAAATAGGTATGTCACCATTCCAACTATTGTATGGAGTTGAAGTGGAAATTCCTCTCACGATCAAGATGCCATCTCTCAAGCTGTAACAAGTAATAGAAAGATGGTCAGTACAAGGATTCCATTGACAAGAGGATCTTCTTTCTTGAGAAGCTGGAAGAAAATAGACTCCAAGTGGTGGATTGCATTAAGGAGCACCAATCGAAAATAAAGAATATTTTTGATAAGAATACCAAGGCAAGAGAATTCAAAGTTGGAGACTTCATCCTGCTATGGGACAAGAGAAGAGAACCAAAAGGCAGCCATGGAAAGTTTGATTCATTATGGCTCGGCCCATTCCAGATTCGTGAAGCTTGCGGTGAGAACACTTTTTTTCTCTCATATTTGGATGGAATGCCACTGGAATTTCCTCAGAGCAAGAAATACTTTAAATTTTATCATCAGTGAAAGTGGGTTGTTCCTTGCCTTGTACCATAGGTGTGTTCCCCTTTTCATGTCTGGTTATGTTTTCCCTTCTGTTGTGTGTCGTGTGTTTCCTTCCAGTTGTGTGCTCATGTGTTTCCTTCTTTTGATCTTCCTTTCTCGAAGTGGTATATGACTCTGCAAGGCCCAATGGATAAGGCATTGGTCAACGAATTACAAGGTCTAGAGATTGAGATTCTGGATTCCCATGTCATGTCTTCACTATGTTCATTCCATGTCATGTCCCCAAGCTAGAGCCAGTTGTTGTCGTACTCAAAATCCCCCCCTCATTTTCTAAGTAAAATTTGAATATTTTGAGCTCACGCCCTCCAGAAGTGTTCAATTAAAGTTGGAAGCCTAAAAAGATAGAGAAATTCATGCTTTAAAGTTGTTTAAACTCTCTAGTCTGCACCTTTTGATGAATTTTCTTGTTTTCCTATTTGGACGCATGAAAATTTAATTGTTGTTCTCCTTTGAATGAAATTGTCAATATTTTCATGGCCATGGATCCTCAAACCTTGTATTGTTTTCAATTCTTTGGTTTGCGAAAGAAATTTAAAAATCGGGTGCGAAATGGTGGAGTTTTCTTTTTCTCTACATTTTTCCACAGTCGTGAATGACAGGCACTTTCTTCCCCGTCAAATTTTGGCCCCATTATCCACGGGTACATGGACATATCTAATTGGAGGTGGGCCTACAGAGAAATTTGTGTTTTTGAGCCCGCATCGAAAAAATGTAAAATTATAAAAGTGACCCGCAACTCTGTCTCCACTCAAGTGAAGCCACGCGTCAGGCTTATATCAAAAGCGGGAGGGCAGACAAAAAATGTAAAAAAATGCCAAATCTCTATAAAGTCACAAAATGTAAAAGGCATCCTCCATGCCCGCTCTAGTAAATTTCTCTCACATGGACGGCTCAAGTTTAAAGTTTTAAAGGCAAGATGAACGGTTCAAATTCAAAGTTACAAAATGAGTGTAACGGCTGCATTATGAAAAGTTTGGTTTTTTCCGCCATTGGCGTTTCTTCGCAAATCAAGAATATGAATGGACATGAATGATTGAAAATATTGTAAACTGTTTCTTGCTAATAAAGAACAAGTTGTAACTATTTCTTGATTTTATTTAATGGTTTCTTCATGCCACTGTAAAGGGTTGGCAATTGATCTTGTAAACTCACGAGTGCACTGTACTTAGAGAAAGAAAAGGAGATAGCCATTTTCTTCTACTTTCCTCCATTCTCAAATTTCTTGCATTCCCACATTATGTACAACCTCATTTTAAGCATCAATACAAGAAGAAGGATTTTGTAGCCTCTTTGATGAGGAGATTTTAGAAACTTTGAGTTCACAATCTTATCGCGTCTTGTTGCCATTTGCAGGGTTGTTTCTTCTCATAAATGCATGTGTTGAAGTTTCTAACTAGTGTGTGTAGGAATCTGATTTTCTACCTGCAACATTAGATCTCCTACTTCTTTTCTCACTCCCTTTCCCACCTTCATAGCAAATGACCCCCCCTTGCAAATAACAGCAAGCATTTGCCGCAGGGTCAGTGGAGTGCCCCTGTTGGATCCCCAGCCGAAAGGCCACCACAGAAATCCACATTTTCTCACGCATGCACATACAGTAGTTGCACCGGTTAAGTAGAGGGACTTAGATTCCCAGAGCGTTGGCCAAGAATTCACAAGTTTTTCCACTCAACAAATTTCCTCGCCAACATTTCCTAATCTCCAAGGATTCTAATAAAATTTGGTGAAAGGTTCATATTCTTCATTCTGATTTCATTTTTCTTATCCCCAATGTCTATGGGCCAAATAGTATTATTGATAAATGTCAGAGAGGGAGATAGCCTCCCATCCTGATTTTCTCATTCTCATTATTGGGGATTTTCATGCCATTCTTACTTATTGGGATAAATCTGGTGGGATTGTCATAAATCCATAGTCTCAGTGGTACTTTCGAGATTTCATCTATCGAGCATTCTTTCTTAACATTGAACCCAAAAGTGGTTTGCCTACTTGGACTAATAGGCGGTTGGATTTCAATAGTATCACAGAAATATTAGATATATTTATCTCCAATGAAGAATGGTTGCAACATAATATTCTCTTGGATACTTCAGTACTCCCGATCTCTGGCTCCGATCATTTTCCTATTTCTCTTGAGTTTTTGGTGGATACGGCGCCTAACAATTCACCCTTCAAATTTGAACTAATCTGGTTGAGAGATTCTAGTCTTAAAAACTTTGTTAAAAATTGGTGGGCGTCTTTTGATGTTCGAGGAACCCGAATGTTTGTCCTCTCAAGGAAGCTTTCTCTTCTCAAGATCAAGTTGAAGGCATGGAATATCTCACATTTCAAAAATATTTTTGTTGAAAAATCTAGGGTTGAAGAAGAGCTCAAAGCCTTGAATGCTTTCGTCTTTGTCAATGACATGGGTTAGGCTGAATTCGGCGAAGAAAGATTTTTATGGTTGAATTAGGGGAACTTCTCCTTCGAGAAGAAATTTACTAGAAGCAGAAATCCCGTGAAGATTAGCTTAAGGATAGAGATAAAAATTCTAGATTCTTTCATGCTTCGGTCAAATCCAAGCGTGTCATTAATTATATCTCGAAATTTCTAGTTGTTGATGGTAGGTAGTGTACTATGCAGAGTTTGATCCGTGAAGAATCCATCACCTTTTTCTCTAACCTTCGTAGTGGGGAAGCTCACTATGACCTTATCAATCAAAATTTTCTTCTTCATGATTTCCCTCCTAATATTGATGAGGATTCTAATGCGAAATTGTTGGATCTTTTTTCTATGGAGGAAGTTTGCATTTTGGTTTTGCTATGGAGTGCAAGAAGGCTCTCATGTCGGATGGGTTCCAAGAAAAAAAAATTCAAGATTTCTAGGACATTGTGGGATTAGATGTATGGGTCGTTGTTGAAGAGTCTAGGCTTACCAATAAAATTCTTGGTGGTATGAATCATACTTTCATCTGTCTGTTTCCCAAGAAAGAATGGGCTTCTTCCTTTTATGATTTCAAGTCAATTTTGTTATGCAATACCTCCTATAAAATCATCTCTAAAGTTATTTCTCTTTGAGGTAAACCCCTTCTTGACAGTCTAGTTTCTAAGGAGCAAAGTGGCTTCATTCCCGGGTGAAATATTACTAAAGGCATTATGTTGGCTCATGAGCTCATGTGTTCTTTCGTGAGTAATAGCTAACTTGTTCTCAAGCTCAATTACGGTAAAGCTTATGATAAGATCAATTGGAGGTGTCTGATCCACTCCCTTCTCAAAATGTGCTTCTATAAATATTTTTGTAGTTGGGTCTTCAGTTGCATCTCTTTTCCTCACTTCTTGGTTCTCATTAATGGTTTTTTGGAAGGCTTTTTTAAGAGCAACTATGGTATCCACCAAGGGGATTCACTTTCTTCCTTCCTGTTTATTTTGGTTGTTAAAGCTCTTAGCAGGTCTATAAAATTTGATAGAGCTATGGGTGTTATTTGTGGTATGGTGGCTACATACGATGTTGATCCTCTTTCTCACTAATAGTTCACCAACAATATATTTATTTTTTGGTGTCCCCTCCTTGTCTAAAGCTAGATCTTTCCATTCTTTTTTGGATACATACACCAAATTTTTTGGTTAGGTGATCAATCTGCATAAATCTGTGATCTTTTTCTTTAACATCTCTCTTCGTTTGCATATATGTATTCATAATTTTCTTGGTTTTGAGCTAGGCTCTCTTCCCAAGAAATACCTTGGTATCCCCCTCTTTAAGGGTCAAGGTCATTCTTCTCTTTGGGATTCTCTCGTTTCCACTTTCGAGAAGTCTTTGCTTTCTTGGAAAGGCAAGCGGCTCTCTTTAGTCAGGTGTCTCCTCCTTATTCGATCTATTCTCAGCACCCTGGTCATCTACATGTTCTCCATTCTTTGGGTTCCATGTATGGTGCTTCTAAAAATTAAAAAGCTTATTTGAACTTTATAATGGCAGGTTACTTCAAAATACATAAAGGTTCATCTGGTCAAATGAAATGTTTTTAAAACTCCAAAATCTCTTGGTGGCGATGGTATCTTGGCCCACCTCCAAAATATAGCTTTGGGAGCTAAACACATCTTGAATTTTTTATGTAATCCTAACAACATTCTAAACCAAAAATTAATTAAGAAATACTTGGGTAACGGTTTTCTGCATCATATTCCCACTGTAACTGATCTTCCCAAACGCTCCCATATGTGGAATTTTATCTCCTCATGTTGCATGCTCTTATCCAACCTTGTTTCTTGGAAAATTGGCAATGGTGTCTCTGCCAATTTCTGGGAGGATTCCTAGAATGGAAACACCCCTTTACAAGATTCATAAGCTCGCTCCCGTCTGTGATTTCACACATGTTTATTAGGGTACTAGATTTAGGGACTACGAATCCCAAGTAGTTGGTGGTTCTCCCAATCTTTCTTATAATTACATTAGTGAATTGAATTTTCCTGAAGCCACTAAAGATCTTTTTGAATTGGAACTGGGCAAGAGATTGGTTTCCTATCACCCCCAGGAGGATCATATTTTGTGGATGGGTTCCAAATCTGGCCAGTTCTCATCTAAGTTTTGATATCAGGTGCTTTGTTGTCGGGAAGAAAATGGTTCTTCCTCCTGGACGGGTTGTTGGGATTTTTCCTGCCTTCCTAAGGTGGGTGACTTTTGTTGGCTTATTTTTAAAGGAAAAATTCATACCTAGGACAGAAGGAAAAAATGGGGAATTGTTGGTCCTTCACGTTTTGTTCTTTGTCTTAATGCAAAGGAGGATGGTAATCACCTTTTGTTACATTTCCCCTTCGCTTTGCATTGTTGGTATTGGTTATGCAATCAGTTAAACCTTGTTTGGGCGCCTAGAGAATCCATCTCCAGTACCATTTCTTCTTGGTCAAGGGCGGGTATAGGTATTGCTCTGAGCTCGATCTGGACCGGTGGTCCTATCCTCTTGTTGTAGCAACTATGGTGGGAACGCATCCTAGGAATCTTTCGCGAGGAATTCTCTGATCTTTCCATCTTCCTTAATAAGTTGGAAGTAGTCATTTCTGGAAGTGTCAGTTCGAATTGTAAATCTCTCTCTAATTTTTCCAACAGGGACATTGAGATTCAGCAGGCCTGGCCTCTCATTCGTCTCCCTCCTCCATATGTTGTTATAAAGCATGAGATGTCCAAGTTGGAAAATTTTCTTAAAAGGAATAATGTGAAATGGCTCCCACCCCCTTGGGTTTTGCAAACTTAAATTTGACGGGGCCTCTAAAGGCAATTCGAGCATATTGAGGGTAGGGTGCATTATCCGAGATGTAAATGGATTATTGATCGAAGCTAGATCCTTTAGGCTCCTGATCAGTTTGAGTAATGTAGTGGAGGCTAATGCTCTCCTCTTCGGCATCAAGATGGTTGTCAATATCAGTTGTTCCAAGCTCGTCATTGAAGGGGACTCTCATGTTAGTATTCAAGAAGTTAGAAAAGGTAAAGCGGAGGCTTGACATCTACACTATCTCCTTGTGTAAATTCTTCATTGGCTCTTCTTGATGGATGAATGGTCTATTCATCATGCTTATCGTGAAACAAACCTAGCAACAGATGCCCTTCCTAATCATGGCATTTTCCAACCTGATGATGCCTTGATTAATGGAAAGGGTGAGCATTGGATCTTTCTCGACGTCATTCTTCTTCATGATGGATCGAGCTTTATTTCATACAAGGTAGAGTTTTTTAAACCATGTGGGCATTATTTTTATTAGGAAGAGCTGCATCGCATTATTCATTTTGTTTTCTCCTTCTTGTGAGTAGGGTGGTTTTCCCTCCCCTTCCAGTCCTACATCTGCGTGGAGAGAAGCGTGAAATGGCTTTCTTCTCCTCTATTTCCTCATGTCATCTACATAAGGTGTTTCGTGTGGGCTCTTCCTCTATTATGAACGCCATCAAGTGCATCATTGGGTCTATCTATCTGCACTGGTCAGGAAGGGCGTGTATCTGTTAGAGTAGGTATTTACTTTAGCTCATGTTCACCTAGGTACTTTATTTACCTTTATTGTATTTATCCTCACCCACTTATGTGTGTGAATATTTCTTTTATCTTATTTAGATATTAGGAGATATTATCTAGTTGTTAGGTATAGTTCTTTCCTTGATCTATGGTATTGACTAGTTCTTTCCCTTATCTATGGTATTGACTAAATCCTTGATGTCTAGTTCTCTCTTAAATCTATGGTCTTGACTAGTTCTTTGATGACTAGTTATTTCCTTAATTTATGGCTTGATCTATGACCTTGACTGGTTCTTAGATTGTTATTCTTTACCTATATAAGCAAGGCCCATTCTCATTGTAATTGCATTGAGTTCCATAATAATATATGGTATTGTTGCTCATTTGTTTGCAAAGGTTTTACGTAAAGTTATTCTGGTGAATTACTTTCATCTTATTGATCGTGGTGTTTGATTAGCATCTATGTTTTTGGCTTGGTACGATCTGGTTATCGTTCCTTTTATGGTATCAGAGAAGGAGCTTGTTATTGACATTCATCTATCAAGTTTTATTTTGCAAATAGATTCTTTCTATATTCATATATTTGGGATTTGGTCATATTTTGTTGTTGCATGTGCATTTTTATGTAAAACAAAGACTTCTCATTGAATCCGGAAGGTGGAAAAACCCTAAGTTCGATTGTAAACTCAGACTTTTTCTGAAGGCGGTCAGTTTTTTTAGTTTTTTTATTGTTGCAGAGAAACACACTGGTTCACCTCAAGATTCGAGCCCAGCTAGGAAAGAAAAATGCATGAATTATTTTTCTAGGTTTTGTTGGATTTGTCGATATCTGAATAAGAAATATTTATTCTGTTGCAACGTAGCATGTTTCGGTTTGCGTACAGGAGGTTTTTTCGGAAGGATAGATCTTTTCTTTTTTAGCAACTAGGACGGGTGTGCACAGATTTTTACTATTTCGAGCAAATTCCGCAACCTGCTATTTTCGGAAAACAAAGGTCACTGTCTGTACAGTCTAGGAATACTAATTTTTACCAGAAGAGGCAGTAGTTCGATGTGACTTTCTCAAAAACAAGTGGCACACTCCCTATAATAGTAAGTTATGCACACACTCCATTGAAATCCTTAGCCCTTGGTCATATGGTATGGTCATATGAGGCCTTAAAGCTTGTGATTCCTATTAGTAGGTGCTTAACTTCAGCCCCCTTTAATTTTAATTTGTGTGGTGAAGGCAACAACAATTTATTTTGTTTTAGTGGCAACTAAAATAAATAATAGAGCAAAATATTGAAAAGTCTTGTATCTTTTGATTGGTAACTCGGTTTTGAGTGTCGTTTTTTGCAAAAGTGCTTGTTTTTTCGTGCTCTTTCCATTGGAAATATTTATTTTGAGAATTACACTATAATTATAAAGTGTTACATATGGAGGAGTGTTGTAATCAATTGTGGATGCAATTTCGGCTGAGCCCGAGTCCTCAAATATGGGAGTTACATTCTTCTCTATCATGGATTCTGAGAATGATATGTTTTGCTCTGAAGTATGTGGACTTCAAGAGGATATTGTAAAATTTGTGGAAGAAAATAGATCACTCAAGAAGAGAAATTCTCTTCTACAATCACTCATTCATGATAAGGATACAATAATACACTCCCTGCAGCAAAAACTTGCTAGCCTACAGCATCATCATCATATTGTGGACAACCATATCCATGCTCCTAGTCCACTTGCAGCTATTGCTCTTGTACCCACTTACATTGATGTGTCAGTCTTTGAGCCTGTTCCTACTCTTGATGCTTCTAAACCTATGAGGCTTGTTAGCTGCATGCTCTTCCACATCTGTGCCTATTACAGTACCAGCATGTTGTGTATCCTACTTATTACTCATACTGCATGGATTTTTTGAAGAAGCATACCACTGCGTTCAGTTCTCGCATGCTCCGTTTTATGGGTTTCACTGGCGGAGGTATTGGCAAACATTCACAGGGTATTGTTTCCTCTATTCCACATGTTAAGTGGAATTCTCGTCATGACATTGGTTTTCGAGCAGATACTTCATTGGGATCACACATTGACAGAGCTCCTTTTTTTGTTCGCTCGACTCTTTCTGAGGATCATGAGCAACACATGAGTTCTGCACCTTCACTCAGGCTTGAGAAACTTGAGATTTCAGCTGTCAGACATGATCAACCTGACACACATTCTGATGTTCTTTTGCATGCACCCATTGTGCATTTTGCACCAAGTCATATGCAGGCATCTTCTTCATCCATCCGTGTTGATTTGGGGTGGATATCTGATCACTCGTGGCGGCGACATAGGCATTCATTGAGAGGACTCTACAGGCGTGGCTCCCTCCACCATTCGGCCTCTTGCTCCACTTTCTATACCTTATTGCATTGTGATGCTTCTTGTTTTGAGCATTTTTCTTTAGCAAGTGTAGTGTATCTCTCTTGTTTGTTGAGAGATTTTGTATCTGTATTTTCGACACTTTTGGCATGTTGACAGTATCTCTTGTGGGGGATCTATTCTGGTGAAGCACTAGTGTTATTTTGTTCAGTGTTCAAGTAGTTAATTTTGGGCAACTCATACAGATTATGTAGCGTCACTCCACCCTATTCAGCAGTATGGGAGGGTGTGGTGTTGATCCTTCTTCTTCGGGTTTTCGTGTCATTGCCTTGTTACCTTGGCTTTTCTTGGATCGTGACACTCTGGATTTTGTGTCCTTGTCTTGTTGCTTTGGTTATTGTTCTTGGATCGTGGCACACCTATTTGCAGCAGTTGATCAAATTATGTTTGGTGTTTTTTCTTGCACTTTTGACATCACTCCGTTGACAGTCTCCTTATATGGAGCTATTCTGGTGAAGCCCAGGAGTGTCAGTTGTTTTTTAGTTTTGTGATCGAGCAGTGGATTCAGACCACAGTGCACACCAAACTTCTTCAGCATTGTACGATTTTTTTGAGCCGAGCTTCTTGGGATGCCTTGTAGCGGGTCTTTACTCTCTTTACTTTGTTGTTACTGGTTTTAGGTACCTTGCGTGTCCCTTTTTTCCCAGGTTATTGTACATGAGTACCTCATCAGGCCTAGTTGTCGAGACTCATATTGTGGACATGCCACTTCTATTTTGGCCCCTAGCTTCACTTGAGGGGGGGTGTTAGAGTAGGTATTTACCTTAGCTCATGTTCACCTAGGTACTTTATTTACCTTTATTGTATTTATCCTCACCCACTTATGTGTGTGGATATTTCTTTTATCTATTTAGATATTAGGAGATATTATCTAGTTGTTAGGTATATTAACTAGTTCTTTCCTTGATCTATGGTATTGACTAGATCCTTGATGTCTAGTTCTCTCCTAAATCTATGGTCTTGACTAGTTCTTTGATGACTAGTTATTTCCTTGATTTATGGCTTGATCTACGACCTTGACTGGTTCTTAGATTGTTATTCCTTGCCTATTTAAGCAAGGCCATTCTCAATGTATTGCATTGAGTTCCATAATAATATATGATATTGTTGCTCATTTGTTTGCAAAGGTTTATGTAAAGTTATTCTAGCGAATTGCTTTCATCTTATTGATCGTGGTGTTTGATTAGCATCTGTGTTTTTGGCTTGGTACGATCTGGTTATCGTTCCTTTCACCATCAATGTCAGAATTGTTGAACAAGGGCAGAACCTTGAAAATCTCTATTAATGCTCCTCACTAACCCAGATCAATTATAATGTGATATGGCTATTGTCAAACATTTATAGATATCTGCACAACTAGATACAAAAAAATATGTGTTGGAAGAAGTAGTGCAAAAAAGTATACATCCTTTCGGTATAATATAAACGGAATGGGTTTCTGCCTCTAACTAAGTAGGTCAAATAAACCTACGGGGTTATGAAGAATCCAAATATAATGGTTATAAATATTATAACCTGTTCAGCAAGTTAAACAACAACTAATTACACTTAATGAATTATCTAATCTACCCTAGGTAATACAATGCATAATTACATATAGTAAAACTCATTTTTTACGCTAACCATCTTTGTCTTAATAGGCTCATGGTAGGCACTATGCTTTCTCAATCTGCATTAGTCTAGGACCTTGCGAGCGTCAATTGGCTCTTGATATTCTTTCCTATGTCTAAGATTTTCCAGGTTGGGAACTCGTGGCATCCATCATGTAGACCATATTCCTTTTTCCTTCTCTAGACAAGCGTGGTCAAGTTGATCTGCATCTGGCTCTTCTACTTCTTCAAAATGGTGCCTCTAGGCTCTGACTCGCCAAGTAAGCTCATGAATAATTGTCTCACAGGCTTTTACACTTATTCTCACCAAAGTTTCAAATGATTCCATAACGTTTCTATCATGCCTCATTCACTGGAGGTTTAGTGGAAAAATAGTTTTTGTTGGTTTAGTATCATTGCATGCAGTTCAGTCTTTTGCCAAGGGTGGGACCCCATCAATCTCCCGGTTCATAGCTCCGCATCAAAACCATTTTCCAAAAGCGTGCACAAATCCATAAGGTGAATATATATTTTTAATGCACCCATTAGTTGATTAGGTGGTATTTAGCTTCCTTTGTCACCTTGTGATGTAGAGTCTCTCACACTGCTACATGTGGTAGCTTGAACAGAATTATTAGGCGGTTCATGATATGCACTAGTAAATAGATTTTGTTATGTAGTTGTGTAGCCTAATGAAGTTCACTACAAATTGTTACCCAGACGTCAAAAGTTGACACATTTTAGGTCAGCCTGGATTGAGCTCTCACCCGAAGTGTTTGAGCATATAAGTTTGTAAGTCTTCAGGTCCATATAATTAGAGTTAGCTTGTACAATATAGGTTGTTAGCATGATTTTGCTATATAAATATCTAGAGTTCATTGTCGGATAGTAAATAATCCACAATGCATAAACCAGATTGCTTTAGAATCTAGGATATAGTGAAAAGTATAGACATTTATAAGTCAATGAAATATAATAAGTATGTACCATGCAAGAACCATATTCTAGTCATAGATCTATTATGGGGCGACCATTGATCCAGCCATATATTGGGGTATCCATGTATATCAAGGATATATGTAGCTTCACAGAAGCCTTTCATGCATTAGTGAGAAGTAATCATCATTGGAGGTCGATGGCAATGGAGCGAGGCAAAACAAGACAACATAAACTCTATTAATAATTAGGACTGTACTAAACCATGAAAATTAATACATATATAAGGGTATGGGACATGTTCCTACTATCACCACCCATTGCACTTTCTATATGGAGTGAAGTAGGATACATGCTAGATAATTTAGTTATGCAGCCTCATGTTACAATGTTCGATACAAGGTGAATGCAATGTACTCTATACAATATTGACTTCAGTAATAACGTAAGTTAACTCCGAGTGAGAATATTTATATTATTAGACTAAATTATGCCTGAAGCTTGTTCCCAATGATATCCTTGTGTGAACAATCACACTAGAAATAGAGATTCTGAGTGATCTTTGCGATTCCTCGCACTCATATTGTCCAAAAAATTAGCCTAGGACTTGAAAAGTCTAGCTAAATCCCTAATCATTATCGAACTGAAATAAGTGACCACATGCTCTATTTTACTTAAATCTTATCCACAAACTTCAAATGCGCCTTGCTCCCCCATGTTGCCCATCCCTTATGCACTTCCTACCTTTGAGAAATATTCCATCATACTTGTAATTGAGTGCATAGAAAACTGTTGTTCAGACATTGAATTATTTTTGTAGGTTCTCTTTATGAGTAAAAAAAACACTAGACTAAATATAGGTCTGCACACCGTTATTGGTTGTTTTGACTACGCCCATCCAAATTGGTACCCAGGTTTTTTTGTGGACAATCACTCTTGATGGAGATCCTGTTGAGGCTATCAAACCTTACCTATATTAGGTTGGAAATGTATTCAGGGTAGAGCAGAATCTTGTTTAACAACCACAACATTTAGTGGTCTCTAACCATGACTGGAAATTACATGTCATTAAGTGAGAAGTTGTTGCACATGGAATTTTTCCCAAAAGGGTCTTCATCTCTTTAGATAAATCTGATGTATACTCCATTTTGATTTCGCTATTTCATCTCCAATATTGGATTCCTTAGTAACGAACTAAAAAATCAAGCTTCATGCTAGTTATATTTGATCACCTATCCTTAGTATTTAAAAGATCCATGAGTTTCTTCTAGATGTTGTGCTTCACAAGGTTGGGTCATCCATTACCGACCAGGGATTGTGTTAGTGATAATCTAATTGGAGATGGAAATTTGGATACCCCTTCAAAGGATACACTTTGGGCCTTCTCTACCAACTTATGAGACATCTGTCTCTCCTGCTAATCAAAGTCAAATCTTAGTTCCCCAGATTGAGTCTTAAGTGCATGCAAACTTTGGTCTTAGAAGTCACTACCTCAATCATGTTTGGTGCTCCTACTAGATTGAATCTACTAGGGAAAGTGCATTTTACTATGTGTACCTAGTTTATCAATGCCTACCACTAGGTGATAGACTTAAGCACATTAGAGTTGCTAATCCCAGAATGTTCTGAAGTGTGGCAACCCTGAAACCTTTGAGTTCAAAGCTCTTTTAGTTCTTCTCCCATGAGAATAAGATGCATGGTCTAGATCCACCCACTATTCAAGCTATATCACCTCAAGCTTATTAATTCAGAAGATGGATTTTTTTTGGAGATTCCTCTCATGCTAGAAATTCATAATTGAGAGCTATCATTATGTCTTTATACGCATTATGGCAAATGGAGTTGAAAAAACGTTTTCATAGGATGTTAATGTATGAAGCCTTGAGTATGTCTATTTTTTGTCCAATCTATAGTGACAAAATTAATGGTTGTTTCAATTACTACTTATTACCTGGTAGATTTACTCACCATCGGTCATCTGAGAAAATGGATCTTGAGCTTCTAACATGAAGCTTGGACTGGTAAGAAAATATGCTTGCAACACCTAGGAGTGTATTTTGCATAATGATGTCATATGTGCACATTCCATATTTTCTTCAGTGTAAAGTTTCCCTACCGATGGCTGACAAGTGTGTCTTCATGTGGCCACTCACAAATGTTGTTCATTTCTCCCCATTTTTTGGAATCACTTCACCAGAGAAGTTCCACCTATATCTAACAAGGTGGTCTTCAAAGAGCCCACCACCACCTCGGGCACAAAAAGGTTGTACACGGTGGTTTTAACTACCGTGTAGGATCTATCCTTATGAAGTCTTCTTCACTGTAAGGGTCATGAATAGTTATGGGTATGCCTTGAGTCTAAAGAGCATGGATGGGAGTATTATGGTTTCTTCTCTCCACTTGCAATAACCTCATGATGGTTGGGTTTCCCAAGATCCCTACACGAATGATGAATCGTAATAGGCACATAGGAATTTTCCCCTCTCCAGATGATAGCTCCTCCTCCATTAGTGTTATTCATTCTGTACTTGGTGGCCCAATTTTTTGTTGTGTTGATGAATTCAAGTTATTTTTTATTGTTTTTTCGTTTGGCAAAGGTGACTGGCCATGAATTTTTCCTACTTTTAAGGATTTTTAAATATGCGCCCCTATTTTATAGAGTGAGACTATGGGATATGGTAAGATTGTCTCCAAGATAGATTTTTTTCAATTGCAATGCATAACACAAAATATGGACAAATGTAAGCGTTTACTCCCAACCGATGTATGTGAAAGCTCTTTTTTTGGTTCTATCAATTGACCAATTTACAAATTTCACACTCAAGCTATTGGCATAATTGAATTCCATAAGGAGGATCTTTTAGTCATGGATAATATTGCATTAGATCTCGAGATAGATCAAATGGATGCTAAAACAATGTTTTTTACATGGAGACCTTGAAGAGGAAATATACATCACAGCAAGAAAGTCTCAAAGTGAAGGGGCAAGAGGAGTTGGTTTGTTGCTTGAAGAAGTCCTTGTATGGCTTGAAACAATCATCAAGGATGTGGAATCAAAACTTTGACAACTACATGTTGCAACTTGGCCTTGTGCGCAACAAAGAAAATCCTTACACGTACTTCAAAGAAGGGGAAAACTTTGTCATCATAGTTCTCTATGTGGATTATATGTTAATTGGAAATTGCAAGACAATGATCGAGCAAATAAAGCCTCTAATATTGCCAATTTAACATGAAAGATTTGTGTTGTAAAATCAATTTAGGCATGGAAATCAAGTGACATCATGCAAACATAAAGTTCTAGTTGGACCAAAGGAAATTTGTCGAGACAATGTTATAAAGGTTCAAGAGGCAAGATAAACAACCTATAAGCACACTTTTCCCAATTGGCCAAAAACTTTTTGTTGTGCGAGGTACAAAGACACAAGAGGAGTTACACGACATGGCTCAGTTTTTGTAAGTGAGTGTGGTTAGAAAAATGATGCAAGCAATGGTTTGCACAAAACTTGATATTGTACATGCAATAGGCGTAGTTAGCAAATACAAGTCCAATTTATGCAAGGAGCATTGGAATGTGGTGATGAGGATCTTCATGTATATACGTGGAACTTCTAACCATCCAATTTACTATCAAGGCAATCCTAGTGCATGCAAGAATGTGAGTCTACATGGCTTTGTAGACTTTGACTAGGGTGGAGATCTTAACTCTCTAAGGTCTACCAAAGCATACATATTCAACTTGTTTGGTAGTTGTAAGCTTGATCATCAAGCGTCAAACAAGAGTTGTGATATCCACCATAAAAATTGAGCATGTGGCAGTTACTCACACTTGCAATGAAACAATTTTGCTTCAAAGATTGTGTTTTTAGTTATTCAAAAGGTTGTCAAGATAGATCACAATTCTCATAGTGCAATTTTGTGGCAAAGATCCCCGAGTATCAGTATGTCACAAAGCATATTGATGTGTGCTATTATTTTGTAAGGGAAATGGTGGGAGAGAAGCAGATGCTTCTAGAAAATGTGGAAACTAATATGAATGTTACATATTCATTGACCAAGTAATGAGTATTGAGAAGTTCTCTTCGTGCAAGAAATGAAATAGCGTGGTTGCCAACAGTCGTTGAAAAAATAGTTTATACTCCCTTTATGCAAAGTTTTCAACAAGTAAGAGAATGTTGAGAATGTTTGAACTTTGCAAAGATTTGGGCAAGGTTGTATGCACAAGTGTTAGTCTCACACGGGCCTACACAACACTGATGTGCATGGAAAGCGTATGCATGGCAATATGGGCAAGGAATTGGTCATATGTGTATTGTGCAATGATTACGTAATACAAAATGAACATACGTGCACATCCTTCACTTTTCATTGGACTATATGCAAAGGATATGTGTGCAAGGGAGTTGCTTTGTGGTACACAGTGAAGCTACACGACATTGGAGTGCAATGCATGAAACATACAATGCATTATCTTCTACTTGTTTGATAAGACTTGTTGGCTAGAGGTGTAAGCAATGTGTTGATAATACTCCGACATGCTTGGTGGAGCATTATAAAATGATTAATCTACTCAATAGTCAACGTAGTTTGTGGATGGTCTGGTGTATGAAGTTAACAAAGTCATGTGCTAGCTTAAATAATGACAGGCCCTAAGGGGTGAAAATAGGTAACTATGCAACAATCTAATAAGTTTTTGGTTATGGTTAGACGAAAAAGTCTAAAAGCATTAATGTGTGTTCAAGTTGGCACAAATCTAAAGATATTGTTGCAAAAATGTGTGTTCATGTTAGCATGAATCTGAAGATATTGTTGCAAGATCTAATGCATGAACAATATTGCTTGTATTGTATTGTAGTTGCACAATGTAGTGCATGGGCTACTATATAATTATTATAGTGCCTCAAATGTTGTTTATTGTTATTGTAAGTTGATAAGTTCATGTTCATAGTTTTCCAATGTGAAACTGTGTCAATTTCATGTATTGTTTAGATTGCATGTTGTAATGAAACTCCCCTTTGTTATCTTATTCCACGAAGGACCAAAACCCAACACTCACAACCCTTAGTAAAACCCCATATCTCCATATCTTTCAACAAGGCTTTGGACTCCCATGTCTTCGAGATTGAGCATGGATTGCCCTCTTTTAGATCCGCAACTATTTATGCCCATTTCGTATATTATTGCTTGTGTGTTGGCTATAATAAGAGGATCATTATATTGACAATCTTAACTGACATGCACTTTTTGATAGTTATGTTACATAGGAACATGAGCCCTCATCCATTAAATCCTCTCCCTTAGTTTATTTAAGATACTTCGAAGATTGTATATGTCAAACTCTTGAAACCATGCATAAGATTCCATCTTGTATGACTTATGACTTCTTACCATTAAGGGTGATTGACATCAGTGAACCAAAATTCCCTACTATACTACACACACACACACACACGATATCAAGACAATCAAATAAACACACATAGCATTTATTCCATATAACATAGCTTATACATAAGCGATTCTCCAAAATGGTCAACAATATAACCAAGAAGATTGATACATGGGATGTCCTTTAATATGTTAGGGAACACAAAAGAAATATGATCCCAAATATATTTCGATTGGGCAAAAACCTGTCATATCAATCACAAATAGTAAACCACAACAACCCAACCAAAATTAATATTGACCTATTATCACAAATTTGGAAATGGGCCCTCAACCAAACCAGAAAATAAACGTAAAATATATCTAAAAGTTGGAATGTACGCACTAGTCAATTTATTCATGTAACAAGCATAGCATTTACAAAAAGAGATTCTCCAAACGGGAAAACAAAAGAACCATGGAGAATACGCTCAAGCCCCATATTCAAAAGACTCCAAAAATAAACAATAGAACAATAGAACAATAGAGAATACACTCAAGTGCTCCTTCACCATGAGTCAGAACACAACAAAAACATGAAGGCACCAAAAAGGTATCAATTGGACTCCAACCTCAACACAAACACCCTCAACTATCTAAAACAATAAATATTTTTGGCCATTGGCACACAGTTGAAATCCATGTGTGATAATCATCATTCATTCTCTTACTCAAGTACACCAAAATTACTCCAAGGTAAGTCGAGAACATTTTTAAAAACATGGTAAATTATATGAAATCAAGAGCATACGAAGCGTTCCAACTTTTTTTTTCCCATTTTTTTCCAATCTTAACTTTTATAAGATTGCACTTTGTAGCTTCACATGCAACCTCATTAAATCCAATTAATTGGCAGTCTAAAAATCACTAAATTTATTTCAAAATAAATGCATGGTATCATATGACAAGTGAGTATGTATGTCTATGATTTGTAATTTCAATTCTCAGAGCAGGTGTGTGGACATTTGGCAGATGTTAAACGGTGACAAGTGAGATAGTATGTCTATGTTTTGTAATTTCAATTCTCAAAGCAGGTGTGTGGACATTTGGCAGGGGTTAAAAGGTGGGTAGGGCAAATCTAACTTCCAAATGTGCAGCATGAATGGCGAACAACAAATCATATCCAGAAGTTCTCAAATAAAGACAATTAAAATTATATTACCAACAATTTTGGATCGTTTGCACAGGATACCATGAAAATGCTAGATCCCAGACTTCTTCAAAACATCTCCTAGTGCCTTGAAAATAACCATGATTCAGTGCGTAAAATTTTACACACTCAAATAATCAATGAACTAATGTTTGGGCAGCCTACCACTGCATTATTCCATTTGCAATTGAAAACAAATTGCAAAAACCACTATAAATAATCAATGAACTAATGTGTGGGCAGACTACCACTTCATGAAGACATTTACAATGGAAAACAAATTGCAAAACCCCATACAAAAGACACTATGAATGGCATACCACTATGTGTGGGCAGACTACCACGAGAAAAAGTGACAATCTGAAATTTCATGAGGCTCTCAATTTGAAACAATGTTCTCAAACACCTGATAGGGTTTACAGAGCTTAAATTGTATGGCATACTATGCAATAGCTTGAAAAATCCGAAGAGTCCTTCCAATTAATCTAGAGAAAAAATATCCTGTTCACTTTAACCAGTGCAATATGCAAATAAAAATCTTTTCAACTAACCTGGTGTTCTCAACTAAAGACTTATAAAAAAATTGCAAACAGACATATGTTAAGGATTGGCAATTCAAATGCCTGTGAGGGGCAACCATAAAATGGTGCAGGGCTTAAACTTCTTCAAAACATCTCTCTTAGTACCTTGAAAGTAACAACAATTCATTGCATGCATGCTCTTCCACTAAAAGGATTTGTACCAACACTCACAAATAATCAATGAAGTAATAATGTATTTTGAACAGTTTACAGCTTCATAGTGCCATTTACAAAAGAAGAAAAACCAGTGGCAGAATCCCACATCAAAAACACTATGAAGAAAATCCGAAGCAGGCAAAAAAATGAATCTGAAATATCATATGATTGTCAATTTAAACTAATGTTCTCAAAAGCTTAGGTTGAATTTACAAATACTAATAGTAATAATCTGTTTTAAATGGTCTGCAACTTTGTCAAGCCATTTACAAAAGAAGAAAAACCAGTTTCAGAATCCCAATTCATTGCATGCATGCTCTTCCACTAAAAGGATTTGTACAGATACTCGCAAATAATCGATGGAGTAAAAGTGTTTTTTTAATGGTTTACAACTTCATAGTGCCATTTACAAAAGGGGTCAAACCAGTTGCAGAATTCCATACCAAAAACACTATAAATAAAGTCCTACGGAAAAATAATGAATGTGAAATAATCATATGATTCTCAATTCAAACTAATGTTCTCAAAAGCTTAATTGGATATACAAATATTAATAATAATCATCTATTTTATACGGTTTACAACTTTGTAGAACCATTTACAAAAGGGTAAAAAACGGTTGCAGAATCCTATACCAAAAACTTTATAAATAAAATCCTAAGCAGAAAAAAGTGAATCTAAAATATCATATGATTCTCAAATTGAACTAATGTTCTCAAAAGCTTAAGGTTGGATTTACAAATATTAAATTGTCAGTTATATTATGCCATAGATTGATAACAGCTTTCCCTATTAATCAATCTTGTGAAAATAAAAGTCATATCGGCAATTCCATTTTGTGTGCATGGGTAATCAAAATGCTACAGACAATCGTTTTTTCCCGCGCCTGCATGGTTGGCATCCTATGATTGGAAGCAGCTTAATCACGGAGAAATGTTCAAATTTATGGGCATTCCTTTCGCCTAACAAATATTAAATTGTCAGTTATATTATGCCATAGATTGATAACAGTTTTCCCAATTAATCAATCTTGTGAAAATAAAAGTCATATCGGCAATTCCATTTTGTGTGCATGGGTAATCAAAATGCAACAGACAATCGTTTCTTCCCGCGCCTGCATGGTTGGCATCCTATGATTGGAAGCGGCTTAATCACAAAGAAATGTTCAAATTTGTGGGCATTCCTTTCGCCTTCCAAGCCTCTCCCGCTGATTTATGGCAATATGTCATTCAGCGCATAGCCCGAAAATTGGATTAGTGGATCACCAAGCCGTTTTCTTTGGCTGGCAAATTCCAGAATTGCTCTAAAGTTCTGGAAGCCACGCATGTGTACTACTTATGTCGGGTCCCCTCTAAGAAGAGGGGTGCACAAGCTTGAAGCATTGCTTAAGGACTCCCTTTGGGCCAATCCCACCTCAAGCAAAGGGTTTCACAGAGTTGCTTGAGAATTCTTTTGTCTGCCCAAGGACTCTGGTGGCTCAGGCCTTATTGACATTCTGCGGTAGGGTCAAGCACTTTGTGCTAAATGAATCATTCGGGCCACTGAAGGCAAGGAAGCTTGGAAGGTGCTCTTGCGACATGGCATTGCAAAAGGCGCCCCCTATGGCCGCTTTGCATGGAAAGGCATTCGATTCACCAACCTTCTCATTGCCCCCATCCCAGTCAAAGTGGTGCACACCTTTGTCGTTTAAAGCATCTGGAAAGCTTGGGAGCAAATTAAACCATGGCTTTTGTGGAATGGCAATAGCTTTTGTGGAATGGCAATGGCTTTCCTGGAGGCCTTACCTTCAATCTTCACTCTCTATGTTGGTCCCCCTTGTTCCAATGCCAAGATCATTGTTTGGCTGAGGTGCCCTAGATTCCTACTCTTCACTTTTTCAAACACGAAATCCGCACTATCCAAGATCTTTTCTGCAAGCACGCTCAATCTATGGTTGCCCTGGCAAGCGCTCAAGGCCAAGTTCAAGTTGGCCCTGAGAGACAAAAGTCTCATTGAAGATATCATTTCCTTTATGCTATAGATCACATGATTTATAAGATTGTTGTTCTCATGGTTCGCCCACAGTGGACCAACTAGAAGTGGTATGTGGACACCCCGTTTTCTGAATTACTCAGCCAGTTAAGGCTATGTGTGGCTTTCGCCACATCTGCCCATGGTGGATAAGCTTAATGCTCGATGGGGAATTCAGTCCTCACGAACTATCTGGCGAAGGAGATTTCATACGGTTTGATTCGCCTGTGTGGAACCCAAAATTGCACACTTTTTGTGGTGCGTGCTTCATCAAGGCCCTCCGCTTGGTACGCATCTGGTTCAACTGGGAGTGGTTGCGCCAAAATGCCCCTTTTGTGGGCATCTGAAAACCCTCCCACACCTCTTTTTGGTACTATCACAAAGCCCAGGGTGCTTGGGGTTGGATTCACTCCTTTTAGCCTTTCCTCCATGAGTGTTTCACTTGGCATCATGTTTTACTAGGAGACAATCCTAAAATGCCGCACAAGTTTACCCAAATTTGGCATGCTTTCAAAGGGGAAATTTTATTCTAGCTATGGAAAGAAAGGAATGCTTGTTTGTTTTCTAGTGCTGATGTCGATCATCACTTCTCTATTTATAACAAGTCGCCAATGGTTATCGCTAACGTCTTGCTAAAGATTCAAGTTCAAGCCAATAAGGTGGGGCTGGAGGTGGAGCATCTACAGACGCTCTTGCATGACTGGGATGATGCCCCCTATAATGTTGTGTGTGTTTTGTCGTCCCCTTCTCACCACTCCCTGCCACATGGCAATGCCAACGGTCGGCAAAGAGGTGGCGGCCACCGGAGCCATTCCCAACACCACTCATTCAGTCGTGCTCGTCGGTCCCCTCGTAGCCAACCCCCACGAAGGAGCTTCTCTCCTCCACCTTTAGCTCGCCAGGATACCCCCCCTCCTCCTAATCAACAAGGTTGGGGCTCGTTGCCTACGCCCAAAACTCGCACTCATGACAGGTGGAGGCTTCCGCCACCACCGGACAAGTTTCCAAGGTTGGCGCTTGCCATCTCGCCCTCTCGGGCACTTGTTGTAGATACTAAAGAAGAAAGCCATCATGGATCGGGTTGGGATGTGCCAAACTCCGACAAAGACCTGCCTGGCTCTGGCTGGCATGATCAGGATCCGCCCCAACAATTTGCAGCGACAGCTTAATTTCTTTGCTTTTGATGTTCTGTGTTGAATTATCTTGTATCATTTTACTTGTTAATTTAATATAAGGTATCATTCATCAAAAGAAAATGCTACAGTACCTAAACTTCTTCAAAACATATTTCCTAGTGCCTAGGAACTTGGAAGTACCAACAATTTATTGCATGCATGCTTTTCCACTAAAAGGATTTATACTAAAACCAGAAAATTCATATAATCGATAACCTAATTAATTGTAAACAAGTTACCACTTCATGAAGCCATTTACAACAGGGGAAACCCTGTTACAGAAGCCTATATCTAAACCCCGTGCAAGAATAAGTGACAATCTGAAATATCGTGAGATTCTCAATTTAATACAAAGTTATCAAAAGCCAGATTGACTTTGCTAAGATAATTGACTGATATATCATGCCATGGCTTGAAATGAGTTTTCTTGTGAAATTGATTTTCCTTTACCCGTAAACCGTGCAATATGCCTTGTAAGATATCCTTAAAAGAGTAGAATAGCAACCATGCCCTATAAGTCTGATTTGACAACCAAACCTTACAGTCCTCTTAATAGCTGGATAATTTGTTTCACTATTACAAAATTTGAACTGCAAACCGTAAGCCTCTTCCTGCTCTGTTCTTCAGCCAAACACAACCCCATAATACAGAGTCACCTTGGAAGCAAAGATTGTACAATTATGCTAGCAATTAAAACAAGCCATTTCCAAGAGTGCTTACACACTTGATTTGACATTCATGAACATGTCTACCTTCAATAAACTATTGACAAGTAAAACGAATACCATGAAAAACAACATATATTGAAATTCCAACAAACATCCTGAAACAACTCAATCGATAGAGGCTAATTTTTTTTATTTTTGCTCCCATGCATTAAAAAAACAAAAAACATCAGCTTTTGGAATTGATGTTGTGAAAGCTTTGGATAGGACTCAAAAATATTTGGGATATAAAATTCCAGGAAAGGAAGATGAAAATCGCAATAAAAGAGTGCATGGGAACACCTTATGGCCGATCTGACAATGTGCCAGATTCATGTGATAACCTCAAGTCTTGCCTCGGAAAAGACATTGGAGGGTGCTACAACTTGACTGCTTCTATGAAAGTGTTTTCTGAATCTCAGAAGTAACTTCCTTAGCAGGTTTATCTGCATGAAGTTTACTAACAACGCCCTTTTTCACATAATAATCAATAACCTGTAGTCCAAACAAAAAAGAGCTTTATTTTCTCATAAAATTAAAATATTAAAGCTTGTATATATGAGAAAGAAATCCTCTGTAGAATTTCTGCAAGAAATGTAATTTAGACATTTATTTTTCAAAAAACAACATAGTAAATAGTATAAACACATTTTTGGTTCAATCCAGCATGTGCAATTGTATGATAGAGAATATATTATGCAGAAACTGGAATCATACTTCCTAGCTACCCAAATCTAAACACAATGATTTAGATACTTATTTTTCAAAAACAAACACAGTAAACAGTATAAACACATTTTTGGTTCAGTCTAGCATAAAGAATATAATAGAGAAAATATTATGCAGAAACTGGATTCATACTTCCTAGCTACCCATATCTAAACACAATGATTTAGAGACTTATTTTTCAAAAACAAACATAGTAAACAATATAAACACATTTTTGGTTCAGTCTAGCATAAAGAATTGTATAATAGAGAAAATATTATGCAGAAACTGGATTCATACTTCCTAGCTACTCATATTTAAACACTGATTGGCCCACAGGTACTTCCACTTGATACTGACAATGGGCTTTAACAATTCATCACTACTCATGCAAAATGTACTCCAATTAAACTTCTGATAAGGATTATCGATCCAAGTGGAAGCCCTGAACCTATAGCCTACTTCAACACAAAAAATAGTTTCCTAGTCCTACATATTTGAGACCTATATGGTCTTGCATCTATTGCTGCACCAATATTACGATTGCAAATGATGACAAGGATGCTAGATCTCCTCAAACTCAACTTTGTCACGATACTTTGTGGGGCAGTGCACCACATATGGCTCGCAAGAATTCCCTTGCAGAGTCAAGGAGCAGTGCCCCACAGGCCAAGACTGACGCTTTTGATGCAGTGCATTTATTACCCATAGAAGACGAAGAGTCGCATGTGAATGAGCAACCGTTCTTGATGCAGCATTAATAATCAACAGAAGATGTGGAGCCACCTGTGGAAGAGCACCCATAATGGTTCCTTCAACTTTTATATCACCAGTTACAAATGTACATTGTACATATATAGATTGAGTTAGATAGGGAAGAGAGACAAATATTCATCTCCTTTAAAAGACTGCCATGCACAGAACGTTCACGATAAAACTCTGATACAGTTCCATATACATCTTATGGAATAATGTTATTTCTGTGTCCAATTTTTTATTGTAACTCGTTTTTACATGTAACACGTAAGAATCCTAGCAATATAGTGTTTTCTACCAAATATCTTGTAGCATCCAGATCAACTATCATTCATTGCAGCTCTTCCCAGGAGAATAAGTTGGAACTGGGTTAGAGTTACAGCAAGGAATTTGTGTTATAAAATGCCTTACAATGTCAAGGGAAACACCCATCCAGTCAAAATCGAGGCCAAAAAACCACCTTTTATCTTCCATCACTCCACTCTACTGCCTTGGTTTAATAGCAAAATTTAGCACATTCATTCTAAAGAGAACCTTTGGAAATATATGCAATGTGCATGATGTCATGTTAACAATGGATCGCCTTGGCAAAGAAAGCAAACACAACCCATGAACGACAGAAGTCTAAACATCAGGAACGAAAATTTGCAAGTTCATGCAGTATCAACAAACAAAGAACCTATCAAAAATAAGGCGTTGCCCTACAAAAAAGTCACATCAAGAACCAACTCTTGTACAACAACGGTTGGTTCATCTATGGGTAGGATCTATCATTCTTATTAATGGGAAAGTTTATTATGTATGTGCCCTAAAGAAACATGTAGAAGCCAGATACACAGTAAAGTAGGATTAAGCAATCAGGTATCACTTGCGTCTTTATAGTTGCCCATTTCAAAAACATTGAAATGACTAACTAATATCTCTGATGTATTGGTTGACATTTTAAACTCAATCAAAAGATTGACAATAACTGCCAAAAAAGCCTCCAAACAACAAACAGCTGTACAACTTCCCACCAAGCATTTCCAAAAGAGCCCTCTTAACTCTTAGATAGAACTCTCTACGACCAAGCTCCTTGCGTATCATGCTTTACATATGTATTTGAAAAGTTGCTTGCAGATAGATAACACCTCAAACAAAGTCGTCTACAAATTATCTCACTTGGCCTATAATAAGCTAGATATTTAAGTTGTACTCAGTCTGGGCAAAATTATTTCCTAGCATTTAGCTAGCTCATGACGACATCCAACTAAAGGTTGTTCATCTATGGGTAGGATCTATCATTCTTATTAACGGGAAAGTTTAATATGTATGTGCCCTAAAGAAACATGTAGAATCCAGATACACAGTAAAGTAGGATTAAGCAATCAGGTATCACTTGTGTCTTGATAGTTGCCCATTTCAAAAACATTAAAATGACTAACTAATATCTCTGATGTATTGGTTGACATTTTAAACTCGATTAAAAAGATCAACAATAACTGCCAAAAAAGCCTCCAAACAACCAACAGCTGTACAGCTTCCCACCAAACATTTCCAAAAGAGCCCTCTTAACTCTTGGATAGAACTCTCTACGACCAATCTCCTTGAGTATTATGCTTTACATATGTATTTGAAAAGTTGCTTGCAGAGAGATAACACCTCATACATAGTCGTCTACAACTTAACTCACTTGGCCTATAATATGCTACATATTTAAGTCGTACTCAGTCCAACCAAAATTATTTCCTAGCATTTAGCTAGCTCATGACGACATCCAACTCAAATGTGCCAACAAGTTGAGAGTTAACACTTGGACTGCCCTGTTTTAAGAAGCTAGATTAGCTGAAGCAACAAGTTTTTCTATCAAGATTCATTGTAGAAGTTCCAGACTCAAAAAGACAATGGATATATCACAAAATTAATTGGACAACCCTTGTCTCAAGTGCATAGAAGCAAGCAGCCATTTCAACCATTGGTATTTTCCTTCGCATTTGGCCATCCATTAAAACTTCAATCCCATCTTTGGAAGAATGTTGTCTAGATGGGCGATTTGGAAAATCTTGTATACAAATCTTTGATAGCACCCAATAAGTTCTAGGACTTATCATCTTATTTTGTTAAAAACAAATCGAAGTAGACATTTCTATTATGGCTTTGATCTTTTATGAATCCACAAAGATGCCTCTTTAGCAATGACACCGCCTAAGTATTGGTCCTTTAGAATTCACACTTGCTGACTTGGCATGGAATTGGTTCCCTATCAATTATTGGAGAAAATGTTGCAGCTGTTCCCCATGGTCTTCTTTGGGTTTCACATAAATTAAAAAGGATAGCACTTTCTGACAGATGCATTACTAAGCTGCCTTTTAAACATTAACTAATAACAACCTATGTGTAACATGCTTCTTTCTAACAAATATGACCGAGGCTCCACACAGTGAGCCACATAGTTTGATGAAATCTCTGTCTAACATTTCCTTGAGTCCCATCTTCAATTCTAGCAACTCTGGTGTAAACATTCTAAGTCCCATTAAAAAGAACTAAGTCAATAGCATGGAAAGCATTTATTTTTGGCCACTAACTATGCAACTCTTTAAGGATCATAGCCTTGCAATCTTGTAGGATCGGATCTCTTCAGGCTTAGGTATTTTAACATCAAATATTCCATAACGTGGGTGTTGCAACTCTGGTAAATATGACTTTCATAGCATACTGAGATTTAGGAAACAGTTTTTTGAGTTGCATCTTCAAATCTAGCAACTCTGGCATGAAAATGTTATCAAGTCCCCTCTATAAGAAACAAGTCAAAATCATAGACAGCATTTCATCTAGGCCGCTAACTTAGCAAAACTTTTAATGGACACAACTACAAAATCTTGTAAGATAGGATGCTCTTCAAGCTTTGGTCATTTACCTTCATACTTTCAGTAACATGGTGATGCAACTCTCATAAACGCCTCTTTGATTGCAAAGGGAGATCTAGGAAAGAGTGAGTAGTACAGATATCTTGAAGTTATCTATCTGCAAAATGCAGAGATGTATAGTTCTCGAGGCACCTATCTTGGTTTTGGCATGTAGTTTTTCCCATTGAAGGGTTCCATATTGATGGACTCCCATCACCTCCTCCACCAATTTACCATTGACTGGCAACAGATGGCCTCAATATAGATGCAACACTGCATAAAGCTCAAAAAAAATCTCTGTTAATAAGAAACTCCAAACTCCTATGTATGCCCAAGATATTGTGATGTATCAATCATCTTCTCCAAATTAGAAGAAAAACTGCCCTATCATAGTCAAATAGCTGTCAAATTTGTGATTGGCTATTTTTATTGACATCTCGCACTATTCCTCCCCTCGGCCAATCCCTAGGTTGCCATTGTCGGCTATACCTATTGGCATAATTGGCATTCAAATACACTAGATTACTATTACACTTCCCTTGTCCTCAAAAAAATCAGGTTTTCATAGATATAAATATTTTATTGGTGGGGACTCAATCATTCCAACCCAGTGATGGCATCCAAGAGGTTAATCTTTGAAGTTATCTTCATTGAAGATTCCATCTAAAATTTAACTCCAATGTACGCCCAAGATATCGAGATTTATTAATCACCTTCTCCAAATTAGAAGAAAAACTACCCTATGATAGTCAAATGAATGTCAAATTCATGATTGGCTATTTTTATTGACATCTTGCACTGTTACTCCCCACCAACAATCCCTAGGCTGCCATTATAGGCTATGCCTATTGCCGTAATTGACATTCGAATACATTGGATTACTATTACACTTCCCTTGTCCTCAACAAAATCAGATTTTCTTAGCAATCAATATAGGTGGGGACTCGATCATTCCAGCCCAGTGATGGCATCCAAGAGGTTAATCCTTAAAGTTATCTGCATTGACGATTCCATCTAAAATCCATCTCACAATTTAGAACCAATCATTCAACTCTCCCCATATCATTTTACATCTTTCCTCGCCAAGAACTTTGAAATCTTCGAGCTGCAACCAAAGTTTTTCCCACTCAGCCAAAATATATTAAACAGTGACTTGTCTCAAACCAATCAACACAAAGACACCTTGCACTTCCATCATGCTCACTTGATCTACTGCTTACTGCTCCTCAAGTGCTGCATATATTATTATATTGCCAAAATTCAGATATCGTCTACAACAATCAATACCCTCAATAATTTTCTATCAACTCAACAGGTTGCTTCCTCCTTGGAAATCTCTAGCATGGTGCCCCTTGCCTTCAACTTTCCCTATGCCATTTTCTAGCTATACTCGCCACAATTTTTGAAATCTTCTAGCAAGTAATAATTTTTTAATACTTGCCAAAATTAAGCCTGCTTCTAATATCTTCTAGAAGCATATAATTTTCAGCAGAATCCTGAAATTTTATGCTATGAATGACTTAATTTCTGCATCTACAGGAAACATAGAAACTTAAACAGACTTAGCTGCATATAGGTACCCTGAAAGGCTGAAAGTCCAATAAAATGTATGCAGACTGCAAAGCATTGTAGTACCCGAAATTTAGTCGTGTAGCACTTGGCAGTAATCCTTTGACATTTATTCCAATATTATCTCCTTTACACATTTATTGGCTAAAGTTAATGCATCCTGCTCAATCCTACACCATAAATCCACAAGGTTGTGACTTGTTCTTTAGCTTAGCACCTTGGGAATTAATGCACTTTATGCAAAACACATTGTCAGAGTCTCTGCAATCTATATCAGGTCTCAGATCAGATTCCATCCTAAGCCTGAACAGGATTGTGGGTCCAGGACAAGTTCGGTTGACGAGTCTGTCTCAAGGCCAACAAACTTGTCTATTGCACTTGCAATGGTCATATTTTTAACGCATAAGTTACCTTAGCTAGCTTAGGGTCAGTTGGGTGGGAAATCATTCACACAAGTTATCTATATAAACATGCACACCCTAACCTATTAGGGGCATCTAGGTATCCCATATCCAAGCACACTCTAAGCAAGTCTCTGAGCCCAATAATGAAGAATCTCTCCCTTGGAGCACATTACAGGCTATGCAAATCTGGACACATCCATCCTTTGCTGCCCTAGATCACGTCATGCACTAAAAATCAAGCCAAGCACCATTGCCAACTGTTGAGGGCCGAATTAGGGCTACATCATTAATTGCACTTATTTAACCTCCACTCCACCCTAGGATTTGGGGAGCTGCATGTGGCTTGATCCCGTTTGGGTGTATTGGTATGTAGTACAGCACTCCTCGTGTCAATGGGGGCACAGTGAGTTCAGTCCAACACATATGATGAGTCAGGTCAATAGATCTAGAAGACAAAAGAGAAGATATCTGCAAGAATAAAAGAGTTATTGCGAAGATCCAAACATAGATCCCAGATGTAGAGACACGAACAAAACAGGTGCCAGTGGCAAATTGCATATCATAGTTGTAGAGGAGGCATTTGTCAGCCCTAGGACACTTTCGCCTGCCGAACTTGTCCACAAACGGAAAAACATATCTTCCACTCATTTCCGGGCTCCCGGATTTCACAGACATTTATGACAGACTGCACAGCATCCTCATCCAATTTCAGATCATTTTCACACAGCCTGAGCCCGTCTTTGGACGAATATGTTCCGAACCCTAACCCTAGTTTCTATACTCTACTTTCTAGGAGTGTGTTTGATCATTATATATCATCCTTTCATAATCTATGACTATTATATTTAATATATCTTTGTATTTACTGTTCGCGATTATCTTATTACACATTCATGCAATATCTTAATTGGATTAACCCTGGTTTTGATATTACAATTGTGTAACAGCTATGGGGCACTGACCTCAACTAAAAAAATATACATTTTTAGTTTTTCTTCTCAAAAATAGAAGTTTGTTCCTCGTTTTCAAAAGAGAAAGCCTGATATGTGGCTAGAAAATAAGTATATATGTGAATCAGGATCGCATGTAGTTACAATCGCTAAACACTGAAGCCTGTGATAAGAAATCATCCAATCACCCATATTTGGGTTGCAATTATAAAGTGGATCTTAGAATATTCCTAGTGTGCAAAACTGGAAAGAGGAGGGATAACCTACTTTTTAAATTACAGGAAGTTTGAGGATCATCAACTGCAAATAATACAAAATGAGACACAGAAAGCGGAATAGAAATGTAAAAACTGCATTCCAGATTTTATATTTTCAGCTAAAATTGATTTCCTATACAAAGAAACAAGAAGGTTCAACACAGAACATACAGGCTGCGTTTGTCTGTGAAATGCTTCCAGCCTTGACTTGAGAACTTCTGCATTATCGTCCTTTCGTTGAATCAGCGGCTCCCCAGTGACCTGTCACTAGAAAATATCTCTTAGAAATACACATAGATTTAGTTTATGAGATCTTTGTCATCATCTATCCTTCAAAAAAACATATCATGCATGTTTGAACAATTATAGCCTATTAGTGGTAAATTAAGTAGCAGCAGTCGGAATAAATTATAACAATAAACCATGTCACAAAAGATGGACCCAACGCAAGATGCATTAACTCCAAAGAAATCAAATAATTTGACCAAATAGACGAGACAGTTTTACAACTATGAAGAAATAGAAAATAAAATACAAATCTGTAGAAATCCCTTGTGTATCAACTATCAACTAAAGTTACTTTTGCATGCACATTTGTTTTCAATTGAAAAAAGGACAAAGAACTAAGCTTCCTACCCTTTAAATGAAAAACTCCATGAATTAAAAATTAACCATAAAACAGAGGTCTAGAATCAGCAATAAAGTCGAAAAGAAATTACATACTAAAACAGCAAATCTCATTTTGGAGTATCTATATGAATATCTATATTAAATTATTGAAGTTACTTTTGCATGCACATTGGTTTTCAAGTGAAAAAAGGACAAACAAGTAAACTTCTTACCTTTTTAATGAACACTCCATGAATTAAAAATTAACAATAACACAGAGGTCTAAAACTAGCAATCGCATGTGTACAATGCAATGTGAACGCCGAACGGTATATGTTATTTGATTTAGAGGGATAATTATTATTTTTATAGTTGAAGTTGATAAGAGGTACGATTGATTTTGTAAGTGTAAAAATATAGATGAAGCATTACATTTAAACGTTCCATCTCTACATTTCAAACTTGTTACAAATTTGTACATATACATTTGCAAATCTTATATCATGAGTGGATATTGTTTTGCGGAGTAGTTTCTTTAAATAAACATGAATACATGAAGACAGGTGGGGTGTTTTGTTGGAGTGGATGGGGGATTGCAAGGTGGAAAGCAGTTAGAAGGAGAGGAGGAACTAGTGTACATGTATGTTGAATTGGTATGTGAGAGTGTTGTAGATTTCAGAAAATGAAAAGTAGAGTGTTGCAAAATTTCAGGATTTTCTAGAGAAATTGTTATGAAACAGGAAAACATTTCCATTATTTCAAACATAACCTATATTCTTATGGTGCTTGTTAGTGTTTGACAAAATGTCTTAGTGAATTGTGTTTCATGGACTGTAATAATTCATAGCGTGTTCATGAGGTTTTTTATGCAATACGCTGGTGTAAAGAGAGAAGCCTTTCCTAATATGATCCCAGCTGGTGCCAAAACTATATTAATATATCTCTAAGAAAAAACCTAAACAAAAAGATCCCTACCAAAATGAAAAACACAACTTAATTTATTCTAAAAATCATCAAATATACACCACAACTTAATTTATTCTAATAATCATCAAATATACACAAGCATTAAAACAATAAAAGTTTATAACAACTTACTAATAGAAGATAGTTTCTAAGTTGGATTCTTCATTTTTTATTTAATTTTAATAATAATTTTGTATATATTTGTAATAAAAGTTGTTCCGTAATATATATAAGTTAGAATCCTTCGTTTTTTATTTAATTTTAATAATATCTTGCATATCTTAGTAATAAAAGTGGAGATATTTTGTAAATATTTTTTTGGAAAATCAGCCATATAAATTTATGGAAAATAATTTAATATGATTTGATCCATACCTACTCATTCCCACGAAGCCGGTCTCTTCTTTTATTATTGACAGGTGTGGCAAAATATCCTCCATTCACACGTAAAGTGGCGATATGTGTGGGCTCTTAAAGTAATCCTAGTAAATCACAAAAATAAATTCAAAACATAATACCTACAATGAACAGTAAATTTCAGCCAAAACATAATCGCCCATTTAATAAAATTCATTATATGAGGCTTTCCTGTACATGGAAAGAACAATGTCGGGGCCAGCCCGGGCAGGGTAATTACATTTGATCGATCAACCCCAACCATGTCCGACGAACAGCAAAACCAGAAAAAACAAAAAAGAAAAAAGAAAGTGTCTTCTAACATGGAATTCGATCTTTATTTATAAAGAAACAGAGTGGAATTTTCTGTGTGTCGAGCTTTCAGAGAGATAACGCGGCCTGGATATCGAAGTGCCATGCATAGCAGGAGGATGAGGATGAGGATTCCTCGCCGTCGTCATTAATTCTGACGACGTCGCAGGGAACGGTGATGGAGGTCTTGTCGTTGCTGTTGCTGTTGTTATTGCTCCACTGAATCTTGACGCGGCATGAGAATGCGGCAACGCCCTGTGGGATTCACAGGTTGGAGACAAGCACGACTCGCCCCTGGATCCTGGCTACTTTGTTGCTGCTTTCATTTTTCTCTGGTTTCCATCTATATGAACATTCCGGCTGCCCTATCTATTTGCTTGTACGCCGAGTTCCTGTTTTGGAGAGTTCCCCTGGTGCGCCGCCATTGTAGAGCTGCTTAACCTCGTAGGAGAGATCACGGCCTGCGATCTCCGTTCCGGCAGGTTTACGTTTGGACAGGCGCTGGCCGCCGCCCGCTCCATAAAGGCGGCGTCTTTATCTACCAGGCCCTCGTTTTTTTGAGCGGTGAAACTGGATTCGAAACTGGTACAGGACGATGTACTGTATCCCAAGGATGTCTGAAACTTAATTTATACGGCTGCGTCTTCTAAATTACGGCGGATTCGAAAAAATAGCAGTTAAAAATATGATCTTAAAAAATAGAAACGAATCAAAAAATTGCATGCACAGTAAAAACCGACATGCAAACAGCTGTCAAATTTAATCCCGTTTGAAAAACGTCTAAAAGGCTGTCAAATTTAGGACAGTCGTAGAAACGTCCGCAAGGTCCTTTCCCATAGGGGAACGCCTTCGGCGTAATCAGCAATAAAATGAAAAAGAAATTACATATTAAAACAGCGAATCTCATTTTGTAGTATCTATATCTAAATAAGGTGTCAAGTCATGCCATTCTTTACTAAGATAACTGAAAGACAAAACAGACCAATAAAATAATTGTGTTAAACAGTATTGCTCATGTTAATCATTGCAAATATCCTGTTTCTAATTATTTGTTAATGTCCCAAACCTCAAACACTCTACTATAAGTCTATAAATATCAGACACAGTCATTTTATTTTCTTCAAAATCTCCACAACATGAAATTGGCACAACCATAGCATGTCACAAATAGGGAAGCTCTCCAGATTGAGAATCCTAATGACAGAAATAACACTCATACAAAACATTTATTTCAGATTTTTAAACCACAGATATTTGCGGCTGGTGAAAAGCACCATCTCATCAGAACAAGTATTTCACAAAATAACTACTCAAAAAAAGAAACAAAAACATAATATTCAAACATCATAGTAGAATTGCAAGTAAAATTATATATTAACTTCCAAATTTCTAACAAATGTATTGCCTGCTAAATTAACTTTAACTGCCCTCAATCAGTAGTCCTAATTACCATATGTCACGAATTTCCTATCGCTGTTCAAGTTATTTCAGCCCAGCTAACCAGCAATAATTCAGAATTAAAAAACACTATCATCCAAATGACGAATTAAATAAATGTACAAAGCTTTTCTGGACATATACACACATTCTAAATGGGAATAAATTCCTTTGTGTCAGACAATCAATATTCACAGGCTAGTAACAGCTACACAAGTCAAGTGTTGGAATCAAAAAAATGCCCCATACCTATTTTAGTGTCATGAATTATGTATGAGATAGTGTATGAAAAGAGGATAGTGAGAATCTGTAGAGAAGCATTTTCCTACTTCGCCAAGGAAGGAAGAGAAAGTTTGACGGACATTCTTTACCAGAAGTTATAGATGAAGGGGATGCAAAGGGCAGTGGAGGACAATGAGTGAACCACATGAGAAAGCAAGTCAAAGAAAAAAACATTGATCAAGGTTCTGAAAAGGTTTCCACAATGTAAAGCATAGCTTAATGCTCGTAAGCATCACCAGGATGAAGAGCCTATCAGCAGCCAGGCAACTTCAATGGAGTAATCAGAGAGTAATAAAAGACTACGAAAGAGACCCTGCATACCAAGAAGGTCGCTAAATTTGTATTTGTGCTAGTGTCTGATTTCTTGTTTTAGAGAGGAGAAACTGACGTTCTAGGTTTACATATCTAGGATCTGTTTCCAGGCCAGATACTGGACATTCATACACACTGATAAGATTGCTTTCCCATCTTTAAAATTCTTTCATTGCCTATATTATCATTAAGATCTGTAAAATAATGACTGAATGATGTGTAAAATAATAACTGAATAATGTGACGAATTTGGAAAAATCTTTCCTGCTCCATTACTTGCATTGCTTTCTTTACTTGAAAAAAGCAAATTTGCATCGCTTCTGATATAAGATTTTGCAAAATGAAACCTTCAAATAAGTTGGAAAACATGTTCCACAAGCAATACATCTGAATGGTAAGATACACACATTGAACAAACATCCACAGAAACATGAGGCATATTCTAAACACAAATTTCAAAATAGAGAGTACCAATCAGTTAAGAAGAAGATTAGGGTTTTACATCATCAACACCAGGAACTTTTGGAGGGGCAAATTTAGTGTGATATGATCGTCCACTGGCTGGATGCATCCAGCGACCAGTTATCCTCTCCTCTAGAATAGAATCTTTAATTTCAAAGTCCAGCACTTTATCAATTTTAGTCCCTTGTTTTTCGAGCATCTCATCAAGCTATACCAATAATAGAATGCCTTAGAAAAGGTATTAGTAATAGATGATTAAATCCCAATGAAATGAAAGGAAATTATAAATAAAAATCATCTAAAAAAGAAATACAGCAACATTTTTAGTTTGTCGTATGTGGGTAGCATATACTGTTCACATGAAGACAGAGACAAAACTCCATACCTTCTGAGCTTGAACTACTGTACGAGGAAAAACCGTCCAGAATAAATCCCTTTTGGCATGAAGGCTTTTTAATAGCTTCATCAATAATACCAATGACCAAGTCATCAGATACAAGCTCCCCCTGTACGATCAATGCAAATTTGTTCTCATATGAGGTCATTGTGGATGGTCAAAGAACTAAAAAAATATAGATTCATTCCTAAATCAATTATGTTCCCAAAAAATCTCATTTTCGAATTTTCTTTTGTAATGCAATGCTTTTTTGGAGATGCAGGGAACTTACGGAACAATGGAACTATTCCTTGTGTTCCACCAAAAGCTGATTTTTTTTAGATATTTTCCCAAAAATGACTAACTCATGGGAAATAGAGCTTAGTAAGAGGGAGGATAACTTCCAAAACACTGAAAATTTCTCACAAAAAAAAAATAAAAATTTCCCATAACTAAATTTTCTTGAAATTTCCAAATTATTTAATCTAGGACAACACCATGACTTGTTGATACACCAAAATAGCTAGTGTTGGGTTTGGATAATAGTATGTATAGAAAACATTAGAATAGAAATTACATACAAATAAATTGAAGTGAGAAGAAGAAGATAAAAAAGGAATGTGACAAACCATGTGCAGTTAAAAAATATAATTGTTGACAACTCACATTTTAGGCACTAAATTTTTTAATACAGGATTTTTAAGAAAATATTTTAGGCACTAAAAAACATGCCAATAAGGAAGCACACGATTAGAGTAATAAAATAATTTTCTCATTGTAATCTATAAAGAACAACCACATTACAATTTTAACGTTAATATTTTGAACATAAACATTCAAAATTTAATTTAAATACCAATATACAATATTCATAATACACTTAATTGCCAATTTACATAAAGATTCATAACACACTTAAACTATCATACTCTAACATATAAGTTTTCAAATACTATTATAGCTCATCTCTTCTTAGTAACATTTTGTGACTAGTGGTATTAATCTAGTCAATGATAGAGGTTTAAGATCATTGTAATTTTGTGGATGCAACCCAAAATCTCTCTCTCTCTCTCTCTCTCTCTCTCTCTCTCTCATCTCTCTCTCTGTCTCTCCACACACACACACACAGGAGCTCTCTCTCTCTCCTATCTCTCACACACACACACACACACACACACACAAACACACACACACAATGAAATAGAACCATAAATAGGAATTAATTAGTTTGTACTCAAAAACATGTAAATGAACATGAATTTGAGAAAAATATATTTTTCAACCAAATAATAATTTTATGTTCTAAAAAATAAAACACAATAAATTTTTTATATCCCTCACATATGATAGGAAAGGAAATAAGAGCCACATGGTAATGTAGTACTTACATGAAGCAATATATAGTTGTATTGCTTTTACTTTTTGTGGTTCTTAAAGCTTGTTGTTGACCCCCTCATTCAACTAAAATTTCATCTCAATGGAGTTAAGTTTCTCACTAGTTTGGATCATGAGAATTCTCTACAATTTAGCAATAAGTTTAATAATTTGGATGAGCTCTACATCAAGTTTATTAAAAATCAAAATTTAAGAAGTTAGAGCCATATATGGTAGAAAAATGTTGCATATAGGTCAAATAAAATTTGTTGTAAAGTTCCTAAATTTTAGCATTCTTCAAGATAAAAAAAAAACTATTTACATATAGATTGAATATTTAACCCTACATATAGATTGAATATTTAACCCCCTCATCTTGAACTCTGATTTTAGTATTGACCCAAGATTCTAGATATCAATGACAAAAAATTAGCTCAAATTTAATCTAAAGTATTCTCAATAAACTGAGTACAAACTATATTGTATTGAAACGTGAAGTCGTCTTTCTACATTCATCACAAAAAAAATATTGAAAAAGAGGAACATAACTCATGGGGATACCTATCCAAATATGAATGATATGCAAAGAGAAAATATATATACAACATATGTAAGTTTTAAAAATATACATGCATACAACCAGAATATAAAACACTCAAAGCCGAAACAAAACCCATTGAAGCCATGGACATGATTTTCGTTGCTAAGATTCAATACTATACTATGGAAATTAGACATTAATTTTCCCAAATAAAACATTATATTTGAAGAATGAGAAAAAAAAAAGGGAAATTAAGTCCATGCATTGATCCAAATTAGTGACAAAAAACTAAATCAATGGAATAATCATTACAATCCATGCATTATCTAGTGACAAAAATGATATTTACTTCTTTAAAGCCTAAGCAAATCCATGGATCCAATCATTTAAAACTAGAATATACTGAGTAAAAAAGAGTAATTAATGGCTAGATTATTATTGCCCCCTTTTTTTTATTCCCTACTTTCTAGAAGTACACCATTATACTTAAGTTAGTTGGGTTTTTCTGGAACAAAAATTAAATCATAAATTTCTTTAATTATTGTTTGATTAACTTTCTAAAATTGGCAAAGAAAAAAAACAAAAAACAAAAACGAGGGTGTAGTGCATGCTCCTCTTCAACACCTATTTTTCTATGATCATGTTTATTAGTTGCTTAGTGACATGGACATTATTATGATAATTTAGATAACATGTTAGACAATATGAACATTATTAGCTTGTTTGTGACTCTTATTATGGATTGTATGGATTCCTAGCAGACATTGATAGATATTTCAGTACATTATGATGATTTAGTGTTATTTTGTTATATGTTGACATCTTGGACTCTTGACAGTGATAACTATGTTAGACGATTGGACTAACCATATGAGCACATTGATGTTTTGATTTATTAAAAATGTGATGATAATAGGTGATCAGTAATATGTAGTTGAATGAATCTAGATAGATATAAGTTACAGTGGATGTATAAAATGCATGGTTATCGTAAAATATGAATTGTGATAGATGGTTATACTTAGGCATATGGTGATAGTAAATATTAATGGATATGGTAGAATTGTGATGATTAGTAATTGTAAATATTTGATTTAGAGTAGAATTGTTTAACTATGATAATTATGTAGCTATGTTATATGATGATATACCATTTTTCACAAAAGGTTACAATAATTTTATTTGAAAACTTATATGTTGGAGTATGATATATTGTTGTTTAAGTACATTATGAATGTTTATGCACATTAGTATTTAAGTGTATTATGAATGTATACGTGTATTGGTGTTTAAATGTACTCTTGAATGTTTATTGTAAAATGTGTAAAATTCTAATGTGGTTTATTAATGATTATAATGGTTTTAAAATTCTAATGAGAATATAATTTAGACTTTAAACGTGTGTTGCCTTATGGATGTGTTTTTTAGTTCCTTAAATGTTTTTTTTAGTTAGATGCAATATAAATAATTACATTTTTATTATTACATATGGCTTGTCACATTCCTTTTTTTCTCCTCTTTCTTCCTATCACTTCAATTTATTTGTATTTATTTTTTGTTCTAGTTTTTTCTATGCATACATATAAGTCATATTTAAATAATACATGATACATCACTTTTTAGATGTTAAAAATCTAGAATAAAACAAGGCCATGATATGGAAAATTTTGCCGAAGTCAATGATATTTTGTTGAGATAGCTAAGTTTCATATGATTACTATGGAAAGCAATGCAATCAAAGAAGTGGTACTCTATTTCTGATTGTTTGTTGAGCACAGGAGTTATTGTTCATTTGATTGTGATGTTGTCTTACTTTTGTGGAGGAAATGTTTTTGTACATGTATAATTGAACTTGAACGGACGATATATGTTGTTTGGGGCGGTACCTAAATCTGCTATGGAATTTGAGAGAACTATCAACATCCAATTTCTTTTGTACGATTAAAGCGTATTGTGAATTTGGTGACAATTTTGTGTAGATCGATAAACTTTGTTTAGTGTGTTTGAAATATTATATTCTAAAAATGGGAAGAGGAAACATAAAAAAATTGAAAATGGCACATAGACTATTTTCATTGTTTTGTGGTGAATATTGATATGATGGTAATGAAGAGTAAATTGAATTTGAAATGCATAGCATAAAAGGAACGATAACCAGATCTTACCAATCCAAGAACACAGATGTTAATCAAACACCACGATCAATAAGATGAAAGCAATTCGCCAGAATAACTTTACACAAAACCTTTGCAAACAAATGAGCAGCAATATCATATATTATTATGGAACTCAATGAAATACAATGAGAATGGGCCTTGCTTATATAGGCAAGGAATAACAATCTAAGAACCAGTCAAGGTCATAGATCAAGCCATAAATCATGGAAAGAACTAGTCATCAAAGAATTAGTCAAGTCCATAGATTTATGAGAGAACTAGACATCAAGGATATAGTCAATACCATAGATCAAGAAAGAACTATACCTAACAACTAGATAATAGCTCCTAATATCTAAATAAATAAAAAAGAATATCCACACACATAAGTGGGTGAGGACAAATATAATAAAGGTAAATAATGTACAGGTGAACATGACAATAAAGGTAAATAATGTAAGGTAAACATGAAAGGTAAATACCTACTCCAACATAGCAATGTGCCATGTTCTATGCAGTGTCAATTGTTTAAAGCGACATGTGTCAGGCAACGACTTGCATTGGAAATTTATTTTTGTTGGTTTATGTAGTTCAACTGATAAGGAAGATACAAAATTGGATTAGTTTCACTGGCGTGAAATGCAAAACCTGTGGAATGTGTTGGATTCATGGTGCATTAAGTTGGAGGTGTGAATGGTGCAGGGAGCATGGCATGAAGAACAAGGTTTAGTTAGGGTAAGGTAAGTTCAGTTTCCTGTAATTGCAATGTTTTATTAAAGAGCATATTGTAGAAGTAAGGCTTTGTTTCTCCTCTGTTTGGAAAATGCAAAGTTCATTGATAATAATATTGTTATCTCTTTCCTGTTACATGGATGTAACTGTGTGAAAAAATGAAGAGAAGAAGGTAACTTTACAACAAATATATGGAAATAGATCTGCATTGTTCTATAGTAAAGATATTCCAGTCTAGGTATTCTTCTCCGTCGGCCTGCCTTTAGATTAGGGACCAAATTTCACCCATATAATAGGCCTGAAATCTATGTGTATTAGTTTTGTTTTTAAGCTGGTGACATTTAAGACTCAACGTTTGTGCAGGTTTGTTCTTTTAATCATTCCCCAGATAATATGGATCACAGAGGTCACAAACATAAAGATCGGACTAATTTGAAATTGTCTAACCTTGGCAATACAACCCAGCTATATACAAAAATTTGTCAGTTTCAAAATTTGGATATGAATGGTACAAACTAGAACTTGAAATCCAATTAAAAAATATACTATGATGCTTAAATTTCAAGTGGGTATAGGCTATATGAATCCAAGAATTTAAAACTCACCTTGATGCTACCTTGAAGAGTAGGGAATATATTGTTCTAGTTGTGTTCATTGCTTGTAGTGGCGATTGGCTTGGACATAGATCACTCCAGTGATCAGACAACTAGAAAATAGACTTACAATCCAACAAAATGAGTGGTAGGTAGAGATGCATAACTAGTTAAACAGACTTACATTCTGTTAACACCTTTGTGATTGCAGGATTTTTGTGCCCCCTGGTTTTCTATTGTCAAAACACTAGAAATTTTTTCTCCTTAGAAGGATTTCATCATGCCTCTCAGGAGTTTTAAGTCCGTTCTACACCTCTTGCTTTGGCTACAATGTATTTTGGTTTCCATTAGATACGCCTTCTAGTTCTTCTCCAAGATGGTATTTGGTAACCAGTTTGTGCAGCGGCATCTCATCTCCGTTTCACAAGAGTATATTGCACCATTCTTGGCACCACTCTAATTGATTTTGCCCTATTATAATCTAGTCCATAGACTTCTGTAAAAAAAACTTAAATTATAATTTTGAAAGTGGATAATTGTAATAAAATTTTGTAGAATGAAGTCCATAGTAATTTAAAAAACTATACATTTGGATTTCTAAGTTTTGCTTATAATAACATCAACCGATATAGAAAATACATAAAAATGCAGCTAAAATAAAAACATAAAGTTTTAAAGATGGGTCTTCTCTTATGGGTTTTATGTTCTACATCCTTTCTCCAATAGGAAAAACTCCAATAGGAAAAACTCTTCGACAACCAGTGAAAAATTTAAATGATTGGATTGCATTTATGTAAATTTACTGAGACAGTCATGCATGTTTGACATACAACAAATCTATAACAAATAGCAAACCAGCTGTAGGTGACACAGTAAAAAATAGGCCACAACAATTAATGTCTTAATATAAAAAAAAACAAAGTCAGAGATATTAGATCCATGTTTTTAAATGTTGCCAAAAACAAGGTCTGTTGTGGCTGTTTGTTGAGTTTTAAGTTTAGTCTATTTTAAAAACTAGTTATAATAATATAGAAAAAAATACACAGCGAAGTAATAGTTAGATATGTAAGCAAATGGCAGGAAAGTAAAAAGTAATTAAAGTAGACACAAGAAGAGAATAATGGTCGCCAATATTTCTTTCGGATTATGATTTCATTGTATTAGTCATTTGAGAATAACATAATTACAAAATGGCTGAAACAAAAGCAAGGAAAAAAAATGTAACAAGTAGGCTAGTGGGAAAGAGAGATGTATGTAGTCATTGCAAAATCTGTTTAACATAGGCAATTGTTTGTTTTCTCTATGACTGTTATGCTTTGCAAGTGTGCTTTGCCTTTTTTTAATATTCCCAAAAACATAGACGATAATAATGGATTGTTCCTTGTCATACGGGGAGCCCATCATGAAATTTGTTCGTGTACGTGCATGGGTTGCAAAATCGTTCCAGGAATCTAAAAGAACATGATGGGTATGCTAGACTGGAAACAAAGAATTAAACTAAAATGTAATGAATAGAGCTAGAAAATGCAGATGCTTACCAAAGAAGAGAGAAAGTTATGTTTCTTTGATTGTGGATATTGAGTTGTCAACCATCAAAGTGAATGTACCCTTGATTTGGAATTGACGGAGAAGAAATACAACCTTTGAGATGTCCTGTTGATATTCTTCATACTATGTTTGACAAAGCTGAGGGAAGAATTTTCCCAGTAATGGCTCTCACAGTGTGCAGTGGAGGGAGTCATCTCTTGTTTGCAAAGTGCAATGGAGAAAGTGCTTATACTTGTATGGTTTTGATGTATTGCAAGTTGCACAAAGGAAAATTTGTTTCAGTTCAGTTGGATCAGGTTCTGTGAGATGGCCAAATTCTACACAGAATTATTGGAAAGGAGAAAGGTATATGTTCTTTGCGCGAAGTATGCCTACAATATGCACAAGGGAGATGAAGTTGTTAGAGGGATGTATTGTTAATAGGCATATTTGATAGATGACAAATTGTTGATGCAAGATAACTTACAAAAGAGAAATTGTAGTGTACTTGCCTCTGTTTGTGTTTATGAGAGATTGTAAAAATGTTTTTGTAGGTTCATCATTTAAAGGGTAAACGTGAAAGTTTCCCAAATGTACCTGCAAGGACAAAGTATCATGTTTGGTTAAAATTGAAGGCAATAATGCAGTGCAATGTATATTAAAATGAAAGAAGGGAGAGTGTTGATACTATTGCTTTTGCATTTTCAGCATCAGAGTCTTTAACGTAGAGGGTGAACAGGTCGTTGGTGTGGTGGATTCCTGTCACAATTGCAGTAAATGACCCGACGAAGAATGTTGCATTTGAATCAACAAGCTCCTGTATTGCCATGTCGGGTGTCAATTTTCGTGTTTTGCAAACTGTCGGTATGTTTTCCATGGTGGTTGTTGCATTTGCGGACAAAGAACAATTTGCATCTCCTTGTTCGTACTTTATTTTTTCTTTGACAGTGAAACCAGTCACACGCAGACCGCAGCCAGCAACTACAATGGATGCAAATTTGTGCACGAAGGTGTTGCTCATGTTCAAAGTTGTAACATCCCCAATTTAAAACACCAGAACAAGGGAAATTTTTTTTTTTTTTTTTTAAAATAACGTTCTCTGTTATGAATTATAAAATTCAAACACACGTTCGAGATTTAGTAATTGTTCTCTGCCCAAACCACATAGTTTGGATCATACAATTTCTTTCAAAAACGAATGTTCCCTGTTCACATATTTACAATATGGAACACACATTCAATGCCATTCAATCTCATAACAGATTCTATATGCTGCTGTAAATGACTCGATGAACTACCGATCTTCCATTTTCATGGCTCGGAGTTTCAACGATCCTTCATTTCATGACTCGGCAACAACCGATCCTTCATGTACATGACTCGGCAACAACCGATCCTTCATGTCTGTTTATGCATAGTATATTTTATATACTTATTCTCATAACCTTCCCCGGTTATCGAAGTGATCCATTTAAGAAGCCTATCTGAATATCTGTTACTGATATTCATCTGACATCCTGCATCTTAAATTAAGTGATAAGGACAACGCAACCAGCAATTGCGATACTTTGGCCAAAGATTTTCACATGCTTTGCATGATCATATTCCTGGATGTGATACACATCTACGGAATACGTCCTTCACTTCACTTCACCTGTTATCTAGAATGGTCTTTCCTGGCTCCTACCAGTCCTCATCGTTTAAGGTCAGTTTTAAACTTTCAATTCCAGCTAGTAATATGAACGGGTATAGGAAGGCACTCCTGGTAACTAAAGATACGCAGACATACGGTGTCGTTACCCCACGACTCCGTGTGTCTGATTATCTTTAGTAATCCGGAGTCACTCCGTATACCAAATCATACCCTATCTCCACCCCAGCTAAGATCTACACTTTCAGCCTATGTATTCTCAATGTTTTAATTCGGGAGGGCATTGCTATATGTCAGCTGCAACATTGTGTCGTCGTGAAGACCCCGTCTTCATGAAGACACCTTGCTGTAGCTGGCGTATGCCAATGTCCTGCAGAATTCATCCCATCGAGAATTCACATCCTGCCCAGGTGACTTAGCTACGAGTTATCAATTAAAGCAATTTTCAGCATCCACGCTGATCCCTTGATCCTCGTTGCCGTTGCAGTTGTCTATAACTAAGAGGGACTAAACCGTCCGTTAGTTTTCTATGTATCGTCCCCTTCATATCGAAGGGCTACATTCCCTTACTTGGTTAATTTCTTAATCATTAGATTAAGCAGTCCGTACCGACGGACATAATAAGTTTAACCTATTAAACTTAACCAAGATGTTTCCAACTGCAACTAATTTCATAATGTTAAATTATTAGACGTCATTCAAACGAGGTCTATTCCTTGAGAAATGAATTCATTTATTTCCCCTCGACGTTATATAGTTAAGGATCATTAGTTATGGATATATGTATCCAATAACCTTTATTCTGAATTTTATCAAACGGGATCATTAATGGAGTTCGAAAACGAAGTTCGAATACTCCCAGTTTAAATTGATATTCCTTAGCTCCTAAGCTAATCCTGAATACCTTCTGATTATAAAATCATATCCTTCTTAATCCTTTTTAATGTCAATTCAAAATTCATCTTTACCCCAAGTATGAATTAATTGCATTGTTCAACTTAAAGGTTGTAATTAAGTAAGAATAAACATCAGTTTCAATTCAACATCCATCCAAGGATAATGAAACAATTCCAAATCAGGAAATAACACCATATTTCCAATTTAAACAGCAATATCAAACTGATATAATTATTGAAAATATCACACTTGTAACTGTATTCAATATTTCAAGTCATAATTTGTACATTTGCCAATCCAGCTGATTGGGTATAATTTATACAAAGCATCCATACAACTCATGGACAGAAGAATGTATTTTCTTCTTTTACAATTCCTCAAGAGGAAATAAAAACAACAATTACAATTCATTAACAACAATCAGAAGTATCAGAAAACAGCCAAGTCTTCCTTCTAATCAAATTCATCTGCAAAATGAATTGCACGGGTCAGTTCAACGAACTGAGCACATTAAGCACTTATCCTTAAAAATAAGATGCTTCAACTAACTGTTTCAATAAAAGAACCCTGCTTTTATGAAACTACTGCAAAACATCTATCTCGAAATAGGCACAAAGGGAAGATCAGCATAACAACTGACTATCAAATATCATCACAATCAGCCAAGGGACTGCTGTCCCGTTTCCACATAATCATTGCAAGTATCAATTTACAGTATTTGTAAAGTTAGGAATACAAGTAGCTTGCTGCCTATATAGCATCCAGTTATCCTTTCCACACCTTTCATTAATAACAAATGCAAAGGATGAAACTAACTGAAATATAAATCCATTACTTTCCTTTCCGTTCATGAAGCATATTAAATTCAAAGCATTCAAGTACAGACAAGAAAGCGAACAGCAATGCATATAGTTGCTCCCATCTAAGCACTATAAAATTTATCATTCACGAATTCCAGATTTCCAACTGAATGAAAGAAGAAAAGATCATTTTTCCAAGTCATTCATTCATATCTCTATTTCTTTCCACATGACTGTCCTAACAGTGGAAGCCAAACGAAGGACAATTCAAGATAACAGTTCAGAGTGAAACTTACAAAATCCACTCGGAATTCACTTTCCGGCAGCAAGAACAATTTCATTTATAATCAGCTTTAAATGAAAACAAGGAAGAATTCGGCATCCATATCCATACTTCATTGGAGTCAGACTCATTTAAAGATCCAAAACAGGTTAGTACAACATTAGGTACCTCCAAGATCAAACAATATAAGGCTGCATACCATGTATTTATCATAATAAAAGAAACCATATTTCTTTCACTGCATACTAATCAGACAATTAGTACTTCAATCATGCAGTTAATAAATCGCAGGATTACTTGATCCTATGAACGTATCCCGTTCAAAACAACATATTATTCATTGCTGTTACCTACAGCAATTTAAATATTCATATGGACTATAAATTTCACCTCTTCAGAACAGCAACAGAAGACGAATTCATTCCCTTTTATTTCACTAAGAAACAATCATTTGTTCAAAACGAAATCAAACACCCAACCCGTGTTCATCTTAAACAAGATAGCTCATTATTAGGATAACAGAACAGTCGTTCTTATCGAAAAACAAACTCTCATAGCCTGTACCGTTTCAATCCAATACCACAAACAACTCATATTTAATTGTCAATACCTTCTATAAAAGCAAACCCGAATCGGGTGTTAATTGTATGAGCTCGGTACAGCCAGAGCAGGCTCAGAAGACAAGTTAGATCCCAATTTTTCCATTACAGTATAAAGAAATATAATCATTCTTTGCATAGAATACAATCAAGTTGTAATTGGGTCGACAGTCCGTATAGGAAGACCAAACAGTATTTATATAACACAGTGAAACCACCTTATGCTTCAACAAGGAAATACGAAATCCATAGATAACTTAAGAAGGAAAAACAGTTATATTTTTTTTTTTTCTACTTCACGAATACTTAATACGTATTCGTTTAGCTCCTACTCAGAAAAGGTGCAGCAATGATAATATTGCTATTACTTCATTCAAAACGAGTTCAAATACTCATAGTAAACCCAAATGCCATTTCCTTCCAAAACCCAAAACAGTGCAAGGAAAAGGATCTTCTTCCTTAAAGAAAACTTCAATAAGAGCTACTTCAACAACTAATATTCCCTTCCATCCTGTTCGTTAGCAATAAACGATTGTTTCAAAACGAAAACAACTCATAATAAGTGTACAGTCACAAGATATTACACGATGAATTTCCCGTTACAGTCACACGTCCAGCACACAAGATGGTACATCATTCGAGAAATACAAAGACAATTAAACTCAGCAGTCGAAGACAATATTTCTTATTGTTTCAAAAACGACAGCTAGATTCAATGAAATCCAATTCATAGCAATATACACGGCTGTATCTCCACTTCCTTATTTTCACATTCAGGGACAGTTCTCAATACAATAGCAAGAAAAGATTACATTCAAGGAAACAATTTCACTGATAAGGAACGAATATACAGCCTGTTCCCAATTTCAAACAACACGAACAGTGAAAGAGATATCCATTTCAACCACCATACAGCCAACAACCATACAATAATTCATTCACAACTTGATTCGAACAAACACAACTCAAAACCGAGTAACCAGAAGCAAATCTTCTTATCATTTTCCAAGAAAAGAAAGCAAGAACCAACAAAACCCAAGTCAAATCGACTCGACAGCAATCACGCAATCCAACCCAAGAGCAGGGTTTTTTTAATGAAACACTTAATCAAAGCAAGGGTTTTTAAAGAGAAGGGCTTAACATGCCTGAAATCTCTTTTCCAGAGCTCGAAGAAAACCTTATTTGCCGCGTTTTCCTTCCACAACGACAACACAAACTTCCCAGCACTCCTTTCTTCTTCGGGCTTAGCAACAGCCTCGAAACTCCAAGAAATGTCAAATGCCAAGAGCTGGTTCGACTGAACCAGACCAAAGAAACCAAATGCAGAGCAACTTTTCAAAAGGCTCGAACCAACAAAAATGAAACCCAATTTTTCTTCATGCTGTTTCCAAGGCAAGCTGGTCGCGAGGACCAAAAACATTTAATGCATTAAAGGCTTGCCTTTCTCCTTATTTTCCACGCCCCCTCCACTTGGGTTGGCAAGTCTCCAACCTTCAAATTTCCCAAGCAAACTGAGTTTAGCCAAGCTTCCAAATAGACACCTCTATCTCCCATCTGTCCCGCCAAAACTGGCGCCGTCCCCTAAGGGATAGTTCATAAATGCCCAAGAATGCCACCTACCCATCCTTATCCTCTCCTTCCAAGGGTCTGCGTACCCCTTTAGCTTAGGATTAGTTTAGGTTACATAGTTCATTCGACCTAGGTCTTAGTTAGACCTTAGGTTTTAGGATTTAGATTTATTTTTCCCCTTTTTTTTTTTTATAATTTAAAAATCCACTTTGGGTAATAGTGTAGAATGTATGTTAGGTGTTTAGGGTTAGTTTAGGTTTAATTCCCACTAACCACTAACACTAACAATTTCCATCCCGTCCCTTACTAACATCCATGCTATCACAGAACAGGACGTTCCGTCCTTCCGGTTCAAGTGTGAATTAGCATAGAAAACACAAGAGGATCTCAGCATACCTGGGTCAATGGAATTGATTCAGGATATGCTGTCAATCAGCACAAGAGCAAGCAATTATACGACAACCTGTCGTCACATCAGCAAACACACAAGTACAGTGTTCGCTGTCCCATGCAATAATTCATAGTATGCAAGAATCCGAATTAGCAACACATTCTCTTAAAATCAAAACATATCCTAACATGTTTGCTTTCATTCCAAGAGCTATAACAGTATGTAAAACATTCATCAAGTTAACATACAAAATCAGAGTGTTACAAAAGTGATTGTCATTTGACCATTTTTGTCAACCAAATCAGCATGGAGGATTTCAGCTTTTGAGGGGGAGATGTTGGTTGCATGTGCTGGTCCATAGACGACCAAGACATCACCTTCAAAGACAGTTGCAACTTTGCCTGCACAAATGTCAAGTATGGAGGATGGTTGTTGTGTTGTTGGTTTTGGGCTGCATTTTGAATGGTATTAGGATGCTTTTATTGAAAGGATAAGCATGATAATAAATGAATGATGACAAGAAAGTATAGAAATGTTAGAAAGAGATTACCGTTTAGAGGATTCTTGAAAAGATCATTGCTAGCAATGTCCTTGTTCTTGGAGGGGTGTTCCATGTCTTTGTTGCTGTAACTATCTGCAAAGCATTCAAATATGTGCATAGTTGTTATAGAGTGTCAATTGAAAAGGAAAGAAAAGAATCAACAAACTAGATGTTAGTTTTGGTGAATCAATAGAACAAGGTATGTGCACTTACAATTGTGCAGTGTTGTTGATGGTGTTTTTCAAGACAACAAAAATTGTTGGGTGGATCAGTCCAATATGCAAATCTTTCAAATGTATTACAGGTTTGAAGTATCGTGTTTGACCATATATGTCGATCACGTTTTTAGTGAAGACACTTGGATGTTGAATATAGAAGCTGAAATTGTTTTTTTTGCATAAATGTTAAAAGCAATTGTTGTTTTCCTATTTTTGTTGTGCATGTCGATGTTAAAGTTCCTCCAAAAATGTAGGTGGGAATGGTCAAATCAATGGATCGGAACACATTGTCAAGAACAATGAAGATGTTTTCCAGATGTGCATTTTGCGCAACATAAGACATTTACAATTTGTTATGCATTGATGTTGCAGTAGATATGTTTGCGAGTAACGACTCTACATGTATGCTTTGAAAGTAATGTTTTTTCTAGAAAAGCTATATTATTTGCAATGAAAAGTAACTAGACCATGTACATGGTGTGTCAGAAAAGCATTGGTATCCATCAAGGTAGTCAATTGCAATGGAGCAAGCAATGTGAGTTTCTTGTAAACAGAGAATGAGAGATTGCATTAATTCATGGTCTGTGGAGAATGTGCTTCTCTGTGAGCATGAAGACTTCGGGTATTTTAGCGAAGCAACTATAATAGAGGAAGAAATATTAGCTATGGACAAGGCATGTTGAATATTCCATTTAGCTTCATTTCGGAGTCGTTCCATTTCTGTGTTGATTGGTTTGTTTAATGCTGAAATTCTTTTTCGTAAGCGGGGACAAACAAGTAAAGGTTGGAAATGGTTCTCACTCGTGACAGAGTTGTATATGCTAAGCCATGTGGACGATACACCAAGGGGGCTAAAAGCAAGCCGTTCTAATGTGAGGGCCTTGTGCTCTGTGTAATTGTTGTGTGTGGAATAAAGTTGTACGGGGAATTGTTTTCTTATTGTAACCAGTGTCTTGTATGATGTTCTACGCAAGGGGTCTAGCCACATTGGAGGTCCAATCAAGTTCCGTTCTCGTTGTTGACAATTGCGGATGTTTAGATCTTTGTTGTTTTCCAATACAAGGATCATTGAATTTTATCCATATGGCATCGTAAGTCATTTGTTGTTGTCTATGTTTTGAAAACTTCGTCAGAACCATTGACCAATCCGTCTTGGGATGTCGTAGTTCCGAGCGAAAAGTTCAATTAGCATGTTAACTTTGAGCTCTATATATTGTGGCAATTCTAAAGTTTTAGAGTAGGCTTCCATTTGTTTTGATTGTTGTTATCTTGTTCATCGATAGAGTTGATGACAATTTTTTTGGCCTGGAGCAAGAGCAAGCATTTTTTTATTGTGTTGAAGAACATCTATGTTTATGGTAGAAAAGCAATGGAAGTGTTGGATCAACTGGGATTGGCCGGAATACAGGGATGATTGATGTATGTCAAGATTAGATTCTGAATATTGTCCAATGTGAATTCTGTTCAAGACGGAGACAAAGTGCAACATCTTTTTGATGCATTGTTTCAGTCAATTCAAATATTTTTACATGTGTATTCCAGAAGTCATAGCTAATCAATTCTTTAGAAATTTTGGGGGTTTTTAAATACAAGACAGTCATTGACTAGTTTGTGCTTGGTAGAAGTCTCCGTAGAAGATAATGTCAATTCCTCCAAACCAAGTTGTGGGCATGTGTTTTATTTGACGAAGTCATTGGTCTGTAAAGTATAGAAGTTGACCTCCGACCAAGGATATTTTGTCTATTAGAGCAAGTTGTAATTGTTGGTAGTGCTTTGTCAAGGAATCCAATCATTCATTGGTTAACGGGCGTAGTTCAGATCGATTGAAAGGCAAGAGGAAAGTAAAATGAAGTGTTCTTCCATTGGCATTATAAGCAGCTTTTCCCGTGAATGCCAAGATCAAGCCTTTGATTTTCAAGGGGTCACTGTGCATAGAGCTATCGTAAATACGAGCCAATGTTTCAAATATCAATTTTGCAACAAATGTTTTACTTGTGTCGGCGCCTCCTATTAGGAAAAGGTAGATAGCAATTGATGGGTCTTTATTTTTCTTAGAGGAGATGTCTTTCACAATGGCTTGTTGTTTCTTATTGAGAAGTTGCATTTGTTTGAAATATGTTGTGTTGTCTTGGATGCTCGGGTGTTTTGCTAGTTGAAATTGTTTCTTTGCAATGTCTGAATGTTGTTGTCGATTATGGAAAGGCAAATCATGCTCTATGTCGTAGTCTTCAAAGGGGAGGTGTTCATGTGTAGTTATCGTTGTCATTTTCTCAGAGGACTGGAGAAACAATTGTACATCGTGAATTGCTATGTCCATGTCACCCCATTTGTTGTTGGTAGCGTAGTGAAATTTGGATTCATTGGAATGGATGGTGTGTTCGTGAAATGCATATGCATCTTTCCAAGTTACAATTTTGATTTCAGGGTGTGTTCATTTTCTGTAAAAGGGATGTAAAGCAAAAGCTTTTCACGACAATAGTTGTTTATGTCAAGATGTTTGCTATAGTTGACAGACCTGATGATGAGTGGCTTGTTTCGAGGTTTTTTATTTTTACTAGCATTGTGAATGGAAACAAAGTCAGCTAAGCAAATGGAATGCAAAGAATGAGGTCGTGTTATATAGTGATCTATGACAGATCGGCACATGATGTTCGTTGATTCATCTGGTTCTTGTTGAAGTAGACTTGGAGGTTTTAGAATGAATGTACGATCTTCGAGATTTGAAGTGTTTATGAAAACACATTTTCGTGATGTATTGTTTAAAGGGATGGAAAGGACTATGTGGAACAGCTTGTTGTGCAGACATTTGGTGGGTATTCAACATTGCATTGCCTAGGCTTCGAATCATCTGAATGGCATCGAGATGCATTTTTTGGTGCTTAACCCGAATTCTAGTGAATGCTTTCGTCATTGTTTGGTCAATCTTAGTCATGTAGGAGCAGCAATATGTTGCCACTGCATAAGCATTTAGCACATATTGAGCATCGGTATTTGCTTGCCAAATCATGGGCATTTTCTTGGAAAAGCTATTATTCCATGCATGAGATGGTTTTCTTTTCAAGAGCAATGTTGGTTGTTTGAGTGTTGATTGTATTGCTTCTATGTATGTTATTTCATTGAGACCTAGTTCTTGGAGGAACATATCATGTGTAATGCAAGGATCGTATCGTTTGCTCTCTAGAACAGAGAAAATGGAATGTGCAAGTGCAATAGCAGATTGTGTTGGATGTTCTATAGGTTAAAGTATTTTTGTACACTTCATTGGAGGTTGGGGGAAATTGTATCTGCACTTGGATTGTTTTTTTTGCAGCTTTGCATGTGGTGATGGCATTGCAATTGAGCAATATGTTGAGGGAATGAACTAGTATCATATGTAATGTACTGATCAACATATGACTCTATAATGTCATTGGCATCGTTTCTAAAGACCAGTGCATTTTTTGTCCAAATTAGCCAATGGCTATGAGCATTCCCCCTGTTTTGGAATTCCGTGACCCAAAAGTAATCTTCTATATGGCCAAAGAAGGATTTGTCTTTGCAAAGTAATTGTTTCAATGCATAGAGTCTATGCTTGTAGTAACGAGTGCATGTAACGAGATCATTTTTTACAAAAAAGTTAGAGTCATTGTAATCTGAACGTCTTGGCTTCTCTAAAGGGATAGTATTCTAATATCAGGTGTATAAATTATTGAGGGTCTCGGTTAGTGGCAACCAACAATGTTCTATGCTCGAGAATGTCGTAAAGAAGGTAGGTGGGCCGAGCTGTCGAATCATGGCAAAAAGGTTTTTCCTTGTTTGTTGCATATAGTCCGAGGAAATGCATATTCTTTTGAAATCGATGTACCCGATATCAAATCTCAAGATGTTTTCTAGATTTGGTTTGTATTTGACATCTTTTGCAAATAATGTTCAACCTTTTAATTGTCCCTTTCTGATTCTGAGCCATATTGAATGGCCCACTTAGTCAATTAGTATTTTTATTGCTTTGAAATATATATTCATTGTGTGATAAGAAAATCTACGATCTGAGTGCATTAACTCCCATTGCGCTATTTTTTGATATGGAATTGTTTTTGTAGTTGTTTCATTGCGAGGTTGGCCAAAAAAAAAAAGTTGGGAAATTCATCTCTTCTGAGAATTTGTCTTGAAAAATACCCAATGGTGTAAAGCCCTCTGAAGGAGCGATATTTATGATCTTGTCTTTAAGATAGTGGATAGTTGAGTAGTAAGTGAAACCATGAATTAGTGTGTCGTGCACATTGTCATTATCGATGTTGTCATCAGAAGAGTTGTTCTCCGAGGGGATATGTTCATGTTCTTCGTTGTTAATCATTTCTAAGTTCAGCATGGTAGAAATTGTTTGATCCAGTCGTGGTTTAGTTTGATTTCATGCATAAGATATAATGTTGTTGCACATAATTGTTTAAGAGCAACCATAGTGATTATGGGGCGCACATTTCCTAAATGGTATGCTTTTATGTATTCAAGACGTCGTTTAAGCGCCACAACAATTGTTTTTATTTCTTCTGGGTATCTTGGCAATGCTTGTTGGATTATATCAATATTTGTTGTAACATTTATGATTGCTCCCTTTAATGTGTATTGAGGATGTTTATGGCTTTGGCACCTTATTTGACCAAATGCGAGTCAAAGAGACACGAGTCTTTCTTCAAGGTCAGAAAGCATTGCAACTGTTGGAAGCATTGGAATCAGTTGGATTCGTTGAGGGCATGTTAATCTTGGCAACTTGCCATTTAATAAGCTTGTTGAGCATAGGGTGACAAATTTTATTAGATTTGGACATTGTTTTCGTTGATGTGAGTTGAAGATATGTTTTTTTTGTTGCATTTGTAAAAGATGTCAGGTTGCGCTTGAAGTGGAGCTGGTTACAAATTTCGCATGTATGGATTGGTGTGTCATTTGTTTGGGTATGAAAATGGCCAATGCATTGCGCAAAGTTAGTTGTTTGTTGTGTATCTTTACGTATAGTTGTTTTTAGCTTTCGTAGAGACAATTTCAGCATTGTTGGATCGCATTGTTTTATGTTGGTTGACATTTGTGGTTGCAAAGAGTCGTTTGCTTTTTGCTTGAGTGTTTTAGTGGAGAGAACGTCATCTGTTCCAGCTTCAAGTGATGTGGACATGAAAGTTGTTTTGGCAGTGAAGAAATTGGTACATGAATGGCGTTTGAGTAGCAGGGAATGTATAACATTGGAATCTATTATAGCTCTTTGATGTGTCTGTTTTCGTATATGCTTTTTTATTGAGCGAACAGGAAATGTCGACTATTTTTTGTTATGATTGTGCAGAGTGGTTTTTGTACATGTTTCAGAAGATATGCTTTCAATTTCTGTATGCATTTGGGCAGTTGTATTTTCAGATGTATACGCAGTAGCGAGTATCGGAACATAGTGAGAATTTGTAGCCAATAGTTCATAATGAAAATGTCCTTCAGGATGTGAAAATCGTATGAGATTGTATGTTTTTTCAAGCGGTGCATTACTAGAATAAATCTTAAAAACTTGGAAAGGATGTGAATGCCACAATTGAATATTTATTTTGAAAAGTAGGCATAACCAATGGATGCTGAAGTCATTTGCGTCTATATTATTGTGGTCATGGAACGTGGCTATGTTTACTACAAGGCCTTGCCACGTGCCAATGTGCGGTATGTTTGTTATTGGGTTACGGTCAAGCCAGGTATGGAGAAAGTGAACAATTGTATGGTCTTCTCGAAGAATAGAACTATAAAAATCCTGAGCAGCATACCTGCACAGGCAGCGAGGGTCAAATTCATTGTTGCGAATGCGGCAAATAGAAGTGAAAAGGCTATTAGTGCATATATTGTCACTTGTTTGTAGTCTAACAAGGCGTAGTTGTTGTAGTTGATCGGATAAGCCCCTCTAAAGCATTTCTACAGAACTTTAAAGGGATAATAGATGAGCATTGTTTGTTGGTTCAGGGCATTGCACATACTTTTTCCAGAATAAGGGTTCATAATGCCCACTAAGAGGGTTGGAATCATGGAAAAGAATACAATATGGCAGTATCTAACTATTTGGAGTGAATTGAAGATAATTTGTGCCTCTTGTTGCAGACCAAACCCATATTGGCAAGTCAAGCCATTTGGAAAGCCATTTTATGCAAAAGATGTCGCCCCATAGGCCTTGTTTAGTACCTTCAGGTGAGTACACTACAGATAGTTTCATTTGATGTAAATATGTTTCCCAACTATGAACACCATGCAAAAGAAAAAGGCTTTTAGGATCTACTTCTAACTGTAGAGAAGCCAACGCTACAGGATCAGATAGAGAGAGCAAAGTCTAAAAGTGTTCAATGACACCAGCTTCTAAGTTCAAGAGATGTGTATCGAAAATGGAACATCACAGCAAAGGAATCAAACAAGCAATCGCCCACTCCGTATTTGAAATCATAGTCCTCAGAAAAGGTTGAATCTATGCAACACATTGTCTATGCATTCTTATGACGTGGTTTGATAATGTATATTGCTCTACATCAACAAGCGTGGTTGCCATGGATGTTTTTTTGTGTTTGGTTTGTTCTTTTTTGTTACAAAAAAAGGTTTCCGAAAGACTAATGTTTATACCTTTTCCAATGGAGCATGAGCAATCCGAACAAGCAGCAATGAAATATCTCTGGTTCTCAGATTTTGCTTTTGTCACGAATCTGAAATTGTACACAATAGATGTTATGCATTTAGTCAGTATTTGCAAACAGAAGTAGGCAGGAAAAGAATCTTTGTACATATAATAAAGTAAGCAGTACAATGAAATACACAAGAAAGAGTAGTCATTTAAAATCAACGAAAGTTATATTGTGCTTGAGAGAAATACTTAATCAATGCTGGGGAAAACATGGATTTCAATAAAGTCAGGTGAGCGTAAAAAATAGGAAGGAGAAATTACAATAGTTATAACAACATGTTCAAATGTGGACACCAGAGGACTTACTAACCTTTCATTTTAGAGATGTTGTAGGGCGTGCGCTTTGGAGCATCAATGTTTTTTTACATATGCACATTTTTCGATAACGAATCAAACAAGCAATCGCCCACTCCGTATTTGAAATCATAGTCTCAGAAAAGGTTGAATCTATGCAACACATTGTCTATGCATTCTATGACGCGGTGCTCTACATCAACAAGCGTGGTTGCCATGGATGTTTTTTTGTGTTTGGTTTGTTCTTTTTTGTTACAAAAAAAGGTTTCTGAAAGACTAATGTTTATACCTTTTCCAATGGAGCATGAGCAATCCGAACAAGCAGCAATGAAATATCATTTTGCTTTTGTCACGAATTGAAATGTACACAATAGATGTTATGCATTTAGTCAGTATTGCAAACAGAAGTAGGCAGGAAAAGAATCTTTGTACATATAATAAAGTAAGCAGTACAATGAAATACACAAGAAAGGAGTAGTCATTTAAAATCAACAAAAGTTATATTGTGCTTGAGAGAAATACTTAATCAATGTGGGGAAAACATGGATTTCAATAAAGTCAGGTGAGCGTAAAAAAATAGGAAGGAGAAATTACAACAGTTATAACAACATATTCAAATGTGGAAAGCAGAGGACTTACAACCTTTCATTTTAAAATGTTGTAGGGTGTGCGCTTTGGAGCATATAATCAAACTAGTTAAACACAAACGTTTTTTTACATATGCCCATTTTTCGATAACTGATTTGAGTGGGAATAATAGATCTGCCCATTCATCCAGTTAAGTCTACTTGTTTTCCCCTAGAGTAGTCAAGCTTGCTCACCCATAAGATCATTCTTGATTATGATACAAATAGAAGTAAGATCTTTTTTCGTCATAGGAGGCATTAGCAAATAAGGTGATCCAATGGTGGAAATTCCAAGGACCTAAATGCAAAAATTACCCAAGCACAAGCTAAAAAGTTCTACATATGCTAAAATGTTCTATAGTCATGTTGACAACTGATTTGAGTCAGCCAGAAACATCCTTCATGTGAATTAACTGATTAAGCAATCCACTAAGAATGTTTAAGCAAGTGCCCATTTCTTTGCTTAGTCTTTCTGACAAGATTCTATCCAGAATTGTGGTGTGTGTTAACTTCAAAGAAACCATCAGGAAAACATCTCTTGCTAGCAGCACACTAAGGCGTGCACTTATGTTGTCATTTTCTTTCAAGAAGAATAATGATTTGATGGCTCTTATCCTGTGCAGGTGGCAGAAACAATTTTCACAGTATCCCTGTCCACGCTGCAATGTACGTTATTGCTCGCTTGCATGCTACAAGGTATCCTTCTTCATGACTTGTGTCAAAAAGTTAAGACTAGATGAAATGAAAAGCAACTTAATAGTTTGTTTCTATAATGGAATTCAGGTTACATTTACAGAGGACTGCATAAGTTAAGACTAGATGAAATGAAAAGCAACTTCATAGTTTGTTTCTATAATGGAATTCAGGTTAAATTTACAGAGGACTGTATTTGAGGTATTAAGATCTATACAAAAGGAATTTTTATCCTTGATATGATTGTGCTTGTCTATAAGAGACTCCTGCTATGATACGATTGTGCTCGTGTATAAGAGACTCCTGCTATGCTAAATATTTGTTTAATTTTATTAATAGGCAATGAGTTATAAATTCTTTAAAACTATATCTCTTGATTCTTGAAGATATCATATGCCCGGTGCATATATTAAGTAAAAGATTAGAAATCCTGACATTGTAATTGGAATGAGTTTAATACCAAGTCTTTCGGGTCATTTTAATACTTAGTCAGTACGACAATCTTATGAAACCAAGAGCACCAATTTGCATCCAAGTTAAGAGATGGAGAGTGTAGCATGTATGGATATCTTATATTGCATATATAAAGCATTAATCAAGGAAGAGCCTGATCATTTCCCATACATAAATTGCTGAAAGTTTTCCCTTGAACCCGAGAAAGGGACTGTCTGACTAAAAACAAAAAAAAAACCCTTTCAAAGTCAAGGTCAACCATCTTTGTTACAGGGATATCTTCCACTTAGGATAGGATAAAGGTTGTAAAGTATAAAATTTAGGTCTTACAATGCCAACACTTAATGCAATTGAGGCACTTATAATGAACGTGACAAATACAACCTCCATGGATACACTTAAACACCCCAAAAACACTTAATTCGACCAAGTCCAACACTTATGGATAACTAACGAAGACATAAATGCATACCTAAGTAAACTTGCAACTGAACATCAAACAATTAACCCCTTTGCAAAAAGAGGAACAATCTTGAGTCATTTCAGCTCAGCATGACGTTCAATATAAACCCTAGCTGTCAAGCTATGTAATGTGAAACAAGAAACTTTTCTTTTTTATAATATTTGATCTGATATCCCTTTAAAGTACGGTCCCGAGGAGAGCATTACAAAGCAAAAATGGATGGTAATTTCTCATAATTTATTTAATTAAAAAGGGCATCTTAGAACAGTCGTGGGAAGTAGGAGGAAAATTTGTCCAGGATTCTAAAAGGAAATATTGTGAACTGCAATGTTCAATAAGGAGATGCAATGAAGCCAAATTTTTGGGGTAATTATTCATCTCAAACTTGCTGAAGTATATGTAGTTGGAGAATATGGTTTCCAGTCAAGTGAGAAAATTATATGTCGTCCAATTTTTTTAATATAAATTAAAAGATAGGAAAAAATAGAAATCTGTTGGCTGCCTAATTAGTTAATTCTAGAGTTGAATTAATAGATTATTAGATTGTAAATGAGGAGGATGATATCATCAATCATGAAACTTAGATATGCTATGGACAGAAAGACCTTAAATTATATGCTATGATTTCCACTTTAATTGACAGAATGTTTTGCTATCTATTGTTTCTTTTGCACCATACTTTGTGTAGCTTTCTTAGTTTAGCTTAGAGTGTGTGGGGATAATGATGACAAAGTAAAATCTATATGAGCTCAAGAAAAGTTTCAAAAAGGGCAAAGAATTCCTAGCAAAGAAAATCAAATGGCCCTTTGCATACTATTAAAAGATATCAGCAGACGTAGGGAATGTTTCAAATGGCATATTCCATAAGCATAGTACTAGTCGGTGATATGCACAACTGTTCACAATAATTAATAGACACTTTCACTACCCTCTCTGTAGCTTCCTCTTGTAACCATCACCTGATCTCCATTGCAGTACACTTTAGCTTTAGGATAGTACTGTGGATGAATATCCTTCTTCTTACAAGTTATACGTAGTCCTCTATTCACCTATATCAGAAATCATATTAAATCATAAAAAGATGAAACATGAACTTAGTGAAATCATCCACCTAATATTTGTGATTTCAAGAGAGAAAAGACAATTTAAAGCTCTCAAATAGAAGTTTTGAGTGCAAATTTTGAGTGCAGGTCAGCATCACATTGACAAAAATTCAACAGGGCGTGATTCTGATGGCATAGAAAATTGAAGTGGTAGCTCTGATTTACAAGAGCTAAATGATCATTTGCATGAGGTGAAAAACAAAATTTTGAATGACTTCAAGCAACAGATGCTTGAATAAAATCGAGAAATCATGGATGATTTTGAGTATCAAACGAAGAAGTTTGTGAGAGTAGTAGTTCAAGGTTACTTAAACGCCAGGACAAATGGTAGCCTTGAGTTCCCGCCTTCATGTGAGTGGTCTTTCGGGAGCGACTACCAAGGGTTTTAGAATTCTTAAAAAGAATCATGTTTTGGATTTAAGCATAGGTTATTTCCTAGTATCTCTTTTTCTACTCTTCCATGTTGTTTTTTGCGGGCATGTTTTTGTATTTCTCTGTCCACTTAGTTTTGTTTATTAGGGCTCACATTTGGGAGAGGCCTTCACCAAAATACAGTCAAGTAGCTACAATATCTTGTAGAATATCCATAGCAAAGTAAAATCATTCATAATGTAGAGGCAACTTCAAATCGTAAGAAACATAAACACAGAAAAACACAAAAAAATTAACATAAACAAAATCGTTGAACTTAAATTGCACTGGCATGAAAATTCACCTTGCTCTTTAGATTGCTTTACCTCTTGGTGGGTAGATGAAAATGGCAAGGTAAACAACCTGAAAGCAAGAAACATATTTCCCTTCGAGCCACTCAAAATTGACCTAATCTATACGTATTACAGTCAATGCATTAATGTTTTACAACTGTTGCGCTTTTCCTGTGAACAGTGCTACATAAAGGCAATGACCAATAAAATGTTGCCAACATAAAAAAATCAAAACCTAAAACTTTAGTTGAGCCCCATTTAAATACAGATGTCACAATCCGATTGGAAACAATGCAAATGTTTAATTGGTAAGGTGAAGACAATATCCATGCCTTCGGCAGGATAATAAAGTAGGTAATGCACTTCGGTTTTCTTCATTTCCATAACAAGTTTAGTTTAAATAGGAGCCTTCACACCCAAATAGAATTTAAAGGGTGGAAGATATATATTAATCATAACTAATAATCTTATTTGAAATGTACGATGTGAATGTCGAAAGGGATGTAGTAAAAAAGAAATATTAGATGAAGAGGAATAAAGGGAGAGGAAGGGGATTGTAGAAAATGACATATGATGGTGGAGAAGTGGAAGGGAAATGAAAGAGGAAACATGGAAACAATGTGAAACTATATCGTCTACGGATTATAGGACTTGTTTGTCAATCGAATGAAGGCAGAAACTCATGTTGTGGAAGATGACGAAGACACTATAGAGGGAGATATGGTTCGGTCAATGTTCTAAGTCACTTATAGTCAACTAATAACTGACAACACAATTTCCATGTCATCACATTTCGATGGACACTGATTGACACTTAAGATTCGTTGGATGACATTGATACATTCCTCCACATCTACAACCTACATTTTCTCATGCAACTTGACTCTATCATGGGGCAGCAAGCTTTCCCTTTGTAAAATACCTTTTAACGTTAAAAGACAAAATTTAGTCAAATTTTTAAAATGATTTTGTATTTCTTATATGGGAGTCAAAAATGAAATGTAGACATGGAATTGGTTGCTTTCTCGATTGTGATTTTCCTCAACTAGGATTTCTAGATACCTATATATGTTGGTTCAGTACGAGCCTCCATAATTCATATAGATAGGAAAAGCTTCAAATAAATATTCACTTGGCATGTGATAGTGAAGTTTATTGAATTGTGAATTGTGTCACTCTCTCTGAAATGCTTTACATGCGTAAGATGTTTGAAATGCATGCCAACTATCCCATGTGTAATCTTCTATTGGAATTGCACAATTTACACCAACGCTACATCGACCTGCAATGTCATCCCAATTTCATCTAGGTACTCGACATTAACACATAAACCAAACTATTTTTGTTTGTACACAGCTTCCCCTAAGCCAATTAAGCCAAAGTATGAGTGTTTTCTTGGGCATATTCAAGTCCATCGAGGGTAGGCTTCATTTTCATATGCAATTCCTCACATGGGAGTGGCAATGGGAATGGAAGTGGGAGTGGAAATGGGAATGGGAGTGTGAAGTCATGAATGAGGCAAGAAAGAAGGTGGTGGTAGTGGTGGATGCCTCTTCACAGTCGAAGACAACAATGTTGTGGGCTTTTTCATACCTTGTGAATAAGTTATACATGCTCATATTGTTGCATGTTCTGGACACCAAGTCTGAGTGCCTCCCCCTATAAATGAAAACCTGAGCACCTCTTCCTTCATGGGTGTCACATTCTTGACTCCATGTGAGCCTTGTGTAGGTCACGTAGGCCTCAAGTAGATGTTGAAGTCATAATGATGCAAGCATGCGGAAAGGCTATAAGCATAATTTTCTAGGTTGTAAAGGTGTTAACTGACAATAACAATTTTGTTGGAAAGGACATCGATGGTGAATATGCATCTGTGCGACGACGATACACGTTAAATTCGTAGTCGTCGATTGCTGAGGCATGTCAGTGGCAAGAGGTGGCAATCCCTTTTGGAAAATGCCTTTCGGCGTAGTAAAATATATTTTATCGTGACTAAAGTAGCATTCAGTTGTGGTTACAATTTGTTGTCTTAGTATTGTCGTGGACGGGTAAAATGGTTTGGTCATTCCGAAAATTTCCAAGGACACTTTAAATTTATGTTGGACACAACCAAAAATCTTCCTTTCGTTTTTTATACGGTATATATGTCGACAACAGGGATAAAAACCCCAATGTATTTTCATCCTTTGTTTTGAAAATTGATGCAGTTTTTAGCACCCCTTGAGATTTAAGAAAATTACGATAAGTCTAGGCAGATTCTCATAAAGAGTTTACCTGCAAAACTTCAATCTTTGTATCAACTGTGTCTGCAACTTGTTGAGTTAATTTACACATGCAATTCTAGCACTAAAAGATGAGGAAATCTGTAAAGAATAAGATCATTTTTTTCCTCGGCCTCACATGCTTACAAAAACCATTTCAAGGGCTTGTCCAGCACACTCCCTCTTCACACGGTGATTATTTTGTTCTGATCTACTAGTTCTTAACATTTATTAACCGACGACGTTATCAAAGTTTGATCCAGTGACCTTCACTTATTTATTAGTATTTTCTTCTCCATACCAAAAACTGAACCTTGAAATGTTGTGATAAAATGCTATAATTTCCTCTCTTCGCCTTACAAAGTTGAATTTCTTTGTTTGACATTGATCGTTTGTTGAAATTTGCAGCCTTCAAAATGATTCCACCTACAAAGTTTTTAATCATTATAAATGAAAAGATCATTATCAACAATTTTCAAATTTTCTTAGTTTTTAGTGATCTATTCATTTAAATCTGTGAAGATCAAAATGTTAAAGTGTCACGAAAGATTAAATATAAAGCTTTGAAAGTTTATGTTTTGTTTTCCTCGAGCATTTAAGAATTGTATATAAATTTCAAAAGTAAAGCGAAATCTTAACATCTCTAGTTTTATAGTCTTTGTTGAATAACATTAGAAGAAATGTTAATTTTGAATTTATTGAATAAGGAGACAGTAGAAAGTCCTCTTACAAAAACCATTTCAAGGGCTTGTCCAACACACTCTCGCTTCACATGGTGATTATTTTGTTCAGATATATTGGTTCTTTATATTTATTAATCGACGACGATATGAAATTTTGATCTAGCGATCTTCACTTATTTATCCATACTTTCTTCTCCATACCAGAAATTGGACCTAGAAATGCTGCGATAAAATACTATAATTCCTCTCACTGCCTTGCAAAGTTGAATTGCTTTGCTTGACGTTGATCATTTGTTGAACTTTGCATCCTTCAAAATGATTCCACCTATAAAGTTTTTAATCATTATAATTGAAAAGCTCGTTATCACCAATTTTCAAATTTTCTTAGTTTTTAATGATCTATTCGTTTAAATTTGTGAAGATGGAAATGTTACAGTATCACGAAAGATTAAATTTAAAGCTTTGAATTTTACGTTTCATTTTCCTCAAGTATTTAAGAATTGTATATAAATTTCAAAATTAAAGTGAAATCTGAACATCTTTATGTTTTACAGTCTTTGTCGAATAACATAAGAAGAAATTTTATTTTCAAAATTATTAAATAAGGAGCCAATAGAAAGTCCTCTCTAAGTCATTCACGACAAAACCGCTTTGAAAAACGATGGTGAAGATGCATATGTGCGATGACAACATACGTTACATTCTTAGTCATCGATTTCTACATACACACATATATGTGGATTATAAAATCATATAAAAGAAATTGATATATAGATTATATAATCATATAAAAGAAATTCAGAAACACCGAAATGTATTTTATATGTTAACCATAATTTTGTTTTTCATAAAATCTACTTATTTCCCATAATATAAAGAGACATAGAGGAACGAAGAGTTTTTAAAGTCTGGTCCAAATCAAACTGAACGACTCTTTTATTTAGTTGGCTTTGGAAAATGACAAGATTAATTATGTGGAACAATTTGCTTTGCTTTTTTTGAATGCGCTCCACCGTCTTGTATCAGGTGTCATTAATGTTATACTTTACGACGAAGCTTGTACGCATCTTTAGGGGTGTACTCCACAAGAATTAATGTGACCAACCTGATTTTGTTGAAGGGGGTGGTGACGACACCACAGACCAAGCATGGGTTTGAGGCATGCACTGCCATAGAGGAGGAGGGTCCGCTGTGGAAACCTGTCGGTATTCCTACACAGATCGTTGCACTTCCAAATAATGTGAACGCTTGATCTGACATGTCTGATTCCACTTCCCGCGCAGTTCTTGTTATTGTGAAATTATAGCACCCCCTGAACGGTTAGCTTGTGAAACTGGGGCATTTGGTGTAATATGCATAACATGGGGTTATCCCTCAAGCTGTGGGACTTGCGGGCTTGAGATAACCCTTCAGAGAATGCCGACTCCTTTCCTAATCCTACCTACCACAACTACTCCTAATGCAATAAAAACAACTAACTACACCTAATCTAATAATATAAGGAGACAGGGAGAGAGATCCATAAAAGGAAATCTACACTACAAGTGGTGATACACTAAGAAAAGGAGGGTTAATTACTTCCCAACCTACAAAAAAATGAAAGAAATGAACCTAGAGAGGGTGGTCCTACACCACAAACTAGATCACATTCAATCTATTGTTCCTATATAAGCACAAAACACTAGATCTGTAGTGAACAAGAAATTATGCACAGATCCTACAAACATGATGAGAGGCAAGTGAAAGTAACACAAATGATGTAGAGGATAGAAAAAAGAATCACATAACACAATTTTATTACTCTATAGATATACATAGTACATTGATTTAGCAAGAGGCGGCAAGAAATGCCATTACAGATTTTAGAGAAAGGCTTGAAGCCCCCATAAGAGGGGATCATGGGGGAGAAAATGACCAACAACCTCTACAATGCATCCCCTTTACAATTTATATGAAATTGGAAGAAGAGAGAGAGAAATTGAGAAACCCGAATGCATGCCTTTATTCACACTCAAACTCAACTACAAATGTGAAGGCAACATGGGACACCTTTAAATCCCACTCCCTCTCATACTCTTGTTTATAGAAGAAGAAAATGGCACCCATGCTCTATTAATGACGGTGGTTGACTGTTACTGTGCATTGAAGTGAAGAAGAATTAATGAAAATTTTCACAACCTTATCTCCACCAAATATAAAATTTGAAGATACAAGTGCATAGAGGACTCTGATACCTTTTCGAAAGGTCCAAAAACGCATGAAACGAAGCTCCAAGCATAAAGTTATGGCCATTTAAAGTTCTATAATATTTTCCTATTCATTGCGGCGATTTGACCCCTTACCACTACCCTTGTCATCGCTCATCTCCAACTACTTTAATTTTCTTATTTTAAAAGAAGTAAAGTATTTTGTAGTTTTATCGCATGACTCTACTTTTCATTTTCCTTTCATTGCGTTGATCTGAGGTTGTTTTACTTCATTTTTCGCTTCTAGTTCTACGACCTTTTGATATTACTTTACTTTTCTTACTTTAAGAGAAGTGAAGTAGTTTTACTTTCCCATGTAACTCTCTTTGCATTAGCCTTCATTGTGGTGAATTGGAGGTGCACTACTTTCATTGGGGAATGGGCCCAGCTTTCCCTTTAACTCATCATTTAGCTCACCTGTGAACTCGCTTTCAAGTTCGGTCGGGTTCCCTTTGGCAACTCGATGGTTTGACTATAATCGTGTCTGGGCGTGCAGTATAAGAAACACCATTTTTTACCATTGTTCCTTCACCAAATTTGATATCTAAATTTTCTAGTACGTAGAGGGCTCTAAGACCTTTATGGAAAGTCCAAGAATGCGTGAAATGAAGCTCTAAGCAAAAAGTTATGGATGTTTGAATTTTTGTAATTTTTCCTATTCATTACGGCGATTTCAATGTGTTGCATTACTTTTACTTAAAAATAAGTAAAGTAATTTCAATTTGCCACATTACTTTACTTCTTCATTTCCTTTGTTAGGTGGTGATTTTAACCTGCTTTACTGATTTTTCCAAAATAAGTAAAGTAGTTTAGATTCACCACTTTACTCTACTTTGCTCCCCAAACATGCGTTGATTTCACTTTACTTTAGTGCTTTTCTAAAAAATAAGTAAAGCAGTTCTAATTCAACACAATACACTACTTTTCCATTCCTTTGTATTGTGGATTTTCCAATGTGCTTTACTGCTTTTACAAAAGACTTAAGTCGAGCAGTTCCAATTCTCCACTTTACACTACTTTTCCATTCCTTTGTATTGCAACTTTTCCAATGTGCTTTACTACTTTTACAAAAGACTTAAGTAAAGCAATTTCCAATTCACCACTTTACTAAGGAAAGCAGTAATGGGCCATAACTTTTGACCAGATGCTCCATTTTTCGAGATCTTAGACTTTCTGGAAATCTCTCAACCTCCTCTTCATGTTAGTATTATGAAAATCTAGTTTTGATGGGGTTTAAGTGGGAGAAAAATGGTGAAAACACTTCCAAGTATAGGGACTTAGAAAATTTTGCAGTAAAGTGCCCCTAAGTCCATTTTTCTCAAGTTGTTCATTTTTACCAAGGGTAAAAATGGATAATAATTCCCTCAACTTTGGCTCAACCTGTAATAAAATTTACATGATCAAATGCCTTCGTTGTCTAATTACATACCCAGTTTGTCTATGACGTGCCAAGTTGAAATATCTAAATATATACCTAGTCTGATGCATCAACAAATTCTTTATTGTTTCTACATTTCTGAAGCCAAAAAGGTGATTTCCCATCACATGAAACCAATATTTTCTCTTACTCCCACACAAAGTTTGCCTCAGATTCGAAGTTTGTGGAGCATTCTGAGAAAAAAATGAGCTCGTGGTCTGGGTTGACGGTTTTGGTCATGGTCGCAGTTCGTAGAGCCATGCCGTATTTACAGTAGGGGAAAAATCAGAGGGAAAAACCACTTCTACAAAACCGACAGTGAAGATGCATCCATTTGACGATGACATACATCACATTCCCAGCCATTGATTGCTCTTACACATGTCAGTGGCAAGAGTTGCCAATTCAATTTAGAAACACACCTTTCAGCGTAATTATGTTGGGGTTTTTTTTGTGGGAGAGTTTGTTAAAAAGTGTTGTGTTTTTTTTCTCAGAATTTTCTTGGTTAAATTTATTGGGAGTTAGATTATCATTTTGTGTCATTTCCACCTTCTTTTTGTTAGATGTGTAATTGTTTGTCTCAACAATTTCATCCTCTACATTTCTCTTCTTACAAATTATGTCTATTAGGTCATCCAATATCTTTTTTGTCTAGGCACACAGACTATACAATAGTTTTTAAACTTTTTATCATGGTTGCATATATTTTACAATGTGTAGTAGGCATATATTTTAAATTTAGTGAGATGTAGATATTTTTCAATTAGAATGATTAATGTTGGCATTTAATGCATAAAATATCAAAATGGTGATCAGTTTTCTATAAATACGCACATCATCCAACAACATATAATATACAATACAATCATGTTAGGATCAAACTACAATGAGCTTATCAATTTATCAAGGAAAAAAGTTTCAATTTGTAGACAATTATTTTCTACGAAAGTGTTGTCTTGTGTGGAATTCCACCCACTCAAAGGGTAGAAGAACCAATTACAATGTCTATAATACGAAAAAAAATTGAAGGTGTCGGCTAAGTATAAACAGTAGGTTTTAAAGAGTGAAATTATAATAAACTGTGAAGATGTAAATAGACTAAGTAAAAATGAGATGGAAAGATTTTTAATTGATGTGTATTGATTCAAATCATAAGATGTGGGAATTGAAAAAAGATTTAATGCTCGTCAAAGAGCTTCTAGATCGTGCATATAAAATGAGAGAAAGGGTGAGGAAGAGAAGGTAAAGATAGAAATTTTTTATAACGTTGTTAACGAAACCTTTGCTTGGATGGACAAAAATTCAAGAGCTTCAACTTACTAGTTTGAGTAGAAATTTAATTCCAAGAAGATTTATTTTTGCATGTTTTCAAAACATGGTTTGTTGTGCATAAATTTGCTTTGCAAAGACCTTTTAATTTTAATCAATGTTAGAATAACTTCATCCAAACATTATATTTATTGATTCAAAAGTTGTGATTTGATTTAAAAGGCTTCTATTTTATTCAAAGTATAGAGAAACGAGACACTAAAAAAATCTTATGACATATTTTTGGCAACCTCGTGTTTGGCTAGAATGAAATGTGAGCAAACGGCTTATAATCAATCCAATGCTTGTAAGATGATGAAGAGAGTGTCTATTGATATTCTTTACTCCAAATTTTGTCATTTTGTATGCTCCTTGTATCCAAATTAATTGTAAATTATATTCTAATTATGTTAGGTCTAGTGTTTGGGATTTAATTAAAACATGCACGATTATGTATGCAAATTTATATATACTTGTGTGTTTTTTCTCATTTATGGTTAGAGATGTAAGTTTTTACAAAATGACAATCTCTTCTAAATTTTTCATTACCAGAGACACAAATTGACGTGAATTATGAAATATATAAAATTAATTGATGCATGAGCATCCAAGGTTCAAAGCAGTCCTACACAATTTCCATAAGTGTGTGTGCACACAAGGATGGAGAGCATGAGGAGTTAGGAGGGTGTAGACACACAAAATAACACACTTGGGTATATTTCTAGGTCCTAAAAGCATGCTAGCATTTACATGATTCCTAAGCAAGAAACGAGTGGTTGACAACTATCTTTGGCCTCTTCTATGTGTTTCTTATTTTCTATTTGGTCTTGCATTCCCCACAACCCAGTCGAAACTTTACTTATTTATCTTGCATGGCTTCAGACATCAACGCCCAGCTATGATAGCAGCGCACAAGGCACTCATGTCCCCTCTGGGCACCCCCTGACCCTTTTTCACCTTACTTGCTCTCTTTGGGTCAGTTTTATCTTTTGGACATCTTTTTCTCTTATAGGTCGACCTTCTAATTGCTAATTACGCAAATTCAAACAAGGGAATCATATAAATACATAGTCATGTGTTTAAAATGAAGGACCAAGTACTAAGCATTTATATCACCACTTAATCTTGCATTCAAAAGGCACCTAAAGCACTCTAAGGTATTCATCTAGCATCCATTCAAGGGATAAGGGATTGCATACTTTGCATACACAACATAGGAAGGGGAAGTTCATTCTATTCCATCCACACATTCTACTACATTGCTACATTCTAGCTACAACCCGCTATCAAGTGTAACATGCACAAGGGCATCCTAAGGAAAATTTTCAACACACACTCGCAAGAACTACATGGATTCTAAGATGTAGTGTAACGCTCGGTCATAAGTTCACTCTCTGGGTGACCAATGGGGTCAATTTGATTCCCTATTCTACATTTTCCTTTTTATGTTCGATGTGGTTTATACACTTGTGCAGGTGAACTTCTCTTCTGCAAGTTATAAGTACCTTCAGCGATTATAGTGCGAACATCAGGAGATCAATAAAAAACACCTACGACACTCTTACACGCAACAGAAACCAGATCTAGAGTTTTTCCCAGTCACGGGTGCCCAGATCTAGTCATCAACACCCAGGCACCCTTGTCTGTCATTGTTCATGAGTTACATAATCTACAGAGATCAATAATGAAGTTGTTTACATCTTGTTCATCACTTCTCCTCACACATATCAGTTCCAAATAGTAGGGATATCAACTAAGTCATCCTTTCTATATCTCTTGCTTAGGGTTTCATATTTTAAATCTTAGATTATTTGTGTCATTATTTTACTTTATTATTTATACACCATTTATTTCAACAGTGACTCTGCAATTAGATATAATTCAAATTTAATTAAATCATTTGGTGAACCCCACTAGTGATAATACAGTTGGATCCTCATTTTTTCTTATTTTATCCAATCTTCTTTCATGGCTCCTCAAATTCCTACTTCAAATGCATCCACCTTGCAAGGTTGTTCTCCAAAAATCCCTAGACACTATATATCTCCCTCGCAATACGCCACCCACTCAAGTAAGTGCCATTTTCGGTCGCCTAAGTAATGACTTTATTAGTCCTAATCCTCCATCCAATCAACCCATCTTAGAGTCAATTCAAGATTTATATTGTTTATTTTAAAACAAAATTCAAGCTATGGAAACAACGATTTAATCTCTTAAAGCTGACATCCAACATATCAAGAATGCTTCTCAAGCCCATGTGAGTTCTCCTTCTACATCTCCTTCTACTTCTATGTCTTCTACATGTGCTCATGTCAATGAATCCCAAGTCTTACCACTACCCACACCTCTCAAGTTTGATTCAAATGCTAAGCACCATGACATTCTTCCTGAGCTCCTTAATCACCAATTCATTAGCTTACCACCTACTCATTGTTATCCTCCTTATCCGCTTGCAAAATACCAAGGTCTCCCATTTTGCAATTAACATAGAATTAATGGACATATTGACAATGATTGCTATGTTTTAAAACAAATAATTAAGAACCTTGAGCATCATGGTTTTATTTCTTTTGATTCACAACAGCTTGCTACATCTTCAATTGCTAAATCCCAACCTAAATTTGATCCATCTATGTCTAATGAACCTCATTCCATATTCACTAATGTTCCTTCTTCAGTAAGTCAAGAGTTGCCTATCCAACCCATTCCAACTAAGCAACCTCCTCTAAAAATCAATCCATCCCCTTCTCCTCTCAAGTCTTCTACAACACTACCCATTCCGACGAAGAAACCTCCTTCCTCTAAAAATCAGTCCATCCCATCCTCCTTTTAATTCTTCTTCAATGTTACTCATTCCAAATCTGTAACCAATCTCTAAGCAAGACCAAAAAACTCTAGATCACCTCTTTAGGCCTTCTAGACTATCAAGTCGAAGTCCAACCCTAGTCCTACTCTTGTTCCTACCTACCATTGTGACGACCATATGTTTTCTTCTGACACATTTCAAACTCCACCACCTTGGCAAGGTCTCTCCCACATCATCACATAGATCCCCATTCCTCGCACACTTGGGGGGCATCGTATTCCCCCCCTCTATTATATCACTAGTAGTTATCTCTAGCACCTACTATCATACTTCACACTCCGTGCTTCAAGTCTAATCTTTCTAAGCACTTTCAACCCCTTTGATACATGCATTGTATCATCGTTACCCTATAATGCACTCTAGTTCCATGATTCATACTCAACTATTGAGGGTTTAAATCTAAAATGAACCTCACCACATTCACTTTTCATGCTCTATTCTTCATGATCTATCTTTCTAGCACACACTCTCAAACCCTTTCCCTATGACGCACTCTAGTTACATGGTTCATACTCGACTATTGAGGGTCTAAATCTGAAATAAACCTCATTGCATTCACTTTTCATGCTCTATGTTGCATGATCTATCTTTCTAACACACATTCTGAAACCATTACCCGACGACACACTCTTGTTTTATGGTTCATTATTGTATGTTGAGGGGGCATTTATAAATGAGCCTCATTTCATACACATCCGTTGGGGGGCACTTTGTTCCTTCCACCTTCACACTTTGCATTCCATTCCATCACACTCATACATTGACTTTACATATCTTAGTTGCATGTACTCTTGCTTGTTTATACTACTTGATGATGCACTTTGCTTATTATGTTAGTCAAATACTCGATATGTCATTATCTTTCTATATACACACATGTGCATTCATTTGGTCTTTTAGAGTGAATGGAATTCTCTTACAAATTTTTACATGTTGCAATGATGCTCGGTATTGTATCCTTTTCCAGTCCCACCAAGGCTCCTAGAGGCATATACCATTCCTACTCTCACACATCACAGGTGCCATTATTTCATCATTTACTACTTCTTATTCTTACTAGCACATTACTTTCTATTGATACATAATTGTCTTAACAGACTTTTTATCTTTCTAACAAGCTAACGGGTGCTTTATGCGCAACATTTACCTTGTAGGACTATATGCCACCATGGTTATCTGATACACTTTTCTTTCCATTGTTTGATATTGTATGTTATTATTTGCGGGCTATGCCCTATGTCTTGTTTGCACATTATATGCTTTTGGCCTCTTCGACCCTAATTATCTTGTGACATTGTGAGCGACGTCGCATGTTTGAAACTGACTTTTCATGGTCTATCTTGTATATACACTTGCTTGTTACATTGTCATCTTTTACATGCTAGCTACTTTTTCTACTAGCACATGTTACTAGCCACTTTGTTTGCATGTGCCTTAGTTTCTACCATGCACATTCCCTGCCCACTGCATGAATTAGCTTCATATCAGCATCAAGTCCTCTCTTTTGGGCCGCATACTCCTACAGTCATCACATGCACCCCAAACGAGGGGGCATACATTGGGTGAACAAATCACCCCTACAACATCTCATTGCTATAGTAAAGATATGTGTAGTACATAAACAACACAGGAACGCAGTCACATAATGACCTAGAATCTGACTTGGGTGTTAGGTTGTGGAGCTAAATAGCTTCACTAGAGCATGCATTACAAAGTGACTGGGTTACATAGTGACCAACATCGGTCAGATAGTAACCGGCATTAGTCATGAAGGGACTGACATTGGTCACCTATGACCAACATCGGTCAAGAAAGTAGGAACCATCATCAGTTAGGGATAACCGGCATCGGTTACCTGTGCATGAGTGTTTTATTTAACTCACAGGAATTAGATCTATATTTAGTATTAAAGCAATATCTATTGATTGTAATTGCATGGCTAAGTGCCCTAAGTTTGTATATGCCTATATAAGCATGAAAGCTAGGGTTAGAAGGTGAATTAAGAGAAGGATTGAATTAGATCCTTGATTATCCTAGATTGAGAGGATGAAGAAGAAGAGAAAGAAAGAATGGGTTACATGAAGATAGAGCTTCCATGGAGAGGAGTCTAGACAGAAGGAAATAATAGGTACATTTCAATGGTGAGAAGAGGGTAACATCTTCTACTGTATTTCCTTTGTATAGTTATTGTCTCATTGTAATGGCTTGCATAGTATAAAAAGCACATAGAGTTTCTTCTTGTAGATCCACATGTTGGTGAGATCTTGTATTATAGATCCATGAGATCATATTGTATTGTTGATCCATGTAGATCTAGATATTGTAGAGGAGGTTGTCTTCATGTTTGCACATGTTATGCAGTGATGGAGAGACAAACTTACTTCTTGGTGCATAGTTATAGTTGCACATATGGTAGACCCATGTGAGAGGTCTTGTTTGTAGATCCACAAAGAACTTGGTAGCAGTTCAAAGATGTAGTAGTTCCTAGTTATGTGAGATCTGTTGGTGGTGTTTGGAGGCACGGTTGTAGTGCACTTATGTAGATCCATTTAGAGATCTGGAGGAGAGGAGATACTCTTGGAGAGATGCATTGTACTCTTGTATTGAAGAGTTGGTTTGTACTCTTGTTATATTATATATATGAGATCTCTATCTTTGGTGGATGTAGCCCACATTGGGTGAACCACAGTACATGTTGTGTTATGTGTGTGTACTTTGTCTTGATTTGGATTATTCTAGTTTATACTTCCACTGCTGTAGATTTTGGGGAATTGTTTAGATCTTGTGTGCATGATTGAGTTTGTTATTAAATCATAGCACTATTCCGCAGTCCTGAATTCCCAACAACTGTATCAGATCTTGGTTAGCTTGGTTATTTCAGAGCAAGGTTTTTCTTCAGTATATTGTTAGTGGTTTACTGACAGGTGTATGAGAGCAGGGTTTGTTTTTCCTGATGTGAATATCACAATAAGAGATTCAATCTCAAGTGGGAGCTGGAAGAGTAAGGTTGTGGAAATTATAGTGACCGGCATCGGTTAAGTGGCAATGACGTCGAGTGGTTGTGGTTGGTTACAAGGTAAACATGGTCAGTTACAGGGTGACCATGGTCATTATTAGACAACCTAGTTTTAAACAAAAAATCACATATCTGAATAATTTAAGAAGATGCATGGAATGTATCTTGTTTGCTTGAGGTGTCCCCAGTTCTTAGAGGCACAAACATGTTGGTTAGATTATAGATCCGGTTATTGAGGTATGGTTTTATCTTGGTATTGTAGTGCTTATATTATTTTGGTTGTACATGCATGTTTGGGATTGCAGATCTAGATCTGAGAATGAGATAGAGGAGCAGTTATGCATCCTTGGTGCAGTTAGATGCATGGGCTTCTTAGAGAGGTAGAATATAATAACACAGAATGAAGACGTGGTTTCCATCAGAGAAGCATGTTCTTCAGTTGAAGATGTGGTTGAGTATCTTGGTGCTGGTAAGGTGATTATTTCATCTTGGTACAGTTTTATTGCATGTATTAACTAAGTTTTTGTGCAAGGTTGGGTGCTTCTTGAAATGACTGGCTCAACACAACTATCAATTTGGTCAGAGTAGGCACCTAGTTTGGTTACCTATGCCAATATTGTGGCATTGTGTTCACTCCAGCAAAACTGACATCGATCAGGGAACCAACATCGGTCACAGAGGGTAACCGGTACCAGTCAGAAAACCATGGTCGAGTCTCTATGACAACAAGTTTGCACAGGGTTTCTTATAGTAGAAGAGGGCATGGATGGTTTAGTGTCCTGTTTTGGAGGATCAAGTTTCTTACACAGTGTGTAAAGGTAGAAACAATCCAGATCACTTCAATGTTTGGATAAGAAGAGGATGGAGTTGGCTTGGTTAGTCCAGTTGAGACTTTGAGTCAGGTATCTCTATATGATTCATGTTTTATTTCTTTTATTTGGAGAAACTGATATTATGATTGGATAGTGTGCACAAATTTACACCATGTTTTTTTGGTGTTGTTTGAATTTTATTCCTTGGTTGTGTGGAATCTTGAGGACAAGGGTTTCTAGTCTAAGGATGAGATCCTCAATGAAAAGTCATGGTTAGACACAGTTGCAAGTAACGAGAGATGTTGAGTACACACGGATGGAAATAAGGTGATTCACCTACTTCACAAGAAGTCCAAAATTCTGTGATGTAGAAGTATTATTGGTTAAGAATGGAATCAAGTTTATATTTCTTTCATCTGTTTTATTTCTCATTGACATATATAGCTTTTGAGCTTGGTTATTAGAAGTAGTGCAAGGGAGTTCAGGTTAAGTGGGAGCAAGTCATGGTTGATGGCATTACAAGTTGGACACAGTTGCACGTGAGAATGTATTGTTGAACAGAGTGAGAGGAGGGTATTACTATTAAGAGTGACATGAGGCACAAGTTGTTTTGGAGGAAATTCACAGGCTTGCAGGTATTTTGAGTTTATTGCTTGGTGATGTCACTTCTTGTTTTATTTTTTGGTGCTTGGATATCCCTATGGGATTACAATTGATGGTTGATTCAACTGGTTTTAGATGATAGAGAAATTTTTCGAGAGTTTTAAGGGTTAAATAAGGAAATTAGACTGTTATAGAGACCGATGTCGGTTAGAAGCTAACCATGGTTGGTCATCTAGTAACCGTGGTCCATGGTTTGGTCACAGGTTTGACAACAATGTTTATTTACCATTTTTAGATGGTGCCCTTGTTTTGAGTTTCATCTTGGTTGGTTTGTGTAGTATGTTGATGACATGTTTGCTAGGTATTTGCACTATTTATTAGTAACATGGTTTAACATGGTTGTTTTTATTGAAATTGGTGAGCACATGATTCATATATGGCTTTGGAGTTAGTTGGTGAGAGACTTGGAGCTTCTGGAGAGCCTAAAGATATGGATGGATGTATATGTGAGTTTATACATGTGGATAGATTCAGTTTTATGAGTCTATGATGATGTGATGTTTGATTTGCACATGGATGCCTATGAGCATGGTTTAGATGCCTTGAGCATGAGTAGGGGATGTTTGTATTTCCTCTTGATTACTATGTTATTCCTTGGGAGATGTTATCTACAAATGATTGTCTTGGACATGCTAGTTGTTTATGCAGGATTGGATTTATAGATTGCAATGTTTGGATTTCTTTGAGTTATGCAGGTATTTGTGGATTGATCACCCACTATTGCATGTAGAACTCATTCACGGTTGTTTTTACCCAGGATCTTGTTTTGCTTTCACATATTCTAGTTTGACTTGTCTTTGGACAGTTGCATTGGTGGTTGCATGGAGACATGGATAGATGGATGGAGAACATGGTTGGTTTTACAGGTATGGTTATGTTATAGTTGAAGCTCAGTACTTCAGTTTGAGTGGGATCTCTTGCAGGTGTGTTAGTCATGATGGCTTGGTTGCATGAGAGGCTTGGTGTTATGATTCAGTGGGAGCTTGATGTATGGATAGCTCGGTTATCACAATATCAGTAGTAGCTTCGTGCAAGTCTATGGTAAGTCACAGGTTTTTTATCTTCATTTTAGAAGATGGTTTGATCTTCCTGGTTTATTTTTTGAGAGAATTGTTGAAGGAAAGAATAGATGTTCTTCACGGTGTGTAGAGGATAGTGATGTACAGGTATAGGTACAAAGGTTCAACAATTTATCTCCAAGTGGGAGATTGTTAGGTTGTGGAGCTAAATAGCTTCACTAGAAGCATGCATTACAAAGTGACACAGTGACCGGACATCAGGTCAGACAATAACTGACATCAGTCATGAAGGGACCGACATCAGTCACCTATGACCGACATCGGTCAGGAAAGTAGGAACCGTCATCGGTTAGGGATAACCAACATCGTGTTACCTGTGTGTGAGTTTATTTAACTCACGGGAATTAAATATATATTTAGTATTAAAGTAAGATATATTGATTGTAATTACATGGATAAGTGCCCTAAGTTTGTATATGCCTATATAAACATGAAAGCTAGGGTTATAAGGTGAATTAAGAGAAGGATTGAATTAGATCCTTGATTATCCTAGATTGAGAGGATGAAGAAGAAGAGAAAGAAAGAATATGTTACATGAAGACATAGCTTCCATGGAGAGGAGCTGGACAGAAAAAATGGTAACATGTACATCTGAATGGTGAGAAGAGGGTAACATCTTCTACTGTATTTCCTTTGTATAGTTATTGTCTCATTATAATGGCTTGCATAGTATGCAAAGCACATAGAGTTTCTTCTTGTAGATCCACATGTTGGTGAGATCTTGTATTATAGATCCATGAGATCATATTGTATTGTTGATCCATGTAGATCTAGATATTGTAGAGGAGGTTTTCTTCATGTTTGCATATGTTATGTAGTGATGGAGAGACAAACTTACTTCTTGGTGCACAGTTATAGTTGCACATATGGTAGACCCATGTGAGAGGTCTTGTTTGTAGATCCACAAAGAACTTGGTAGCAGTTCAGAGATGCAGTAGTTCCTGGTTATGTGAGATCTGTTGGTGGTGTTTGGAGGCATGGTTGTAGTGCACTTATGTAGATCCATTTAGAGATTTGGAGGAGAGGAGATAGTCTTGGAGAGATGCATTGTACTCTTGTATTGAAGAGTTGGTTTGTACTCTTGTTATATTATATATATGATATATCTATCTTTGGTGGATGTAGCCCACATTGGGTGAACCACTATACATGTTGTGTTATGTGTGTGTACTTTGTCTTGATTTGGATTATTCTAGTTTATACTTCCACTATTGTAGATTTTGGGGAATTTTTTAGATCTTGTGTGCATGATTGAGTTTGTTATTAAATCATAAGGTGCTAATGTCCTGGGGGCACATATAGTCAACTTATCAGATCAGCACACTTCATAGAAGTCTTCAGAGTAGTTCTACAGTTACAGGCATAGTCCTCTAGTCACATAATGCATTTTATCTCCTTCAATCGGTACTACTCAAAACTAATTCAGAACAATTGGGATAGTAGGAACAAATAAAGGACGTACCATCTACAATGGTGCTTATCGAGAAAAGTCATGAAAGCAGAGTAACACTAGACCTCTCTCCCCAACACTTGTTCTTTAGCGCGAGATCACCCAAAAAACTCGCATTTGGTGTTAGATCACCCAAAAAACTTACTATCAACATGAGATCGTCCAAAAAACTCACTCTTCATAGCATTTCAGGACACATTTCTATCCTTTACACTCTTTTACATCAGGTGCACACTTTCCTTTGCTACTAATTTTAGTCACTTTTACATACTTTTGCATATTTTGCTTAGATTTCTCATATACAAGATTTGACTACTCTTTCGATCTTCTGTTATAGGTCCATGATTAATACACAACAAGAAGCAAACTACAACAACAAGAACAAGCACAACAATAAGTACAATGCAATGTGTACGCCTCACACCTAAGGTCACTTTCCTTTCCCAGTTTCCACGCTTCACTTTGCATCATTCCACACTTTATTTTTTGACTTGGCACACTATTCGTCGCATTATCTATAGGATCATAAGGTATGCATCTCTTATCTACTTTATGTTATCAAGTATTCACTCAACAACATAAAGTGGGGAAAAATGTAGACATAAAATTACACACTTAGGTACATTTCTAGGTCCTAAAAACATGTTAGCATTTACATGATTCCTAAGCAAGAAAACTAGTGGTTGGCAAATATATTTGGCATCTTTTATGTGTTTCTTTTTTTCTATTTGGTCTTGCAAACCACACATCCCAGTCAAAACTTTACTTGTTTATCTTTCATGGCTTTAAACAGCAACACTCAGCCAAGAGAACAATGCATAGATTGCCCCTAACCCTTTTTCACCTTACTCACTCTTTTTGGGTCTCTTTTATCTTTTGAGAATCTTTTTTACTTATAGGTTGGCCTTCCAATTGTCAATTATGAAATTTAAACAAGGGAATTGTTATCCAAAATGTGCCCCCTGCTCATTTTGTGGCTAACTCCTCTCATTCTTCCCTTTCTTGTGCCTCAGTCACAAAATTTTGCTTTTTAGGCACTCAAAACCTTCTGGAAATGGCACCATTGGATAGAGCTCTTTCTCATCTTTCCAGAAAGGTAAAGTTTTCCTCCTAACTCCATGTATTTTTGAAGTTATGGCTCGGCGGAGTTTTTTGGAAAAATTTTCCCCTGAAAGGCCCACGGTCAATGAGATGCTGCCACGTGGCACCTAAAGTGGCGGAGCGTGGGGAAATTTTGGAAATTTTTCCAAATGAGCAAAAAGGTACAAAAATTCAAATTTTTTCCCACCGACCCGATTTGGCCCTATTTTGCCCTAAAACTTCAAATCACCATATCTTTCAATCCAGAGCTCGGTTTTTCACGTTCTTTATATCAATGGAAAGCTGGTGAAATTCTCTACAAGATTCTAGTGTTATTTTTGCATTTTGGTGGAGTTTGGAGATAGAAAATCAAGAAACACCTCTGGCACGTGGTCATGGACAGAAATGACGTTTCAACCACCGTTTTTAATGAAGAATGGCTCGCATTCTCTCCCAGCATGGTTAAAAATGTCAGGGAATGGGTCTATCAGGGCACCCATGCTGTTTTGATGGCATTTTGGTCAATTCTTGAACCCCTTGCACGTTTTCCTGTGTTTCTCTCTCCTGGGGTCGTGGTTTGCACTGTAAAAGCCAGAATGAGTTCATTTTGCAAGGAAAGACACTTTTTCAGCTCTGCAACTTCCTTTTTCTTCCTCCTTGGCAGAATTTGTGAAGAAATTTTACCTTTCCATGTAATGCAACACCTTTTCTTGCCTCTGGATCACTGTAATGTACTGTATTGGATCTGAGATGTTGATATATGTTCTGTGATTAAAATCCCTCAATCCTTTCATATATCTATCATTGCTTTCTTGATCTTTCATTACATTTTGAGCATTTATGCATGTTTTGTGCTATTTTTCCTTGTGGATTGTGTATTTCATGTAGCATCAGGTGTCTACAACTCCTTTGGTGCATCACCTATTAGCATTAGTTCTTTCTTTTTTGCATTCTCTATCTCTGTCTCCTTGGAATTTAGAGTAGATTTAGGAGTTTAAACCTCTGCAATTGTACAAGTGAATTAGCTGATCAGAGGAGTTGAGGAACCAACCTCTAATATAAAGATTCCTCTTCCATTTTGCAAGTCCCACACTTGGGAAGAGGGTTCAATGTTGTCCAATCACACTGGATGCATAGGGTGATCAAACTAGAAATCTGATCAACATCTAGGGGGTGCTGTTGATTTGCAACAACAGGAATCATATAAATACATAGTCATGTGTTTAAAACGAAGGACCAAACACTAAGCATTACTATCATCACCTAAGCTTACATTCAAAAGGAACCTAAAGCACTCTAAGACATTCATCTAGCATCCATAAAAGGGACAAGGGACTGCATACTCATCATACACAACATAGGAAGGGGAAGTTCATTCTATTGCATCCACACATTTTACTACATTGCTACATTCTAGCTAGAACCTACTATCAAGTGCAACTTGCAAAAGGGCATCCTTAGGCAAAATTTTGACACACACTCGCAAGAAATACATGGATTATAAGATGTAGTATAGCACTCGGTCATAAGTTCACTCTCGGGGTGACCAATGGGGTCAGTTCGAATCCCTATTATGCATTTTTCCTTTTTAGGTTTGATGTGGTTTTATGCACTTGTGCAAGTGAACTTCTCTTTTGCAGGTTACAAGTACCACTAATGATCATAGTGTGAACATTAGGTGATCAATATAGAACAATTATGACACTCTTGTGATGCAAACAAAAACCAAATCCAAAGCTTTTGTACAGTCACGGGTGCCCAGATCTGGTCATCAACACCCATGCGCCCCTACCTTGCTGCAAGCGCCCTTATCTGTCATTTTTCGTGAGTTACAAAATTTACAAAGATCAATAACGACATTGGTTGCATCATGTTCATCACTTCTCCCTACCCAGATCAGTTCCAAATTACGTGGATATTAGCTAAGTCATCCTTTCTCTATCTCTTGCTTAGGGTTTCATATTTTAAATCTTAGTTTGGTTATGTCGTTATTGTACTTTATTACTTATACATCATTTATTTCAATAGTGACTCTGTAATTAGATTTAATTCAAATTTAATTAAATCAGAGAGGAAACACGACATAATAAAATGGTGATTGCATGGAAGTGCATGAAGGCTTTATGAAATGGTTAAGTAGGAAGAACATAATGCATGTACAACACACAATAGAAGTGGGTACACAACAATACGTGAAAGTTTTTGTAAGGCATGGAGTAGAGTGAGTACATGAGATTTTACAATGAAGAGAGGGAAAATCGAGGCATAGAAGAATAATGCACAGTGAGTGCACATAGGAGTCTTGGAAGTTTAATAGTGTTTTGACCCAACTGAGGAGACTAGAGGTGTGTGAAGCTTGCGAAGGAGTTTTTTGCAATAAAATGGAGTGTGCAAGATGTGTAAAAGACTAAAAGAAGGATTGGGTAATGACTTATAATACAAATGAGGTGCATGAAAGTTTTGATGAGGCCTAGAAGCCCTGAGGTGTGTGAGAAAATGGTGAAGGTGTAGCTCGAACATAAGAGTGCCTGATAAAATAGAAATGAGATGCAACAAAGGTTTACAAGGCAAAGGAGTGTGCAATAGACTTGGCAGTTGACATACTAGTCAGGAAAAGTGTCTGTAGTCACAAAATCATGCACATTAGACATTATTTAGCCCGGTCTCATACTACTAGTTAGAAGGTTCTTAAGTGAAGAAAGTACTAATTAATCCCATCTTTTAGCCATCTTATTTTACCTTTTATTTCATCATTCTCGCACATTTTAATATACATGCCTAGTCTGTTTTGGCACTTTCCCATCAGTTTAGCCTAAACTGGGGTGCCCAGGCTTGTACTGGGGCACCCCGATCCTTTTTCTACTTTCCCGCCACTTTTTGGACTCTTTATAGCCATTTTTTATCCTTATCTTTTTCCTAGTTGGCCATGTCAGGATTAATTACGAAATTAGATCAAGAGAACCCTATAAATATAAAGTTATAATACCATAATGAGGGTCCTAACATCACTTATTACTATCACTCCATCTAGAGTTGCATTCATCTGCATCAACACACACTTCATAGGGGGAGGGATTATATTTTATTCCATGCACACATGCTATTACATTTTCTACATTTAGTTATTTCTCATTACTTCACATAGTGTGACTGGCACCAGAGCACCTAGGGCACGACATGCACACACGTGTAGTTATGAAATTTAGTAAGCCCACTATTGTGATAGTTGAGGTCAGTCTGACCTATTCATTTGCATCTTTTGTTTTTTAGGGTTTGACACTCCTTTTTTCTCTTACAGGTTATCATTATAGTATTCAGTACATTTGGTGCAGTTTGGTAAATCCAATGTAACAGACAATGAAGATTATAGGTCATCTTCCAACCCTGAAAGAATCAAGTTTCGAGCTTTTTCAGAGACTAGGGCACTTGTTTCTACATGCCAGAGCGCCCCAGTACCCTTATGGGTACTTCAATTTGCTCGGATCCTCTAGATCCACACTTTTCAGGACCTATGTGCAGTCATTCCTACTTTTGGAATTCCTGTTAGACCTACAACACTCTACAACAATCATCTACAATCACCTGAGTTCTTTCCTCACTTTATTCTTGCACATTAGGGTTTTATTTCCATTAGTTTTAATTATTTAGTCATTTTATACTGCTTTAAAATAGTTATTTACAACTTTTATGTCCTCCTACATTAGATTAACTATCAATATACTTCTCTTAGTTTAGTTAATTTTAGTTAATCAATGTCAAAAGGAATCTAATAAGAAGGATGACATGGACTTAATGATTAATTGATCTGAACTACCATATTGACATATCACCATACAAGAAACGTCTAGATGAAAAGGTAACTCAAAGAATTTAATGAACCAATTTAAATTTGAATATGAGTGGGAAGAACATAAACCATCCTGCCTAAAGTATATTTCAAATGAGGAGAGAGAAGCGAGAATGAGTGGCTATAAAAGGAGGATGAGCTCACCAGTTTGAGGTTGTTGGCAGAGAGCTTGTTGGAGGAGAGTCATAGTTATTAAAGGCCCAATGAGAATTATTGAATGTGTATGAGAAAGTGTGAGAAGCTACATGAGAGTGGCTAAGTTATTGTAGGCCATTAAAGTCGAGCCAAGGAGAGTATAACAGTCAAGGTTAGGTTCTTAGGATAAATACACAAAGTAGTAAATCTTTGAGAGAGTTGTAAGCTCCATGGTAGAATATGTGCATGTAGATGTTGTAAAGGCCATTGAGTAATAAAGAAAACATTGAATTTCATTCCATTGTGTGAGCTCTATAAACAAAAACATATTATTCTAGTATGTTATGCCACCGTCAATTGCTATCAAAGCAGTCCTGCAAGTGAGATATGAGAGAAGACAAAGTTTTTAGAGCGTTGAATGCGAGGCATCTCGTGAGATGTTGTGTTCTTCACTATAAGAGAGAAGGTGGGTGAAGGACACAAGTAAATCCTAGAGTACGTTTGTTGAAGGAGATATAAGTCTCTTGTTTGTAAAGGAAATATGTCACCTAGAGAATGTGAAGTAGACACAATATAGATGAAAATGTTACAGGAAATCATGGAGGAGCTGAAGGGTGTAAGGACTAGACTGTAAGGTCTTTCTCTAGAAAATGGTGTTATAGAGCCAGGGGGAGTCATAAGGAGGTGTCTTATTGTGTATGTGGGTATTTAGATAATGTAAGAGATGGTATTAAATACACTGAAGATTGATATTAGGGAACTCTGCCCTACAAATGGTGCGAAGACATAATATGCAAGAAACTAGTCAAAAGTATGTTTTCTCAATGTATGAAAAGGTGAAAGATGAGGGCCTAAGTTCAAAAATAATGTTTATTATCTCAAGGATGAGGTATGTACAAAGTCCAAGGTTTGATAAAATATCCTCATAGGTCGAAAGAAGTCAAAACAAGGTATGAAGTCTTGTAATCATGTTCTTAAGCATAAACAAAGAGGTTGTGTGTCACTAGCACCTATGAAAGAGGTAAGGAAGATGTTTTTTAGTGCTATATCATCATTGTTGGCATGTTTAGGCATTGTATATGTAGAAACCTAAATTTCACACCTATCCCAAATCAATTAATTTCACCATTCCATTTTCCACAAAAATACACATTGAATTAATCGATTAATTAATCCGTTTGAACCCCTAAATTAAACCCAATCTTCCTCACATGTCAAATAATCCCCATGTACCCCCACTTGCGAATTAAATATTCAACTTTAATTTTAGACCATTCCTCATGTTTCCCATTCACCTAATTATGCTTACTTTCCGTAATCATAATTACTATAAACCCCTGAATTAATCCTACTTCCAAGCTATAAATAGAGCCTCACCCCCCTCTTTCAAAATAAGCTTGAATATCCTATCAAAGTTCTTGCATCATTTGAGTATAGAACATCCCTCCACATCATCCTAATGCTCAAATATCCCCAGTTTGATCATCCCAAATCAATTATTTTATCCATTGGTGAAAAGTTTGAGTTGATCTTGTTGTAGTGAAGGTCTTGCTTCAGTTTGGAAGTGCATACATTTCGAGCAATTTGGGCCCATCCGCATTATGTTCTCCCATTCTAAGGTTTTCTAAGGAATCACGAAGGAGAAGGTATCTAGTTAGTTGGTTACTTTCTTGTTATCAGTGTATTTTCGTAGCTCACATTCTGGCACGCCCGGTGGGACTTACCCACGACTTATTATTTTTGGTCTCGCAACTTGTTACTTTGTCCATCATTTGCCTATTGGTATTTGTTGTTATAGTTTCATTCTCTGTTCCATATGGTCTTCTTTGGCTAATGTTTACATTGTGGGAGATATTATTTCTTTGTGGTGTCTTATGGTGTTTATGCAAGTTCTGATAATAATGGATACTTTGCTTACCACATCGTGAACCTCTTCGAGGGGAGTCGTTTACCTGGCATTTTTTAATCACATGTCTTAATAACCCAGTTGTGTGTTGTTTTAACATCCTTGGATATGTACACACTTATTTTGGCTTGTTTCTTATCGTCCCTTTTTTTCTTCGCTTTACTTGTCTTGTGCAGGTATCGAAAGCATAAACACAAATTGATGACTAACAACTCTTTTTGTTTGTGTTGTTTTTATTTTATCTAATCATGCAAGTATCCATCTGAAAATCCAAAAAAATATTGATTTATAATTGCGGTTTATTGTGATCTTTTAGGAACACTTGGATTTTAATTTCTAACTTGGCTGTAGGTGGCAAGGGGTTAGTTTGTCTTAATTCACATTGTAAGTTTGTTTTATCTCGGGAATATCAGAGCAAAAAGAAATCATTCTAGTGTTGTCTCCGTTAGTTTGGTGTGTTACTTACATTCAATATTCTATAGCCATCTTGGGGTGGGGTGTTTCATTTTTTTATTTCTCTGGTTTTATATTATAGTACATTTCCTATTTTGTTGATGAACTTTATATAAACCTACAAAAACAAAAGCAAAAAAAATCATGATTATTAAGTAAATCATTTTTTTTTTGTAAACCTTATCTTAACAACTCCCCCTATCCCTTCCCCCCAACCCGGTTAGCTCGGCCGAGCTGGTCCCTCACATTCCCCATCCTCGATCCCTCAGCTTGCCCTTCCCTATGGACACATCAACCTTAACCTGACTCGCTAGACCCTACCTGAACTCCCATCTCGACTCCCGAATCCCACCCATCCCCCTGACTCGCTACATCTCTGACCCCCTGCTCACATTGACCCCAACTCCCCATCTAACTCTATCTTAGATCTCAGATCCCAACCATCCTCCCTCAGCTAGCTCAAACCTAGACTATTGTCCCCTAAGCTCCCTCAACACAGTCCCCTTGACTCTTAGATCCTTCTACATCATCCACATCCCCGATCTCCCACCCCCCCACACCAACTCACCCACACATCAATTTTCACGACACGTCCCTTGGCCACTCGGCTGCTCGACCATGAACTCTCAAACCCTCCACTCCATTCGACCCTTCATCCACTCGGAAATCCACATACCTCCGTTTGGCCCTCTCGGATCCACCATTGCTCACTCCTCCATAAGCCACAAGCCACTTGCAACAAATAACATAACAAACCAATCACCGCCTGTCGTAGTTTTCCATTACTTACTTTTATTTAGGTTTAGGTTTGGGTCTACCGTAGATTTTTTGTATATTAATTTAGTTAATCCATACTTTGTTTTTATTTAATTTTTATTTAGGTCACCTTCATTCGTATTTATTTAGTTAATTCTAATTCAATTAGAGGCTTACTTAGTTGTTATTTCATTAGATTATTTTATTTCACTCTTTAGTTAATTTGTTAATATTTTACTTTTGACGCTTAATTGATATTTACTTAGCTATTTAGATTATTTTCATTAATTAATTAGTATATTTATTTACATTCAATCAATTAAACTTGTTTAGTATCCCCTTTATTTACCCAGTAGTCATCATTCGTCAATTAATTAGTAATTAATCATCCCAATTGTTCATTTCAGCCCTTTTCCACAACACAAATTTTGTTCATTAATTAGCTTCATTATCTAATTAGAAACTTTTTCAACAATTAAGACCTTAAATTATTTTTCTTATATTTTCTAACCACGTGCACTAATTGTGTTCTTTAATTTTGTAGGATTTTATGACACTTCAGTTACCTTCCTTCGATGTCAACTACTAAATATTCAAAACCTATACATGACTCAAACCCCTTTCTCTTGAATTTCTTCCAACCTATTCATCTACTCGTGCATGTTGCGAATTTAGGGCCCCAGATGTTTTGAAACAGTTGGTTGTCACTTTTTAATCATTTCATCATTATCTAAGCACCTAGCACTATTGTCTAATGTCTTTTGGTGAATCTTGTTGTCATTTTCTTTTTTTTTTTCTTTTTTGTGAAGCTAATCATACACCCTTTGCACATGTATACTCTTCTCTCGCGCTTGTTACAAGAGACCTTAAGAATTAGAAACGTGATGGTATTGTCTTTTATCGTTCTATCCTTTGTTTGCTTTGAAAACTACTAACCTCTTTTGTACAAGACCATATCATTGAAACTTTAATCATTTTAGACTGCTAACATTGTCTACAGGATCCTCTAGCTTTATTTTTGGTCTCTAACTATCGTCTAGATCATTATTTTGTTTCTTTGCATTATTAATATTTTTCTAATTTTTGGCTGTGTATGCTCTTTTCCTGCAGCCTTTGAGTGATTTGGAAAATAAAAAATAGCCACAATCATTTTTCTAACACTTCGTTTGCAGGAAAACTACTAATCTGTTTTCTATAGGACCGTGATCGCTGGAATTTTCCTGAAAACATAAACACAAAAATTTTAAACCTTCTCGTAAAAAGTACCACTATCAAAAGAAGAATTGCTGAAACCAAATTTTTTAGCACGCTCAGGTATGCTGTCATTTTCTGCCAGTGATTTTATTTCAAGTTGGAAAGAACTTTTCTATTAATCAGATCATCATTTGTTTTTGCACGTAGCAGAAGTGGATTTCATCACCACCTACGCTACAATGGTGACATGGAACTTCACTACCATGCACCACTAGTATTCACATTTGCATTACACTTTAGAGACCTAGTCTCATCACAACATGCTCGGTATCTACCTCGTGCATCTAGTCCCCACTTACATGTGATGTTATTGTCGTCGCGAATACTACAAGTCACTTAACGCCTAATATATTTGTAACAAGGAAGCCCAGGCATCATTCCTTGTAAATATTTAGGTAGTAATAAGGACACCATACACACTTCCATCCTCCCATCACCTTTCGCCTTTTCCCAAAACCTTCCTTGGACGTGGTGATTCAATCCAAAGCAAGTAAATAAAAACTAGTGAGTCTTTATAGAGTGATAAGAGCTTGCATCCAACCGTTTCACATCATACTCGCATGTTACATAAAATAATTATTATTCCTCGAAGGATCTATCTCTTGAGTCAAAACAATTTGATACACATGAGTGCTTGTTGTTTGTAAATAAGATAGTTTAGTATCATTCTTATCATAAATACTTGGATGATACGAACTGTATCTTTTTGTAAATTTCAAATCCTAGTTGTGTTCCAACAAAATTATTTCTCAACAGAACTCAATATCAAACAAAACATTGAATCAATAAATTTTTTGAAGATCTAAATGTTACATTGATTTCATTAGCTTTCTTACGTCCAACAAAAAATCCCTCATAGCATCGTTCTGAGCTATATCAAACTAATATCGAGAAAATCATTTGATTTCACTTCCTTATCCCATCAATTGTCAAGCTTGTTTAAGCTTCACCCACCAACAAATCCTTCATAACTTGTTTGAGCTATATCTGACGTAAGTTGAGTGGTTTTTTTGAGTTCACTCCATATCTTGTCAATTGTCAAGTTTATTTAAACTGCATTTGACACAACTCCCCTCATAGCTCATTTTGATTTATATCAAAATGGTGTTGAGATAACTTTCTCGAGTTACTCTTCCTATCAACACTTAAGAGCTCATTCGAGCCAAATCTAAAAAACACAAACACGAAACCTCTCATAGCTTGTTTTGATCTATATCAAAACCATATTGAGTTAAATTTCATCGAATTACTCTCCCTCTCAATAATCATAGAGATTATTCAAGCCAAATCTAAAACAAACCCATTATAGCTTATACTTAATCGTGTTTACTCAAACTTCATAGTCTCTTTTACAACTTAATCAGGAACACAACTATCTAATCATGATATTTACATGTAGTCACAGAGACCCTCTTAACCATGAAAATTATCTTGACATAGGTTACGCAACTAGAGCTCATTCACAAAGAACAAGAACAAGTATATGAGTTTCTAAAGAAAAACATTAACAAATACCTATTGCACATCCTAGCCATGGGTTAGGAAAACTACCTCTTGATTTTAGGATAAACAACTTAAACAAACTTATAGATAATGGTGAATCAAGTGACTACAATGAAATACCAAACAACCTCAAATAATTATTCAAACAAAAAATTGTTTACCAAAATCAAAGATTTGACGAGGCAACTCGAACAAGTGACTTCTAAAGCTAAAAGGTTACATGGTCACAATCCCGAACCACACTACTCACGAAGTCCCTTGATACCCCATCCCACATGATTCTCCATTCACACAAGAATGTAAACACATGAAACAAACCATTCATGGGATACAAAAAGAATCAAAACAATTCAATTTTGAAGAACTATGCCCCTGCCCATTTGATACAGGAAATGTTATGATTACCATTTCTATCATCCTTTGACACTCCTAAATTCGATAAATACAATGAAAAGGGTGATCTCTGCCATGATCACATCAAAGAATGTTTCATGCAATGTCAGGAAGTAGCTTTCTGCATGACATATATCTCTTAAGACCATTTCCTAAAATCTTAGGAGGATAGGCCTTAGACTGGTTCCTTCATCTTCCCAAAGGATCTATCACTGACTTTTGCAGACCTATCAGAAGAAATTTGTAAAACATTTCTCCTTCAACCTAGATTATGAGGTAACCATGCTTGACCTTTGCAACACCAAACAAAATTCCTCAATGAGAATTTTGCATCCTTTTTACAATGCATTGGTGAGGGATTGCGAGCTTATTCCCCTGCTCAATACCAGAGAGATAATTGTCAGCATATTTGTCACAAAATTTATCACATAATTATCATTCCATATGCAGATGCACTGTTTAATTAATTTTGAAGAAGTCAATCGAAAAAGGGAAACAAATCGATAAAGCCCTCTTTTATAAGGGCTTACTCAGAACACCCTTTAGGGACCAACCTCTCTAGGAACGCACCCTCAAAGTCGGGATAGACATAGAAATTATTTAATCAAAACTAGGAATGTAGTTAACGATGATGTCATTACTTATTATCATTACGTTCAGAAACATTCAAAATGATACACCCAACATAGTTAAATCCAACAAACAACCAATTCACATCCTTAGAAAGGAAGCTTCTCCTTGTGACAGGCAAAGACAGTTCACTCCACTTGGAGAAATCCTATCTAGTGTCTTCTCGCCATTTGGAAAATGCCAATATGATCTCATATCCCATCGTCAAACCTTTCAAATAAGGGAAACCCAAATCCAAACTGAGTAGAAGGACAATGATATACTATGAGTACCATCGCATCATAGGGCACTATACAAATCGATGGATGAAACTATCGCCACTATGTACAATATTTAAGTCGAACGCGGAGATATAGATGATTGAAAATACCTCTGATGTAAAAAGATCCTAATTGAAAAATTTAAAATTTTCAAAAACCCCTTTCCTAAATATGATGATAATTTGAAGGAAAAAGGTCCAATCATTAAACAACATTGAGTATGAACTCAATCATCTCAACCATATATTACGACCAAGAACTAGTGGCCACAATAAATATCAGAATCTGACTGTGTAGTTACCACTAAATAGAAAAAAGTGTGGACCCCCACTACAAAAGAATAATGCTACTACGTCTCCCCACACCACTCTCCTAACCCAACATCCAATTCCACCACTACTTCCACTCTCACAACCTGATGCCTGTCATTCAACATTTTCAAACAATTGGGAAAGACCACAACATAAATTTCCATCACAGAATTACTTAAGTCTTCTCCTGCATTGCAACGTATCCATGACACAAACATTAAATGGTGTTCATTTCCCACAAGAAATCAACTCACATAAACTCCCATGCTTTAATATAAAACTATTTCAACACCCAATCCTATTCTATCATTCAGTTCCTACTTGACCTTCTTAACTCCAACATTACTAATAATCATTCTTTTTACGTTGAGGCTTATATAACTCAGCATAAGATCAAGCATTTTTTAGTCGATAATGGACAAATCCGTATTGAATATTTTCCCCATGAAACTCCTACACTGTTTAGGTTACATTGAAAAATATTTACAAAACAATATCATAATCAATTCATGGGTACGATAATAGTTAAATAAAGTCTGAAGGCACAATCACATTTCCTCTCAAGGTTGGACCGGTCACTTTAGACACACTATGCCCTGTGCTAGACGTAGAAGAGGCATATAATATTCTCATTGGTCGACCATGGATTCATGCCATGAAATTTGTGCCATCCACGTTCCGCCAATTTATTAAATTACCCCACTTGGACAAAGAATTTACATTGCATGTTGATACCTAACCCTTTGAGTATTGCAGATTCCTCGAAGGAGTATAAAAATGCTCACTATTGTCCATCGACATATAAATATGCTCCATCTCACGTAATCCCTAACAAAACATGTATCGGTCAAGATACGCTTCCCAAACATACTCTAGAACCATCATCTTCTAGTCAACCATCATCTTCTAATAAACCAACATCTCCTAATCCATTCTCTTCTACTAATCAACCCTCTTCGTTTAAAGCCAATCCCCCTTCCACTAACCAATCATCTTCTTCATCTAACCAAACTTCCTCTTCTAACAATACCTCTTTTGTTAAGATACCATCCCCTTCAATTAATCAAGCTTCATCCTCTAATCCACCCCCCTCTTCTTATAACCCATTCTCTCCATCTTTCAAAACTATAAAACTACCTTCCCTGCCATGCGAGGGTACCTACTAGTTCCCTGACACACACATCCAAAATCATTGACAAAGGATACAGTGAATACCAATTTGAAGACATTGCAAACTCTTTTTACATCAACAAATGCCCATAAACCTATGGTAAACCCAACACTCTGCATCTTAGAATCCATCTCACTTACAAATTGGGTTAGTCAGTTTGGAAGAAGTTCGGTTATCTAGTTAACAAACATATTCCAAGTTCTTCAGGATCTTGGTTATATGATGACAAATTCGCTCCTTGTTATGAATCCCCTCAATTTACCAAAGCCCATCGAATGATGAAAAACATGTGATGGAAGGGTAAAGGACTTAGTCCAAATGGACAAGGTCATTTAGATCCAATCACTTGCACCAAACATCATAGTAAACACGGGCTTGGTTTCAAGATACTTAATGCAACTCCCATATTAATATCGAGCGAAAATGATGACACCAGTTTTGACACCAGTTCTGATAGTGATGTCAGGTCTATGCACAATCTTTTCAAAGATCTTGCCGAAACAAATCTCCACTTTGAACATCTATCCATTAATGTCATTGATTTTGAGCCATTGAAGAGTTCCTTGGAACTCGCAATCAAATTCCCCTTTCTGACCATAAAAAAGGATTTGAGATTAACCTTGATGAATTTTCCTATTTTGGTGAAGAAATAGAATATTCGGATCCTCTACCTTTGGAAACCACAGATAAGAAGTGAAAACACAAAATTTCTCATAGTAAAAATCTTTTCGCCACCTTATCCAAAAAAATATATATCATTAAAAGGACCCAACATAAAAAATAAAAACCATATGTCAATTCCCCTTAATTGCCCGACACCGATGACTGACATCAACCAATAACATCATTTTTAAAAATAGACACTTACAAAATACTGGTTGAGGAAACCAAAGATATTAACATTGGTACCCCTGAACAACCAAAAACTCTACAACTTGGCATCCGTTTGTCTGACCAAGAATGCGTCGAGTTTTACCGCGCTTCTCATTTAATTTTAAGAATTTTTCGCATGGACCTACAAAGATATGCTAGGATTAGATCCATCTATCATAGTACATCACCTTGTGGTACATCCGGATGCAAATCCTGTAAAACAAAAATTACGTAAAATGCACCCCAAAGGTAGCGTTGCTTGTAAAAATTGAACTTCATAAACTATTAGAAGCAAACTTTATCTGACCTATTGACTATTCTGAATGGATATCCAACATAGTACTTGTAGCCAAGAAAACTCTCGGTATTAGGGTATGTACATATTTCCGCGATATCAACAAAGCTTGTCCAAAGGATGACTTTCCCTTGCCAAACATAGACATGATTATTGACTCCACGACAGGTCACGAAATGGTCTCCTTAATGGATGGATTTTATGGCTATAATCAAATATGCATCATTGAAGTGGATCAACACAAAAAACATTCACTACACCACGGGGAACATTCTAGTATAAGGTCATGCCTTTCAGATTGAAAAATGTAGGTGCCACATATCAAGGAGCCATGACAGTCATCTTTCATGATATGTTGCATAATATCATAGAAGATCATGTTGATGACATATTAGAAAAATCTAAAACACGGATAAGACATCCAGGTGTGTTGAGATGCATCTTTGAAAGGTTGCGTGAGTATAAACTTTTCCTTAATCCAAAGAAATGTGTATTTGGGGTGATTTCCAAAAAGATATTAGGATTTATTGTCTCATGAAGAGGTATAGAAGTTGATCCCGCAAAAGTCAAAGCCATCATGAAAATGCCTCCTCCCCAAAATCTCAAACAATTATGTAGTCTCCAGGGAAAAATCCAATCCATTTGACATTTCATCTCACAATTAGCCGATAAATGTTATCATTTTAATCAATTGCTTAAGAAAGATGCACAATTCCAATGGAATCAAGATTGCCAAGATTCTTTCACTAAACTCAAAGAATACCTCTCCATCCCTCATGTCCTTATGTAACCTATCACAAATAAACCCATGCTTCTTTATACATCTGTCATTGAACATGCCATAGGGGCCTTACTCTCACAACACAATGATCAAGATAAAGAACATGTCATTTATTACCTTAGTCAGACACTCATTGAGCATGAGGTACGATACCCCCAAATCAAAAAGATATGCTTAGTCATTACTTTTGCATTCCATAAATTACATCATTACTTGCTCAATCATACCACCAAACTCATCGCTACGGTCAATCCCCTCAAGTATCTCTTGTCTCGACCTATTATCACAGGAGGGATGTCTAATTAGGTCATCCTACTTGGTGGATTTGACATCGAGTTCATTCCTCAGAAATCAATTAAAGGACAAGCCCCCACAGAATAACTTGTTGAGGAACCTCTTCCCAAAATAGAACCGCTTCATTTTACATTTCCTGACAGAGATATTTTGTACATAGACATCGCGCCAGCCTGGACTCTATTCTTTGATGGATCTTATAACCTCCATGGATCAAGATCTGGTATTTTTCTTATGACACCTGGTGGACATGTTATCCCCAAATAATTTTGATTAGCATTCCCATATACCAATAATAGTGTAGAGTATGAATCTCTCATAACAGGATTAAAACTCGTTATCTTGTGGAATCTTAAGGAGTTGGTTGTATTGGACGACTCTTTACTTATCATTAAATAGGTTACCAATGAATACCAAGTCAAAGATGAAAAAGTTTTTCCATATAAACACATGGTCGATAGTCTCCAAAGCTATTTTCGGTTGATTAATTTTGACCAAATCCCTTGAATTCATAGTAAATCCACAGATGCTATGACAACTATTGGATCTCTGTTAGAAATCACATCCAATCAACCCCATAAACATTTTCTCGTAGAAAACCTCTTAACGCCTATGTATAATCTACCTGAAACTACTATGGTATGTGAAATCATGGTTCCTAATAACCCTTGGTACCATGATATTTACACCTTCATCCATGACAAAGCATTTCCTACAAACATGAAACCAAGTCATAAATGTGCTTTAGCACAACGTGCCTCTCGTTACACCATTTTAGCAGACACTCTCTATAGGTGAGGTTATGATGGCACCTTGCTATGATGTCTTAATCAGGAGGATGCCTCTAGTGTTCTAACCGAAGTCCACTCTGGTATCTGTGGAGCGCACATGAATGGTATGGCTTTAGCTAAGAAGATCTTGCATGTTGGGTATTATTGGCCCACCATGGATAACGATGCATACCATTTTATCAAACGATGTCAAGCTTTTCAAAAACATGACAACCTTATCCACACACCTTCTCAAGAATTGTAATCGATCACCACACCATGGCCCTTCTTTCAATGGGGGCTTTATCTCATTGGTAAAATCAGAACAATGTCATCTTATGGACATAAGTTCAATATTTCCACTACCGATTAATTCACTAAATGGGTAGAAGTTATGCCTCTCACCTATGCTACTGACAACCAAATATCAAAATTCATTTTTAACAATATCATCTGTCTATTTGGCATTCCATCCTCTATTGTCACATATAATGGAAAATCATTTAAAAAATAAGATGTAAAAGACCTCACCAAACATTTCCACATCAAACTTAAGTGGTGTACTCCATACTACCCCCAGGGTAATGGCTAAGTAGAGGCAAGCAATAAGACTTTAAAATCCATCATGGAAAAAATTGTTGATACGCATGGACGAAATTGACACACTCAAATTTACCCCACTCTTTGGGCTTACTGCACATCTTACCAGACACCTACATGAGCCACCCCATTCTCCCTTGTTTATGATTGCGAAGCCATTTTACCTGTTGAGGTTGAACTCCCACCCTTGAGAATATCCCTCAAATATGTAATTAATGAAGATGAATATTGACAATCACAACTTAATAAGCTTGAGTTTCTCGATTAAAAATGACTTAACACCCTCAATCATATTCAAGTCTATCAAAACTGACTACAACGCAATTATCATAAAAAAGTACAACCCAGAGAGTTTGAGGTTGGTGATCTTGTTCTCAAAGAAAATCAAAAGAATACCACTAAAGAGTGAGAAAAATAAGAAAATTTGAACCTAATTCGTTAGGACCCCATGTAATCACAACTAAATTTGGCTTTGGAGCCTATAAATTGATCGTTGAAGATGGTCAGGAACTTGATGAACCAAATTTAAGGAAATTCTATTCTTGAGGCGCTCTTAATTTTGGGAGGTGATTGCTTATACATTCCTCCTATCTTACTCATCTCGAAATAATTTAAAATTATTCATTCCATTAGCAAATATTTCCATTATTAAAATCACATTTTCATATTCATCATCATGAGACAAGTGTTAATATAGATCCTATTAAGTTTTGTGAGTATCATGCTTCTTGTAATGTCTCCCATTTTAGGTTGCTTTTGCCTATGGTCATACCTAGAATCTTACTAATGGTAATATATTCCCTTTAAAGAAATTCTCTCTTTCACAGCAAAGCTCTAAACTTCTTTACCCAGTTTGTTTGACCGCCCATCTCAATCTTCGGTGTTGAACCCTCGCGTCCTACTAATCATGTGGGGGAAAGATTGGGGGTAGACGCTCCTTCCCAAATAAAAGCACTCTAATACCATTCAATCAATAAAATATCTTATGATTAATTCACTGTTACACCTTTCGTACTTCACAGTCTTTGGGGTTGAGCCCACACTTCTTACTAGTAGTGTGAGACTGGGAATCATGGGAGGTGCCCTTACTCATCTACGTCTTGTCTTTGGTGATGAACACTTACCTCTTACTGGTGGCATGGGGAAAAGCGTAGAGGGTCATTCATAAATCACAAAGCATAAAAATGTTACAAAAAAATAAATTCAAAAGATAGAAAAATAAAAAAAATCAAAAATAAAAAAATTTACTTGCCTATGTTTTGCCTTCGGTGATGAGCCCTTGTTTCTTACTAGTAGCATGGGGCAAGGCATAGGGAGTCTTTAAAAAAATACAAAATATTATAAATCTGAAAGTTCTTGCACTTATAAAATCCCCAAGAAGTAATGCCTAAGTGAAGATAAAACTATCCCTTCACCTCATATTTTACCAATCAATAGGCCACATAATTGTCTAAGTCTAGTATGTGACCTATAAAGTGAAAGTCATTTTGAAAATGGTTCGGTAACCTTAAGAGGAATTTGTAAATAATGAACATGGATAGAAGCCTGATTCATTTATTAATATTCAGGAAAATCAATTACAATTGATATGGTTGCAATATTTATAGATATTGCACAACCATATACAAACAAATATGTGGTTGCAACTATGCAAAAAATAAACCTACGGGATTATAATAATCTAAATATAATGGTTATAAAATCATAACCATACAACAATTAATCAACAACTAATTACCTTAATGAATTATTAATTACCTAAGGTAATACAATGCATAATTACATATAGTAAAATATTTTTACCCTAACATTCCCCACCTTAATTTTGCATTGTTTCAAGAGATGAGGAGAGGAACTCTCTGAATAACTTGAACTTGTCATGTTTAAGTGACTTTGTGAAGATATATGCTCATTGTTCGTCTATTGGGAAAAACTGAAGCTGTGTATTGTGTTTCAAGACATGCTCGCATATGAAATGTACTTATACCTCAACGTGCTTTGTTCTTTCATGAAAAATTGGATTGTGAACAAGTTTAAGAATACCTTCATTGTCAATATACAAGGTGTTTGGTTTGCCCTATGGTATTCCAAGTCCTTGAAGTATGCGATGTAGCCATATCACTTCGCAGATAGCTTCACCTGCAACACGATATTTGGATTTTGTAGAAGAATGAGAAACAAAGTGTTGTTTTTTGCTTCCCCATGATATCAATCCAGATCCCAAAAAGAATACAAATCATGAAGTAGATTTCATGTCATCAATATTGCCTGCATGATTTAAATCTGAATATCCAGTCAAGAAGAAGTTGTCATTCTTCTTTTATTCTAGACCAAGATCCATTGTACCCTTGAGATATCTCAATATTCACCTTGCTACCTTCTAATGACAAACTCGGGGTTCTAGCATGAACCATGATAGATAGCTCACTACAAAGTTGATATCTGGTCTAGTGTAGGTAAGGTAAATGAGACTCCCAATCAACTACTAATAGAGAGTTGCATTTACCACAGGAGATGGATCTGAAAAAGATAACTGTAATCTATTCTCCATAGGTGTAACAATAGGTGTGCAATCAATCATCCAAAATTTATCGAGCGTTGTCTTGATATATTTCAACTGAGAAACAAAGATATGATTCTCTTTCTGCCATACTTCCAATCCAAGACAATAGTGCATCAATCTGAGATCTGTCATGTCGAATGACCGGTTAAGATCTTTCTTCGTTGCATCGATCATCTTCACTGAACTTCCAGTGATGACTAGATTGCCGACATAGTCAACAACAATTACAATCTCCTCCCTTAATTTTTGAGGTAGACATTGTGATCATATGGATTTTTGAAAAATCCATGTTGTATAAGATGCTCATCAATTTTGATGTACCAAGCCCAGGGTGCATGTTTAAGGCCATACAAAGATTTCCCGAGTCTACATACCTTTGTTCTTCTCCAAGTATAACATAACCTTTAGGTTGAGTCATGTAGACTTCTTCTTTTAGATCTCCATTCAGGAAGGCACTCTTTACATCCATTTGAAGTAATTTCCAACTAGACTGTGTAGCTAGAGAAAAGATCATCCTAATTGTTTTCATCTTAGCTATGGGAGAAAATGTATCCTCATAATCAATGCCTTCTTTTTGTGCATACCCCTTTGTTACTAGTCTTGATTTATACTTGCTTATGGTCCCATGTGCTTTGTACTTTGTTTTGAATATCCATCTGCAACCAATGGGTTTCTTCCATGGTGGAAGATCGAAAATCTGCCAAGTGTTGTTTTTCATCATTGACCGATACTCTACGTTCATGGCATCTTTCCAAGATTTTAACTGTAGGGCTTCCTGGATTATAGATGGCTCATTAGATTTAATAACTCTACTCATCAAAATAAAGTTTACTTCTTCTTGTGCTTTACTGTGAGTCCTTGGTCTAGTGGTGGATGTATTCGGTGGAGCATCTAATTTTGCATCTTGTATCATGATAGTATACCACTTGGGCATACACTGAACTACTCCCATGGGTCATGGTTCTATCTGATCATCACCATCATCCCCATCATCACTGTCATCATCTGCGGGAACATCAACTTATGTTTTTACAATAGGTGAAAAATCTACATCATATGAGTTTGGAGAAGTCTCTACTTCATTTTTCTCAAAAAACTCAACATCTCTGCTAGTGTAGACTTTCCTGGTCTTCGGATTCATCAATATGTACCCAAGATTCTCTTCACTGTAGCTAATGAAGATGATTTTTTGTGATTTCATATCCAAGCTCTTTATGTTCTGCTTGGGTATGTGCATACTTGTTTTACACCTGAATACTCTGAGGTGTGCAACAGATGGTTTCTGCTTTGACCATGCTTCATATGGTGTTACTCCATCAAGAGAAACTGTGGGCACTCTGTTCAAAAAAATAGAACAGTCTTTGCTACTTTTGTTAGGAAATAAGAGATAAAATATGTGGAATAATCCCTTGCAGAATCGCAACAGTAGAAATTAATATGTAGAAAATATTACAGATCTCAAATAAAAGTGCAGAATAAATAACACAACACAAAGAGACAAGATTTAATGTGGTTCACCCAATTTGGGCTACGTCCACCAAGAATCACTTCCTTAGATTTTATTACAAGCCTCCACTCTCTCAATACAATACCTAGATCCGTTTGGAGCTATGCTCAACAAACTCTACAGAATTCACACCCGAATTCAAAGCACATCTGCAATACATTTGCTTGTCTATCTATCATATGCATAAGACCATATAAATAGACAATTACTTAAGCAGTTTGATACAAAACCATGGGTATCAAAACCATGGGCAAAAAACCATGGGTATCAAAACAATGGGCAAAAATCGTGGGTATCAAAACAATGGGTACCGAAAAACCATGGGCCCAAAAACAACCCATAACGGTTACCCATTACCCATGGGTTAATAAAGCACCCATGAAAATTTGCTTCGGGGGCTTTGCCCCCGAACCCCCTTGACCCGCTCATCGGCGAGCGGGACCGCCGTAAAAAATACCTGAGTGTAACACATAGAAGGTGTACCACACTCTAACATGAAGACATGCTCCACAAACATAACAGCTTCTACCTAAAATGTCCTCGTTAACGCATAATCATCGATCATACAACACACCATTTCCATGATAAAATTTCTTCTCTCAACAACACCATTATGTTGCGGTATGTGTGGAGGAGGCATTTATCGACAAATCCCGTGAGCTTGTAGGTAGGATTTGAACTCGTTACTGGTGAATTCCCCCCCTTGATCTGAGTAGAGAGATCTGATATGATGACCAGTCTCATTCTCTACTACCACTTTGAACTTCTTGAAGGTCTCAAAAGCATCACTTTTCTTATGAAGACAATATATCCACTTTTTTATCGAATAATCATCAACACAAAGAATGAAGTACTGAAACACAGAATGACTCGGTTGCATTATATCAAAAAGATCGACATGAACCAAATCAAGCTTACCATGACCTCAATAAGTACTCTTTTGGAACAAAACTCTGTGTTGTTTTCATACTCGATAGTGATGACACTTATCTGTATCCTTCTGGAGAGATGGCAATCCTTTTACCATGTTTTACCGGCAAAGTGTTTCGAGATACTTGAAACTAATGTGACCAAGTCTCTGATGCCATAATTGTGTGGAGGTAGAATTCTTAGCCACAAGTGCCTGATCATCTTTGTGGATAAAATAAAGTTGGAACATGCGTCCCACATTGGAGGCTTTTGCAACAATTTTTGAGCCTTGTGATTTGTCTCAGATTAAACACATTTTCTTGCTGGAATGACTATCAAAGTCAATCTTTAGATTGTGATCTAGAAGCTGACTAACTGATAGTAGAATTTTTGTTAACCCAGGGACATATAGTACATCTAATAGTCTACAATTGCGTGAACCAAGAGGTAGAGAAATGTTCCCAACACCCTGTATAATTTATGAAGAATCATCACCTAACGAAACATGGTTTTTCAAAGGCATGTCCCTCATTGTGGTAAACCAGTATCTATGGCTAGGCATGTGTCGAGTGGCTCTCGAATCAACATACCAGACATCACTAGATGACATGGAAGGTTCACGTGATCGACCAATGTCTAAGAAGTTTTCATTATCCAAATGTTCTTCTTGCTCAACTATATTTCCTTGTTGATGGGGTTTTATTCGCTAGTTCTCCTTCTTCTGTCCTTGATTGTAGGTTGAATGACCCTTATGAGATTGTTGATTTGAGGTCTAGAACAACTTGATGAACCTTTCTTATAGGCATTGAACCAACAATATTTTGTATCATTCCTTTCTTGTAGATAGGAAATTTATTCTTATTCTTATTCTGTTTGTCCCCATGTTGATGTTGTGTTTGGGACCTTTGAGAGGAATGAGATTTTCCTTTTCCTTTTCCTTTCCATTTCTGATGAGAAGAAAGTGCCTACTCCTCATCATCATCTTTGTTGTACATAGCTTCTTCTTATTGCAGTAGATTGACCAACTTGTCAAAGCTAACTGTCTGATCTGACAAGTCGAGTGTTGTCACAAAAAAGTGGTATGAAGGAGGGAGTGCTCTCAGAACAATGGGAATGAGAGTTTTATCAGTGACCTCCTTTCCCAAGGCTATAAGTGAAGCCCTCAATTCTGCAACTCTTCTCAAAAGAGCTTCAATTTTCTCATTTTGTTTGAATTTCAAGGAAGAACATAGAGTGGTGAGAGGGGATTATTGTTAGCTCTTGTCTCTATATTCATTATCTACATCCTGTGTCCTTCTTGATTCTCGGTGATGAGCCCTCACATCTTACCAGTTGCACGGAGTCAAGAACAGAGCTGGACTCTTTTTCATCTTATCATCACTAATATATCATGCCAATGGAGTGAGAAATTTTGTATTATTCGAAGCATGAGTTACCATAAGGAACATGGTACATACAGACAATACCATGGTTTATCACATCTCATAAGAAATTTGCATTCTGGTCCGAAAATCTCAAAAATCCCCAAAACAATATAAATCTCAAAAATCCCCAAAAACAGTATAAAATCTCAAAAAACCCCAAAAATAGTATAAACATAAAAAAAAATCCAAAAAAATTCAAAAAAAATAAAAATCCAAGAAAATATTTGAAAACTCTTCAAAATCCCAAAAACGTACAAAAATCTTAAAATTACTAAAAAATTCAAAAATCACAAAATCCTATAAAGTTGCAAAAACATCAAAAACCTCAAAAACTTAACAATCAACACAATTCATCCTTTGAATTATTATCCCAACAAATGTTCCAACCATCTTACGAATATCAAATTCAAATCATTTCCCCTCATGTGAATCCTCCCTTGGGGAAATTCCATATTTCATTATTTCCTTGTTTGAGGACAATGACCTAATCCATTATGAATCATTGCGTCCCTACTTAGGGACACAACCAATCAATCATCACTGTGGAACACATTAAGGACATTTTTAAAGTTTCTTGTGTTGCATTATTAGTTACAAGTTTATTCTTTGTTATCTCATATCTTGATATATTACAGGGGCATTTTAATTTTATGTATCCTGGTGTTCTCTCTAATATACTTTTGTTATATGATTGCATATTGTACTAGGGAATCATATCTTTTTGATGCCCCCTGTCTATGCTCTCTTACACTTGCATATCATACTGGGGCATCATACCTTTTGATGGCCCATGTCTATACTCTCATGCATATTAAAATCTAATCATCCTGATCTTTTATATCATGATGCATCATGTTATGTGTTATATTAAAATTAAGATGCTTTCTTCACGTGAGTATCTTCCTACAATGATCAAAAACTTACTTTGCACCCCATCCATTCACCCATACTAATACATTTTTTTGTTTGGGAATTCTACTTGATCACTGTTGCAGTTTATGAATCCTACTTGAGGATCTTTCTCAGGTAGCAGTCGCTATCCAGAAACTCCTCATCCCCCACCATGATCCACATGTATTTTGATCCATTGGTCCTCCCTCTTCATTTCTACTCATCTGCCACTTATCCCCACATCACCCTTCTCACCATTCATGTCCCCTCTCACCACTTTGTGTTCTTCCCTTTCACTCTTCCACTTTCAGCTTGAAAATATTACTTAATCACCCCTTCCATGTGGGACTCTTAGTTGAGATATACCCTCTTCCTAAGATCTTCCCAATGTAGAAACTTCTCCACCATCTCCTCTTTCATCAGACAACAATCACCACCACACACATCTTTTCACTCCACCTCTTCCAATTATCATTCTTGCCTCATCACTCTCACCACATGGGCATCCCAATTAAGGATTCCCCTCACACTCTCCATTATACAACACATATGTTCATCCATCCATTCATGTCACACTCCTTTGTTTCCTTCCTTCCTTGTTATCACCTCCCCTCACCTCTTATTCCCCTATCACATGTACCATTCCTTTTTTTCTCATTCTTCCTAGTATCCATCTTCTACTTGGTAATCTTACTTACACACTCTCACAATATGGAAAATTCACTCGAGGGTTCCCCTTTAGTCCATCTTGTCATACAATCTTCCCCCACCTCCATCAATCACTCACACCACTGCTTACCTCGTGGACCTCCTTCCCATCATTCTTCATCTCTGTCTTGGTGATCCTACTTAACCATTCATGCAACATGGCAATCTTACTTAAGAGTCCCTGTTAAGATTGATTTTCCATATAGCCCTCCCTCATCCCATCATATTTCCTCTATCCTATTTCTCCCAACCCTTGCCATAATCATCTGCTCCAACCAACCATTGCACCCGTATACCCAATACATTCTTGTCTTTCACCTTCCATATCATCACTATCAGTTTGGTGATCTTACTTAACCACTCCTGCGAAATGGTGATCTTACTTAAGAGTCCCTCTTAAGGATGATCTATCATCTTTCACTCCCCCATCACTCCACATTCTCACCATCCACCTTTTCTCTTCATTCCCCATCATCACATCCTCTCACCTCCTCTTTCATTCTCGCAAACACCACCTCATTTTTTCCCACTTTTCATCTCCATCATCCCTCGCTTGGCAATCTTACTTAACCACTTCCACCACATAACTGTCTTACTTAAGGATTTCTCCTTAAGGTAGTGAACTTCATTCTGGACTTCTCCCTCACCTCATTCTTCATTCCATCTATTGATCATTTCTTCCTCTTGGTCTCCCCTACCAACCACAATTTTCCTCCTACTATTATCCTTTCTCAACCTATCATATCACAGAGTGCGTCTACCATCTTCAACCTTATCACCATGTTCCTTTCCCCAATTTTCCTTTCCTTGATCCATCATCCTTCATACTGCTTCCTATCATCCTTTTCATGTCTTGTTTCTTCATCTTCACTCTATTCATCCTCATCCTCTACATCCTCTCCTCGCCTTCACCTTGTCAACATATCTCATCACTCATCCTTTTCTTACTCTTTCTCATTCCATCTTCTTCAGTTCTCCCTCATATCCACCCCACGTCTACCCCCCATTATTAATGGTCTTCCCCTAACATTATTTCATCATCATATTCCATTTCCATGCTAATAATTATTGGTGGACTACCCCTAAAATTCACCCATCCTCATTGCACATGGCCTTGTTCACTCTCTTTGACCTTCTCCATTATTTCTTCATTCCTTCCTTCCTCTGTGCCCACCAATAATTATTGGTGGACTTCCCCTAATGTCCCTTCATTGGTGTTGCATCTTATATTCCCCATTTAGTTTTTCCATTTCTTAACTTTTCCTCTCATCCTTCCCCACCAATCATTATTGGCAAACTTCCCCTAGCGTCCCTTCACTGACATTCTCTCTTCTATCCCTTCATTCTCTTTTTTCCTTGCCATCTCTCCATCTTCTCTTTACCCTTTTCCATGCTGATAATTATTGTTGGACTTTCCCTAACGTCCATTCACTAGAATCACCTCTTCTATTCCCCATTCTCTCTTCCCTCCCCTCCCTTTTCTCCACCCCACCATTTCTTGTCACTTCTTCCCCACCTCTCTATCTTCCCTTCGCCATTTTCAATATCTTTACTCTCTTCATCATACACCCTTTTTCTATTTTATCGTAATCCTCTTATCCTCATCTCATGAATCTTCACATCTTTTCCAATCCATATCATTCCTCCCCTCTTTCTTGTCTTTACATTCCTTATGCTGCCCACTCTTCACCGAATATCTCCGTTCTTGATTTCCTTCTTTTTGCATCATTTTCTTTGTTGTCCTCCCCTTCTTCCCACTCTTCATCTTGTTTCACTTCCTCTTTATCATATTCTTCCCCCTTTTCCCTCGTGCTTCCTTCTTATTTCCCCATTGATAACATGGATCTTCAGGTTTATCCCATCTTTTTTTATCATCCCACCCTCCACATGCATTTCCATGTGGTTTGTTCCATATTATTTACCTTGGTCTTCCTCACAGTGACCAAGTTCCTTCAATCTTCTCTATGTATCCACTTTGTCATCTCTTCTTCCCCCATAATTTTCACCTTCCTCCTACCCTCCCCTTCATTTCTCTACCACCCCTACCTTTTCAATCATTTTGTACTAGTTTCTCTTCTTTTCTATGATCTTCTCCACATCTTCCTGGTCCCTCATAGTTTCTTTTTTTCTCTATTCTATTGTCTCTTTCATCTTCTTTAAATCCTTCATTGTCCTCATCTCCTTCATTTTTCTATCCTTCTCTCTTTTTCTTGATTTTACCCCCTACTCTCATCTTGTTTTCTCCTTCTTTGTCTTTTCCTAGGTCCTTTCTCCTATCATCCTTCTATATTATTCCCTTCCACCTATTTTTTCTTCTCCTTTGTCTCTGTCTACTCTATTCTATACCCTTGTCTTCTTCACCTCCTACTTATATAGTTTATTTATTTTCTCAGTTCTATCATCTCTTTCATTTTCCATTATTTCTCTCCCTTCATCTCCTTCACCCTTCTTCACTATTCCACTCCCTCCATTTTGAATCTCTATCTCCCTTCTTTCATAATTTCACCCTCTGCTATGTCATTTTATCTCATCTCATCTCGTCTTCTTCTTGTTTGTCCTTCATCATTCCTTATTCCCCTATCATCCCTCTCTCTTATTCTCTTCTACCTCCTTCATTCCTTTTTTCTCCTCATCTGTCTTCATCTGCTCTATTCCATACCCTTGTCTCCTTCACCTTTTACCTTTCTTTCCCTTCTCATAATCAACCACTACTCATGTTCATTCCTTTTTTATTCTCTTTCCACTCTTACTCATTACGTCCTTCAACACATCCTCACACCTAGCATTCAAGGCCGATTGAATCCTTTCCCCATTTGCACACTATAGTTGTTCCATTATCTTACACCCCATTCTCGTCCTCCTCTCTGTAGAGTTGACCTCTCCTCTTTTCGAGAGCTTTGTCGTCTCTTCCATTCTCGTCAACCCTCTCGAGGGGGCATCATCACATCTATCCATAATCACATCTTCCCATGAAATTTTTGTCTTTGAGGATACCATGACATCAATCACCTACCACCTTCTACTCTCCCTAACAAACATTTGTTCTACTTTTTGTTTAGCAAAAGTAGATTGAATTCTTCCCCCGTTCTTACAAGTGAAAGTTTTTTCTACTTCTTGCTTAGAGAATGCTTTCTCTTTTCTTCCTCTAATAACTTCTTATTGAAGGAACACCCTCCTTAAGAAGAATCTCTTCAAAACTTTCAATCCTTGCAGCCTGGGGCATATTCATCCATCTCATCTACTTTATTTGAAAGGACACTACTTTCATAGTACCCTTCCAAAGAGGGGAAAATGTAGACACCCAAATTTCACACCTATCCAAAATTAATTAATTTCACCATTCCATTTCCCACAAAAAATGCACATTGAATTAATCGATGTTAATTATTAATTAATCTGTTTCAACCCCTAAATTAAACCCAATCTTCCTCGCATGCCAAATATTCCCCATGTCCCCCCACTTGTGAATTAAATATTCAACTTTAATTATGGACCATTCCTCATGTTTCCCATTCACCTAATCATGTTTACTTTCCATAATCATGATTACTCTAAACCCTTGAATTAATCCTACTTCTAGGCTATAAATAGAGCCTCACCCCCCCTCTTTTAGAATAAGCTTGAATATCCTGTCAGAGTTCTTGCATCCTTTGAGCATAGAACATCCCTCCACCTCGTCTTAATGCCCAAATAACCCCATTTTGATAATCCCAAATCCATTATCCCCTTGTCGATTGGTGCAAAGTTTGAGTTGATCTTGTTGTAGTGAAGGTCTTGCTCCGGTTTGAAGGAGCACCTACATTTCGAGAAATTTTAGGGTCCCATCCACATTATGTTCACCCATTCCAAGGTTTGTTAAGGAATCGTGAAGGAGAATGTATTTAGTTACTTGGTTATTTTCTTATTATTAGTGTATTTTCCTAGCTCACAGTATATGCCTTACCCAGGGGGAGTACAATAAAGAATTCTTAGAAAATGACCAAAATCATATTTTTGTGAGAAATGACTAGATAGTGAGCTAGTTTGAAATATTTTGTTGATGTTTCCAACCATGAGATAACCCTATGAAGCTGAGAAAGGTGAAGAATATACAGGTATAGGTATGTATTTGTTATTAATGTAAAAAGGGGGATAAGTTTTTTGGGGTTAGCACATACTTGTTGTACATATCTATAATCATAAATAAGCATTCAAACAATAAAACACATAAATATACCAGAAGATAAATACACAAGATATAACTTGGTTCACCCAGTGTGGGCTACGTCCACTAAGAAAAAACCAATCTATTATTCAAAGCTTCACAAAGGATATATAATGAAGATTTGTAATCTTCCACACCTTCTTTGGATGTACAGTACTTTCTTACTCACAAGCTTCTCTTTTCTCTCTCTAAGAATCACTTCTTACAATAATCTCTATTATTATGTTCTAACCCTAGTTTTCTAGCTTAAATAAGCATATACAAACTTAGGGAACTTTAGCAATGAATTTACAACCTTTAGATCACATTTTAATCAAAGGTTAGATATAATCTCATGACTTAAATAAAAACATTGCACGCATAGGAGACCAACGTCAATTACCGCAATCAATGTCTGTTCCTACTATTTGATCGACATCCATCAGCTGACTGATGTCGGTTATTGTGTAAACTTGAAAGTTGTAAAACATGTTATTTGTGAATAAATTAAGCTCCAAAACATCAACAATCTCCCATTTGGAGATAAATTGTTGCACTGTACAGTACAACTCTATCCTTGGATCCTTTCCTTGGTCTGTTTCTCCCTCTTCAAGTCTCAAACTCCAAGACCAACAAAACTGGAGTGTAGCTCCAAATTCTCCTTTGCCAATGACTTCATTAACATATCCACAAGGTTCTTATTTATATGAATTTTCTCCAGTTTCAGCTACCCATCCTCCAACACCTGCCGTATGAAGTGATATCTCAATTGAATATGTTTTGTTCTTGAATGAAACATTGAGTTTTTTGCCAGAAGAATCACACTTTGACTATCACTGTATAATCTGCAATCCTCTTGCTCCTTTCCCAACTCTTCCATGAACCTGCTCATCCATATAATCTCTTTGTTAGCCTTTGTACCTGCAACATATTCAACCTCTTTAGTAGACAAGGCCACAACCTTCTGTAATCTCAAAATCCAACTAACTATCATGCCACCTATTGTGAATACATATCCAGTGGTTCTTCTTCTACCATCCAAATCACCAGCCATCTCTAAATCAACATAGCTACATAAAGAAGTATATGACCCTCCATAACATAACTGCATGCCGGATGTCCCTCTCAAATATCTGAGAATCCATTGGAATGTTTTCAAATGTTCTTTACCTAGATTGGCCATAAACCTACTCACAACTCCCACTGCCTGTGCAATGTCTTGTCCGGTACAAACCATAACATACACAAGGCTTCCAAATGCTAAAGCATATGAAACCTGTGCCATGTACTCGACCTCCTCATGTGATGTAGGAAACTGCTATTTGCATAATTTGAAGTGTCCAACCATAGGTGTGCTTACAAGTTTTGAATTCTACATATTAAACCTTTCCATCACCTTATTGTTATAATGCTCTCGAGACAAATACAATTTTTGGTTCTTCCTATCTCTAAGAATTTGCATTCCAAGGATTTTCTTTGTAGATCCTAAATCCTTCATTGCAAATATATGAGCTAACTCTTCTTTAATCTCGATAATGTCATGCATACTAGATCCTGCAATAAACATATCATCCACATACAGTAATAAAATAATATAGCTTCCATTTTCAAGCTTCTTGAAATAAACACAATTGTTAGATTCACATCTCATATGACCATGCTCATGCATAAAACTATCAAACCTCATTTAACATTGCCTTGGGGCTTACTTGAGCCCATACAAGCTCTTTTTCAACATGTACACAAGTTTCTACTTACCCCTGACTTCATAACCAAGCGACTGCTGCATATATATCTCTTCCTCCAAATCACCGTGAAGGAAAGTCGTCTTAACATCAAGTTGCTCTAAATGCAAATCTTCTACTCCAACTAAACTCAATACAATACATATGGAAGTCATTTTTACTACAAGAGAAAAAATATCACCAAAGTCAATACCTGTTTTCTGTGTAAATCCTTTTACCACAAGCCTTGCCTTGTATCTTTTATGTTCACCCTCTTCTTCCTTGATCTTGTAAACCCATTTGTTTTACAATGTTCTCTTACTAGCTGACAACTTAACTAAATCCCATGTCTGGTTCTATTTTAAGGAGTCCATCTCCTCATCCATGCCATGCTCCCACTGCTTATGGGTCTCATCCTGCATTGCTTCTTCAAAAATTTCTAGTTCGCCACTATCAGTTAATAATAGATAAAATAAGGAAGGTGTAAATCTTTCTGGAGGTTTACTTACCCGTAATGACCTTCTTATAGAAATATGGGGTAGCTAAGGCTCATATTGGACATCTTGTATATTGGTATCCACTTCTAATAGTGACTGACGCCGGTCACTTGTAGCCAACATCAGTTCACTTGTAGCCAACATCAGTTCACTTGTAGCCAACGTCAGTTTACCCAACCGACGTTGGTTTTGCTCCTACTGACACCGGTCACCCTGACTGATGTCGATACCTGTAGATGATTGTTCTAAATATGAGAATGAATTTTCTTCCACAAACTCTTCCACTATTTCATCCTTGGGCATCAAAATTTGATCCTTATACATTCTCTTTTCATTCTATTTAATGTCATGACTCCTAACAATCTTAGAATCTTCTAAATCCCAAAAACGAAATTTGAAATCACCAGAGCCATAACCAATAAAAGTGCATCTCTTGGATGTAGCATCCAACTTTTTTCTATTTTCTTTATCAACATGTACAAAAGCTTTTGAACCAAATACTCTAAGAAAAGAAAGATCTACCTCTTTTCCAGTCCAAGCTTCTTCTAGTATTCCACCATCTAGCGCACTTGAAGGCCCATGGTTGATTAAATACACCGTCGTGTCTACTGTTTCTGCCCAAAATTGCAAGGGTAATCCAACATGTATCCTCATACTTCTTGTACATTCTATGATTGTCCTATTCATTCTTTTTGCAACACCATTCTCTTGTGGTATTCTAGGAACCGTTCTTTCTCTGCGTATTCCATTCACTGAACAATAATCATTGAAAGCCTTGTTGTAGTACTCACCATCATTGTCAAATCTAAGGCATTTTAATTTTAAATTTGATTCATTTTTCATAAGGGATTTCCATCTTTTAAAAGTCTCAAAAATATCATATTTACATTTTATACAATAAACCCATACCTTTCTTGTGGCATCATCAATGAAAGTCACATAATATTTGGACCCTACATGAGAAGTTATATGGGCTGGTCCCCACACATATGAGTGCACAAGTTCTAATTTTCATTCCATATTTGTTGCCCCACATTTGAGAAATCTCACTCTCTTTTGCTTTCCAAATATACAATGCTCACAAAAATCAATATCTACATCTTTCATATCTGATAACTTATCCTTTGTCTTTAAGATCTACATTCCTTTTTGAATCATATGGCCTAGCCGATTATGCCACATGCATGCATCTAAATCTGAAGTAGAGAACACAAAAAAGGAATCAGTAATATAGGTAGACAAATACAATGCTCCTACCTTCTTTCCTCTTGCTACAATAAGAGACCCCTTGGTAACTTTCCAAGAGTCGGCTATGAATGTAACTATGCAATCAGATTCACGTAGTTGTCCTGCAGAAATAAGATTTCTCCTGGGGCTTGACACATGCCTCACATCTTTCAATATCCATGTATTTCCATTCTGTAATTGTAGATGGACTTCCACTTTACTAGTAATATTACATGGTTCATCATCTCTTAAATAAACATGCCCAAAATTACCTTGGACATAATTTCTGAAATAAACCTTATTAGGGGTAACATGGAAAGAAGCTCCTGAATCTAAAACCCTTGATTAAATTTTATTATCAGAGGAGATAATTAGGGCATCTTGCATTACCTCATAAGATGCAACATTTGTCTCTTTACCTTTCTTTGGTACATTCTCTTTGTTTTCCTTGAACCAACAATCCTTCTTTGCATGTCATTTCTTTCCACATTTCCAGCAGGTTATTCCTCTACCTATGGATTTAGATATGCCATTTCTTGACTTTGATTTCCCATTATTCTTACTCTTGGATCTCTCATTTTATCTTCCTTTGCTTTCTACATTCAAATCATTTCCAGATGATGAATCTCCTCTAATTTTTATGTGTTTTTCTTTATTGAGGATTATAATAACCACATCATCAAAATTTAAAATATTAGAAGCATAAGTTGTATTACTAACAACCATTACCAAATTATCCCAATTATCTGAAAAAGATCATAAGAATAAGAGTTCTTTCACTTCATCCTCAAAAGGAATATTAACTGATTTTAATTAATTTACAATAGAATGGAAATCATTTAAATTGTTTGATACAGATTCACCTTCTTGCATTTTAGAATTAAATAATTTCTTCATCAAATAAAATTTATTGGAAGCACTTGGGTTTTCATATAAATTTGCTAAAGATTTCATCAAATCTACCATGGTTGTTACTTCGATAATATTCAAAGCCACTGATGCTGTCAAAATCAATCTTATAGATCCCATAGCCTTTTTGTCAAGAATTTTCCATTACTTATCAGTCATCTTTGTAGGTCTCGTCTTCTCATCCAATGGTAAGTATAGATCTTTCTGATAAAGATAATCTTCCACATGCATCTTCCATAATTGATAATTACGACCGTCAAATTTCTCAACTCTGTATTTACCATCTTTTGTCATTTTTGTAGCTCCCACTCAATTAGAAATCCCTCTGTGAGTAACTCTGTCAACACCTAAAACCATCAAACAAAAAAGCTCTGATACCAGTTGTTGGGGTTAGCACATACTTGTTGTATAGATCTATAATCATGAATAAGCATTCAAGCAATAAAACACAGAAGTATACCAAAAGATAAATACACAAGATATAACGTGGTTCACCTAGTGTGGGCTATGTCCACCAAGACATAAACAATTATTCAAATCTTTATAGAGGATATACAATGAAGATCTGCAACCTTCCACACCTTCTTTGGATGTACAATACTTTCTTCATCACAAGCTTATCTTTTCTCTCTCCAAGAATTAATTCTTACAATAATCTCTATTATTATGTTCTAACCCTAGTTTTCTAGCTTATATAAGCATATAAAAACTTAGGGCACTTTAACAATGCATTTACAACCTTTATATCACCTTTTAATCAAAGGTTAAATCCAATCCCGTGATTTAAATAAAAACATTTCATGCACAAGAGACCGACACCGATTACCCCAGCCAATGTCGGTTCTGCTAGTTGACTGACGCCGGTAAACCAACCGATGCCAGTTATTGTGTAAACATACAATTTGTAAAACATGTTATTTGTGAAACAATTAAGCTCCACAATCTCAACAAATTAAGATGTTTTCCATTAATGACAAAGGGGGAGATTGTTGGTATGTTGTGATTTAGGTGTTATCATTGATGCATAAGCACATTAATGAAAAAGAGGATGATGGAGTGGAGTTAGATGATGCTAAGTATGATGGTAACATGGATTTTCAGGTGTGTTTTTGGTTTCATGAGTTGATTCAATGAGAATTTCTTGTTATAGCAAGCCTAATTAGGTGATCTGGCTAACCTAGGTGATGGTGTGTGGGTGGTTGGAGCCTCTTAGTGGCTTGAGGAGCATACTGACAGCATGGACAACATGATTAGAGAGTATCTAGGAACTCACATGAGTTTTAGGGTACTGATACATGTTAAAGACCAAGAATCAGGTGCTCATTTGGATCAGGTATGGGTGTTAGGAGGCATGAGGATGAGTTGTGGAGCCATAAGGGCTCATGGATGCATGTAGGCAGTTGTTTCATGATGTACCAGGTATGTTAGGACCTTTTGGAGAGTTTTTATGTTGAGTTATGGTGTTATTTCAGTTGACCCTAGCCTAGATAATGCATAACCCTAAGGGTTAGTCATGCAAATGAGATGGGTTAGAAAGATGGAGAGTTATTTGTGATATGATGATGATTGGAATCGATGTAGAGGGGTGTCCTTGAGGTGTGAGAAAAAATTGGAGTCAGTTTGAAATGAATTTTTCAAGTTACGATGTTTTGTGTGAAACATGGTCCAAGAAAGGGTGTTTTGTAGCTCAAATTATCATCAAGTTTTTATGAACAAATGTTACAAAGGTAAACTTTTTGTGATGCTTGAAACCCTAGCTAGAAAGTAGTTTGAGAGATTTATTTCCTAAGTGCCCATAATTGATTGCTAGTGCATGGATAATTATTGTATGATGTATATGAATCCTCCAGGGTTCCAGAAAGGTACGGTAGAGCTTGTGGTGACGAGTGGACCCCACTCAAATAGGCCAGTTTTTGAAGAAGTTCAGTTTGGGACAAGGTTTCCAAAAGGAGTTGCTAGATAAATGGAAAATGTTTTTAGTTTGTGAGTTTTTATTTATTTCCAAGGTTTTTTTTAGGTCATGGTGATGCATAAAAATGGAAAAGTGTGCCCTATTTGTGAAGACTAGTCAAAGGGCAGCTTTGGGGAAATTTCAAGTAGTTTACATAGATGAGCTTGGTTAAAGGCCTTCCAATTGGATTTTGAAGGATTTATAATATTTTTTAGAAAGAGGATTCAGATATAATTCTAATGGTATAATTTTTGTCTCATGATAATGATATTTGATGAGTCATCCAAGTCAGTTTGTGAGTAAGAATATTATTGGTTTTCCAGGACATGATTGCTTTTGCTGAAATAATGAAGTGAATGAAGTATGATATGGATGCGTTGATGATTACTATCACCTAGAGAGTGGAGAGGGATGAATTTTGTTCCTAGTTAAGGCATTTGGAGGTCTTGAAAGTGAAAGAAAGGGTGAAAAATTGTTGAGTTTGCAAAACTGGTTTGTAGGAAACATGTTTTGGTGAAGAGGAAAGTTGACGTGGTTTGATAATATAGATGTTTAATGATGTATAACATGAATTTAAGTGATATAAAGGTCCTAAGGTTTCCATAGAGTGGTCACATTCCATAATTTAGTTGATCTTGGGTGGTCTTGAGTCCCAGAGGTGAAATTAGGGTTCCAGAAGCAATTATTTGGTGAAGCATATGAGCATGTGGCCCCATTTTATGATTTATTTGATTGTTTCAAGTAAATGTGTGACCATGTATGATTTTTAGATGCTATATTCCTCATGTATGGTGAATATGAGAGCTTGACTAAGCATGTTTTTATGATTTATGGTTTTAGCTGATCCAAGTGATGGAGTTTTGAGCATTTTTTGTGCAAATTGGATGGTTTTGGGCATGGATGATATACATGAATAATATGTTAACGTTTTAATGATTTAAATGGCATGTTATGAAGTTTAATTGGTTAAACCAAAGGAGGTAAACCAACCTCTCTTGTGTTTGAATCAAGAAGAAGGTATAAAAGTGATGTTTTGGGTGCAAAGTTGAGCTAGTTGAGTGAGTATGAAAAGTGCGACCTATGTGTGACTAATATTCATGCACAAAAGAATGTGTTGAGATTAGAAAGTGTGCATGAAAATTTTAATAATGTTTTCAAGAGTTTTTGTAAGGTTTTGAAGCATTGAGAAGCGAAGAAAGTGAAAGATTGTGCAAGTTTGAGAAGCTAGGATTTAAACAATGGTTTGAAAGTGAGCAAGATGAATAAGCTATCTCAATCAGTTGTGACAACAACAAGAGATCAGATATCTTCATAAAAAAAAATTTAGTGGGTGTTTGATCATCTTGTGGGGTTGTATCCTCCTTGTGGAGTTGATGCTTCACACAACTAGGGATTGGTGCTCCTTGTAGGGTTGGTGCTCTACTAAACTAGGGGTTGGTGTTCCTTGTGGGGTTGTTGCCTCACTAAATTTGAAACATAACAATATAAATTTTGTGTTTCAATGGTTTTTATTCCCCATGAGGGTTTCCCACTTATATCTTGTGTTATGGTGTTGATTCTCTTGTTCATGGTTGATTGCATGTATGTTATTTGATGTTGTACAAACATTAAAGGTTGGATAAGTGGTTTGTGATTTGAGTAAGTAGTATGAAATTAAATCAAAATTTTAAGTAGTGATTCACCCCCCTCTCAGTCCATTGTGCTTCCAACAGTGAATTTTGTTTATCTACCACCATTGCGAGAGGAAGGTGCAGAGCACCAAAGCCACATAATAGTGCACATAGGAGATGAAGGTCAAACATGTGTAGGAGTCCAACAAAAAATGTGTAGAAGGATGTTGAGAAGGAAAATTCAAGATTTGAGAAAAGGGTGTAGGGAGAAGATGGAATCCCATGGGAGTGTGTGAAAAGGAATATAATAATGCAATAAGGAAAATGTAAATGGGTACATTTCAGCCTAATGTCAGTGCATGCAAATACTACACAAGGGGAGAAAAAGGGAGCTAAAGAGAAGATGGTCGAGGGAGGACATGAACACACAAATGATTTGATGTCCCAATTAGATACCATAAAGTGAGAATGGAAATGAGTGTGTAGATCCCATAGAGTGGAGCATGAGATTGTGTAGCTAGAGAAAGAGGAGCTCATAAAATAATTCCTAGTAAAGGTACATAAGTGAGCAATGGATTGATAAAAGAAAAGGTCCTAACATAGGGACAATAGGGGTACATAGCTGAGTGTATGATAGAAAATTCCCAGTTGAGAGAAAGGTGTGTGTAATTAAGTGTGCAAAAGAAGATGCTCTCAACAAAGAAGTGTGTAGATGAAGGCGCATGCGGGTAATGGGAGTACCATGCTAAACGAAGTAGAGATAAGAGAATAAGAAGTTTCCCTTGAGGCAACTGAGGAAAAGTAATCCATGAAGGAGACTTATTGAGTGTGCATAAAAAATAATGCACTTGAGAAGAGAAATATAGGTAAATATCTCATAAAAGATGAGTGTGCAAAGGAGCACACAAGAAGTGAAGAGTACAATAGAGAAGGAGAAGAATTGCACAAAAGAAAATAAGTTTCCCAAAAGGTAACAAAAGATAAGTAGTCCATAGAGGAAACTACAAGAGTGTGAAATGAGTGAGGCACACAAAAAGAGGAAGAGATCCATAAATATCTCAAAGTCAAAGGAGAAGAGAAAGAGAAAGAGTGCATGAATAATGGAGGGTCCGACAACAACATAGGAGAATTATGAAGTAAAGAAAAGGTATCTCTGAAGGCAATAGAAAATGAAGAGCACTGTGAAGAGAAGGCTACAAAAGTTTTTCATGGTGAATAGCTCGCTAAAAGAGAAGTTAAGGAGAAATAGATCTAAGTAGATATCAATGAAGAAGGTGAAGAGAAAGTCACTAAAGAATGTGTGCACAAAAAAATGGGACTACCCTAATGGTGGTGCAAATTAGCTTGTAGTAATTAGTATGTTGTTTATTAATCTACAATCATTTAATTATCAGACCAAGGGATGTAGAATTTCAATATTTCTATTGCTGTATGCACAATTACAAATATTTGGGAGGTATAATAGGCAAATTGTTGTCACTACAATTAAGAAATAACAATGCTGAAAATGAACTAGATTCTTACTAAAAGTAAATACTATGGCTAATGACAAAGCATGTAAAAACAGAACACGGATAAAGGAATGAACTACTGCTAATCTAATCATGCAATGAACTAAATAAACAAACAAAAGGAGAGGGTTAACAAACCGAAAGTGGGCCTTGCCTTGGTTGTTAATCCCTCCTAAGGCATGTGTCTACAACGAATAAAAAAAATCAGATTTTTATTTCATCAGCATGAAGATTACAGTTGGAAAATATAGAAAATTATCTATCTATGGATCGAGTGATTGATCTCCATCTACAACATTATTTCCTTACAGAATAAGTGTAGAGAGAGAGAGAGAGAGAGAGAGAGAGAGAGAGAGAGAGAGAGAGAGAGAGAGAGAGAGAGAGAGAGAGAGAGAGAGAGAGAGAGAGAGGAGAGAGAGAGAGAGAGAGAGTTCTACTAGGAGTTCCAGTTAGATTAAGTAAAATATCTTAACCAAACAATCTAAAGACTACATGCATGCAACATAACTACTCAGTAGTTGTTTACATATCAATCACATAACTTAACTAATCAATCAATTGATCAACCGGTTATTAAATTATGAATTAATTCAGCTAGTTCTTTGTTAAGTTGCAACACATAATTAGGTGACAACATCGAGTTCTCTCCTAGTTCTCATAACTGCTTCTTCCATTGACACGTGTGAGCTTAGGTGTTATGTCCATGTTACATAAACTCCTTAGAATCATGACTTTATTATGTGTGTGACCTCCTTTGGCTGCAGATGCTTTACTGTGGATGATTCCTTTGCTGTGGATGAGTTCCTTTGGTTGTATGTCAGTTGTTGCATATGACTGTTTTGTTGTGGATGAGTTACCTTGGTTGTATGTTAGTTGCTGCATATAACATGTTATTTACAAACAAGGTTGGCATTATACAAAGCATCATTTAACATCATATTGCAACCAAAAGAATAAATGCATACTCATAATCCATAAAATAAAGTTAACTAGTAATAATTATATTAACTAATATTAATGCCATAAGTTTAAGTTATGATGAAAATGTCTAGCAACATTACAGGGAAATATAAGTTCAAGGCTACAAATGGCTCAACAAAATACAAAAGATGAGGTGCTTTAGAAAGGAAAATAAACAAATCATCACACTCTAGACTTAACTTCTTGAATGTCCTTATTTAAGATTCTTTAGGTTCCTCAGCTGGCTTAGGGTCTGCCTGAATGATGTTGCATAAGCATTTGAAATCCATTGGTAAAGATGTTCCTTCAGGCTCCATGAAGAAGTAACCTCCATTCCTTCTATATCTGTCCATGATTCTGTCATGTATGTCATCATCCAGTTGTTTGTCACCATACCAATGTGGTATAAGATGGTGGAAAATTGGGGGATGATAACCAAGTTTTTCCACATCCTTTAGAAACTTCAATGTATGTATTTAACATCCTTAAGGTTATAATGATATTATGATAAGAATGCATTTCTTTTTTTTGCATCTTAGGGGACATGTCTTTCCAACACATCCTGCAAGTATGTATTATCTTGTGTGCATTGAACTTAATGTGGTCCCTAAATTCTTCACGAGATTCGTTTATTATCTGGTATACTCGTTGTCTAATATCATTGTGCTCCATGTATTTACCATATTCTCCAATAATTTCCCCTGTATTTGTAACTTCACCCCTGATCATTAATGGTTGTACTTTTGACAAGTGCATGTATTCTTCCATTTGCTTTTCTCTATAGAATTCAATGTTAAAATAAGAACATAGTACCCTAGTTGGAACATCTCTAATTTAAAGTACCAGGATCCAATCCCTACCATATTCCAAGGCATAATTATACATATACAATTCACATAACAACAACTGGATCTCATGAGGCATTTTCAGGTATATTCTAAAGAAACTTCTGGCCCCACTTATATCAAATGGAATATTTGAGTTGATATAGGTGTAATTTAACTGTAACATCTATTTTTTTAAGAGAATGACATAAATGTTAGAAGGTGGCACGCACTTAAGTATGTCATTGGTCACCTAAACTGAATCTTCCTAATTTTTCTTAAGCCTTGCAATTTCCTTATCTTTGGCCTTAAGCTCCTAGTTCTTTTCCTTGATGTCCTATTGGTGTTGGAAGATTAGTTCTTCCTTTTCCCTTTCCTATTTCCCTTGCAATCGATTAACATAGTTTTCAAACTGTTGGAGCCAATAGTCTAGAAATTTTTTCTTTGTGACCATGTCCCTACAAGATGGTTTTGCAGGCTCTTTAAAAAATTCTCTAATGATAACATGCAGTTACATGTTAGCTTGTGGCAACAATGGTGAAGCAAGCTCTAATAATGTCTCAATTGTCTTCTAAATAACTGAAGAAACATCCCCTTGTACCATCTCAATCTACTCAGGTGGATTTTCTATTTGAATTCCATGAACAATTCTTGCAATGATTTCTTTAAAATCATGGGGCATATCATCCCCAACTTCAATCTCATTAGTTTGTGTTTCAAACACTACATGGTCATGTGCTTCCTTTATCTTATCTTCATCATTTGTGGCTTCATAAGCCGTTGTCTTCAATTTCCTTTTTAAATCCTCTTCCTTCATGTTTTTCATGGGTTTCCCCAACATGAACTACCTCTACATGTTCTTCCATTTGTTTAGTAGGGGTTTCTTGAACCTTTTTCTCTCCACTTTCTTCTCCCTTCTTCTCTTTTATACCCTCAATGGGCTCCACAGTACCCTATTGATCATGAATTCCAGCATCAATACTTGCTTTGTCCATGTGCATTGATGTGGCCTCAATATTCTCTTCTTTAGGTTCTTTATCACTATCAAGTGATATGGTTTCGGTCTTTGTGGCTTTTGATGTTTTTGGATTTTTAGTTCGTAGGTGGTGAGAATGCCTAGGTGGTGCAGGAGTGGATTTGGAAGATGTAGGAGTAGACTTGGAAGATTTAGGAATATGCCTAGAACATTTTCTCTTACTCTTTGAGGTGGATGATTCATGAGTTAAAAATCCAAGTAGGGTTTTGTTGGTGGTTCAAACATGCACCTACGTCTTAGATTTGGAAGAGCCGAGTTATTTGAGACACCAATGGAATCATCTCCAAGTTGTGGGACCTTGCATGCTTGAGACAGATCTCCAGAGAAGGCCACTTAATTTATCTATTTCTACTACTACTGTTACTCCTAATGCTGGAAGGGAAAACTAAGCTAACAATGCCAAGGGACCAGAGATATACAAATAAAAAAAATGGAAAACTAAATTAAGGGAGGTGATAACACTAAAGGAAGAGGGATGAACACTATCCGTTTTGAGAGAAAATGAAAGGAAAAGGCATGAAAGAAGGCTAGACATGTATAACACAACTAAAACACATTTACCAAATCAGTTTCATGGAACACAACTAAAAATGGAGTTGCAAGGGACGTAGAGTGACAAAACAAACACACAATGTAAAATGAAGGCAAGAAGAAAGAATACAAACAACTTAGGACAAAGAATAATCACAAAGATGATGCTTCCATTACTTCCATAAATGCACATAAATGTTATAATGGCGAAAGAGGATGATATCCACATACACGAGCCAAATATAGAGGTCTTCGACTTAGAATATAGAAATATGAAGTCCTTAGAAAAAAGTGTAAGGATCTAAAAAATTCCAACCTTAACAATGATTCCAACTCGTACATTTATAGATGAATTGATGGAAGAAGAAGAAGAGAGGGAGGGAAAACCTGAATTTGAAATACAACCACCAACAAGAAGCATTCAATGCCTACAAATATATCAAATGCATTTCCCCAAGTCTATTTGGTGTGTTGGAGAAGGAAGGAAGGTAGATCGGATCAAATTGAGTGGTTTGAGCAATCAGATCTACTCATTAATACACAGAAAGACATTTTCTCTTTTCTCACCTGCCAGATCCACCAAGAATTTGAATTTGAATATCTAACATTATATCCTACATAAAAAAATATCGATTGAGACTAGTTACATGCCGATCAGATCTCTGTAGCAAAATATATGGTTGTTAAAAGTTTGTCAGAGCCACCTGTGCATGCAAGACACATGGCGTGTGCTGATTGGTTGAAAGTATGGCCAACGATGGAAGTTGTTTTATCATCTCTGACATGTGTCACTCACTAATTTGTTGCAAGGATTCAGTGCTCAACTGATGTGCTTTGATTGGTTACATGTGGCACAATCAAGCATGTCAGATAATGATGTGACACAAAATGACGTAGAGGAGGGCAAAAAAGTATGTGCGCAAAAGAATGAGCCACGAGAGAAAGATAGAAGGGAGGTGCATGCAATAACAACGCACGTAGAGGAAATATGGCAAACTGATGAGTGGGAAACATATGGTCAAGGTGCAATTATTACAATGTAATGTGTGGGGCATGTGAGAGAGCCATGAACTTAGCTGATTGAAGCAAGTGCAAGGTGCATGTAAAAGAGGAAATAACTGCTGGGAAGAAGGCGAATGCATAGAAGGTGCACGCAAAGGAAGAGTGGAAAAGAGGAAAATGAAAATGGAAGGAGAAGAAGTGTAGGAGAAAAATGTGTAGGGCGAGCGAGGAAACTGCAACCAAGGAGATGTACTAAGTAGATAGTTGGAGTGCGCGCAACCTGCAATGAAGATCTTAGAGCCAAAATATGTATGTAAGTTGTCCAAATGACTAGGAGAGTTATTTGGATAACAATTTTCACCAAGGAGAATCCTCTTAGGGGATACATGAACATGGTTCTCTTCAGCAGGTGGTATATTTTCAGAAATAAGGGGTTCTATGGCTTGAGAAGTAGAAGTTGTGGGTCAAGGTTGAGAAGTGGAAGCTATGGGTTCAACTATATAGGTTGAGGAACTACCAGTACTTCTTCTTCTCTTCCTTCTTTTTTGCCAATAACTCATCAATATATTTTGACCTTGAAAAATCTTCCCACTTCACTACAGAGTGCTCTCTCTCTAATGTATGTTTGACAATGAAAGAGATGAGACAATGATGGGACATAGTTGACTTCCCTCTCTGTGATTCTCTACTCATCCTTAGTGTTTTATGCTCAAATTCAATAGGGAGAACAACCGTCTTACCATACAAAATTTCAAATGGTGTGAAGCCAGTTGTTATCTTCCACATTGTATTGAATTCCCAAACTACCTCTGGAATTCTATCTGCCCAATCTCTCCTGTGCAATGCAATATTTTTTGTCAAGATGACTTCTATTTCCCTGTTTGTTACCTACACCTGGCCATTAGATTGGGGGTGATAAGGTGTAAACATCCTATGTTTGATTTCATATTCCTTAGCTAGATTTGAAATGACTTCAACAATAAAGTGTGTACCTTGATCTATAACAATTTCTCTTGGTACTCCATACCTTGTAAAGATGTGGTCATATACGAATTTGGAAAATTTCCCACTCTTCTGATTTGGCGATGCTTTCACTTCTGTCCATTTAGTGAGGTAAACTATGCAAACCAAAATGTATTCCTTCTACTGAGATAGGATCTATAGGACCAATGAAGTCTAAACCCCATTTTTCAAATGACTATAATACAAACTGAGGCTGCAATGCCATCTCATCTTACCTAGTGGGCTTACCCATTATTTGGAATCTATCACACCTCATGGTATATAATGTTGCATCCTTATGCAGTGTTGGCCAATAATATCCTGTTGTTAACACCTTTTGTGTTGTTCATTTTGCAGCAAAGTATCCTCCACATGATTCACTATGGCATGCTCTGAGGACATAATATATTTCATCATCATCTATGCATCTCCTCATAACATTATCCTGGCCTGTGTGAAATAAAAATCCATCTATCTAAGAAAAATTCACACTTTTCTCAACTATGTATTTCTTTTTAGAATATACATAGTGTGGAGGTGTCTTACCTAAAACCAAATAATTGGTTATATCAGCATACCAAGGTGTTATGGTAGAAATGAAAAATAGGTGCTCATCTAGGTCCCCTTCAATCAATTAACATAATATATTTAATTAATCATGACCCCTTCATCCTATACTAATATTCATCCTCACATTATTAATTAATTTAATTATGTTAATTTCACCCTCACACCTCCACCTCATCATTACACCTCACCTTGGACCCATTCCAGGGGAATTTAACTCACAATGACCGAGTCATCACTCTCAGCACTGAGTCATCACTCCCAGTGTTGAGTCACCACTTAACCTAACTAACTAAGACTTCTTCCTAAACCTAATTGGACTTCTTCTATGACCTTCCTACCTTCTCTCATGTGAAATCCACTTCCCTAAGTGGAACTCAATCAAAATCACACCAAAAATAGTAAAGATCTACCTATTTTTGGTAAACCTAGACTTTCCCACCTTAACCGATGCGTCGGTTATCCCTCGACCGATGTTGGTCACCTAACCGCCATCAGTTACCTTATATACACTTTCACAACTCTTTACATGGGTTGGTCATTCATTTATTGGAGGTTGATTGCATTCAAGCATGAATCTTCAAGCCCTCTACATCCAGATGATGAACACACACAACCACAGTGCAAGACAAGCATCTAGTTTTCCCTTCCAGAGCATTGGAATACTCACAGAAGCACATAGGCCATATTGCCGCGAACTGGACTCAAGCACTTCTTCTCTGATCAACCATCAACCATTCCAACTCCCAAGATCTGTAAGACATCAAGTAAGTATTGTGATTCTAATCATTTTTTCTTATTCCTTTTGTAGATCTCTTGCTTCTTTCAGTAGTTTATTTCCTTTGTTGCATGTACATCACCTTCTTCCCACCAACCCACTATTCAACCATCCCAAGACTTTTCACCATTCTAAACCTCCTTCTTAGTATCCCTGAGTCTTCTCAGCCATATTATGACCCAAACCACACTACCCTCACTCTCTGTGCAATCAAAGAGAGCCTAAAAACCTCTTTTAAAAATTTACTATCAAATTGCCCCTACCAACATCGGTTCCCTTAACCATCATCGGTCTCCCCTCTCTACCGGCATCGGTCACCAAACCGATATTGGTCACTGTGTTTTCTGTTAACCTTCACCAAACTTCTCTAACACCCTAAAATCCACCCAGACCTTACCAGATACCTCTGTGACCTTACCTAACACCTTGTGACCTGTCCTAACCAGAAACATACCTTTCCTGATGCTAGATTAGTTTATATTTCAATACTTTGCTTAATCTAGTTTGTTGATAACATTTTGAGATACCTAAATCAAAGTTTAGCAATAGGACCTTTATTTCTCATATTTATTTCATTGATTTGATAAAAACAGAGGATTGACAACCATTCGAGGAAGCATCACACTTCTTAGATCTAGCCTTGCTAGGCAGTCCTCTGAATTTTGCTATTTAATATCTTTTGGTGGTCTTGCTTTGTATCTACAAGTAGTCCTTCCCAGAAAAAAGGAGTTCTCTACAATCATCTTGGATAAAGTCAGTAACGTGTGCATTCAACCTTCAACCTACATATCACAGGTATTCCTCCTTGACCTTTTACCTTATCTATTTTATCGCACAACTTATTTGGTGAAACATTTTGGCATGCCCAGTGGGACCCATCAAGGGTTCTTTTGCATTGTTCATTCCTAGGTGAAAGATTGTGTGTCTATTTCCTTTTGAAAGAGTTCACATTAAATTTTCTCCTTTGGAACATTCTTTCTCTTCTACTTGTCTCATTGACACTCGTATTTTGGACTAAAAAGAACCATTCTTTTTATTTTTGTATTGCATTAGTGAAAGACATACTCTTGCCCTATTCATCATTGCTCTCATCGAATGTCATTGTGGATTTGGGTCTAAAATATTTGCATATCATTTCTGAGTGTTGCATCTGTAGCTCATTTAAAAATTGTGGGCAACCTATATGCTGGAAGTCATGCCCAGCTGATGGTTGAAAAATTGAACCGTAGTGCACACTTTCTTCTCTACACCAAACCACTAAAAATAAATTACTCATTTTCTTAAACAACATCCTACCTAGAAGAAGTTGTCAATGATCACACATCAGAGGATTGACAGTGGGCTCCAAACTGGTTTCTCTGTCCAGTCATTATCTCAGAGAAAGGACCTCCCTCGCCAAAACTTACCTGAAACTATCCTTAGTTGTTGGATTTTCATAGGGCACCTTTTATCAAACCAAAAACTCTACTTCTATTCACAAGTCAGTCCTAAATGGCATAAGCCAGAACATAAAATCCACCACATAGGATTTCATGTTTGCTAGTTTTTGCTTGATCTGTGTTTTGAGGTGTGAGTTCGTTTTCTTCATTCTTCATTCCTTTCACACTCCATAATCATAGTTGGTGTATTCCGACTCTTTCTGAGTGTGTTAGGGTCAATCATTGCCATACTCAGGTTTCTGGGTTGGTCTTTTATTTGATCTAAATCACCAAATTTAATTTTTTCCATCTTTTCACAAATTTCACAGTGACCGGCATCGGTCCAGCGACCATCATCGGTTTACTCATCTAACCATCATCGGTTTACTGACCGTTGTCAGTTTCCTACTGTTTTGGTCATTTTAACCAAAGTAGCATTCATCACATTTTTGTTCTTTCTGGGTTTCCTCAGTTACCTCACCATATCTCTGTGTCTTTGAAATCACTGTCAAAGTCCAGATTTGCTTCATTTTCATCATTTATTACCACATTTACAAATCCTTTTATTTTCCATAGTAACCGGTATCGGTCCTCTGACCGTCATCGGTTACCCTCTGTCACCAACACCGGTTACCCAACCACCATCGATCTCTGTGTTTTAATTTTTCAATTAAAACAACGACCAATTTTCACCTTCTGGAACTATTTTCTCCATTCCTTTTATGCTTCTGTGTCATTTACAGAGATCAAATTACCAGTCTACTATAAGTCACATGGTTTTGACTCATAGCCAAGCCAACACCCTCATATTCCATGCTAGCCTTCAGCCACTCCCACCTAGCCCATCACTCACCTTCCATTCTATCACCTATGGATCCCAGTCAGCCTATTACCATCAGTACCAGTGATGAGGAGTTTGCAAGACTCCTTGATCAAAACCCTATTGCTTTACAATATTATTTAGCCCATTCATCCACTTGGGATTCATCAGGGAAGCTTGTATATGACATGCCTGTGTCCATTCCTCCTACCCTCACACCCACTTCTGCATCAGCTACTACTAGCTTGGCTTACCCTCTTCCACCTTACCACCTGTGGTGTCCCAACTTGACCCTACATCATCGATATCTGTTGCACCTATGACATCTGTCACGCCTTTGACATCAGTTTCTCCTGTGATGTCAACCATTCCTTTATCAACTACCTTGAGTGTAGGTCTATCTGCACCCACCACCTCTCATATACCTATTGCATCTCAGCCACCCATGGTGTCGGAAACCCATACTCCCTTCCAAAACATTGTCCTCTCCATCCCGCAGTCTCTTCCTCCAATTACTACGAGAGTTGTTACATCCACTCCACCTACCTACACTTATCACCAACAACCCCTATCTCATCTATCACTTATTCAGGATACTTTCCACCTGCATCTATTCCTCCCTCACAATTTTCATACTCAGCACCACCATATACTGGGATGCCACCCACATCATACCTTCATCATCTACCCCCTTATACTGCAGGGGGTGCCCAGTCATCACAACCTACTAACGATCTTATCAAAATGATGATGGAAAAGATGTAGACATTGGAAGCATCGGTCTCCGGCTCACGTAATTCTCTGACATACGACAAGATTTGCAATGAGCCCATTCACCCATCCATTCCAATTCATCCATACCCTACACATTGGGAAATGCCTAAATTCAACCAATTTAACAACAAAGAAGACCCGCAACAACACTTGCAGGTCTTTTAAACATGGGTGTTATCTGATCGCTCATGATGACACTTTACTCTTACAAACATTCCCAATGTCCTTGACAGGACCTGCTTGGATTGGTATAGTGCTCTACCTAGGCACTCCATTTTCTCATTCAACCAAGTAGCTCAAGCTTTCCTAGACCACTTTTCTATCAATATTGTCAAGAAAGTCACCATGACCGACTTGTACTCGACATGCCAATACGAAGATGAATCTATCACATATTTTGTCACTCGTTGGCGAAACCTAATCAACCAGCTCACATTCCAACTACCTCAAACTGAGTTAATAGAGTTGTTCACCAGGGCTTGTGCTAGGCACATCTCACCAACTCTCCAAGTTCAAACCTTCCACATGTTCGACGAGGCATTCACCATGGCCCGAAAACTTGAAATTCATGCCATTGAAGAGAAGAAGATACAATTGCGTAACAAGAACATTGTGTTTAAATCAAATGATACCTCTTCTTCTTCCAAACCAAAAAATAATTACTCCAAAGCAAAAGGATCTGCCCACGCAGTAGTTTTGAAAGCCGACCCATCTCACCCATCCAACCAATCAAAGCCTTCTTCCAACCTTTCTCCTATTCAGGATTTCCAGTTCAAGTGGGAGCAATGAAAATACACTCCCATAGGAGAACCCTACTCTTTGGTTTTAGAAAAAATTCTAAAATCCAGAGCAATCACTCTTCCACCCATCAAACCACATACTGGTTTTGACCCCTCTCATCCTATGCCTGCATGGTACAAAGAAAATGATTACTGCAACTATCATCGCATTAAAGGTCATAGCAACAGTAATTGTATAACTTTCAAAAATATCATCCAAGAAATGTTAGATAGTGGAGATCTCATCTTGGATAACCCTAACACACTGGCTAATCAAAACCTTCACATCTTCAAGAAACCATTCCCAAACCACACCCCATCATCTAACCAAACCAGCAAACCTTCGACCAATGACAATAACATTTCGTGAGGTTCATGTTGTTTTCGACATCATACCAGCTCTTCCTCAATTTCCTCCTACTCCATCTATCAAGGAGATTCTTGCACGAGCTCTTCATCCATGGAGGGACTTGTTTCATCTACTCCTTTACCCATATAGGAGTCTCCCTTATCTCCCCCTTCACCCATGGAGGAGTCCACCATATCTGCCGAGACAGTTTCCCCACACACCTCTCAACCTGACAAACAACCCACAGTATTTACTCTCCTACCCATGGGAGAGTCATGCTTACCTTCCTCTTCACCAAAAGATGAACCTACCTCATCCTACTTGTCATCTCCCCTACCCATAGGGGATCCATTAGCAGCACCCCTTCCTATTGGTGACAATTCTCCATTGGCTTTCAAGGATCCTGTTGATTTTCTCTCGGCTCTTTTACCCACAGAGTCTGAAGCCAACCATTTCCCTGTCTCACAGACATTATTTACAGGGATTACTACCAAATCAACATCATCCCCCCTACAATGGTGCCATTTTCATGTTTGGCTGACCACTTGGATTATGTCAACAATTCCATGCTTTGGGGACACCTTCGGCTACCTTTCTCAACTCAAATGCAAATGTTGTCTGCTGATACTTCCACGATCTATCCAAAGGTGTTTCAGAATAACCAAACCAACCATGCCCATGCCAGTTGTAGCGACCTCTTCTTCATCACCCTCACCCACACCTAAACCTTTACCATCAACTGAAATTTTTCCAATGCCTAAAGCCTTACCTACATCTATATCTTCCTCCATGTCCAAACCCATTGCCACATTGGGAGTCATGCCGACATCAAGCCTAGTCCATCCCCCTATCAAACTAGATTTAGCCACATCCTCACAAGCCAATACAAAGACTATTCCCCCACCTAAGAGGAAGACCCAACCTCTTAGGCCACATACACCAGCTTTCACCCACTACCCCTCTGTCACCTTCACCACTTCCATCTATCCTAGGGCCCCACCCATCAACCTTGGCCAAGTAGCCTCCTACCCAAGGTAAACCAAAAGCACAACAACTCACCTCCTCATCACGATCCTCTGTTACACCCAAATTACCTACACAACTTACATCTTCACCATCACCTGCATCCTTTTTACCACCTATACCTACACCACTTCCAGTATCCTCATCATTACCTATGATATTTCCTTCTCTTCAACCAGTACCTTCCACCTTGCCTCTTCCCACAACCTTCACCACACCTCCATTATCACCTTGGCTAACCTCGTCCCCTTCTGCCATCTACCTTCCCTTCTACATCATGCACTTCTTCTTCACCTTTACCCAAGAAGGTGCAACCAAAGTCCAAAAACCCACTACCCTCCAAAGAGGTAGTTAAACCTACACCACCTTCAACCACTAGTTCATCTGCTACATCTTTACCCAAGAAGGTGCAATCCAAACCTAAAACCATACTACCTACCAAATAGGTGGTCAAATTGACTCAACCTCTATTCCACCTCCCATGGTGCCTCTCCCACCAAAATCACCCACACTTCCATCTAGACCCACACTTACTTCACATTGTGATCCATTGGCAGGGTCTTATGCCAAACATCTTAGCTAACCTTTTGGAAACCTCTGTCATCACATTGCCACCACTTAGACCTTACAACCCACTCAAACCTAAACCAGAAGGGTTTGACGATACAAAAATTTGTGCTTACCATCGTGTGCCAGGGCATGATGTGGAAAACTGTAAGGCTCTTAAGACTATTCTTCTCCAACTATGTCCTCCCGAAGAAAATTTGATGATGATGATCTTTTAGATGAGGACCTATTCCACCTCCACCTATCACCACACATCCTCATCCCTTACCTATTCAGCAACCTTCATCTCCCCTCCACAACCCTTTTATCCTCCTCCAACATTTGAGATCAATATGGTCCACATAAGAGAGCTAGCCAAACCTCCACCAAAATGCCAATGTGCTGCATTATTTTCACAAAACTAGTATATGCCCTCACCATATTTTTTCCATCCTGTCGCTACACCTATCATGACTCACTTTCTCCTTTACCACACATTAATATGGTTAACATTACCACTCGAGCCCAGAAGGAAAAGGAAAGGAGAAAACAACCAGCCCATCCCACTCTTTTACCCAATATCCCATCTGCACCTGCACCAAAAATCACCATCCATGGACCCACATACCCTATTTCTGATGGGGTTTCCCATCGTACAATGATTAAACAATTACACCAATCTCCTCTCAAAATGTCTTTGTACGACCTTGTCCAAACCTCTGAGTCTCATCGACAGGCCCTCATTGAGGTTCTGTAATCTATTGAGGTTTTACCTAATGAACCTACTCCTGTGGCATCCATTATCACTCCTCACCATGTGGCCTCTCTCACCACTTCATCCCCTTCCTCTACACCCACTACCACTCATCAAGTAGCCACTCTCAGTTTCTCTGATGAAAAGATTGTACCTCTCCAATCAGATGATCCTGATCCCACCCTATTTATTTCCATCTACATTGATAATATATGCATTCGACGTGTTATGATCGATGGTGGTGCTAGTATCAACATCATTTCTTCCCATGCATACAACCAAATGTGCATCCCTACCAATTACATGCATAATAACCTAGTTATGTTGCATTCATTCAATGATGCCATGACTTCCACCCTTGGCACCATCATTCTCCACATTCATGTGGGCCCCCATACCATTCCAGAATTATTCTATGTCTTAGAGGGGGAATTCCAGTACAACATGCTGCTTGGCCAACCTTGGATCCATGCCATGGGTTGTGTTCCTTCAACCTTACACCATTGTTTAAAATTTGAACATGAAGGACACAACTATACCATTCCAGCCAACCCTTCACCATTCAAGACCTGTAACATGTTGTATCGACCCAATGATGTCCTTATACCAGTTAAGGCATCTACCACCACTACCACTTCTTCCCTTCACCCACGACCCCATCCACCAATGTTGCCACTACCTCTTCCACAACTAACTCCTCTATTCCCACTGCTGTCATAGCTTCTGTAGCTGACCCATCAGCCAACCCATCTACTTCTCAACCAACCAATGCTTCTTCTTCCCAACTGTCCAGTAATTCATCCATTCCTACTACCCACATATCAACTACTGATCCCTTAGAAGGTGTTTTTCAATGCCTCACTCTGGGGGAGTACTACCTTTATAATATTGACACATTCCTTACTCCTCAAGAGTATGGTAAACTTCACCAACATCCCCACTATGATCACCACATAGGTGAGGTTTTCCCTTATGGTCCTCCCCACCTTCACACCAACTTAACGTATGGGGGACTTGATGCTTCTACCTACTCACCCGAGCCACCTTCCCAAACTTGACCATTTTCATCCAACCTTCAATCTCTCACCAACCACCACTTCACCCACACCTTCCTCCATCATTGTGCTTGGAAGGGATTTGGCTTTGGTTTCTATGAACAAGGCCACCATACTGTCATCCCATGCACCACTCGTAAGCATAAAGACCACAGTGGTATTGGATTTTCTGAACCATCTCCCAAGAAGGCCCGAGTCAAACTCATTGAGGATGATAAACATTCCCCACCCCATTCACCAACTTCACCACCTTCACCTACAGAGTCTATGGATCCAGAATCCATTCCTCCTAACTTTTTTTTTTGTGAACACCATTTCCCTGGGACCTCTAACTTATCAACGAGATGGTGAGGCTCCCTCTTCTCTTCCCTTCCTGTATCCTGACATGATTGATGATGATACACCTTCTATTAACATCATTCAATGTCAGGATGATGAGTCTATTCTCACCTACCTTGGTGCAGAAGATTCTTATATTCACTGGTCATTACCTTCTGAGACACAAACCATGTTGAATGAATCGACCATCAAAATCAATATTCACACTCAGGATGACCCACACATTCTAAAAATAGGCCAATCTTTAGATGTTGTTGAACAGGAAGCTTTTACTTCTTTCCTCTGGGATCATAACAATGCTTTTTCTTGGTCCTATGCTGATATGCCTGGTATTGACCCAAACATTGTGGTCCACAATATCATAACTATTCTTGAGGCCAAACCCATGAAACAGAAGCTGCAGAAAATGCATCCTCACATTTCCCTTCTTGTCAAAGAAGAACTCCAATGCCTTCTTTCAGTTTCCTTCATCCTACCCATTGATTATCCCCAATGGATCTCTAACATCGTTCCTGTCACAAAAGTGACAGGGGGACTCCACATTTGCATGGATTTCCACAACCTTAACTTAGCTTGCCCCAAAGATGACTTTCCTTTACCTAGTATTGACCAACTAGTTGATCTCACCACCGGCCATGAGATGTTATCACTCATGGATGGTTTCTTGGGTTATAACCAAATATTACTTGCCCTAAAAGATCAACACAAAACCACCTTCATCACTCCTTGGGGGACCTTCTGCTATCATGTCATGCCCTTTGGCCTTAAAAATGCTGGTGCTACATATCAGCGGATATGACTTATATCTTTCATGACATTATGCATCACATATTGGAAGATTACATTGATGATCTTCTTGCCAAATCCAAACATCGGGCCAAACACCTTACAATCCTTAAGGTCATCTTTGACCGTCTCATCAAGTACTGTGTTCACCTTCAACCTAAGAAGTGTGTCTTCATTGTTCTCTCTGGCAAGCTCCTTGGTTTTATTGTTTCTTTGCATGGCATAGAAGTTGATCCCACTAAAATCAAGGCTATTCTCAAAATGCCTCCACCTACTAACCTTCATCAACTTTGTAGTTTGCAAGGAAAGTTGCAATCTATTCATCACTTTATTTTGCAGCTTTCCGACCGCTACCATCCATTTCATCATCTCCTCAAAAAGGATGTCTCCTTCAAATGGGATGATGAATGCCACAAAGCCTTTGATGCCTTAAAACAATACCTCCTCCAACCACCTGTGCTCATTCCCCCTAAGGATGACCAACCATTTTACCTTTATATTTCTGCTACTGATCATTCCTTGGGTGCCATGCTCACTCATCGTGATGAGAAACACAGGGAACAAGTGGTTTATTATATAAGCCATACACTTTTAGACTACGAAACTAGATATACTCACGCCAAAAAACTCTGCTTAGCCTTAGTTTTTGTCACCACTAAACTTCACCATTACCTACTCAACCACAAAACCTTTGTTTTCACCAATACTGACCCCTTACATTACATGTACACTAAGCCTTACCAACATCAACGTGTTGCACATTGGCTCATGCTTCTTGCAGACCTAGATCTCAAATTCACCCATCAAAAATATTTCAAAGGACAAACAATTGCTGACCAACTCACAGATGCACCTCTCTCCAGAAATCAATCCTCTAACTTTGATTTCCCTGATGAATCCATCGCTACCCTCTCTTTGGACGATACCATTTACCAGATGACCTTATTCTTCGATGGTTCCAAATGTCAACATGGGGGTGGTGCAAGAGTTATCCTCATTCCTCTTGATGGTGAGCCTATGCCATTATCTTTCAAACTAGATTTTGATTGTACTAACAATATCACTGAATATGAAGCACTCATGTTAGGTCTTCAAACCGCCATAGCCTTAGACATTAAATCAATTAATATCTTTGGTGACTCTCAACTGGTTGTGAACCAAGTTAATGGTATATACCAGTGTCGTAACGAGATACTTAAAAGTATAAACATCATGTTGACATACTTTTGACTACCTTTGACCATTATGAACTTCAAACTACCCCGCATTCCACTAATAAATTTGTGGATACCATGGCCTGTCTTGCTTCTCAAATCCCCACTTTCACCCTCTGACTCAAAAATATTTGTCACAGTACAAAGGTTGCAATCACCCTCTTATCTATTTTGAGACATCAACCTTGTAGGAAACATTGAAACTGACCCACGTGACCTTTGGTATAAGTAGTTTGCTGACTACCTTTCCCTTTCCATTCTACCTCCAGATCTTACTCACAATGGACAACGAGCCTTTCTCAAAAGTGTCTCTCGCTATGTCATCATGGGTGGTCTTCTTTATAAATGTGGTTTTGATGCTATCCTCTTACGATGTCTTACAAGTTTTGAAATTCCCTACACCATCAAGGAAGTTCATGACGGAATTTGTGGGGGTCACTTCAGTGGTTTAGCTGTCACTAAGCACATCCTTCACCTGGGCTATTACTGGCCAACCCTAAACCATGATTGTTGTGACTATGTCAAGCGTTGTGTGAAATTTCAGCAACATGCTAATCTTCATCACACCCCTAGTCACATCCTTACAGGTCACACGAGACCTTTGCCTTTCTCTCAATGGGGTTTGGATCTTGTCAGGAGAGATCAATCCTCATTCTTCCCAATGCCATCAATGGATTATTACTACTACTTGAGTATTACACTAAATGGGTGGAAGATATACCTCTTATTTCTACAAAAGTTGAGAAAATCTATGAATTCATCAACCATCACATCATTTTTCGCTTTGGTGTCCCTCACTACCTCATCACTGATAACGAAAAAATTCAAAAACAAAACCCTACGGAAACTCTGTGATGCCTTCAGCATTCAACTTAGTTTTTCTTCACCTTATTATCCTCAAACAAATGGCCAAGCTGAATCAACCAACAAAACATTAAACAAAATTCTTATGAAAGTGGTTGATAATATTGGAAAGGATTGACACATGCACATTCCTTTTGCCTTATGGGCTTATCATACTAGTATTTATACCTCAACTGCTGGCACGTCTTTCTCTTTGGTCTATGGTACAAAGGTTTTCTTGCCTCTCGAAGTCCAAATTCCATCTCTTCATATCTCACTCAAAGATATGCTCAACAATGATGATTTTCACTAGGATTGTTTGGCACAACTTGAGTTATTAGACGAGTATCATCTAAATGCTCTTGATCACCTCGAAATCTACAAAAAATGTATCAAACGTGCCTATTAAAAACGTGTCCATGAATGAACCTTCAAGGTTGGCGACCTTGTCCTGAAGGAAAATCAACATGTAACAAAAGAGAAGAAAAGTAAATGGGGCAAGTTTTCTCCTAATTCACTTGGACCCTATATTGTTACTCATACCTATGGATCAGGTGCTTATTGTTTTTCTTCACTCAAAGGAAAACCTAGACCTGAGCCCCTCAATGCCTTTCATCTTTGACCATTCTATTTTTGAATCAAGTCCTAGATCACCTTGTGTTTATTAAGCACTTATCCCTTGAGCACCATTCACCTTCCACTTACCTATTTTAAGGATCAATGACTAAATAAGAATCATGTGATTACCTGTCACCTTTCACCCTTATCTTCAATATGAGTACTACGGCTCTACTCATGACATGATTCTCATGGATACTTTTCATCCTTTTCAGGATGGAATCCCATGGTTGTTCATCACTTAAAACCTTTCTTTCATAGCTAACCTTTGTGTGCTATGGTTTTGTCTTCATAAAAGAAGCCTATACTTCTCTATAGTCTTGTCCATGACCTAAAAATCCAAAAAACAATTCAAAAATAATATACAAGATTTTTCAGATTCAAACTCCTTGATTCAAACTTCTAACAAAAAGATGACTCCCTCAAAAAGGACATCTATCTTTCTATATTACTTCTATAAATAGACTACTCCCTCGAAGGACAACTATACAAAGCTAGCCATATTATACATAGTCTATCACAAAAAGAATACTATTCCTATAAAAATAAAATAAAATAAAAATATTTTGAAGCTTCCCGCATTGATCAGCTTCACGAAAACCTCAAGGAGATACTCTACTCATCCCACATAGAATTCCCGAATAGATCAGTCTATAAAAACAAAAGCACAAAGAAAAAGATGAATTTTTCGTCATGGACTTGTCTATTTTGATCTTGGGTCTCTTGCCAAAGAGGCATGCTGTTTCACACCAGGTTATGCTAAACCAACTTCTTTCACCTCACCACTTTTCCTCTTTAATATTCTACCTACTCAAGGAACATGCCATAAATGTGACATTTTGTGATCATGTGACTTTCTTCACCCTTATAATAGTCAATCATGCAACGCCTTTAGGGTTTAATGTTCATACGCCAATCTTTGGTACAATAGACTCGTAATGGTTCTTACCAATTAGACAACTTTTTGTCTCCTCTTACCATTCCCATCTTTTCTTCCTTATTGATCCTCCTTTATAGGACCAGACCTTCGAAACCTACAATCTAGGAATTCCTTTTCCACTAAAATCAACCATGCCTATTCAACATATACTCAACCATGCCTAAATGACCTAAACTCAACCATGCCTTTTTGACCTAAATTCAACCATGCCTATATGACCTAAACTCAAAATTCCCTAAATTACCTAGACTCAATTATGCCTACAACCTACCGACCCATTCATCTCTCCTCATCATATTTTCCCCTAGACTATGGGAGAACTACATCGTCATGAGTGTAGAACAAGGATGGAAGCCTGTGAAATATATTAAACTCAATCAACCAAGTATAATAGTGTAGGCTAAAATATTTATACATATTGGATAGCCTGGACACAAACAAATGAGAAGTTACAACAATGCAACAAATATACAGTAGCTTCCAATATTACATCCGGGAAGCATATAATTGTTATAACAATCATAAAAATTATACCCGTGAAGAAATAAAACAAATATGGTTAATAAAACCAAATAACAACAATATTTAATTAATAACAATAATTAAATAATTAATTATATAATGCATAATTAATTAACCTAACATTACCCCCCTTAATTGTGCATTGTGTCAACGGATGAGGAGAAGAACTCTCCGAACAACTCAAACTTGTCACGTGCAAGTGACTTTGCGAAGATATCTGCTCGTTGTTCAGCTGTTAGACAAAATTGAAGCTGGATGTTATGCTTCAACACATGCTCTTGTATGAAATGAACCTGTACCTCAGTGTGATTTGTTCTTTCATGAAACAATGGATTGCGAACAATCTTGAGAGCACCTTCATTGTCAACATACATGATGGTTGGTTTGTTCTGTGGTATTCAAAGTCCTTCTAGTATGCGACATAGCCAAATCACTTCACAGACAACTTCTCTTGCAGAACGATACTTGACTTCTATGGAAGAATGAGAAGCAAAGTGTTTTTTCTTGCTTCCCCATGATATTGGTCCATATCCCATAAAAAATACAAATCCTGAAGTGGATTTTCTATCATCAATATTGCCTACATGATCTGAATCCGAATATCTAGTCAAGAAGAACTTGTCGTTCTTCTTGTATTTTATACCAAGATCCACTGATCCTTTGAGATATCTTAAGATGCACCTCACTACTTTCCAAATGTAAACTTTGGGTTCTTGCATGAAATTGGATAGATAGCTTACTGCAAAGATGATATCTGGTCTAGTTAAGGTCAGGTAAATGAGATTCCCAATCAACTGCTCATAGAGCATGGCACTTACCTCAGGAGATGGATCTGAACGAGATAATTGCAATGTGTTCTCCATAGGTGTAGCAATTGGTGTGCAATCCATCATCCTGAATTTCTCGAGTGTTGTCTTGGTATATTTCATATGAGAAACAAAGATGAGATTCTCTTTTTGCCATACTCCCAATCCAAGACAATAGTTCATCAGCTTGATATCTGTCATGTCAAATGATCGATTAAGATCTTTCTTCGTTGCATCGATCATCCTCACTGAATTACCAGTGATGACTAGATCATCGACATAGACAATGACAATCACAATCTCTCCCCTTGCTTTTTATGGTAAATATTGGGATCATATGGATTTCTAACAAATCCATGTTGTACAAGATGCTCATCAATCTTGATGTACCATGCCCAGGGTGCCTGTTTAAGGCCATATAGAGATTTCCTGAGTCTGCATATCTTTGCTTCTTGACCAGGTACTACATATCCCTCAAGTTGAGTCATGTAGACTTCTTCTTGTAAATCTCTATTTAGGAAGGAACTTTTTACGTCCATCTGATGAAATTTCCAACCAAACTGTGAAGCTAGAGCAAAGATCATCCTGATCATTTTGATCTTAGCTATCGGAGAAAATATCTCCTCATAGTCAATGCCTTCTTTTTGTGTATACCCCTTTGTTACTAGTCTCGCTTTATACTTGTCCACTATCCCATCTACTTTTTATTTTGTTTTGAATATCCATCTACGTCCAATGGGTTTCTTCCCTGGCGGAAGATCGACAAGCTGCCAAGTTTTATTTTTCATTACTGACTGATATTCAGAGTTCATGGCATCTTTCCAAGATTTTGACTGTAGGGTTTCCTGGACTGTAGAGGGTTCATCAGACTTGATAACTCTACTCATCAAAGCAAAGTTAACTTCTTATCTTGCTTTGCTATAAGTCCGTGGTCTAGGGGTGGATGTATCTGGTGGAGCATTGTTGATCAGAGAACACTTGACAGAAAGCACACAAGAAGTCTGTATGGGAAAACATGTCATATTCAAAGGTACGAACATAAAGGGAGAACACATGCGTAGAACATAAGTTCAAATTTTCAGGACTTAGTCATTTTCACTCATGAAGGTCTATTTTTAGAGATGGCATGCAGAGCACACAAATGAGGCAAAGACATGCACACAAGACATTGGCTATTATTGGAGGATTGGATACGAAGCACTTTGCATGGACATAGGCTGAAAATAGATCTATTACTGTCAGTTAACTATCAATAGTCTATTGTTAGCATACTTGCATGTGTGGCTAGTTTTGTAAAGGTGCATGGCTAATAATAACATGTGACCTATTTTGGGAATGGATAAGCGGTGAAGGGAAAGTCCCCACCCTTATATATATATGTAGTAAACTGTGTAATAGAGAAAGAGGAGATATATATAGATATATAGATATGTTGTTAATTCTGTTACACATATACTATTGTTATTGTAATGAAGCTTTTGTATATTTATTGCATTGAATATAATGGAGGATATTGACTGAATCTAAGTGTTAGTTTTATGTGTACCGAAATTTAGTATGTTTTTGATCTCATCATGGTCAGTACTTAATTTTGTTCTCCCTTAGGTATAGATCTAGTATGCTATGTAGAATGATGTGTTAGTAATGGAACTATATGTATCTCTTAAGTCTTCATCATGCTAACATCCTGCAACAACAACCCTAAAGAGGGACTTGGTACCTTTACACGCTTCAGGTGAGCACTCAGTTTAGGTTGAGTGATGTGCCAACGCGTCTAGGGTCTTATTGGATTTGTATCACTAAATTCTAGGCTGCATTAAGCATCCATTCTTACATTTCGTAATGTGCTAGTACAACACTTGGGCATACACTGAATAGTTCCCATGGGTTGTGGTTCTATCATATCAACACCATCATCCCCATCATCACTTTCCTCATCTTTGGGAACATCAATTTCAATTTTTACAACTGGTGAAGAATCTACATCCAGTGAGTTTGGAGGAGGATGCTCTGCTTGCTTATTCTAAAAAAACTCAACATCTCTGCTGGTGTGGACTTTTCTGGTCTTTGGATCCATCAATCTATACCCAAAAGTCTCTTCATTATACCTAATGAAGATGAGTTTCTGTGACTTCATGTCTAATTTATTTCTGTTCTACTTGGGTATGTGCATACTTGCTTTGTACCTGAATACTCTAAGGTGTGAAATATATGGTTTCTACTTTGACCATGCTTCTTGTGCAATATATGGGCACTCTGTTCAACAAATACACTGTTGTCTTTGCTGCTTCTTCCTAGAATGTCTTTGTAAGTCCAGAGTCATCGATCATGGATCGCACCATTTCCATGATAGTACGATTTATTCTCTCAACAAAATAATGTGTGGAGGAGTCATTTGTCAACGAATCCCGTGAGTTTGTAGGTATTATTTGAACTCATTACTAGTGAATTCACCTCCTCGATCTGAGTGGAGAGTTCTAATGTGACGACTAGTTTTGTTCTCAACTGCTACTTTGAACTTTTTGAAAGTTTCAAAAGCTTCACTTTTCTTACGAAGACAAAAAATCCACATTTTTCTTGAATAGTTGTTAACACAAAGCATGAAGTATTGGAACCTAGAATGACTTGGTTGCATCGAACTGCAAATATCAGTATGAACAAAGTCAAGTTTTCCATGAGCTTGAAATGTACTCTTTTGGAATGAATCTTTGTGTTGTTTTCCTGCTAGGCAGTGAAGACACTTATATGTATCCTTCTGAAGAGATGGTAGCCCATGTACCATATTGCATCGACGTAGTGTATCGAGATACTTGAAACTAACATGACCAAATCTTTGATGCAAAAATTATGCTGAGGTAGAGTTCTTAGCCACAAGTGCTTGATCATCTCTGTGGACAAAATCAAGCTGGAACATGCATCCCACATTGGAGGCTTTTACAACTATTTTCGAGCCTTGTGATTTATCTTGAATCAAACATGTTTTATTGCCATAATGACTATCAAAGTCAATTTTTAGGTTTTGATCTAGGAGTTAACTGACTGAAAGTAGATTCTTTGTCCCCTAGGGACATATAAGACATCTGATAGTCTACAGTTGTGTCAAACAAGGGGTAGAGAAATGTTCCCAATCCCCTGAACTGTATATGAAGAATCATCACCCAACGAAACATGGTTTTTCGAAGGCGTGTACCTCATTGAGGTAAACCAGTCTCTGTGGCCGGTCATGTGTCGAGTGGCTCCCGAATCAACATACCAGACATCACTAGATGAAGTGGATGGTTCACTTGATCAGGCAATGTACAAGAAGTCTTCATTATCTAAATGTTCTTCTTGCTCATCAATATTTCCTTGATGATACGGTCTTCTTTTCCAGTTCCCCTTTTTCTGCCCTTGATTGTAATTTGAATTTCCCTTGTGAGATTGTTGTTGTGGAGGTCCAGAGTTGCTTGAAAAACCTTTCTTGTAAGTATTGCACTAACAATATTTCAAGTCATGTCCTCTTTTACAAGTTGGACATTGTTTCTTCTATTATTTGTCCCCTTGATGTTGATACTGATTCTGATGTTGGGACCTTTCATAGGAATTAGGTTTTCCTTTACCTTTTCCTTTCCATTTTTGATGTGTAGAAAGTTCCTGCTCCTCTTCATCATCCTTATTATGCATGGCTTCCTCTTATTGCAGTAGGTTTACCAGCTTGTCAAAACTAACTGTCATATCTAACACATTTAGTGTTGTGACAAAAATGTGGTAAGAAGAGGGGAGTTCTCTCAGAACAATGGGAATGAGAGCATCATCTGTGACTGGTTCTCCCAGGGCTAGAAGGAAGCCCTCAACTCTGTAACTCTTCTTAAGAAAGCTTCAATTTTCTCATTCTTCTTGAACTTCAGTGTGTGTAACTGACTCTACAAATTTAGTATGAAATTCTTGTTTTTGGCCTCATATATTGTGCACAATTTATCCCACGCTTATTTGGCTGTTTTGACATCTCAAATGTGGGGTTGTACATCGTTGGGCACTCCAAAAAAGATGATAAGTTTGGCATTCTGATATGCTTTATCAAACTATTGTTGTTGTGTTGTATCAGTAGTTGATCTGGTCAGAGTACCATTTACAACAGTCCAGATCTCTTCAAACTCAAGTTGTGTCTTGATTTTAGTCTTCTATGCAACATAGTTGTTTCCTCTGAGTAGTTGTGAATCTAGAAGAAAAAATTTGGGGACATTGGTGCCCATTTTACAAAAGTCATTGACAGGGTTTGACTCTTATCACTCTAGGTATAAGTCTCCCAATCTATATACCATTTGTCTGATATACCGAACCTTTCTATATACGCACCCTTCCAATATACCCAGAGGTACGTGGAAGAAGCTCACCCTTTCTATATACCCGACAATACGTGAAAGAGGCATTAACGTACGTGAAAGAATTCAATATGTGGTACCAAGACAATACTGAAAGGGGTCTATGTGATTATTGACACCAACTCAAAGAAATATCCTCATATGCATGCGTAACTTCGCTATATACTTGGATAATTTCTCAGTCTGGATTTATGTCGTGCAATCATTCACAAACGGATGGGATGGCTCATAGTGTGTGCACTGTGACTTTATTACTCCCCGTCAATTTAAAGGGTCGATGCCCAGACGACGTTATTACAACTATATTAGGAATTAAGTGCAGTTGTAGTCACAACGACTTTACCCATAGGTGCTTCCCAGAGGCACTGTATATATCGAACGCTGTGAAGAGATATAGGATCTCATAAGTGTTTTAGAACCAAATTTTATTGATTTTTATTACAACTTTCTGCCATTTTCTGAGCAGTTACAATATTTACGGTTGACTATGGCAACCTGTAAATTAGTACAATATATTGAAGCATGCAATTACATTAAAAAATTTAGAAAAAATTGAATGAAAAGCAAATTTTCTTTTGTTTTGCGGGCCTTGATGGCCTCCGGAGCCCAATACAACCCTTGATGCTGAAAACCATTAAAAAGTACCTCAAAATGAGATTTTTAGACAGTCTTTCTTTTACAATTGCTGTCTAAAATAAGAAAATAGGCTTAATAGGAGAATGTTTTAACCATAAATTAGGGTTTTTCTCACTAAAAAATTTAGAGACATGTTTGGTTGTAACCAACTGTTTAGAGGTGCTTTTTCCACCAAATTCACCTCCAACTATGGCGGTTTTTTGAAATTTGACTCTAAATTTTAAATTGGTTTAAAAAGCATGGTTTATGTGGGGGTCGACCTAAGAACCTCATCCACCCAAGTCTATTCCTCTATCCACTTAGGCACCTTGTGCACTTAGTATATGAAATTGAGAAAATTTTACTTAAACAAGGAGAAATATTACCAACCTCTTTAGATGGTGGCTTGAAAGAGTAGAAGATCCACGTGGCCACAGGGTGGTGATGGAGTTTTTAGGGTTTCCACTCGAGAATATGAATTCAAGTCTTTATTTTTACTTTATTTAACTCTGGAAAGTGGTCACTTGTGTGTTTTTGTTTCCACCATTCTGTTTGTTTGCATTTTTGGTGCAGGTCGCCTGTAGGTTGCAGAGCATGACATGATCAGAGGAGGCAGGGGTCATAGATCTGCTCACTATTTGGATTTGCAGTAGGGGGATCGACCTAAGTTAAACTTGGTCACTTTTGTTTGAAATGTTTTCCAATCCGTGGCAAAGGAGTTCATTGTGGATGGCTTGTAGATTCACAACGTTGGGGAGAGGAGGCTCAATCCATTTCCAAACAACCTACTTGTCCTTTGAAAACTCTGCTCGACCTATTTTGTTTTCCAAAAATTTGATGCCTCTACTTTTTGCTGCAGGTTCATTGTTTATTTTATTACAGGTCATAGGGGTAGTAATTTTCTCCACCAATTGTTGATTGATCCTTCGGAATGTATGCAAGATTGTTTTCCGTTAGCAATGGGTCTATGTAGGAGGTGGAGCTCACATGTGTAGAAAGGACATCAATGTAGGGAGGACGACACCATTTTGTGATGGATCTCAATGAGAATCCTCTGCAACTCGCCACCATTCAAAAATGAGCTCGGCCTTTGGTGTGCAGGTCTCCAATGCAATCAGCTTGAATGCATAATGAAACAACTCAGATTTGTGTAGAGGATTTAACTCGGTAACTCCACATGCAGGGTCTTTGATACATTCAAAAACCAATGTGACTCAGCCTATAAAAAATGGATCAAATAGCCAGGTGGGAGCTTGATTTGCAATTTTTTCTTCACATGCAGAGGTCTGTTAATAATAGCAGAAACTATAGTGCTTCTCTAAATTAGAGACAAAACCCCTAATGGGGATAAATCATATCTTTTTTTATAATATTATTGCTATAAACCTGAAAAATGCTCCAGAAGCAAATTTTCCTAGTGCAGAGAGCACCAAGGAAAAACTAAATAAATTTGCTTTCTATTTACTTGGAGAATGCACAGGAGGTTGTGAGACTGCAGGGAGGTCTGGGAAGCTACATGAGGCAACACTGGCTCTCCAGTGAATCAAATTTCTTCTCCAAGACTTTTCCTTCCTCTACACCCTTTCTCTAACCTTGTTAGGAGATTTAATTCACTTTGGTACCAAATGTAGAACAAAGACGGAAGTTTGTGAAATATATTAAACTCAATCAACCAATTACAATAGTGCAGGATACAATATTTATACATATTAGATAGCTTGAACACAAACAAATGAGAACTTGCAACAATGAAACAAAAATACATTAGCTTTCAATATTACATCCGAGAAGCATATAATTGTTATAACAATCATAACAATTATACTCGTGAAGAAATAAAACAAATATGGTTAATAAAACCAAATAACAATAATATTTAATTAATAACATTAATTAAATAATGCATAATTAATTAACCTAACTGTGAGGCCCCTTTTCATCAGGGTTATGTCGGCAGCACTCTGAGGGAATGGGGCCCTTGGAGGTTAGCTCGGCCACTCTTCCCCCTAACCAATTTTCCCCCTTTATATTCACATGCTACCTTAATGAGCCTTCCATTTTACACAAAACTGGGAAATTAAACAATCATAAAAACATACATACCTACCATTTTAAAACATCACCATATCATACATCAATCATTTCACATTTCCATGATATCAAATATCTGGAAATTTACACCACAACATACATATACATCATCATTTATTTTCCATACTACCAATAACTTTGAAATTAAATCAAACACAAAACATAACCAAACCATGCCTATACCTCGACTCCACCATGCCTATACTTGACTCCACCATGCCTATATGACCTTGATTCCACCATGCCTAATTCACCTAAAATCAAACATACCTAAATGGCCTAGACTCCACCATGTCTAAACCTGACTCCATCATATCTAAACCTGACTCCATCATGCCTAAATCACCTTAACTCAAACCATGCCTATACCTCAAATCCACCATAACTATACCTGACTCCACCATGCCTATGTAACATCCTCATTTTAGACAATAGAACAAGTCAATTTTTTTTTTGATAAATGCTTCCTGGTTCTAAATACATAATTTAGAACTCACAAATCAAATAACCATTCTTATAACAGATAACCATATGCAGCTGTAATGACTCGGAGTACCTCCGATCTATTCATTCCATGACTCGGTAATCTACCGATCTATTCATGAGTAATAAGAGTTGGCGTTTTTATTTAACACATCACTCTTGCGGTTCTCTTCCCTATTCTGGGATTCAGAATGCTCTGTCCAAGGAACCTAATTGAATAACTGTTACCATTATTCATCGGCATCTCATCCCTTAGACTAGGTGACTCAGGACAACGCAATCAGCAGCTTGCGATACTTTGGCCAAAGATTTGAAACATACTGCTTATGTCTCGTATTCCTTAATGGCATACTCGTCAATCTGGAATACATCCTTCACCCCATTCTTATGTTATGTAGAATGTCTTATACTAACTTCTGTCAGTCCCTCCTATCCCCAGGTTAATCACTCGGGAACGGATTAGTAAGGTGACAACGTTATATGGATGCACTCGACGACTAGGGATAAGATGACATACTGGGTCAACTCTAGATAAACCAGTGTGTCATGATACCTCGAGTCTCCTAGGCAGCCATATAATGTGACCACATTCCTAATCGGTCCCAAAGTAACTTGATCGAGTTAAAGGTGTAAATCTTAGCGATCAATGCAAAGGGTGCTGTCATAAGTCACTTGCATTATTGTAACTTCAAGAAGATCCTAATATTCTCGGAGGTACAACCCTGCAGTTGACTTGTGCCGTCAACCTTTAAATCCGCCTCGAAAAGATCTACTTATTAATAAGCGTTACACACATTGAGTTTAAATTAAATTTAAGACGTTCCCCTAAGGTTACGCACTAACTCTTAAAACAATTACAATCCATCAATTGTTTTCATTAAACACCCTGTTTAAATGAGATCAATTTACCCAACAAGTAAACATATTTCATCATAATTTTAGGGATCAAGAAGAACAAAAGTATCAGAGACAACTATCCATCTGACAGATCATTACATTCATCATAGTAAAATGAATATCATAACAACCCATGCCTACAGTAGTAGTTAAAACAGTTCCAACAGTTAGATAAAAATATATATCAACATATACTTTACAACAGAAGAGAAATGAACAAATCATACATATTTCTCTCCGAACTGACTCATGACTGTACCATCTTTCCAAGAGACAAGCATTCACTTAAAACACATGCAGATATAACAGATGAGACCACCATAAACACCACAGATTTGTTAAAGATCAAACATAACAACTACTGTAGTTATCAAGCAGTACAGTAGCTCTCACGTTAAACAGTGATGACCCTCTACCAACAGACTCCACAAGACCTTCCACATAAAGCGGCAAACAAGAAGATATTCACCATATCGCCTGTCGTGGTGCAGTCGACGACTCTTAGTTCAGTCAAGCTCAAGACTGGATATTCATAATATTAGAAGACGTAACTAAGCACAAGCATGACTACAAATCCACCCAGCAACGTACAACTCAATATCATCCCAACTAAAACTCTGCGAGGACTTAGTTTCCAGGGCCGTAATCAAAACAACCTTTTTATCACAGTCAACCAAGAGGCTCAACAACATTAAAACAAATGATGTTTTCCCTATGCCTATGTAGTGATATTTGTACTGAATCCACACAACACGCACAGCTTCAAAAACTGGAACAAAATTTAAAATAACACAACCATGACTAACAAGGAGTCTTTTTCCAGGAAACAATTTCAACAAGGTCTCAACCAAGTAAGTTATGAAAAGAAAAATCTTCCTTTACTTTCCCCAACAACAGACAGAAGGAACACGAGAAATTAAAATAAGTGTCCGAACGTTATACATGTATAGTGAAGGTTAAATCGAAAATCAAGCCACTTCGCATCATTTCAATTCTCTAACTGTATCCATACCACTAATGCTCTAAACAGGTTTATACTGAAATTGATTTCATGAGACCACGACTCAAGAATTTCACAACAGTATTCACAACTGAGAAAATTCAGAAGGAAATCATAATATACGCCTCCAGGATAAAAAAGAGGTCTTACCCATGTGATATTTTACAAATAAACTTCTACAGAAGCCGCTATACAAGATGAATGCATTTAAATGATAATATTCACTGTTCAGGCCTATACAGAAGCAAAATACTGGTTAAGTAACAAGGATTCCAACTGAGCCCACAAAAACAATGTCCGCTCTAAGTTACATAGAGAGGAAAACATATCATATGCATCTATGGTTTAAAATAAGCCGAACCCAAGTAATATTCTCCATCAGAAACTCCTTCAGAAGTCAAAATACTATCAACTCAAGTATTCAATAACAAGATGCATTCGCAACTGTACTTCCTCAGAAAACAAGACGTAATTTTGTTTAATGAAGTTCAACAGCATCAATAACGTATAATACCCACGACATACAATATACAGAAGTTGGTATATCATGCACCTTCAAGAGTTTCAACAGTATCTGTCTCAACAAGTGAAAACAACAGGGTATCGACTGAATCAAACAAGAAAACAATGCATGAACTCCCACAAGCCGAATTCGTGTATTTTTCCTTGAAAGCATTTCTTCAATTCTAACCGAAATGCAAAACCCAACAAGATAGAGCAACAGTAAGCATTAACAACAAGTATTGACAGTAAACATTGACAACAAGTATCAAGAGTAACCTGTACCCATCAAGAGAACAATTCATGGGCTCTCACAGAGCAAGCCCAGTACACATTCTTGCATATATATTTCACAAAATAAAGCCGGGATACACAACACTAAGAAATATTGCAACAGTTCGAAAAATAAAATACACCCATCAAGGTTTAAATTGAAAAATCGAACCAGCAAGAAGATACAGTGACAAAATCACACAAGGCTACCATAAAAATCATCTAATTCCAAAAATATCTAAACAGAGTTGTTCTAATGAAATCATTTGAAAGAGAGCAAGATTTTTAAAGGTTAGGGCCTAACATTCCTGGATATTTGCTTAAAATTTTGAAGCAGACCACTGAAAGAGCTCGAACCTTCTCCTCCTTTTCCAAGTTAGAGCCACCAACAAAAATTTGCTATTTCCATGACTTATATATTTTCCTTGCCAGAGGAAAGAGCTAGTTACGCTCATACTTGCCATGCAACACCAAGAAGACTGGTACGAAGAACCAGTGAACAGACAGAAGGAAAACCGGAGCGCATGCAAAACCCAATAAACTATTAACTTTCCATTTTGCATGCTTCCCCATGAAATCCGAGCTCGAAGACCGAGTCCATAAATGGCATTTACTCCCAATTTCCCGCTCAATCTCAAATGCCACCGACCGCCATAGTTGGCGATGGACAAAAGCACATTAAAGATCATTTCCAACTTTGGTGACCTGCCACGTCGGCTCAAGTTAGCCGTTTTAAAACCTCCACCAAATTACCTGTCTCTCAAGCTTATCCACACATTTAATAACATAGAAACTGCCGCCCATGGTTCACATCCCTCTATAGGTCCCCTTAATCCTTGCTCAATAGTTAGGTTAGTAACTTAGGTTAGGATTTAGGATAACACCTAGTCTAACCTCTTAGAACATAGATACTAACTTAGAACATTAGCTCTTAGCCTAGGTCTAGGTTAGATTAACACTAATCTAACCCCTAGGTTAAGTTTAGTTTTAGGTTACTAACATTAATAATTCCAGTTAGGTCTAACATTTCATATGCTCAGAAAAAGAACCTACAACATGCATTCTCGAACAGGGTTCACTCCTGTACTGCCATTAGGCTACAGAATTATATGTAACTGAATTATTACCTGGTCCGCGATCAAGACCTTCCAGATATATTTCGATATCGGGAACCAATCCATTTAACACGATCAACCTGAGTTATACTCCGGACTAGCTTACTCAATGCATCCAGACCTTGCAACCTGCTCAAGGTCTGTAATTTTAATTCATCATGAACAAACTTAAAGCAATACTTGGATCAATTCCACTGATCCAAGGCTAGGTCTTATAGATGGATAACTCCATAATTCATTCCGAGATCAGATTAAACTCAGGCGTAAAATGAAAGAAATAAAAGAGTCCAATCATATTCCGACTCAGTCAAAGATCTGCAATCTACAAAGAAGATACAGTACATATCAAGCACGACTTCTCAATCAAATGAACACATCCTTTTTACAAAGAAATCACATATCAACACTTGTATGCTCAGGAGGAAGTAACAACAGTTTATGGTGTTACAACCTATATGACCTTGAATCCACCGTGCCTAACTCACCTAAAATCAACCATGCCTAAATGACCTAGACTCCACCATGCCTAAACCTAAAATCCACTGTGTCTAAACCTGACTCCATCATGCCTAAATCACCTAAACCCCACCAGGCCTATACCTGACTCCACCATGCCTAACTCACCTAAAATCCACCATGCCTACATGACCTTGACTCCATCATGCCTAATTCAACTAGTTTCCATACTACACAATAACAATGAAAATTTAAAACAAGTACATCACCCATCTAGTCAACCCCCATCCCCATAATCACCAAAATTCACAAAAACTAACCTAAAAACCTACTCTACCCACCCAAACCTCTCCTAGCTTCATTCCCAACCCTATTTTACCTACGTTTTACCTTCCCACCCCTCATTTCCTTCATTTTATCACCCACCATTTCATAAATTAAAATTACACCCAAATTTTAAACAAAACCGATTTCTACAAACTATTTTCAATCAAATGAAGGATTTAGATTGTCTCCTACCTCTACTCGGTGCCATCTCTATGGTGACACATCTAGTTGTTGCACCAGTGGTCCACCCTATCCCTCTCCTACCTCCACAATGCAAAAATTGACTCCTCACCTCACAACCAAACGAATCAATCAACTCGATCTCATGGACCCGTCAATCGAATTCCAATCACCTGCTACGTGGCTTGCCAACTTATCTTGATGCCTCGTACTGTCATTTTACACTCCTCAACTTCTCCTCTGTCATTTCCTAAAAATGGAAAGGTCAAAATTATTTCGTAAAAAGCAAAATTTTCCTTTTTTAACCTCAAATCAACATAGTTGATGTCAGTCATATCAAGCCTAAGCCAACCAATGTGGGTTACACTATAGCTGACATCGGTCACCTAACATAACCATTTGGCCTACCCTCTGCCCATTTTTTCCTACAAATAATGTTGCTCCAACAATTTTTGACCTTACCAACACCTATTACACCTTACCTGCAAGCCTACATTACATGTACATTTCCTTAAGTGTGTTTAGGGACTTTTTATTTACCTATACCTTGGCCTTACTTGTGCCCTGACCTACATACCCCGACCTGAATCACCTTTTGTGAAATTTGAATATGTGTACTTGCTATACCTTGCGATGATGTTACCCGTGTTGTTTAGCCTAATGACCTTACCTTGCCTAATGATGTGATGTTTATCCCGACCATACCTTTGGTGCCATGAAAAAAAACCTATTACCCATTCCTACATGCAAACCTCATTGTGCTTCATGACCATATCCTATACCTTGGATACCAGAATCAATTCAACCTCATTTGGATAAACCTATCGCCCTTTTGACAATGTAGAGTTTGCAAGCTCTTCCGCCTAGTATCATATCACAATCTATATGTGTGTGTATGTTAGATTGCCATTACCCATTACCCAATATGACCATTACCCATTACCCAAAATGACCATACCCTTACCTACTGACCCTCACTTTCATCAATCACCTATTTATCAAGCCACTCCCCAACTAATTTTCCAACCTCATCAGTTCGTAGTTTGAGGGTGATCACCTTCAGCCCTACTTGGGGCAACCTAACCTCCACTTATACCTGGGACATCGAATCCCTATTTTTGTCAGCATCACTTACCAATACAAGCTACATGAAAAAAGGGGCAAATGTAGACACCAAATTTGGGTCACACTCCCCTTGGTCCCGTTCAATCAATTAACACAATAAATTTAATTAGTAATGACCCCTTCATCCTATACTAATATTCATCCTCACATTATTAATTAATTTAATTAATTTAATTAAGTTAATTTCACCCTCACACCTCCACCTCATTGTTACACCTCACCCTGGACCCATTCCAAGGGCATTTAACTCACAATGAATGAGTCATCACTCTTAGCATCGAGTTATCACTCCCAGTGCTGAGTCACCACTTAACTTAACTAAGAATTCTTCCTAACTTAACTAATTATAAATTTTCTATGACCTTCCTTCCTTCTCTCATGTGAACTCCACTTCCTTAAGCGGACTCAATCAAAATCACGCCAAAAATAGTAAAGATCTACATATTTTTGGTAAACCTAGACTTTCCTACCTTAACCGACATTGGTTATCCCTTAACTGATGCCGGTCACCTAACCACCATCAGTTACCTTATATACACTTTCAAAACTCTTTACATGGGTTGTTCATTCAATTATTGGATCCTAATTACATTCAAGTGCGAATCTTCAAGCCCTCCTGCATCCAAACGATGAACACACACAACCACAATGCAAGATAAACATCCATTTTCCGCTTCCAGAGCGTTGGAATACTCATGGGAGCACATAGGCCATATTGCTGTGACACTGGACTCAAGCACTTCTTCTCTGATCAACCATCAACCATTCCAACTCCCAAGATCTGAAAGACATCAAGTAGGTATTGTGATTCTAATGATTTGGCTTATTCTTTTTGTAGATCTTTTGCTCCTTTCAATGGTTTATTTCCTCTGTTGCTTATACATCACCTTCTTCCCACCAACCCACCATTCAACCAACCTAAGCCTTCTCATTATTCCAAACCTCCTTCTTAGTATCCCCAAGTCTTCTAAGCCATATTACGACCCAAACCACACTACCCTCATTCTCTGTGCAATCACAGACATTCTGAAAAACCTCTGTTTAAAAATTTAATAACAAATCACCCCTACCGACGCTGGTCACCTTAACCATCATCGGTCTCCCCTCTCTATCGGCATTGGTCACCAGACTGATATCGATCACTGTGTTTTCTGTTAACCTTCACCAAAATGCCTCTAACATCACCTAAACTCCACCATGACCTTACTAGATACCTCTGTGACCTTACCTAACACCTATGTGACTTGCCCTAACCACAAACATACCTTTCCTGATGCTAGATTAGTTTAGATTTTAATACTTTGCTTAATCTATTTTTTTGATAACATTTTGAGATACCTAAATCAAAGTGTTAGCAATAGGACCTTTATTTCTCATATTTACTTTCATTGATTTGATAAAAATAGAGGATTGACAACCATTCGAGGAAGCATCATGCTTCCTAGATCTAGCCTTGTTAGGCATTCCTCTGACTCTTACTATTTAATATCATTCGGTGGTCTTGCTTTGTATCTATAGGTAGTCCTTCCAAGACAAAAATGAGTTCTCTAAAATCAACTTGGATAAAGTCAGTAACGTGCACATTTAACCTTCAACCTACATATCACAGGTATTCCTCCTTGACCTTTCACCTTATCTATTTTATCACACAACATATTCAGTGAAATAACATGTGCAGAAGTCAACATTTGCTTAAATGTTTGGAATGCAGTCTCATATTTTTCAGTCCACTCAAAGGCAACATCCTTTCTTAGTTGTACAAATAATGGTGTTGCAATATTATTGAAATCATGTATAAATCTTCTATAATAACCTACATGGCCTAGGAAGATCCTCAAATCCTTCTGTTTCTTTGGTGTTGGCAGATTTATAATTACAAATATCTTTTCTGGATCTACCTGAATTCTAGTAGATGATAGATAATGTTCCAAGATTATTCCTTCAAACATCATCATGTAGCATTTTTCATTACTTAAGGACAGATTGTGCTCCTTGCATCTCTTCAATTTGTTTTCCAAATTCTTCATAGATTTATCAAAAGTACTGCCATGTATTATAAAATCATCCACGTATACCTCCATGCAGCAATTTGTTAGATTTGAGAATATGTTTAAGACTGCCCTCTGGAATGCAGTAGGTACATTACACAAACTAAAGTATGTAAACGTTCCTCATGGGCATGTGAATGGGGTATTGTCTTGATCCTCTGGTGCAATCTGAATTTGGTTATAACCGCTGTATCTATTAAGAAAAGAAAAATATTTCTTACCAGCTAGAGTGATAAGTACCTGATTAATGAAAGGCACTATTATAGTGGAAAATGGTCCTTCTTTGTTGTTGCATTCAAGTCTCTACAATCTATGAAAATACTCCATTTTCCATTTTTCTTGGGTACAATGACAAGGGGTGACACCCATTGTCTGTCTAAAATTGGATATATCAATCCAACATCCAATAATTTTTTTAATTCTTCTTTCACAATATCTCTCACTACTAGGTGCATTCTTCTTTGTGGTTGCCTTATTCGATTGCAACTATCTTTGAAGTATATCTTGTGTGTATAGAGCTTAGGATGGATTCCATTCATGTCACCATAGTCCCATGCAAATTTTGTTTTGTGTTTTTGTAGAAGAGCAATCAATAATTGCTCTTGTTGCATGATCAATATTTTGTTAACATTAAGTAGCCTTTGGGAGTGATTTTCACTTCCTTAGAGAGATCAATTATGGAAAATATATTTCTACTTATAAAATTTAGTATGCAATCATGTGGGAGAAGTTGGTGAAAGATGCCAGTCTTACCTGGAACGTTCATAGTGCTTTGTTGCAGTAGAATTTTGTTCATATGATAGCTTAGGCACCTTAGTTTGTTTGTCTACTTCCTCGTTTCTTCCATAGTTATTTTGTAGGACGTTGGAAAGAACAACATCTTCTTCTTGTCCTTCAATTGTGCACAACTTCTCCAACATCATGATTTTTTATATATAATTCTAATATACTTATGGTTCTATAACCCAAATTTTCTGATCTTCATCGCTAAATGGTTGTGCAGAATGATAAAGCATGAGATTTGTAGTGCCACTTCCATTAGAAATAATCATATTACCAGACCTTCATCCTATGAATGCATCAACAATTTCCAACCATGGTCTTCCTAGGATGATAGGATATCCTCCCAAGTTTAATTTTGGCTAAAGAACAATAAAATCAATAGGGTATTCCCAAGAATCTACCACTACTACTATGTCCTCCAGGACTCCTTCAAGTTTCACTTTTGATCTGTCTGCAAGCTGCAATAATGTGGCTATTGGTCTTAGTCCCTCTAACTTCAAATCATCCATAATTTGTTTTGTCTTTACATTAATTTCTTCCCCCAAGTCAATCAGAGTGTTCTTGATCACTGTGTAATTGATTGAAACATTTACCAAGGGGTTGCCTCGATCTATGTACTTGGGTAGAATTGAGTTTCCAAGCATAATATTAGCTAGTTGTAAAATGACATGCATAGTAGATGGATAATTCCTCTTCCTTCCTGGTTTCTTTATGCATAGGTATTTAACCAATTTTTTGTAAATGGGCACGTCCTTGATGGCTTGAATTAATGGGATTTTAACACAACTATCCTTTAGTTGGTTGACAAAATTAGATCAGATTCTGATTTGAGGTTACTCTTATTTTCTTGTAGTCTTTCAGGAAATGGTGGCTCATTGGTATTTTTTAATCCTTGCTAGAATTTTGCTCAAGTTGTTGTGGATCAGCATGTCACATCTTTTGGATTTTCTTGAAATCATTTTGCAATGTCTGTGGTTCATCTAAAATCTCTGTAATAGTGGGTATATTGGGTGGAGGAAGAACTCTTCCTGAGCGTAGTTTGATATTATCAACATCAACTGAGTAGGTAGGGTATTGAGTTGGTTCAATGGAGAAATCTGGCTGAGTAGCTTTATTGTTAGGGTTAGGCGTTAGTTGAGCTGGTAGTTGGTTAGCTTTTGGTTGAGAGCTTGGTTGGGGATTTGGCATTAGAGCTTGTTGCTGAGGGTAAGGAGGTTAATTGTAGGATTATTGGTAATTAGGAGGTGGGTTATTCCACTTCTTCCCTCCTCTCCAAGGTTGCTTCCATGACTGAGGAGGTTATTTCCAGTGTTGTTTTTGTTAGCCTTGGAACTGAGGTTGCCACTATTTTTGATATTAGTTAGGGTGCGGAACAAAACCTTGAGGATTAGCCCAAGGTAGGGGTTACATATATGGATTATTAGACAAATTTTGAAATGACAGAATAGGGTCTTGTGACATACCTCCTTGCCTCGGTGGCCACAATTTTCTTTGAGCAATATAGAATACTTATTCATCCTCTATTTTGGATCATCGTGAATTCAGGTGAAGCCTCATTTTCTTCTGTAATGACTGGATAACCCTCTGCATATGTAGTCAGATTTCTTTCTTCTGCATTGCGTATGGCAGAATTATGTGAGTGCTGCCTCTACATCTTCCTTTTTATTTTTGGCAAGCAGAGCATCTAATTGATTGGCCATGTCATTGACAATATCCTGCTTCATATTCTTACATTTCTTAGATTTTTTGGTAGCTAATCCACCTCTTGATCTTACATTTCTTATCCTCTTCATAGTAACTCTTGATTAATTTCTGTAGGCATCACAAATTTCTTAAAAGGTATATTTTGAAATGTCTCCCACTCTAATCAGACCCAAAGCATCCATGCCATCCTCACTAATTCCCTTCAAAAACATTAATTTGAGAGATTTAGGAGGTAGTATTATGTGCCCCATCTTCTGAGCGCAAAATAGGAATCTTTCTAGATAGTCTTCCAATGGTTTTTACTCCTATGCCATTTTGTATATTTCATCTCCTCCTCTGCTACTCCTCCTACAATAGTCATGATACTTATTGAGGAACTTATCCTTCATTTGTGCCCAAGTGGTTACAACATTTCTTCCTAAACCCATGAACCACCTCAAGGCTGCATCATTGAGTGTAGTAGGGAAATAAATTCAATTTGTGTACATTTATGGTGTAATCATAGCTCTTATATAAAACATAAAACTCAAACAGAAAGGTGTCTAGGTCCTCAATTATTGATCCATGAAAGTTATGCAAAGATAATGGGGAAATAATCTTCATAGCAGCTATTTCATCATTGTCACTAATGGGAAAATCAAAAGTAGATGCCTCATTTGAGAGTTTTGGTCTACTTCTTCTGCCATCTCATAGCTTCTCAGGTGTAGCTTCAGAACTTTCACTTGGAGGATGTTCTTCTATTATCAAACCTTGTACAAAGGAAGATATAATTTCTTCAAAATCTGATAAGGAAACTTGTGCTACTTGTGGATTAGGTAAAAATATACCATGGGAATCTCTCGGATGGTGCATGCATCAACTACTCAACTTACTCAATTGGAATTAGTGGGGGGGGGAGTTTGGAGGTGAATTTCCTAAAACCTAAACTACTTCTAAGAAATTAAAAACCTTTCAAAAACCTTATAGCTTGACATTTTCCGCGAAAACGACGTTGAAAATGGTGGTGTAAATTTATACTTGCAACAATTAGTATGTTGTAAATTAATATACAATAATTTAACTATCAGACCAAGGGACGTAAAATTTCAATATTTCCAGTGTTGTATGCACACTTATAGATATTTGGGAGGTATAATGGTTGTGGATGAGTTCCTTTGGCTATATGTCAGTTGCTACGTATGACTGCTTTGCTGTGGATGAGTTCCCTTGGTTGCATGTCTGTTGTTGCATATAACAAGTTCTTTGCAAAGGGGGCTGGCATTATACAAAGCATCATTTAACATCATATTGCAACCAAAAGAATAAATGCATGCTCATAATCCACAGAATAAAGTAAACTAGTAATAATTATATTAACTAATATTAATGCCACAATTTCAAGTTATGGTGAAAATGTCTAGCAGTATCATGGGGAAATACATGTTCAGGGATACAAATGGGTCAAAAAAATATGGAAGATGAGGTGCTTTTAGAAAGGAAATAATTGAGTCATCACCTAAGAAGAAAGAGAGGAAATGTGGACCTTAGACACAAGAGGAGAATGCAAGGTGAAGAAGTAGAAGCATAGCTAGGAGAGAAGGAAGAGAAAAAAGTGTGCAAAAAAAGAACTACACCAGAGGAGCGAAGATGGTAGAAAATCCATGAGGAAAAGGATAGAAGAAATATGTAAGTAAGAATATAGAGGTTTTTTAGTGTAATGGTTGAATAAAGTGAAGAAAATTCGAGTTGGGAAGAGGCAAACAATTCATATCACAACAAGGATTAATAGAAAAAGATATGAGAAGAAATATCACAAAGGACTAACAGGCATGAAGGTGAAAAATGTGTGGAGGAAATACACAAAGGGTGGCACACATGAAAAAAATGTGCAATGGATGACAACTTGGAGCAAAGAAGGACAAGAGAAGATAAAAAGAAGGTAAGGGAACCTAAGAGGAGCATAACAATCTATGGTGGGTCCAAGCCCATAGGTATGTGAAAAGATAAACACCTGAGAGAGAGAGAGGTGCAAAAATATATAGTGAAAGTGATGGCATAGAGAAGGATGGTATGAATTTTTTTTTATAGAGAATCAAGGTCATGGAAAAAATAAAATAAGAGGACAAAGAGGAAAGTGTTTAGGAAAATCCCGAAAAGAAGATAAGGGAATAGAGGTAAAAGGCACAAAATAAAGCAGGTGCATAAAGAATGGACATGCAGAGGATAGATGACTTGAGATAATATGGGTGAAGAAGAAGAAAAGTTTTGAACACTTTTGGATGGGGTGGATGGTTCAAGGCAAGTGAAGACTCATAAAGGAAAAGGTAGAGTAAAAAAAACCTTGATTGAGGTGGATGAATAGAAGCAAGTGAAGAATTATAAAAGAAGAGGATAAGAGAGAGATCCATCGAGAGGAGGTGGTCAATTTATGGTGGGTAGAGGATCACAACAGTGCATGAGATAGCACAAATAGGTCATAGAGAGGTGATAAATGAATGGAATAGGTGAAAGCATAAGTGTAGAATTTGAAGCAAGGCTTGTTGGATGAATAAGTTGGGACTATCAACTTCCATAATCTAAAGGGTGTTTCTACCACTCACTCAGTCTATTTGAGGTGTAACTCAAGTTTTAAGTACCTTGGGTATTTGATATAGGAGCATCCAAGGTTCAGAGTAATCCTACATAATTTTGGCTAAATGTGGAAGCGTACGAGGATGGAAAGCATAAGGAATGAGCAGAGGAAGCACAAAATAGTAAGGTTGCAATTACACATAATCATGTAAATAATTTGCATAATGGATAAAGAGGAAGAACATAATGTTCATAGAGTGCGCAATAGAAGTGGCTGCTGTAGACACTAAAATTAGGTCACACTCCCCCTTCGTCCCTCGACATATAAGCCCCCCTTTATTACATCTACCTAGCCATGACCCCCCTTCACCCTACTAATATTAGTTTAATTAATTTAATTTAATTAATGCTTTATCCTCACTATATTTATTATTTAAATATCTTATTTAAATAATATCTACAAATACAGTTCACTTAGACACCTCACCAAGCTAACTCAACCTAAGACCTATTCTTAGCAAGTTACCATAACTAACTAAGACTTACCTAAACCCTAAAAATGAATGCCTACACTCCCTCTAACCACATTCCTGCATGCTCACAAGAAGCTCCTAGTCTAATCCATGGGATAACGACATCCGAGGAAATCAGGAGGATCTCCCTAAGTTTAGTAAACCTAGGAAATCCTGCCTTGACCGACGTCGGTTACCCCTAACCATCGCCGGTTAATCCGGACCGCTGTCAGTTACCCCTTTTAACCCCCAAAAAATCTTATTCTCATGATCGGAAGCAAGTTGGAAAACATTAGGAGAAGAGTGAATGAGAAAGAACAAAATCTCAGAGAGATAATGCATCTTCAGAGAGCCAATTCCAACAAGAACTGACATCCAAGGAAGGAGATTGAGGATCTTCTCTTGCACAACCTTCCCAGCCACATTCTGATCTATCCAAGCAAAAGAGGATTATGCATGCAGTCCATGCAAAAGATTTTCTTCAGTTGGTGATCAATTGCAGCCTTCGAACCCATCATCAGCACCTCCATCCTTCACACATAGAATTTTAGGAATGAAATCCAAGTAAGTACAACATCATACTTTCCTGGTTATTTCATTTGATCATTATTTTATTATCCATTGTTTATCTTGCTCCCTATTGACCATCTCCAACATTTTGTACCTCCATAGACCCATCAAAACCTCGTAAAAACCTATTCCAGTCACTCAATACCTCGTCCCGACTAACCAAATCCTTTGTGCAATCACAAAGGAGACCAAAACCCCATTTTGTGACATTTCTAGATTTCACAGTAACCGGAGCCGGTTATACCTAACCACGGTCAGTCACCCTTGACCGACGCCGGTCTCTATGTTTTCCTACACAACCTTAAATAGACACATATCCACCTAATTTTACCTCACCCTCACTCACTTGTAACCTACCCGAGACCTTTATCAGACCTACAGAACCCAAAACCAACCATTTGACCTGTGGATTCTATTCTAGCTTAGCTTGTTAGATTAGACCTATTTTCTTATTGTGTTTTTAAGTGAGATACCTAAATCATTTAAAAATAGCAATAGGATTTACCTTATTTTCAGCATTAATTTCTTTAAGATAGTGGACTGACAACCATCTAGGAAGTATCATGCTTCTAGGATCTAGCTCACGCTAGGAAGTTCATTGCCCATATTGTTTAATTTTTTCCAGTGGTCTTGCTTTCATTACAGGTAGTTCCTCCTAGCCAAAAGGAAGCTCTCACGGTTAGCTGTGGATTCAAAAGTCATATGCACGCAACAACCCATCAACTGACATTTGAACAGGTATTCCTCCTACGCCTGTTACCCTATTTGTTTCGTCAACAATTCAAAGAAACAATCTAAGAAAAAAAGGTGAAACATTTTGGCACGTCCAGTGGGACCCATTCGGGGTTCCTTGCATTCATTCATTTCTAGGTGAAAATTTGCATGTTTGTTTCCTTTCCAAAAGGTTCTTACATTTAAATTTCTCCCCTGGAATCATCTCTTCTTCTATTGTCTAAAAGTAATTGTACTTTGGTGCTTAAAATGAACACTTCTTCCCTTTCATTAGCATAGTGAAAGATCATACTTTCTCCTATTCCTCTTATTGTGTCATCGAATTCCATATTTCAATTTAGGTTTAAAATTTACTTCATTTCATTCTAATTTTCTGCATTAGCTCACATTAAATGAGGGCAACCTATACGCTGGAAGTCTTTACCAGCTGATGGTTGACAAACAAATCATAGTAAAACACTTCTATCCTTTTCTCTTTCTCCAAGTCTTACCAAATTACACAAAAAATTCAAAATACATACATTCTTAAACAACATCTTACGTGGAAGAAGCTGTAGGTGATCACACGATCATGGCACAGTGGGCACCTAGCTCGCTGCTTTGTCAAGTCATACTTCAGAGCGTGGCTCACCCCCACCATAACATACCTGAAACCTCACCCTTTAGATCTCCTTCTTTGTAGGAAGCCATCCTCACCAAAAACTCTATTTCACAATTCATGTGTCAGTCCCTAAATAGCATAAGCTAAACAAACATAATAGAAAAGGGCACTCTTAGGATCACATTTTCTTAGTGTTTGTGCTTGGTTTGAATTTTGAGGTGAAAGATCACGTTCATCACTTTTTTGTTCATCCTTGCACGCTCCTCATCATAGATGGTGTATTACGGCTTCACCTGAGTGTGCCTGGGCCATATCACCATCATTCCCAGAATTTTGGGTTTGATTCCACATCGAATTCTAATTCACAGCCACTTTTTCTCATCACTGTTTCAATCTCACAGTAACCGTTATGGGTTACCTTTGACCACCATCGGTTAAATCAACTGACCTCGGTTCCAGGTCCCTTTTCTAACCTACTCAAAAGGACATTCTCACTTCACTTTTTTCCATTTCCATAGTCTCTGTCACTATCATTTTTTTCCCATTGACATTTTACACATCCCCAAATTTGGCATACTTGTTAGATTTTGCCTTCTACCTCACTGTTTACTCATTGTACATTTTCTACAGTGACTGGCAGCAGTTACCCCTAACCGACGTCAGTTTTCCCTAACCGATATCAGTTAGCCTATTTCACATTCCACCCACTATTTGTTACTTCATCCATTTTTTCCATGTTGTTCTCTGTACCATTTACAGAGAAGTAACCCCACCTGATCAGTACTGGTTCACATGGTACTGACTCGAAGACAAGTGAACGCCCTCATGTTCCACACCAGTTATCAACCACTCCCACCTAGTCCCTCACAACCTTCTATTTTATCACCAGCCATGGATCCCATCCAGCCTACTACTATCACTACCAGAGACGAGAAGTTTGCACGACTCCTTGACCAAAATCCTGCCACCTTGTAGTTTTACCTCTCCCACTCATCCACCCGAGACGCCTTGGGTTAGTTGATATATGGCATGCCCATATCTATCCCCCCGACCCTCGCACCCTCTTCTGCATCGGCTCCGTCTGGTTCAGTGCTACCCGCTTCCACTTTACCCCCAGTCGTTTCGCAGTTAGGTTCTATACCTGCTATGACTACCACGTCTGTTACCTCTGAAGCACCCATTACATCCACCATACCCTCGGCGACTACCCCAAACATGACCTCATTTGCCCCTAATGTCTCATACATACCTATAGCTATGTTCCCACCTCCAGTGTCGGTGACCCCTACCCCATTTCAGAATGTGGTTCTTTCTATTCCACAATCATTAGCCCCTATTGCTACTAGGGTTACCATGACCCTTCCACCCCCATATACATACTACCAACAACTGCCTGTTTCATATATTATTCATTCCGAGTACGTACCCCGTATTTCATTGCCTTCTTCTCCACCACCTTACATGGCAGCCCCATACACTAGAATGCCACACCCATTATATACCCAAAACTAACCTCCTCACGCTATAGGAGGCATCCAATCATCACAACCTACCAACGACCTAATTAAATTGATGATGGACAAGATGCAAACACTGGAGGCATCAGTTTCAAGCTCCCGCAACACTCTTACCTATGACGAGATTTGCAACGAGCTTATTCACCCATCCATTCCCATCCGTTCATACCCTGTGCATTGGGAAATGCCTAAATTCGACCACTTCAATAGTAAGTAATACCCACAACAACATTTGCGCTCATTTAAACACAAATGTTATTTGATTGCTCATGATGATGCCTTAATTTTGAGAACTTTTCCCATGTCCCTCACTGGACCTGCATTAGACTGGTATAGTGGGTTACCCAAACACTCCATATTTTCATTCAATCAGGTAGCCCAATCTTTTTTGGATCATTTCTCTATCAATATCAACAAGAAAGTTACCATGACCGATCTATATTCCACACGTCAGTACGAGGATGAATTTATAACAGATTTTTTTGCTCACTGGCATAGCCTGATCAATCAACTTACCTTTCAACTGCCACAAAATAAACTCATCTAGCTCTTTACCCGAGCTTGTGCCAGACATATCTCCCCGACCTTGCAGGTCCAAACTTTCAGAATAGTTGATGAGGCATTCACTATGGCACAAAAGTTAGAGATTCGGGCCATCGAAGAGAAGAAAATCCAATTACGAAATAATAATTCGGCATTCAAGTCGAATGAAATATCCTCTTCTTCCAAACCTCCAACCAATTACTCAAAGGCTAAAGGTACTGCTAACGCAGTGGTACTCAAGGCCGGCCCAGCTCATCCATCCAATCAGGCTCCACCCTCATCTAATCTATCACTCGTTCAGGATTTTCGATTCAGACAAGAGCAGTAAAAATATACCCCAATTGGGGAACCTTACTCTTATGTCTTAGAAATTTTTATCAAAGTTGGCGCCATCACCCTTCCACCCATAAAACCACACATTGGTTTCAACCCTACTCGCCCCATGCTCGCGTGGTATAAGGAATAAGATTTCTATAACTATCACCGAGTGAAAGGTCATAATGACGGCAACTGCATCACTTTTAAGAATATTGTCCAAGAAATGCTCGAGAAAGGCGAGTTGATTGTGGATAATCCCAACGCCACCCCTAACCAAAATCTACAAATCTTTAAAAAACCATTTCCGAATCATGCCCCTTCATCCAATCAAACCGGTGAGACATCCACTCACGATACCCATACCCATGAGGTTCACGCAATCTTTAATGAGGTACCTGTCACCTCTCAATTACCTCACATCCCTTCGATAGAGGAAATCTTAGCCCCGAAATCCTCCTTCAACATTGGAACCAACCGTCACTGTTCCTTCACCAATAGAAGAACACCCTTCATCTCCTACATCACCTCTAGAGGAGTCTTCTAATGACATTGAGACCATCTCACCCCTAGCTTCTCCACTTAGTGAACCTTTACCTACCGTACCTCCTCCACCCATAGAGGAGCACCCATTACCTCCTTTACCCACAGAGGAGCACCCATTACCTCCTCCACCCATAGAGGAGCACCTATTCGTTCCTCAACTCATAGAGGAACTCCCATCATCCCTTCCACCCATCATAGACCCGGTGGGGATACCTTTGCCTCTTGGCAAGCATTCTCCACCCGCTACCCGACATCCAACAGACCTACTTTTAGCTCTCTTACCCACGGAAGTTGAAGCTAGCCGATTCCCCATCTCTAAGATGCATTTTACATGAATTCCTATTAGGTCTTCACTAACTCCACCCACAGACATGCCGTTCTCATGTTTGGCAGATCACTTAGATTATGTGGATAGGGCTTTGTTATGGGGGTGCCTCTTACTCCCTATCTTGACACAAATGCAGAGATCCCTCGATGACGCCTCCACTATCTACCCAAACACATTTCCACCCATCAAGCCACATACAACTACTGTCACAACTCATTCCACGATACTTGTTAGCACTCACACCACACCCTTACCCATAACCTGACCTATGCCTAAACCCAAACCCATACCCACAATATTTACCTCCACTAAACCTATTACAACTTTAGGGGTCACCCCGACCACCAGCCTTACTCATCCACCTATTAAACTGGATTCAACTACATCCTCCAACGTTAAAATCACACCTACTCCGACACCCAAACTAAAGAAACAAACTCATCTACCTCATACCCCTACTACACCAACCACACCTGCACTTGTCCCATCTACCTTAAAACCTCAACTTCCAAACATGGTCAAGCACCCTTCACCCATCTATAAACCAATAACACAATAACCCATTCCTTCCTCACAAATCTCTAACCTACCCAGGCACACAACATGACTCATACCCGCAGCTGCAATCTCTTTACCACTAATACCTCTGATACCTTCAGTCATTGCTTCACTACCTACCACACTTCAGTCATTGTCCTTCACACCCCAAGCACGACCTATGTCATCTACCTTCATAGCACCCCCATTATCCCCTTGGGTAACTCACCCTCTTCCTCCATCCGCTTTCCCTCATAGACCTCGTACACCCACATCACCTTTACCCAAGAAGGTGTAACCCAAAAACAAAACCCCATTACCACACAACAATGTAGTCAAAACAAAACCACACCCTCCTACCCATCCATCTACTATAACCCTACCCAAACGAACCTGACAGATACCTCAAACCACACTGGTGCCTAAATCCATAGCTTGACCCCTTCCTACAATTCCAAAAAAATTTCCTCGACAACCAACCACACCTACACCCAAATCCACATTCACTTTCCATTGTGATCCACTAGCAGGGTCTTATGCCAAAATTTTAACCAACCTCCTTGAGACTTCTGTTATCACATTACCGCCACTCCGACTGTACGACCCCTCAAGCCCAAGCCAAAAGGGTTTGATGAAACTAAAATTTACACATACCATCGTGTGCCAGGGCACAATGTGGAGAACTGTAAGGCCTTGAAAACCGTCCTTATCCATTTGTGTCCACCAGAAACCAACTTTGACGATGACAACCTTCTAGACGAGGACCCTGCTTCACCTACACCCATTCCCACACTACCCACTCAAAAACCACAACCTCCACCCTCACAGCTCCTAGAACCACACACAAAGTTTGAAATTAATATGGTTTGCATTAGAGAACTTGCCACACCACCACCCAAATGTCGTTGCACCCAATTGACCTCACAGGGATTTTCTCCTCTAGTAGATTTTTCCCTTCATGTCGTTATACCACTTACCCTACACCTTCTCCATTTGACAAATTCCCTCAAATCAACATGGTACATGTCACTACGCGTGCACAGAAGGGTAAAGAAAAGGTAGGTGACCCACCAACCAATCCTATACTCAACACACCATCTTCCCCCATACCTAAAATAAGTATCCGCGGCCCCACATACCCCATTTCTAATGGCGTCACACATCACACCATGCTCAAACAATTACATCAATCTCCCCCCAAAATGTCCTTATATGACCTCATCCAAACCTCAGAATCCCATCGTCAAGCCCTCATGGAGGTTCTTCAATCTATTGAGGTTTTACCCAACGACCCTACACCCTTAGCCTCCATTATCACACCCCATCATGTAGCCTCTCTCACCAAATTACCACCTTCATCCCCACCTTACCTTATTCACCAAGTGTCCTCCCTCATCTTCTCAGAGGTAGATGCAGCCTAGAATTGTTAGTAACACATAGTCACGCATTAGCACATCACTTGGCCTAGGATGCGCACTCACTCTAAAGTGCACGCAAAGGTACCCGGGTCTCTCTTTAAAGGTTGAAATAGAAATGGTGGCATGACAAAGTAGTAAACATATATTTTTAGTAACTAATCCATCTATTCATCATTACACTTAACCAGATATATAAGTGCTTAAAGGTAAATCATCATGAAAGTAATAATATGCATTGATAAAACACATCAAACATTGTTTGTTTCAGTGAATTTTCTTTATCTATTCATCGTACCAATAGTCACATACAATAGCATGCATGGATCTGTTACAACTATCCAGTCACATGTACTCATGTTTTTCTCATTCTTCAAAGCATGTGTCTCTATCTATCTATCTATCTGTCTCTCTCTCTAGTAATTCACTACATATGTATATATAGGGTGGGGAACTAGCCCTTCACCACTTAATTCTACCAGAAATAGGTCGCATGCTAATAATAGCCAGGTCACCTTTTTACAACTATAGCCATACATGCAAGTATGCTATATGTAGATCGTTGATAGTTAACTATAGTGGTGAATCTATTCTTAGCTTATGCCCATGTAAGAGTGAGTTGTCATGCTCCTCAAATAATCTCCACGAAGAGTGGCGTGTAAATCATCGGCATCACTTTGTGTGCTCCACACGCCAATATCTAAGAATAGACCTGATCTCCAAAATCAGCTAAGGCCTTGAGAGTTTGATCTACACCTCCACGCGTGAAACCTTCCTATACCTTTGCGCTTTAGCTCCTGTGTTGTTCTTCCGTGTGGACTCTGTGTGCAAGTTCAACTAAGTGTTTTCTCTGATCAACATTACCCCACACTAATCTCATTTTTGCCCTAACAATGGCGATGTCGAAAACTTATACAAAGAATGGATAAATAAAGAATGGTTGAATAAAGAATTTTGAATAAGGTATACACAGCTAACAAAACTGTTTAAGCCTCAGGCCCCTCCATCTCATCCTAAAATAGCAACTATGGATATTCTTCTTTGATATCTACTTCTAGGTTCTCCCATGCCGTTAGCGCCGCTCCTGCTGTCTCAGGTAAGTCTGCAATGATGGATTGCAGCTCTTCCACGGTGAGTTTCCCTTGCTCATTTTGTATCACAAGCATTACGCTTGACATAGAGGTTTGTACCCCTTCTAGTACATCCATCTTTCGAGCAATGAGCTTTCCTAGCTCCTCCAACCTCTCCTTATGTGGTGCCTCGTGCTTTTGCTTTACTAGGACTAAGCGTTCAGCACGGCCTAGGGAAGCATCCTTCATCACCTTGTGTACTTCATTTTCTTCCTCCAAGGTTTTTATCGTGATCAATGCATCTGGGGCTATGCATATTGTTAGCGCATGATCGGCTTTCTTAAGCTCATTCGTGGGTGGCTTGCAGTAGGCCTTCATAAGTAGCAATCTTCCTGGCTACTGCAGCGTGCACCTTTTCTATCTTTTCCCCAGAGTCCTTAGGCAGTGAGGATATGCACGCCTTTTCATCTTCCAACACTAATGTTATTATTTTCTTTACATAATGCATTGCAGAAGGAAATTATTTTGGCACTTGGGATTCCAAATGTGGGCGTACTTTGAGGACATCATCTCCAATTTCCTTTGCTATACTAACAAAAGTGTCATATTTCCTCTTAATCAAATCCTTTTCCTGTACAAGGCGTGCTATCTCCACATCCCTGGCTTTCAATTTCTCTGTTAACACCTTGATGGTAGCAGATTTATCTATGTTTCTTCTTGCTACTTCAGAGGATACCTTGATCAGAGCATTACTCACTTGCTCGTCTGACATCACCGTTGGTTTTATTGTCATGTGGCGGGTTTCAGGTGCCTTCTTCAACCACCTTGACGCACATGATTCTTCATCGAAATCAAATTCGGGCTCGTCCATATGCGTGTGTACAGACCATGAAAGTTTCTTCCTTGTGCGCAAAGTCACCTTGTCCTCATCCATGAGCACCCATCTGAATAAATCCTTCTGCTTGATGGTGCTCTGGAACCGAGCACGAATAATCAGATTTAGGTCTTCTACATACCCCATGGTATGTGCCTTGGCGTCCTCCCCTATTTGTCAGGATCTGGGCCCTCTTGGAATGGCTGCATCAAGGTTAGGAATACTAGATGTATCCCCACCCTTGTCTTGTGTAGCCTCTGATTGATCCCCTTCTTCTCCTTCCATCTTCTCCTCCTCATGTTGAGGCTCTTCTTCAGTTGGAGAGGAAGGCACCTTCTCCTCAGACTCTTCTATCTCCTTGCTCAGCCCAAGTTTTCTTCATTTCTTCTCCTCTGGATCCTTCACTTACGGGGTTTCTCCTTGCGCCCTTGTGTTCTTAAACACCTTCTTAAATCTTTGTGCGCTCTGCTCCTCCCCTGTAACTCCTTATCCTTGGGGAGTTGTTGTGCGCTCCCCCTCCTGGCTAGATGGCTTCTTCCTCATTCACACCAGGCCGCCACTATCTTTGTGTTCTTCATCCTCTTCCTCATCATCCTGCTTGGATGCAGAGGGCCTAGGTGTTGGAATGTTCTCCATAGTATGATTTCCCTTCGGTGGCCCTGGAAGCACGAATTCATTCTCCATGTACTTGTTATTCTCCATTTTAGGCTTTAGTTGGAGGTATATTAGCGCGGCCCCAATATCCGCAATGGCCAGTGTTTCTGGCTTAATGCTCAAGATCTCCGAGATGTTATTTTCATTGTATGCATTCCTCCTTGGATATCCATATGTCTTCCGAAGGGTGTGATATTCACATTCCACCTTGTTTTCATTAAACACCAACCTCCGTGTGTTGGTGAACCAATGAACTATAGCTTGGAAGTATTGCGTGGGAAATGCGTATGGTAGCTTACACCAGGGGCTCCATGACCCATCTATCATTGGAAAGCATGTAATACAAAAGTGCTGGTAGATTGCAAATTGTACATGTTTCCCTAGAACTGAAGGCAAGTCCTTAGGTATATGCCATTCTTATCCAAATGCCATGCGGAGCCTATCATACCACATCTCTGCTCGCTCCTTCACCTCTTCCATCATCGATCCCTTGCAGAGATACTTGCTGAATCGCTCAGCTGGAGACTTGTTATTTATAGGGTATTCCCATATATTATATTTTGGGCCATCTGGTACCCCAGTCTCCATGAAGACCAAACATAGTAGGATGCAGCCAAAACTTATCTTATTCCCTTCGCACGCTTCCTCTACTATCTGCTCTGTAATGAAGTCGACAATGTTATAAGTGGCTCCTTCTGACATGCACTTTGCCACATGCAGCTACATAAAGTTAACTTGTGACCAACGTTCTTGGTCATTCAATTTTGTGGTTAGATGTGCTGCTACCTGTACTATTGGATAATTTTTCAATTTGTCAATGTCCATCCCGCACGGTCCTTTCTGATAGCCCAGCGCCTTCTATGTCTCCAAGATGGTGCTTTTGTCAGCTAAGTCGGTCTTAATATCTTCACTCGATGCACGTAATCTGGTAACTGTGGTAATAAGTATGGGCGTCAATCTTACCATCCATCTAGCAAAGTAGAAGAATTCCTCATGCACTCGGCTCATCAGCCATCTATACAAGGGTGCATACTTTCCAAAGTATGGAAGCTCATAAAGCTGGTAAACACCATTTCCTTTAAGTAGCTTTTCCCTGGCACCATCATATATCGGCATGCCGTCCTCAGTGTTCCTGTTCATTCAAGAAGTGAGGAGGTCATCTAATTTCTTCTGGTTTTCATTGGTCCGGTGATTATATTCACTTATCTTACTCTGTCTTATGTGGGTATTCCATTCTTGCCCCACAATAACTTCCTCAGGGTACTGCATTTCAGAAAAATTACTCTCCGGGGCCATCTCCTCCTCTTCTTCCACCACCACCTTCTTCTTTTCCTTTACCGGTGCCGCTTTCTTCTTTGGTGCCATTCTTCTTTCAGGGTTTTGTTTTCGCAATTTGTATGCTGTAAGTTTTTCATGGTTTGCTTCAAACCCTACTTGATCCAACCGTGCCCCAATTTGTAATCACGAACTTGCACACCCTAGCTCTATTTTGTTACTCTACTTCATCAAACCATTTTCCTAGGGGATTCAAGCCCTTCTAATAAACAAATCTCTTCTCCATGCCTGGTTCGCTTGCTTTGTACCTTGAATCAGTTAGCTTTATGCGCTTCACGTGTAGGCTCTTTGTCAAATTCTCATAGTCGCAAGGGTAAAAATGAAATTACATCCCGTCCTTATATAGATTTCTACTTTTTGATACATTAATTGATCCTCCACCTACCAAATTATCCTCATTTATTAGCCATTTTTATCATTTCCGCGTGGTATATCTTTGCACCAAAAGCTATAACCTTCTAGCGCGCCTCTTTACCTTTTGTCACAAACTTCTCTTTAGCATGCACCCTAGCGCCCGAGTACCTCATCACTACATGATCTCCTGGTAATTACCATGGCCACCGCTTACCTCACGTTATACGTTCCATCATCCATCTTCATCCTTTCTTATCTTGGGAAGCAATCTTTCGTCAGTTACCCTTAGCAACCTTCTTTCTCAACACTCACAACATGACATCTTCACAGCATATACCTGAGAGTCACCAAAAATCCACCCCACATGAAAAGGATGTGTAGTCCTCTACGCATCAACATGCTTCATATTGTAGTTAGTTTCATGTGCACAAGCGCACTTATTACACAAACAAGAGTGAAAATGGACAAAGCATAGTGACGAGGAAAGAAATACATTAAGGAAATGCATAAAGGGAAACCTAATTTATCTAGTAATATTGCCTTATTAAAAACACCAAGAAGACTTATTTATAGTAGGGCTTCAACCTACTCTCGTTAAAGTAACAGGGAAACCTTGTGCCATCAATTGTTTCCAACTGGAAAGCACCTGACTCAAGTATATGAGTGATAACATATGGCCCCAACCAATGCACCTTGAGCTTTCCTGGATGGCTCAGAAAATTGGAGTCATATAGAAGTACCATTTGTCCCACTGCAAGTTTCTTATCCCTGATGTGTCGATCATGCCATGCCTTTTGGTGTGCTTTCTCCTGTTTCTGACTCTAGTGTGTGATGGCTCGGCACTCATCTAGTTGAACCATCTTCGCAATCCATTCTTCCAAGGCTTGCTCATCACCTAGACCTCCAGCATGCATGATGCGCAAAGAAGGTAACATAAATTCTATAGGAAGAACAACTTCTGCGCCAAACACCAATTGAAAAGGTGTGGCTTTGTTCAATCTTCTGTATGTTGTTCTATAAGCCCAAAGAATAGTAGATACTTTATCATCCCAATCTTTCCTTCCAACATCACAAATCTTGGTCAATGTGTGGCTCAAAATCTTGTTAAAAGCCTCAGCAGTCCCATTTACCTGAGGGTGATAGGGTGTAGTTTTATGGTGGGCAACCATAAACTCGTTTAAAAGAATTTCTATTGTCTCATTTTAAAAATGTGTGCCCTTATCACTTGTTAAACTTAAAGGACAACCATACCTTGTAAGAACATTCTCCCATAAGAACCGTGTTGCTGTAGCCACTGTACAGTCCTTCATAGGTGCTGCTTGTTCCCATTGGGTAAGATAATCTGTACAAGTGATGATATAGCGCGATCCAGTCCTACGCACGGCTTGTGAAATAGGCCTGACAAAGTCAATTGCCCATTTCTCAAAGGTTTCTACACTTGTTATTGGTTGTAGGGGCATCTCATCCCTTTGTCCTGGTAGACCAAGACATTAACAATGGTCACATGTCTTACAATACTCTTTACAATCCTTATACAATGTTTCCCACCATAAACCAACAAGTAGGATCTTGCGCGTTGTTGCATCACCTGCATAGTGGCCACCTGCAATAACACCATGTGCTTGTTGTCGCCAAATCACTACACCCTCCGAATGGCCAGGATGTGAATAAGATGTTCGGTGTGATTGGGACACATGGGATCACCTCTCAAGCTGTGGGACTTGGGCTCGAGGTGAACCTCCGGAGAAGGCTGGCTTCCTCTTCCTAAACTAAGTGTTATACTACTCCTAGTGTAACAAAAATGATTATCTAGTCCTATGCTAACATTTCATGGGGTTTTAGGGAAAGAGATTTACAGAAATGAAACTATACTAGGGATGGTGATGCACCAAATAAAGGGTGTTTCCAGACTCAGGAAGGGTTAATTTGAAGAGGGTGTGTGCACCACAGGTCAACTTCACCTACTACAACTTAGAGAGGGTATAGGATACCACAAACTAAGAGACACGCATTCCCTTTGTTAAAATTTATCAGACCGAGAAATATAACAGTTTCCCAATGAAGAAGGATGAACTCAAGAAGGGTGAACAGACACCACAACTCAACTGCATGCAATACTCCACCACTCGATAAGCACAGAACTCCAAGAACATGCAATAGAAACTTAAAATTGCACAGTGTACCTGCAAGTACGAGAAAGGCAAAAAAAAGCATAGAAGGATGAAAGGACCGAGATTAGTCACAAAACACACACTTTTATTGCTTCAATAACATGCACAATGCATCATACATTCAGAAGAGGCAATAGTTGCCATTACAGTCTTGAAGAGGAGGCTTGAAAGTTCTCTCAACACACAAGAACAACTTGCAGAAGAGAGAGGACTCTTGAAAAGTATACACTCGCTTGAGATATCTAATTGTCCAACTTGTCTGAACTGTTGGAACCCTTTGAAATGAGCTTCCAACTTACATTTGTAGAAGAATATGTGAGAAAGAAGAGGAAATGGTCATAATTACATTCCTAAAATGAATGCCCATGATGTATTTATTACAGTTAGTTGAACCACTTGAGAAGGTTCCATCATGGGTCATTAATTACCTGATGACCTAGTCTTCTTAATTAATTAAAAGAATATTTAAATAAAATATTTAAATAAGAATAATAAATATTATTATTAAAATATTTAAATAAAAATATTAATTTAATTAACATAATGTCGGGACCCCCCGTTGACCCGTTTGACTTGAAGAGGAGGGGGGTCCATGTGGATAGAGTCTGCACAAATCTCAACTCGGTGAGTTTCGAATCCTCTAACTCGGTGTTGCAATCAATTTTGAACCCCACACTAACTCTTTCCTCACTTTGGCAATCAGATTCTTTTGCATTGAGTCCTTCGGTATTTTGGCAGTGCACTCTGCAATCTCGGCTCCAATCAACAATTATGTCACTATTGGGATCTTAGTATGGCATAGGTAGCTGTGAGCTACACAATATACTCATTTTTCCAGAAACTAAAAAGATCCTTTATGTTACAATTTGCAACACATAAAAGAAGCCCTTCAAAAAAAATACATTGAACCACTAGGGCAACCAAGAGGACCTTGGAGAAATGTATAGGTAACAACCATACGAATTCTTCCTTAGTCGTGGATCAAAGCTAATAGAAATAAGCTATATAAAATTAGCTTGAAACTGCAGTATAATCGTCCATTTGTAAAAAACAAGTTTCTCTGAACCTGGTAAAGGAATACTTTTTATTGTCTGATTGGATGTATAAATATTGCCTATTACCCTCAGAGTTTCTCAAAGAGACCATTTACGAGTAACAAGGATGTAGCATGCAAAACGGCCAACCAGGTATTTTCAGAGGTGACCTTCACATTCAATTCACTTCTAGGAGAAAACATGTTGAGCAATATGAATCGTTTCATTCTGCACCGTAATAAACCTTCATCTCCTGATTTAGGGAAATTTTATGAAGCCTCAAATAGCGTGACTCCAATCAATCGTACACGGCAGTGAATATTTGTTTCCTGCAGCTGCTATTCGATTTGAGTTCAGAATAAGGATAAGCCTACGAATTTGAGGATGCATTCGATACTGAACAGATAACAACACAGTTGGACAACCTTCTTGCTGGAAGCGTTCAAAAGAAAGGCTTCTACTATACTACAACATGCCTGCTGCCTGTGCGTGGGATTTTTCCTCGCGACCACCGAATGCTCAGAGCCTGAACGGGAGTTGGGAGAAGTATGCTGGCAAAGGTGAACTGATCAGGTCGGACATCTATTTGTTGCTTCTTGAGGAAACCTGTGTCTTCTATAAGCTGCAATTACGGTATTCCATGAGAAGGCGTTTCTTTCTTGTGAGCCTGAAACTGGATACTTTTTCAACGTCGACCCATCTTCAACCATCTCGCCATCATCCTCCCTTATCACTTGGAGGATTACTCACTGCCCAATTTGCAACTGCCACTTTAACTCTCCTTGTGACTCGCACAACGTGCTCCGATCCTGTTTACACGGCCCGTGCGGAAGTATCATGTTGGATAGCCATCGTAATATTTCCGTGCTTGGCAGTTTGATCCGATTTCTCCCATTCACAGAAGTTTGATCATGGTTTACAAAACCAATATTTCCACTTGGCGGTGCTTGCCCTGAGTTCCCCTATTCATACCTCAGCGCGGGATTAACAGCTTTGCCTGCCATCATCAAATTTCCGACCTTGGCATACTAGCTCCAAATCCCCACGTAACGGCTTGGACACATTAATCCACGGGCCCCGGCCTCAGCTTCGCCACACAAAATTGGCAAGTTCGTTCCTTATCTCCACAATTTCCACCAGCGCGGGGATCCCCATGATTTTTTCTCCTGTCGAGTTTTCCTTCATCAGATTTGAGGATAATATCAAAATCTCGGTGTAAACATTTCAACTGTAGCTTGTAAGGTGTGATAATTCCAACAAAAGACTTTATGCTTGCCAACTTAGTGACTCGTCGAAGATGCTCATATAATTGCAAAGAAAACTGTGCCTCATGAATATTCTGATATGAAACAGTTCCACCTCTATGAGATTCTCCTCTATGAGTTACATCGTAAAACCAGTAAGGTCTCGATAGAGAATCTTTGTAATAAATTTCCTCAGGTCTCCCGGTAACACTCTCATTGTCACTTAATCGATTTTCATAAAAAATATCTTGAAGGAAAATCCCAAATTTAAAGATGCATTCGACGCTGAACAGATAAAAACATAGTTGGACAACCTACTTGTTGGAAGTGCTCAAAAGAACTCTTACTATACTGCAACATGCCTGCTGCCTGTGCACCGAATACTCGGCCGAGGAAGGTCTGAACACCATTATAATTCACAGCTCTTTTTAAGATGTCGGTTTGACTCAATTTTACATTGGTATTCGATGGTGCTTATACTATCTTCCTGGGTCGATAGAAGTCCTTCCATTATGTAATTACAAACCCGAGATTCAATGATGTTGAACCTCCCATATCTGCATAATTTCATATCATCTCGGTCAAACAAGATAATTCTCCCAAGTGGTTAGTCGAGCATTGTCTTAATGGATTAAACCTGGCATCATGTTGAATTTGACTCTCCCTGACTTGGCCTTCAGATCTTTTTGCATCGATCTCCACCGAGATCCTTGTACAGTTCCTTTCATTTAAGTCAATTTTCAACGAGCTATATTTTACATTAACAAGACCATCGTCGAGCTCTTACAACTGAGAGTCTCTACTGAGATGATTTCTGAGATGACTATCAATTTGACACCGGATTCTCTATCAACTTGACCCCGAACTCTTCACTGAGTTGAGATAAACTGGGTGCCTTTCGATGCTAGGTGATCTCTCATATGCAATTTAAGAATTATTTTTAATTTTTGTATCTTGATAATAACCGGAGATGGGTTCCTGGGACTACTATTTTCATTTTGAACGTGATAGGACCCTGTTGTCCAATCTTGCCATGTGTGCAAAATTGGATAACATTTTTTGGTGACCTCTCGGGGATGATTTCCTGCTAAGCATGATTCCAGTAGCCTTAAGTCATCCATTGGGCATGGAGTCTATGTTGGAATCTTGAAAGTAGTATGATTTTCTTTGACACATCCCGAAATCTCCTTGAGCATTGCCGATATCCTGGGCCTCCCTAGAATGCTAAGCATGAAGTATACTGAATCTATTGAATGCTTGACATCCATGGAACACTGCAAAATTTTGAATGAAGCAGATTTTGAAACTGTTATGGAAACCTTGAACCTTTCTTCTCCTTGACACCTTCCAATGATGAAACAATGTGCAGAACAACACAAAACACAACAACAAGGAAAGCAAAACAACAACACACAACAATGTGCATAAGCACTTGGAGGAAAACACCTAATTTAACTGTACAAGGGGTGGAACGCTTCTCAAAAACAAGCTTTGAGATGTATCCCATTCACATGAATGGGCAGTTCTTCTCCATTGAGCCTAGATAGATGGAATGAATTTTCCTCTTTGCAACTTGTGATGATGTATGGCCCACTCCAGAGAGCGTCAAACTTGGCATGCCTGCCTGGTTTGGCCCTGTCTTCATCCCATTTGAGAACTAAATCTCCCTCTTGAAAACACCTGTTGGACGCCTTCTTATCAAAATATTTCTTAACTTGAGCCTGATGCTGCTCCAAAGTTTTCATAGCCTTGTCTCGTACTTCCTCTAACTCCATGAGTTCAGCAAACCTTACTGTCAGAGGATCACTCTCTATAACTTCAAGTTGATGAGCTAACTCCAAAGAAGGTAACTCCAATGAGAGTGGGAGTTTTTCCTCTCTTCCATATACAAGAACGAAAGGAGAATTTCCGATGGCCCTTTTAGGTGTGATCCGATCTGCCCATAAGGTGGTCTTAAGCTGTGTATGCCAAGTCCTCTTGTTAGTCTCCATTGTGCGCTTAATAATCCTTATGAGGTTTTTGTTGCTAGACTCAGCCAATCCGTTTCCTTGTGGATAGTAATTGGATGAAGTTTTGAGGTATACCCCATTTTTAACAGCCCATTCACTCAATTTCATACCAAGAAAAGCTAGCGCATTGTCTGAAATGACTGTAAACGGAACACCGAACCTCGTCATTATACCCTCCAAAAAATATAGAACTACCTTTTCATTGCTCTCTTTTAATGCTACCACCTCTGCCCATCGAGTAAAATAGTCTGTTGTGGTAAGGACCCACTTATGTCCATCACTGGATGGAGGATTAATCATTCCGATGAAGTCCAACCCCCATTGAACAAAGGGTTGATCCACTTGAATTGGATGCAATGGAAGAGCTGTCAGCTTCTACTTACCTGTGAAAAAGGCACATTCCTTACATTTCCTTACCCAGAGATGGGCATCCTTGAATAAATCTGGCCAATAGTAGCCAGCTCGCATGATCTTGGTAGTTGTTGTTTGTGCGGAATAATGTCCTCTAGATAGGCCATTATGAAATTCTTCTAGTATCTTACTGACCTGTTCTGGTCCTATGCACCAAAGGAGGACGTCGTTCAAATATTTTCGAAAGAGAATGCTATCTACCAAAACATATGGGATAGATTGAAGACGGAAAGTTCACCTTTGGTTTTTATCCATGTCTACCGGATATGCTCCCGAGAAGAGGAAACTCTTCATTTTGGATAACCAGTCAGTTTGATCAACATTCTCATCAATATTTAGGAGTGTCACGTCCTCATTACCTTTTGATTCCATGTCTGCAGCAAGTTGCTGACATAAACCCTTACCTCTGACAAGTTTAGTGACTTTGATGTGCACGTCATACTCCATTACCTTCGTGATCCATCCAACACGCTTTTCATTCATTTCTTTTTTCAGCAAAAACTCCTTGACACGTGGATGAGACACCATCAGATGAATCTTGTTGTTGGACAACATGTGCTTGAATTTCTTCAAAGCTTGAATAACCAAAAAGACTTGCTTTTCAATGAATGAGTATTTGAACTCGTAGTCTTTGAGGGATTGACTGAAGAAAGCGATTGGTTGCTCCATCAGGTTGTTGTTTTGTTGGGTGAGGATCCCTGAAATGCTCTCTTGACCTGCAAAAGCATAAAGGATAAAATCTTTGTCAAACTTGGGGTTCACAAGCATGGGAGCTTGGGAAATGGCTGTTTTGATGGCTTAAAAGCTTTCTCGTCCTTCCTTTGTCCATGAGAATGGCATGTTTTTCTTTAGCATGGCTGTCAGTGGTTTAGCCAATGTCGCGAATTGAGGGATGAATCTCCACACGAAATTTATGGTTCCTAGAAAACTCTGGAGGCCCTTCTTGTGACTTGGGAGAGATAAGGACATAATTGAATGAATCCTAGCTGGATCGATTGATAATCCTTCCACTGAAACCACATGCCCCAACAATTTTCCCTCGTGTACTGTGAAAATACATTTCTTGGGGTTAAGTGAAATCCCAAATTCCCTACACCTTTGGAAAACTTTCCTTAGATGCGTGATGTGATATTCTGCATGCTTAGAGTATATAGTTATATCATCAAGGTAAACCAAAATAATATCATTGATTAGTCCCTTAAATGCCATGTCCATGGCTCTTTGGAAAGTAGCCCCGGCATTGGACAATCCGAATGGCATTTTATTGTAGGCATACGTGCCCCACTTAGTAGTGAAAGCTGTTTTGAATTGGTCAGATTCTTGGACTAGGATTTGATTGTAACCTGAATATCCATCAAGCAAAGAAAATCTTTGAGCTCCTGCCACCGTTTAAAGGATCTACTCCATCGATGGAAGAGGATAATGGTATTTTAATGATGCACGATTCAAATCCCTGAAATCTACGCATAACCGGATCTCTCCGTTCTTCTTCCTCACGGGCACCAAATTGGCTACCCATGAGGAATGCTTGATGGGAAAAATTATACAGGCCTCGATGAGCTTGGTTAGCTCCTTTCTCATTAGTGGCTCAATTTTTGGATTAATTGGTCTTTGTTTTTGATGAACTGGCTTAGCATTCGGATCTAGTTCGATGGTATGTTGAGCTAGAACTGGATCAAAACCATGCAGATCTTTATAGCTCCATGCAAAGATGTCATGATACTCTTGACAAAGTTTGATGAAACCTTCTTTCTCCTTAGAAGTACACACTTTTCCGATCTTGAGAAAATTTTCATTTGATACTTCAACTTCCTCAAAATATTCTTCTCTAACCACCATGTTAGGGCTTTGTCTTGTGGCTTGGTCATCTGAATTGAAAATGGATTCCAAAGTGACTAAACCTTTTGGTAACTTGTTGCTTTTCAATTGGATACTTTTCTCACCATATGACTCTTGCAACTTATCTTGATTCTTTGTAGCAAACTTCGCCTCTTCTTGTAGGAAGAGGACAATTTGTTTGTCACTATCAAACACTTGCCAACTACTCACATTATTAGGGACTGCTGGTCGAACCACCATTTTAACAAATTGCTGCCCTTCTTTCATGATATCAACTGGTATGTTGTATTGTGAACCAATTGTAGCAAGCCTATCTGCATCTTGATTTTGACCTCTAGGAACTGCATGGATTCCAAAAGCTTCGAAATCTTCAATCAGGTCCCAGACTCGATTCTTGTATGATCTTAAAAGATCATTTTTAGATGCACTACGTGCCGAAACTTGATGAACAACTAACTCACTATCTCCAAAAACAGTCAGGGCCTTGATTCCCTTCCTTTGGGCTAGCTGAATTCCTTGCACAAGAGCCTCGTATTCAGCAACATTGTTAGTGCAACTGAACTGCAACCGGAAAGATGAGAAGTACTTATCTCCCTCTGGAGAAATTAACATAACACCAGCACCGGATCCATTCTTACTTCTTGAGCCATCGAAGAACAATTTCCACAGTCCTTTAGAATCACCTGGTGTTTTGACAAGTTGTGGTATGATCGTATCTTCTTCATGGATACAGTAAGTACCTAATCCTGTTTCTTCCAAGACCAGAAAACCAGCTTCTTCTTCTGCCAATACATCAACGTAGGGATCATACTGATGATCTCTACTTACTTCATCTAGCAAAGTATCAGGGACTTCCTCAACAAGGGTGGTTGGTTCATGATCAACATCTTCCTCTTCTGGATCGCCAATGGTGTAATTTCCATTTATGGGACTAGAAGTGTAGGGTTCTACATGATTATGGCAGATTGGTTCTACCCTTATAGTTACTTTGGTTCCATATCGAGTCCTGAGAATCATATGCGACCAATCGGCTGATAGGTAACTGCCCATCTTGGCAGTGAAATCTCGTGATAGGCAGATGGAAAAGAGGGGAGGGAGATCGATGACCGATATGTCTTGGGTGAATGATAAGCTTAGGCATGTGTGGATGGTAAGTTGAAGTCCTTTGATAACCCCAATAGTCTTAACAGCTGTGCCATCCAGCTGAACAACCCCTCTTGCAACTGGCACATATTGTATGCCTAGTACATCTGCGATTTGTTTAGGCATGACAGAGCTACTGGCACCAGAATCGATCATGCAATTATGTACCAGATGGTCGCCAATGATCAGGGAAATGTAGAATGGCGGTGGTTTGTTGGCCGTAGGAATGATTTTCCCTTCCGGTTGACACAAACTTGTAGCATTTGTCACTCCATGGCTTGGTGATCCGCTGGTTGTACTAAAACTGTTCAGAGCTTCTCGCAATAGGTTTCTTTGGGAAGGGATTGAGAGTGCGTCCCACATGGTAACGCTCAGATTGGTTTTCTTCATTTGTTCTACTATGCTGAAGGGAATTTCTCCAACTTTGATGACACTTTTTTGGGCATTGGGGTCCTCCTTTGAAAAATGTTTGTTGGGTACCGTGATGCCTGGAGAACCATCCTTCCCTACGGCATGGCTAGCTGGTGTTTCTGGTGATTTCTTTCCCGCATTTTTATCAACTTCCATTTGTAACCCAGGTTGAGAAGTGGACACTAGATCAGATTTGAGAGGTTGAGGCTCCATTGCTCTCTTTTTGGAATGAGTGTTTGCTGCCACTGATGAAGAATCTATATTCAATCCGCAAAAATCTTCTACATGCCAGTTTAGCAAAGTGGATTCTTCAGGTGCCTGCAGTTGATCTAATGCTTCTTGCATAGATGAATTGTTTGTTAACTCTGAAGGGGTAGATACACTTTGAACCATAAGGGCCTGGCTAAGAACCCCATTGGGACAAAGATTTTGATTGTGAGGTTGAGAGCAAGGATAACACCATTCGTAGTCTTGAACTAGATTATTTTGAACAGGTACTATAGCTCTAGATGAGCTAGCTGCAAGAGGGTTCTTGAAAGTTCAAGGGCCTGACATTTGCAACTTGACTTGTAGTTTGATTTCGAGGCTGATTGTTCCCTTGAAAAGGAGAACGGTTAGCTTGATACTGCTGATTTTGTGGCTGATACGAACGATTGTATTGAAACTGTTGCCTTTTGAGTGCAACGAGCTCATTTCCAAAGTTTTGCAGTAGTGACTTGACTTCAAATAGGTCATTTGAAGAGGCAGGGGGAAGATTGATATGGTTGCTTGGAGTCTACTGGAATAGGAGAAATGATAGGCTGATGATTCGTAAGATCTGGAGAAAAGGGCATTGGTGGTCGTGGAGCTATCTTTCCAGCCTGAATCAAAGAATTCTCTGCACTTATGGCAACTTCGTAAGCATCAGGAAGTGTAGTCCCTCCCATGGACTGGATCATAACTGCTACATCGCTATTCAAGGCTCGCAAATAGTACAAGAATGCATTATGTGCAGAAGGCTTTACGAGCGCCGGAATCCTATTCCAAGTCCTGTGGAATCGGAAGTTGAAATCACTCATGTATTCTTGGGAAGCTCTCTTTATGGTAGTAAGTTGTTCCAAAAGTGATAGGTGATCAATTTTGTCTTCAAATTGTTTACATAGCTTTTCTCCCAACTCATCCCAAGTGGTTATAGTGCCAACACCTAACCCACAAAACCATTGAAGCGCTTTTCCCTTGAAAGAGGTAGCAAGAAGTCTAACTGCAACGTTGTCTTTGGTGATATTATGTACTACACAGATGCTGGCTACATCAAAGATATGCTCCACTGGAGTAACGTGAGTTTCCCCCATGTAGAAGGGTAAAATTTTGAGTGCCACAACAGGTATCGGGTCACGTTAAGCCAACATAAGAGGACTGCTTGCATTGAAAGGGGGAAAAACTTGGTTCCTCGCCATAGCAACGAAAGGTTGATTGTTCCTGGGTGGAGGAAATCTTCTGTAAGGAGGAGTTGAATGACCCCTACTAGGTAAATCTGCAACTGGGGATGTGGAAATGCCTCTTCTTCTTCTCTTTGGAGGAGACAAGGAAAGTTTGATATGCTGATACTTTCCTTTCTTTGAAGAAGCTCTTGTCTGAATTCTTCGCATAAGTTACCGCACTGAGATTTGGAATCCAGAGATATAGAGTCGCCAGGTACTTTGACTTGTGTAAGTGAGAAGAGAAGTACCAACTCTCAGTCCCACCCGGCGTGCCAAAAACTGTTGTCGCCAAATCACTGCACCCTCCGAATGGCCAGGATGTGAATAGGACGTTTGGTGTGATTGGGACACATGGGATCACCTCTCAAGCTATGGGACTTGGGCTCGAGGTGAACCTCCGGAGAAGGCTGGCTTCCTCTTCCTAAACTAAGTGTTGTACTACTCCTAGTGTAACAAAAATGATTATCTAGTCCTATGCTAACATTTTCATGGGGTTTTAGGGAAAGAGATTTACAGAAATGAAACTATACTAGGGATGGTGATGCACCAAATAAAGGGTGTTTCCAGACTCAGGAAGGGTTAATTTGAAGAGGGTGTGTGCACCACAGGTCAACTTCACCTACTGCAACTTAGAGAGGGTATAGGATACCACAAACTAAGAGACACGCGTTCCCTTTGTTAAAATTTATCAGACCGAGAAATATACCAGTTTCCCAATGAAGAAGGATGAACTCAAGAAGGGTGAACAGACACCACAACTCAACTGCATGCAATACTCCACCACTCGATAAGCACAGAACTCCAAGAACCTGCAATAGAAACTTAAACTTGCACAATGTACCTGCAAGTACGAGAAAGGCAAAAAGAAGCATAGAAGGATGAAAGGACCGAGATTAGTCACAAAACACACACTTTTATTGCTTCAATAACATGCACAATGCATCATACATTCAGAAGAGGCAATAGTTGCCATTACAGTCTTGAAGAGGAGGCTTGAAAGTTCTCTCAACACACAAGAACAACTTGTAGAAGAGAGAGGACTCTTGAAAAGTATACACTCGCCTGAGATATCTAATTGTCCAACTTGTCTGAACTGTTGGAACCCTTTGAAATGAGCTTCCAACTTACATTTATAGAAGAATATGTGAGAAAGAAGAGGAAATGGTCATAATTACATTCCTAAAATGAAGGCTCATGATGTATTTATTACAGTTAGTTGAACCACTTGAGAAGGTTCCATCTTGGGTCATTAATTGCCTGATGACCTAGTCTTCTTAATTAATTAAAAGAATATTTAAATAATAATAATAAGTATTATTATTAAAATATTTAAATAAAAATATTAATTTAATTAACATAATGTCGGGACCCCCCTCGTTGACCCGTTTGACTTGAAGAGGAGGGGGGTCCATGTGGATAGAGTCTGCACAAATCTCAACTCGGTGAGTTTCAAATCCTCTAACTCGGTGTTGCAATCAATTTTGAACCCCACACTAACTCTTTCCTCGCTTTGGCAATCAGATTCTTTTGCATTGAGTCCTTCAGTATTTTGGCAGTGCACTCTGCAATCTCGGCTCCAATCGACAATTATGCCACTATTGGGATCGTAGTATGGCATAGGTAGCTGTGAGCTACACAATATACTCATTTTTCCAGAAACTAAAAAGATCCTTTATGTTACAATTTGCAACACATAAAAGAAGCCCTTAAAAAAAAATACATTGAACCACTGGGGCAACCAAGAGGACCTTGGAGAAATGTATAGGTAACAACCATACGAATTCTTCCTTAGTCGTGGATCAAAGCTAATAGAAATAAGCTAGATAAAATTAGCTTGAAACTGCAGTATAATCGTCCATTTGTAAAAAACAAGTTTCTCTGAACCTGGTAAAGGAATACTTTTTATTGTCTGATTGGATGTATAAATATTTCCTATTACCCTCAGAGTTTCTCAAAGAGACCATTTACGAGTAACAAGGATGTAGCATGCAAAACGGCCAACCAGGTATTTTCAGAGTTGACCTTCACATTCAATTCACTTCTAGGAGAAAACATGCTGAGCAATATGAATCGTTTCATTCTGCACCATAATAAACCTTCATCTCCTGATTCAGGGAAATTTTATGAAGCCTCGAATAGCGTGACTCCAATCCATCGTACACGGCAGTGAATATTTGTTTCCTGCAGCTGCTACTCAATCTGAGTTCAGAATAAGGATAAGCCTACGAATTTGAGGATGCATTCGATACTGAACAGATAACAACACAGTTGGAAAACCTACTTGCTGGAAGCATTCAAAAGAAAGGCTTCTACTATACTGCAACATGCCTGCTGCCTGTGCACCGAATACTCGGCCAAGGAAGGTCTGAACACCATTATAATTCACAGCTCTTTTTAAGATATTAGTTTGACTCAATTTTACATTGGTATTCGATGGTGCTTATACTATCTTCCTGGGTCGATAGAAGTCCTTCCATTATGTAATTACAAACTCGAGATTCAATGATGTTGAACCTCCCATATCTGCATAATTTCATATCATCTCGGTCAAACAAGATAATTCTCCCAAGTGGTTAGTTGAGCATTGTCTTAATGGATTAAACTTGGCATCATGTTGACTTTGACTCTCCTTGACTTGGCCTTCAGATCTTTTTGCATCGATCTCCACCGAGATCCTTGTACAGTTCCTTTCATTCGTCAATTTTCAACGAGCTATATTTTGCATTAACAAGACCATCGTCGAGCTCTTACAACTGAGAGTCTCTACCGAGATGATTTCCGAAATGACTATCAATTTGACACTGGATTCTCTATCAACTCGACCCCGAACTCTTCACTGAGTTGAGATAAACTGGGTGCCTTTCGATGCTAGGTGATCTCTCATATGCAATTTAAGAATTATTTTTAATTTTTGTATCTTGATAATAACCGGAGATGGGTTCCTGGGACTACTATTTTCATTTTGAACGTGATAGGACCCTGTTGTCCAATCTTGCCATGTGTGCAAAATTGGATAACAGTGCTTCTTCCATTATGTCCTTTCGTTTATGCTCCAAGACACAACGACGTAACACCTCATCTCTGCCTAACTTGTATAAATCACCACAAATTAACATGAATGGTGGTGCGTGAATAACAAGTTGTTTCTTCTTGAAATCCTTCATGCCTTCTGGTGCCATACCAGTCCTTAGAAAGACAACAATGTCCTCCAATTCTGATGGCGCGTGTTGTAACCTATACAGATGTGCATCAGACATGGTCTCTTCTATTGTTTGTGCCTCTTCTCTTGATTGAATTCTAGACAAGTGATCTGGTCCAGAATTACTTTTGCCTGGTTTTACCACAACCATAAAGTCGAACTCTTGAAATAAGAGTATCCATCGGCAAATGTGACCTTGTAAAATGGGCTTGTTCACCAAATATTTTAATGCCATGTGATCTGTATAAAACACAAATGTTGTAGCCAACAAATACTGATGAAATTTGTGCAAGGCATAGATCATGGACAAGGCCTCGCGCTCTGTAGTGGTATAATTCTGTTCTGCAGGGGTCAACTTCCTACTAGCAAAGCAAATGGGATGATTAATGATACCTTCTCCTGGTTGAGCTAAGACAACACCAATGGCTGTGCCAGAGGCATCCACATGAACATGAAAAGGTTTATCCCATGAAGGAAAATGCAAGATAGGCGCGGTAGTAAGTTTCTTCTTCAATATCTCAAATGCGCGCTACTGTGACTCCCCCCAGTAGAATGTACCTTTTCCCTGGAGAAATTCTTCCAAGGGTGTGGCAAATTTTGCATACCATTTTATAAACTTCCTGTAATACCCTGTATGACCCAAAAATCCACGCACCTCACACTGACTGGCTGGCACTTTCAAGCCTATGATGACTACAACTTTAGCTGGATCAACCAACAACCCTTCCTTGTAGATAATATGTCCTAAAAGTGTGCCAAAGGGAGTAGAAAAGATGCACTTCTTGATGTTCAATGAGATACTCAACTGTCGACATCTTTCAAACATTAAGCGCAGATTGTCACAATGATCCTTAATTAGCCCATAGACAGTCCAATCATCAAGATAGACCTGTAAGAAGTTATGAATAAAATCCTTGAAGGCTTGTACCACTATCCTTGAAAATACAGTAGGTGCATTCTTCAATCCAAAGGGCATCATAGTATAGGAAAAGCTTCCCCATTCAGTAGTGAAGGTGGTCTTCTCTTGATCTTCGGGGGTAATCCTAACCTGATGATACCCTAAAAACCATCTGTAAATGAATATATTTTACGCCTAGCCACTCCTAATATTTCCTCCGTGAATGGTGTAGGAAAGGGATCTGTAACACATGCTGCATTCAACTCCCTATAATCAAAACAAATTCGAATCCTACCATCCTTTTTGATGCTTATCACCATAGGATTGACCCATTCTGATTCATCCAATGGTCGAATGATCTCGGATTTCAACATCTTATCAATCTCCTCCTTTACTTTCTCGCGTAAATTGGGATTCATCCGATATGGTCGCTTCCTAACAGGGCACACACCTTCCTTGAGCTTGATCTTCATTTCTTCGAGTGATATATGCATGCCTTTAAGTTCATGGTATCCTCTTGGGAATAAGTCCTCATAGTCTCGAAGTAACTCTATGATCTTTGCTACCTCTGATTCTGACCAGTAATCCCCAATTATCACCTCCTTAGGTTCAGCTTCTGTGCCTATATTGACCTTTGTTGTCTTCATAGGTTTCGTGATATGCATGCACATCTGACATCTGCACTGGATAACACTTCACGTGTTCCATGTGAATGATCCACGTCCAAGTGCTCAACTTCCTCCTCATCAATTATGTAAACCATCTTCCCCTTATCTTTTTCCAGAGAAGCACACTCAAGTAATATGATATCATCTTCTTCATCCACAAAACACGCCCCTGTCTCTGTCTCACCAAATAATTCCTAAACAAGTTCTTCCGCTTTCCCACTGTCTCCCATGGTTAAGCACTTGATAAAGCTTAAAGCTGTGTTCACTGGTGGCGTAGATGAAAAGAAGTCAAAAGTTTGGATCATCCCCTACAGTCAAAGTTTGCCAATTGCCAGTGTCACGATGTAATTCAACATAGACATACCAAGCACGCACACAACCTTGTAGAGTAGAATAAAATCTGATGCACCCAAAGTGAGGGTGGTAATGCTTCCTGTCCTACTGTCCAGAGTCTCTCACACTGCTAGATATGATGTTGAGTAGGTTGATCACCATGATAAGGGCTTATTTCTATAGGTGCATTACTTCTGGAAAACCTGGTTGATAAGGCAGTCCCAATCATTCCCCATTCTAAGAGATTATCCCTGTGGACTACCCACCAGCACATGACCATCCCACCCAAAGTATATGACAACATATCTCGTTGTTTAAGCTGGTCAACCTAGTTTGTTTCCATGACCTATAAAAATCTAGCCAAATCTTCAGATCTAGTATAGCGGGGTACTGTGCGACCTATACATCGAACAGAGTGAAAACCCATTTTGCAAGTAACTGCGCGCTTAACTTCACACCCCACTAGTTCATAAGTGCCATGAGCCCAATTATCACAAGAAATACTAGTAGTATCATTGATTGAGAATCTTCCTAGAAGGATTCCTTCCTTAGACAGATCATTGACCTCTGGGTCCCAAATAACGCGTATATAGATTTTGTTCAAGTCCTCTTCACTTAAAGGTTCCACATATGGCATAGATTTCCCATCTGTCAATGGTATTATGACCCTTTCCTCCTTGTTCTCGAAGCTGATATACCCCTTGTTAAACCTCAAATCAACATTGTTTGCATAACACCAAGGGCACCCAAGCAGAGCTGGGAAGCTATCAGCTTCTGCAAGCGCTAGTACTTCGAAGTCTCCTGTGATCTTGGCCCCTTATATAGTGATAGATGCATCCTTCAAAAATCCATATGGGAGTAGCTTTTGTTCTGTTTTCCATGAAAAATACATTAGATGATGGCTGTAATGGGGGTCTCCCCATTTGTTCCCACACATCTAATGTAAGTAAATTTACTTCCGCACCTCGTGTCAATCAAGATATTTCTCAACAACCACCCATCCACAACAACATTCAAAGTGATCTCCTTGTCATAGTCAATGCTATCAGGGGGAAGATTTGCATGAAGTATTTGTCTCTTAGTTTCCGTTCTCGTGCGCTAAGTATTTCCTTTCAACCAATTTCCTAAAAAAGGAATAATATTCTCCTGGCGTAACATTCTACATACCTCTCTGATGTCGTCAATATCCGACAGGGCCTGTTGTGTATCCTTGTGCTCTAATTTCTGAGACTTGCTCTTTTAAACCTTTTATCTCACCTTGAAGGCTCCTAAGGACCTCCATTGTTTCCTGATAGACTTCTTTTTGATGAGCTGGATCTGGATATCTAGCATACAAAACCTCCTCCCTAGTGATTGTTAGCTTATGTTACAACACATCTCTTGCACGTGCCGCCTCAGCTCGTGTGTTTATCTTGACTGTTACTCTACTGCCTCAGGTTCTAGTGTTAACTTGGGCATCCACTGATTCTCTATCACGCACTAGATTCTAACCATCCCAGCGCCCTTTGTTTTCTTGCTTGTGCTGCTTACTGAGATGCTCATACAAGTCTAGACACTCTTCATAACCATGCCCCTTTCCACAAAATGAACAAGAAATATTCTGTAGGCATTCATGCCTATAATGGTCAGGTGAAGCACATGTATAGCAAGTTCCTCGAGGGAATTCACTCCTTCCTCCACCTTGGCCTCGTCCTCCATATCTGCCTCAATATCCTCGTCCCGTTTCACGAACCCCTTCAAACCTTCAGTCATTCTTGTCATAGCGCGTTTTATTATAATCCCTATCCTGATGCTCATTCTTCCCTTTAGAATTATCAACCATACTCACCTATCTTACCCCAATATCAATGGCATCATGGATCTGGCCTATCAATCTACAGTCCTTAGTATCATGGGTCGTGGACCTACAAATTTTACAAAAGGAGGATACATTCTTCCTGATTGCGCGTTGTAGTAGGGGGCATTAACTAGCATCATGATTCAAATGGAAAATCTCACAGTCTAATAACGACAAACGTATAGTTCTACGAGGGCAAATATCCTTAGTGCGCCCTTCCACTTCACAATCTATACACCAGATCCCTGAGCACATTTCATGAGCTGAGTTTACCTATAATTTCTCTAACTGTTTTACCATAGATGCTATTTGAGCTTCCAAAAATGGACTAACTCCAGTATCAATACTCCCAACTGCTTCAGCGCGTAAAGCGGCTTCCAATGCTTTACGCAGACCGGTATAAGTCTTATGTGACCGTGCTCTTCAAAATGGGGTAATAAATCCCTTCGACAAACCATTATGCATGCTGACTTGCATGAATGTCATAAGAGAGTTTGGATAGAAGTGTTTTAAAGCACGCATCATACTCACGTACACTTTCAGTAGTGCCTTGCTTTATATCCTTGTGTGCGCTTATACTCTTCTGCTCAAACTCTGGGATGTGGAACTCTTTTAAGAAAGCATCTTTCAATGCTGTATAATCAATACAAGTTTGATTGGGATCAAACTTCCTATACCAACTGTGTGCGTGCGCCTGTAATGTAGTCACAAATTGACTTTCCTTGCGCTCAGAGGCCGTAATACCTTTTGCATGCCCCAATATTTCACACATATGAACATGCTCAACAGCATCCTTGATACCTCTGTATTCCGGGAGATGAAGGGACATATCCATATAAATGTTCTAGGGGTTGCTTGTGGGCCTTGACCACCCGACCCAGACACCTCCTTGGTTTCCTCTTCCTCCAATAACCACCTGAACCACCGGAACTAGAACTACCCATACCGCCTAATCCTCCTCCAGGATTTGGAATAGTTCCTATGGATCGCACTCCCATGTGCCCCAACAATGGTACTATACTAGACCCCCGACATTCTAGGAAGCATTCCCTATTCTAGAGGTGAATCCCACAATCGACGCGCTCATATTCTATGCAGATGATGAGCGCTGAAAATGTACCTCCCAAAGAATAATGAAGTTGTCTGTGCTGCCCATTGATGTACTTGCTATCTGGCCTATTTCTGTGCTTTCACTTCCTAAATAAAAAATTTTTTTACCTGCTATACTAGATACTGGAAAACCAAGCGCAAGGGCATAGGTCAGCAGGTTGGCTTAGATGTGCCCCCATGCGACCTAGGTCATATCTACTGTTGTGCTTCCATGTGAGAGCCAAAGAGGGTTCTCTGTCATGCTTTCCTAGATTGGAGAGTTCCTGATGCTCTTTCCTCTTCTTCCTCCCCATGAGCCTCAAATCCCTTCAGCAAGCCATCTCTCTCCACAACACCATCCATTCTACAATTTCTTGTCTCTTGCATAATTCCCTCTCGCATGCCTCATCATACTTCAGTCCGCCTTTCTTCCCTTTGCCGTGTTTCCACTAAGGTCTGCCATCTTTCACCAATCTTGTTCCTGCCCCCCCAGCACGTGGAGATTGTTTTAGCTTTCCATGGGATTAGCTTCCAAGTTCAACGTTACCATTAGTATTTTGATTGCAAGTGGAATACCTTGCAAATACGTCCCTCTAGGATATCATAGGAACTGGAACTCCGCTACCTCCAGGCACGAATAAGTTGAAATTGTATACTCCAAAATATAGCTGTTTAGGACACCACAAAACTAGGTATCCACCGCGCGAGTCCAACTCAGGTCAGCATCATATAGTGTTTTAAATTCCTCCTGTGTCCGAACAAGTGTGCGATACCTCCAATTCCGCTTAGATACATATGCTAGTCAACCATTCATATAATTCTACTAGAAAGATAACAAAGAAGCTTTCGTATAAAATGTCATACAGATTCTACTCTACCCAAGTGAGTGCGTTAAATCTGGATCTAGTGTCAAACCTCTATGCTTATTCTTCCTCCAAATCATGAATCCATTCTTCAACACTCGCCAAAGTTAGTCCGTATGTATTCATTGTGAACCATTTTGAAACAACTGAAAAAAGAGGTCCTGACAACGGAACCAATGATGCAGCCTAGAATTGTTAGTAACACCTAGTCGTGCGCTGGCACATCACTCAGCCTAGGCTAGGTGCTCACCCAAAGCATGCAAAGGTACTAGAGTCCCTCTTTAAAGGTTGCAAACAGATTGGTGGCAGGAAAAAGTAGTAAACATATATTTTTAGTAACTAATCCATTTGTTCATCATTTACACTTAACTAGATCTATAAGCTCTTAATAGGTAAATCATCATGAAAGTAATCATATGGCATAGATAAAAGACATCAAACATTGTTTGTTTGATCAATTTTATTTATCTTATTCATCATACCAATAGTACAGAAGCTTCATACAATACCAGGAATGCGCACATGGATCTGTTACAATTATCCAGTCACATGTACCCATGTTTCTTCTCATTCTTCAAAGCATGTGTCTCTATCGATCTATCTCTGTCCTAAGTAATTCATTACATATGTATATATAGGGTGGGGAACTAGCCCTTCACCACTTAACTCTACCAGAAATAGGTCACATGCTAATAACAACCACGTGCTTTTTTACAACTATAGTCATACATGCAAGTATGCTATTTGTAGATCGCTGATAGTTAACGAAAGTGGTGGATCTATTCTTAGCTTATGCCCATGCAAGAGTGAGTTGTCATGCTCCTCAAAGAATCTCCACGAAGAGTGGCGTGCAAATCTCGTCATCGCTTTGTGTGCTCCGCATGCCAATCTCTAAGAATAGACTTGATCTCCAAAATCGGCTAAGTCCTTGAGAGTCTGACTCTACACCTCCGCATGTGATGCCTTCCTATACCTTTTGCGCTTTTGCTCCGGTGTCGTTCTTTTGCGCGGACACTCTGTGTTCAAGTTCAACTAAGTGTTTTCTTTGATCAACACATACCAAAATGATGACCCAGACCCAACCCTCTTCATCTCTGTACACATTGATGACATATGGGTACACCGTGTGATGATTGATGGAGGTGCTAGCATTAACATCGTTTCATCCCATGAATTTTCTCAAATGTGCATACCTGACAATTGAATGCACAAACATCCGGTCATGTTGCATTCATTCAACAACGCTATGACCTCTACACTAGGTAGTATCATCCTTCACATTCGCGTGGGCCCTTTGCATTGTTCCAGAATTGTTTTATGTTTTGGAGGGGGAATTCCAATATAACTTGTTGCTTGGTAGAACCCTGGATCCGTGTCATGGGTTGTGTTCCCTCCACTTTGCATCGTTGTGTAAAGTTTGAACACAAAGGACACACTTATACCATTCCAGCTAACCCATCACCTTTCAAAACATGCAACATGCTTTACCAACCCAATGATGTACTCATACTAGTCAATCCGTCTACTTCTGCAACCAATACCACTTCACCTACACCTACACCCACACCTACTAGTACCGCCGCTACTTTTAAATATTAAAATTAGCCTAGTAATGTATCCTAGCTCTAAGTGTTAGTATGTTAGTAAGTTAGGGGTTAGAATCACCTTAATGTTAATGTACTAGGTGGTCATGTGATGAAATCACCCTCTTGACCCTACCTAGATGTAACTCACTATGGTAAGCCTATACGAGTGCGAGTTAGGTGGATGAAAACCTAACTACCTTTTAATCCATCAAAAGCAAGTGTATTCAAATGTATGAAGAGGTTAGAAAGGTGGTAGAGGTTGAAGGTGGAGAATTCATCTCTATAACAAAGACTTAGAGATCTAAGAGATTTGAAAAGATCACAAACTATCTAATATAATCTTCTTTTATATGAAACTATGTACAAATGTGTTGAATGTATATTGTTCACGGTACATTGAATGTTGGTTAAATTAGGATTAGACCTCATTAAATTGTATGAATGAAATGTTCTACAAGATAGGTGAGATAGTGTAGTCCTACATAAATCATGAAGATAATGGTGAAGATTTTGGAAAGAAAATTAAGGTAGTTTAGTGCAAGGCGGTGAGGTAAAGATAATCCAAAAACTATAGTAAATGTAAGAAAACTTTGTGAACTGAGAAATTTATGAGGAAAGAGTGTTGTCAAGTGTTAATGTTGATAAGAGAGGTATATTCCTGTAACTATTCAAAGAATGTGTCATAATGGTGTTTAGGTGTAATCAAGGTGACTAACAAATTTTAATGCCTTTAGAAGATGTCTTTTAATGCAAACATGAGAAACTCCCATGTAACTGTGTTGAATACCTTGTCCTTCAGGGTAAAACCTTGCAAATAACTATTAGGAAACTTGTTTTAAAGATTGTAAAAGTAATGTTAAGGTGTATATACATGATCAAGGAGTTATTATGCCTTGGAAAGGAAACTTATAGCTAAAACCCATGAAAACTAAGACCTGGCTGTAGATGCACAATTAAAGAAGTTAAAAAAGGTGAAATGTGTTTGTGTGTCAGTCTAGAGCCTATTTGAAAAAGTTTAAAGGATGGTGATAGGTTGTGAGTATTTTCAAAAAGGATAAAGAGCCATGGACACCATAAATCAAGATAATAATTGAATGGTATTGTGAAAGTAAGGAATACACAGTTTTGAAACTTGAGGTGGTGACAGTCAATAACTAGACTTAGTAACAAGAACCCTTGGAAGAAAGAAGATGTTTTAAAAATAGGTGTTAGGTTGATTGAACTCACCAAGAAGGTATAGAAACATTTAAAAGAGTTAAAAGATATCAGTTATATGTTATATTGGTTTGTCACATAGCACAATAGAGAATGGTGAAACTGTTCTAATTAGGGAGTGAAATCATTGAGTTGAGTAAAGTGATTAAGGAAAGAGAGTTTAATGTGAGAGGAATGAGCGCAAAAAGGTATATAAAGAGTGATAAGGAAGGAATCTAATGCAACAAAAGAGAGAGAAAGGTATAAGACAATGTGGATTGTGGTATGCCAATAGTGAACAAGGAATCTCAAGGCCTAAAGTTGTAAGGAAGTATAAATGTTGAAAGAAGAATGAATGTGAGTTAAAAGTAGCTTGAAAAAAGGGTGAGGAGTTAAAATAAGGTAATTAGGAGGGAGTTATAGTCATCGAGGGATATAAGGGAGAAACAAAACAGAGGCAGTCAACTTAGAGAATCAAAATCAAGAACAAACCAAGAGAGAAAAACTATGAAACCAAGCAAGATGAGAAGCCCAGAGAGTTATTGATGATGAAAAAATATTGAATAAGGTGGATTAAGGTAGCTTGAAGTTTTTATGAGGTGAATAAGTGATCAAGAATCAAAACCCTAGTGATTTGACAAGAAACCCTAGCTAGACCTATTTAAACAAGTAAAAAGAGAAAAACTGGTGTTGGGAATACTAGAGAAGGAGTTGAGAGAAGAAAATTGGAAAAAAGAATGAAATCAAAAATGGGTATCCAAAAATGTAAGCATATTTCCGCAGAAGTTTGTGCATAGTTCTCAGTTTCAAGATTTGTGCAATAGGAGGGTTAATTGCCAAGACTAGTCAAAATTGCTAAAAAGAGAATAAATTAATATGGGTAAGGACTTGTTTTATAAGAATGTGTAGGAATCTAAATGAGCCAAATGGGTAGTCAAAAAGATTACTAGCCAGCCTAGAGTGTAAATAATTCGGAATTTATGTTAGACAAACAAGTTTTGTAGGGTTATTGACAAAGTTGAAGGTCTACAAAGTAAATGAGTGAAAATAAAGTTATGGAACTAATTTGATGGTTTTATCATGTTAGTATGATGAAATTAAGTATCTCTACAATGATTTTGGGCTTTGGTTAAGTGTTTTAAGAAGTTCAGTGCTTTTGAGCAAACTTTGTCTTATTAAGCAAAGTGACAAGTTATTGGTTTTGGTGATTGAATAGTTGAAATTTAGACTTCTAAAGTAAAAATCGTTGGTGATTTGAAGAGTGTATGTAGGAATCTACATAATTTTTGGTCCATGCCTTGTTATAGAATAAAGAATATAAAAGTTTAGAGTCTGGTACATGGGTCAATCTAATTCATCAGTGATCAACTAAACATTTATTGAAAGTTAATTATCACTTCTTAACATAATTATAGATCAGTTTTGTATGAAATTTATTTTTCGCATGGTGATATGAACAAAAAATCCCACATAGTGGAATATTATTAGAGCTCTGTGCATTACTTCTTTAGTAACACAAATAAATTTCTAATTTAGGTAAGTGAGAATCGTTAACTTTTCTTAATAACTGTGTTATACAAGGTTCTTCAGATTGTCCACCATCACAAATCAAAACCCCCTAACGTGGTGCTCTTTGCAATTTTTGACTTTGAAAAATACTTCGGCCTAGCATGGGACCCATACAATTGAACACATTTTTTGATACCTCTTGTAATGTGTGGCTAACTCAGATAAATGCCCTCAAATGGTGTTTGTAATTTCAATACATAAATCACATAGTATAACACTTGATAAGGAAATAGTGAATGTTAAAGGTTAAAATTCACTAAAGTCTCATGAGTGTTCTTGTTAATACATTTGCACATCTCCCTGACATTCATATTCAAGTGCTACATGCACTTATCCAAAGCTTTGCATGTATCTATAATATTAAACAAAGAGAGACACTTCCGCTCAAAAATCCCCTACCCCATCTCTAAAACATGTAACTATATGAATATACCGAGATTGCCTTCTTTTAATACTTTTTAGATTTGTTTCATCCTTTCATTCACATATGTTTTCATCCAACCCTATCACAACACAATAAAATGGTGGCACTACTAAAAATGTTTCATATCATTAGCTACATGATAGTGCATGTCCATATTCCCATTGCATTTGCATCATATCCGGTGTATCTTGCACCTCAAGTGCAATTCCTAGTATATATTTACTAGAAACAACATATGAGTCACAAACTACACAAAAATGGATGTAAAATTGAAGTTAGTTTGTGATTTCATTTTGATGTCAATAAAATAGATAAAAATATTGCATTCTATGGGACAACATTTCCTTGAGTCATTGAGTGAAATAGTTCACATGTTTAACGTATAACTCCCTATTTTGTATATGTGTCTATAAAAACATGAGCAACTACAACATTCAACATAAAAATACCTTCCCTTATGAGGCATTTTGTCAAATAGTTCATGTGCCTCACGTACAATTTACCATTTTGTCTACATGCCAACAAAGGCACTCACAACTACATCTAATAAAAATCGTCCATCAATTATACTTTATTGGATTTTAGTGACCCATTCTAAACCTCCCATTTGGTAGAGGATGAGAGAATGTTAGCAAAGGTTATAGATTTTGACACGTGTCGTCTATATTTACTTTTTCCATTTTATGCATATCATTCAATCATTGCCATCCATGAGACTACTTTTCTTTTAGGCATTTTTCCAATAGTTTGTTTGCCTTGTTAGTGCTTCCACATTTTACATATATATCTATCAGGGCACTTGCAAGTACAAAATTTAACAGTAGCCCCTTCTTCACAATGCTTTGGATTTGTTCTAATGTTCCTATTTTCACACAGGTTAAGAGTAATGGATAAATACCATTACAAAAACTGACATCCTACAACTATAAATCATGATCTTTGTGACATGGTATGGAAATCCTCATCTTATGTGTTGGTGCCTATTCATACCCAATTTCAAACCTCCTATTTTAGCACAAGTAAAGAGTATGCCAAAACCGATCAAGTTGGGTACTTGCTCATTACATTTAGTAAAACATTGTTAATGCCTTGCTAGTATGCACATGTCCTCTGTGAACAATTACAGGGACATCAATGAGAGATGTTGTTACTAGAAAAGAAATCTTATTATAAGGGATGTCCATGCCCTATTTCATATTGATCGTTTTGGTAAAGGTTGGGAGAATTTTAACACATGTTGTGGAGTCTGACTTTACACCTATTGATTGCATTTGTCAGAAAGATGCTAAGGCCTTTTCAACAGACCATTTTGTACATATCCATCATTGTATGCCCAACTTGCTCTACTTAATTCCCACTGGAAGGAAAAAGTTTGATCAATGATGCAAATATTTTATGTCACACAAAGTGCAAGGTTAAGAAGGAGCTCACAATGACAACACAACTTGAAATACATATTCCAAACTTGTGCCCCTTGAAGGATACAATGGTGACGACAACATGGACCAAAAAGGAAGAGTTCCCCAACAACAACCATCTCCCATTTTTCTTTGCACATAACGCGGTTAGGAAGAAGCAATAAAGGTAGCATAATTTTGAAACCCGTATGCTTATTGAAAATCCAAGCTCTTTGTAAGCTATAACAGTTCAAAACATTATTTGAATATGACCTCATTATTTTATATTCCAAACAATTAAATGATTTCGTTTGTTTATTGGGTGTCAAATGAGGAATATGATTGGTAACAGTGAAAACAAAAATAAAATTATAACTATATTAATTAATATGATGACAAACAACTTAGTTAAATAACATACAAATATAATCACATGCTGTTGATGAAATCCAAGATAATAAATATGTTTTAATAAATAAATTTAAGAAACAATAAAAAATTAACAATTATTCCTACAATTAAAATATAAAAAATAAAAATTAGTGGTATTAATAAATCAAACAAATATAAATATGGAAACTATTTAATGATTTTAATATAATATCAAAATAATAAGTGAGTCATAACCTGTTAGGAATAATATTATTAGTGGTTCATTTGGTTGGTTAGATTGTTAATTGGGGTCGTTTATCTTAATGTATATTGTTATACCCGTGTATCTATACAGGGTTATTTGTTTTTCCCGCTTCCTATTTTATAGGAAGTAGTTTGCCTATTGTTTTGCCTGTATATTTGTAACCTGCTCGGCATAAATATTAATCAAGTTTTTTATGTTTGATCTGTTGATATACCAAAATTTGGTATCAGAGCAGGTTTGCTACAATGGAGGAATAATAAGTTTTGTAGGGACACCTGATATCTATTGTCATTGTCCTGTGAATGAGTGGAAATGATCTCTGAAAAGCTTGTATATTAGTTCTTTTTTGCATTCGGGGTTTTGCACAGACTGGCTGTTTAAATAAGAATAATAGGTAGAAACCTCAAGCAAAACGTGTACACGGTTCTATATCAATCACACGACCAGATCTGCCATAATCAGATCTCAGTCTGCTTTGTTACCAAAGCTCTCTACGCAATTAGGACTGGAACAAGTCATTCAACAACTGTTGGCACGTGGTACTCTTCTCTGAGAAGCATGAAGATCTCCCAAGCTTAATTCTCCACTGTGGCATCGATGATCCAAGTTTGCATTGGCGAAGGACTGAGAATCGACTCCACCAATTTTCCATAAAGCCCATGGTTATCAAACAATAAGCCTGTTACATTAAGGATCAATCTGCTCTGTGTATCGGTGTTCTTGCATTGGCATCTCAACCACAATATTGAATTGGTTTTGAATTCTGCAAATTCTTTCGGAACGGTTTTTTTAATCAGTATATTCCTCTCATCGCAACGACATTTGCATTTGTGCGATCTATCTCGTTGTTGTATATGTTGAGTTTGGACACAACCTCAGATCACATTAATGCCCCTGTTGGTATCATACATTTTTGGTATCCCTTCACACAGCAGTTTGATAGTAACAACAACAAAAGCGTAGGTGCCACCGGCGACCACTTATGTATTCTCCCATCGGCCCTCTAAAACTTATGCATGCTCTGCTACAGCATCGTTGTGTCCAGTCTATGTGATTAGGGTTCTTTTTTATTATTTGCCGAAGGCAAGAATATTGTCTTCACATTGACAATTAGCCATTTGCATTTTGTCCAATGAAATTGTGCCGTTTGTATTTAAGTGGCTTCAACTATAGTTTGATGCTTCAATTTTTTGTTTTTAGTAGGATTCTATTGGTCACTGCCTTTATTTTTCACTATTGAAGGAAAAAGGGTATGTCCTCTTCATCATTTAATACGGTTACCGTGTGTGATGCAAGTTCGTATATTTCCCATGGCTCGAGGGCAGAGATAATTATTGGTTTTTGAGTTTATTCCTGTGCAGTGTTGCGCCAAACTATCATTTTCGAGCCATCATCCCAGAGCACAAATGCATCCAAATTTTGGGATATCTTCAAGAGCCATGGGGGATTATGAACAGTTGCATGAATAATATATTTAAGAGGTTGGGTTTTGAATCTGCCAAGTTGTCGTAGTACAATAAGAGGAATACTATAACTTCAAGGGAAACACAAAGCGCTGCAGGATTGTCTCTTCCAGAGGAGCTCGCCAAGCATGCCATTTCTGAGGATAAAGGGAAATTGAATTGTTATATTGCCTTGTTGAGATCTGAATTTTTTATACTATTATGCAAATCTTACATTCACACTAGGCACGACAACCAGTCCATCTATCACCAGAATGGTCCACTACTCAACAGACCTAGAAATCGTATCCACTTCTCTGATAAAAAAATCCTGCTTCAATAAATCTTGTTAAGGGCATCCTAGGATTCTCAAATCTATTGTTGTAGGTCATTATTCATACTAGCGCCATTCATTCTCTTTACCTCTCAGTAGATGCCCTATATAAACTTGGGACTAAACAAACTCATAAGTAAAACCTAGAGCATACTCTAAAAACTGAACAAGCATAAACACAACAAACAAAATGTAAAGGATTAGGCATTGTATATACCATTTTTTTTAATCAGATAAGGGCGATGGACATTATTCCTCATTTCGGGTATTGCAAGCTGGGTAGCAGTCTGAATTGTACAAATTAATCAAAGAAACAATGCATAACTATACACCAAGATGGATCTAGATTCAATAATACCCACATAAGACGGATTAATATTTCTCGACTTTGACCACCCACAGAAAAAAAAATCTAAAACATTTAGGCACAAAAGAAGTTCCATGCCCTTAAAGTAGAAGATCTACTTGTCGTTCGTGCATGAAATGAAAGTAAAGGACTTCCAACAAATCCATCTCTCCAGAAGTGTAGGTATTAGCATGCTCTACACATATAACCATGACAGAAAACAACCATCAATTTTCCGAGCCAAAATAGAATACATTAAGAGAATTGATATTTAAGTCGTTTGCTTCACAAAAGAATATCGGGTTTTCTCTAATCAATCTGCAAAGTAGCAAAGAGTAAAGGAAAAATAAAAATAACAGATACTTTAGAAACAAAAAGTTCCCATAACCCCAAAAGGAGAAACATTAACGAAATTGACATAACTTAAGAGCAGCAAAGTGTAGTGGGATGTCAATATACATAACACTATATTTGATTTAGAGACTGAGAAACAAAAATTATGATACCCAAAGCATAAAAAAATTCAAAAGTGAATTCTGATTGAGAGACACAATACATATTTTCCCTGATAGACCTTCCCACGGGAACCTTCTCCAATCTTGGACCCAATATAAAGTAACTAAGGATCTAACAACAACTATTCAGTCAGCTTAATTTCAGAGACAAAAGAAGCTGAAAGGCCTTCTTTTGTACTATCTGGCAGCACCTGAGACTTCTTTTGTATTGACCATAAGGCCTGAAGCAACAATTAAAGAGATTATACATTATAAACATAACTTAGTTTTTGCAGGACATGTAATCCATCTCTATCAATGTACATTGACACATGTGAATCTTGAGCTTTTACCATTCATAGGATTGAGGTATGTCCTTCAGCAATCCGCTGGTTTAATCACCAATTCAATTCAAGAATAAAAAATCCTTAACATGTAAAACAAACAATAATGCGAACATGAAAATTATACTCGTACCTCGAAGGTAATGGCATTGACAACCTGTGAATATATAAAATTGTTGCTTTTTATTGATTATTGGAACTGTGAATTGTAATTCCTTTGCCTTTAGGTGAGTGCTCTCCCATCTAGTCAAGTCATAAACAAAAATTCTCATACCCAAAAAAATCCATGCCTTACCTTATTTTAATAACATTCATATGTTAATTTGTTTCTACATTGTGGTAGACTGATGCATTATCCATATTTTCTAAAAAATTATAGCTCCAACAATATTTGCTCATGTATATTCTAGTGAATATCATACTGAGGCTTTCATTCGTACATAAACAACTAGATCATGATCCTCCTCTCTCTAATGTTTGAAAATTGCTTCGTTGACTACCCTCATGAGCATGTTTTTCTTGACTTTTAACTCTTTCCTCTCCTCCAGGATTGTAGCATACTCCCTACTGTAGAGTTTCTGCACAGCCAAATCTTACCTGGGGCATACTCATAATTTGTATAATGACAATTTCCATTTTCAGGTGTAATTTAACAACAATTTCTAGTTGTAAAGCCAAACGCATCAGCCTTTGTTAGCTTCCTCACAGAACCATAAAGACCAAACAACAAATGATTTCAGCATGCATGACAATACATGACAACTGTATTTTTACACAACTAACACTCTCCACTGGATATGACACCTTGCCATGCACTTGTTTAGAAAACATTTGCCAGATTTCACAGGTATTATTAACTGAATAACGCTAGCTCATCTCTTTTGGGAATATTTCAATTTTGGTGTTGACGGGTTTTTTGAATATTTATGCAATGAATCTAAATTCTTCATCTCCCTGATTTGTCTTTACTCAGATCTCTAGTGATATAGTTAAGGGATGTTGTGGCTTTGGTAATTGTGTGTATCAAAAGGTTGAGGGGTACAAGCATTTATTATCCTTCTCAAAATTCTTTATGTCAAAAAATATGTTTACTTTGCTATCATTCTAAAGTATTTGATTTATGTAGAAATGTCATATAGCTCACCGTCCATCTTTGGAAGCCTATTTATACATTCTTGTATGGAAAAGCAATATCTTTTCATTCATTAATGAGAATTTTTTTAATGGAATCAACCTTTACGCCTCTTCTCATGGGCTAGAAATTATATATTCTTCGGTACACTTCTTTCCTTTATCTCAACAGAAATTCCTTTGTGGAAAGAAGGGTTATAAAGCAATATCATACATTTTATTGATGTTTTAAGTTGAGATATAAATAGATTTATCTAACGCGGTCCAACCTTTGGCAAGGAATGAGATGGAGAATATTGTATTAATAGGTGGAAGTCCTTTGGATGCTTTTATTTATTCTTCAGTGCTAATTTTTTTTATTTTTGTTATACCTTCACAATATATGTTTATTTTATTTTTCGTATTTGATGTGTTTATATTTTATGCTACACCATACAAATTGTGGAATTCAAAATTTAACTTTGATATTGATGAGATTTCAAATTCTAGACTTATCGCATAACTAAATTTGTTGGTAGTCTACCTTTTTCATGTTCTAAATTTAAGTTTTTCACCTATAAATTTTCAGAATTCCTTCACATAAATGTACATAAGTTTTGTATTTTCACAAATTATAGTTTTGTATTATCACAAATTGCTTATATATATTTGTTATGGAATACTAATTAAACTAATATGTTTACTACTTTTTAATTTCTTAATTTGATTAGAAAAAGGTGATCCAAACACACTTTAATCAAAAGGACTTGACCTACATGTACAAAAATTGTTTGAATTATATGGCACCGTTTTACAACACCATAATCATTTCAACATGATCATGAACTTTGGGACAACGGTTCCTTTTCAAAAAACATACAATCACAAGTTCTTTACTTCACATGTTCCTTTCTTCATTCTTAATAAAGTCCTCCTCCACTCTATAAACTTCATTTTCGACACGATTTGCCATATCATGGCCTTGTTTTTTATTGTTTTAGGTATTTCACATTATAATAGGAGAGGTTTTTAAATACACCCATTAGATATTTTATGTTTGAAGTGTTAGTCATTTTTTAAAAATATGTCAATTAAAAATATAATCACTTCTATCTTTCCATAAATTGAAAGGGATCAATTTTAAATGAAATATGTGTCAAATTTATGTGTATTTCATAAGAAACATGCCAGAATCCCCTAAAATGAAACATTGGGATTAAGAAAGACTCCCCAAACCCTTGAAAACCTCCTTTTCCACACTTGTTAACTAGAATCAACTATCTAAGGGGTATTTAAATTTCACATGCAAATTCTATGGGGAAATGAGTTAATAACCTAATCAACCTTTATACCAGTGAAAAGGAGTCTTAATTGGCCGATTTCCAATCACTACACCATATAATGAGAGACTAAACAATTGTTTGAAGATGCAAATACAATATGGAATTTTGGATTTCTATAATACTCCTAACCAATAACTTGAAGCTAAAATTAGCTCTCGGTGTAATCCAATGCAATATTTTGGTTGAGATGCCAATTCAAGAACACCGATACATAAAGAAAATTGATATATAACTCTCTCTTGGGGTATTTCCAATAATCTCTATCGGGGCTATGGGCACTTGACTATCAGTAGAGAAATGTTTTGATTAAAATCAAATGCATCTCCATTGGGGCTATGGATGCATGGCTAGCAACAGAGCAATGTACGACTCTCCTTCCATAATCCATTCACAAATCACCTTTCAAACTAAATCATTCCTATACATTGGTTAGTGTCTTCACTTGATGTCTATCAAGTCTTTCCTTCAAGAGGTAATTCATTTCCACATACACACACAAGATCTCGATGAGTAAACAGGATTAGTGTGTTACCAAGTGTTGTCTTTTGGACCTTGTTCAAACTCTTGCTTTAACGTGTGTCTTGTCTCATGATTTGTGCCTTGGGCTGATCACTTTTTCATCGACTGTATTCTAAAATATTTTCATAGCATCCTTTGTTCTTCAAAAATCATTTAGAACATCCATGTGTATATGATGTCCTCTTTGTCATGTTTTCCGACACTTTTGTCCCCTTTTAATAAGATAATTTTCTACTCCCTTTCTCTCATGTGTTTCCTGGCCAGCTTATGCTAGGTGCATCCTTGCTCCCCCATGATTGAACCTATTTTATATTGGCCTTAATCCCCCTTCAGTGTATGAAGAGTTTTCCTTTGAATACTCCCACCTAAGTGCTAGGGAATTTTTGCATCTTCACTTTCTTGCACATACACGTGGCACTATGCCCTTGTACATCCCATCTATCGCTGGGGGCATCCACGCTTCTTTGTCTTCGTGTATATAGTTTCAGAAAAATTTCAAATCACAAAAACATTCAAATATGTTAGAAAAATAAAAAACATTCAAATATGTTGGGAAAATCAAAACATTCAAAATGTTGGGAAAATCAAAACATTCAAATATGTTTCAGAAAAATTCTAAAAATTAAAAATCATCTTACAAAACATCACTCTTTGGTTCTCGCCTATTCTTGTGCGCAACTCAGTGGATCATCTTGATCTACCTCCATTAACAAATTTGGTTTGCTTACTATGTCTGTACTCTGGGGCACAATGAGTTGCTTGGTACTGTTTCATAGTGCACGATTGCTTTTCATAGGACCCAAGTGTCCTATGTTATTCCCCTTTCATGTATCCTTGCTTGGGGCACCATCTTTTAACCCTTGTCATTAATTCACACAGGTTGGAATAAAAGCTTGATAACAAAAACATTGCATTATGTTTCTTTGTTAGGTTAGCTTGTTTACTTTCTCGTATTACATTGCATTATGTGTGTTGCAGGGAGTTTGGCATCTTTTACTTTCTCGTATTGCATTGCATTTTGTATGTTGCATAGGGTTGGTATTTTTAGCAATGGACAATTGTTCATAACATGGATTTTCATGTCATTCTACTTTTGTTGTATGCTTGCATTTTTAATAAAGACCGATGATGCAGATCATTGGAAAAATGATGATCAAAAAGTTGATCTACACTGGATGCAAGACTAGTTCTTCCCTGGCCTTCTTCCTCTTTTTCTTCTCGATCGTTCTCCTATTAATATTCTTCTTCTTATTCACTTGGGGCATCCTTCCCATACCCATTCTTCTATCCATTTCTCTCATCTTTTTGATCGCCGATCGCCGATCGCTTTCTTTCATCACCCCATCGACACTCAAGGGGGCATCTCTCACTTCTACTAATTTTTTTTCTACCTCTTCAAAATTTTACCTGTCTACTATCTTTGAAGTGGCATCACTTACGCCACCCTAAAGAGGGGAAAATGTCGACACCTATAATTTAGCTCCAACAATTTAAATACTTAAATTGCGCTAATTATACTACTTCCTGCAAATTGATGGTATATCATCAATATAGCACACTTTCTCTTCTATCTTTGTTAATTAATTACATTACGCTAATTAATTGACACTTCTATTTGATGGGTGTTGTTATTCCATTCATTTAATCAACTCTTTGTTGATGCCATATTCAAACCAGGGGTTGTGTCCGAAGCTATATGCAACAAGAAATATTAGTGATCCAGTAATTGACTGTAGGTATTTGTTTTTTTTCCTTTTATATTTTTTGGGGAATTTTCTCAATGTCTTGAGGATTTCTTGGCCAAAACCTTATTGAAATCAAACTATGAAAACTTGCTGGAAGTAAACACTCTCTACAGAAATAAATTGCTGGAAATAAACACACATTTGTAGAATAGAATAGATTGTTGTAAGTAAAAACACGTTACAGAAATAAACACGCTTGCTTTTAAAATAAACACACAATTGAGAATGCTGAAAGTTGATTGCAAAGGAATAAGAATCTAATCTAGAACACCTGCAGGAACAAGTACATGACAGATTTCAACTTGGGTAATCAAAAGCATTTACAAAATTAATAGATCTATACTATTTTCTCTGGAAATATAAATACCAATAAAATGAAGATCCTGGTTCTTGGAAGAGTGGGCCCTTGCTCCACCTTGAAACAAGATTTGACAACTTAATATACTCTCAAAACAGAAATGACTATTTTATTGATAAAATGTTCTGCATTACAAAAATGTACTGTCTCTTTCTATCTATGTGTGTATTTTTTCTATGTATACATATATCTATATATCTATCTATAGGTGTGCATATATATACTTCTTCCACAAGTGCATTTACATCCATAGCTGTCCTACTGATTCAGATAGAACTGAATCGTGCCCAAAATAGATGTTGAATTGGATCATGGCTAGACGTACTGTTGTATGATAGTCATCCATGGATCTGTGAGTATGAAGAATAAAAAATCTTCTAATCTTCTCCTGATTGAAAGGATCATTGATTGCTAAATCATTAGACATTGTTGGAATAAACAAATTCTCACCGGTTCCAGAACTTTAGAGAAGTTCTGGAACTAAAGGAAATCGTTCTAGATCTAACTGCAAGGGTTCCGGAGCTACATGCAGGAGTTCCAGAACTAAGTATGAAAGTTTCAGAACTAAGTGATGGAGTTTCAAAACTAAGTCCGAAAGTTCCAAAATTAAGTGATAGAGCTAGTAACTGTGTAATGGAGTTCTGGAACTAAGTCTGGAAGTTTCGGAACTGATCCGTATTGAAACCAATGCTTCCAAAAACATGCTGACTGCTTCATACTTTGTTCTTCTGACTGATTGTGACCTGTTTTATTACAAAAATGAATTTCCAAAGCACTTTGTTAGGAATTATAGAGTTTTTAAATGTTAGAAATACAATCAACAAAAGATGGATAATTACATCCTAACTTATATTAGATCAAACAAAAGTCACAAAATGTAATCAAACTTGATAAAAAGGAGAGTAAAATAAGATCATTTATTGTACATTAACGAGACATATTATGGCCTCATCATCTCCCCCATACTTACTTGTTTGTAAGTCCTCTTACAAAATTTACTCTTCAAACATTGGGTTGTGTATTCTGCATTCCAATTGACTGCTCAGGTCAAATGGCTGAAACTGAATATCCCAGTGTTTTAGTTCAGAAACACTATACCCTGATCCTATTTCTACTTTTCTCTTCCATTCCTCAAATTGAGTGGGATCTTGAGGTTCTCTATTTTTCCATGGAGACATGGGAGTGAGAAGAAGGGGAGGCCTTGTTCTCATTCCCCTCCATATGCCCCTGTGTTTTTCATTGATCTGAGGGATTAGTGTGCATAAATATTTTTCTCTTTCCAGACTCCAGATCAAATTTGTGGGAGATATTACTTCCCTTCTCCTCAAGGAAACTGTAATAAGATCCCATATTTTCAAACATCCATCATAAATCTCCTCAAAATTTCCCCCCTCATAAAAGGTGAAGGCATCAATACTTTTTTGTAAACTGGCAAGATAATGTGTCTTGAACCGTCTATCAAAGGCATGGGTTCTAAAATGTTTAACGAAAGTAGATGGTTTACCATAATGAGCCCTCATGCAGAGACCAGATGAGCTAGCTTTCAATAGATGCTCAGAATCCCTTTCCTTCCATGCAATCTGATTTTGAAGAACAGAAACAAATGCATTAAGCTGGCTTTCTCCCACATACAAATTGATCATGAAGCCCGTGTTCTTTTCTAGCATAAGATTGCCGAGATATAATTCACAAAGAACATTTTTTTGCTCTACACTGGCTGAAGAATAGGCTATCATGAACTCAAATTCATCTTTTATTTCATGTGGAAGGCCACATGCAATTATTAATAGCTGCCAGCGAATGAATTGTTCTTCTAGAAACACACTATATGCAGGAGAAGGTCTCCTGCATGTAAGCAATATTTCACTCATTATGCAAACCATTTGTATTTTTACAAGACATTTAAATTTGTCTCCCTCTTCTTTATAAAACTTTTCTTCCCATTCCTTTCTTGCTTTCTTTTCGTCTTCCATCTTACTTCTCAAATCCTCATTGGATGTTTTGATTTCACTGAGTTCCCTACAAGTATCATCCCATAACTACTTGAGTGGCCAATAAGTTAATTCAGTCTATGTAGAGACTGTTGACATAGTACTCTATCTTCTGGAAATTTTACATTCTTCTTCTTTCTCCATCATTTGATGTTTAACTCTTGTCAATTCCTCAGTCCTGTCTTGTGAGCTGAGTTAGTTTCCCAATGAGAATTTCTCTTTGTTCCAATTTGAGTTTGAGGAAGTTCAACTCCTTATCCTTTTCTTTGATAATGAGTTCTGCTCTGGACAAGAACAAAGCCTGTCTAACCTGTTGTTTCTCTTCTTTCTTTGAAAGTTCTTTGGGGGTTAAGCATTCCTCTTCTACCAAAGGAAATTTCCCTTTCCTTCTCCAAGATGCCAACTCTTCTTCTTCATGTGATAGTGGTACTGAGTCACCCAACTCTTGAAAAACATGTTCCTCAAATCTCTCATCTTCTTTTTCCATCTCAGTTTGGCTTGGTCTAGGAGGAGTCATGGCCATGCTGCCCAAAATATCAGCAACTTCTTTTTCCAACTTGTCCTGTTCTTTCATATCCTCTAGAATTTCTCTAGACCTCCTATGAATTCTTCTTCTTTGAGGAGCTTCAGTATGTTCAGAAGTAGGTTTCCTCCTAGATCTTCTTCTAATTTTCACTTCTTGCTCTTGCCTAGGTGAACTGTCACTGTCAGAGATTGATATTAGCTCTCCTATAGCTACTGTAGAGGAATGAGTTTCTTTTAAAGGTACAATAGGTTCTGCAGTTTTAATTCTTCTTCCAGATCTTCTCCTTTTTGGTATAGTCTCCCCACCTATTTCCTTCTTTTCCTCTGTAGGGGCATCAATTTCCAAATTAGTTGTAGGAGAAAAAGGAGTTGATATTACCCTCATGATAATATCAGGGTTTTGCTTAAACTTGTTAAGAAATTTCTCCCACATTTCTTCTCTATTTTTCTTTGCAAGAAAATGGTGTTGGCACACCAAATGAACTAACCCATGATGTCTGATTGTTCCAACACCCCAGGAATACCTCTAGGCCATTGTATGAATGGAGTAAAAAAGAAAACCCTGAAAGGTTTACTATATATTCTGGTTTTGTAGCTCCATATCTAAGATGTATGAGCATCTTCAAGACTTCTCTTCCTACCGACCCAAATTGACCATCACAAGTTAAATACTTGACTATCCAAAATGCCACTCTATCAAAGGGTTTGGGAAAGCTGGCCCTTCTAACCCCTTTTATGATTTTCTTAGTGTTGTAAATATATTGGGGTTCCATTTCCCCCTCTTGTAGCAGGGTTTCAACTAGTTCTTTTAAGGTCCCTTTGATAGGATTTGGGACATGCACAATTGGCACACTAGATACATTGCTTATTGTATTCATAGAAAAAGGAATTACAATATTTCTAACCTTTGTTTTGGATTGTTCTAAATTTATAATGAATTCTCTTACCAATTTATCATTATACTTCGAGAACATTTTCAGGAATTCCAACCACCCTGCCTGTTCAAAGACAACTGCCACTTCTTCATCTGCAAGAAGTTGGGTATCATCCTCAGGTTCCAACTTATTTTTAATCCCCATGGTAAAGAGGGTGATTCAAATTCATTCTCCTTCGAATTATTGCTCTTCCTGGATTGGCTAAACAATTCTTTGCTTAGCTGCGGAATGAATGGGTTTAGCTGCGGAACTAATGTGCTTAGCTGTGAACTTGATGTGTTTAGCTGCAGAATGCAAATTTAATTCTTCTGCTTCTTCCTTGAAGTTTTTCTGCAACTGCTTCTTCACTTTGTTTATTCCACACAAATGATAGATCATTATAAACATGCTGCCACTTTTGTTCCACTGACATCATCCTCATGATTACTCTCTTTTAATCATAATGTACAATAGATGACTCATCATACCACTTTTAAATCAAATCCAATCACACATGTGAACTTTTAATCTAACCTTTAATAAGTTAAAGACATAATTACCATCCTTGATGATGTGATCCCTCCGTCATGATGACTCATCATTCCTAAAAGTGAAACAAAAATTAAGGAAAACGGTTAGAAAAGAATAGCTGGAATTTCAAGGAAGTTCCTTTTATTTTGGATTAGCCATTTATTTGAGGAGATCAACCGCCATTGTTGGTTTTCAATTGATCTCTGAGAGAATTTTTTTGGGGAAGAGAACGCCATTTACTGGTTTTCATTCCTTCCCTTTTTTTTTTATTTTTTTTTTTTTTTTTTTTTGGGAAAGAGAATGCTATTTACTGGTTTTCATTCTCTTCCTTTATTCTAGATTTATCCATTTGATTATTTGATCATTTTGGAAGAACTGGGTTCTTCCATATGATCAAATTCTTTGTCTGCTTCAATCTGCCTCAAGAATTCATCCTTAGTAGGAGGCTTCCTATAAAGCTTTAGCCTATGTCCATTGACCAAAAGTGTCCTTCTACTGCCATCAATGGGAAGTAACTGAATAGAACCATTGTCAAATATCTGCTCAATCTGATAGGGTCCCAACCATCTGGTTCTCAACTTTCCCTTGAATTGTTGGTACTTAGAATCAAACAGTAATGCCCAATCTCCTACCTTGAATTTCCTCTTCTTGATATGTGTGTCATGTCATTGCTTTCTTTGATCTTGGATTATCTCTGTCTGCTGAAGTGCTTCCATCCTTAACTCATCCAACTCATTGAGTTGAAGAATTCTCTCCTTTTGTGCCGCATCCAACTCAATACCTATTTTAGCTGTTGTCCTCAATGTTTGTAGTTCAAATTCAATAGGTAACAAGGGCTTTTCCCCATAGACTAACTCATATGGTGAAAATCCTGTTGTAGTCTTCCAAGTTGTATTATAGGCCAAGATAGCTTCAGGTAGTCTCTTTGCCCAATCTCTTCTACCTGATTCAACTGTTTTGGTAAGGATGTTTTCCAATTCTTTGTTTGTTACTTCAGCTTGTCCATTTGATTGTGGGTGATAGGGAGATGACTTCCTATGATTGATCTAATAATGCATTGTGAAGGATTGGATCATATTAGACATGAATTGTGGCCCTTGATATGAAACTATACTTCTTGGTGCACCAAATTTTACCATAATTTTGTGCCAAAGGAAATCATCAACTACTTCTTCAGTGGCATTTGTTAAAGCCTGCACTTCTGCCCACTTTGTCACATAATCAGTACACACAAGAATGTACTCCTTTCCTTGTGAAGGAGGACTAAAGGGACCAACAAAATCCAACCCCCATCTTTCAAATGGTTCAATCACCACTTGAGGTTGTAGAGGCATTTCATTGGTAAAAGTTGGTTGTCCCATCCTTTGACAGGGATCACACCACTTGATATATCTCTTCACATCCTTGTACAGAGATGGCCAATAATAGCCAATGCCAAGTATCTTGTGAGTTTTTCTTTTCACTGAAAAGTGTCCTCCACTTGGTTCATCATGACATGCCCTCAATATGTCAAAGATTTCATCTTCTCTCACACACCTGCGTAAAACCAAATCAGGACCACATTTAAACAACATTCCATTTAACCATTTAAATTGTGCACTGGTTTTGATAAAAAAATTCATTTGTTTCTTAGTGAAATAAGAGGAAACTTCCTTGTTGCAAGATAATTTTCCATATCAGCAAACCATGGTGTATCAGTTGAAATAGAAAACAATTGTTCATCTGGAAAGTTGTCCTTAACTGGATCTTGCTCCCATGTAGTGGTCAGTCTTGACAAGAAATCAGCTACCACATTAGATTTCCTTGGATTATCTACTATGGTAATATCAAATTCTTGTAAAATTAATAACCATCTAATTATCCTACCTCCAACCACTGGTTTGTTCATTAAGTACCTAATTGCTGAGTGATCTGTATGTACAAATATTTTGTACCCTTTGATATAATGTCTAAATTTATTAATTGCATAGATCACAACAAGAAATTATTTTTCAGTGGTAGTGTAATTTCTTTCAGTGGGAGTAAGATTTTTACTGAGGTAATAAATATCATACATCTTTCCTTCTTCATCTTTTGTCCCAAAACTACACCAATGGAGTATTTGAGGCATCTGTTTGAATGTGAAAAGGTTTTTCCCAATTAGGTCCTCTCAATATTGGGGAAATGATTAATTTTTCTTTGATTTCCTCAAAAGCATGTTGACATCTTTCATCCCAAAGAAATTCACAGTCCTTGGTAAGAAAATTAAACATGGGGGCATTAATTTTACTAAAATCCTTGATAAAGTGCCTATAGTATCCAACATGCCCTAAAAATGACTTGATATCTGTGGGGGTTTGAGGAATAGGTAAGTCTGAAATAATTCTGATTTTGTTTTGGTCAACCTGAATTCCTCTTTTTGAAATGTGGTGTCCTAATACAATCCCCTCATCAACCATCATCAAACACTTCTCATGACTAAGAGACAAATGGTGTTGCTCACATATTGTTAATACTCTATCTAAATTCCTCAAAGCATCATCAAATGTGTCTCCATGTACAGTGAAATCATCCATGTATACCTCTACACAGTCATTTGTTAGGTCTGTAAAAATTGCTAATACAACTCTTTGGAAAGTTACCGAAGCATTACATAATCCAAATGGTAATAACCTGTAGGAAAAGGTACCCCATGGACATGTAAAGGTAGTTTTGTCCTGATCCTTAGCAACAACTCTGATTTGATTATATCCACTAAATCCATCCAGGAAGGAAAAGTACTGCTTACCTGCAAGGTTGTCTAGGACTTGATCTATGAATGGTAAGGGAAAATAATCTCTCAGTGTGGCTTTGTTTAGTTCCCTATAGTCAACACAAAATTCTCCATTTTCCATTCTTTTTAGGAACAATTACAAGAGGAGACACCCACTAACTATCTGAGATAGGGTAGATAAAACCTACTTGTAATAGTTTTTCAATTTCTTGCTTGACTATATCTCTTAAGGCTGGATTAATCCTTCTCTGAGGTTGCCTAACTGGTCTAATGTTTTCAGTATAGATGTGATGAGTGCAAATACTTGGATGGATTCCTTTCATATCTTTGTAGTCCCAAGAAAAATCTCTAGTATGATTTTTTAGAACATCAAACAATTTAGCTTCTTCATCATTCTTCAACCAGTTGTTTATGTTCAAAATCTTACCGGCTCAATCTCAACATGTTTGGTTCCAATGTGTGATGAACTGATTTGTTGAAAGGGTTCCATTAAGGTATTTAGTGGACATGCATGTGGTAACAACATATGATATGTAGCAACATCTCCAAAATTTCCTTGAGACAAAATATTGGAAAAAGGACAATAGGACAGAGTTATGATACTTATCTTGTTGTAGGTCGAACTCCTCGTCACTGCTGTTTTCCAGAAATTCTTCACCATTTCCTAATATCTTAGAAACTGAAGCTACTGATTCTTCCTCCCCCCAAGAGAAATCTCATTCCTCCAAAGTGAAATTATGTACAGTCACAGGGAATTACTGTTGGTGTGGTTCTGGAACTAAATGTGATGGTTTCGAAACTAAATCTGATGATTCCAGGACAAAGTCTGTAGGTTCCAGAACTAAGTTTGTAGGTTCTAGAACTATTCCTGATTGCTCCAAGGACAATTGGTGTTCATTCAATGGTTGATTAATCATATCTTCTACCTCGCGTACGTGATCCTGCAACGTGATCATGACCAAAGAAGACAGGTTTTGCTTATTAGTATCAGGAGCATCAACCCACAATTGTTCTTGATTATCAATAGAAGGTCGTGCAGAAGGATATAAGGATATTTTCTTAGAATTCTTACCATTTGAGATAGTCATATCACCTGATCTGTAATCAATTAAAGCAACAACTGTAGCTAACCATGGTCTGCCCAAAATAATGGGATAACCAAGTGTTTTACCTTTTGGCTGCAATATAAGGAAATCAAATGGATATTCCCATGACTCCACCATAACCGCCACATCTTTAATAACTCCTAGTTTTGATACAGACTGATCTGCCATCTGCAATATGGTGTTAGTAGGTTGTATACCTGTTAATGGTAATGTTTTCAAAGTGTCCATTGTCATCACATTTATAGCCACTCCCAAATCAACCAAAACATTATGTATATCTTTATTCCCTATAGAGATAGAAATAACAGGACTTCCAGGATCTCCGTATTTGGGAAGTAAAATTTTTCCTGCTAATAAATCAACAAGTTTCCCATCTACCTTAATAGTCATGGGGTACTGCTTCTTCCTTCCAGGTCTTTTTAAACATAGCATTTTGATTAATTTGTTCAATTCTGGAATGTCCTTAATTGCTTGTAACAATGGTATTTCAATATTCAATTTCCTTAGTTCCTGTACCAACTCAGATTCCTTAGTCTCTATGGCTTCTTTAAATCTCTCTGGAAATGGAGTCTCAGTAGAGTTGCTATCTGGCTCCTTATCCTTTTCTTTTTCATCCTTCTTGGGAACAACCGTACTAGGGGTTTCAATTTCTTCTGTCATCTCAGTGATTATAACAGGTGGACTGCTAATTATTTTTCCAGATCTAGTTTGAATATCCTTACAATCCATGACATTCAGATCAACTAATTTTTCTGGTTCTGTTCCGTAGACAGGAGTTGTTTGTTTATTTCTTGGGTTTGCTACTGGTTGTGCTGGTATTTGGGTTTGGACCACATTTTCATTTTGTGAATTTTGTGTTGGGGAACCCATTATGGCTTGTTGATTCTGATTGGGATATGTCCTTCCTTGATCATAATTATTAGGGCTCCACCTAGGTTGTGACCAAGCATTCAGGTTTCCTTGACCAGACCATGGTTGTTGGTGTCCTTGGGCATACCAAGATTGACCTACCCAATCCTGAGGATTCATGTTGGTTGAGGTGCCCAAGGTGGCTGTCCCCAATTTTGTGGCATTGTCTTAGCTTCCCATGGCATCATCCAGGGGTTAGGAACTGACCTGGGCATGAACTGCCCTTGGCTAGGTTGTCTCTGGACAAAATTTACTTCTTCTGATGTGGATGGAATGTTTCTTTGTTTAAGCTGATTTTTAATAGATGGAAGAAGAGAACATGCATTACTCTCATGTTCCCTAGATTCACAGATAAGACACATTTCTATTTTATCAAGGGGACAATCTCTTATTGCATGCTTCTTCCTGCATTTAGGAAAATACATAGCTAATGGTTCAGTTTTAGCATTTTCTTTAGCTTGTAATCCATCCAGGGTGGAGGTTAATTGAACTAAAATGTCTGTTTTGAAATTTGTAAATTCATCCATCAGTTTTTTCATATCTATGGGTTTAAATTTTTAACTATTTTTCCTTTTCTAGGTCCACCCCTTGTTCATGAATAGCTTCTACAAATGTATTTAATATCATTCATTCTTATTTGATCAATGTTTCCACCTCCCATCAGATCAAGTGTCTCCCTTGATTCATCATCCAGACCTTTAAGAAAAATGGTTTTGCTTAACTCTTCTTGTAATACAAATCCACATGTTTTGCTCATAAAGAGGAATCTGTCTAAATAATCTTCCATATTCTCATCCTCCTCGTGCTTGATTTTGAAAAATTCTTCCTTCCTATTCCTCCCTCTACAGTAATCTTGATACTTGTCTAGGAAGGTAACTTCCATTTGTGCCCAAGTGGTAATAGAATTAGATGTTAATCCCATAAACCACCTCATTGTTGCATCCTTCAGGGTAGATGGAAACAAATTGAGTTTATGATTATCTATTTTGTAATCATAAGTTTGACACAATACTTTAAATTCAAACATAAATTGGTCAGGGTCTTCAGATGACATCCCTCTAAACGTGGGTAAATGTGCAGGTGAAATATTTTTCATAGGTGTATCATCATCATCCAATTGAATTGGATAAGTGAAGGTCCTATCAGGTTCTCTTTCAGCTTCTTGTGCCATTTATGTAGTACCTTCTAAAATTTTCTCCCAATCAATATGGTATGTGATTTGTTTTAGGGAAGGTGAAAAGTCAGGAGTAGGAGGTTGACTACTCAATTGTGAATCAAAACTTTCTCTAAATGGGTCTTGGGATATGATCTTTTTTCTAAAGGTTCTACTTCCTTCTGGTGATTGATCTAAGAATTCCAAAGGTGGAAATTCTACTTCATGCCTAACAGGGGACAATGGTGCTTCTAATTCTTGATCAACTTCCTTATTTGATCAAGAAGATGATGATTCTTGTTCAGATATTTTTGGGAGGAATCGACCCTTGGAGTCTCTTGGTCTACTCATAAATTTTATGATGACGTAGGGAAGATCCTACAATTACTAGATGTATGATTGTTTCTCTTGTTGATACCTAATTAGACAATTCTAACTATTTTGTCCTCGACAACGGCACCAAAAATGATGGGTGTCATTATTCCCTTCATTTAATCAACTCTTTGTTGATGTCATATTCAAACTAGGGGTGGTGTCCGAAGCTATATGCAACAAGAAATCTTAGTGATCTAGTAATTAACTGTAGGTATTTTTTTTTTTTTTATATTTTCTGGGGGATTTTCTCAATGTCTTGAGGATTTTTTGGCCAAAACCTTATTGAAATCAAACTATGAAAACTTGTTGGAAGTAAACACTCTCTGCAGAAATAAATTGCTAGAAATAAACACACATTTGCAAAATGGAATAGATTGTTGTAAGTAAACACACATGTTACAGAAATAAACACACTTGCTTTGGAAATAAACACACAATTGAGAATGCTGAAATTTGATTGCAAAGGAATAATAATCTAATCTAGAACACCTGCAGGAACAAGTATACGATAGATTTCAACTTGAGTAATCAAAAGCATTTACAGAATTAATAGATCTATACTATTTTCTCTAGAAATATAAATACCAATAAACAAAGATCCTGGTTCTTGGAAGAGTGGGCCCTTGCTCCACCTTGAAACAAGATTTGACAACTTAATATACTCTCAAAAAATAAATGGCTATTTTATTGATAAAATGTTCTGCATTACAAAAACGTACCGTATCTTTCTATCTCTGTGTGTCTTTTTTATGTATATGTATACATATATCTTTATATATCTATCTATAGGTCTGCATATATATACTTCTTCCACAGGTGTATTTACAGCCATAATTGTCCTACCGATTTAGATAGAACTAAATTGTGCCCAAAATAGATGCTGAATTGGATCATGGTTGGACGTACTGCTGTATGATAGTTATCCCTGGATCTACGAGTATGAAGAATCAGAAATCTTCCAATCTGCTCCTGATTGAAAGGATCATTGATTGCTAAATCATTGGATGTTGTTGGAATAAACAAATTCTCATCGGTTCCAGAACTTTAGAGAAGTTTTGGAACTAAAGGAAATCATTCCAGATCTAATGTGAGGGTTTTGGAGCTACATGCTGAAAGTTCCGGAACTAAGTGATGGAGTTCAAGAACTAAGTCCATGGAGTTCCGAAACTAAGTCCAAAAGTTCCGGAACTAAGTGATAGAGCTCGTAACTACATAATGCATTTCCAGAACTAAGTCTAGAAGTTCCGGAACTGAGCCGTATTGAAACCAATGCTTCCAAAAACATGTTGACCGCTTCATACTTTGTTCTTTCGACTGATTGTGACTTGTTTTATTACAAAACTAAATTTCCAAAGCACTTTAGTTAGGAATTACAAAGTTTTTAAACGTTAGAACTACAATCAACAAAAGATGGACAATTACATCCTAACTTATATTAGATCAAACAAAAGTCACAAAATGCAATCAAAATTGATAAAAAGGAGAGTAAAATAAGATCATTTATTATACATTAACGAGACATATTCTGGCCTCATCACTATCCAGCAAAGACGAAAAATTAACGGCCTTTCGTTAATTAAACCCCTTTCTACTTGAATTTAATTAATTATTCATAATTAATTAAGTTTCCTCTTCTATTAGATAAATAAACTATCATTTATTTAGCCTAAACCCTTCGTATTCCCTAAATCATACTAATTGTTCTTCTAAAATCTTCTATAAATCTTGCTCACCTATTAATTAATCCCCATGAGTCACTAAAGGACAAAATAAACTCTCCTAAGGTTGACTCAACCCCCTTTCAACCATTTTTATCCATAACTAACTCAACCTAGCTATTACCCCACATGTAAAGGGATGTAGAGATTCTTTTATCCATTGGGCTATATAAGGAGCCCTCCTCCTACCTTTCTATTGGCACATTCACACCTAAATGAGTATAAAGCCTAGACTATAGTGATTTTATCATCTTAGAGCATTCTTCCATTAGAGGAGCTAGCTATCTTCATTTCTAGCATTCACCCATCCAAGTTTGAAGTCATATGGATATATGTCAAGGGTCTTATAGCCATGGATTGACAAGAATCCATTATTAAAACCTTGGGATTCAAACATACAATCAACCCTTTGATTGTTAAGGATCTAAATAGGTTCATTTCATTTATTATCATTCAATAGAGATAAATATTAATTGCTTAGCATATTAGTTTGGATGTTTATTCATGTTCTAATGTAAAAATGTTAGTAGATTAGTCTTGTTTAAGCTTTAAGCATAATGGTGCATAGATTTTAGTTTAGCATTGTATTGAGGCTATTAAGTTTTAGTCTTGATTTTAGTTACATAGCTAACTAATTATCACAAACATCTGCATACACAACATACGAGGGGAGTTCATTCTATTCCATCACGCACATTCTACACAATTCAGTACAATCTACATCTAACACCCTATTATCATGCAACTTTCACAAGGGAAACCTAGGGCATCATTACATACACAAGCACGAAGAACTACGTGGAGTCTGAGATGTAGTGCAATGTTAGGTCATAAAATCACTCTTCGGGTGACTGTCGGAGTCATTTCAAATCCCCATTCTACATTTTTTTTATTAGATTTAATGTGGTTTGTGGGCATGTGTAGCTAGTCATCTATTTTACACTTTATATGTATGATCGACGAAATTACAACAAAACCAGAGGGACAAAGAGAGATCAACAAAAAGGCTCCTCCAGCCCAAAAGAGACCCAAATATGAGCGAACACAAGCGTCCAATATCACTAGCGCCTAGTGTGCTCCTGTCCTCCTCTGGGTGCTTCTGTCATGTATCACTAACGTAGGATTTGCCATATCATGGCATTGTTTTTTGTTGTTTTAGGTATTTCACATTATAATAGGAGAGGTTTTTAAATATAACCATTAGATATTTTATGTTTGAAGTGTTAGTCATTTTTTTAAGTTGTATTCAGACTTTTTCATGCGGTGTACATGTTCTTTTAAAAGTGGATTGAATTATATAGTCAATAGTTTGTGTTTAGATGTCCCATATTCTTTTAAAAAAAAGTATTAATATTGGGTCTCAAAAAGTTATTATAAAGACCTTATGTTTAGTATTTAGTCCAAAAAAAATTATTTATTGATTTTGATGTCTAGAAGAAAATTGTCTTGATAGTTCATCCAGTCAATATTTTATGTTGTTAGTAAGGTCAAATGGTTTATGTTCTTGTCATATTTTAATTTTCGAGTCATGTAGTATCATCATCATCAATATTGTCAAGAGTCGAAAGTTGTAAAAAAATATATTTTTTCCTCACTGTTCAATATTTGGACGCATTTTCACTTGTATGCAACATCCAAATTGTGGAGGTTATTTTTTGAGCTTCATGATCACATCCGACTTAGTTAGAAACCTTCCACTATAGGATGGAGGACAAGCAACGTTATCTTTTTTAGTCACCAACAACGAGCCCACATAAAAGATGTGGTGGCATATATATAGAGTGAGTGTATGCTTTTCAGTGTACTTCAGTTTATTATGTTCTTGTTGCTTTGTGTGGTGTTTGGTGGATACTGGAAAATATTTATGTTGGAGAGAAGATGACTATCAATGATCCTCTAACTGAATTTATCCTCTAACTATCATACTTTGTTGGAAGATGGTCCGCTTGTGAATACGTTCACTTGCAATGGTGACCATATGCAGAAATATCTAACTAGCAAGATCTGTTCAGTAGTATGTACTTTGATACAGTTTTCTTCTCAATGTTTGTGTGTGGAAATTTCACATTGTGGGGGGGGGGGGGGAACATGAGACCAATGTTCCATTTCCATTATGAGCCTAAAACAACTAAAGTCAAGGGCATCTTCTAGTGGCAGTGATAGTTTCCTTATCTATTTGAGATCAAATGGCAACGATCGAGGGAAGTGGGTGCAATTAAGAACATTGTGATTCTTATAGGATGAAATGTGAATTTTTTCCAATTTGTGTTCTATTGTTTAGTTTGGTGATTTGTGTTTCCTATGTTATTCCCCGCAGTGAGATATTCATGAGGGATAAAAATAGTACTTGGAACTTCATGATGTGGTTTGTGGTAAACCACTTGAAAACCACCAGTACCAGTTTGTGGCCAACTATTGTAAAACCATCCATCGGGTTTGTGATTCTCCTGTGAAAATCACCTAATCATGAAAACAAGTACAAGTACAAAGATAGGTTTTCCCCATGTTCACACTAAGGGGGGGAATATTAGGAATAATATTATCAATGCTTCATTTGGTTGGTTATATTTTTATTTGGAGTCGTTTATCTTAGTGTATATTGCTATACCCGTGTATCTATACTGGGTTATTTTTTATTCCTACTTCCTATTTTATAGGAAGTGGTTTTCCTATTGTTTTGCCTATATATTTGTAACCTGCTCCACATGAATATTAATCAAGTTTTTTGTGTTTGATTTGCTGATATACCAAGATAACCATAATATGTAATAAACGGATAAAAACTTTAAATTTAAGAAAGGATAATGATGATCCTAAAAATCCATTTGATTTCTCTCAAATCTTTTCAAAAGATATGTTATGGGCTAATTATATACTCCTCCATAACCAGTTTCTTTCTTTGGCATGATTTAGAGCTATTGAAAATCTACATGTGACCCATTCCTAAGTTGTGCTCCAATTCTAACAACCGCCGGACTTTGAACACAATGTTTCTTATATGACCTAACTAAGGATATTCTTTTTGTATAATGCCCCAAGTTTAATTCTCTTCAAATATTATGAACATGAGGTTATTGTCATTTATGACATCTCCTTACACGACACTTTAGTTTTATCAATGAGATTCTTTAGTTTGTGCGGAGTTTCCTATAATCGCAGAGTCGGTCATTAAAAATTTGGGATTGAGATCCAAGGCCAGTGCCTTTTGTAGTGGGGCGATAAACAAGTCATGATTATTCATGGGAAGTTGTCTTGTTCTGCCACACAACTTGAATCCCATAATAACCACATGTAGTTAACCCAATTATATGTTGTAGTGGAAATAGTTGTTAACCACTCCCTAATTCGGTATTCTTTGAAAGTGTTGCCTCACTCATCACCAAAAATGTGAGCCATTTATTGGAGGAAGCATATATTTCCAACATTAAGTACAAGTATTATAGGTGGCCATTATTGTAGCAATTGTATTTATGACAACGTACGAAGTGACATCCCTTTGTAAGGAGATAACATAAAGATGTGGGGAAGGTGGCTGTTTAAGTGCAAAGGAAAAACAAAATCCACTGGTCCATAAGGGAGCAATAAATATATCAAAAAATGGGTGTTAAAAAATAGCTTATTAGAAACATGACATTTTTTGGCAAGCCCCTCTTCAGTGTTGCACACATCTGGTATAATTAATATAGAATTATGGATTGGAAAAATACGAATTTATTAATTGAGTTGTTTATTTGTAATATTATTAGTGAGTGTGAGTGATTTAGGGAGATATTGTTGTGATGTGTGTTAAGGAATATCTTCTTGATTAAAGGAGACATTCCTACTATACGTGTAATCATTGTGGTGTGGGATAGACATGTTGAATGAATTCTTGTTGAGTTCATGCTCTACCAAATAAAGGGTAAAACCAAAATAGGTATGCCTATGCTTAACATATACATGACTACTACCTTGGACTGCGAGGATATAATAAAAGTATGTAGGAGGGGGAGAAATTTTTACCTTGAAGTCAACCCAAGTGAAGGTATGTAAGTCCTTTACCTAGATGACTATGTTGAGATCATGAGGAGGCTCAAGAATTTTAGGTAGAGATGATTCATAATGGTGCACAATGATTATGCAAAACTCTTTAGTTGTAATATATTATTATAATATTTCTATTTCCTCGAGGTTATTTTCCTCTTAATATGTCTCTATCTTAGCTTCCTTGATTCCTCTGGTGTGAAGTGCACTTCTCCACGATTCAGATTGTGTGATAAGGAAGATATCCTTGATTATAGGAGATATTCCCACTATATTTGGAAGCCATTTTGGTATAGAACAAATATGTTGAATGAATTCTTATTGAGATCACGCTCTCTTGAATATGGGGTAAAACCCACAAAGGTATGCCTATGCTTAACATATACATGACTACTACCTAAGGTTGCGGAGATAGAATGAAAGTATGCAGGAGGGGGAGAAATTGATACCTCAAATTCAAATCAAGTGAATTCATGCAAGTCCTTTACTTGGATGAATACCTTGAGCTTGTGAGGAATCTCAAGAATTTAGGCATAGATGATTCATAATGGTATGCAACGATTCCACAAAAATTTTCAGTAGTAATATCTTCTTGAAAGAGATCTATTTATTTGAGAAGGACACTACAACTCAACTTGAGTAATAGGTCAAATGCTTCATCTAAAAGTGCAAGACTCCATCATCTAATTCATCTGTAGTATTATGCTCACTTTATGTTCAAGGGTGGTTTTCAGATGACACATTCACCATTTCACAATTGGAAATGAAGGGTTACACATCATTTTGTGTAGGTTTAAAGTGTACAACTTCCACTCTCTCATCATATGCCTCTTCTTTGTGTACTTCCTATTCTTCTCCTATAAAATAGTTTCAACATCATAAACATAATCAAAATAGTTAGAACAAAAAGAAGGAGAAACACCACCACCATTAGTGATTAAGAAAATATTGAAATAAATAGATGTCTAATACTAATTATGTAACAACTCTGAATATGAACAATTAAGTACAAAATTGACCCAAACAAAATAAGCTAGAAAGTATAAAACCCTAGCTGCAAATGAAAGGAGGAAACACTTAGTTGATTTCGATGTCATGTAAAAGATGTGCCAATATAGAAAATATCTAGAATAGGAACTTATAGCGTAGCAATGATGTCATGAAAAAATGTAAAGATGTTGAAATACCCTGGACTGGGGCACCTATGGAGGGTCAGGGGATCCTGGGGTGCCAGGGACCTATTCTGGGTGCCTGTGTCTACTCAGAAGCTATGAAAAATAGTATGTGAAAAGGTCACAAGATGATTAGTGTCCTTTTCTTCTTGTTGCTAGTATGTCACACCAAGTTTGCAAATGTTTCCTATAACCTGCAATGAAGAAATGACCTACAAAACCTCAAAGTGCATCAAATCCCAAAAATAAAATAATGTAAATGAGGGGTCAGACCGTCCTTGGTTATCACAAAGTGAACTTACAACCAAGTGTTGCATTACATATTAGACCTGATGTAGTTCTATGTGTGTGTGTTGAAATTGTGCCCTAGGTGGCTCTTGTGCGTGTCGCACTTGATAGTGAGCAAGTAGCTAGATGTAGAAGATGTAGATAAATGTGTACATGAAAGAATGAACTTCTCCTCCTATGAAGCGTATGTAGAAGTAATGATTCCTTATTTCTTGTGTGGAGCTAGAAGGATTATTGAATGCTATTGATAATGCTCTTGAGATGTAACTATAGGTGGTGATAGGTAATGCTTAGTACTTGGTCCTTTATTATGATCACATAACTTTATATATATATGATTCCCTTTCTTGAATTTCGTAATTAACCATGAAAAGGTTGAATACCAAGAAAATAAGATGCCCAAATGGATAGAAAGGACCCAAAATATGTGAGAAAAATACAAAGAGGTCCAACACAAAAATAGAAAAGAAGGTGTATCGTATGCATGCCGAGTGCTGAATGACTGTCTGTCTTATAAAAGTTGTTATCTATACGGCCGAAAATTGTGCTGAACTGAAAAATGTTGTGTAACTGCCCCCTGGTCACATGTGTGGAAGGGTCAGGGGCACCCAAGGTCTACTGTATGGGTCTAAGTGTTAGTGTCTATGTTATGCTGTGAATGTGTGTTGAATTTTGACTATAGATTGCTGAATGGGGTGACTGATTCACTTGATAGATGCCCCCCTTGTTTGGGGTGCATATGATGTCACTGAGGATTATCCATCCCAAAGAAGGACTGACCATTGTGTTAAAATTATGCCCTGTAGGGGAAGTGTGTTTAGTAGAAACCAAGGCACACACAAACAAAGTGGCTAGAAACAAGTGTTAGTACAAACAAGATAAACAACACATGTATAATACAAGATATAAGATAAGTATGCAAGAAGACAATACAAAAGTAGAAAAATAATGCAGACAAAGTAGAACACAAAAAGTGGGTTTCAAACATGGGACATCACTCACGATGTCGCAAGACACGTAAGGCTGATTCAACCAAAAGTAGACAGTGTGTACACAAGACAAAGGGAAAATCCTAGAAACAATGACAAACAATGACAAGTAATGACAGAAAAGAGAAAGCAATGTAACAGATAACCATGGTGGAAAATAGTTCCTACGAAGCAAATGTTGTACATGAAGTACCCGTTCGCATGTTAGAAAGATACAAATTATGTCAATATGTGTATAATTTGATATAATAATGTGATATGAAAAAATGAAACAATAGCACCTATAGTGTATGAAATTGGATGCCCCTAGGAGCCGTTGTGGGACTGGCAAGAGGTACTGTGCCAAAAATTCATGTTACATGTATCGATATGTATGAAATTTGCATCCACAACTAGAAGGCAAGTGAACACACATGTGTATATGGAAAGATAATGACCTATAAGATATATATCTTACATGTGTAATAAAGTGAACATGTAAGCATATGAAAGCAAGAGTAAATGTGACCAAGATATGCAATATGTTGTGGATGAGATGAAACGGAATGTAGTGTGAGTATGATAGGACTAACGTGAGCCTCGAGTGGATTTGTATGCATGAAGTGATGTTCATTTATACATGCCCCCTCAATAGTCAAAAATGAACCGTAGAAAAAAAGTGTGTCATCAGGAAATGGTTTGAATGTGTGCACTAGAAAGATATGATTGTGAGAGCATAGAGTGTAAAGAGTGCAAGAGTGAGTGAGTGAGTATGGTGAGGTTCATTTCAGATTGAGACTCTCAACAGTATAGTATGAATTGTGGAACTAGAGTGCGTCATATGGTAATGAGTGCAACATGTAAAAGTAGATGCAAGAAAGATATAATGTGAATGTGTATAGTATGTAGTGCATATGATGTGTGATAGAAGCTGCAAGAAAGTGATGTGATGAATGTCTGATGTGTGAAATGTGCAGTGTGTGAGGTTCATGTGTATAATACGCCCTCAACAGTCAAGTGTGAACCATAACACAAGAGTGTGTCATCGGGTAATGACAATACAAATGTATCAAGACGTGTAAGACACGTGTGAGAGACTAGATATGAAGTGTGAAGTGAGATAATAGAATTGTGAGATAGATGATAGTGCTAGAGGGGGGGGAGAATAAGCATAATTCTCCCCAAGTATATGTTGATAAGTATGGTCAAGTAACATCTTCCAAAAGATCATCATTTTGTTGTGGTCAAAACTGAATGAGATGTGTCTGATACCTGATAAGCAATAATATGTGGGGGATCATATAATGAGCCATTGCGACATAAATTATACATGTGCATTGCGTACTCTTCATTGGTGAAAGGTGTTGGTGGACATAAATGTGCATACCAACGAGTGAGATTCAGTGAATAACCGAGATATGAATCATTGTAGATAGAAATGTGACCGAGAAACATAGGGAATGTGATACTAGCATGATTAGGGTCCCAAGTACTCATAATGTAGTTAAACCAGCTCGTCTCAAGTGTCAATTGAGAATTTTGAGGAGCACATGTGATGAAGATTGTGAGATAGAATATAGAAAGGACATACACATCCATAATACTAACATATCTATGATAGATCTAAGGTGAATGAGACGGTGGTAAGAGATGATTAAGTATAAATCCAAGATGATTCAATCCATCATATGTGAAAATAGTATCAGAGTAAGTAAGATCCAATAGAATATGATGCCAATAGGATTTATTCATGAAAAGTGTGCATGTGAAAGGAGGAAGTGAAGATGTAGATTGCCCATGAGGAGGTGAAACAATGTCCAGAGTATGGACAGACACCCGATAAAGTACCATAAGATTAGCAGGAGGGGGTGTATTGAATTGATACTCACTAGGGCCAAAAACAATGGAAGTATCATTGAAATATGAATCATCTACCTCAATAGGAGTAAAATTAAGATTACAACAATTTGTCATCAGTAAGCTCAACAGTATCAACATCGTCATAAGAATCATCAGTGATAGCGTTGTCATGCTGGATAACAATGTCAAGGATATTGGTAGGAGGGCACACTATATGTAGGAGAAAAATGAGCCTTGATGAATGTAATGGTAGTGGTGATAGGAGTAGACATTGTGGGTGAAATGATAACAGTAGTGTGAGTGGAAATAGGCGGAGTGCTTGGAGCAATGAAGGAAGATTGTGAAGTCCTAGATTGACCAATATCATATGTATAAATATTGCTATACGGAATAGGATGTGATGGAGGAATAGGCATAACAATAACAGGGCCCTATGTGACAATTTTTTGAATGGATCAAGGTTCCCAGAATTGGTATTTTCATAGCCATCATGTAGGAATTTGATACATTAATGAACAATGGATGGAACTACGTGCATTACATGAATCCAAGGTATACCCAACAAAAGATTAAATTGAAACGAGGTATCGATAAAAAAACAATACTATAAGCATGGTATTATCCTCGACTTGTATAGGTAATGTGATAGTGCCCAACCATGTGTGAGTAGTTGAATCATAGCCACAAATAAGAGTGGAATTCTTAGCAATTAGATTATATGCGATGCTAATTTGTTTTAAAAGAGAATGAGCTCATAAATTAATAACATATCCATTATTAATGAGTACACACTTGATACAAATGGTGCCAATGATAGTAGTGATAAGCAAAGGCACACATGGATTCTCAATAGCAAATGGTGATATGTGCTCATCAGTAAATGATATAGCGCGTGGTAATTTTTTTAGAGACTGAGTGAGGTGTGTGAATGCCACCAAAGAATTATCACTATCAATGGGAATAGAATGAAGGGTGGCCTCTAATGTATGATGATAATCAGACGCATTACGTGATAAGTCATAGAGAGATATTTTGGCCAGTGTATTCTTAAGTTGCTTAATGATATCATAGCCCGTAGAAGTAGCAGGGGGAGCCGTAGAGGTGATAGGCATTGGGATAGAAATGGGTGAAGCCGTAGGAGGATGAGTATGGTGAGTAGTTACCACATTGACAGTAGGATCAACCCTAGGCATAATAAAGCAAGGAGGATGCTGAGTATGAATTTGTATGAAATGAACAGTAGTAGTAACCGTGCCAGAAACCTTAGTTGGAGTGAAAGAAGGATAAGAAGAGTGATCTATGGCTTGATAAGATGAATACACTCAAAAATAAGGGTTTAAATTGTTGGGTTCACCAAATTATTAAGAAAATATTGAAATAAATAGATTCCTAATACTAATTATGTAACGACTTTGAATACAAACAATTAAGTACAAAATTGACCCAAGAAAAATAAGCTAGAAAGTATAAAACCCTAGTTGTAAATGAAAGGAGGAAACACTTAGCTGATTTCTATGTGATGCCAAAGTTTTGCCGATCTAGAAAACATTTGGAACAAGAACTTAGAGTTTCGCAATGAAGTCTAGAAAAAATGCAAAGATGTCAGAATACCCTGGACAGGGGAACTTATGGAGGCTCAGGGGCACCAGAGACTTGTTCTAGGTGTCTGTGTCTGCTTGAAAGCTACGGAAACTAGTTTTGCATGGTCACAACATGTTCACTATCCTTTGCTTCTTGTCACTAGTTTGTAATACCAAGTTTGCATATGTCACCTGTAACCTGCAATGAATAAATGACTTGAAAAACCTCAAAGTGCATCAAATCCCAAAAATAAAATAATGTAAATGAGGGGTTAGACTATCCTTGGCTGTCACAAAGTGAACTTATGATTAAGCATTGCACTAAATCTTAGACCCAATGTAGTTTTATGTGTGTGTGTGTGTGTGTGTGTGTCAAAATTTTACCCTAGGTGGCTCTTGTATATATATAAATCTATGAAATGCTTCATTAAATGATGTGATGTGCTCCTCAGTATATATGATACCCTCGTGATCATAGTTTGGAAACTATCTCCAAAGACCTTTGGGTATGTCATATTGGACTCTTAGGATGGTTATTGGATAATGGATGTTACCCAACTAAACCATAGACTTAATGGGTTGATTTCATATGGTGCATGGTAAATATTTCGAAAATTGTGAAACTACCAAGACGTTTTTAATATAATGTGCAAGATATACACTATGTCACACTAGAATGAATTATACCCTCCCTCTAATGCCAAAATATTTGATCTCCATACATTTCACGCTATTATCCTCCTCATTAACACTAAAAACATTAATGTCGAGAGGAAATAGGGGCACACACAAGTGCAGAGAACCTATTAAGATCTCCACGCAAACGAGTGAGGCTCTACTTATCTTGAAAGGAGGGCATGCACATGAGAAAACAATTATGCAATGGACTACATGTGTGAGAATCTCCCTGCTTCAATCTATATTGAATTAAACCTTTATTTCTGGGTAACATAATGTATCTAATGATATTAAGATAATAGGCTACATTAATTTCAAAGCAATAATCATTTACCAATGCAAAACCCTAAGCAAATGAGAGGGGAAGATGACATAGCTCATTGTACACAACCTAAGAGTGATATGTACTAACTATCTATTGGATCTGGCCAGAGATAGTTTCGTCAAGACTCGATTAGGGTTATAACCCTAGAAATATACATGACAAAAGCACCCACATGAGGACAGGAGCACACAAGGCGCTAGTGATACTAGGCGCTTGTGTTCACTCAGATTCAAGTCTCTTTTGGGCTGGAGGAGATTTACCATTGATATTTCTTTGTCCCTTTGATTTGCTGTAATGTCACCGATCATACGTGTAAAGTGTAAAATAGATGACTAACTACACCTGCCCACAAACCACGTCAAATATAATAAAAAAGATGCAAAATGGGGAGTTGAACAAACTCTGACAGTCACCCGAAGAGTGAACTTATGATCGAACATTGCACTACATCTCAGACTCCACGTAGTTCTTCATGCTTGTGTGTGTAATGGTGCCATAGGTTTCCCTTGTGCAAGTTGCACGATGATAGGGTGTTAGATGTAGATTTTACTGAATTATGTAGAATTCGTGTGATGGAATAGAATGAACTCCCCTCTTATGTTGTGTATCCAGATGTGTACAAGAATTAGTTAGTTATGCAAGTAAAATCAAGACTAATGCCTAATAGCCTCAATATAATGCTAAACTAAAATCTAAGCACCATCATGCTAAGAGCTAAACAAGAAAATAAACATCAACATTATTCATTAGAACATTGAAAATAAACCTCAAACTAACATGCTAACATTTATTGATCTAGTCTTTAGAAAGCGAAATCAATGAAATGGACCTAGGTAGGATCCTTAAGCTATTAAAGGTTTGATAGTTGTTGCTTGATCCAAGAGGATTAAAGATGTAGGTTCATCAAGTCATAGAAATAAATATTTCTTGATTAACTCCATTGTTCTTCACAAAATAGCTTGGATGATTGAATGCAAATGGATGATTCTTAGCTCGGATCTTAATGGAGGATGCTCTAAGATGATAAAATGGCTATAGTATAGGCTCTATGCTCATTTAGGTGCAAGTAGAAAGGTAGAAGGAGGTCTCTTTATATAGGCCAGTGGATAAAAGAAGATTTGCATTCCTTTACATGTGGGATAATAACAAGGTTGAGTTAGTTGTGGATAAGGATGGTTTAGAGAGGGTTAAGTCAACCTTAGGAGAGTTTAGTTTTCTCCTTTAGTGACTCATGGGGTTTAAGGGGATCTATTAATTAACCAAAGTGATTAATTAATGGGTGAGAAAACTTTGTAGAAGTTTTTTAGAAGAATAATTACTATGATTTATGGGCTAAGAAGGGATTAATCAAATAAATGATGATTTTTTGATAAAATAGAAGAGGGAACTTAATTAATTAATTCAGGTAAAAATGGATTTAATTAACAGAAGGCCGTTAATTTTCATCTTTGTTGGATAGAAAGGCTAATTAACTAGCATAATGTAGTTAATTAATTACAATAGAAGAGAAAATGTGCCATGTTGACAACATGCCATCAATTTGCGGGAAAAGGGTATAATTAGCACAATTTAAGCATTTAAATTGCTGGAGCTAAATTATAGGTGTCTACATTTTCCCATCTTTGGGGTGGCATAAGTGACACCACTTTAAATATAGTAGATATGTAAAATTTTGAAGGGGTGGAAGAAATATTAGTAGAAGTGAGAGATGTCCCCCTTGAGTGTCGATGGGGTGATGAAAGAAGGTGATTAATGATTGAAAAGATGAGAGAAATGGAAAGAAAACAAGGGGTAGAATGCCCCAAGTGAAGTAGAAGAATGGGTAGAGGTAGGATGTGCCAGAAAAAGTGGAAGAATGATGTTGATAGGAGAATGATATAGAAGAAATATGGAGAAGGATAGAGAAGAACTAGCCTTCATCTATTGCATTTGAACAACTATATTGTCATCATAGAGCCAAAGATCTAAGTCATCAGTCCTTATTAAAAATATAAGCATATGAAAAAAGTAGAATGACATAAAATCCATACTACAAACAATTTTCCATTTTCGAAAACACCAACTCAATACAACATATAGAAAACAATGCAAAATGAGAAGGAAACAAACTTGTGTAACAGGGAAACAAGTACAAACACACATACTCAAACCAAAAACGGTCAAGACAGTTGCACAAATATTTTCCCCAAATGTTTTTATGAAACTGAAGATCCCCAAATGTTTGTGATAAATGAAAAGGGTTAAAAATGATGCCCCAAGAAAGGATACATGCAAGGGAAGATGATGAAGGACATAGGGTCCAGTGATAAAGCGTTGTGTGCTACAAAACAGTAACAAAAAACTGGATCTTCCCTAGAGTACCGATGAAGCAAGCATGCTAGCTTTGTAAATGGTTGTAGATTGATGATCCACGAGTTGTTTGATTCATGAAGATTCTAAAAAATACCAGCAAGATACTGGAATGAATACCATGCGTAGGGCATGTGTTTCAACTACAATGGGATTGTGATCAATTTTTGTAAATTTTTGAATTTTTAGGATTGCTGAGAAATTTTTAAAATTTTTAGGCTTTTCTTGATTGTTTGATTTTTTTTGGAATTTTTGATTTTTTCATGTTTTTAAGGATTTTTGTTTTTTTATAGAATAAATAGGATAATATGATATCACCTGAATGCAAGAAAACTGCCTCAGGTCTGAGAAGAACATGTGCTGGGTAGAAAAACAATGCCCCAGCCCAGTGACAATTAGCTAGAAATTATTATTTAATAAAAATAATCATTACGGTGGATATAAGAATTATTTTTAAAAATAACAGTGTTCAAAATATGCCCCTTGGGGCACCGCAGTGGGTTAAAATAGTTAGATATACCCCGCATGAGGGTGGGGTAAACCATTCAGTTCAATTGTTGTCGATCCTTATCGAAATTCTTACTGTGAGTTACCGTGAGCAACGAGCGAGATGGCCAGGGTACAAAGTCACCAAAAACACACTGATACCATCTAGGAGCATGTTTGATATGATGATGACAAACCATTTGTGACTGCCCTAACCTTGCTTAATGTTTTAGCTTTAATTATGGCATTTATTACATTTATTAGGTTAGGGTTAGATGTGTATGCATGCCCTAGGGCGTGTATGCATCCATACAAGTGTAAAAAAATGGGAACATACAAGTGTAAAAAAATTGTACGTGTGGGCGTACATACCAAGCTAGCATGTATGTGTACACGTATACATCAAAAGATGGGGCGTACATACTAGTTAGTAGAAAATGGGGACGAGCAAGTGTATATGAGTAGAAGGGTGTGTATGCACCAGAGTATGTGTTAGATTAGGGGTACACTATGCACCATTACCGACACGTAATACAAGGAAGCACGTACACACCCATGGGGATCGTGTACACACTTAAAGGGGCATTGTATGTTTGAATCCAAAGAAGAATGGAAAACCCTAATTTCAATCCAGTTTGTAGAAGACCATTGACATTATATGACTTCAAACTTATATGTATGAATGCAAAATTAGATGAAATAATTAGCTCAGATCTAGAAGGAAGAATGGAAGGAATAAAATAGAAGAAATTCGTAACATGCATATTTTCCTTTTAGGTGTATCGTTGTACCATCACTTCAAACATAGGAGCAGGGATCATATATCCGACTAGATAAAATAAATCTCTACATCCCTTTACATGTGGGATATAGCCAGGTTGAGTTAGTTCTTGTTAAATGGTTGACTAGTTTGTCTTATGCAGTGCAGATGCCTACGGATCACCTTATACCACGGCATCCTTTAGTGACTTTGGGGTTTGAAGAGATGGCACTCAGGTGAGTCAAGCTTTATAGAAGCTCCTAGATAGGGGAGATTAGTACCATTTACACTCATAGGACAGGGTTTAGGCTACATAAATGACTATTTATGTATCTCATAGTTGAGGAAACTTAGTTAGTGGAGTATAATTACTAATAGATTGGGATTTAATTAATGATTGTCTTACTAAGTCATATTTGGACTAGAAGCATCATTACCCCGCCAAGGGAATGAATTAGTTTGATCTAAGACCAATTGTGTTATATTGATGATATCCATGTTTTGTGGGACATTATTGTATACTTGATGGTGTTTAAATCAGTGACATTGTTGTCCCTGACAAGATAGGTGTCTACATTTTACCCTCTTTGGGGTGGCTAAGTGACGCTCATTGAAAGTTAGTAGATAGGTAAAATTACTGATGTGGTGAAGAGATATTAGTTGGGGACAGTGAGATGTTAGCACACTCAAGTGTTGATGGGGTGAGGACCTACATCTGATCACATACCATGGTTAGAAGACCATGGGTCCAACACTTTTGTTACAAGAATCGGTTCATGGGGATGCCACATAGCGATTGTTCACCCTATAGGTGAGTTAATAGGATAATTATCAAGAAGAAAGAGAGGAAGTCATTTGTTATGGGGAACTGGGTCTCGACAAGTGGTAGAACAACTTTCAAGGACATAATTTTTCAACTGATACTTACCATTATAGGTCCTTATTACTAATATGATGATCTGACACAAAAAGAATGATAGTGAAAAGGCCATACTATGAACAATTTTCTATTGCTAAATATGAGGAACTCCTATGATGACATACAAAATGTAATGCAATACGAGAAATTAAAAGATGCCTAACTCCCTACAACATACATAATGCAATACAATACAGAATGTAAACAAGCTAACTGATAACATAGAAACATAATGGAATGTTTTTGTTATCAAGCTTTGATTCCAGATATGTGGAATTAACTCGCAAGGCTGCTGAGAGATACATGCAAGGGGAATAACAGAGGACACTTGGGCCTATGAAAGTTTTGATCAATCGTCCCGCACTATGAAACAATACTGAGGCAACTTCATTGATGTCCTAGAGTACATACCATATAAAGAAAACCAACTTTGTTTTGAATGGAGGTAGATCAAGATGATCCATAGTTAGCATGGGAACAAGGGAGAACCTGCAGAGTGAGCGTTTTTTAGGATGATTTTTGATTATGGAGAGGAGGACATAGGATGATGAGGGACATATGAAAGTTTGATGTGTTTTGAAAGACCCTGAAACTATGTACAGGAAGACAAAGAAGCGTGGATGCCCCCAGCGATAGATGTGATGTACAAGGGAAGAATGCCACACACATGTTGCAGGAAAGTGAAGATGTGAAAATGCCCCAGCAATTAGGTGGGAGTAATCAAAGGAAAACTATTCATGCGCTGAAGGGAGATCAAGGCCAATATAAAATAGGTTCAATCATGAGGGAGCAAGGATGCCCCCAGCGTAAGCTGGCCAAGAAACATATGATAGAAAGGAAGTGGAAAATTGATTTATTAAATGGGGAAAAAAGGTGTCCACAAACATATTAAAAAGGCCATCCTATACACATGGATGTTCTAAATGATTTCCAAAGAACAGAGGATGTTATGAAAAGATTTAGAAGGTGGTCAATGAAAAAGTGATTAGCCCAAGGCACAAATCATGAGATAAGACATGCGCTAAAGCAATAGTTTGAACAAGGTCCAAAAATTAACACTTGGTAACATACTAATCTTGTTTACTCATTGAGATCCATGTGTGCATGTGGAAATGAATTACCTCTTGAAGGAAAGAGTTGATAGAAAACAAGTGAAGACACTAGCCAATGTGTAGGAATGATTTAGTTTGGAAAGGTGATTTGTGAATGGAGGGTGGAAGGAAAAGTCGTACATTGCTCCGCTGCCAGCCATGCATCCATAGCCCTGACAGAGATGCATTTGATTCTAATCACAACATTTCTCTACTTCCAGCTAGGCATCCATAGCCCCAGTAGAGATTATTGGAAATACCCCAAGAGAGAGTTATATATCAATTTGCTTTTGCTTTGTAGCTTTTGCTTTTTGATTGATTGATTTTGATTCTTGATTCTTGTTTACTGAAAACTTATTTCAGCTCTCTTGTTTGACAAGGGGTTAAGAATCACTTATGGCTTGATGGAAGGATGTGGAAGTGATTGTGATGATGAAATTGGCTAGTGTCAACAAATATATCCAAAATTTCTTCGCAACAAGTTTATTAGATGATTGATTGTGATAGGATCTCTAAGAGGTCAGTCGTTCTTTAATTTACCAAGGTGATGAAATACCAAGGTCAAACAGATACCATAGAGATAAATGTCACAAAATGTGTGTGAATAGGCTAACCACAATAACATCAAAGGGATGAAAATGGTGGATGACTTGCAGAGGAATATGAAAGAAAGTGAAGAAAGAACATCCATGTGTACACAATACCTGATTGCAATGTTTGATCTTTGTACCTTTGATTTTGTTTTTGTAATCTTTTAATGTTTTCTCATTTTTTGTATTTTTGAATTGTTATATTTTATTTTTTTTTAATTTTTTTTATGGTTATTAGAACAAAACATGTCACTCTACATGATAGGATCCAACAACAATGTTCACGATTTCCTTGATAAGAGAGACTAAGCAGTGTTTTCTTATCAAGTGTAATATTATCCCCGATCTCGATGATCATGGTGAGCTCACACTCAACAAATGATTGTGATTTGTTTTGAAACATGGGTTTCGTATGTGGGAGCTTGAGTTCCCTATCCATAGGTTTCTACACTTTGTGCCATACTTGATGGGTACATTGGTGTGCATTCTTGAATCACATTTGATTTTGAATTTTATGATCATTTGAGTTATTGGGAGATTTGGAGCTCTTTGGCATTTTGATCTTGGCTTGATAAAGAACCTGTCTAGGTTTCTTATAAGCTAATGTGTGACTTGTCTGATCCCGAGAAGTGGGAGAAGAATGTGGACATTTAGAATTGATGTGAGGAATGATGATGTGGGCTTGCCACAATATTTGGTAGAAGAATAATGTGATGGATGAAAAGGACATGGTCTGAGAATTGAAGAAGAGGGGCTACTAGAAGGTGAGCCACAAATAAAAGATGAAGGGCTACTAGGATGTGGCCCAAGAATAGAAGAAGAAGGGCTGCTAGGATGTGACCCATAGATGTAAGATGATGGGATAATAGGATGTGGCCCAAGAATAGAAGATGATGGACTACCCATGGGGGTGATCCATACATAGAAGACAAGGGGCTAGTTGGATGTGCCCCAAGAATAGAAGATAAGGGACTACTCAAAAATGTCCCAAAAATAGTAAGGGAGGGCTACTAGAAGGTGACCCACACCTAGATAAGATGAAGGGATACTTGGTGTTGACCCCATAAGAGATTGTGATTGAGACCCCAATTGTGATAGAAAAAGATTGATTGGGTGATGAGAAGATAGGCCATGGATCAATGCAAGACCAGGAGTTTCATCATGTAATGAAGAATGTGAAGATGGAAGAATAAGAGGAGGATCAAGTTGCATGATCTGAGGCTCTTCCTCTGTTTCTTGATAAAAGGAATCAACCTTTTCCTCACAATACACAGATGCATCAAATTCTAAAGAGAATCCTTGCTCGTAACTTGCTAGAGGAATATCTTCATGTGCCCCTATAAAGGCCATGATCACTCCTTCATTCTGAAAGAAATCAATCGGTATGGGTTGTTGATCGACCACGGGGTTTGATTGGATGAAAAAGGGCCAACTGGTGTGGAAGATATTGAGAAGATGTTTGATGATGATTGATAGAAGAAGGTGACTGTGGGAGAACGAATAGAATTGGAGCTAGATGTCTTGTGAGTAGAATAAGGTTTGGATGTGGACCTACCTATATAAGATGATATATCATCTGTAAAATAGTAGGATTAAGTCCAAAGTCTATAGATTGGGATGTAGGAGTCGATTTAGAATGTTTGACTAGAAGGAATTTGAGTCATAAAAATCTTCAAAGAAGGAAGAATTCATGGGGGTGACTGATAAAGAAGGTCCTGTGAAGAAGGGGAGGACCATGATTCAAGAATCACATTGGATGAATAATAAAAGGGGTCCTTGAAGAAGGGAGGACTGTGATTTAAGAATCACATTAGATGTTTGATTGGAGGGAAAGGAGGAGTCACATGTGTATCTTCAAAGGAAGAAGACGTCATTGAGGTGAATGATAAAAGGGTCCTGTGAAGAAAGGGAGGACCACAATTAAGAGTCATATTAAATGATATGATAAAGAAGGTCCTGTAAAAATAGGGAGGACCATGATTCAAAAGTCAAATTAGACTTTGATAAAAAAGGTCATGCAAAGAAAGGGAGGACCAGGATTGGAATCAAATTAGATGAATGATAAAGGGTCCTAGAATGACTGTGGTGAATAAATCTTTAGAGGATGGAAGAACGTTTCAAAAATTTAGGAAGACTGATGAATAGAGGTCTTGCGAAGAAGGGGATGACTGTGACTTAGGAGTCAAATTAGATGAATTTAAATAGTAGTTTTGGATCTGAATCATTAGAAGAATCAGAGGAAATATTTGGATTGGAATCCTCAGAAGAAGAGGAAATGTTTGGATTAGAATTAGAAGAAGAGTGGGGGGAACCTGAATAATAATTTGGATCAGAAGTATCCAAACCATACCACCGACTATGAGATGAAGGTGGGGAACGGGTTACCCAGATGGGTTCTCTAGTGTGAAGAACCAAATGAGGTTTAGTCATGATGGGATCTTTTGATGTGAATGTCAAAATTTGATTCCTTATTGTCATATGTATAAGGGACCTTGCAATAATCAGTCATTGTTGGCATGTGTTGGGTTCAAAGGTCTAGACCTAGATTGTATGATCAAACTTCTTCAAAGTGAAGAAAGTTTCATGTTGATTTGGGTAGCATAATGACAACCAACTAGACATTTTGTAAAGATGGGGATGCTTATGTGATTTTCCAAAAGGGAAGCTAAGGAAAACATACATTGTGATGACTCAAGATTGATAATCCAACAAGGTTTGGACAACAAGTTTGGAGGTGTAAATGTCAAAGGATTGATCAAAATTTTAGCAACATAAAGGATACAAAGGAAAGATTTCCAATGTTTGATTGATGCAAAATTTGCTTGATAGGAAATGTTTTTGCCAAGGTTTGAAAGATATGTTCAAAAATGACCATGAACTTAGGAAAAAACAAGAAGATCAAGAGGATCAAAGACCCAAAGGATTGTCCTAGAAACGAGTTTATAAGGTGGATAAACACAAGGAACAATCACACAAGTTCAAAACACAAAGCCAAATTAATGACCAAAGAATAATGAATGATAAAGAATCAATATGGATCAAAGTGATTGTCCTAAATGGATAAGTCAAAATCAAAAATAATCAAATAAGACACAATCACACAATGGTTTTTTTTGAACCAATCAATCAAATGATGTACTTCCTAAGTTTTTTTTTCAAATGGTAGTTGGTGTTTAAGATGATTAACAAAATGTCACCACTTATGTCAAGTTCAAAGAAATGAACAAGGCGTAAGTAATAACAAGAATTTAATATGATCCCCAAAAAAGTATACTAAAAGTGAGCTTGAATCCAATCAAGACCTATATCTCAAAAAGTGGAAGTTATGATTGTGAGCAATGCAACAATACCACTAAGATATGTTAACCAAACTTTTTAGAAAAGTAAGGTATTAATATCAAAATGATATTGATATAACATGCACAAATGGTAACACTCAACACTTTTCAAAATTGAGGTAATGTTTGAAAGTAAACTAATGCTAGAGTATACCAAGGAATTGTTAGAATGTGCGTAGCGTAACGTTACAATCTAGACACTTAGGCCAAGTTTGCAAGAAACAAGACTGTAAGTATCAAAATTGTTAGTGATACGATACAAGCAAGATAACAGTTCAAAGGAGAATCAAGGTGATGAATTAAGCCTAACTACAATTGATGATCTTGACTTGGGTATCAAGATCAAAAAGGCTACCAATGATATGAAAATTTCTCCACACTTTAGACATTTAACAACTCAGCCACAAACATGGATGAGCGTAAATGGACACAAAAGTGGTGAATACAATCAATTAGCAACACAAGGGTAGTCACTCTTCTTCTGATCAACAAAGTGTCAAAAGAAAGTGAAGGAAGTAGATCAATTGGGGTTGAAGAGAGTTTGGCCTCACTTCGGCAAGAGTTTCACCTTGCCTTAGGGTGAGTGAAAAACTAAACAAAAGTAATGCTTCACAATCTCCATGATGAATGACATGTCATTGAACTTTAATGGAATCTCCTTTTGTTCAAAAACAAGATTTTGATTCTGAGAAATTTCTCCCTTTGTGATGGCTCTCAACTCAAATTGGTTTTGATATGGTCAAAGTTGGCTCCTAGATAAGATAGCTTCCTAGGTGGTTCACTCAACTAGGTGTCACAAGTTATCTAAATGCGAGCTCAGTTTGCCAAGGTTTCCCAAGGAGTATCCAAGTTTACTTTACCCCCTTCAAGCATAGTGGGAAATAAATGCGTCCATCATGTACTCTCACTGGGGTCATGATACGGATAACTTTGACGCTAAATCTCATGTGTATCACTAGTCAAGTAGGTAGTGCGGAGCACTTCCCATTTTGTCCACAAGGTTCCCTCTTGTGTGGACTACTTTGGGGTTCCTAGGACCACCCCCATTGTTGTAGCTTAAGGCTTATGCCAAAGGGGTTATGTCCTAGTTAAGTGGATGGGGCATACCCTTATCTGAACATGCAAATATAATCTTTTGATTGTGGTGTGTTTTTTATCTTTTATTCTTAATGTGGTTTGCTTGAACACCTTTTGACAACCTGCATGGAAACTGTATTAGTAGTTTTGTTTTTCTTGATCCTTCTTCTTTGACAAACATTTAGGTCCTGCACGACGGATTTAGTAGTTTTCCATACACATAAAGAGGATTGAATGTCATTTCTGATTCTCAAGATCGTCCTAGGATGCAAGAGAAGAGCATACACGACGTAAAATCCAACTATGAAATCAACAATGGAAAATACTTGATTCAAATGCAAAATTTGTTCATTTTAACCAAACTTGACATTATTTTCAATGTTTTTCAAGGAAAAAGAGATATAGAAATCATTTCTGATTCCCAAGATCACCTAGAAGGTGCAAGGGAAGAGCATACATGACTCCAATCTCATGATTAAGCATGTAATGTTCATTTAACCCTTTAAACAAATCAAATCAAGTTAGCAAAAACATGCAAATAAAACCTATAAAATAAAAGTTAATATTTGAATTAAAACCTGCAAGGAGTCAATAAATCCTAAAAACACATTTTTTGTAAATTTTAAGTGAAACACAAATTTGAACTGTGATGTGTATGCTCAAATTTTGGGTGTGTACGCGTGTCTTCAGGATGTGTACACCCCTCTATGGAAACTGACAGTGAGCTAATGGGTACCATGATCCAGAGAATTGTGTACGCTAAAATTTGGATGTATACACCCATAGATAAATGGTCAAAGAAACAACACTAGTAGATAGGTATACTCGAATATAGGCATGTACATAAGGGTCTAAATGTATACGCTAGCAGATAAAAGACCAAAAAAATCAGAAGACAGAAAGTCATGTACGCCAACAGTGAGATGTATATGCTGGAATTTTGACATGTATGCCCATAGAGTCAAAACAAGTCAAACAGAAGCTCTACCAGATGGGTACGTCAGAGTATGAACATGTATGCTCAGGGTTAGGCATATGCGCCAACAGACAGAGAAAAAAAAAACAGAGGGCACGATATCATGTACGTTGGCAGAATGATGTGTACGTTAGACTCTAGATGCATACACTAGCATTTGGATGTGTACACCCAAGTTTGGATGTGTACCTCTGTCATTTTTGTGTACACCTTGTACCTGGAAGTGATGTCAAAACATGGAAAATGATGTAATCGATCTCAAAAAGCTCAAATTTTGGATAGTTAGCTCAAAATTGACAAGAACCCATCTAAATTAGATCTATAAGCAAGACTCAACACATGTAAAGTTAGCAAAAATCATAAGAAATTCAACATTAATTCACACATGTGCATATCAAGGGTTAGCCAAAAATTGAAATAACAACAAAATTTGAACTAATGCTAAGGGACTAAGGATCCGTCCCACCGGGCATGCCAAATGTGTGTAAGAATTAGTTAGCTATGCAAGTAAAATCAAGACTAACACCTAATAGCCTCAATACAATGCTAAACTAAAATCTATGCACCATCATGCTTAGAGCTTAAACAAGACTAATCTACCAACATCTTTGCATTAGAACATGAATAAACATCAAACTAATATGCTAAGCAATTAATCTCTATCTCTATTGAATGCTAATCAATGAAATGAACCTATTTAGATCCTTAGCAATCAAAAGGGTTGATTGTATGTTTGAATCCCAAGGTTTCAAGAATGGAGTCTTGTCAATCCATGGCTACAAGACCATTTGACATATCTCCATATGACTTCAAACTTGGATGGATGAATGCAAGAAATGAAGATAACTAGCTCCTCTAATGGAAGAATGCTCTAAGATGATAAAATGGCTATAGTTTAGGCTCTATGCTCATTTAGGTGTAAAGGTGTCAAGTAGAAAGGTAGGAGGAGGGCTCCTTATATAGCCCAATGGATAAAAGAATCTCTACATCCCTTTACATGTGGGATAATAGCTAGGTTGAGTTAGTTGTGGATAAGACTATGGTTGAAAGGGGGTTGAGTCAACCTTATGAGAGTTTATTTTGTCCTTTAGTGACTCATGGGGTTTGAGGGGATTTATTAATTAACCCAAGTGATTAATTAATAGGTGAGAAAGCTTTATAGAAGCTTTTAGAAGAACAATTAGTATGATTTAGGGAATAGGAAGGGTTTAGGCTAAATAAATGACGATTTATTTATCTAATAGAAGAGGAAACTTAATTAATTAAGAATAATTAATTAAATTTAAGTAGAAAGGGGTTTAATTAACGAAAGGTTGTTAATTTTCGTCTTTGCTAGATAGAAGGGTCAATTAATTAGCGTAATGTAATTAATTAACAACGATAGAAGAGAAAGTGTGTTATATTGACGATATGTTGTCAATTTGCAAGAAGTAGTATAATTAGCACAATTTAAGTATTTAAATTGCTGGAGCTAAATTATAGGTTTCTACAACAGAATAATGCAACACTTGTCCTTTGTATGGATGTGTTAGATGTATGCCTTGTAATGCTCTTTTGCCTTTGTGTAAGCTTATGTGATGATAGATAATTCTTATAGTGCTTGGCCCCTTATTTGAGAGCAATAACTAAGTATATATGATTCCCTTGTTTGAATTTCGTAATTGACAACTGAAAGGATGACCCAAAGTTTTAATTTGTAAAAGCACAATAAAATGTCCCTCTTTTTGGTATGTTTTGTACCATTATAAACATGAATTTTCAGTTTCATTGATTTTCTAAAGGTAATAGCCACAAAACCGTACACATTCATGAAATTCCACAAACTAACGAAATTTTGTGTTTAGAGTTTAGAATACATGTAATTTTTTTTTTAAATGGGAAAAAATATGGTCTTTTTCTTAATTTTATTCGTAAGTTGTTTCTTATGTTATAAAAGAGGAATGACTGTCCCCGGGTGTTTTTTTTAAATGAAAATTTATTTTTTCACCATGAAATTTTAGATATATGTTCAAGATTTGAATTTTGAGGTGCCGTCAAATTTTCATATTTTTTTGACTTATATTGTTTTTTAAATTAATTATTTAGTAAAACAAATTTCAAATAAATTACGTACAAATGTTTATGCCAATAACTTTTAAGATTTATATCAATTTTTTTTTTCATAGGTAAGAAGAATACTTCAATAAATAGTAAATTTATTTTTTTCAAATTTTTTTGATATATTTTGCTATTTTTCAAATTGGGTTGATTGTGTACGATCAATTGTCCTAAAATACCATATGTTAGCAAAATATAAAAAATAAATAGTAAAACATATTTTTAAAAAAATGAAAATTACATTTTTAGAAAGCTAATAAAATTTTGTATTTGTGTTAAAATTTTGTTATTTTATTCATTCGTTAACCCTAATTACGTGGCACCTAAGTGGCACATTTTGGCATAAAATTATCCTCCAAATGGAATTGGTGCCAAAATGTGCCACATAGGTGCCACATAGGGGGGTTTGCATGAAGGGGGTTCACCCGAAGGGGGTTCGCATGAACCCCCCTTCGCTCGAACCCCTCTAAACCCTAAATCTGCTGCCCAAAACTATGTAAATATCTATATTTAACTCTTTGCTGCCAAAATTATTTAAACCCAAAGGGGTTCACGCAAAGGGGTGTTCATGTGAACCCCCATTCATGCGAACCACTTTCTTTGTCCTATGTGGAAGTTCGAGTGAAGGGGGTTCACGTGAAAGGTGTGTTCGCACGAACACCCTCGATTTCTGATCCTGCCCAACCTCTTACTTGCATTTTTGGGACACGAAGTGGGACATAACATTGTGCTTTAATGTCATTGAGAAATAAAATATACCCAACAAAGTAAGAAGAAGACAAAGAAGGTCAGGAGAACCCAGGTGGGGAAGGAGCGCATGTGTGCTTCTATCCTAGCTGAGTGCTAGTGTTTGAGGTCATTAAAAGATAAATCAATTAAGTGTGGATAGAGCTATAAGTGGATCCATGTGGCTCAACCAAAAAGATGAAAATTTCAGAAAAAAGACGTAAATGGAGTCAAACAAATCAATAAAATTACCAAAGAGGTGTCACCAGTGCCTAGTTTCCAAGCTTAGAAAATCATGTATATAACAACATATGAGAGGCGTAATGTAATAGTAATAAGTGCATATCTTAGTGACTACAAATTCATATCTCAAGCATAATGAATCTATTTTCAAATTAATTTGATATTATTTTTCATTGTTTCATTTTTAACAAACACCTCTTTTTTATTTCTATAATTTTGAGCCCAATTTTAAGAAATCCAAAATTACAAATTTTACTAATTAAGACACAATTCAAAAATTATACACTTTCAGCCAAATCCCTTGGAGGTTTTTATTTTAATTCATAACATTCAAAAAATCCTCTTTTTTGTTTTGTAAATTTCAAATTCTATTTTGAAATATGGTCATTTTATTTATTTGATGACAATTATTTTTTAATCAACATCACTTTCAATACAAATGTATTTGTCTGTCTGCCTTGCTTGTGTTAAATTATTTTATGGCTTGCCATTTAAGTGATGAAAATGATTATCCATTATATATCCAAGTTCAAATTCATAATGTGATTATGATAAAATGTAAAATAATAGCCTAATCTAATACAAGTTTGCAATAAATAACGAATAAATAAATAAAGGAAATAACCCAAATAAACTAAGCATTGAAATATATAAACCCTAAAGTACAAAGAGGGTTAAGAGATCCTTAGTTGATTTGAAGAGGTTGCAGGAATGTGTTGCAATGGAGACTAGCTAAACATGAGTGAAGAATCATCACACAAAAGCCTGGAAAGCTACAGTTCTAATTGATTTATCTAGACTGGGGTGCTGTGAGAAGGATAAGGGTGCTTGGGGGACTTTCATCTAACTTCTAGGTGACCTAGTCTGTAGAAATGACTGGAACCTGGTTCTGAAAAGGTCATTAGAGATTTGCACTTATTTGCTTCTTGTCACATATATGTCGCACCTAATTCATTGATGTCTTCGTAAACATGCAATAAAGAATCACCTACAAAAACCTACACAAATCATCAAACCCTAAAAAAATAAATATGCATATGAAGGGGTCAGACTGTCATCAACTGCCACAATGGTGGAATTATTACTGAGCATTGCACTACATCTTAGACCTAATGTATTTTTGTGTGTGCATGTGCAAAATTGTGCCCTAGGTTTCTCTTGTGCGTGTTGCACTTGAAGTAGTGAGCAAGTAGCTAGATGTAGAATGTAAATAATGTGTGCATGGAATAGAATAAAATCCTCTCTTATGAAGTGTGATGTAGATAAACCAACCTTTGTCTCTTGTGATGGAGTTAGATAGATACAAATGGAGCAATAGAATCCTTGAAGGATGCAACCTTAGGTGACACTAGATAGTGCTTAGTGCTTGGTCCCTTATTATGATCACATAAATTTATATTTATATAATTACTTTGCTTGAATTTCATAATTAATCTTGAAAAGGATGACTACCAAAAAGATAAGATGCTCAAACGGTTAGAAAGAACCCAAAAAGTGTGAGTAAAGTGCAAAGAGGATGGGGTGCCCATAGGGGACGAGGGCACTTGACACCAGAATCCTGGGTGGGCGCTCTAGTCCAGAAAAGGTAAAACTGGAGCATGAAGAGACAAACTAGGCCAATAAAGGTGTAAGATCAAAATTAACAATAAAATTCAATGAAAGATGGCCAAAGACATGGGTTAATCAGTAAGTTTCTTGCTTATGAACCATATGAATAATAGTTTGTGATCGAGACTAGATAATTATCTAATGTGCATGATTTTGTGTCTACATTTTCCCCAACTTTATGTTGGTGCACATAATGCTTGGTAACATAAAGTAGATATAGATGCATACCTAATATCCATGTATATTGATGTAGAAAGCATGTCGAGGGACTAGACAAAGCGTGGAGTAAAAAAAAATGCAGCATGGAAACTAAAGATGCAAAAGTGTAGAAAGGTGATGAGAGTGAACCTAGGGTGAAAACAAGTGTGTAGACACTGATGTGTGTGATGTACATATTGTTACTATCGATGTGTGTGATGTCAAGTGGTGACAATGTTGATTGTTGATGTTGACTACTTACTTCCCATATGGACAGACCTGATCCGTGATGAGAACAAGGGTGTAGAAAGGATTCTGTCGATGAAGTGTGAGTTTTTTAGGTGATCTCACGCTAGTGGGTGAAGAAGTGTAGGGAGGAAAGTTTTATTTATCCTATAACTTATAATTTCTTCCTAAAACTGTAGAGATCTCTGTACTATCTACTTTTTTGGATGATCCAATGCCATGACATAATTAGTGTAGAGAGGAAGGTCTAGTGTTATCCTCTAACCTATAACTGATCCCTAGAATGAAACACCACTACAAATGATGTGCACTAATGAATGTGCTAAGGAACACATGCCCTGTAAAAGCCATTATGTGTGGATTTCTATAGACTGTGTTGAACCCACTTGATGTGTAAATGCCCTTGGTTATAGGCACTCCAGGAAAGGCACCGCTATACTGAGGACCAAGTCCAATTCTAAGCTCTGAAATGTGTTATACTGTACCAATACTATGTTGTGTATACTCTGTATGGGGTGATTGATTCACCCGAATGATGCCCCTCTCTTTGGGGGTGCATGTGACATCGCTAAAGGAAGATGTAGCCCAAGAGAGGATTGATTGATGTGTTGAAACTATACCCTACAGGGGGGATGTGCTTGGTAGAAACCAGGGCACATGCAAACAAGTGGCTGAGAGACAAGTGTTAGTAAAAGCAAAGAAAAACATGCATGTATAAGACGAAGTGTAATATAAACAAACAATGTGTAAGTTATAACACACAAGAAGATAATGTAGATTGCAAAAAGTGAGCTACAAACATGGGACACCACTCACGATGTTGTAATACAATCAAGCTCGTAGTGGCTACAAAAAAACAAGTGTGCACACAACACAAAGGGCAAAGGCCGCATACAATGACAAATAATGACAAACAATATAACATATAACCATGGTGGAAAATATTCATGCAAAACAAATGCTGCACATGAAGCACCTACTAACATGTTAGAAAGATCAAAGGTATGTCAAAGCATGTATAATTGATAAGGTAGTGTGCTATGAAACAAAATGAAACAATAGAACCTATAGCGTATGAAAGTGGATGTCCTAAGGAGCCATTGTGGGACTGGTACTAATGCCAAGCATCCAAACTATGTGTAATGGATCTGTAGAATTTGCGATCACAACTAGAAAGGCAAGGGAACACACACGTGTGTATGATAAAGATAATGACATACAAGATAGCTATCTAACATGTGTAATAAAATGAACATGTACAAGTAAATGTAACCAAGATATGTAATATGTGGTGGATGAGGTGGAATGGAATGCAAAATGATTGATAAGGGCAACGTGCCCCCTGAGTGAATGTGTATGTATGCAATGAGGTTCATTTGTTTATGCCCCCTCAATAGTCAAGAATGAACTGTAAATGAGAGCGCATCTTTAGGAAATGGTTCGAATGATGTGTTATGTGTAGGACAATGTGATGAATGTGTAGTGATAATATGCGACATAGAAATGAGGTGCAAAAATGTGTGATGATTTAGCCTACATCCTATATCACTACAAAATGAGTAAAGGGAGTGACGATTTATCCTATAACGTATATCACTAGATGATGCAAGCAAAAGTGATGATGTAGCCTATGGCGTATATCACTAATCTAGGAATGTCACGTGATAGAAATATTGAATGATTGAGTGTGTGAGTGGGATGTGGTCCATTTGAGATTGTATACCCTCAACAGTCTAATATGGACTATGAGAGTAGAGTGCGTCATCAGGTAGTGAGTGAAATTCCTAAAAGTAGGTGTGAAAAATGTGTCATATGTGTAATAGATGTGGTGATGAGAAAATTTCATGTGATGTTTAATGTGTAGTGTGTAATGTAGGATGTAAAATGTAAGATGTGTGAAGATGTGATGTACGTAGTATCTATTATGCAGTGTGTGAGGTTCATGTGTATAGGATTCCCTCAACAGTCAAGTGTGACCCTAAGCACAAGAGTGTGTCATCAGGACATGAGGTGAGAAAAGTCACCTACCAGAGATTAAGCGGTCATGTAGTGGTGGAAGAAACATTAGGACCATGTGACAGTGGCAAAGTTTGAAATGTGTCATGACCATATGTAGAAGGAGCAGTTGATTTCAAAAAATGAATTGGAAATGAAAGTGGAGTAGGATGTGGAGAAATCTTGAATGGTGGCAGCTTTGGTGGTATTGGTGACACTGTAGAAGACTTGATAGGAGAAAGGTGGTTGTGTACTTTGAACTGGTAATGTTTATAGATGTCTTGAGAGGTGGTTGTGTACTTTGAACTGGTAATGTTATAGATGTCTTGAGAGGAAGAGTTGCTATATTGATTTTGAGAGGTGTTTTCCTAGGAGATTCTTGAATTTCCATAGAATGACCATTAGAAGTGATGGCACGATGCTCATTAGACATAGACAAATTAGATTTAGGAGCCCATTGAGACATAGTGTTTGTAGATGGGTGTTGGCGAGAAAATTTTTTGGTGGACAAATTTGTGGGTTTCTTGCCAATGCTCTGGGAATCAAAGTCCCTCTACTTATACGGTGCAACTTTTATGTTTGCATGCGCATGTGAAATGGTGAATTTTCCTGGTGGCCTTGCAGCTCAGGGATCCACAAGGGAACTCCACTGACCATGCGAAAAAGATAATAATTGCTTTCTAGAGAAGGACTTTGTTCTAGAGAGCGGGAAAGGGAGTGAGAATAAAAGATAGGAGAACTAATGTTGTAGGTAGAAACTCAGATTCCTGCACACACTAGTTAGAAATTTCAACACACACATTTATGAGAAGAAACAACAAAAAATTTCATGCTAAGTTGGCTAGAGGAAACCATGCATACAAATATGCACACATTCATATGCCTTGGAAAACAGAAACTTCTTCCTTAATTAGCATTTCAATTAAAGTTGTACATAGTATGAGAATGGAGGAAAAATAGTGATGGGGGAAATAGAAGAAAAATGGCTAACTCTTTGTTCTTTCACAAGTAGACAAGTGCACTCTCATGAATTCACAAATTTGATCAACCAACCCTTTGAAAAGAGAATCCTTTACAATTTATAGAATGAGAGATGACTCTTCATCTACCCCCAATGCCTTTTCATATGCCTTATTACAACTTATGAATTTTTACATCCTTAGGAAAAGATTAAGTCCCCTTTTATGACTTAAGGGTGACTTATTACATTAAAAAAAAAAGTCATTTTAAATTAATTAAAGGAATTATGAAAAAGTGCAACCCCAATGAAGAATTAGAAAGAGGAGAGAGAAAGTGGGGGGAAGAGGAGAGAGAAAGGGGAGAGAGAGAACTCAGAGGAATGTCAATGAAGAAGAACCCACCTCTGATGAAGTCCACAGATCCTTGTCAGATGATCTGATGAAGCATTCCACTGTAGTGAACTATGAATCCTTGAATGTCTCTCACCATGAGAAAAATCTTTTAGATGACGTGCAGATACCACATGGCTAAGTGTTTAGAAACACTGTCAAATGACTCTTTTGGTGATCACGATATTTGCTCATGAAGATCCCTTTTGAAGATATTGAAGTTTGAAACTGACCCTGTCATGACTCTTTGCAATACTACCATGTTCTACTGACAAAGATGGATCCTAGGATGATATACTTTACCTATCAGCACTAATGAATACACCATTGATCAAATTGAATATTGCTCATTCTGATACACTATCGTTCCTTTGTAGTACTTGTTCAGACAAATGAAACCATAAAAACTCCAGAGAGCACTGGAATTTCATGCTTCTTTGGACACCTTACTTGCACTAAAAAAGGATAACTTACTATTTTTAGTAAGTGTTAGATTTCACCCTTCGTGACCCCAATTGGTGAAGTTGGATTTCTCAATTTACCCTGTGTATACTACTCCCTCTGAAAAGAACTCTTTGAGATGAATTACTATTTTTAGCTAGTACCCTTATAGGGAATTTAATATTTTTAGTAAGTGGGCATTTTCACCATTTTCGGCACTGCTCAACCATTCTATTCTTCTTATTATCTCTGGTGCACACCGTCTTCGCCGTAACTACTTCTGGAGATGGCTTACCAAAAATAGCCAGTACCTGTGTAGGAAGGCTTACTATTTTTGGAAAGTGGGTTTTTGGGCTGTCGGTTTGCAATGAAACAAACTTTCCCAATATGGGTTTTTTCTCAATAGTGCTCCTTTGGAATTTCAACTTCAATCCGATGATCAGGAAATGAGAGATTTTAAATTTCCAATTTTTATTGCTGTAGAGAAACTAGGGTTTCTTTGCATAAAAAAATATGGGGCATGTGTTGTGAAAATATTCCACTTGGATCTCCAAATGGCCTCTGAAAAACTATAATGATTGCAAAAAATACCATGTCAATCCATGCACCAGTATCTTCAAGTTATCGAAGATTTTTCACTTCGCAGGTTACAAAGTTTTCTAGGCGAAGAACATTTGCTTAGAGCCTTAAAAAATCCATGTGTTTTTATTTTATTTAGATCTTGTCAATCCAATTCATGGGAAAATGGTTGAAAACAAAAATGGTGGTCTAATCTTCTGATTCTTCTGAAGAAAATTTTCCAGCATCTAACATGACATCCTAGAGGTATCGGGGGATGATCGAGTGTGCCTGCTCAAAATGAACTAAGTGCTTGGATAGCACACAGAGTTTTCTGCATATAGAAGGAGGAAGGGTGGGGCATCATGTTTATTCCCATAATTCTCATCTTTGAAAAGTAAAAATGACGGACATAAAAATGTTCCTTTCTAACTCCTAATGGAGCAAGTGACACATCGTTCATTTGAAGATGTAGGTTAGCAGAGGGGGACTAAAACAAAGAACTCACAGGGAGCTGGGAGACTGGTCGCATGTGTGACTTGAAAATGGATGGAAATAGGAGGGGGGGAGGGCACATTTTCATGTATCTGATTTACATACCTTTGAAAAAGGGAAAAAGGGTGTAATGAAAATTATCGCTGCATTATAGTGAGGCCATGTGGCGAGCATCCATGCGAGGGGTGGTAGTTGCACAAGTCAAACTGGTCAACGGGGGCTAATGAAGGTGAGTTCTAAAGGTCATATTGGTTACTTGGGGGACTGAAAAAGGGTGGGGACACATTTTTGTGTCAAATTATTTCCCATTGTAAAAGATGTTTAATGGGAAATTAAATTGTGCCTTAACCATAATTTGCCATGTGCCTAGGTTGCAAAAATGGCTGAGTGCTGGAAAAGCGTACCTTGGGAGCCAACTTGTGAAGATCAATATCTAGAGCTCATGGTTGAGTTTTTGGGTGATAATTTTATATTATTTAACTTGAAAAAGGAACCCACTTAATCCATTAGGTTAGGGTCCCAAGTATTAAATTTTTACTATAAAACATTCAAATGGATCCCCTTATTTACTTGGTATTTCACTAGTTGTATGCTAGATAGGAATGAGTTGCCTTGGGATAATGTATGATAGTTTCAAGAAGTGCCCGTCTTTTTCACCATGTAGAGAATTGGAAATTATTTCCATAGGTACTTTTTTTTGGATTTTAAATATCTATGGAGCTCCCAAAATATTTCTTGGAAGTTTAGGTCCTATTTTGCGGTGCATTCTCCTTTAGGCTCGAAAAATTACTTTTGCTGAATCAGCTCCAAAACTTCCAAAACTTCCATGAATATTTCAAAATCACTTCCCCAATTTTCCTAGAACTTGAATAATCCTCCACAATGAATCTTGGCCTCTAGATCCACTTCAGGGATGGTGCACTAGTCCTAGAAAGGCTAATGGTAGCCCTTCACAAAACTACTCGAATGTTTGCATGTTCCAGAGGATCCTAAATCACCCAGGGGAACTGAATTTGATTTCCTAAATCACCTAGGGGTAATGAATTGACATATAATTGGGGATCATTAGACTAAATGGATAAGACTGGCCTTGGGGATGGACCAACCTGTGGGTGTTTTGGGAAGGTATACCTTTGATAAGTTTTGACATTTTGGTATGGTTTTCCTGCTTGGGAACATGTTATTAGGACAACAACTGGATTACAGGACAACTGGATCTAGCTTGGGAACATGTTATGGACTAAGCACAACAAAGACATGACATGAGAAATCTCAGGATCTTAGTTTACAATACATTGACTAGTGCCTTATCCATTTGGATTTACAGGAGTTATATACAACTTGCAAGAGATAGTCTGAAATAAAGAACACACACACACACACAAAATGATGAAAGGAAACACACAAAACATGAAAAGGGAAAACACACACAAAAATAAGGTAAACACACCCCTAAATCACCTATGGTACAATATAGGGGACAACCCACTTTCATGGAAGCACTTCTCTCTCCTCAGAGGTTACCTTCGAGGAGGTAACTATAACTGATGAAGCTCTGTAAAGCCATTGAATGGTTCCAAAAAGTAGCCTCCCTTCCTCAACTGATTATGAAAGCTAGGTGATTTCAACATTTCCTATATACTTTGTAGGATTGAGCCTACATGACCTTCTTGATGTTTGGGTCTTCACTTAGAGATTCCATTACCTTCATTTCCTTTGAAATTTGTTTTTTCGCTTATCCACACTATTGCTTTTTCTTCTATCTTATCATTACTACTCTAGGGATGGTTCTTATTTGAATAGATTAAGTACTCTGAGTTTTCTTTTTCCACTCATTCACATTCTTGGACGTCATTTCTCTAATAAACACCAATTTCACCTTTTTGAATCATATTAATATGAGGAGTCTGAGTGTTGAATGAAGGATCAAAAATGACCTCATATCCATCATGAGATATTTTGAAATTGAGTGAAGAATCATACATAACCTCATGTCTATCGTGTATGGCCATATCTTGAATCAAATGGCTGAGACTAAACTTGATATCTTTTGTACCTTATGTTACATCCAATATGTCATCAACTGAATCTTTTTTGAAGTTTCCCAAATCTCACATTTTCCTTCGTTCAAAGTATCTTCATTCGGAACTTCAAGGAAACCATTGGGAAGCATTATTTCTTTAGTTTGACCATCATGACATTCTACCACTTATTTTTCAATAGGAATCCTAGATTTGAAGGCTTCAAAATTCTCTTCTTCATCTTCTTCATAAGAGAAAGAGTCCTCCTTTTCAAATGGGAAAGAAAATACCTCAATTTCATCATCGCCTTCATCATCCGTTGGATTAGGAGAGACATCAAGTTCTTTTCTGTTCTTTGCTCCATTGCAACCAATATCTGAATCAGTCGAGGGATTAGGATTTGATTCATTCTTGTCTTGCAACTCTATAAATTGCATCATGAGTTTGAGACTGAGCTCAGGTTCATCTGTTTCTTCTGTAGCTTTAAGAAAATCTTGCACTGGTTCTCCTTTAAAATATTTTGAGGGCCCACCGTAAGTCATCCTTTTCTCCTTGTGGATGACATGATCGAGAGTATTTTCATCTCAAAATGGGAATGAGAAAATCTCCTCCTCTTGGGTAATCATACAAGATGATTTCTCCCTTTGAAATTCACCAAGAACCATTTCTTCTTCTTCATGGCTTACATAATCTACTAATTTAGGGATACCCTCTTACAACTTAAAGTTCCTCACTACTTCCTCTAGATAAATATTCCTCTGGGAAGGAATTTTTGGTTCTATCAAAATTGGAATCTCATCCTTCTCTTCATTTGTCACAAAGTAATTCATCCTCTTGTTATTTTGGTACAAACTGTTGGCTCTTGGACTTCTCGAATTTCACACCTTGTACCTCATATTCTTCTATGGAAGCAATTTCTCCATGTTTCCCTTCACTAGAATGGTTTCAAAAGACCAATTCATCTAGATTTTCCCTCCTAACTACTGGTAGAAACTTCTACTTACCAACATTCCAAATGAATCCGGAATGTTTGCTACCAAAATCATTATTGAAACTTTTTGTCCAAAAATTGGGCGAGAGCCACCTATGCATCTTTGATATTCCCTACAAGTGGGACTTCTTTGGACTCCATGGAGTAACAAGAGCCACTGGGCAGAGTCATGGGGATTTTAAGAGCTTTGACAGCCTTCACAGGAATCACATTGTCTGAGGCACCTAAATCTATTATGCAATTGTTTAATACATATTCCCCAATGATAAGAGAGACATAAAAGGGATCAAATTTGTCAGTATTTGATTCACTCAGAGTGATCATGTTCTGTGATGGAGGTGTAGGTGGGTTTGGTAGTATTATTTTAGGACTAGGAGTTATAGAATTGGGTGTTAAACTACCATTCTTGATATATCAGACGAATCTCTCAAATTGTTCAAGGCGATTCCGCAAATATTTAGTTTTATTAATATGCAATTTGGTTTTATTCACATATTATATAAAATCAAGAGGGGAAGATGTAGATAAGGGGGATGAAGGGACTGCTTTTGGAGTTAGGAAAATCTTGGAAGAAGGTTTTGATGTTTGAGGAATGGAGGGTGTTTTGAAAGGAAAACTGGGAACTTTAGAAGTATCAAATTTTACAGGAGTAGATTTAGATTTAGAACTGGAATAAGCATTAGAAGAATTACTTGGAATTATGAGTGACCTTCTGTTTGTCATAGGGTCAGGTTTCTCCAATGCAGAGTCCATGCAAGGTGGAAGTGGAGATCCTCGAATAATTATTTTATTTTGTGGAGTTGCCACATGAGGATCTTCAGTATTCTTATTCTTCGCAGTAGGGGTGGAGGAAGAAGATCCTTTCCTAAACTAGGAATGGGAGAACACTACACATAAGAGACTAGGTTCATCTTCAATATCATCTTCATCACCTCTGGAGTATTCACAAAATCTGATTTGTGTGTCATTATCTACTTCCTTGATTCGATGATAATTGCAATATGGATGACCTTGATATTTTGCTATCCAATAAGGAGGATAGTAATGAGTAGGTGGTAAAGTGATCAATTGATGAATAAAGAGCTCAGTAAGAATGTCATGTTTCTTAATATTATGTTCAAAGGTGAGAGGATATGATAATGGTATGACTTGAGGCTTATTAATACTCATGCATGTAGTAGACATAGAATGAAGGTGAGATGTAGAAGGTGAGCACACATGATCCTGAGAATCATCCTTAAGATGTTGTATTTTAGATTTGAGAGATGTAATCGTGTTTTCCGTATCCTTAAATTTGTCTTGAAATAAATAATGCAAATCTTGAATTGACTCCAACATGAGTTGATTGGATAGAGGATCTTGAAGACTAGGGTCATCAAATAAACAATCAAAAATAACACTTACTTTATGCACATGCATATCTTGGGGAAGATACATGGTGTCTAGGGCCTTTTCAAGATCTACTTGGAAATTAGGATGCATTTTAAGTAAATCAGACAAAGAAATTTGAGGAATTTTAGGAGCCATGATAAAGGAGATGATATGTCAGAGAGGGATCCGAAATACTGATCACGATTGGGGTTCACCAAAATGATTATGCTAAAATGTAAAATAATATCCTAATCTAATGCAAGTTTGCAGTAAATAACGAATAAATAAATAAAGGAAATAACTGAAAGCAAACTAAGCAATGAAATATAGAAACCCTAATGTGCAAAGAGGGTTATGGGAGCCTTAGCTGATTTGAATATGTTGTGGGATTGCATTGAAGTGGAGACTGGCTGAACATGAGTGAAAAATTGTCACAAAAAAGCCTAGAAAGTTACAAATCTAACTGATTTATCTGAACTGGGGCACCTGGAGAAGGAGGGGGGTTCCTGGGGTGCTCTGGTCTGAGTTTTGGGTGCCCTAGTCTGTAGAAATGACCAAAACTTGTTTATGATAGGGCCGCTAGAGCTTCACACTTGTTCGCTTCTTGTCTCATGTTTTTCATACCTAGTTCACTGATGTCACTATAAACAGGCAATAAAGAACCACCTAAAAAAACCCATACAAACCATTAAACCCTAAAAAAATAAAGATGCATATGAATGGGTTAGATTTTCCTCAACTACCACAATGGTGGACTTATCATTGAGTGCTACACTACATCTCAGACCCAATGTAGTTCTTTATGTGTGTGTGTGTGTGTGTACATAATTATGACCTAGGTTTTTTTTGTGTGTATCACACTTGAAGTAACAAACAAGTAACTAATGTAAATAATGTGTGCAGGGAATAGAATAAACTCCCCTCCTATGAAGTGTGATGTAGATCAACCAACCTTTGTCCCTTGTGATGGAACTAGATGTATGCAAATGGAATGATATAAGCCTTCATGGATGCAACCTTAGGTCACTCTAGATAGTGCTTAGTGCTTGGTCCCTTATTATGATCACATAAATTTATATTTATATGATAAGATGCTCAAACAGATAGAAAGAACCCAAAAATTGTGAGTAAAGTGAAAAGATGATGGGGGCACCCATAGGGGACGAGGATGCTTGGCACTGGCATGTTGGTTGGTCACTCTAGTCCAAAAAAGGTAAAACTGCAGCATGAAGAGACAGACTGGGCCAATAAATGTGCAAGACCAAAATTAGCAATAGAAAGCAACGAAAGATGGCCAAAGACATGGGTTAATCAATACTTTTCTTTCTTAGGAACCATATGAATAGTAGTATGTGATCAAGATTAGATAAATACCCAAAGTACGTGATTTTGTGTACCCATAATGTGCTTATTAAATGTTCTTTCATTGATAATGGATCAAGTTGATTAAACTAAAATGGAATCTGATAGTTTAATCTAATGCTATAGAAGCAGTAAATAAATGAATAAATGCAATACTGAAAATACCCAAGCAACTAAGTGAGTGAAATATAAAACCCTAATGTACAAAGAGGGTTAGAAAAGGCCTTAGTTGATTTGCAGATGTCACGGGAATGTGTCACAGTGGAGATTGGTTGGATAGGAGGAGGAAATGATTGCACATGATCTCAAGAAAGTGCAAATCTGGACTGTCTGAGTAAATTGATGTGCCTGGAGAAGGATAGGGGCATGTGGGGCAGCTTGTTCTATGAAAATTACCAGGAAACCTCCTCTGAGGTATCACCGAGTGGTCTTCATTGTTTTCTTCTTGTCGTGAGAATGTCGCTAAACTTCATTGGATGTCGTTATAAATTAGTAACGGAGGAAACACCTATAAAACCCTAGACAAAACATTAAAACCCTAAAAAGGAAATATGCCTATGAAGGAATCAAACTCTCATTAGCAGCCACAATGGTGGACTTTCTAACTGAGCATTGTATACATCTCACACCCAATGTTGTTCTAGGTGTGTCTGTGTGTGTGTGTGTGTGTGTGTGTGTGTGTGTGTGTAAAAATCATGCCCTAGGTGCTTTTACCAGTCGTCCTTTATGAGTAGCAAGTACAAACTAGATGTAGAATGTAAGTAGATGGTACATGGAATAGAATAAAATCCCTTCCTATGAAGTGTGATGCAGATGAACGATCCTTTTTCCCTTGTGATGGAGCTAGATGGATCCAAATGGAGAAATAGAATCCTTTAATGGACGTAACCTTAGGTGGTGATAGTAAGTACTTAGTGCTTGGTCCCTCATTATGGTCTCATAACTTTATATTTATATGATTCTATTGTTATAATTTCATAATTAACCCCGAAAAGGTCAACCACCAAAAATATGGAAATCTCAAATGGCTAGAAAGTGCTCAAAAGGTGAGAGTAAAGTGCAAAGAGGATCAGGACGCCCCATAGGGAACCAGGGTGCCTAAGGCGTGACAATCTTGGCTGGGTGCCCCAGTCAGCAATAGGTAAAATGCAAAATGAAAATACAAATTGGATAAGTGTGGGTGAAAGATAGAAGGTAGTAACAAAAAGCAAAGAAAAATGGCCAAAGAAATGGGTTAATTAGTACCATTTTTCACTCAAGAATCATATGCATAGTAGTATGAGACTGAGACTAAGTAATTACACAAAGTGTGTGATTTAGTTTCTAAACTAGTCTTAATATATGCAACATTTCCTTTCTCCATCAAATATGCCTTTCTACTATTGATTTGACTCCATCTAATCTATATATTCATGGATTTGATAACACCCCTAAGCAATTATGGGGAGAAATCACTCTACACATTATTGTAGGCCTTTTTTCTCTTGATGTTCTATTTCATGTTATGCCTCATAATCTTAACTATAATATCCTTATAAGTCTTCCTTGGTTACATACCATGTATGCAACTGTTGCTACTCATACCATAGCACACAATACACTTGCTACACCTTCTTCCATAGCTACTGCTATAGTAGATTCCACAACTCACATTGCTACTCCTTGTGATATTCCTCTCATACATGTTGCTCATGACATTACCTACATCACACATCATTCTCCTCTTGGGATACACCCTAGTGCTACTAATTTACATGATCAGTTTTCTATTCACACCCATGATACTTCCATTATATCACACACTTGATGCACTCCTATTGATCATATGCTTAGTGCTTCCAATGTTACATATCTCTCTGTAACTTCCTCTTCACAAGTTAGAGCACCATATGCTGACTTTACAATGAATCCTAAATATCTAACTTTCCAAAGATCATATGCATTATTCATTTACTACAGATACACCTTATCTTATTACATTGATGGGGACCATCCATTCCACTCTCTTTACATTTTTGTCTATGATCATAAGGGCCAGTCCATACTACTTTAGCTTATAATATTCCCAAATTACACATATTACTTGTCATTGCTACTGATGAGCCTCCTAGCATTATATATGCTACACATATTTTGACTCACATATCGATCCTTATGTTCACACTTAATCCTTCCACTATTTTCAATGAGCCCAAAGTTACATTTATTCTATTTTTTCCTAATGAACACACTCTTATTGCTTATATACTTCCTACTCATGTCGTAGGGATCTTGGACTCTATATGGTTTTCCCATCACTATATTGTCATCCTTCTCTGGTAGATCTTATGCTACTCACTATTCCACCTATTCTAGTTTCTTTGCATTCATGACTCCACTTTCACGTGACACACTGACACTAGGTCCTTACCTCATGATCACATGTGTTCATATTTTTACCTTTATAGATCAAAAACACCTTTGTCCTTGACTCCTCCTACCATCCCATATTTAGTTGCTTCTACTCCTAGTACATATTATCCTATTCATGATGGCTCCTTAGCCTTGACATCTCCCATGGTATCTGGAGCCCTTGCTCCTCCTATATATTTGCACATCCATCTCAGTTTCCTTCACACATGGTTACTACTCATATGCCTTGTCTCATCTATAACTCCCATAACCCACCTCATGGGGACAACTCTTCACATTGGTAACATGCTTCACATGCTCCATCTAGACATATTTTGCACTATATTTCTATGAATGCTCAATCTATACCTATCTCATACACTTAGCCTCATGCACTCTCTCATGACCATCAAACCCTAGGTCATGTTCACATGCATATTTACTTTACATAAGTACATCACGGGACCTTGCCTAATACTCTCATTACATAGATCATTTTGGAATTCACACTTGTGGGGATCCTAATTCCCCCACACCACCTAATGATACACTCGTGTTCTTGGTTAATACTTGACTATTGAGGGCATTATTCACATGGACCTCACTTTGCATGCACACACCTAGGGGCATCCTTATTCCTCCCTTTTAGATGGTTTTTATATTAAATATTTTCAATCCAAAATCCAAATATATTATCTTATATCTTGATTGGATGCATTCTTCCTTGCTTATATTACTCTATGTTTCACCTTTACTTATCATGTTACTATGGTTCATAATATGCTTTATCATTTTTCATACACACATGCACATTCACATGGTATCTTTAGGTTAATGTAGGTCACTTACAAATTTTCCCATGATGTATGATGTTTGGCCCTGTCTATTACCAATCCCACTAAGGCTTCTGGGGGAATCTACCTTTTCTCACTTATAATCAAGTGTTATCATTGCAAATTTTACATTTTCATTTCTATATTTAGATATTACGTTGTTGCATATTATTCCTCTTTCCTAACATGATAATGGGTGCTTCATGTGTAGCATTTTCCTTGCAAGACTCCTTCCAATAATGGCTATTTGAATTTTTTGTACATTGTTTGACATTATTTGCATGCTATGCCCTATGTTTGCTTGATTTCCTTGTATGTACAAGCCTTGATGGATCTGATTGTCTTGTGATATCCTTAGTGATGTCCCATGTATGTAACCAACTACTTGTTGATTCCTTGTTTATTGTTTCCTTATATTGTTTAATTAGTTATTATTTTAGTATGCATTGCTTGTTTGTCACTAACACTTATATGCTAGCATTTTCCCCTTGTTTTGTTTGCGCCATGGTAGTTATCATGTGTAATCCCTATTCCCCCAACAAGATTCATATATCAGATGTGTACATCAGTTTCAACCTTCCTCATTTGGGCTCCATTCGCATTTTTTCATCTCATGTACCCCAAATGAGAGGGGACAAAAATTGGGTGAACCTTTTCACCCTCCCAATAGTCACAAAACACAATTACAAAAACACAACACTAGAAAGAGAACATAAATGAGTTACAAAACAAGGCTAGAAATAGACTTGCCCAAAATTCTCAGCATGTATAGAAGCACCTAGCTCAGATAGAAACGCATGGGTGCTAGTGTCCCACATGGGCGCTCATGTCTTGGGGGTAAAAAATAATTACAGAGTAGTTTCAGTGGTCACATAGTCATATTTTTCTCCATTTTCACTTATTACACAAGTTTCAAATTACAATTAGTCACTAAGATGAACTAACTACTAATTCAGGAACCAAAGCAGGAACTAAATAAAGAAATGACACCTAGGGCATTTCCAGGAAAACGATATTCCTAGAGACTTTGTGTCACCCGAGTTAAGTCACAAATCAAGTTTTTGATAATCTACAAAAACACTTATTTATAGGGAAGCATTAATGGTAGGAGGGAAAAACAAACCACTTTCCCTATAAATTTTCCCTTAGCGGCAACATGATGCCTTAATATGAAGTTTAGCATCGGGATGCTCAAATCCCAAGTTTGGCAATATGACACCTAAATCCTTAATATGATCAAATCTAGTCAAAAATTGATCACACTTGACTCTTCCAACCAGCTCCTAAGCATCAAGTCTACAAAAATGAACAAAATTATATCCCTTTCTCTTTAAAATAATTAAGGTGTACTCTAACCCCTTCATTTATCTTTTTCTAATACATATTTTCCAAGTTAATGTTCAATTACATTTACCTAGAGCATTAACTACTCTTGTTTTCTCTTGTAGATCCTATCCTACCCAAACAAAAGCAAAGCACACAAGAAACCATGAAGAAAATCTCAAGCATGCTCCAGCAATGGAAACATTCTAAGGAACTACATGTAAACATTCTAAGGAACCACACGTATAAATTATTATCACTCCATGCATGCAAAGGTCACTCATTGGGTTGATAAAATGTATCCTAAGTACTGAAGGTGCATAAGGATTGGGAACACAGACACAGGGTGCATAGGTGGGTGCGGAAGGATAGTGGAATTGGGTGTGCATGAGAAAGTTTGGAATAAGGACTTAGCCAATTTCAGTATGAGGTTAAATACAGGCATAGAGTCTAGAGCACACAACAATATGAAGACTTGGAGAACATGTAAAGGTTATTTCAGATAAGTGGATGATCAAGCGACATACATAGTTTTGAGCTAAATACGATTAGACTACAGTTGTATTATTAGATAATCTATTATTAACAAGCTTGCATGCTTTTGTAATTATCTTGTAGCCATTCATGGTTATTCTTAACATGTAGCCTATTTTGAGGATGCATGGGCGGTGAAGGGCAAGTCCCCTCTACCTATATATATGTATTGATTTGCACATTTTAGACATCATGATCAGTGAATATTTTTTAAGGTCATGTTGTTGGTTCTTAAGCGCGTGTAACCTATGGTGACAGTTATTATGTATGCGTGAAGCTTCCACATTTTACAACTATTAATATAATGGATCTTTGTCGATGGATATTGGTTATTGATATATATGTGACTAATTCTTTCATGGTGAACTTAATCTTGATTCTTGTATGAGTTAATCGTGCATATGGTTAAGATATAGATCCAGTTTATGTTATGCAATATAATTGATTATCTGTTATGGATCTGGAATATTTGTATGATCATGCTAACTACTTGAGCAATCTTCCATAAAAGAGGGACCTGGTACCCTTGTGCACTTTGGGTGAGCACTTTGTTCTAGCTGAGGTATGTGTCAGTGTACCTCAGGTTGTTGTGGGTAAAATAAGACTACATTTTGGTTTCGTTGTTGGGACCTATTTTCAGTTATTTGCCATAATGTTGCATGATGGAGACCTATCGGTTGAATTTGGATAGTATTGAAGAGTGGTTAGACAATTTAGAGGAAGTGTATGCTCACAAATTTAGCACTGGACCTGAATTTTATGCACGCATGTGGGTTTGAATAGAATTTGTATCATGAGCTCTATGAGACGTTTTTCTCCTGTTTTCTCATAGAGTTGGACGAGTGGTTGGTAGTTTACGCATCAAAGAGAAATTGGAGGTTTCAAACAATTTTTTGGATGCAGGAATACTTCTAGGCTCTGCATGATGCTGATTTGATTTGGATACACGTTGTAGATCATTGGTGGAATGGTGTTTTGAATTGCTACATTTTAGAGTACACAATTTCTATTTATTCTTGTCCATAGGTTATTGAGTTCTAGTTCTTGCGCAAACCTAGAGGATCCATTTGCATGGTATTCCTTTAGCGATTAAAATATTGATTGTGACCCTAGATTTGGAACAATATCATATGGCTAGCTAAACCCCACCACACCTGAGGGTAGGAGTAGGTGTGGTGAAAGATGACAAACCTGGTGTCAGAAAGGTAGAGAGAAGAAAGGTGACTCAAGTTTAATGAGGTGTGCGAGAGGGATTTAGAGAAGCAACGTGAATTTGCATAATAAATAACATTGTGGAGAGAGATGACTCGTGAAGGATTTGGATCTCATGTAGAGCACATGGAGCCGAAGCATCTATAACTCCCCCATTTTGGTAAGCATGGCAGAGAACCCCCTTTGACCTCTGATGAGAGTGAACATGTGTAAATTTCAAGGACCGTGAACACACATTTGATCCCTCCTTGTGAACTAGCCCTTGCGCTTGGTTTTCCAGTTTCTATGAAAGTCATCAGTAAGCAGGCTAGTGTGGGTAATAGAGTTGAGAAATATAGAGTTGATTTACCATAAAGTTAGAGAGTTAATTAGGTAGCTTATTCATATATGGCAGCGTAATCATCATCTGTGTTATTTGGAGGTCCTGTTGGAGGTATATTTTCTATTGGATCATTAGTACAGAATATAGGTGCACAAAACATTAGTATTGCGTCTGGAAGTAGCACAACTTCGCAGACCGTGGCAGTTCAGTTTAGCAAAACTGTTGGAACACAAGGTAGCAAATCACTATGGTCCATTGCCTCTTATAGGAGGGGGATCAGAAGGGTTAGGTGGCTCGGGATCTAGCGGTTCTGGGGGCGGAGGAAACATAGGAGGTAATACAGGTTCTGGATATGGTGGGCCCAGTCTGTACCAACCCCAAAAATTATATTTTGAGATGTCTCTTCATCTCCCAGAATACAAAGGAATTAAATATGCAACTGAGCATGTGTACATGTGTGAAATACTATGGCGCGCTAAAGGGATCATAATTCTAGAGCATAAGGTAAGCTAGTTTGTAACTACTTTGCAAGGGTGCACACATAGTTGGTATAGAAAATATGATCCAAACCAAACTTGTGTACACTATATACCGCATTTTGTGATAATTTCTTAGAAGAGTTCCGCATACCTAAGTTTGAGAAGAAGATCATCAGTGCGCTAAAGGACATCAAACATGGCATGGATGAGAGTGTAAGGGAGTATGATTCCCACTTTAAAACTTTATTGTTGAAGTTGTCTTAAGACATCCACCAAAGTCAACGTGTTTAATGGTTTGTCAGAGGTTTGATCACACCTTTCAAAAGGGCACTCTTGCATAAGAAATTTATAGACCTGTGCGAGGATTTAGAAGTTGCTCTGTACGCTGAGGAAGTTAGGAGTGTAAACACTAGAGTTAACCCATTTTTGGAATCTTAGATTGCATCTATGGCTAAATAATTATAAAATTTGTCAAATAATTCAACTCATGAAATGCGTAGTGGTATTTAGTACACCAAATGTGAAGTAAAAGGACATACTAAGGATAATTGTCCTCATAAATCGGTGTGCACCATATTGGTAGACTGTGAGATCGGTCACTTAGATCATGATTCAAGTAGGTGCCCACTATTGCAATGTCAGATAAGGAAGAACGTATCCTGTTACTATAAGATTTACAGGTCTACCACTCGTGATATAGAGAATTACAGTTTGATTGATCAGATTCATGATGCCATTGATACTAGTGTATGATAGACCAGTGTTGCAAACAATTCCAAGGAGTAGGGTGAGAATCATGATAATCACAATGAAGGGTGCTCCGATGGAGGTGATAGAGGTAGAGGTCAAGGATACCATGGAGGATTCAGAGGCCGAGTTCATGGTAGTGGAAGAAGTGAGTTCCCTCATGGAACCTGTTATGCATGGAGGATTTAGAGGACGAGGTGTGAATGCCCTCAGAACATTATTTTCTCATTTTGCAGAAATAACCACAATTATGAAGAATTTCCAGACTTGTATGAACATTGGAGCAAAAATCACAAATAGGATAAGGGCATGGGAATGGTTAAAGTATAGCACATTGTGGAAGATCAATGGATGTTGAAGTTAACACCTGATCCTGAGATGGTACTAGTGTTAGTCACTACATGTGCTGAGGCTATTCCCATCAGGGAAGTTCCAAAGGAGAAGCCTATTATTATAAAAGAGGAGGTATCGAATTCAAAGTATCCAGACCCTACTCATCAGAAGGAATTTGATCAAGAAACCATGGAGGTTATTATGAACTTGAAAGGTGAGATACAATGGTTGAAGGAGTAGTTGTGGAAGATGGAGCAGGCCAAAGAAGCTGAGATTCCTTAGAAGGATGTTGAAAATTTAAAGGAGGTTTATAAAATAATGTGATAGGAAAACATCAGTCCTTTATTGGGAGAATGGTTAAGGGGGAAGATGCCACATGCTGGAGCTGAGCATGAGAAATAGATTTTACATGCTAACTTACCCCCTCATAGTTTGGATTATGATAAGTAGATCACTCTGGTTGTCAACAGATGGCTGCTGAGTAAAATTTTGATTTATACATGTGCAAAGGTGAATGTACTCACTTTAGATGCATGGAATTCGATGGGGAGACCATCATTACAGCCATCTTCAAATGTGTTGTTTATGATAAACAAGACTAAGGCCACACCCATTGGGGTCTTGAAGGGTGCTACTATTACTATACAAGGGGTCAAGTTTACTAGAGACTTTGAGGTTTTGGCACTTGTAGAAGCAGACAGTTTTCCAACATTTCTTAGGTGCCCTTGGTGTTATGTGAATAATGCTAATTTGCACTTTAATAAAGGATACATCAGTTTTGAGAACAAGGAAGAGTGTTTCATCATTCCTTTCACATACATAAAAGTTGCACCTTATGTAGAACCTTTGAGCGAAGAAGATTTGATTTTTTTTATGTGTGCACCATTAGAGATCCTGAAGTGCTTAAGCCCTCAAAGGAAGGAGTTATTCAATGGGATGATGCATAGTCTATGAGTGATACAACCAAGGTCGCTTAGGATAACTGGGCACATGGGACTTATTAAATAGTTGGACATAAGATGACAAGTGTAGTTATGTGCGTGAGTTGACTACTTTGTGTTAGGCATTTGGGCAGTAACCACGTACCAAGGTACATTGGTGAGGGAAATCGTGAAGTATTTTTACGTGCTATGGAAGCCCAGTGGAGAAACTAAGTGGAAAGAAGGAATATTCTAGTGTATACCCTACGTGGGACAACCATGCGCTGGTGGATGGTATACAAAGATGGTATTTTAGAGTGGCGAGAAGTGAGAATCACCTTCTCTACAAGATTTCTTTGGAGCAATGCACCTATCAAGACTTGTGAATTTCATGGGAAGGATACTTAACACCATGTCCAGTAGTGTGAGAGACTCTGGATAGAGGGCCAGGAGGCCTTACCACCTTCACTGTGGGTGCACAAGTTTTACTCCACCTTGCAAGGCTACGCATGTGCATGGTATGTTTATGAAAATTTTAATAGAGAAGCAATAAATTGACAAGAACTGACTATAGGTATGATTCAGAACTTTAACTATTTTTCCACTAAACTCCCAATGAATTAATTATTATAGGTTATGAAGTGTTTGATGTTGGGAGATAGTGCAAAGGCTGAGGAACTGATTCAAGAATTACTAGGTGAGTCAAATCTGGAGGCACGTTTGGAAGAAGAAGAGACAAATGCAGAACAACTGAGGCATTCCTACCTAGAAAAAGAAAAAGGTAATATGGTCTACGTAATTGATGAAGAAGAAGTGGAGAATTTGGATGTTGAGGATATTGAGGGTACACGTGAAGTATTGGATAGTGCATATGAGAAGGCTCGTGGATATCATGATCCTATGAAAATGAAGAAAGTCGATATTGGGACAGATGTAAAACCTAAGGAGGCCATCATTAGTGATTACTGGCCTAACTTAGAGGTTGCTAAGATAATTGAGTTGTTGCATGACTTCCTGGACTTATTTCCTAGAGGCTATCATGAGTTAAAAGGGGTACATCACTCTTTGAGTGAGATGAGGATCAAGCTAAAGGAAGGTGCACGTCTGGTTAGGAAGAGGTCTTATAGGATGAATCCTAATCTGCACATCAAAGTTAAGGAAGAAGTTGATAAGATGTTGGAATTTGGGATTATTGATCCCATCGAGGAGTCAGAGTGGGTTAGCCCTATGGTGATAAGTATCAAGAAATATGGTAGGATAAGGATTTGTGTGGACTATAGAGAACTGAATGTTGCATGTGTAATAGATCCCTTTCCCACACCATTTACGAAAGAAATTCTGGAAGGTATTGCAAGGTGTGATATTTACTCCTTCACTAATGGATTTTTTGGATATCATCAGGTGAGGATAGCTAAAGAGGATCAAGAGAAGACAACTTTTACCACTGAGTGGGGAATTTTTGCATACACAGTTATACCCTTTAGATTGAAGAACGTGTCTGCAGTATTTTCATGCATTATTGTATAATTATCCCAATACTTTATTCATAAGTTCTTGCAGGTTTAATTGGATTATTGGATAGTTTATGGGCTAGTGAAAGATCATTGTGAAAATTTAAGGCTTATGTTTGAGAGTTTTCGACAGTTGAGCATATCTTTAAACATTAAGTAGTGTGTATTTGCTACACCTTTTGGAAATTTTTTGGGACACATTATCTATAAAGAAGGCTTGTTGGTAGACCCTGCTAAAGTTATTATTTTGGGATTAGAGGAACCTACTAACTAGAGTGAAGTGCACAAATTCTTGGGGCACATAGGGTATTACAGGAATTTTATCAAAGGTTATGCTCAAATTACTGTGCCCTTAGAGGAATTATTGAAGAATAAGGGAAAGTTCCATTTGGGTGAAGAGCAATAGCGCACGTTTGAGAAATTGAAGGAAAGGATTACTATAACACCTATTTTGTGCTTTCCTTCTTGGGATAGGTCGTCTTATTTACATGTTGATGCTTCTGGTATGGCCATTGGAGCAATGTTATCCCAACCTGGAGAAGGTATTATTGATCATCCTCTTTTTTGCAAGTAGGAAGTTGACACCAGCTGAACAGAATTATACAACTATAGAGTGCGAAGACTTTCCCATGATATATGTGCCACATAAGTTTTGACAATACTTTCTGGCAACACCCTTTATATAATACACAGATCACATGGCACTTAATTATTTGGTGAAAAATCCCATTTTGTAGGGGAGCATATGTCGTTGGGTTCTTTTGTTTTAGGAATTTGATTTTATAGTGGTGGTTAAGCCTGGCAAGATAAATTATGGACCTGATCATTTATCAAGGATTAATTCAGGTGAGGATGCACAGAGCATTGAGGACATAATGTCATATGCATAATTATTCAGGTTAAACTGTATGCCCTCTTATTTGGAAGACATTGTTGTCTTTTTGCATACTGGTGTGGTGCCAGAAGGGATGAAGAGTTTAGAGAAGAAACAACTTGTCATACACCCCACGCCTTATATGTTGATCAATGGAGATTTATACAAACTAGGCCGGGATGAGGTTTTGCATTGGTGTGTCCTTGAGCATGAGGGAAAAGCTATTATGGAGGAATCTCATGGTGGGATTGTAGGTGGACATTATGCGGGAGATGCTACCACGTGTAAGATTTTATTGGCTGGCCTATGGTGAGAAAATTGTATAAGGATTGTAATGAATATTGTAAGTCTTGTGATCATTGTAAGTGCATTGGAAAGCCTAGGCATAGAGATGAAATTCCTTTAAGGCCTATTGAGACTGTAGAACCTTTTTAAAAATGGGCAATTGAATTTATGGGTCCTATTTCCCCACCTGCACGCAGGACTAGATCACGCTACATTATAACATGTACAAATTATCTTATAAGGTGGGCATAAGCAACACCTACAAAGGATTACATGACAACTACATCAGCAAGGTTTCTATGGGATAATATTATCAGCGGGTAAATATGCCCATTGAGTTTGAAAAGTGATAGGGGTACTCATTTTCTTAATGAGACTATCAGGATATTATTGGTATAATTTATAGTGGTACACCATAAAACCACACCCTATCACCCACAAGAAAATGGAATTGTTAAGGCTTTCAAAAAGATATTGAGCCACACATTGACTAAGATTTGGGATGTTGGAAGGAAATACTAGGATGATAAAGTCTTTGTTATACTTTGGGCATACATGAAAATTTATAAAAGATTAAACAAAGCCACACCCTTTCAACTGGTGTTTGGCAAGGAGGATGTTTTACCAGTGGAATTCATGTTACCTTCTCTGTGTATTGTTTTAGGAGGTTTGGATGATGATAAATTACTTGAAGAACACATTGATAAACTGATGCAGTTGGATGAAAGGCATGTTATTTCCAGATGAAGTAAGAAGACAGAAAAGGTCAGGCAGAAGGCATGGCATGATAGGAATATTAAGGATAAAAAGCTTGAAGTTGGACATATGGTTCTTCTTTATGACTCCAAGTTCTTGTGCCACCCTAGAAAGCTCAAAGTGCACTGATTGGGACCGTATATTGTGATTAATATACTTGACTCATGTGTTTGTCAGTTAGAGGCGTTGGATGGGATACGGTTGCCCAATTATTTTAATAGGACTAGGATGAAGCCCTACTATAAATAAATATTCTTTGTATTTGTAATAAGGCAGTATTGTCACTAGATTAGATTCCCTTTAATGCATTTCCTTTGTATGTGTTTCCTTTCATCGTTACTATGCTTTGTCAATTTAGTTCAGTCATTTGTGTAATAAGCGCCCTTGCACACCAAAATATTATTACTGTATATTAAATTCACGTGCAAAGGAATGCACATACTTTTAGTGTGGGGTGGAATATATGCAGAATAAATGGATTGAGTTTGAACGTTCTCTAGAAGATGGATATACATAGAGAAATATTATGCATGTGCTTGATGAAAAGGTGCAGAAAGATTTCTCATGAATGAAGACCACATGTGAATGAATAGACACAGTGGATAGGTACTTCGGTGTAAGAAGGCATGTGAAATGAGGTTTGTGGCTGAGGAGTAGGAGGCGCGCTAGAAGGTTATTACTGTGGCATGGAAAAATCAACGCGAAAAAGGAAAGAAACACCAATTTAATGTTGAGTATGGTGGTAGGTAGAGAGAAATAAATGCAGAAATTTTTATGAAGATTATAAAAGGTGTTGTTGTGGAATCATTTTTACCTTTTCGATTAAGAAGAGTTCAAGTGAGTTGAAGAGTGAGCTAGGATTAAGTGTGTGATAAGTGTGAAGATTTGTGCTACGAAACTAAACCAAATGGATTTGAGCACGAGATTGATTGGCTCTCCATTGGAGAATGTGTTTGAGTGAAACAAAGGTATGCGGAGAGAAAAATTGGTAGTTAGGGTTTGAGTTTGAGCTAGGGCACACGTATTTTGAGCTAGGGCATGCAGGTTTTGAGTTACAGAGATCGAATTGACTAAAATAACACATTTTTATAGTCAGTATGGCACCTAAGTGAGCACCTGGAGAGGCCACAAGGGTTAGAAGGAAGAAGGAAGTCAAAGTGGAAGTTGAAGACACCCCGAGAGCCATTTTTCAGAGATGCAGTATCCATAAGAGGTTTATATGGGCCGTGATTGGGAATCACATGTTTGACGTTGTAAAGTAAGTGATTATAACCATAGAACTAAGGATAACAAAGAAGAGCTAGACAAGCTGCTAGTGGTAAAGACATCCATGAGAACAAAGAATGATATGGCTATTTATGATGATGGGAAAATTTATCATCAAATTTAGGAGTTTTGCAGCTGTATGAACTCCCTTACTTTGGAAAACTAAAAAATATATATAGATGGCTGATGAGTAGAATCCACAAGGACTTCTTTTACTTTGTTGGGTGACAAATGAGGCTTACTGCGCCCCTGATTGGGATATTGACAAGATTGAGGAGTTCATGTACAAAAATTAATAGTGACCTCAATGATAAAGAGGCAATAAAAGAAACAAAGAAAGTGCTAGGATACATGAAGGGAGGGTGTGGGATGGATATACCCAAGTTACATAAGTACCATGTTATCCAGGCATTAACACATCTTTTTACTAAGTTAAATAATCAAAAGTGTTGATCATAGGTGAACAAGGCATGATTGCACATTGCAAAGAAGATAACAAAGGGAGTAGTTTACATTTTGGCCAGTTTCATTTCTGAAACCATTATTGAAGAGGCGCACTAAGGTGAGAAGATAATTTTTGACGTAATCCTTTTGTCCATTGTTTTTATAGAAATTAGAGTGCCTGATGGGTCAAAAGAGAATATGTGGCAATACCCAAAAGAAAAGAGGTCCCTTTCCGAGAGATTTGAAAATCTCACATGTGATGGATCCATGAGCGGAGCTTATAAGCAGAGAAAAAAAATTGGTATGAGCTCTTGCACGCTGCGTTTGAGCATGAGTGGAGAATACCTAATGATCTTCCTTCGTGATTGGAAAAAAAGGTACAATTTTTAGTTTACCAACATTTTTGCATAGGGCATTTTGGAATGAAGGATGGGAAATGGATCTCTTGGTGTAAGATTCCATATGCCTTCACCGCACACTACTTGTAGGCCTCAACACACAAGTTCTCAAATGTGCATAGGTTGTTATTCAATGCAGACAAGGTGGATTGTGACTACCATGCACTTAGAAAAATCTATGTCTACCCGAGTAAGTTTGCATATATTGAGAAAATAATTTTAGATGATATTAATATTAAAGTTGTAAGTTTGGCAATTGGGAAGTCTAGGGCAGCTCTTGTATACACGCTTAGAAGTTGTAAAATGGGAAGTATGTTGAAAATGAATTCAAGCTCCCTAGACCACCCAAGGGGGAACATACTATGTGCTGCAAGATGAAGATGGATATTTTTCCCCAGCTTGGTGACAGATGGTATCAAGAAGAAGAGGAATCCTAGCTAATGTTCTCATGGGTATTGTAGAAATATAAGGTGAGAACATGACTCTAGATGAGTTAGATGTGGGTACTAGGAAGATATCCCCGATATAGAGGTTTAAATACAAGAGATGGACTGACACCATTGGCACATAAATAGGTGAAGATGTCTGGCGAGCCAATTGATGGAGGGTCAGTGCTAGAATGAGTTAAAAACAAAGGTAAAAGCAGAATATCTAGAATTAATTTTACAACTATCATGGACTGCAAATGAGTATAGGGCACCCAAGTAACTATCAAGCCCCCTATTCTTTTATTCTTTTGTACAACTAGATAAAGCGAAAGCTATTCAGGAACTTAAAGATTATAAAGATTCTGAGATAAAGCGCTTGATGGAGGAAAAGGAGAAAGTTGAAAAGGTGAGTGCATTAGTGAGAATAAGCTAAGGCCAGATGATTACCCATTGTTGATGACGGTAATGCCAAGCAAGTGTGGGGTAATGTTGGGCTTGAAGGATGAATTGAATTGAAATGTAGCCTATGGAAGAGGAGGATGAGTACTAAAGGTGCATAAGAGATTGGGCACACAGATGGATGTTGTGGATAGAATGGTATCAATCCTAGCTAATGTTCTCAGGGCGTAGAATGTGAGAACATGAATCTAGATGAGTTAGATGGGGTACTAGAAGATATCCCCGACAAAACTAATAAGTGCTGAGTGACTAGAATGAGTTAAAAACAAAGGTAAAAGCAGAATATCTAGAATTAATTTTACCTGCATATAGGGCACCCAAGTATTCTTTTATTCTTTTATACAACTATTCTTTCATTCCTTATTCTTTATCATGAAGAGATAAGCTATGATTACCCATTATTGTGATGGTAATGAAGCAAGTGTGGGGTAATGTTGGGCTGATGAAATGTAGCCTAAGTACTAAAGGTGCATAAGGATTGGGCACACAGACACAAAGCACGTAGGTGTTTGTGGAAGGATAGTGGAACATGGTGTGTGTGGGAAAGTTTGGAATCAGGACTTATTCAGTTTTAGTATGAGGCTAAATATAGAAATGGAGTGCAGAGCACACACAAAAATATGAAGACTTGGAGAACACACAAAGGCTATTTCAGACAAGTTAAAGATTAAGCAACATGCATAATTTTGAGCTATTAATATCAGTAGATTGCAATTGTATTATCTTTTATAATTATCTTTTAGTTGTGCATGGATAGTTTTGAAATGTAGCCTATTTTTAGGATGCATGGGCGGTGATCAGTGAATATTTTGTAAGGTTACGTTGTTGGTTCTTGAGCGTGCGTAATCTATGGTGACATTATTATATATGTGTGAAGCTTATGTGTTTTAAAATAATTAATATAATGTATCTTTATGGATGGATATTGATTATTGATATATCTATGACTGATTCTTTAATGGTGAACTTAATATTGATTCTTGTATAAGTTAATCGTGCATATGGTTAAGATCTAGATCCAGTTTATGTTATGTAATATACTTGATTATATGTTATGGATCTAGAATATTTATATGATCATATTAACTCCTTGAGCAAGATGCCATAAAAGAGGGACCTGGTACCCTTGCGCACTTCATGTGAGCGCTCAGTTATGGCTGAGGGATGTGCTAGTGTGCCTTGGGATGTTGTGGGTAAAACAAGACTACATCACTCGTGATGCAAAGTTAACTCCTAAGATCATTATCCTTCGCTATCCTTAGAATTTCATGGTACACATCTTGCATTATTCCATTTGATATGCTACAACACTCATTCAACACACTATTGGGTACAATCTTATTTTGACTCTTCAAGGTACACTTTTCTATTCTACTTTATACTACCAAATCCTTGTTCGCTAACATATAGTGGGAGAAAACGTAGTCACTAAATCATGTACTTACTATGTACATATATCCTATAAATACTTCATTTATATGCATGATTCCTAATCAAGAGAATTAATTATTAACACCCCCATTTACTTTGCTTTTATACTTTTCATCTTTGTTGTTTACTGATTTTAATTGACAACTTATAGTTTTGCATACTAGTTGACATCCTACTTAGCTCTAATGTCACTGTTTGACCTTTATTAGTACCTAATATAGGACGGCCCATTAGGGATAGGAGTTCCTAGGCACTAATGTCCCCTTTGGGCTCTTGTGTGCTCTTTACCTCTTTTTTGACCTTTCAAATGTTACTTCTTTTTTGTTTTCTTTTATCACTCTTGGTTGACCTTTCCCTTGTTAATGAAGAAACTTAAGCAAATGAATCATATATATACATGTCCTATTTAACTGTTATCACAAAAAACGTCACCCTCTGATTTATCATATATGTGTGGATGAGAAATGTTTTTGGGTGACATGGCATTGTCTCTCAAGTTGAGGGACTTGCTACTTGAGACAAACCTCTAGTAAAGGTTGGTTCCTCTACCTAATCCTAATGCTAAACTACTCCTAAGGAAGGAAATGCAACTATCTAATCCTATTCTATGATTCCAAGGGACCAGGGAGAGAGAAAGATGCACGAAAAGGGAAATCCTAAGCTAAAGAGAGGTGATATCACCAAGAAAAAGGGTTGAGATCTCTCCACAAGGGGAATGAAACAAAAAAAAACATGGGAGAGAGGGAAGACAAATATATGACAAAAACAACCATGCAACTTCTCCTTTCCCACGCACTGACAACATAACAAAAATAGAACATGTAATCAAGAAATACACAGAACATGCCAAAAAAATAACAAAGAGGAACGACTGTAAATAAAACAATCTAGGGTAGACCAAATGTGCCACAAAACATATTTTTATTGCTTAAAATATGTACAAATTAGTTACATTCATGGTGGAAGGTGCGAGTAAATTGTTGAGAGTATATTTGAGGTCTGAAACTCATGGGAAATCAGACACCATTTTGGCATGGTACCATTACAACAAAAAGCACTCTTTTGAAATAAGCATCAATTTACAATATATAGAAGAATGGAAAGAGGGAAGAGGGAAAAGAGAGGGGAAGAGATTGGATTTGATCTTGCCATTAATGAAAATATCTATTTTTCCCTGCAACACATATTTCAAGATTTAACCATCATCAATCATCCATTAATCTCTTAAAAACATCATGGGCACCCTGTCAAACTTGTTCCCCAATGTCCTTTTGCTTCTAGGAGAAGGTAAGAGCCCCATACTTCATCAATTCGAGTAGTTGAGCCACTTGTAACTGCACATCAATGTATAAACTATTTTCCCTATTTTTTCCACCAAACATGATAAATTTTTGAATCAAATGATGCAAAATTGAAGGGCTCAAGGAGACATTTCCAACAAGACCAATTTTGCGTGATTTGGAGCTCTTGAGAAAAAGTTGTGGCCATTTGAATTTTACATGTCAAGATGAACAAGAGAGTGACACGTGGCAACCTTTGATTCGCCTCAGAGATTGCCTCTTCCTATGTGTTACTGATTTGAATTTACCACGTGTTAGTCTTTATTTGGTTTCGGGGGTTGGGTATTACTTACATGTCTACTTCCCTTTGCTTTATTGCGCTATGTGGCTTTGCACGCATGTATGTTCGATTATGAAATGTGAGCCAATAAGAAAATGCCACATACCTTCGCAGTGTCAGAATTCAGTTATACCATATCAAACCCTACAAAGTGTGAACCACCAAGAAGGCACCATGTATGTCTTATGTCAAATCTATCTTGCTTTTGTGTTTTCCTTTCATTAGTTGTGGGGGCCAGTCTTTGACGTTTTCCTTGAATAATACCCCCGCAGACCCAAAAACCTTTGAAATCTAGATCATTCCATGGAATTTACATCCGTGAGAGCCCATTTGCTCACACTACACTAGAATGGTGATGTGTGTCCACTATCAGCCACGTGATTCCTTCTACTTGCACCACTTTTCCTACTCACCTAGCTAACCATTCAAGCCTTGCCTGGACCTGCAATGCTATCCACTTCAAGTTATTCCATGGACTTGAGGTTCATGGAGCCCAAATTCAATGAAGAGACCTAAAATCCTTCCACATGTCCCTTCCTTGCGGGAATTTTAATTGCTTGGTGGTGTATACCTTTGATGGTCATTTGAACATCGCAGGCTTGTATAAAGTCCTAAGTGCATTTTAAATGAGTTATCTAAATTAATGGTGGGGTTAGCACACCAGTTGTACAGATATATTAATTAGATCTAATCTTAAAAGCAATCAATAAGGAAATAAACAAGAAGAAATAATACACAATATTTAACATAGTTCACCCAATGTCAACTACGTTCACCAAGAAACAACCAATTTATTATAAGAGAGGAAATATAATGAAGATTTGCAATCTTCCACACCTTCTTTGATGTCCTATACTTTCTTCTCTACAAATTTCTTTTTTTCTCTCTAAAGGAAACTTCTCTTAATTCTCAATTGAATTCCATCATCTAAAACCTAACTTTATGTGTATATATGCATCTACAATCTTAGGGAACTTTAGCTATGTAATTATAACCATTAGATTCACTTTACAACTAAAGATATATATAATTCTCACAACTTAATTATAGAAGTCCTGCACAAGGAACATGCACAAGAAACCGATGTCGATTAGCCTTAACTGATGTTGGTTAGCCCTGACTGATGTCGATTCCTCCTTGAATGACCGATACCAATCCATGGGTATCTTTTTATGCAAATCCCTTTACTGCAATTAAGTGATATCTCAACTAAATGCCTTGCCACACTTTTACTATCATTGTACAAAGTGTATCTCTTATGTCCACCCTCTTCTTCCTTGATCCTATAAACCCAATTTTTATGCAACACTCTTTTACCTACTGACAACTTAACCAAATTCCATGTCTGGTTCTGCTCTAAGGAGTCAATCTCCTCATCCATGCCATGCTCCCATTACTTGTGGGATTTATCTTTTCTCAATTTGAAGTGTCCACATTACTTCTTCAAATCTTTCTGGTTCACCACTATCAGTCAATAATAAATAAGACAAGGAAGGTGAAAATATTTTTAGAGGTCTACTTAACCATTGTGACTTTATCTCTGAGATTTGGGGTGTCTGAGGCATCTTGAATCAAGTCTTCTCTTCTTTTAGATTTGTATCTACTTCTAAAATTGACCGACGCCGGTCACCTTCTACCGATGCCAGTTCAAATAACCAACACCAGTCTGTCTCTTCTATAACCGATGCCGGTATAGGGTACCAATTCCGGTCAGGGGTAACCGACTGATGTCGGTTAAAGGTAAAGCCATCTCGGTTACTGTGTAAACCTATAGGTGTTAATTTTAAATCTGAGAGTTCATTTTCATCCACAAACTTCTCCATTAGTTCACCTTTAGGTACCAAAACTTGATCCCTGTAGATTCTCTTTTCATTCCAATCAATTTCATGACTCCTAATTATCTTAGAACCTTTTAAATCCAAAAACCAGAATCTAAAATCACCATAGCCATGAACAATGAAAGTATATCTTTTGGATTTAGCATCCAATTTATTTCTATTTTCCTTATCAATATGCACAAAATCTTCTGAGCCAAATACTATAAGAAAATAAAGATCTACCTCTTTTCCAATCCAAGATTCTTCTGGTATTCCACCATTTAGTGCACTTGAAGGCCCATGGTTAATCAAATAAACCACCATGTCTACTACTTCTACCCAGAATTGTAAGGGCAATATAGCATGTATCCTCGTGCTTCTAGCTCGTTTTATGATTTTCCTATTCATTCTCTTTGTAACACCATTATCCTGTGGTGTTCTAGGAACCATCATTTCTCTGTGTATTCCATTTACTGAACAATAATCATTGAAATCCTTATTGCGGTACTCACCACCATTGTCAGATCTAAGGAAATTTAACTTTGAATTTGATTCATTTTCCACAATGGCTTTCCATCTTTTAAAAGTTTAAAAAATATTAGATTTATGATTTATACAATAAACCCATACCTTTCTTGTGGCATTATTAATGAAGGTAACATAGTATTGGGATCCTCAATGAGAAGCTACCTGGGTTGGTCCCCACACACCTGAGTGTACAAGCTCCAATTTATGCTTCTTCTTTATTGCCCCAACTTTGAGAAATCTCACTCTCTTCTTCTTTTCAAAAATACAATGCTCACAGAAATCAAGATCTACACGTTTCAAATCTGATAACTTACCCTTTTCCTTTAAGATATGCATTCCCTTTTCACTCATATCACCTAGTCGATTTTCCCACATGCTTGTATCTAAATTTGAAGTAGATAACATAGAAAATGAATTAATAATACAGGTAGATAAATACAATGATCCTACCTTCTTTCCTCTTGCTACAAAAAGAGATCCCTTGGTAACTTTCCAAGATTTGGCTGTGAGTGTGACCATGCAACTTGTTTCACATGATTGTCTTGCAGAAATTAGATTTCTTTTGAGGTTTGGAACATGCCTCATATTTTTGAATATCCATGTATTGTCATTCTATAATTTAATATGAACTTCACATCTACCAGTAATAATGCATGGTTCATCATCTCCTAAATAAACATGCCCAAAATTACCATGGACATAATTTCTAAAATAGCTCTTATTAGGGGTTACATGGAAAGAAGCTCCTGAATCTAAAACCAATGACTCAATTTTATCATCCATGGAGAGAATTAAGGCATCTTGTATTACCTCTTTTACAACTATATTTTCCTCTTTACCTTTCTTTGGTACATTCTCTTTTTTTTCCTTAAACCAACAATCCTTCTTTGCATGACCTTTCTTTCCACAATTCCAGCAGATTATACCTCTATCTTTGGATTTATATCTGCCTTTCTTAGACTTTGATTTCCTATTATTATTTCTCTTGGATCTCTCCTTCTGCCTTACCCTACTTTCTACATTCAAAGCATTTTCAGATGATGATTCTTATGTACTTTTCCAACGTATTTCTTCATTCATTATTATACTAACCACATCATCAAACTTTAAAACATTAGTAGCAGACGTTGTATTACTAACAACTATTACCAAGTTATCCCAACTATCTTACAAAGAGCATAATAATAAAATTGCTTTTACTTCATCCTCAAATGGAATACTAACTAATTTTAATTAATTTACAATAGATTGGAAATCATTCAAATGACTTGATACAGATCCTCCTTCTTGCATCTTTAAATTAAATAATTTTTTCATCAAATAAAATTTATTTGAAGCATTAGGTTTTTCATATAGATTTAGTGAAGATTTCATTAACTCTACAGTAGATCCTACTTTGGTAATATTCAAAGCCACAAATGTTGTTAGGTTTAATCTTATAGATCCCAGAGCCTTTCTATCAAGAATTTTCCATTCTTCATCAGTCATCTTTGCAAGTCTTGCCTTCTCATCCAACGGTAAGTATAAATATTTCTGATACAGATAATCCTCCACCTGCATCTTCCATAATGGATAGTCATGGCTGTCAAATTTATCTACAATGAATTTGAATTCTTCTCCCATTGTTTTTCTCCCACTCAATCAGAAATCCCTCTATGAGTAAATATGTCAACACACACAACCCTCAAACAAAGATGCTTTGATACTAGTTGTTGGGTTAGCACACCGGTTGTACAAATATATTAAATAGATCTAAGCATAAAATCAATCAATATAGAAATAAGCAAGAAGAAAAAATACACAAGATTTAACGTGGTTCACCTAGTGTGGGCTACGTCCACCAAGAAACAACCAATTTATCATCATAGAGGAAATACAATGAAGATTTGCAATCTTCGACACCTTCTTGGATGTCCTATACTTTCTTCTCTACAAAATTATTTTTTCTCTCTAAAGGAAAATTCTCTTAATTATCAATTGAATTCCATATTCTAAACCTTAGATTTATGATTATATATGCATCTACAATCTTAGGGAACTTTAGCTATGTAATTACAACCATTACATTCACTTTACAATTAAATATAGATCTAATTACTGCAACTTAATTATATAAGTCACGCATAGGAAACCAATGTCGGTTAGCCCTAACCGATGTTGGTTCCTCCTTGCTTGAATGATACCGGCCCATGGGTTATCGATGATGGTTCGTCAACCGATTCTGGTTACTCTGTATTCCAGCAAGTCTGTAAAGCATGCTAATGAAGTAATTAAGCTCCATAACTCAACAATTAATCCAGGAGGGGGTTAATTTGGGATAAAAATTTGGTGACCTTCAGGGGATATATTATTGCTAGATGAAAAAACCAATATCCTTAAAGTATCCATTGGGAATGGAGTCAAGCCTAACCTTGAAGAAACTAATCTTTATCTTTGAAGATTTGTCTCTCGAATCTATATGAACTTAGCACCAAACTAAAACTACCTGATGAACACTAGCCTGAAATTGATCTGTGGAGCTCTGTTTAAATCTTAGAAACTACTCCAACTATGTGAATCCACCATGAAACATTCTCTACCTTCCAAAATGGAATGTGCAAACAACAACAATATCCATAAAAGCTATGTACAAAAAGGAAAAAACATACATGCCCCAAATGAAAACATGTAGAGTGTGCACAAGCACTTATTTTACTGAAAACAAACCTAAACTACCCTACTCTAATCAGAGGAAAATGAAGCTAAACAAATCCATCAATGGGTAGGGAGAAGTATTTTCCTTTCCTCATAAATTGAGACCATTTGTTCTATTTGGCACTAGACATGGGATTTAATGAGAGTGGAAAACTAAGTTGAAGCTGGTTTTCCACCTTATTCCACAAAGTATCAACTAGAAACAAGAAAAATACCTCCTTTAGTTATTCTACATTTGGATTTGAGAGGTATTGCAACTGACCTTTAGTGCATTGTAGTTCTTTCTCATGCTCTAAAGTAAACATGACTAGTTGTAACTACTTATTTGGCTCTGCACTAGCTAAAATACCTTATTGGGAAAGGTAAAATCCTCTAAATTTTCCCATATTATTTATCTGTATCCCCATGAATGGAGTCACAAGAAGCACTTTCTTCCTTTACTTGGGTGTCTGCAAAATGATTTGTGTTATGTTCTTATTATTCTTATACAAACATCATTATCTCCACACTTGTATTTTGATTTTCTTCTTTGAATAAGTGTGAAAACTCAAACTCACAATCCATGATGACCTATGATTTACCAATGGTGTCATCATCTTCCTCCTCTCCCTTAAGTGTGAAATTTGAAACATAAAACTCATCTATTTCTTCCTCATGCTGACTAGTTTTGGCAGTAGGTTATTCTGTGATATTTTCCTCCATGGTAGGTTTTGCGAAAAGTGATAAGGAAGGATCTACATTCACTTGAATTTATTGTTTCCTTTCAAGCCTAAGGGAGACCTTAGCCACAAGAGGCTCTCTGTGTTGGAAGATAGATGGTGGAACTACAAAAGTAGTGATTTCAATGGGCTCTTCTTCACCAATGCAATATTCCAAATCTGATAAAAAATTAGCCTCTTCAGTGTCAAGCTTTATAGAATTCTCACCTTGGATCTCATATTTTTTTCACTCCTCTAACTTTGATTCTACAAGCTAAGATAAATCAACAACCTCTATGAACATGGTGCCATCATGCACACTGCATCCAGAGTAAAGAGATTATTGGTCATCTTCTTCTTATTCTTGCTCTTCTGCAAAATCAATTTCATCATTCTGCTCTTCAGTCCCAACCTCTGTTGAAGGCTTAACCATTTGTGTCATTTGAGTGGTTTCAAATTCTTAAGCCCAATTCTTTAATTTTTTTGTAAGTTCTTCTCTATTAGATTCTTTAATTTAATTCCCTTTTTGACTGATTTTCTGATTTGTTTCTTCCCAAAATGGATTTGGGAATGCAAGAAGAGGGGTAGGATTGGTTTCAACATGATTCTGTAATGTTTGTAATGAAGGGGAAGGTGTGAAAACTTCTTGTGAAGGAGAGGGAATGGAGGGAGAGGCTTTAAGAAAGCTATGAATTTTAACCTTAGGCTTGGGTGGTTGAAAAGGGATAGGCATTGGAAACTGATATGGTAAAAGTTTAGGAACATTCCATTGATAGGTTTCTTCAACCTTAGATTCATTAGATTCTAATGTTTATAATGATGCAATAAAATCAACCATTTGAGTGCAAGACTTGCTCGTTACCTCAAGCCTTTTTTGTGGGCTAAGTCAACTAGGTATAAGACCTCCCTATTGATAGGGCTCCCTAAAACCAGGTTGTCTAGCTTGTAATATTTATAGTTGCTCCTTGACGGTCTATAAGATCTTCTCCATTCTTTGAATTTTTCCTTCAAAATCTTCTTTAGGTGTAGAATGACCTCCAAATTCTTCATACTACTACTCTTGAATATCTCCATGGTTTTTTGAATAACCATATTGATTTTTATTTGCCTCATAGGAATATGAATTTTCAATCTGATTTTGTCCATAAAACTAATTTGGAGGTGTTTTATAGTAGCTTGAACAAGGATTTTGAAAGGTTGGAGGTGGATATGAATGACACTACTGTTGGAAATGAGGCTTCTAGTGAGGAAATGAAGTCATGATTGCACAACCTCATGGGAAAGAAAAATAAAATGATTGAAAGACAAGGAATGGTCTATTGGTTGAGAAGATGGGTTGAATAGACTAGTGGTTTTTCCAGATGTGTTTAGAACCACCTCAAAAGGCTGAAATTTTACCAAGAACACGTCATACTTGGAAAATTGAAAAATTAGACTTCTAAAATGTCCCACCAGGTGTGCCAAAATTGTTATCAACAGAAAACAACACCCTCTGAGTTTTCATATATGTGTGGATGAGAAATTAATATTTTTGGGTAATATGGAATTGTCTCTCAAGTTGTGGGACTTTCTACTTCAGACAAACCTCTAGTGAAGGTTGGTTCCTCTACCTAATCCTAATGCTAAACTACTCCTAAGGAAGGAAATGCAGCTATCTAATCCTATTCTATGATTCCAAGGGACCAGGGAGAGATAAAGATGCATGAAAAGGGAAATCCTAAGCTAAAGAGAGGTGATAACACCAAGAAAAAGGGTTGATCTCTCTCCACAAGTGAAAGGAAATGGAAAAAACATGGGAGAGAGGGCAAACAAATGTGCCACAAACAAGAACCGTGCAAATTCTCCTTTCCCATGCATTAAAAACACAACAAAAAAGGAACCTATAATCAAGAAATATGCACAACATGCCAAAAAATGAATAGAGAGGAAATACTGCAAATAAAATGAGCTAGGGTAGAAAAAATGTGCCACAAAACAAATTTTATTTCTTAATATATGCACAAATTCATTACATTCATGGTAGAATGTGCGAGTACATTGCTGAGACTAGATTCAAGGTCTCACACTCATGGGAAGTTGGCCAACATTTTGGCATGGTTCCATTACAACAAAGAGTGCTCATTTGAAATAAGCATCAATTTACAATATATCAAAGAATGGAAAGAGAGAAGAGGGAAAAGAGAGGAGAAGAGACTGGATTTGATCTTACCATTAATGAAAATCTCTATTTTTCCCTACAATACGGATTTTAAGATTCAACCACCATAAATCATCTATTAAGCTCTAAAAAATATCATGGGCACCCTGTCAAACTTGTTCCCCAATGTCCTTTTTCTTCTAGGAGAAGGTAAGAGCCTCATACTTCATCAATTCAAGTAGTTGAGCTACTTGTAACTACACATTAATGCATATACAATTTTCCATATTTTTATCCTACCAAACATGATAAATTTTCGAATCAAATGATGCTAAATTGAGGGTCTTAAGGAGACCTTTCCAATGAGACCAATTTTGTGTGATTTGGACATCTTGAGTGAAAGTTATGGCCATTTGAATTTTTCATGTCGGGATGAACAAGAGAGTGACACGTGGTAGCCTTTTATTGGCCTTGGAGATTGCCTCTTCCTACGTGTTATTGTTTTGAATTTTCCATGTATTGGTATTTGGTTGGTTGTGTGGGTTAGGCTTTACTTACGTGTCTGATTCCCTTTTCTTTTTTGTGCTATGTGGATTTACACGCAGGTATGTTTGATTATGAAATGTGAGCCAATAAGATAATACCACATACCTTCATAGTGTCAAAATTCAATTATACCATATCAACCCCCGGAAGTATGAACCAAAAAGAAGGCACAATGTATGTCTCATGTCAAATCTCTCTTTCTTTCGTGTTTAACTTTCATTGGTTGTGGGGCAATCCTTTGAATTTTTCCTTGCATACTACCCTTGCGGACCCGAAAGCCTTTGAAATATGACTCATTCCATGGAATTTACATCCGTGGGAGCCCATATGCTCACCCTAAACTATAACGGTGACATGTTTCCACTGTTGGGCATTGATCTTGTGTCATGCAATGCCTTCTATTTGTGCCACCTGTCCTGCTCGCCCCGCTGACCGTTCAACCCTTGTCTGGACCTGAAATGTTATCCACTCCAAATTATTTCAAGGAATTGAGGTTTGCGGAGCACAAATGCTATGAAAATGCTTAGAATCCCACCATGTGTCCCTTCCTCATAGGAATTTTAAATTCCTGGAGGTGTATACCTTTGATGGTCATTTGAACATCCCAAGCTTGTATAAAGTGCTAAGTGCATTTTAAATGAGTTATCTAAATTAATCTGGTAGGGGGTTAATTTGGGATAACATTTTGGTGACCTCTAGGGGATATATTCCTGCTAGATGAAAAAACCAGTAGCCTTGAAGTATCCATTGGGCATAGAGTCAAGCCTAATCTTGAAGAAACTAATCTTTTCCTTTGAAGATTTGTCTCCCGAATCCATATGAACTTAGTACCAAACTAAAACTGCCTAGTGACCGCTAGCCTTAAATTGATCTGTGGAGCTCTTTTTAAATCTTAGAAACTACTCCAACTATCTGAATCCACCATGAAACATGCTCTACCTTCCAAAATGGACTGTGCAAACAAAAACAATATCCACAAAATTTATGTACAAAAAGGAAAAAACATACATGCCCCAAATGGAAACATGTAGAGTGTTCACATGCACTTATTTCACTGAAAACAAACCTACACTACCCTACTCTAATAATAAGAATAGGAAGCTAAACAAATCCTACAATAAGCAGGGACAATTAGTTTCCTTTCCTCATAAATTGAGAACATGTGTTTTATTTGGCACTGGACATGGGCTTTAATGAGAGTGGAAAAGTGAGTTGAAGTTGGTTTTCCACCTTATTCTACAAAGTATCAAATAGAAACAAGAAAAATACCTCTTTTAATTGTTTTGCATTTATATTTAAGAGGTATTGCAACTGACCTTTAGTGCATTGTAGTTCTTCCTCATGCTCTAAAGTGAACATGACTAGTTGTAACTCCTTATTTGGCTCTAGAATAGCCAAATACTTGATTGGGAAAGGTCTAATCCTCTAAATTTTCCCATATTATTTGTCTGTATCCCAATGAACGAAGTCAAAATGAGCACTTTCTTTCTTTCCTTGGGTGTCTACAAACTGATTTGTGCTCTATTCTTACTGTTCTTGTACAAACACCATTTTCTCCACACTTGTATTTTTATTTTCTTCTTTGAACAAGAAGTGTGAAAAATCAAACTCACCATCCATGATGACCTTTTATTTACAAAAATTTTCATCATCTTCCTCCTCTCCCTCAAGTGTGAAATCTAAAACATCAAACTCATCTCTTTCTTCCTCATGTTGGCTATTGAAAGCACCCCAAACTATATAAATCAAATAACAAAGCTAAACAAGGAAGGCTAACTCCATTGCCACCTAATTAGTTAAGGCTCTAAGTCTAAGAATGTAACATTAAGATAAAATCTTAAAATAATGCTTAACCAGTATGAAAATAATGCAAAATCTAATTAAACATGCCTACTAATATGCTCAATTACCTAACATGGGCCTAAATAGACCTAAGAGGGCAATCAAATTGGTATGGTTGCTACTCCAAACAATGGTGAAATGAACTCTCCAAATGACTTGTTAATTCACTTTATATATTCCTCTACTAACCTTGTTGAAGGCTTTAGGCAAGGAGTGAACTTGGTTATATTTCATATTTATTATATGAGATGCAAATCAAAGCATGGTGTAAAGTATTAAGGTAAGAGGTGAGTTATTTTTATAGTTTTCACTTTAAGGAAAACTAATATTTTGGTGCATGTGGGACTAAAAGCCCCAAATTAGATTAGAATTGCTAATCATGATTCGGTCTTGTTAATCACAATTAGTGACTTACCAAGTGATTAATATGTGGGAGCCTTAATCAACTTCTTAGGATCAACTAGGAGGCTAAGATAAGATTTTGAAGCTTACTGAGACATTGTGGACGAAAGTGGGGTGTTTTTGAGTGGTTGGAAAAGGGGGTTAAGCCAATATTAGGGCATATTGACCAAAACAAGGGGAAAATAGGCTTAATTAGCTAATAAACACTAATTGTCTATTTTGAAGAGGATTTTGAGTTACGATTCGTCGTAAAGTGGCATCCTGAATGCGAAAGAGGTTTGGTGATCAATGAAGTGCTTGTTAACCAACCAAAGTGGTAAGAAACATTAGTTAATTTGTAAAAATCACTAATTATAACATAAGTGGTGAGAATGAGAGTGATTTGTTTGTGTTTTGGCAATAAGATTGCAAAAGCGGAATTTAGGTGTCTACATTTTCCCTTGTTTGAGGTGAAGTTAGTGACTTCACTTCAAATATAGTAAACATGCATAAACATGTAATTTTTTTGAAGAAATATTAGCAGGATGAAGGATGCCCCCTCGAGGATCAATGGGGTGATAAAATAATTCAATCGAGGATCGAAAATATGATTTGAAATGGATAGAAGAAAATAGGCCAGAACGGGTGCAAAACCCTTGGTTATTTTTGGAAGAAAAAAGGATAGGGATAAACATGGTTGTTTATTGCCCCGGGTGATTTGGAAGAAAAATTAGTAACGGTAATAAATGATAGTGGAGAAGAAATCATTAATGGAGAATATATGACAAGCCCAATCTTTGCATCCATCCTTTCAATAAGCAACCTGTTTATATCATTTTTCCCTTAGGTCTACATCATCAGCCTTTATTAAAATAAACAAAAGTGTAAGATAACATGAAAATCTAAATTACTAACAATTATTTACTAATAAAAATACGTAACTCCATGCAACATACATTATTCAATGCAATACGAGAATGTAAAATGATATTTCACTCCATGCAACATACATTATGCAATGCAATAAGATAAATTAAACCAGCTAACCTAACAAAGAAACCAATACAATCACATGCACTTAAACAAACAACATTTAAGACAGTTGTACCAATGTTTTTGTTATCAAGATGCAGTTCCCAAATGTTCGTGTTGTAACAACAAGGTTTAAAAATGGTGCCCTAAGTAAGGATACATGCAAGGGTAATAACGGAGGACACAAGTAGTCCCATGGAAAATCTTTCGTGTGCTACGACATAGTCTCTAGAAACTCATTGTTGCATGGGAGTACCGACATAGCATGCAACCTAGCTTTTGTTAATGGAGGTAGATCATGATGATCTGCAAGTCGTTTGAGACCATAGAAATATGCTTTTGTAAGACATATTTTGATGTTCAAGGATAATGCAATTTACACAGGATTTAGTTGAGTATATGTTGTTTACCATTTTTTGAAAAAATTTAAAGTTTTACAATTTTTTGGATTTTTAATGATTTTATAATTTTTTTGAAAAATTGTGATTGTTTTGATTGTTTTTTTTTTTGTTTTTTTACAGAAGAAAATAGTATGGAGGAAATGACGTAGTCATGAGATGTTGCCAAAAGTGACCACGAGGAAAACAAATATGCCCCATGTAGTAGAAAAGGCTGTCAAGATGCAAAAATGTGCCCTGGGGCAGTTAAACTGGAGCTAAAATAATTATTTATTAAAAATAATCATCACAGCCGGTGTTAGAAGAAATTAGAAGAACCACAACAGTTTCAGGGCACCACAGGGGCAAGAAATGCTTCACGGGAGGTAAAAATGGGTATAAAGGCCGTTGCGACCAATTCATTTACCACATTCACTTACAATTTACCGTTGATTGGAGATCTGACCTACAGGAGAAGATGGCGAGGGTCCAGAGCAAAAACATCACGCGGATCATGTGAGAGATTACATGAGGCTCTGAGTGGATGGACCCCAGGTACACAAATCTCTCCTTTACCCTTGTCAATTATTAGCATTTAATTTTGATTATTTTACACGTGTTTTTAGGGTATTTTTAGGGCTTTTTAGTTGAGGAAATGCGTAGGTGCGGCCCTAGGGGCACGTATATGCTACATTGTGCATGGGCGCACATGCGCCTATGCATAATGGGTATGCGCCCATGTAAAAAATGGGTCTTTAGGCAGGACATGTATGCACCTATGTAAAAAGGGGTGCGTTAGTATACACAGGGGCACACTAGTGCACAATTGAGATTTATAAATTTGTATGGCATGCGCCTACATGCTAAGGGGTGCGCTTGTGCACTAAGGAGTGTGTTTGTGCGCTATGGGGTGTGTTGGTGCCACCAAGGGCATGCCCGTGCACAAAATTCATTTTTAAATGTCTTTTTCGTCAAAAACTAAGGTTTTAGTAAACCCTAGGTGTTAGGAAAATATGATACTTGTATAAAAATAGAAGAATAATGTGGTAGAATAGAAAAATTAAATGATAGAGTAGAATGACCCGACTACAAGAATAGGATCATAATTAAATGACCTGATTTGTGTTGTAGGAGGACCTAAACAGGTTAGAGATGTGGGAGCAACATGGGAGGTGACTAGTTTAGCACACATAGCGCACAAGCCCCAGATCATTATAGACCACAGCTTGCTCATGACCTTAGTTGAGAGATGACGAAACGAGATTTAGACATTCTCGATCTTCCTACTAGTGAGATGATTATTACCTTAGAGGATGTGTGGCAGATCGTTTAAGTTCCTATTCAGGGTCATTTGATCACTTACGATGGTCACCCAGATCATATTAGAGCGTTACAAAACTATGACATTTAGAGTGACAGATATCCCCCGTCAGGGTATGACAATGTTTTTTAGGAGGTGCATGGATGATCGGTGGCTAAGTCGAGTCCCCGTGTTTTTGTTAGCTCTTGTCAGCAGCATACTACTGCCTAATAAGACTAGTGCTCAGTTTCCCCTTGGCCTTATTGGAGTGATTCATGACCTTCTACAAGGAGATACTTACTACTTAGGGGTAGTGCATACTAGATAATTTATACACAGATATTCATTTGATAGATTACCACAGACAGAAGTCTGTGGGTCCCACTACTTTGTTGTAGATATGGGCTTGGGACCATATTATGATCAGCTACCCTACAAGAGCTTTGAGAGCTCGAGTTATTGGAGAGCCTTCTATTATGGGTTGGGTTCCAGTCAGGGAGGATGTACGTTGTCACTTAGGGGATACAAACTTCTACAAATGTGAGTTTGATGAGCTTTAGCCTCATATGATTACCTGGCGGCCATATAGGTTATATCAGTGGCCTGAGGATGTTGTTGAGATTTGCACAATGATGGTTGATCACTTTCTTCTTGGGAGCAGGAGCCACATTATGGAGTGGTACAAAGTAGACTGGGTTCAATGCCAGTTTGGACTTATTCAGGGGATTCCTGGGGCTGAGATGTGGTATGCTTGGAGATACAGGAGAGGTCTTTCATATGGGGCCTTGGATTAGGTTGGGCCGAGCTCGTGTCAACTTTTTACAGGTGGTTTTTCATCCTTGGGCACAACGTGTACAGATAGTGGATCCTGAGTACTACATAGGACTATGCAGGTTGGTATGCTACAGTGTTACCTTGACATTTGACCATTCCATAGGAGGTACTGGATGCAATGACATAGGGATTTTAGGTCCCACCTCCTAGGGCATAGGCACAGGGATAGGCAGATCCACGGGGAGGATGACAGCAGGCACCAACATAACAGGTACTCATTTAACAACAAGTCTTAGTGTAGCAACAGATATTGGTGTGGCCCTAGGTAGTGGTACAAGCACAGATAGTAGCACCATAGATGCCTCAACATGCTCCATTACAGGAGCCTTTGCAGGCACCTCGACATAGTCCATTGAGAGATGGAGGAGATGGTGGTGGTGGAGAGAAGGTGGAGGAGGATCTTCTAGATGATGAGAAGGTTGTTGAGCAGCCAATGGATGAGGTTATTCCAAATGTACAGATGGTGGATAGGGGGATATTCTAGATATATAGGCTAGTGGAGTGGTGGTTGCCTTGTTGCAACAGCTACAACAAGGTAGTAGCCTTACAGCTTCAGGCCATAGCTATGAGAGGGACTTGGTGATCACTGAGAGAGATCAACTCATTACCGAGTGAGACCAGGCCAGGACAGAGAGGATACAGACCCTGATAGAGTGAGATCAGGTGGTCACAAATGACTTACAATTATAATTAGAGAGAGACCAACTTGTTTTAGAGTGAGACCAAGCTATCGCGAGTGAGAGCTGCGGATATAGTTGGCCAGTATGAGAGCAGAGTGTGATGTTGTTGCAGTAGGTCAGGCACTACTGCAGGTTTACAGTAGTTGATTGGGCATAGTGCCATTATGGCAGGCGAGGCTACATACTATAGGATGTCAGTATTACATGGTACCATCCAATTCAGAGAGTCCCTGAGTATAGCCAGATAGTAGGCACCTCATCTCATTCTAGATCTCAGAGGCAATCATGCGATCAACGTGTCTTGGGCATAGGGTCATCCGAGGTAGCAGGCTTTTGAGATCATACAGGGTCCTTTAGGACAACATAGAGTAGCACGGGTCCCAACATGACACAACACCTTCTACACATCCAACATCTAGATGCCCCTGCCTAGCAGACAGATCCACACTAGAAGTCCTGGAGAGGGCTCGAGTCATGGCTGACTCTACTTATTGATGTACAGATGCATATTTTTTGTGTATTGCCTTGATATGAAGGCATACTTTTGTACAAATGTATATGTACTATTTTTTTATCATGCCTCATGATGAAGGAACTTTTTTGTACAGATGTACGATATGTATTATTTTTTATTATGCCTCGTGATGAAGGCATGTATAGATGCCCATGATGGCTCATTGTATCGGATGTACTTTTGAGACATGTTGTTTTGTACATAGACATTTATATTTTTGATGATATATGATGATAGATGGATTACTAATGTATCACATGTTGTTTATGAGTTATCATGTTTAATCTATTTCTTTATGTTTGTATCACATGTTAGATTATGAGATAGCCTTAGCTGATATCATATTGTATGTTGATGAGATACTTTGAGTAAAACATGTTTATATTTTTTATATTGGTGTGGGGGGGATAGATTTGTGATCATGCACAACCCCTCTTGCCCCATTGGTGATACAGTATTTGATGATTAGCTTTAGCATACATGCATGATGTAGACTTAGCATTTATTGATATATGATGTATAGATGTGATGGAATATGTGACATGATGATGAAGTGATAACACACTGTACAAGTAAAAATTGACAAGCACAAGTTAAACAAATCTAATCCAAGCAACACATTTATTTACAAGTATGCAAGATAAAATGAACTCAAAGTAATGAACTACAAATTAAAGCAACATTCAATCTAAGTAAACAAGTGAATCTAATCTAAAGCACACAATATGAAAAATCACAATGCAACTAAAAACCATACAAACCAACAACTAAAAGTAAGCAAACTACTACTTTGTTTTTGTGGGACAGTTTTGGGACGTTTTTCACTATTTTTGAGTATTATCTCTAAGATAATTTTCTATTGTTTTGGAGTTTTCTACGAAACATATTTGAATGTTTTGGTTTTTCCAAAAACATATCTGCATGTTTTGGGGTTTTCCAAAAGTTATATGAATGTTTTTTATGTTTTCTCAACAGTTTTCCAAAGTGAACATGCAAGGAAATGAAGAAATGTGGATGCCCCCAAGCATTAGATGGGATATACAAGGGAAGAATGCCACATGTTATGTGCCAGAAGTGACGTTGTGAAGTTTCCCCCAATGTGAGATGGGTTCAGTCAAAGTTACATTTCTCCACATTTAAAAGGTTAGATTAGCTGGATCAGGGCAAAGAAGGATAGGCTCACAAGGGACTCAGATGAAGGTAAAGACCAACCTAGGACAAAGTTGTCGTATTCCTAAACCTGAAATGTTTGTGAACAATGGACCCTCCCTTGGCATCGGAAACCAATTTTCACCAAAGGACTTGTCCAAAGTGCCACCATTGCGTGGTTTTCACTATTGGACATACCTGTTTATTTATCTTTATCTTTTTCTATTTTTATACTTTTTTTGCTTTTCTTGACATTTGCAGAGACCCCATACTTAAGCATAGAAGTGCTTAAGATGCATTGCATTCATGGGTTCTCGAAGCTCTTGGCCATCTGCATGAGCTAGCTTATAGGCACCTGAACCAAACTTGGTAACCACAACATATGGTCCCAACCAATTGGGTTCAAATTTCCCTTTCTTTTCACGGTCCTTATTGGTGTTCTTCTGATTCTCTTTTAACACCAAATCCCCTACCTCAAATTGACGAGGTATGACTCTTTTATTGTAGCTTCACCACACTCGATCCTGATACACTTTAAGGTGATTGAGAGCATGAAGTCTTTTCTCATCTAATAGCTCCAACTCTGTCAGTTGAGCTACTTTGTAGTCCTCCTCTTCATTCAGGTAGTCCCTTAGCTCAATGCGCAAAGAAGGGATCTTGATCTCTAAAGGCAGTACGACTTCAATGTCGAATACTAAGGAGTATGGAGTGGCACCTGTGGGGGTGCGGATAGATGTTCTGAATGCCCAGAGGGTAGGGTGAATTTGTAAATTCCAATCACGACCTATCTTGTTCACCATCTTCTCCATAATGCAAATTAGGGTTTTATTGGAAGCCTTGGCTTTCCCATTACCTTGAGGGTAATAGGGGGTCGAGAACTTAAGGGAAATTTGAAAGTGTTTACAGAGTGCTTTCACAATTTTATTCTTGAATGACTTACCATTATCAGTGATAATAGCATAGGGGATACCATATCGACAGATGATATGATTCATTATAAATTTAGAGATTTGGGGACCTTCTGTATAGGTAAGAGGAACAACCTCTACCCATTTTGTAAAGTACTCCATGTGGTAGTTATAATGAATTTATGGCCATCCAAAGAGACATGATTAAGTTTCCCTATTAGATCGAGACCCCACTTTGAGAATGGCTAGGGTGTCGTGATTGGTTGTAAGGATTGTGCTGGTGCATGTATCAAGTTGTCCATACTTTTGACAATCCACACACTTCTTCACATGCTGACAACAATCATGCTCCATGGTAGGCCAATAATAGCCTACTCTAAGAATTTTCTTCGCAAGGATGATCCCATTAGTATGGGCTCCATAGATGCCTTCGTGCACCTCCTTGATCGCTTGGATAGACTTGTCTGAATTTAAACAACGCAACAGATTCCCGTCATAGCCTCAACGGAAGAGGGTGCCCCCAAGTAGGGTATAGCAGGCTATACGCTAGGATGAGGGTGCATTTTCAACATGGGAAATGTTAGTGGGAAAGGTTCCATCATGGAGGTAATTAAATATTTCAGCGTACCATGGGGAAAAAGGACCAACAACTTCACTTACCAAACAGGACTGTGGTACGTCATATGTCGGCGTTCTTAGATGTTCAACAAAGAATGACATATCGTTGTTCCTTGGTGGAATACTCAACATGGACCCCACTATAGCCATAACATCAGTTGCTCTGTTATGTGCTCTTGGTATTTTTCAAATGTTATCTGTTCAAAGTATTCTTTCAAAGAATCAACCATCCTCTTGTATGGGAGGAGCTTCTCATCTTTTACCTTGTATTCATCTGTGACCACTTTGATAATGAGCATTGAATCACCAATGCAATTGACTTGTCTGATATCCCACTTGATGGCTAGCTTCATCCCTATGCAATGAGAGCTTTCATACTCCGCTATATTATTCATGCATGGGAACCTGAGCCAGAATGCTTGGGGAATCAAGTCTCCTGTAGGAGTGATTAACACAACTCTGGCACCTGAACCATGAAAGGTAAAGGAGCCATCAAAGTATAGTTTCCAAATGATAAATTCTTCAAGGTACATGATAGATGCATCTGGTAGTTCTAGACTCAAGGGTTCAGTACCTAGCAGTGGAGCTTCTGCTAGCTGATCTGCTAAGACTTGTCCTTTTACTAACTTTTGATGAACGTACTCAATGTCAAACTCACTTAATAAGATGATCTAATTAGCCATCTTTCCAGTTAGGGCAGGTTTTGACAGTAAGTATTTTAAAGGATCGACCTTTGAAATAAGCTTGATTTTATTGTTGAGCATATAGTGGTGTAGCTTCTGAAAAGTAAACACTACAGGCTAAGCAAGCCTTCTCAATCTAGGGATAGTTGAGCTCATATGCTACCAATGTCCTACTCAAGTAGTATACAACTTTTTCTCTCTGTTCTTTATCATACTAGGCCAACAGTACCCCAATTGTAAAATGTGTAGTAGAGATGTACAACAACAAGGGTTCTCCTGCCATGGGTGGCATGAGAATGGGGGGTTTAGCCAAGTATTCTTTTAGCAAAGAAAACACTTGTTGTTGTTCTAGCCCCAGGTGAAATTAACATCTTTCTTAAGAAGATGTGTGAACGTATGACACTTGTCTGCTAGCTATGAAATAAACCTTCTGATGGCCTAAATTTTCCCTTGTAAGCTACATAGATGTCTAATATTCTTAGGAGGAGGCATTTTTGTGATAGTCATGACCTTTGTAGGGTCCACCTCTATTCCTCTCCTTGACATAATGAATCCTAGTAATTTCCCAGATAGCACACCGAAGACACACTTCTTCGGGTTAAGGCAGACTTTGTAGTCCCTTAGGCATGTTGAAAGATATGCCACAAAATTTCTGGGTGCTCCTCCCGAGTTCTAGATTTAGCTAGTATATCATCTATGTAATCTTCCATGATGTCACTTATCATATCGTGAAAGATTACAGTCATTTCCCTTTGATATGTAGCACCTACATTCTTAAGGCTGAAAGGCATGACTTGGTAACAGAATGTTCCCCAAGGGGTTGTGAAATTTGTCTTGTGTTGATCCTCTTCCACAATGTTTATTTGATTATAACCTAAGAAATCCATCCATGAGTGATAACATCTCATAACTTGCAGTAGAATCAATGATCATGTCGATGTTAGGGAGAGGAAAGTCATCCTTGGGACAATATTTGTTTATATCTCTGAAATTGGTACACACTCTAATACCGACTGGATTTTTTATAAATAGTACCACATTAGAAATCCACTCTGAGTAGTCAATAGGCCTGATGAAGCCTACTTCTAATAACCTTTCAAGCTCTGCCTTTACCAGCAAGGCGATGCGAGGATGCATCTTTCAGAGCTTTTGTTTGATGGGCTTGGCGTCTGGATGCACAACTAGGTTGTGTACCACTAATGCAGGATCAAGTCCTGACATGTCAACATAAGACCAAGCAAAGATGTTTGCATACTCTCTCAAGAGTCATGTAAATTTTTTATGTTCTTTGGCTGAGAGTGAAGCTCCCAACTTAACTATCCTCGGCAGTTCCTTTGTGTCGATGTTAACATCTATTGTATCTTCCACTAGTAGCTTTGACTCGTCCCCCATGCATGTAGGATCGGGAGGAAGATTGAGATCCTCCTCTACCAAAGGTGGTTCAGGGAGATCCTCATCTTTATACAGGTACACTATCTTTTCCATAGGTTGTTCTACTTGTTTTTCCAAAAGCACCTCAAAGAGGTTTTTGCTATAGGACTTCCCCTTTTTATTTCTGCAAGGATTTTTTATAGGACTCTTACCCTTGCTCACTTTTTTACTTAAGTGTCCACATAATTCTACCTCCTCTCCGAAGTACGCACATGCATTGAGCTGAATGGAGAAGCCTTTCTTGTGATCATTTCTTGAATGTTATCTCTTGATGCCCAGGAACTCGTCAATAGCCTCATCGTTCTAAAACATGTCAATAGGCACATGTTGTTGTTGATCCCAATTCACAAGTGATGGGTAGATGAGAGTTAATGTCTGAGTTATAGGGGTTATGGATGGGTGTAACAGGGGTTATGGTAAGGATAGCCATGTTAGAGAATAGGTTCATAGAGGCGAGGTCTTCGTAAAGACTACACCAGGAATTTGTTTCACTTTCATTTTCAGACAAACTATCCTCACTCTCAGAAGAAGCATACTCATTATCTGAAGGGTGAGACTCATACAAATGGATGTCAATACCTAATTTACCTAGTATGTGATGAGGTATTGAAAGGGATTCTAATGGCCCTTGCTCGTATAGTTGCAACCACGTCCTTGATATCTCATAGTAAGCATGATTTTGTTAGGAATAACATACCTAGATGACTTGTAACATAAAGCCATTTCATCATCTTGAGGATGAAATATAATGTCATTGAGGATTCTCTCATCTTCTAGCAAGCCACCTGAAGTGAAATTGTTGAAAAGGGAAATTCTCCCTTGATCTTTGGAATTTGTAGCATGGTCTACCACGTGCTTTGGCCGATAGAGGAATGTTTTGAATCATAAGGGCTTGTTGAAGATTATACTCTCCACAACCGTTGTTTATGACCTTCATCTCCCACATAGTAAAAGGAGATTCCAATGTAGACGTATCATTTGTCACTGGGAGTCAGGGTGTTTGAATCCACTCGTGAAGTGAGGGCCTCTGATTAAATAGGGATAACAATCTTCGTAGAGGGACACTTGTAGATAGTGGGAAAATAACCTGACAATGCTCTGCAATGAGCAAATGGTTGGGGATCCCCTTGTATAGTAAGTGTTTGTCCTTCATACTATAACTTTAAACATTGATGATATGTAGATGGCATGGCTTGCATGGCATGAATCCATGGGTGACCGAGCAAGATATTGTAAGGGAGATCCAGGTCCAAGACATGGAACTTTGTATCATGGGTTATGGGACCCACTTCTAATGAGAAAGTGATCATTCCAGTTGATTTTCATTCTTCATTGTCATACGCCTTTATGGTGATGACCTTTGTTTCCAAATCAACTTCTGTGCAGCCCATTTGACAGACTAGTTTAAGAGTACAAATGTTGAGACCCCCATCCGCCATCCACAAGCACTCTCTTGACCTTCTTACACTTGATTATTACCTCAATATGTAAGGGTAGGTTATGTGAGGGATTTTCAGTTAAGGCCTCTGTAGGACTGAAGGTAATGTGTCTTACATGGGAGTGATTTGTGCTACCATGGCCTATAAATGTGTTGGGTCAACATCAATAGATACTCTTGATCCCTGTAAGGTTTTGCAAAGTATATCCTTATGGACGCTAGAGATCTTTAAAATGTCTAAGATTGAGATCTTAGCAATAGTCTTTTCTAGTTGATCTAACACGTCATAGTGACTCTCCTACAGAGGAGGGGGAGTAGGTTCAGAATTCATAACAAGGTGATCTCATCGTGTTGCCATGGTGCACTCTCTTGTTTTAATTCTAATCGTATTGATTTTCTCAATGAGTGGATCAACACAACCTATCAAGGCATCAAAATGGTCTTTGTTGGACAGATAGTTAGCATTCTTATTCTAAGATGACTGTCCCCGATCTAGATTTTTATTTTCTTTGTGATTGGGAAAAGGCTCTTTGAAGATCCCTAATTTTTTGTTTGGAGACTTGGCCACGGCAGCAAAGTCTACTTCTATATCACCACTGTCAACTAGGTCTTGAATGTAGTGTTTTAATCTTAAACACTTGTCCATTTTATGACCCTTTACATGATGAAAGTCACAGAATTCATTATCCCTAAACCATGATGGTTTAGGTGTTCATCTCCATAGGGTTGTGTTTCAGGGTATTTAACCATGTTAACAGACCTCTAACTATTTTAGTATGGATGAAATTGATTTAGATAGAGGTGTGAAAGTACAACATTTATACTCTGTAGGTGGATTACCTTTTGCAAGCTTCAAAGGTGTAAATGGTTCTGAATGGATTTTACCCACTTAGAATCTACTATCCCATCACTAATGAAATTTTTGTTTTTATTAGGAATAAAATTTGTTTTATCACTAGATTTAGAATCATTATGATCATGGGAGACAGGTTTCAGAGTCCCCCTAGCTAACAATGCTTTTTCAATTTGACTCCCTTTTTCAATTACCTCTTCGAACATGTTGCCACAATGCATTTACAAGTGGAACGTGATGTCTGGATGGAGGTTGGGAACAAATATACTTATCAATTTCTTTTCAAGTATGGAGTAAGGAAAAATAGCTAGCTAATCCTCTCCATCTTTGTAAAAACATAGTGAAATTTTTTTGTTTTTCGTTGTTTAGCATTGCAGAGATCTATCATGGTGATGTCACTCTCAATATTGAATGAGAAGTGGTGCACAAAATGTTCAGCTAATTCCATCCATGTGGATAAAGATCCCTTGGGAATGTGTAAGAACCATTCTAACGTCATTCCTCCTAAGCTCTGTGGGAAGAGACGTATAAGATAATTGTTGTTATATGCAACCTCTTGGCATGCCATATAAAATTATTTTATATGGTCACGAGGGTCACCTTTTCCCTTATACTTGTCAAATTTTGGAAAATCAAAGTGTCATGGGAAAGGTACCTGGAGCATGGCCCTATCAAACGGATAAGGGCATAACTTGTCAAACTGGTATTTCTTATTGTTACCAAGTTTTACCTTCTTGTAATGCTAGAAGGGTGTTCTTCATAGTTGACCACTCTTGGTTGAAAATTGGATCTTATGTGGGTGGCATAGGTTTATACATAGGATTAAATCTAGGTGTATTCCTACCCCTATTTGCTACAAGAATATCTTCATAAGGATCTCTTTGTGCCTCCTGTCGAGGAGTGTTTATTGGGAACTCGTGAAACAAAGCTTTAGGTTTTCCTTTTGGTATAGCTTGTTTCAAAACTTTGGGTTGTTCCTTTTGTATGTGTGAAGCCAAACTTTTCAATTGGTGAGTAAGGGCTTGGACCTATTGTTCTAACGTCACCTCTTGAATAGGTACTTCATGATGATTTTCATTAGGGGGAGGTTGCGTATGATGAGCATGTTCCTCGTTGTCTTCACAATGTACCCTAACTATAGGTATATGATAGTCTCTGTCATTTTCAAATGATACCTCCTCATTATTCTATGGTACAGAAGTAGAGGCATGACCTGGATTTAAAATTTCATTAACAATACGATGAGACTGGTCTACTTCCTCTTCTCCATGAATCATTCTGGAAATGAGAGAAGGGTCTATTGTGGAAGGTAACTTAGCTCCTAATTCCATAACACACATGAGGACTTCATGTTTGTTTTGGAAAATGTAATCATCAAAATTGGTGGGAGAACGCTCTATATCCATACGAGGAGAATCTTCCTCTCCACCACTATGGTCAACCATGAGATTATCCTCTAAAATAGGGTTATCTCCTCCAAATATATCAGCTCCTAATCTTCCGGATCCCATTCTCGTAGTAGGCATAATCAAGGTAGGAGGTATAACATGAACGACTTCCAATAAGGTTTACTAAAAAAAGACCTTAGTCAAATTTTGACAGCGTAACAATGCTAATGTTGCCTCAAAGAATGGTGACTATAGAATAGCCAAAAATCCACTAGGTCAATGTGACCTAAGAACCAAAGAATAAACAATAATCCAACTTATCAAGGTAATATATGACACAAGCTTATCTTGAATAATACAATGATGTCTAATACTTAAATTTAGCCACACCAAAAAGTTTACTCCCTATGATTTGTCTAGATAGGTTTGAAACCAAATAGTGACAACACAATATCACCAGTTAGGTCAAGTTTGCAACAAACAAGGCCTAAATGGTAAGATAATGTTGATGCAATCCTCTAACAAGGTATATTAGAAATCAGTTTTTAAACACTAACAAAATCTAAGTCTTGTAAAATGGATGATAGCAATGTGAGCAGTGTAACAACACTATTTGGACACGTGAACCAAGCTTTCAGGAAAGAAACACTTTTAGTGTCAAAATGATGTTATCACGATGCTAACAATGTATCCTCAACACTCACAAAATTCAAGATAAATCTAGGGTGTAAAAACTATGTCTAAGTATAACAAGAAATTACGTTATGCATGTAAGCAGTGTAACGATACAATATAGAGATTTAGGTCAAGTTTCACAATGGAAACAAGACGTAAATGTCTCAATTGTATGGCTATAATGTGGGCAGCGTAACAACTCAAAAGAATACAAAATATGAAATCACCTAACTATGATGATAATGAGTCTCAAATATGGGTTTTTGAGACAAGGGGGCCTACTTGATCGTGAGTACGTACGACGCACACTTTTAACACTTGCACTCTGGAAGCACAACCTAGTCCCGCAAGTAGAATACAAAAGTGGTGGAAACATAATATGATCAAGTGGTATCCGTATATGTTGTTTCCTTTTGTCCAAAAATTTGCAACAAGAAAACAAGGGTGTAGACCAAATGGTGTTGAAATAAACTTGGTGTTATTTTGGCAGAGTTTTGCCTTGTCTTAGGACAAGTGAAAAACTAGGACAAAATGACACTAAGTAGATTTCATGATGAAATGTCATGCAGTTTCAACTTCAAGAGATTATTTTCCCTTGTTTGAAAAACAAGAGTTTGAATCCAACAAATTGTCACTTTGTGAGAGCTCTCAAGTATAACAACTAAGACAAAAACAATGGCTCCAAGCCGACAAGCTTCCTAGGTGGTTCTCTCTCTATGTGTCACAAGTTTACTTTTGCGAGCTTGATTTACTAAGGTTTCCCAAGGATTATCCTGGCTTTACTTTACCCCCTTCAGTATAATGAGCATCGAAGTGTGTTCATTTAGTTATACTTTCATTAGGGTCGCAATGGAAATAAATTTGACTCTAATCTCACCAAGGCGTACTAGACAAGTCGTAGTGTGGAGCACTTTCCTGTTTCATTCACAAGGTTCCCTCTTGCATGAACTACTTTAGGGTTCCTAGGACCACCCCATTGTTGTAGCTTAAGGCTTATGCCAAAGGGGTTATGTCCTAGTTTTAAGCGGACAAGCCGTAGCTCTTAACTAAAACCTGTAATACGATGTTTTTAATTTGTGTGTTGGTGTGTTTTTTATCTTTTGGATTAAGCAATTTTGTTTAGACCAGCCTTTGGCAACCTACAACACACGTGAATGTTAGAATTTGGTTTGAAGAGATCCCTTCTTTCTTTGACAAGCGTTTTAGGTCCTTCACACAAATGGTTAGTAGTTCAACAAGATTCACAATATCATAGAAATATAGCAATGAAAATGCTTTGTAAATCAACTAACTACCATCAAACTTTGTCAAAAAGTAAGGTTTATTCCCAATTAATCCAAGTTATTCTTAATAAAAGACTAAAATTGCTTTTTGATTCCCAAGATCACACTAGGTGAAAGGGAAGAGCATACAAAATTTGTAGCCTTGATTATTTATCAAGTGAAAAATATCTTAAACTAAAAGATCAAACATATCAATGAAATGATGATTTTTCTTACTTACTCTAAAATAGGAAAAAGTAGTTTAGAAGTGCTTTTGATTCTCAAGATCACACTAAGTGCAAGGGAAGAGCATACACACCCTATTCCAAACTCAAATAAAGCATGAAAAATCACTTATCAAAACCCTAGGACAATTTTAACAAAAATTACTTATCAAACCCTAAGTGAATTTTGTTAGGAACGTTGCTCTAAAATCAGTAAATTGACAAAAACAACAACTAAAACCCTAAAAAATGACAAAGATCCTAAAAACTAGCAACAAAAATCATGAATTTTGACAAAAATTTACCTTAGTGTTTAGGCACAGCCTTTAGTGCACAGGCACAAGTTTCAAAGCATGGGTGTGCCCTTTAGAGCACAGGTACAAGCTTGAGAGCGTAGGTGAGCCTCTGTTAAATTTTCATAGTCAATAGTGCACAGGCACAGCCAGAGAGACATAGGCACAAACTTCAATGCACAGGTGTAAGGCAGACTCAGAGCCACAAATTGTAGTGTTGCATAGGTGTGTCTAGAGAGCACATAGATGTGGAATTTAGTGCACATGCATGGTTTTAGAGTGTAGGCACACTCCTTGATGCACAGACGTACCCCTTAATGCATAAGCACAAACTTTTCATGTAGGTGACCAAAATCCGAGTTTTGAGAAGAATTTCTTCAAAAAGGTCAAATCTTTGGTATTTTGAGGAAATTTTGATAGGGCTTCACCTGCTTATATCCTGCAAAGATAATGAAAACACAACTTCTACCACTAATCTAGTTGAAATAACTATAAAAAAGTAGAAATTGATCTACAAAAACTTTGAAAATTACTCTAAAACTTTGAAATTAATCTAAAAAGCTTGAGAAACTAATCTAAAAAGCTTGAAGTACTCTAGAAATCTTGAAATTAAACTAGAAAACTTGAATTTAATCTAAGAAACTTGAAACTAATCTAAAATCTTAAAATGAAAAGATTTGAAACTAAGTTAAAAAGATTTAAAATTTGAATGCAATGGGGTTTTTTTCCCATCAGGCATGCCAAATGAAAGCACCCCAAACTCTAGAAATCAAATAACAAAGCTAAACAAGGAAGGCTAACACCATTGCCACCTAATTAGCTATGGCTCTAAGTCTAGGAATGTAACATTAAGATAAAAGCTTAAAGGAATGCTTAACTAGTATGAAAATAATGCAACATCTAACTAAACATGCCTACTAACATGCTCAATTAAAAAACATGGGCCTAAATAGACCTATGAGGGAAATAAAATGGGTATGATTGCTACTCAAAACGATGGTGAAATGACCTCTCCAAATGACTTGTTAAGTCACTTTAGATATTCATCTACTAACGTTGTTGAAGGTTTTATGCAAGGATTGAACTTGGCTATTGTTGGCGAGAAAATTTTTTAGGGAAAAATTGGTGGTTATCTTGCCAATGCTTTGGATTCTAAGTCCCTCTACTTAATTGGTGCAACTGTTGTATGTGCATGCGTGAGTAAAAATGAGCTTTATCCTGGTGGCCTTTCGGTCAGGGATCCAATAGGGGCACTCCACTGACCCTGTGGCAAAAGTTTGCATATATCTACAAGAGAGGAATTTGCTAGGAAAGTGGGAAATGGAGTGAGAAAGTTAGAAAAGAGAAACTAATGCTGCAAGTAGAAAATCAAATACTTGCATACACCAGCCAGAAATTTCATTACATGCACTTAAATTTAGAAGAAATCAAATCTGTGTAACAACAAGAAGACCAAATAGCGTTTAATGAGCACAAAGTACCACTAAAATCCTTAGTCAAAAAAGGCTAAAATTCCTTCTTCCTTTATTGAAGCTCAAGAAGAAATTGTACATAACATAGAAATAGAAGACATTTTTGAGTAGGGAAAATGTAAGAAATTTGCTATCTCTTTGCTCTCTTCACAAGGATATCTCTCTCATGAATTCACAAAAAAACTAGCTCCAATATCTAACAAGTATAAGAATTTTTCTAAGAAGAAGCTCAAATGAGGAGCTTGTTACAATTTATAGAAGAGAAGACAACTCTTCATCTCCCTAGTGAATTTTCAAATACTTTAATTCGACTTTAGATTGTTCATATTCCACTTAAATATTGAAGTGCCTTTTATAAAATAAGGGTGACTTAAAGTTTACATTATGTTTCTAAATTCACTTGAAGTTATATTAAAAAGTGAAAACCTCAATGCAAAAATATAACATTGATGAGAGAGAGCATTGGTGAGAAGAGGAGAGAGAGAGAGAGAGAGAGAATGGGAAGAAGAAGAAGAGAGAATGAAGAAGAATTATGCAGAAGAATGAGTTGTTGCAATGGATTTGATCTCACTCCCTGAATAGTTTCCACTTCGCACTCCTGAGAAGGCCTATGTTCCTACAAGCTCTTTGCTTAAATGAGCTTCTATAGGTTCCAATTTGTCAACATGAGGAATGCAAACGCAGCCCAAGGTATCTGTCCATCCATCAGTCACAATGTTGATGTCTTTTCACTTTCCTGAACCATGATGAATGTTTCTCTACGATAAGTGCAATAGATGCCCGAATATCTAAGAGGAATTCAATGGTATCCTTAGTGAAGGAACAATGGGTTTTCTACCTCCTTCTTGATGTATTATTCAAATGGACCAATCAACTCATCAGCAGTTGTATCCTTACCCATTACAGGTACTCCAAGTTTCTAAATTTTCTGATTTACACTATCCTGTAATTTGTATGCTTATACCTCTTTTTCCTCCAGCTCTGTGATGGCCCAATTGATTTCCTCAAACCTAGTTGCCAAGGCCCTCTCCCATACACATGACAAGTCCTCTAAGATAGTTTTCAAATATCTTCCTATCAATCAACTCCTAGCGATGAGTGCTACTCATTTTAGCTATTATTGGGTCTAAAGGTTCCCATTAGTCCCTTTCTTTCTCCAAGTCCTCCTTGAGTGTTCGTGTCCTATTTTTTGTCACACACAAGTAAGTGAAGAGTTTGACCACTTCTTGGAACATTGACTTCTATTTTTTAGAAATTGATTTAATCCATTCATTATTCATTTGCCCTTGCATTGTGAACTCATGTGCGTCCTTCTGATGGATTCTAGATTGAAGCTACTGATGGGCACAACTTCCTCAGTGGGAATTTTTGTGGCATTAGGATCAACTAGATGTTGTACCTAGAATGATAGAGTTCACACCTCCTCTTTTAGTTCATCAATTTTCTTCTTATACTCCTTATTCCTTGCCACCATGCAAGTGGAAGATTGTTGATACATGTGCAAATCCCCTTCATGAGTTGTCGGTCCTAGTTAGAATGTGCTCATATAATAGTCATATGGTGTCATCTCATCCATTGGCTTGATTACCTTGGGCTGAGCTACTTTGATGTATTGGTTACCCATTTCCCCACTATAAAACTGTGAGGCTGTATGTGTGATATTTCTTGATCTTTTTTCTTTGGCCAATGAGATAATCGCTGATAAATTAGGGGTTGCCACTTGCTGCAAAGTGCAGGTGTCAGGGAAAATTGTTTCTTACATCTCAAGGAAATGTCTCATCAGATTCAGGCTCAATGATAGGTGCACCAATAGTTGTTTCTGGAGGGAGAGGAAAATATTGAATGAGTGAAGTATGGTTGTCAACAAGAGGTGGGACCTCCTCTGGTGGCTCGAAGACTGGGTCTTGGACCATGTGTTCTTCCTCCACTTGTGTCTCGGCCATGGGATTTTCTTCCTACATTTTTGTGAGCAAATCTTCCTCTCGTAATGATGCAAATGAGCCTTCTTCTACCCTAAGTTTCTTTGGCGTCTTCTTATGAGGAGAAGCTTCCAATTCTATGGCCTTCCTTTTCAAACTTACTCTGGAGTGTTTAGAACTAGAAGTCACCTCTATTACTTTTGAAGATGACTGATAGGGAGGCTTGCTTCTAACTTGGGGGAATTCCTCATGACTAGATGATCATGGTTCTCTTATTTTGAAACCAATTTCTTGTTCTCCTCACCACCTTCTTAGTCCACTCTAATATATCCCCTGATTCACGAACATACTAGTTGATTGGAGGTAAAGGGGACATCTTGCTTGCTACATATTCATGATCATACATCTCCATGTCCCAGCATCGTGAAAAATTTCTTCATACTAGGAGAACTTTAATTTCCTCATCTCATTGATTGTCATCCTCATATATTCCTTTTCACGCACTTCAAATTCATCAACACAATTTTCCCAGTAGTCCTCAACTTGTGGCTCGTGTTGCAATTCTGGAACATAGAAAGAGTCAAGATCTTCTCAGATGTCAAAATTAGGCCTAGAAATGTAGGAATGCAAATTCAAATGAGTGAAAGCGGCCTCCAGATGAGATGCGTCATTTGAGATCTTGCACGTGAATACCCAGAGAGAGATAGGAAATGGAATCAACTTCTTCCTCTTGCTTCTAAGCTTGTTATTCGCTTGAATGATTTGTCTGCAAAGCTCGAACAATATAATTTGGTCACTAAGGTACTTAGGCAGCCTTAGCGGAGCTTGGTCAAAGCTGATAACTCATAGGTAAGAGAAAGTCAAGAATTGTATGAAATAAGAGCCATATTTCTTGATCATGGATGTCACTTGTGATGAAATCCTAGCCTCCATATCTCCTTCTAATATTTGAACCACATACATTATGAATGCATTGTTCATGTGAATGAAATTCCTATGGCTTTCCTCCATCACCAACTGTGGAAGTTTCTCTAATGCAGGCACCTTGGCAGTAATGTTTTGTGTGAGATCCAATATTTTTGAATGATCTTGACCTAGTGAGGAGATAGACCAAGTAAGAATTCATGTGGAACCTCTTCATCATGGGTACCTAGAGTAGTTGTAGATGGAGATTTTCACGTTGATGATCTACCCCCAATCAATCCTTTGATTTTCCTTATATCACTGTCAAGATGAAAAGGCCCATCCAGTATTGAAAGTCTCTTGTGTTTGCTTCACACATAAATCTACTGAGGAGAGTGATGGCGTTTGATTATCCTTCTCAAAAATCACACCTTGGAAGGTTACTTGGGCATCCTTGAGGGATTTATCCCCATTTTCAACAACATGAACCAAACACAACCCCTTGGACATATGCATCCATCGTTTTCCAATCATCTAAGGTCATGTCTTTTGAGATGATGACCATGTTGGGTGATGTCAGTATCTACAGAGAAAGTGAGATAGTTCTAGGGCTAATGACCATCATTGTTATACCATTATCGACTTGGATTGTTCATGTTTCAGACTCATAGTGGTGAGATTAGGCTAGGACCAACTCAAGACTTTGAACAGACATTGGGTGTCCCGCGGCAGTGAACAAGCCACTGGTGAATATCTAATCTTCAATCTTCTTTCATTCTTTAGTTTTCATGCAAGTTCTAAGGTCATTTAGGTCCATGTATAAGACATTGATGTCTTCTATATCATACTCATAGGTGAAGGGTTTGTGCCAGATTTTGTCCCGTCTACTTCTGCTTCATGTTTTCCTTAGAAATGTCAACTTACTATTTTTAGTAAGTATGAAAAAACAACTCCCTCGAACCTCAACTGAATGTTGTGACTCTAATTTCCCCTTCTCCCTATGATCCTCACTCCTTCTGGATCAACTTTCTATTTTTATCAGGTGCACGTGGGACCACTTACTATTTTTAGTAATTTCCAAAATGCCCATTCTAAAGAATTTTCAGTTGCAGTTACATCTTCATTGTCTTCGTCTCCTTCGCACATTCTTCTGTTGATGGTTTTCCCAAAATAGCAGTCCCCTATGTACGAAGTCCTGCTATTTTTAGAAAGTGGACTTATGGAGGTCGAATTGACATGGAAAAAAAATTTCTGATATGGTTTTTTGCCCAATATTTCCCCTCTAAATTTTAGACCTACCCGCTCAATAGTTTAGGAGATTTTAAACTTTCAATTTTTTGACCTGACAGTGCTTCTAAACACGACAACCATTAATGGACCTCAAAAATTGCTGGTCAGGTTTTCTCCTCCATTTTAATTTTTTTTTATATTTTTTATATGGTTTTTTCTTCTTGTGCTTCAGGTGAAATCTTGTTTCAATCTGACAGTCGGTTTGACGGGAAATCCAACTTTTTCTTCGTCGGGTTGAAAAGAAGATTTCTTCATTGTGGATGTTCTATGTACAACACAAGGAGGGATTGAATTTGTTTTTCTAATGGTTTTTGATAGAGGAAGTAACATAAATAAATGGTGATTTGTTTCATGCATTGGTTTGCAAGATTTCTATGAATCTTTGTTTCATGACAATGGAGATTTTCACTATTTCTTCTTCTCCATTCTTCGTTTCTTCTTCTTAGCTCGATGAAAACTCCTTCTAAGACCTGAATATCACCATGGGAAAGTTATTTTGATGCCTTGGTTGAGATATTTTTATCTTTGGCAATTGCAGAGTGATGTCAGAAGGTTACAAAGAGAGTGTGCAGATATGGCTGTGCACAGGAATGTTAGAAGTTAGAAATAGGAAGCAGGTAAGTATTTAAAATTTTAAAATTTAGCTGAGAAGGGATATGGGCACATTTTTCAAGGTTTTATATCCCTTATATGTGATGGATGTGAGGGACATAAAATTCCATGGTGAGAAAGGCAACGACACGTGGCGAGGATTCGATGATAGGGAATGAAAGTTAGAAAATTAGCTTTAAAGCACTGAGGGACTAGAAGCGCGGTCATATGGGTGACCAGAAGTCCCCCTTAGGGGGATAGGACTATTTTTCAAGGTTTTATTTCCCTGACATGTGAGGGACATGAGGGACATAAAATTCCATGGCGCTCCTGGAGCTGACATGTCGCGGAGATCTAACGACATGGAATTTGAGCTCCCACAAGCACCTGGGGGCTGAACTGGTGATTTTGGAGGTTGCATGAGGATCCAAAGGTCATATGGGGGCTGGGAACATTTTTCAAGGTTTTATTTCCCTAACCTTAAGGGATGTCAGGGACACAAAATCTTGCTAGGCTCTTAGAGCTGACATGTGTCCTCTCAAAATTTGGATAACTCCCGAACTCGCTCCAAGAGGGCAACTTGAAATGATGATAACTTAAGCTCCCGATGGAATTTTTTGATGAAATGTTATATGATCCTGACTTTAAATTTCCTTTTAAATCAAATGGTGGGGGTATAAGGTCTTATGTATTCTATTTTTTCCCTTAAAAATAGATTTTTCATTTGGTACTCCACCTATACATGCGAAAAAAACTGCTTACAAACCTAATGCGCAAAAGTTTTGTGAAAAAAATAATTTCACCATCTCATAGGTCTTGAAATTATATTTCCAGTGATGTTTTTTTTCTCCTAACTCCATCCGAAGTTCCCATAATCACATTCATAAGGTTCTGCAATTGTTTTGGCCTATACACTTTCTAGGCCGGTGAACCCTAATTTTGGTGAAACTGCCCCAACTTCTCTGAGCCCTTCCAAAATCATCCTAAATCAATTCCATGATGTCCTAACACCTTTGAATCACCTCCATGTCTATTTTTTATTTTATACTCCAATCCATGGGGTTGTTCCAATCCTAGGAATGCCAGTGATAGCCCTTCCCACAACTGCCTAAAGCTTACAACTTTTAATGAAATCCTAAAATCACCTAGGGGGGAATGAATGGAATTTATGAAATCACCTAGGGGAATGAGATAACATTAATCAGGAGGTCACTTGGACTGAATGGATAGACCCGGGGTATCTTGGAATGTTAGGACTTAAAAAAATTGACACAGGGTATAGTTGTCATGCTCGAAAATTGTTAATTTCCTTGTTGCACATTTACATGAAAGAAGTTGGCTCTAGCTTAGGAACATGACATGGACTAAGTGTAGTGAAGACATGACATGGGGAATCCAGAATCTCAACTTTAGACCATATGATCAATTAACCAGTGCCTTATCCATTGGGCCCTGTGAAGTCATGTACAATTCACAAGAGAGAAAGATAACGAAGAAGGAAACACGCACACACACAAAACAATGGAAAGGAAACACACGACACACAACAGGAAGGGAAACACATGTAACACAATGGAAAACACACCTAGCAATCACCTATGGTACAAGGTGGGGGACAACTCACTTTCACTAATGGTACAATTTTAGGTATTTCCCACTGCGAGGCAATTCCAGCAGTGTTCCATCCAAATATGAGAGTAGAAAAACATTTTCTCCGCAAGCTTCATGAACCTAGAATGGGCCAAGCCATAATGAATAAAACCTTCCATGGTTGCCTTTTGGTTCCATTCTCTTGTCCCATAGTAGGGTAAAGTCTCCAACTTTGAACTCTCTCACTTTGGCTTTTTTGTCAAAAATCTTCTTTACTTTCAATTGGTGCTCTTTAATACGGTCCACCCCTCAGAGTCTATTTTCTTCTAGCTTCTCAAGAAAAAGGATCCTCTTGTCAATGGAATCCTTTTACTATCCATCTTCTATTCCCTGGAGTAACTTGAGAGCTGACATCTCCACCGTGATGGGAATTTCTAGCTTCGACTCTATACAACAGTTGGAATGGTGACATACCTATTGCCTTCTTGGGGGTGATCCTATCCACCCATAATGCATCATATAACTTCTTATGCCAATTCCTTTGGTTTTCATCCATGAGCTTGTGGAAAATGGTCATGATGTTCTTGTTTATTGATTCAGCCTATCTATTTCCTTGTGGATAGTAGTCTGATGAATGATACAAGGAGATTTCATAGCCGTAGAAAAACTCAGTCAACTCCCTTGAATAGAAATAGGTAGCATTATCCGCTACAATATTATGTGGCACTCTGAAATGTACTATGATATTTTCCTTGATGAAGTTACATACTGTTTCAGTGTTGGACTTTCTTGGCCGGAATGGATTCCACCCATTTTTTGAAGTAGTCTGTCATTGTGAGCACATAGGTGTGCCCCGCGCTTGAGTGAGGATTCAGTACACTAATGAAATCTAGTCCCCACTGTTGAAATGGTTCTTCAATAACAACTGGCCTGAGTGGTAGTGCTACAAGTTGGGGTCTCCTAATGAATTTTTGACATGCTTCACAATTGGAAACCCATTCTTGAGTGTCTACAAAGAGGGTGGGCCAATAATACCTTCCTCAGAGGATCTTTTGTGCAGTGACCATCGTCAAGAAATTTCCACCACATGTTTGGTCATGGTATGCTTTAAACAATTTTTCTTGTTGCTTTTTATCTACACATTTGAGGAAGCATCCATCAAGACCCCTCTTGTAAAGTGCATGGTTCCATATTACAAACTTTGTTGCCTTCAGCTTGAGCATTCTCCTTTGCTTATAATCAAGATGAGAAGGGAATTCTCCATAAGTTAGGTAATATGCAATATCAACATGCCACTCATCAGTAGTGGTTGTAAAGAGAACATGTGGATTATTTTCAGAACAAATTGGACAAGCACAGTTGTCTTCACCGTGTTTATCCTTGAGTGTTTCATCTTCACCGATCAACCTACACAATCCATTTCCTCGTACCAAATTGGAGGGTCGGATATCCAAATCATACTCTTGAATTTTTGCAACCCAGTTTCCTCTTTTAGCTCCAGGATCTTGTTGTGTTAAGATGGAATTGATTACACTATCAGGTACCATTACCACAGTATGAGAGTTTTAGTATGTAAAATCTGAATTTTTTTACAACCTTGACTACAGCATAGGCATGTCTCTCCAGCTGGTTGTAGTTTAGTTCATGATTTTTCAATGGGAAGCTCATGAAAGCAATGGATGCCTCCACAAATTCATCATTCTTTTGGACTAGAACAACAGAGAGCATGTGTTCTGATGCATAGCAATACATGATGATTTTTTTCTTGAAATCTAGAGGCATGAGGGTCGAAGGCTTTGGTAATGGATTTTTTGATCTCTTCAAACGCTGCCTTCCCTTCATTATTCCATTTGAATTTTTCTTGTGGTTTCATCATGGTGGTGATGTGTTTTGTCAATTCAGACAAACTCATGAACAAAGCGACGAAGAAATTTCACCTTTCCAAAGAAGGAATGAACTCCTTTCTTGCTTGTGGGTATAGATAGTGCTTGAATGGCTTGTACTCTCTCAGGATAAATTTGTGCTCCATGTTTATTCATAATGTGCCCCAAAAACATGCCTTTCGTGACTCCAAAAATGCACTTTTTTAGGTTTAATGATATGCCATGTTTTCTATACCTTGCAAGTACTTGTTCCAAGTGATTGTTATGGTCTTCCCTCTTTTTTGAAAATACCATGAAATCATCGAGGTATATGATGATGCAATGTTTTAAATATTTGAATGCCAAATCCATCACCCTTTGAAATGTATCTCCTACATTGATTAAGCTGAAAGGCATTCTGCTATATGCAAAATTTCCCCAAAGTGTTGTGAAGGTTTTCTTGGTGTGATCCTCCTCTGCCACTTTGATTTGATTTTACCCTGAGAATCCATCGAGCAATGAAATCATTTCAGATCCAATGGCTACTTGCAAAATTTGGTCCATGACAGGGAGAGGATAATTATCTTTCAATGATGCTTGGTTCAAGTTGCAGAAATCTACACATATTCTTATTTCACCATTCTTCTTCTGCACTAGCATACGTTTGTGTGTTTTCTTTTTGGGTGGAAAGTGACAAACAAATATATAGTTTGAAATATTAACCTTTATTGAATGGAATGATCCTCTCTAGTAAACCTTGAGTTATGTGTGGCTCCAACCATATTGCATAGTCCTAGAGACTTAAAGGCATCGTATGTGTTTGCATTTTTCTCACTAGGAACATAGTTGAGAGCATTCATGTGGGTATGAATGTGTATAAGATGATTTGGTGCAAGGCATTACATCACTTTTGTGACATACATGATGACATGTCTAGCTTGAAATCTTATGGTTGTTCTAGAGTTTAAACAACATTAGAAGGGGAATTTAATGAAAAGTTGTTAGTACCAAAGGGACAATTAGGTTATGCATTAATGCACTTTTATGTTTTTTAATTGTAAAGGAAATTTCCAACTTGCTCATGTTATTGAGAACGTACCCTTGTGATGTCAGTCTATAATTTTAAGTACCATGGAGATTGATCATAACTTAATAAATATTTATTATGATGTGAAAGTGGATGTGAATTGATCCACGTGAGAAAAATTGATTGAGTAAACATAGTCTCTCATTTGAGAATCAAAACTTATGATAGGTAAATGTTAAGATAATTATAATTAACAATCAAGTTATATAATTTATTGGCAATAAGATAAATGAACTAAATCTAATGGAACCCTTATAAGTTAAGTGTTAAATGAAAGTGAGGTAATGTAGTATAGAAAATCAAAGGGTGATATGTGTTCCCATGTTTAGTGATTTTCAAACCTTATAGGTTAAATTATGGAATAGTAGTATGATGAATATGTATCCTTGAAAATGTGGTGTGTGGAAAGTACCTATCTGTGATTTTCATTTTGTGTTTTGGTTATTGCAATGGACTAGTTATTTTATAGAATTCTGGCATTGATTTGCATCTTGTGTTTTCCTATTGTTTGTGTGGATCCATTTTGTATAAGCATCATTTTTTATGTGGAGTTTTTGGGAGTAAGCCCATGTGTTTTCTTGTGAACCTAAGTGGTGTCATATAGTTGTATCATGTGAATATATATATATATATATATATATATATATATATATATATATATATATATATCTAGTTTTTTTTACTATTGTATTTGTGTGAGTAAAATTTAGGCACGACAACTTGATATCATGATTAGGATCTAAAGGGATATCAACACAAACAATAGGAAACATAATCACACTAGGATATTTATCAACATGAGTGCTATGTGTAACTAAAGAAAGATCAGCATGCTCATTTTTTCTAATAATATCACTATGCACGTTAGTATCGACAAGTGGAAGAGAAGTACTATTGAAAACATCACACTTACTTGTAAGAGGAGAAAAAAACACAATATGTATTGAACTTGGATACAATATATTTGATATGACTCGGATCACTGCATCAAGGTAAATCCATGCAACACAAAGCAAGTAGGTGTGGATTCAGTGTAACTCACCTCTATAGGATGTAAATCAAGGTGAGCATTACAAGGAGATCATCTTTGTATGTATCTAGCATGGGGTGGGTAGTAAATCTTGAGTGGGAGGATATGACTTAACTTAGGTTAATGCAAGACAAACTCAGTAAGTTAAAAGGATATTTCGGGTTAAGCTTGGGAGGAGCTCAATTTAGAAAATAAGGATCTTGAAGGGAGCTTGGCATAGAGATGGAGGGAGTAGCTTGGTCATAAAAATTGGTTTTAAGGGTTTGTAATGTGGGTTGAGCTATAAGGACAAGCACAACACACAAGGCCAATGTGTTTTGACACTTATTCTTTACTTTTGGAAAAAGAATAGATGATGGTCTCTATTCTCTGGCTAAGAAACAACATATTATTTGTTTTTCTCTCTAGATTTTTAATTTCATTTTCATTTTTATAGAGAAAATCCTTAATGTAAGGTTCATTGCAGGAAGATTGCTCCAATTGGTCATTTTTCTCAGCAATAAGGGAGTTTACAATAAGGCCTTTATATGGTTGAGTGGATTCTAACGACTTCCACCAGGAGTATTCCCTGGAGATTCTAACCTTAAGTGTTGGGATTAATATATCTAGAGTTATTGTTAGTTTTGCATCCATTACTGATTGTTTTAATAGGCTTGAACTTGGATTTAACTGGTGATTCTCAAATATGGCGTTTTCCCTTGAGCCAGCCTAAGTAATGGGACTCTTCTAATTCAGGAAAATTATAATATCATGTGCATACCTTTATAGAGTGAGCTATTGGATGAGGTGGTGGAAAAGGGAAAAAAATACGAGGTATTTAGATATCCATAGGCTTAAAAATCTATATGTGATGGTGAAGGAGACTCTATGATTTATTCCACCTAGTTTTGCATCTCCACCCAAGACAATGACGTGGCAAATGGATTTTTTTAATACCGGTGGGGACCCACCACCATGGTCAAACTAGAGGAGGTCGCGTTGAATTTGATTATGGTGAAGGCCATTGTTTTGTAGTGGTTACTCAATTTGGAAAAGAATGAACTTGAAGGGAGATAGATGCAAATATGGAGGGAGTAGCTTGGTCATTTGAGCTAGAAGGGGGGTCTGTAAGGTGGCTTGAGTTAGATGGACAAGCTCAACATGCAAGTACAGTGTGTTTTCACACCTATTCACTATTTTTTGGTGAAATAATAAATTATGGTATTTGTTCTCTAGCTATAACAAAACATATTCTTTAATTTTCCAATTTTATAGTTTCATTGTTCTTGATCATGAATTCATTCATGTTCATTCCTCTACAAGATTTTTTTTTGGAGGACATGAAAAAAAAGAGCAGAAGTATGAGGGATTCAAATATCTACATGTTTCCCCATCTACAAGCGGCAGTGAAGGAGACTCTGCAATTGCATCTACCTAGCACATATCTCCACCCAAGACATGATTATGGTAGATGGAATGTTTTGTATTCTATTGGGGACACACCATCATGGTCCAAGAGCAAGTTGTGTTTAATTCATTTATAACAAAGGTTGTTGTGTTATAGTGCTTGTCACGTAGGTTACATATGTTACGTTGGAGGCAGCGTAGGGAACAATTTTAACAGAGAGACAATGGCATTGGAGATTTTAAAGGGATAAAGTTTTTTGGTATGCATGTTTCAATAATGTACCAATTTCCCTATTTATTGATCTGGTGTCATAGACCTATACTCATACAAAGTGTTTGTTTACTTCTCATTATGTTTGTTTTCATTGTATTTTACATTATTTGTGTTTGTTAAAAATTGTATAGTATAATTGCTCTATGTTTCATATACATGGAATATTGATGATATACTATGGTAGATATTACGTTTTAAATGTTTTCCAATGTTCACACCTATTTGTTTATTTACAACACATTTAGGAGGATTGAAACATAATTGTTTCTTATAAATGTGAGGATCTAGTTTTTCAAATAAACATTCTTATTGTGGAATTTTTAGGAAGAAAATACTTGTCCAAAAATCCCATCATACAATTTGTGGTCACACAACAAAATGACAACTCCATACAGTTTCAAGTCTCTTATTGAAAATATTTCCAAATGGTTTTAGTTCCCATTTTTTAATGATAATTGGTATCATGGATAGCCACTCTAATAATGGATTCATTTTTGTCATTTATTGTTGGAAGGATGAATGAAGATATATAGTATATGGTCCATTGATCTCAACATCAAAATATTTCACCATTCGTCCTTCACATAGTTCGCACCCCTTTTTTCCTTTAAGTGGCTCACATAAATGACATGTAGTCCATATGTGACTTACCAAAAGAAATAAGAGGATTATAGATGGTAAAGAATGGATTTGAGTTGTTTGGTGATTTCAACTTGGTTTACCATATAATGTTGGATTCATCAGTTGCATCCCTTTCAAATCAACAAGAATTGGGCATGCCTCGTGTAACACATGACTAAATTTTTTTAAAATATAGCTCGAGATGTAAATTATCATGTATTTTGCTACTGATCTTGTCACAACACAAATGATATGTCATCCAATGGTGATTTTTCCAAAAAAATAGAAGGATCGCTCACTTTCCTTCCAACAATTTTGCTTCCTTTTAATTATCCTCCCTCTATCCCCTTCTTCATCTACCTACTTCCTCTTACGATTTTCATCCTTTTATCCTCCTTATCAATGTATCCCTTGCACCACTCGTGTTTGATTTCTACTAGTAGTTCAAATAAGTGTATTCTTGTTATAGTAATCGGATATGATTTGAATGTTAAGTTATCAACAGAAGTCAAAGTAGAGAGGCTCATCATTGGCCTAAAATGGTAGTAAAGGAAGAGTTAAATAAGAATAAGAGTTAAATAGGAGGAAGGACACATGGTTGAAGCAAAACAACATGTGAATGAGGTAAATGTAGCATTAGCATACAAAAGTATCCAAAAACCAATGAGGAAATAAAAGGTATGGGGTAAAACCTGTAAGAAACCATGTGGATAAAGTAGAGTGGGATACAAAGAATATTATATCAAAGAATTCAATCATGCTTGTGAATATGTTAATTACTCGACTAAAGAGTATTTCACATCATCTTAGGTTGAAACTAGTAATGCCCAACAAAGATAGAGAAAAGGAAACATGCGTATTTTTTATTTTAGGGTTGGTGGAAACAAAATGACACTACACTATGGAGTGCCCAACTTATAATGACATTTAAATCAAATACGTTGACAACTTAAAAGTTGACACTTTAACTACCTTGTTTAAAGAGGCTATCACTTGAAATAAAAAATAATTTCATCGAGCTTTACATTAAAATATCTAACCTCAAAAGGAAATAGATATATCGGAAATTAAATTGGACATCCCTTATATCAAGTAATTCTTTAAATGCAAATTATCCTTGTTACTACTTTCAGCCCCATGTATTCCCTGGTAGATCATATACATTATTAAAATATTGCATTCATTAATTCAATTGATAGATTTAACCTTACATGATTTCACATCTACACTAGTGTGTTGCAAAAATTGGTTACTCTAAAGTGTTGTTGGGTGTCAGTCAATAGTTAAATTTATAGCATGTAGTTCCCTACAAAGACCACACTATATGTAAAATTTAATTTCAATTTTAAACAGATGGTAACTTTTTCCAAAAAAAATGGCAATTTTTTTTTTAATTTCATTTTTAAAACTGAATTATGCTATTAATACTAACAATGATATCATCAATTTAGGGAAATATAACCACATATAACACACAAAAAATAATGGTAGAAACAAGTGTCGATGGTTATGATGTACTTGTGGTACTTGATGATAATAGCTTATAAGGTATGTGAACACCTAATTTTGAGTTGGGATAAGTTATTTGTTATGATTTATAATTTTCTGTTATTATAGTGGATTTGTGTGATTCTTGATTGTTAGTTTGAATCAGACAATTATTGGCATGTTTTTTTGTTATTAGTCATATTTTGAAGTGTTCCCCTTTATTCTTATTTTGCCTATTTCTTCACATGATTTTTTCTATCTTTCACTTGTTTTCTCTCCCCCTCTCATTTTCACTCAATTCGGCCTATTTTCCTTATAATCCAGGTTATTTTCCGCATCCATACCATATGGTTATGGTCATACCAAAACCTATTGTGCTTATTTAACATATCATATAACTTCTATGTTAAACAACATACATTCAACAAATAGAATACTAACAAGCTGGCATACCACTTAAGTTTGATCCTAATGGCCCATCTAAGGTGCAACAAGTAAATCACCAAGGGCTTCTTCATGAGAAGAACAATAAATATTAGCATACATGTTTTACTAAATTTTAGCCTTTCTAAAATTTGGAGAACAACAAGCAATTTCAGGAGCAATTGAAAAATAGGGCCACATAATCACGTCAAAATGACTTTACATCACATTAATTCCTATTTTGAATTAATTGATCTCATATGGAGTTTGGTGGGCCCATCAAATAGACTAGATGGGGTTAGAAAATATATTTAATTATTTTTTTCTAAATTAACTAAATTTATAATAAGCCAAGTTATAAATGTTGTTTTAAATGGCATGTTATGTGTGCATTAAATGAGTCGTTTTGTTAATTAAGTGATGGATCTAATATGTGGGCCTTAGAATAATATTGCGATGGAATTAATTCTTTTTAGATTTAATTAATGATGTGAAGTGAGAATCATATAATGTAAACACTCATGTATATGTGAAAAAGGTTGCAAAATGAGTGTAAATGAGAATTAGGGCAAGTGAAGCTAAAGAGGGAGTTAGGTTAAGATGTGACTAGTTGGAAGTAGTTTTACAACTACTTTGGAAGTGAGAGTTTATAAAAGACAAAAAAAAAACAAATGTGAGGGGGGTTATTTTTCCACCTCTTACATTGTTGGAGATTGTGCAATATAGGTTGACTTTATCATTATGTGTCTCTAGTTATGTGTTAGGTAATTTATACTTAGCGAATATAATAGAAAAAAATTTCTTGAATACATTTCTTGTCCTCAACAAACTTTTTGTTGTTGGAATGTAAGTGATGGAATTTGTACCGTATGTGTTTAAGGAATTAAAAAGGACTTTGTGACATTAATGGAAGAATTTATTTTACATTTGCAAAGTATTTACTTTGCTTGTGAGTAGAGGAGTTTTAATATTTTATTTTGTTTGTGAGTTTATTGGTTGGTTCTCTGAATGTACTCTATCCAAAGGTATTTCACTCTTCTCTTTCTTTCCCATTTCTTCCACTTTTCTTCTATTTCCCTTAATTCTCCCATTTCTCCCATTTTTGCAATCCTTTGGTACTTTCTGGTTAAAAGTACTCCAAAACCCAAGAAACATCACATTATACGAGGGAAATGCCTCTATTAAAAGTAGAGGAAAATCACCCTTTCAATTGTGATTGTTTCCCTGTCGTTGTATTTTTGTTGTTGCCCAATAGGCAATTTGTAGAATCAATAGTGACAAAAATCCATGCCAACCATTACATGATAGAGTACATGCAACATACACTACAAATCAACTTTGAACCTTGTCTTTGATTAAAATCCATCAACATACGATAACTTATAACATTTCCATAACATTCTTGAATTCCATTCATATAAGCATTCACAACCTTACAACATATATAATCAAAAACTTTCATAAATACATAAGATTATATACGATATCATGTGTAATGAACAGCAAATATATATCAAACCCCTAGAATATCTCTCCATCTCACTATCGCTACTCTTATCTTTGATACTACATCAAAACATTTAACTTTAAAGTCCATTTTTTCCAAATGAGTGATGGAGGGATCTATTTATAGTTTTTCCCATTGCCCTACTTATGATAATAGGATCTAGTTAGAAACCTTCTAGGATAACTCTAGATTAGTCCCCATATATTATTTTGTTTTCATCTCTTTTCTATTCTTGTTAATATGTCATCTAGATATGTGTGTGCAGGTTACCTCACATGTGCTTCACATAACATGCATCCTTTTACATTGATGATCATTTTCCCTTCCCCTCTTTGTAGCTTACCATATGCAAAGACCAATAATATTCTTGTTCACTATACGCACCAAACAATTACATGGTGCTATATGGAAGAATGTGATAAGTCTGTGATGATGAAGAAAATATTCTCCAGAGTAATAATGAAATCTATATCCTTCCCCTACACCTTGCATGCTTATTATGACCTATTTTATCCTCATTTTCAAATTAGCAAATTAGTCCTTTTCCGCAAGCCATCTTCTACCCTTTTGTGCTTCTTCATTAACATTGGTTGATAACCGCCATGGTGGTTATACAACCACCCATCTAGACAGACTGGTGGTTGCATAATCATCGGTCTGTCTATACTAGTGGTTTTGTCACCTTAAATATGAGAGTTAAAACACACATTTTTCAACATGTGTTTACACTTTAGGAGTGATTTTCTCACTCGTGTCTCAACCATTTCACCTAATTTTTGGATCATTGGATTCATATTGGAATTTTTTTCTTTTTTTACTATGTTTAGAATGTTTATTGCTCCTTATGTTGATGTGTTTTCACTTCTTGGTGGACATGTGTTACTAAACTCATTCTTCCACATTTTTTATAAAAGTCGAGATTTCACCTAAATGATGGGTTGGATATTTCACATTATTGAGGTAAAATTATGTTGTTGAATTTTTTAGAGGAACCACACAAACAACCAACTCATTGTTATCTTCTTTCCTACCATATGATTTCAGTCATTTCTTGTAACAAGCTAGCCACAACTAGTTTTTTTTCACTTTCTTTTATTACCAACCAACATCTGCACATCCCAGGTTCAATTGGATTTCATCTTTAGAAGAGGATACAAAGATGAGGAGATAACAAGCACATCTCACCTTTGGCAAGCTACCACAGTATTATAGTAACCAGGTTGGGGTTGTACTTAAATTCTTTGAAGCTTTGAATAATTGTTATTTGTTGTTAAAAGAAGTGTATTTAGATTATTATAAGTGGAAGATTCCATCACTTCCTGCATACATTCTTTATTTAGTTAATTTTTTAAATCATTTATTACATAAATATTCCCTTGATAACTTCTTTCTATCTTATCCATATATCTTATCGGGAAATCAGTTGGAGGAAGAAGTGAAGAAATCCTTGCACTTTTTTTATTATTTATTTCTTTCGATTGGTTTAGATTAAATTTTGCTGGGGAAATTGCATATGACAAAGAGGAAATTACTTCCAAGAAGCTTTTCCCTTTCCATAAAACATAAGAATATTTTCCAAAAGAAGTTTTATTTTATTTTATTTAGATTAATAACTTTTGAATACATTCTTTTAGAATAGCATTATCAGACAACCCTGAAACAGAGGAATAACCACATCCGACTACTCCCTATTTTAGTTTTATTTTAATTATAAGAAATTTTTTAGTTTTAATTATTTCTTTGTGTCTGTGTCTCTAGAATTTTTTTTTATTTTTTATTTTTTTTAACCTTGAAAAGCACAAAATCAATAGTTGTTTAATTAGTTTCTTTTTAAAAGATCGTTAGAATGTAGACAAATAGAATAGATGGTTTATTTTGTTTGATTTAATTAATTTGGAATGAATCTAGTTCATTAAAATATTAAACACATTCATATTTTATTCAAACTAAGATTTAACTTAGTTTAGGAATCCAAATTGAAACAACAAATCTAGCCATAGGGAATTCATGCTCTTTGTTTATAGCCCATGTTTATCCCTTTGACCTACTCAATTATTAGGATTTCATGCTACTAATTCATATCCCCTGAACCTCCTTTATCTGTTATTGTCCTATGTTTTTGTAGGGGCAAAATTCACTAGAAAACAAGAAAATTATACCACATTGTCGAAAAAATTGAAATTCATACCTTCCCAAGACACCCTTAGGTCAATTTATCCATAAAACCAGCCCTATCCTATAATCAAAGTTACCCCTAGTTTATTATTATATATCTCCCTAGGTGATTTAGGAAGTAAAAATCATTCAAGGAACTTCTAGAGAAAAGTCGTTCAACAATGAAGTTTTGAGCCATTTTGGGAAGGGCTATCATCAACCTTCCTATGACTAGTGCATCATCCCTTGAGCATATCTAAAGGATAAAACCCATCATGGAGGAGTATTAAGAGCTAAAAATTGTTATGGAAATTTTTTGTGAATATTTTGGGAAGTTTCAGAGGTTTATGGAGCCAATTCAACGAAAGCAGGTTTTTGGTCCTGAAGGAGCCTACATTGTGAAAGAGGACCTGAAATTCAAAGAAATGTTTTGGGATCTCCAAAATTAGTTTCAAGCCTTAAAAAGTGCCTATGGAAATAATTTTCAATACTCTACATGGTGGAAAAGACAAGACATCTTGAAACCCAATGCATTTCTCTAGGAAACTCATTCATTTGGAAAACAACTGATCCTCTTAAGAAAAAAGGAGAAATTTGGAGGTGTGTTTAATCTTTATTCAATCCTTTATACCCTTTCCATTATTTTCAGAAGTTGTTTTTCATGTAAAATCATACAAGGAAGAACCCAAAAACTCATCTGGGAGCTCAAGATATGACCTTCACAAGCTGGCTCTCAAGGTACACTCTTTGATACTTAACCAAATTTCCATTGGGACACATGCTCAAATTAGGTTAAGGAGATTTTCATGTCCCTATTTAAAATTTTAAAGGGTACATGAGGTGAAAAAAATTATTCCCCACACCTATTTAGTGTCCTAGACACCCATATGACCCCTACAACTCATGTTAAGCCCCTTTGACCAGTTTGACCAGCTCCTCTACCAACTGCCGCATGCATGCCACTTATCAATATGAGGATAGGGTGAAATTTTTAGCACCTTTTGTACCTTTCAAAATTTACAATAGGGAAAATAAAATGTAACCCCACCCCCTTTTAGCCTCCACATTCCCTCATATGACCATTTTCCGGCCCCTAGGTGCTTGTTTTAACGTGGCCTCCCCCTTCCACTTCGCTCATCAAATCAACACTCGTCACTTGTCATGCTATGGGAAAGGCATCATTTTTATGTCCCTATTACACCAAAAAAAATGGACATGAGGTGCTAAAAAATGTGCCCCTACCTCTCTCCATCCATTGCAAAGCTATAAAAGTAAGGAGTTAAGCCATTTTTGCATTCAAACTCCCAAACCTCCATATGCTCTCAAGATGCTGCTAGATTTTCTCTAAAAATTACATCTCCATTTTCATGTTCTCTTAATTTTCTACACCTTCTCCATGATTTTAAAAGAAAAATAAAGAAAAAAAAAAAAATATGGATTTTAAAATATTGAGAAATGAATATTTTTTTCCAAAGAGACTTCGAAGCTCGTGAAGAAGATTTCTCATATATAAAAAACCATGTGCATGGATAAAAATGTGGTTTTTTGCAATATTATAGTTTTTCCAGGGCCATGAAGATCCAAGTGAAAGATTTTATACGTACATGCCCTTTGGAATTTTTGTAGTGAAGAAACCCCATTTTCACCTTGGTAAAATTTGAAAATTTAAAATCTCCAACCGGCAGAGCTCGTGTTGAAGCTGAAAAATAGGAAGAGCATTGTTGGAACAAAAACCCATATTGAAAAAGTTTGTTTCATCAAAAATAGAGGTCCCAGAAACCTGACTTTCCAAAATAAGTAAGCCTTCTTACACTAGTACTTACTATTTTTGGTAAGTCATTTGTAGAAGCAGTTGCGACAAAAGACGGTGTGTACTAAAGATAGTCTAGAGGAGAATGGATCAATGCAGGAGCTGAAAATGGTGAAAATGGCCACTTACTAAAAATAGTAAGTTACCTATATGGGCACTAGCTATAAATAGTAAGTCATCTCAAAAGGGTGGTTTCAAAGTGAGGCAGCAGTATACACAAGGATAATTAGAAGGCTAAACTTAAATGATTGAGGATGGAAAGAAAAGGTGAAAAAAAGGTTTACTAAAAATTGTAAGTTCAATTTCTAAATATAAGGAAGTACCAATGTCAGCCATGAAATTCAAGTTCACAAATATATTCCAGTTTCTTATTCCAAGATGTGTGATCAGTCACAAAGAAATTGTAACTGTTTCATAGTTTGGAAGGAGTAGTTCAATATTTCAGAATGAGAATCATTATTGTACTCATTAGTCGGTGCATCACCTACCTTCTCGGTGTGTATGAGAAAGTAAATCATTCCATGAGAAATCATTTTCAGGAAAGCATGATAGTGTCATAAAGTATCATCACAAGCATTTTCTATGGGGAATCTTGAATTCAATTTCTTGAAATCTCAAACAATGTTTTTAAACACTCATTTTATGGTTATTTTCATTAAAAATATTGGGATCATCATTTGAAAAATGATCTCGGTAAAGATTCATCAAAAAGGAAAATGAAATTCTTAAAAAATTCATCATAGGGTTTAGTTTCCATTCAATCTTCCTCAAAAGTGGACCTCCCATAGCTAACACCTATAGTTCATAGAAGTAACTTTCAATAGTATTATTAATGCACTAAAATTATGGGTGTCTATTTATCATACAAACAGAGAATTATGAATCATCATCGGCAAAGGGAAAATGTACAAAGGATTGTTCAGGAAGAAATTCTTCATCAAAATGGAAAGGATCACAATTCATCATTAGCATTAGAGCATTTCACTTAACAGTTCTTGATCTACATCAGAGGCGGAGTGTTCTTCATTTGTGATTGAGTGGAGCATATATTTTATCCCATCCTTCTTTCTTTCTCCCTTTCTTTCTCTCTCCTTTCTAATTATTCATTGGGATTCATCATTGTATTTTGGATTATTCACTTAAGTGACCTATTTTAAAATTGTAAATGTATTTTCTAAAAATTATAAGAGAAATACTTAAATTATGAAAAATTAAAGTCACATATGGAATATGGAAACTTGAAGATTCATATGAGGGAGGTGAAAGGTCAATTCACATGTCTATAAATTTGGATGGTCCCTCCATTCCAAAGGATTCGAAGATTTTGAAGACTTTCACTCTGTAGCAATTGTGAATTGTAGTTTTTGAGATTTGTATCAATGCACAAGGAATAAAAGCTACAATTTCTTCCACTTTCTCCTTTTCCCTTGCTTTGTACAACTAGTGTAAATGTCAATTAAGGAATAGAGTTTCTTCTTTCCAAGATGTATGAATGTGTGCAACTTCTGTATGCATGGTTTCCTCCTCATCATTGACACAATAAGCATGGTTGTTATAGGCATCTCATAGTTTCTTCTATTTCCCTCTTTATACACTTTGTAAGCATAGTGATGCAAGAGATTTGTATCTTTGATAGATGAATCTAAGAACTTGGTGTTTCGGGTTTTTCCATCTCACTAGATAGCTTCATTGTGTTTCCTCTATATTGAATGTTGAACTACTTTCATTACTGGGTGTGAGCTCTGCAATTGTCTACTCATGGAAGTAATCTTCCTTGAATAATTTCTCTTCTTTCCCCTCATCGACTGTAATTTCCTCCCTTGTACCCCGTACAATCACTTTGCCACAGGTTCAATGGAGTGTCCTTGTGTGATCCTCTACCAATTTGGCCACCCACAACATTTAGATAGGATTAAGATTAGTTTTCTTTCAATAATGGGAGCTGTATTATTCACTGCAGAGGGGCGTAGCCCCGTGAATGTTGGTGGAGAGACCTAATTTTTCCACCTGAAAAATTTTCTCACTGACATTTTTTGGTGACTCCACTAGGGAGAGATTTTCCCAAGTGCACCTAAAAAATATCTCTGCCCAAAAAATCATATTTCAAAGAAAAGAATTTTTTAAGGCAACTTTGTTAAGGAATGAATCCCTACCACATTCATTTCCCACATCACAATGAAGAAATTTCTATATTGGAGTGAAGCAAAAATGAGTGACGATGAAGAAGAAGAAGAAGAACATGACCGAGAAAAGAATATTGCATTAATACTTGCAACCATTGATAACTAATAAATGATATCTCAAATGCACAAAAGGATATGAATACTTAGTTGTACATGTCAAAAAAGAGAATATATATATGTGAAGGTGGAAAATATAGATTAGAAACTAGAAATGCTTTGTTATCAAACCTATAAATGGAAATCTATTTAGGGAAATACCATAAAAATGTTGTGTGATCAAAGCTTGGAGTTGTGTGGTCTTGACTATAGTCTATGGTATTAGAACCTTTGATAGTTGGAGTTTGAAATTTCCTATGTGCTTCATTTTCCTGGAAATTACATTTGCTAAATGTCTCTCTTGTTAGCATAACATTGAGATGACCTATAATCACCTACAACAAAGAGGAAATTCTAAAAATATGTAATACCCTTCATCAATGCATTAAAACCCAAAAGGAGAAATCATGTGTGTGGTAAGGCTAGAATACCCTTGATATTCAACATGATTGAACCAATCCAAATGTTGCACTGCATGCCCTCGTGTGGGATCAGCCTCATTTAGTTCTCCTAGGTGTTTATACAAGTGTGAGTGTGATCTAACCCAACCCCATTTGGGTGCCCTCGTGTCTTTTGACATGAATAATAGTGGGATAACTATAGAGTATAAAATGTGGATATCATGATATTAGTATGATGTGGTGTGCCTCAATAGCGTGATCTAACCCTTTGTTCCTATAAACCTTTTAACAATGTTTGGATTGACTTTGATCTTGCTAACACATGGCTTTATGAACTTTACATGGTTGAAAATGGAAGAATATAGACTCTCTAATGTGGTTGAGTGCTTCAAAAGTTTATAAGGGGTTTCTCTAATTTATGTTCCACTAATTTTGGATAGCCTTACATGCTTTTGGATTGATATTTTCAGTAATATCTTGTAATAATGCTACGTGAGTTGTGAAGCAATATTGAATTGTTTATATGGCCTTCCATAGCTGAAATATTACAATAAAGATGACCCTAGGAAGATTAAACAACACAATAAATATATTCAAATTGAAAATAGAGTCAGATAATATCAATGGTCCTGACCGTACAAGTCCGAATAGGACCATATTTAACATTCTGAGAAAAAATTGTAAAGTCTACGACAAGAGAAGTGTGATGTGAAACATAAAGTTGTAGCAAGATGCATAGGGATAGGTTACTGATTTAATTAATTAATGTAGCCTAAATTTGTGATAGATTTGGATGTATAGATGATCAATTCATGGAGTGAGAGAAATATATTGATTGGATTATGAATGTGAGCATTTATCTTAACAAGGGAACATAGTCAAACTTGGCTTTGCAAAATGACAAGTTACTAAATTTTAGTGTCTATAAGTGCAGGTAAACTTCAAGTTAACATTCCCCCATACTAAATAGTTTAAATAACCCTAAGAAAGTATGAAATTCCACTATTATTTTCATTTCTCCATTTCATGTAATAAAAACCATAAAAACTTTAGCTTGTTTCCCTATTTTAATTAAGCTTGGAATTATCCTCTATTACAACTACAATATTTTTAAATCGCCTACATAACCAAAATTAACCTTTCCAAAATTTCCAAGTTTAAGATGTTTTCTTTATAGTTCTTCTCCATGGATTTTTACTCCTTTTGTTCAATCCATTCTTCACACATGACCATCCTCTTCCTCTATGGTTTAACTTTGAAATTGGTCCAAAAAATTCTTTGTGTTTACATGTTTATGTATGATCCCAAAATTGAATTTGTCTACTTAATTTGTGAGTTTCTAACTCTTAGTATTATCCTTGAAAATTAATACACACACATACATCTCATCATATATGGCCTTGCCCCATTTCATGCACACATCCAAAAAAAATCCTCTTAAATTGAAACTTTTCAAACACATAGGATGCAAGTTTTTCCGTGCCTTACAAAAATTTAACAATATTTCTCAACTCATATACATTGTATGCCCACATTGCCTTTATTTCATCCACTTTATTTGTGCATAATTCAACTTAACTTAGTTTTAATGTTGTTATTTGCATGCTCAAAAAAATATTTATTCTAGTTTTCAACTGTCTTGTGAATCCCTCTCACTTACGTATGCAATTCCATAGATGTTTGGTCTTGAATTTTGATGAACTCAATATATTATTTAGTGTAGATTTCTAATGCCTCACTCCTTTTCAGGTCTTTTTCAACTTATCATTAAATTGTAGTCATTTCTCTTTATCTTGGTAGACATGTTTTTATAACTAAATGCATAACTTGACATGTTGGTGGCCATCCTTACCAATTTAAGTGCCACTTGTTTTGTGGTATATAAGTATGGAACACATACCTAGATTCCCTCATTTTTCTGCAACAGTTTTATCAACTTCACTTCGATATTTCTATAACTTCTTCGATTGGGAACTCAAACTCACTACACATGTAGCGGTATTATATAATTTGATTTAATCAATTGTGTCTAGCTTCTAAAATAGAGTCAATTTTTTTCACCTCCCAAAAGAAGAGAGGTTATAGGGATGATGAACTCACATCCACCAACCAACATGTGGATTATTAGGATGGGTTCTCTAGGATTCATCTTTACTATCTTCTTCTTTTATATGATCATCATCCTTCGTCTTATCTCCTTCTCATTGGTCCTTAACCTATGTATTAATATCCCTCCCTACTCGAACCTCCTAAGTATCACTTGGACATTAATTTTATGAGCTCTTCTTATGTTCATATTTTAACCCTTCCTTCTCCTCGACATGCAACTTTAATTTATCATCCTTCTGTAAACCTACTCTTCTAGTTATTTGACTCCTATTGGGAAGTTGTTGTTGATGTTGTCACATTTTCATTGGTCCCTCCTAATTTTTTCTAACCAAGGCCCTCCTAAACCATGATATATTTCCTTGGTACTTAACATCTTTTCTTCAATACTTGTATCTTGTGTATCTATCTCATGAGTTACGTGCATCCTATTCCTTTATGGGTTATTTGAATATGATAATTTCAAGTCCTCTGGGGTCATTGGATTTTCCTCTCATTGTTTCCTTGTTAATCCTCTTATAATCTTCCAACTTCTTACACTTATCTTCTTCCCTTGTTAGCATGACACCTTATTAATGATTATGCCTCCTCCTACGCTCCTCTTCTTCCCTTCCATATTTACCATTTCCCTATATAGAGGTTAGTTTATGAGTTGTCTCGCACATTTTCCTAGCACCCCAATATGTTGTGTAAGGTATATTTCTATGTCATCATCACACAATCCTTAATTGCAACAAAAATTGACTCCTTGAATTATTATTGTTTTTACGCATTTGATCACTTATTTGAAATCTCCTCTAAATGTACCTTTACATGATATATGTTTTGAATAGTTTCTAGCATATATTTTTTGTATTGTGCAATTAACTACATGTGGAAGTTGTAGACAACCTAAATTTGTAATGAAAAACTTTAGCCTTGTACCTTAAGCATGACTTGTGTGCACCCTTTGCCTACGGTCAAGGTGATTAGGTCCTTGTTGTTCCCTATTCACAACATTTCCCCAAGCTAGAGCCAGTCTGTTATTGTCCTATGTTTTTTGCTATGGGCAAAATTCACCTATAAAACAGGATAACCATACCACATTGTCGAAAAATTTCAAATTCATACCTTCCCAAGACACCCTCTAGGTCAGTTCACCCATAGTACCAACCCTATCCTGTCATAAAAGTGACCCCTAAGTTAATTTTCATGTATCCCACTAGGTGAGTTAGGAAGCAAAAATCAGTTCAAGGAACTTCTAGAGCAAAGCGTTCAGCAATGAAGTTTTGAGCCATTTTGGGAAGGGTTGTCATCGGCATTCCTATGAGTAGTGCATCATCCCTAGAGTGGATATAAATTATATAACCCATCATGGAGGATTATTCAAGAGCTAAAATTTTTGTAGAACTATTTTAGGAAGATTTCGGGAAGTTTCAGAGGTTTGGAGCCAAACCAACGAAAGCAGGTTTTTGGGCCTGAAGGAGCTTGCACCGCGAAAGAGGACATGAACATCAAAGTAATATTTTGGGAGATTCACAATGATTTTTAAGCCCAAAAAAGTACCTATGGAAATAATTTTCAATACTCTACATGGTGGAAAAGACAGGACATCTTAAAACCCCATGCATTTATCTAGGCAACTCATTATTTTGGTGTAAAACAGGAAATACCGAGAAGAAAGGAGATTTTTGAGGGTTTTTCAGTCTTATTCAAGCCTTTATACCCTCACCATTCTTCTCTAAATTTTATTTTCATGAAAAATCATATAAGGAAGTGCCCTAAAACTCATCCGGGAGCTCAAGATATGACCTTCACAAGTCAGCTCTTAAGGTGCGCTCTTTGATACTTAACCAAATTTCCAATGGGACACGTGTCAAGCTGAGGTTAAGGAATAATTTATGTCCCCATTTCACCTTTCCAAAGGGACACAAAGTGCACAAAATTGTGCCCCACCCCTATTTAGCCTCCTGGACACCCATATGACCCCGATGACTCATGTTAAGGCCCTTTGACCAGTTTGACCAGCTCCTCCACCAACTCCTGCATGCATGCCACTTGTCACTGTGAGGATAGGTCGAATTTTTTATCACATTTTGTCCCTTTAAAAGGGGAAAATAGGGACAATAAAATTCACCCCACCCCATTTTTTCATCCAGGTTCCTCATGCGACCATTTTCCGGCCCCTATGTGTTTAAATGTGGCTTCCCCCTTCACTTTTTTCATTAAATCAATACTCACCACTTGTCATGCTGGGGGCAAGGCACATTTTTATGTCCATATTTCAGAAAAACAAAGGGACATGAGGTGCTAAAAAATTCACCCCACCTCTCTGCTTCCATTGCCAAAGCTATAAAGTAAGGAGATAGCCTTTTATTTGTATCCAAACTCCCAAACCTCCACATGTCGCCAGGATGCTGTCAGATTTCTCTAAACATTGCATTTCCATTTTCATGATTTCTCCATTGATTCACCTTCTCCGTGATTTGAAGAGATAAAAAAACAAGAAACATAAAAATTTTGATTTTAAATGATTGAAAATGAAGGTTTTCGCCCGAAGAGACTTCGAAGCCCGCAAAAAAGATTCACTCGTATCTAAAAAACATGTGCACGGATCAACATGCTATTTTTGCAACATTCCTATTTCTCAGAGGCCACAAGGATCCTATTAAAATATTTTTAAAATATGCCATGGATTTTTTTTATAGTGAAGAAACCCTAGTTTCTCGCGGTAAAATTTTTTAAATTTCAAATCTCACAATCCAGCAACCGGTTTGAGCTGAAAAATATGGAAGACTATTGTAGAGAGAAAAACCCATATTGAGAAAGTTTGTTTCATCACAAAGTGATGCCTAGAAATCCACATAATAAAAATAGTAAGCCCTTCCACATGGGTTCCTGTCATTTTTAGTAAGCCATCTCCAGAAATAGTTGTGGAGAAGACGGTGTGCACCAAATATAGTCACAAGATCAGAATGGTCAAGTAGTACTGAAAATGTTGAAAATGGCCGCTTACTAAAAACAGTAAGTTCCCTATTTGGGCACTAGCTATAAATAGTAATTCATATCAAAGAGCAGTCTAAGTGGAAGCGGTGTACATAGAGGTCTTCCAGGGGGAAAATTTGAATGATTGTAGTTGGAAAAGATGAAAATGGTGGTTTACTAAAAATAGTAAGTTCAGTTTCTAAATATGGGGAAGTACCAGTATCAGCCATGGAATTCAAGTTCATAGGTTGCTCCAGTTTCTCATTCCACATGTGTGATCAGTTACAAAGAAATGGTGATATTTTCATGGTTTGGAATGGTGGTTTTAAGCTTGCAGCATGAGCATTCTTCATTGTCATCTCATCAATGTTCATCACTTACTTTCTCAGTGTATGGGAAAAGTACATCACCTTAGGAGAAATCCTTGTCAGCAGAGCATGGTAGTGTCATATAATATCATCACGATCATTATCTATGGGTCATCTTGATTTTACTTTGGGAAAACCTCAAATAATGTTTGTAAACACTCATTCGACAAACCATGATGTTTGTGCATCATAGAGTTTGGAATCATCATTGGAAAAATGTTCAAGATAAAGCTTCATCAACAAGGAAATGGCAGTGCTACAAAGAGTCATCGCAGGGGTCAGTTTCCATTCTCATCTTATTTAAAGTGGACCTCTGTAAGTAACACTCACGGTCATCAAGAGTTCCTTTCAAAATTGTATTTAAACACTCAAATTTAGGTTGTTCATGTTTCATGCAAAGAGGGAATCATGAATCACCATCGGCAGGGGGAAATTTTCCAAAGGCATTTAGAGAAGCAATCTTCATCAGTGTGGAGGATCATCAGTGTCAGGGTACTTCACTCAAAGTTCTTGACTACATCAAGGCCTTCAATTGGATCATCGCAAGGAGTCGATTTCCTTCATCCCCTCCCTCCTTTCTTTATCCCTCTTTCTTCTCTCTCCTTTCTAATTCTTCATTGGGCTTCATCATTGTGTTTTTTCCTATTCACTTAAGTGACTTATTTTGAAAATTGTAAAAGTATTTTCTCAAATTATAAGAGAAATACTTAACTGGAAAATCAAAAGTCACAAGTGGAATATAGAACATGAAGAGTCATGTGAGAGAGGTGAAGAGTAAATTAAAATTTCTATAAATTGGGATGGCTTCTCCATTCCAAAGGATTCAAAATTTTGAATACTTTAACTTTGTAGCAATTTTGAAATATAGTTGTTGAGATTTGTATCAATGCACAAGGAATAAAAGCTACAATTTCTTCCACTTTCTCCTTTTCCCTTGTTTTGTATAATTAGTGTAAATGTCAATTAAGGAACAAAGTTTCTGCTTTCCAAGATGTATGAATGTGTGCAGCTTTGTATGCATGGTTTCCTCTCATCATTGACATGATAAACTTGGTTGTTACAGGAATCTCATCATTCTTTTATTTCCCTCTTTCATACACTTTGTAAGCATAGGGACACAAGAGCTTTGTATCTTTGATAGATGAATCTAAGAACTTGGTGACTTGATTTTTCCATCACACTAGATAGATTCATTGTGTTTCCTCTATATTGAATGTTGAACTACTCTAGTTACTATGTGTGAGCTCTACAATCCTACTCATGGTAGTAATATTCCTTTCACATTTTATCTCATTTCCCCTCATTGATGTAATTTCCTCCCTTGTACCCCATACAAGCACTTTGCCATAGGTTCAATGGAGTGTCCCTGTGTGATCCCCATCCAATTTTTCCACCCACAACATATATATAGGATTAGGATAATTTTAATTTCAATAATGGGATTCGCACCATTCAATACCGCTAGGCATAGCCCCATGAACGTTGGTGGAGACACCTAATTTTTCCACCCAAAAAATTTTCTTACCAACACCTGCTTATTAATTATCCATCCCATCTTGCAAATTTTGGTTGTCTTGGTACGACCTCAAGAAATCGAGTACATTGGGAATCACATGCCTTTTTTCCATTCTACATTCTCCTTATGCAATATGTGTGTGTGTGTGTGTGTCGGTGTGTCTCTATGTGTGTGTGTGTGTGTGTAGTTGTGCATTATCAACGTATATAACCTTTTTTTGGTGTTGTTTACACCCTAATTACATTATGTTATGGAAAGTGTACAACAATAAATAGGATGTAAGGGTTTATTCTAACATAATTAACTCGTCATTAACCATACATAATCAGAATAATGCATTAATACTTGCAACCATTGATAACTAATAAATGATATCTCAAATGCACAAAAGGATATGAATACTTAGTTGCACATGTCAAAAAGGAGAATATATATATGTGAAGGTGGAAAATATAGATTAGAAACTAGAAATGCTTTGTTATCAAACCTAGAAATTGAAATCTATTTAGGGAAATACCATAAAAATGTTGTGTGATCAAAGCTTGGAGTTGTGTGGTCCTGACTATAAGTCTATGGTATTAGAACCTTTGATAGTTGGAGTTTGAAATTTCCTATGTGCTTCATTTTCCTGGAAATTACATTTGTTTATGTCTCTCTTGTTAGCACAACATTGAGATGACCTATAATCACCTACAACAAAGAGGAAATTCTAAAAATATGTAATACCCTTCATCAATGCATTAAAACCCAAAAGGAGAAATCATGTGTGTGGTAAGGCTAGAATACCCTTGATATTCAACATGATTGAACCAATCCAAATGTTGCATTGCATGCCCTCGTGTGGGATCAAGCCTCATTTAGTTCTCCTAGGTGTTTATACAAGTGTGAGTGTGATCTAACCCAACCCCATTTGGGTGCCCTCGTGTCTTTTGACATGAATAATAGTGGGATAACTATAGAGTATAAAATGTGGATATCATGATATTAGTATGATGTGGTGTGCCTCAATAGCATGATCTAACCCTTTGTTCCTTCAAACCTTTTAACAATGTTTGGATTGACTTTGATCTTGCTAACACATGGCTTTACGAACTTTACATGGTTGAAAATGGAAGAATCTAGACTCTCTAATGTGGTTGAGTGCTTCAAAATTTTATAAGGGGTTTCTCTAATTTATGTTCCACTAATTTTGGATAGCCTTACATGCTTTTGGATTGATATTTTCAGTAATATCTTGTAATAATGCTACGTGAGTTGTGAAGCAATATTGAATTGTTTATATGGCCTTCCATAGCTGAAATATTACAATAAAGATGACCCTAGGAAGATTAAATGACACAATAAATATATTGAAATTGAAAATAGAGTCAGATAATATCAATGGTCCTGACTATACAAGTCGAATAGGACCATATTTAACATTCTGAGAAAAATTGCAAAGTCTACGACAAGAGAAGTGTGATGTGAAACATAAAGTTGTAGCAAGATGCATAGGGATAGTTTACTGATTTAATTAATTAATGTTTCCTAAATTTGTGATAGATTCAGATGTATAGATGATCAATTCATGGAGTGAGAGAAATATATTGATTGGATTATGAATGTGAGCATTTATCTTAACAAGAGAACATAGTCAAACCTGGCTTTGCAAAATGACAAGTTACTAAATTTTAGTGTCTATAAGTGTAGGTAAACTTCAAGTTAATATTCCCCCATACTAAATAGTTTATATAACCCTAAGAAAGTATGAAATTCCACTATTATTTTCATTTTCTCCATTTCACGTAATAAAAACCATAAAAACTTTAGCTTGTTTCCCTATTTTAATTAAGCTTGGAATTATCCTCTATTACAACTACAATATTTTTAATCACCTACATAACCAAAATTAACCTTTCCAAAATTTCCAAGTTTAAGATGTTTTCTTTATAGTTCTTCTCCATGGATTTGTACTCCTTTTGTTCAATCCATTCTTCACACATGACCATCTCTTCCTCTATGGTTTAACTTTGAAATTGGTCCAAAAAATTCTTTGTGTTTACATGTTTATGTATGATCCCAAAATTGAATTTGTCTACTTAATTTGTGAGTTTCTAACTCTTAGTATTATCCTTGAAAATTAATACACACACATACATCTCATCATATATGGCCTTGCCCCATTTCATGCACACATCCAAAAAAAATCCTCTTAAATTGAAACTTTTCAAACACATAGGATGCAAGTTTTTCCGTGCCTTAAACAAATTTAACAATATTTCTCAACTCATATACATTGTATGCCCACATTGCCTTTATTTCATCCACTTTATTTGTGCACAGTTCAACTTAACTTAGTTTTAATGTTGTTATTTGCATGCTCAAAAAAATATTTATTCTAGTTTTCAACTGTCTTGTGACTCCCTCTCACTTACGTATGCAATTCCATAGATGTTTGGTCTTTGAATTTTGATGAACTCAATATATTCTTTAGTGTAGATTTCTAATGCCTCACTCCTTTTCAGGTCTTTTTTCAACTTATCATTAAATTGCAGTCATTTCTCTTTATCTTCGTAAACATGTTTTTCTAACTAAATGCATAACTTGACATGTTGGTGGCCATCCTTACCAATTTAAGTGCCACTTGTTTTGTGGTATATAAGTATGGAACACATACCCAGATTCCCTTATTTTCTGCTACAATTTTATCAACTTCACTTCGATATTTCTATAACTTCTTCAATTGGGAACTCAAACTCACTACACATGTAGTGGTATTATATAATTTGATTTAATCAATTGTGTCTAGCTTCTAAAATAGAGTCAATTTTTTTCACCTCCCAAAAGAAGAGAGGTTATAGGGATGATGAACTCGCATCCACCAACCAACATGTGGATTGTTAGGATGGGTTCTCTAGGATTCATCTTTACTATCTTCTTCTTTTATATGGTCATCATCCTTCGTCTTATCTCCTTCTCATTGGTCCTTAACCTATGTATTAATATCCCTCCCTACTCGAACCTCCTAATTATCACTTGGACATTCATTTTATGAGCTCTTCTTATTTTCATATTTTAACCCTTCCTTCTCCTCGACATGCAACTTTAATTTATCATCCTTCTGTAAACCTACTCTTCTAGTTATTTGACTCCTATTTGGAAGTTGTTGTTGATGTTGTCACATTTTCATTGGTCCCTCCTAATTTTTTTCTAACCAAGGCCCTCCTAAACCATGATATATTTCCTTGGTACTTTACATCTTTTCTTCAATACTTGTATCTTGTGTATCTATCTCATGAAGTACGTGCATCCTATTCCTTTATGGGTTATTTGAATATGATAATTTCAAGTCCTCTGGGGTCATTGGATTTTCCTCTCATTTTTCCTTGTTAATCCTCTTATAATCTTCCAACTTCTTACACTTATCTTCTTCCCTTGTTAGCATGACACCTTAATTAATGATTATGCCTCCTCCTACGCTCCTCTTCTTCCCTTCCATATTTACCATTTCCCTATATAGAGTTAGTTTATGAGTTGTCTCGCAGATTTTCCTAGCACCCCAATATGTTGTGTAAGGTATATTTCTATGTCATCATCACACAATCCTTAATTGCAACAAAAATTGACTCCTTGACTTATTATTGTTTTTACGCATTTTGATCACTTATTTTGAAATCTCCTCTAAATGTACCTTTACATGATATATGTTTTGAATAGTTTCTAGCATATATTTTGTGTATTTTGCAATTACTACATGTGGAAGTTGTAGACACCTAAATTTGGTAATGAAAACTTTAGTCTTATACCTTAAGCATGACTTGTGTGTACATTTTGATCCTAGATGAATTATCTTTATCTCTTTTCCATGATTTGTTTGTTTATGTACACTACACATTCACTCACATAATCAATCACATTAGTTTACAACAATATAGTCTCCACAGGCATCCCACCTAAAATCTTGCACACTCCCTTAAGTTGCATTTATGGGACCATACAGTCAAGACCAAACCATCTTACCATTCGGTCCCAGGCCAAACGGTCCCATTGCCCACACCCAATGGTCACTTTTCCAATTTGATATCTTTCCTTAGGTCGGTTCATTTCCCATTAATTGTCTTTAATGTAAAATAAACTCATAAAATCCTATATAAGCAAGTATAATGTACTTATTAACTTATCTGGTACTTTTATGTGAACTCATTGTAAAATACATTCCTAAAGCAATTTATACTCTCCTAAATTCCTAATAAGTAGATGAAAAACCTAGGAGTATCCAATACATAGGTCTAAATACAACCAACCCATGTTTAATAGCCATGCCTCTCATTCTATAGACCTCTGAATTCATGCCAAGTGAAGTCATAACAAGGTTAAGAAAATGCAAAACATTGTCAAAGTTTCCAAAGGTTAAAGGAATCAAACTAACATTTAAAAGCACTACACATTATATAAAAATCATGAAGGGAACTTTCTACTTTATCTATAATTATTCCTATTATCTTTGTGTCAAGAGATATAAGACTAAGATAGGGGTTGGCTTATATTAACATACAAAATTGCACCTACATTAGGAGAACTACATGGATTTCACTCCCGCCGTTAAGGGTATGTAGTGTAACACCTAGATTGGATTAATATGGATTGACCACCAGGGTTATTCCAACTCCACCACACATAAATTTATTTCATTTTCTCATTTGGTTGAGTTCATGAACTTCTAATGTAGGAATATATCGTTTTCATCTATTACAAGTCACTGCAAGTGGTGTCACACATTTGTGAACCATAACATAAAAAGTTACAAAGCAACAAAATATCCCTATTTGAAACCATACAACTTGATACTAGATTGTACTATGCTCCAAGACAAGACATATGGCTCTATACCAACTCAATTTGAATCCATGGTTCTAGAAATGAAACATCTCCAATCATTTCAAGTCTGCACAATCACTCTTCTCCTAGATCACCTCTTTGGTTTTATAATGAGATAAGTACATTTCTCGTCTTGTGTTTTGGGAAATCATATATATCATTATATCTTGAAATTTTATTTGAGAACTATATTCTGATATGTATATTAGGGCTTACTAATGTAATCACTCAAATTCGGTAAGTGATCCTTTGACAATGATAAGTTTGGATGTGTTCCTATATTAAGACTTACAGTCACATTCTAAGTTTAATAAATGTATTCTTCACTCTCTCGTATGTTTTTTTAATATCTACACATTGTTATGTCATTCATTTATGCAATATTAGTTATCCAAAATAGTATTCTATCCCTAGGGATATTTTCCATTAATCTAACTCTGTCATCACTAAATCTATGTATGGGACCATATAAAACAAGGCCAGTTTGTACCATGGTCTAGGCCAACCTATGTTGTCTAATCCTTCCTCTTCAAACAACTATTTTCTTAACTTGAAAATATTATGTGCATCATTTCATCTTCCCTAGGTCATTCATAACGTGATATCTAACCTTTAGAAGCATATATAAGTAAGGTAAATGTACTTAATAAATCACCTAACATCGTCATAATCATACATTACACGTTATTCTCCAAAAGCACTCAAAGATCTCATAAATATTCCTAAAATAGATTCTCATCCTTTAGAGTAGCCACCACACGTTTGAAGCACTCAAACAAGGTTCAAGAGTCTATTTTCCTCCATTATCAATCATTCAAAGGTCTTAGAGTCGTGGCTTGACAAGATAAAGACACACAAAGCATTTCTAAAGTCTAAGGGACAAAAGGAATCAATTTTAGAATTTGAATCACATCACACCATATTACTACCATATTGAGTTCATATCTATTCTATCTATATTTAGGTTCATTAGTCTTTGTGTCAAGAGAATGGAAACATAGTAGGTTGGCATAAATTACATACATTCTTCATACCCTATGATAACTACATGAAACTTTTTCCCACTTGAAGGGATGTAGTTCAATGCTTGGATTGGTTTAGTAGGGTTTGATCACCAAGGTCAGTCTAGCCTCAAACAAACACACAAATTATTTGTTTATTATTTAATCATTTCACGGAGTTTGTTGTAGGAATCTAGGGTTTTCTATATGTTGTAGATCATTACATGTGCTACTATGGGTGTGTGAACCCTGATGACAAACAGAGAATTTTTTTCCAACCTAGTTGCAAGAAAACAAAGTTACATAGCTCCATCATTCTCTAGGACAAAACCATATGAATTAGGATCAAACCATACTATATCCTAATAGGATCTATACAGTTTTATATAGGTGTAGTTTCTAGTTAGTCTTAGGTATGAAGCATCTTCAAGTTTAGATCATCCATTCTAGAAAGTCTACACTCCTATATATCTCTATATAACTAAGTCTTCATCCCTCCTTATGTTTCATGCTATCGTTACATTTATTTTCATCATTTATTATATTTATAGCTATATTACGAATTATATGGTTAATGTGGATTAATTTATTCGGCGTCGTGTTGTAGTATAGGATTAACATGACATATCCAAGTGCACTAACACTTCACCCAGACAAAATTATAAGTGCTCACCTGAAGCACACGTAGTTATGTCAGGTCCCTTCCTATGTCAACTAATAAGATGTAAATCCTGTGCACACGGTTATAAACACATACATACATACCATATGGAGAATACATATTCACTGAATTATCTCATGTGCAATACAATTATACATAACCTTAAGATATTTGATTATTCATTCCTAAATCATGATTTGTTACATTCATGCAAGCTTACTATGACAACTTCACACTTCATACAAAATAAACGCTTACATATATACACATCAAGCTCCAACTAGTAGCATGATCGTTAATACAAAACTAGACAATCTATGACTCCTCAAGACTTTACAAGACTCTCAATGACACATCAAGACATTACATGACATACTCAAATATTCTCAAGCTACTGTCATACATATTACATGAATATTAGAAGTATTTATAGGGTGGGAACTTGTCCTTCCCCACTTGATCATGATTTAGTCCAAAAGTAGACCAGTTTTATACATAGAATGCATGCTCTAAGACTCACACGATGCTTGGGCTCAAACCTACAATTCCCCAAATGCAATCTCCTTTCTTATGGAATCTCTATTTATATCCCATGCACTATAAATAGCATTTCTTATCCATGCATTAGTCTTATCTATAATTAGTCTTGCATGATTTTATCATGTTATCACCCAATTCTTATCCAAGATTTTCTATTTATTATTTACTTTATCATCTCTACTTCACAACATATTTTCACTTGTCATACCTAGATATGTCATGTTTTTTCATGTTCCTACACGCCAAACCTTCATGCATCCTTCTTCATATTTCCGTGCACAACTCCCTTGCACTTCTTAAGCTTCGTGCACATCTTATACTTCGTCAATTTATCAACTCAACATTACCCCACACTAGGTATATTGTCTGTCATCAAGAAATACAAATAATAAATGAATGAATGTAATAATCACGGGAAACACCCCTTATAATGAAAAGAATAATCAAAATAAAGAATAATCCTCTCCAGCGGAATTAAAAATGAGACTAAGATATAAGGAGGATATCTACGAATTCCATGCCAAGATTTTCCTCTATCTAGTTCCACTCTTCTACTGCGCTGGCGGACCTTCCCAGTAATGCTCTGACAATCTCCAAAATCCCTTCTAGGGTTATTATATTGGTCTTCTCTCTTAATCCTGCCAGAACAGTATCCCTTTCTGAAGCCACTCCCTCTAGTATGTCTATCTCTTTAATCATCATTGCATATAGCTCCTCCAGTCTCACCTCTATGTTAGTGCACTTGTCACTAATGGTTTGCTTCAGTCCTTTCATCCACTACAAAAATTTTGTGAGTTTCCCTCTATCCCTAGTATACAAGGAGGAATTTAAGCTATCTCGCTTTGTTTCCTCTTCTGATAGGTACATTTAGGATGGAGGAATGCCCAAAATTAATGAACACCTTTACCACTTTGAGTGAAGTTTCCTTCACCTCTACACCAAGGGTCTCATACCCCTTTATTTTCTTTACAGGATCCTCTTACCTGGCCATAGCTAGTTCGTCTTTGGTAGGTACTTGTCTTTTATTTGTGTTTTATAACAATAGGGCAACCAATTCTCTGAGGTTATTGATGTCTCTATTTTGATATAGCTTGAAATATAAATCTACTTTTGGACATGAATTCATAATAGTTCGAACAAGCTTGGTTGCCTTAGTGTTAATGGATGCATACATCATCTTGATTTTATTCAGCTCAAATGCCAACTTCTTATTCTTTCTATTGGCGTCATCTTCATGCATTCCTACTACTTTATTCAAACTTATGTGTGTGATCTCACCAACCATTTTTATTAGCACATTGCCATCTTGCGCATCTATTGATTTAGTAGAATCTAAAATTATGAAAGTCTTGTGCAGATATCTCCTTCCCTGTAACTCATGGATTGCCTTTTTTTTCCTTCAAACTTTGGCTCCTCTATATGAGTCTGCATAGCAAATGAAATAACCTTTCATCTGTGGATATCAACCTTTGTTTTTTTAAACATGTCATAATAATACAAATCTTATGGATCTATAGCATGTTGGAATCTTGTTGTGATGATCTTGGTTGGGTCATCAACATAGGACATAAAGGGTCGGTGAGAGGAGCCTCCTCCTGACCTTATTCTTTCTTATCTTTTAGGTTGTGGTTTTTTGGCATGTTGCTTATGCGGAAACTCTTTCACAACATTATCCCACGCATGACTAGTGTCCTCTTCATTTCCTTGGTTGGCTTCATCATGTTCATATATACTCTCCTCATCTTCTTGTCATAATTCCACGTGTACACCTTAGGTATCGAAGGGTATGTCTTCTTCATCATGTTCCTCATACTGCTCTGGATCTTCTTCATCAATTTTTATTATATGTGGACTCCCTTCTCCCCCTAAGTCATCATTAGTGCCACAAGCTTCTTCACTAATCTCCTCCTCTCCACTTGGGCTTTTCATGCACGCTCTGTCACTGGGGCTAGTTGGAGAGACCGGATGAGGGTTTTGCGTTGAACATGATCTAGTTGTTCTCCTTTTCCACGCATTGTGGTCTAATTGGACCTTTGTTTCCTCTTCTTTTGGCTTGGGGCCTGGTCTTCTATTGTATCTCGGTCACCCTTCTCGAAGGTGGTGGTGTAATATTCATGTCATGTACCTCCACCAATTTTCCATCTTGTATCTTCAGGCACAGGTATATATATACTTTGCAAGCCTCCTTTCCAACTACCAAAGTTACAATGGGATTGAGATCCATCCCATCTGACTCCAAAGTTTCTACATAGGGTTGCCTAGCTGAATAGTAATAGGTCTTGCGTATAGTATGATACTATGTGTCTACCTTTTCTATAATAAACTTTAATGGTTTCACGTCTCTGATTCTATTAACTATGCTCTTGAAGTAGTTGTCTGTGAAGGTAAAAGGCACTTTGCACTAAGGACCCATTTCTCCATTTAACAATAAAAATATTGCAATAAAAAATTGTTTCATCATATAAAATTATGCTTGTCCTATCAAAAAAGTAGGAAACTCCCTAGGTATGCTTCATTCAGTCTCAAAGGCATTAGGCATCTTCTTGTACCATAATTCCAAACCAGCCTTGTATGCATTTTTTATTGCTCAATCACAAGTATATCACGTAAACCTTTGCACTGGGGATTGAGTTACTACAGTGTGTTCCCATTCACGCCCTGGTGGTCCATTTGGTACTCTAATCTCCCAAAATATAGTAAGTAGCAAAATGGATCCCAAGGTTATCTTCTCACCTTTGTCATGTTGGATCTGGGCTTATTCTACAATGCTCTCTGCAATGTATAGAGAAATATTATTCTACTATGGTTAATGCTTCACATTATGTTTTATATTTACTTATGGTAAATATATATGAATGTTAGTAAGTTAGTAAATGTAAAAATGGTTGTTTGTGATTTGTTACATAAATAACTATGATTTTTTTATTGTACTATTTGTAAGGAATGGTTGAAACCATCCATATGGTTTCAACATAAAGACAAAAGATGTATTACTCTTATTTTGGAGTTAAAGTTTTTTATATATATGGAGTTTATTTGTATTCAAATAAATGAACGATAATATTATGAGTATGGTTTATTGTTTATAAATTATTGTTTATTTCAATGATCTTTCCGTAACATGATTTGGATCATCCTCCACATCTAGTATCAGAGTAGTTTTTAATCCTCCTTCTACGATGATTTTTTTAGTATAACCAAGGGAGAAAATTGTTGTTTTCTCCCTGTAGATGATAGTATTTCAATGGAAAATATAATTTTGAGGGTGAATAATTATTAGCTTGGTGATTTATTTTTTGTGTGATAAAATCACAACCAACAAGTTTATACATGATTTTTATTATTTCAACAGCAGCTTGTTTAGTGGTAGAAAGATTGAGCAGCAAACATGTATACTTGCCACAACCTCCATATTGTATTCTACATCCACCTTATAGAATTGATATTAGATCATGTTACTTTACATTTTCATGCATTTCTTGTGACCATGGATCATTCTACAACATTTTGATGCCCAATCATACCAAAAAAAAAAAGAAACATGAAGAAATTTTGTTGTGAAATTTGCATGGAAATTGCCAATGATTCCTAAGCAATAACCAACAATTATTAGTTCTATTGTAAATATATTTAAACTAGCTTTCCGATACATTTTACAGTTTGCAAAACGGAGCTATGTTTTCAAGTTATCAACAAATCAGCAGAAGTGAGTATTTTTTCATATTGTTTTAGCATATACAATATTTCATAAAAATATTTTTCAATGGAAGCACTAGTAGATAAATTTAATGGAGTCAAATTTCATATATGAAAAGTGAAGATTCCAATGCAATTGATGAATAAAAAATCTTTTGGGAATAGTTAGTGGCAAATAAAAATATCCTCAAATTCAAATCAAGTTGAGTTAACAACCTTTCACGGGAGGTTGGAGGCATTGGAGATAGGAGGTGTAAACACCAAAATTTGGTTTCACTACCCTTGATTTCCTGCATGCGCAATTTCCACCATGGTTCTAGCTAGAACCATTTAATTTAATTCACTTTCATTTATTTAATTATCCCATCACCTTTAAATATTAATTAATTCTTGTTAATTAACCTAAATTAGCTAATTACCTAATTAGCTTTCATATCTCCTAATTACTAATTACTAATTGCTTTCTTTGGGGATGATTTTATCCCTAACCACCTAAATCTACATCCCTACACTTTTTCTAGCTTTTATCCTACCCATCTTTATCTCCTATCTACCCATGACACTTCCCTAAACAACCCTTACCCACCTACATGCTTTAAAGCACTTATCCCAATCTCTAAAATCCCCATATCCTCAAGTAAATCAGTGATTTTACCATCTAAGGAATGGTTTCCCGTAGTTAACGCGGTGACCCAGTCAGTTGTTGTCAACCCTATTAAATTACATTCACCCCCTCTTCCTGAGGCATGCATGTAAATATCCAAGCTTTCTTGTGACTTGTGAACTTTTTCTCATGCCTGAGCATCCCTACAATAATTACAAACCTCTTGGAGATCCTTTCAACTTGCCTTGCATCACTCGTGAACATCCTTTGTGAGATTACCATCATTTTGTGTTGTTTTATTCATTTATTATCATATTATCATTGTCTTATTTGCACATCTAACTTCTTGTAGGTCCAGCTACTATCAGAATTCTACTCTCAAGCTGTTCTTCCAGCCATTTTTCTTGTAGGTATTCTTATTCAGCTCATTTTCCATCTTGGCCTTGCTTTGCACTATCTAGGTCGTCATCACTCACTACCCAGGTCACTGTCAACCCAGCCCTGTGTTATCCTTACTATATTTCTAGATCCTTTCTCAATGTCTCCTATACTTTGTTTCTATCTCTCATCCTTATATTTGTCTTCTTGCTTCTCTGTTGCACTAAATCTCTCTTGTCTGCACCCCAGTCACATCAACCTGAGTCTTGTTTTTCAACCAATCTATCTAAATCTCTTATTTTTTCCATCCCTTTTATCTCCCTGCCTCAAATATTCTTCTGCAGGTTATTTATCAAGCTTAGAATTCTCTTCTCTAGTTTGCATTCAGATAGTCCAGATCTACATTTTCAAGCTTGCTCTTCCATCCATCTACCTACTCATGTTTCCATCGACCTGGACCTCTACAGCTTGGTCACTGTCGACCCTTCCAGGTAACTTTATTTTATGTCAATTTAGATCAGATTTGTATGTGCCTTACATTTCTACATTTTCATTTTCTGTGTGCCTCAGATTCTGCATATTATCCTTGTTTATTATCATTTATTTTTATCATTATCTTATCAAACATGGGGGTTGACATCCGTCAAGGAAGTTAACGCTTCTTGGAGCCAACTTCATCAGGAAACCCCCCATCTATCATCTAATCCATTTTCATCTTAGTTGCCTTTGTTTTGTAGGTTCATCAGTTTTGCAGAGATCATTCACTTTTGCACCATATCCATCACATCACGCATTCGAGGTACCTTAAACCCTCACATTTTGAGTTATTTAATTTTATTTAGTACTAATTCATTAACTTGAAAAGGAAATAAAAAATTAGATCAACATTCTTTTGGCACATGCCCGGTGGGACCACCCTTTTAGGTGATTCCTTGCATTTCTTGTTATTTTCTACATGTCTTCTCTTCTACTAACACTGCAGGTAAAAGCTTCACTTTTTGCTTGTTTGTGTTGCACTTGATTGCTTGGATTTCTCTTCGCTTGCATCTTCTTGAAGATCAGATAAAAAGGAAAAGTGTTCTACAGGTATTCTCCTTTTTGTCTTATTTTCTCCTTTTTGCATCATATTTTCCCTTTCCTTGTGTGTGTTCTCATCAAACTTTCACATTTGGATTTGGATTAAAAAGAACCCTTTGCATCCTTGCTTGAAAACATAGCTTAAGTAGGGGTTAATTGGTTGCATCTCACATTCTATCACACACAACCAAATTCACACATCAATCTACACATCTAGACATCTTCCTACCAGGTGGACTGATTGGGATTTGATCACCCAACAGGAAATCCACCACAGTGTTCTGAGCCACATTAGAAATCCTACACAGACTCAGGCCTCACATACCTTTGGGTATATCAAGGACTCCCTAACCAAAACTACCTGAAACCATCCTTAGATGACCATTTCCTTAGGTACCTTTGTTATCCATTTTCCCTTTTTTTTCTCATATCTTCTAATTAATCATGTTAATAAAAAATTTGTTGCTTGATTTGTTTGTTAATAAAATTTCATAAAAAAATATTTTCCCATTTCATGCCTATTAATACCTCTTCTCAAACAATGCAATGCAATATAATATATCCAATGATATTCCTCCTCCAATGATCTTGAGATTCCAAATTGGATCTCTCAACCTTGTAAAGACCATGTCATCCAAATTGATCCCCCTTTTGAAACCAACTCTCCTATCTCTCATCAATCTATTTCCCCTCGACCGACCACACCTCCATCCCTACTCCTTTAGAAACTCTTGGGCCTCCTTCTAGCCCCATTTATGACTTCATATTTCACAGATCTCCCATGATCTCTCAATCTTATCAATCTACTCAATCAGTGGATCCTATTCCATCACCTCACCTCAAACCAACACTATCCCTACTTCATCTGATATTATCACTAGAATTCCTATCCAACCATCTCAATCTCCCAATACTCAACAATCAAATATCCCTATCTCACAACAGTCTATTCAATCTCAAAAATTACATCACATTCCTATCTCTCAACAACAGTCATTATCACAACCTATCCCATCCCATCACATTCCTATTCAATCTCCACCCTTTAATTATATCCCCTCTTATCAAACATTACATCCTTATCCATCCACTTCTCATGTTGTGCAACCACAACCATCTACCTCTTACATGACACTTTCACACAAAACTTTTAAACCATCTTCTAATTATACCCCCTTGGGGGAATCTTACAGTTCAATCTTTGATAAGTTGATGGCAGCTCACCTCCTCATACTTCCTCCCATCCATCCTATTGAAAACTTACACCCCAAACCCATTTGGTATCATGAGGGTCATTATTGTAAATATCATCGAGTCATAGGTCACGACATCAAAAAGTGTCGTTCTTTTAAAGATCATTCAACAACTTATAAATCAAGGGGATCTCTAGATAGAAAATCCTGCCTCATCTCGCAGCCAACCCCTTGACATCTTCAGACAACCCTTTCCTAATCCACCACCAAAAAATCAATTTCTACCTTCCACATCTTACACATCCAATCCTTATGCAATCAATACTATACATCAAACACCTCCATCCTTACCCATCTCATCTACCTCATCATTTATTCATACCTTAGACATTGTGCCTACAACTTCTACCACACCTATCACATTAACTTCCACCACTTTTCCTACATCTATATCTATTCCTACCTTTACCACATCCACATCAACTTTGACTATACCTACCACTTCATCCACATCTATCATACCTAACCTACATATCTAACCCCTTATCCACATCAACATCAAACACACCTACATCACATATCCTTAAACATCCCAATTGTACCTATCTCTCATCAATCCCAACTACCCCTATATCTACCCCATCATCAAATTCACTTAATCTACCTTAGACATCTTCATCACATATACCTACATCTTTTCCCATGGCCACATCACCTATTTTATCTCCCAATCTTCTACACTTAATCTTCCAACATCTACCATTTCCACATCTATACCCACTACCACACCAATCACATCTCTCGATTTTCAAACATATCAATGATACCCCTTGAAACATTTATGGAACAAGCATCCCCACCTAAGACAAACACAAAGGGTAATCATGTTTCCTCAACAAAGCTAACCACCCATTAACCAATCCAAAACCTACACAATCCACATCTCGCATAGACCTCATCAATCACATCATACAAACACCTCTTTCTCTATCACATCTATATGCACCATTGATCTTGCACCTTCATCTACTTCATCCCTTATCACATCCACTTCATCAGATTTGATCATACCTACTACTTCATCTACATCCATTCCACCCTTACCTATTATACCATCCATAGAATCAATCCCAATTCCTCTTTCTTCACTTCTACCCACACCAATCACATCAACTATCATGACTACATCAACTTCATCTTCTCCTCCTACATCTTTTTCATCATTTGAAAGTTTTTGAAAGCATTCCAACTCACCTTGACTTCAAATGATCCTCCCATTTCATCCTCACAATCAGACACTTCTACATATTCTTTAGACATTTCAAACAAAAATTACTTCCTCCACCAATACCAACCACACAACCTTTGGATCCTCCAGTTGAGATTATTGTCATCCCTGCCAAGGGTAAATCCTCTCGATCAAAATCTAAGACTCTTGGTAAACATCCCCAAAGGTCTCTCATGTATCCTCGTAAGAAGTTAGGTCTTCCCTCTTCTCAGCAATCCAATATTACAACATCCATCCTAGGAGCACCCCCATCTATTTTAGGGCCAGGCCCTTCATCTAAGACATCTCCCAATGATCAATCCAAATCCAAACAATCTAATCCTCCTCCCAAATTTGATTCATCTTCTAAGACATCTAATTTACCCATCCAATCTACATCCACTCCTTCCCCTAAATCCAAGTCAAAATATCCTACCAAAACCTCATAAGAGTAAAATCTCCACTACTTCAATCGGGTCTTACACAGATATCCTTAGACATTTAATCTAAACATCTTCCATCACACTTCCTCCCTATTAAATATTTTGATCCTCATAGTAAGAAACCATCATGGTTTGATTCCAAATCACGTTTGCACTTATCATCATACCCCGGTCATGACACTGAGCATTGTAAGGCCCTTCAAACTATTGTCCATGATTTTATTGAGAAAGATGACTTCCTCATTTAAGAGAATCCATCCTTCTATCATTCATCCACAACCAATCCAATTACTATTTCTACATCTTCATCCATCAAGTCACCTCCTCAAGAAGGTCCTCCCTTGTTCATATACATTGTTTGCTTTCCAATCATCCTTATGATCCTTTGCTATCCAATCCAAATCCAAGGTTATCATTGATATTCCTTCTAAAAATCCCATCCAAACTTCTTCATCCACTATGCTCATCCACATCTAAGTTACCCAATCTGATATATTTTCTTTCATTAGGGGGGCATTCCTCCCCTTATTGATTTTATCATCTCACATCCTTATCCACATCAATTCATCCCCATCATCAAATATCTCCCTTGACATTGGGGGACTTCATTCTAGGATTGGTTCGCTTTCATGAATAATTCCTTTCCATCCTTGACATTTGTCTTGTTTACCTCATTTTATCTTATCTAGTTTATCTATCTATCATATCTTCATCCTAAGCCTACTTTTTGGCCATATTCTCATCTCCTGAGATGCATATTTCTCATCTTACTCATTTTTGAGGTGCTGCACATATTTTTCATCTTATCTAACCCATCTCATCTAGTCTTACCATTCTTATCCATCCAAGTCCACTTTGTCCATTATTTGTCTCTTTTAGGGGACATCTTATCTCATCCTAATTCCACCTTTGTGGCCATATTTGTGCCTCTTTTGGGTACCATATTTTTCATTAAATTCCACCTTTGTGGCCATATTTGTGCCTCTTTTGGGGGCATCTTTTTCATCAAAGTCCACCTTTGTGGCCATATTTGTGCCTCTTTTGGGGAACCATATTTTTCATCCAAAGTCCACCTTTGTGGCCATATTTGTGCCTCTTTTGGGGCACCATATTTTTCATTCAAAGTCCACCTTTTTGGCCATATTTGTGCCTCTTTTGGGGTGACCATATTTTTCATTCAAAGTCCACCTTTGTGGCCATATTTGTGCCTCATTTTGGGGCACCATATTTTTCATCCTAAATCCACCTTTGTGGCCATATTTGTGCCTCTTTTGGGGCACCATATTTTCATCCTAAAGTCCCAATTTTGTGGCCATTTTCTCATCTCCCAAGGGATGCATATTTTTCTCACTTCCTTACTTTTGAAAGGTAGCGCATAGTTTCCATCTCCTCTCATCTTATATATCCCATCTTCATCTTGAAAATTACTCTCAGGGACACATACTTTTCCATACATTCCTCACTTTTGAAAAGGTAGCACATAGTTTACCCTTCTCTCATCTATCTCATCCAATTTATCATCTTGTAGCTCATCCTAAGTCCCCTCTTGTGGCCATTTCCTTGTCTCATTAGGGATGCATATTTTCTTCGCTTCCTCAAGAGGTAGCACATAGTGTTTTATCTCATCTATCTCATTGTATCCCATATTTTGAAAGCTATCAGTTTTATCTTATCGTGAATTTAAATTCGGTAACCTTATCCTACTCTAGAAAGGATCCAACATGGAAATTTTTCCCTTAACCTGATTGGACCATACACATAAGTATGGGTCAGGAGCCTATCGTTTGGCCTCCATTGATGGATAAACTGGAAGTAGAAACCGCTTAACTCCATTGCACTTGTGACCATTCTATTGTTAGCATGTCTAAAAGTGAGCACTTAGACATATCCTTAGATCATCCCTCCATCTTTAGCCTCTTCAATCTATCATTGTAATGATTTGGGACTATGTGGTCTACCGTTACTTTCCTCAGCATGACCTTAAATATGGGCACCATGAATCTTCCCATAGCATTTCCTATATGGATAGGTTATACCTTCTTGGTGAGAACTCTGCAATCATTACATCCATCTCCATCTTATCTACCTATTATAACCACACTCAGGGTCCACAGGGTGTCTCTTGCATGTTCATCGTCCCCCCTAGGTGGTCTACCTAGCTATTCCCAGCTCTCCCTCATGTTAAAATCAAGGTTCATGGATGCTTCTATCAAAGTCAAAGCTATCAAAAATAGACTGCTCCCTCGAAGGATAAATGTTCATATCAAGAAAAAAAACATCATCAAATCAAGTAAAGTAAATAGACCAATCCCTTGAAGGATGGCTATCAAGTAGACCATGCCCTTAAAGGATGACTACTCTTTTGTACATTGGCATTGAAGGCTTCCTGCTTTCATCAGCCTTCCATTTTATCAGCATCCTAAGAAATCTTCCTACATTGATCATTTTTCTTCTAGCAAACTTCCCGCATTGGTCAGCTTTCTCTTGTAAACTTTTTGCATTGATCAGTTTTCTCTTTCCCCTTCCCAGAGGTGGGGCATATATTTAGGGAACACCATTTATGGAGAGACCTCTTGCATACAAGTTACATCAAAAATCCCTTTTTCGTGTCGATATTAGGTTTATGAGTTCCTTTCATCCATAATTCCCTCGTGATCTTCGATATAACTAATTATCGTTGGCTATGTGTTAACACTTTTTTTAGTCGCATGTGCCTTACATTACTTGTATCCCCTTCTTGTTTATCTCCAATGCGTTCGGTGGCATTTTTTCCCCCATGCGCTCCCTGATATGGCATAGCATCATTTGTACCCTTTGGTCATATATAGTTTAATCAATATCTATTATCTGATCTCATCTTATCTCTATCATCCATCATCTTATTCCACCCTATCTATTTCATATAACTTTATCTATCTCATCAAATCTTATCCAATCTACCGCATCTCAAATTCCACCTTTCTGGCCATAATTACTCCACATTGGGGAATTTTATATCATCACTTTTTTGTATTTTTCCTTTTCAGCCATTATCGTGCCCTTTGTTAAGGCACCATTATTTCCATCCTCATCCTTTGTAGACACATACCCTTTCATTCAATTCCTTGTGTATGAAGGATTTCGTATTATTTTCACATTTGGTTGTGCATAGTTTGATGTTTTCCTATGACCCACTGGTCCTCATGGATCATATCCATTTGAGAGGTTTCCCATTGGATTCACATTTTGTAGTAATTTTCACCCACTCGTTGGTCTATAGAGCATTATAGTCGTCTCCATTGAGACCTTCCTTTGTTCCCTACCGACATGATATCGGAATCACTGCCATAGGTTTTACTGTTGTGTAAACCATTCTTGCTTGGGGCATCTTGCCTTGCTTTATCATTTTACCCATCTTTTTTCTCCTGCCCACCCTTTAACATCTACCTCTTTCAAACTCGTCATTGATTCCCCTTTGTGTTATCAATCCCTCATTTAAGGGGGAGCTCATCATAAACCTTTCGTTAACATTTATCCTACTCTTTATCTCTCATCGTCTTTGGCTCATGGCTTGCTAGCACAAACCACTCAACAAAAAGGGACAAATGCAGACACCAAAACTTGGTTTCACTACCCTTGATTTCCTACAAGCACATTTTCCACCATGGTTCTAGCTAGACCCATTTAATTCAATTTAATTTAATTTAATTTAATGAAAATCTATTATCTCGTCACCTTTAAATATTAATTAATTCTTGTTAATTGGCCTAAATTGGCTAATTACCTCTAATTAGCTTTCTTTGGGATGTTTTTATCCCTAACCACCTAAATCTACACCCATATGCCTTTTATCCTACCCATCTTTATCTCCTATCTACCCATGACACTTACCTAAAAAACCCTTACCCGCCAAAATGCTTTAAATCATTTATCCCAATCCATAAAGCCTCATATCCTGGGTAAATCAATGACTTTACCATCTAAATAACATTACCCGCAATCGGTGGCAACCCAGCTCAGTTGTTGTCAACCCTATTAAATTACATTCACCCCCTCTTCCCGAGGCATGCATGCAAATATTTGAGATTTCTTGCAACTTGTGAACTTTTTCTCGTGCCTAAGCATCTATGCAACAGTTACAAACCTCTTAGAGATCCTTTCAACTTACCTTACATCACTCGTTCCATCCTTTGTGAGATTATCATCATTTTGTGTTGTTTTATTCAGTTATTATCATATTATCGTTGTATTGTTTACATCTAAATTCTTGCAGGTCCAGCTACTATCAGAATTCTACTTTCAGTATGTTCTTCCAGTTGTTTTTCTTGTAGGTCTTCTTATTCACCTCATTTTCCATCCAACCTTGCTTTGCATTGTCCAGGTCGTCATCGCTCTGCCCAAGTTGCCATCAACCTAGCCCTGTGTTATCACTTACTCTATCTCCATATGCTTCTCAATGTGTGTTTTTACTCTGCTTATATCTCCAATCCTCATATATGTCTTCATGTTGCTCTATTGTACTAAATCTATCTTGTCTGCATTACAGTCGTCGCTGACCCAAGTCCTATTTTGCACCCAATCTATCCAAATATCTATTTTCTACCACCCATTGGTCTCCCTGCCTCATATATTCTTCTACAGGTCATTTCCAACATTCTCAGACTATTGTGATCTCCACATTTACACTCATATCCTTACAAATATGCATTTTCAGAATTTTTTTCAGCTTTATCTGCTTCAATCGCCGTCAACTGGCCCTCTGCAGCCTTGGTCACCATTGAACCTGCCAGGTAACTTTATTTTATGTCAATTTAGATCAAATTTGTATGTGCCTTTTATTTCTACATTTAATCATTTTTATTATCATTAGTTTTATCATATCTTATCAGGCACGGAGGTTGACATCCACTAAGGAAGTTAACGCTTTCTTCAGCAAAATTCATCAGGAAACCCCCCCATATACCATCTAATCCATTTTCTTTCAATTCTAACTTATTTTGTAGGTTCACCAAGCTTACTACGAGATCAGTCACTTTTCACCTATCCATTTGCATCCATCACGCATTCGAGGTACATTAAACCCTCCATGTTCTAGGTTTTTTTTTATTTCTTTAGTATATACTTCACTAATATGAACACGAACGAGAAAATTAGATCAACAGGAGGTCAATCAGCCACCTCTCATCAGTCACCTATTACATGGATGTATCAAAGGTTTGGTGGCACATTTTTTGTGTGTTTACTTTCTATTGTCTGTGGTATGTTTTTTCGTTGTGTTTGGTATGTTTTTCCATTGTGTTTTCAGAGTTCATGTTTTAGTATGAGTTGTAGTGTTCAGTGTTGTGAAGATATGTTAGTTTTCCTATGTCATCTCCAGAGGAAAGATGTGATGAGAGCTGATGCATATAATTGGCACATTGTGATGTGGTTGTTGGTAAATACACGAAAACCATCACTTTGTGGTTTGTGGTAAACCACTAGAAAACCACCATACTCTTGGTTTTTTGTCAGCCAAAAGAAAACCATTTCTACCTTGGTTTGTGACTAGCCAATTGAACATCACCTTACTCTTGGTTTTTGGTTATCCAAAATAAAATCATTCTTCCTTGGTTTTTGATCAGCCAATCTAAAATCACCAAATCATGAAAGCAGGTGCATGTACAGGTTTGATGTGTTCCCCATGTTCACACTAAGGGGGGAATGTTAGGAAAACTATGGTTAGTGTTTCACATTATGTTTTATATTTACTTATGGTAAATATATGTGAAGGTTAGTAAGTTAGTAAATGTAAAAAGGGTTGTTTACGATTTTTTACATAAATAACTATGATTTGTTTTATTGTATTATTTGTAAGGAGTGGTTGAAACCATCAGTATGGTTTCAACATAAAGACAAAATATTTGTTACTCCTATTTTGGAGTTAAAGCTTCATATATAGAGAGAGCTTATTTCTATTTAAATCAATGAACGAGAATATTATGAGTATGGTTTATTGTTAGTAAATTATTGTTTCTTTCTGTGATCTTTCTGCAACTCCATTTGGATCATCCTCCACACCATTTTCCATCTTATGTGCGATATTAAAAAAATCTTATTCACCTCTAAACATCTCTCCAAGGCTCACTGTTTATAGCTAAAAAAGCACGTAGACACTCTTGTACTAGGGTCTGAGATGTTGGAAATTTTGAATGTGTGTATCCCCTTCTAATAGTGTAATCTTATGGTTTTTGAATGAACTACTACTTCATCGTGCATATCCATCGTGATCTCTTTACCCTTGTTTCGCGATCTTGTCACTTTTTTGATTAACTAGGTGGTGATATGCATTCTTCTTTCCACGAATTAAAATTAGTCCTCATAGACCCTTAATACCAACCATTGAAAAAATCACATGTTTTTTCTAAACAAGGGAAACTCAAATAAGTACAACATGCCAACAATTTTCAACATCTTACAGACCTTGTCAGCAATTGCAATTTTGGCCTTCCTCTGTGTGCTGCCTTGTTTACACCAAGGTATCATTCCTGATATCTCCTTCATGCCCTGGAGCAAGATGATTATACTCACTTATCTTGCACTTTCACACCTTCAAATCTCATTCCTTTCCAATGATGACCTCTTGTGGATATTGCATTTAAGAGAACCATTCATCTAGGGACTCCTCCCCTGTCTTCTTTCCTTTAGTCTCCTTTCGTATTGGTGTCATTGATCAATTTTACACCCTGAATATGAAATAAACCTACAAAATGCATTCCCTAGGTATGACAACCCTTATTTTTCTTATGATCTCAATTCCTTACTACTTGTCTTTACCGAAAAATTTTCTCCTTAATCATAATATTTTCTTCTGACCCATTATGCCCTAGCTCTGCAATTTACCCCATGACCAACCCTATAACACAACCCTCTTTGCACCTCTCAAACTTCACACTTCAACCATCCAAATTCGTCCTCAACTACAACTGTGTTATTTGAAACTTCAAACCCTCCAATTGTAAGGAGTTCATGGTCTTTGGTTACTAGATTCGCGGTTGTCGTAGATTGTCCATGCTTAAGTTCACCAAATCACACAAATAACACAAGAGCTCTTTAATTCACAAGTGAAAAATACAACCAACGTTTTCCCCTTTATATAACTTATTACTTTTGGGGTACATTTAATGTTCCACCGTACATGATATTTTAATGCGGTTAATTTCACTTTCCCACTTTTTTCACTAAGTATGGGTCTTATAGGTCTCCTCTTCGTGCGTGACATGCATAAACTTCTGGTGCACAACTACTTTCCTAGGCTACATATCTCCTTTTGTGCACCTTCCTGTGTCACACCTTTCCTTCCTATGTGCCACATATTGAGTAGATTTATTTTCGCAATGCCTACCTCCCATTATCTTACCCGTTATATCAATAGATTATATTATTTTCATCATTTCCAAGTTTCCTTGTACACCATTGAGCAAAATAGTCCACCATTTAGAATTAGCACCATTGTTTCATTCACCATCAGCTTATGTTACCCCATACTAAAGGGATTCACTATCCTCTATACATCAAAATTCAAAAATAGATCAGCTCCCGCACGTGAATTTGCTTATTTAAAAAATCAACAAAAGAAAACTTGAAAAAGAAAAATTAAGCTAAATGGAAATATTACTTTATTATAAAAGTAATATAAAAGAACCTTATTTATAGTAAGGATTTAACCTACTTCCATTGAAGTAACCACGTAACATTGTTCCATCAAGTGCCTATAACTAACATGCACCAGATTCCAAAATCTTGGTTACTCTGAATGGTCTCAACCGGTGTACCTTCATTTTTCCTAGGTGGCATGCAAAATTTGAGTCATAGAGATGTACCAGTCCACCAACTAAAAAATACTTATTCTGAATATGCCTATCATACCAAGCCTTTTGGCATACCTTCTATGTATTTTAGCTCCATCTTGCAATGGCGCGTAGTTCATCCAATTGCATCAACCCTTCAATGTGCCCTTTTAATGCCTGGTCATCCGCAAGTCCTCTTGCATGCGTAATACATAAGGAAGGTAACATAAATTCAATATGCAACTCTTCTTCAGCACCAAATACCAATTGAAAGGGTGTTCCTTTATTTAACCTCTTATAAGTAGTTTTATACACCCAAAGTACAATTGAAACTTTTTCATCCCAATATTTCCTACCAACATCACAAATCTTTGTGAAATTTTGGCTCAAAATTTTACTGAAGGCCTCTACTGTCCCATTAGCCTATGGGTGATAAGCAGTTGTCTTATGATGTGCCACCATGAATTTTGCTAATAATAACCTGATGGTATCATTAAGGAAATGAGTACCCCTATCACTTGTTAGGATTAATGGGCAACCATACTTGTTTATAATATTTTCCCATAGACAGTACACAGTTGTACAATCCTTGGTAGGCACAACTTCTACTTATTGTGTCAAATAATCAGTACAAGTGATAATATACTATGTGTCATTTCATTGTGTAGCTAGCACAATTGGCTCAATAAAGTCAATGGCATGTTTTTCAAAAGTTTTTATAGATGAAATGGGGTGCAACAACATATCATCTCTCTGTCCTTTCTTACCAATCCTCTAACAATGGTCACAAGCCCTTACAAAACCCCCAGTATCCTTATAAATGGTCTCCCACTAAAGTTTGGTTACAAGTATCTTGCGCATGGTGGCTTCTCCAGCATAGTGTCCTCCAACAATACCACCATTCACCTCTTTTATAATTTTTGTGTGTTTATTCTCCAAGACGCATATACGTAGTACTTCATTATGGCTAATTTTGTAAAGGTCTCCCCCAACTAGTTGATAAGGCACATCACCTATAGCTAATTGTTTCTTTTCCATAGTCTTCATCCATTGAGGCACAATACCATACGTAAAAATATGGTTATGTATTCTAAATCTATGGGCACACGTTGCAACCTAAAAAACTAAGCATCTGGCATGGTAAGTTCAAAACTTTGTGCATCCTCCCCAAAATTTATTCCTGAAAGGTGATCAAGTCCTAGATTGATCTTACCAAGTTATACTATCATTGAAAAATAAAACTCCTAGAATAACAAAATCCATCTGCAAATCCAACCTTATAACACATGCTTATTGACCAAGTATTTTAGATCCATATGGTCAGTATAAAATATAAAAAGAGTATCCAAAAGATATTGCCTAAACTTAGGGAGCACATACACCATGGATAAAGCTTCATGCTCAGTAATTGTATTGTTTTTTTCCGCATGTGTTAGCTTTATGCCTACAAAGAAAATAGGATGATAAATATTTCCATCACTAGGTTGTGCTAACATAGCTCCAATTGCAGTTCCTGGGGTATCCACATGAACGTGAAAGGGAAAATTCCATGTAGGGAAATTAAGAATAAATTCAGTGGTCAATTTCTCCTTCAATTGTTCAAAATCTTGTCATTGTGCATCCTTCCAATAAAACTTCCCCTTAGCTTTCAAGAGCTTCTCTAGTGGCACAACTATCTTGGCATATCCCTGGATGAATTTCCAGTAGTAACTTGTATGACCAAGGAACCCGTGCACCTCACTTTGATTAGTGGGTTCTTCTAACCCTAATATAATTGTTATCTTGGCAAGATCAAGTAAAAGACCCTCTTTGTAAATAACATTCCCCAATAAGGTTCTAGAAGGTGTTATAAATATTCACTTCTTAATATTCAAAGAGATACTTATCTATCTACATCTCTCAAACACGATTCTTAAACAATCACAATGATCCTCGACTGGACCATATATTGTCCAGTCGTCAAGATATACCTGTAGAAATTGATGATTGAAATCCTCAAAATCATATACAACAATGTGTGTGAATATTGTTGGTGTATTTTTTAGTCCAAAAGGCATTACTGTACAGGTAAAACAACCCCACTATGTATAAAATGTAGTCTTGGCTTGATATTCTTGTGCAATACGAACATGATGATATCCCGAGAAACCATCTATAAAGGAGTATATTTCACAGCCTCATACACCCTCAAGAATTTCTTTGGTAAATGGTGTAGGGAATGTATCAAGGACACAAGAAGCATTAAACATCATGTAGTCTACACAAATTTTGATACTGCCATATTTTTATACTAATAGCCATAGGGCTAATCCATTCAAATTTTTCTATAGGCTCAATAATACCATCTTGTAGCATCTTATTAATATCATCTTTAAACTTGACACCTAAATTGGGATTCATCTGATATGGTCTTTTTCAAACTAGTCACACACCATTTTTTAGCTTGATATTCATCTCTCCTAGAAAAATATGGACACCTTTCAGTTCATGGTAGCCCTAGGAAAGAGATCCTAAAATCCATGCAAAAACTTAACAATCTTGGTAACTTTACCCTCGGAGTAGTAATCTCCAATGATTGCTTCCTTTTGTGTATCTTTTATCCCAATTTTTACTTTCTTGGTCTTCAACGACAAGTGATACGTGCATGCATGTTCATCTATCTTATCTAATACCTCACACTCGCCCTTAGTATGCTCTATTCTCAAGTATTCAACTTCATCATCATCAATTAAGTACACAAACTTGCCCTTTTATTTTTCTTTTCAAGCACGCTCTAAGAGATGTTCATCAGAGTCTAACCAAACACGATCATTGGTGCACTCATCCAGAATAGTCTCATCATGTAATTGGGTCACAAGTGCCTCTTTTTTTACGTTATCCCCTAGAGTGATACACTTCATCAACTGCAAGGCATCATGGATAGGGGGTTTATATGAAAAATAATCAAAGATACGCATGATACTTAAGGCCATTTTTTTCCAATCTGTAGTATCCCACTTCAGCTCACCATGAATATACCATGTGTGTGCATACCCACACAAAGTTGAATAAAACTTGTGTACCCATAAGGATTGCATAAGCATGTTAGTTCCCTCAAGCCAATTATTATCATATCTTTGTATGTGAGTCATGTGATATGCTTTCCCATTATAGTTTGGTGTTTTCAAATAAAGATTAGTCTTAACAAATCAAGTTAAGAAAGCAACTCTGATTATTCTTAATAGCCCACCATCTTATCGTCGTTCCTCTTAGCGAATACACCAACATATTTCTTCTATCTCCTTCATCACACAGTTGTTCTTCCATGGCATGCAAGAATTTTTTAGGATTTTCGTCTCCAATATACTTTAGAATTATAGTCCTTCCCAACCGTTGAACTGTTTGTGGCCTAATTACCCTAGTTACTCTCCCGTGAAATTTGCAGTCAACCATCTTATAAGTCCCATGTGCCAAGTTATTGCATGCAATGTTAGCAGTTTCACTAACTGATTGCACTTCACCCCGTTTTAGCATTCCTTCCTTTGTAGGCTCATTCCTTTCTGGATCACACACAGTCTGAGCATAGATCATATCCAAATCTTCCTTAGTTATTGAATTTGTATAGCACACAATTTGAGTACCATCAATTGGAATGACCATGCACTCATCCTCATTTTCAAAGCTGATATTATTTTTATTGAAATGTAGATCTACATTATTGGTTTAGCACCAAGGCCATCCAAGTAAATTAGGGAAATTATAAACCTTTGTTAATTCTAAAACCTTAAAATCACCTTTAATTTTTTCCCCTGTATAGTAATGCTTGCATATTTTAAGACCCCGATCGGCAGTGCCCTTGTCTTATTAGCCATATAAAGCACACTAGAAGAAGTTAGTAGTGGTGGCCTACTTCCTATTTCATGCATCAAGATTCAGAACATTTACCTCTATATTAGTTTCAATCAGGATGTTGCTCGTCAGCTAGCCATCAATGACTACATCCAAGGTGATCTCTTTATCGTATTCATGGTTTTGAGATGGAATATTTGCATGCAATATCTATCTATCCCTATCCTTTTCCATGCAAGGAACCTTATCACGTAACCATTATCCTAATATGGGTATGATGTTATTTGTTTTAAGCATTTGACATAATTCCTTGAATTCATCAATATCTCTATTAGGTATTTCTATATGTTTCATGTGTTTCCTATCCCATGCTTGTTATTTTAAGCACAATATCTCCCTGCAAATATCTTATTAGACCCATGGTCCTTGGAAAACCTCCTTCTGGTGATCGGTCATCAGGGATACCTTTGCGCACATCTTATACTTAGTCAATTTATCTGCTCAACATTCGAAATATTCTAATTTTACATCCCCGCATACTTAATCTCACATATAGATTTCTAGGTTGTAAAAATTTGGTGTGAAAACTATTTTTATCTATTCCCTTAACCTAGTTTGGGTTTAGATTGTTTACCCTAACTAGGGCTTTTTTTTTTTGCAAACCCCTAATTAACCTAGGGTTTCCCACTCAGCATTGATTGTATGTTGTTGCATATAGGGATAGCTTTGATTTGTATAGTTTTAGATTGTGTAAGGCCCTCACTTCAATGAAATCATATCAATCTATTCTCCCTTCAAAAAAATCCATGTCTTTTATGGGGATCACAAGTAAATCTCTATCCATGTCACACCTTGGTGTTGTTTATGGTAACAACTTACAAATCGAAGTTATCCCTATGGTTACCCACTGGGAGTCAAGGTTTAAAATACTTTTTCTCTCATGTTTACTCCCAAGTCTTTCTCTCATGGATCTTTCTATGATTACTTTAGTACTCATAACCAAATTAATTCTCACCCTTTATATTCTTGTGAGGGTCTTTCTGAAGCTTGGGGGTTGGATTAAAAGTTATCACTATGAGCCTATCTCATAATCTGAGTTAGAGGTACTTTATACAGCTCCTTCCATGAAGTTTTTAGTTACTCATGACCAAGTATTTGAGCATAGCCTTACCAATATCAATGAGACATGTTATGATGATTTTATTTTGAGCTTCAAATATTTATCTTGATGATTGGGATAGTGATTGTGAGAATGTTTTACTCAAATTGATAATTTTTACCCTTGACCATATTTCTAATAAGGGACAATGTGGATGATTTTAATAATGTGGTAATTACTAGTGGCATAGCACATAATACTTGTGAATGGGATTTTATCTCTTCTTCTACTTTTGTATACAACTAATGATGAAATTGAGTCCTCTTCTTATGAAGATGATATTTCACATGATTGGTGTATTCTTTTGATTAATGCAAATAATTAATGGTGTTTCTTCCTCCTATGACAATAACATGGAAAATGATATTGATGATGAATTTTCTATTCCCTCTTCTCCTCTAGATGATGAATAAAATGCAAGTATTCTTATTCCCAATTATAATTATATGCCTGATTCTATTGTTCCTCTTCTTAATGAGTGTAACAATGATATACACACATGTGTTTATCCTCTTCCTAATGAATGTAGCAATGGTATCCCTACAAACATTGTTTCCTTTCCTCATGAATGCAAAAATTATATTCTTACTTGTGTCTCTGCACATCTCGTTATAAATGATAATGTGGAAATTTCTAGTGTAAAATGTATGCATCTTAAGGAAATTTAATATGTCAATGTAGGTTCCCCTACTCTTACTACTATTGAAACCAAATACTATGCCTTTTACAATGCTCATTGGAAATGAAATTAAACTTGCCTCATGAGGATGTCTCTTTAGATCCACAAATTTGATGCCAAAAATATAGTTCCTAATACTCTACCCTTGGTTCATGCTCATGCTCATAGAAATGATTTGTTTGCTCCTATTTCCCATTCGTGGAATAGTATTCCTATGGTTACCCTTAATGGTAAAGTATAACTTCTCAATGAGCCTCTTTATACCTATTTTATCCTTCCTCGAGAGGTTATTTCTTTGATGCATGTTGTAGATGCCTTACAACACAAAATGCACACCTTATATAGTAAATCCTACAACGCTTGGATTTATTCTAATGATATTTATTGAAATCCAATAAGGAATAACATATTCTAATATGCCTTGTCTGCAGACTTTGTCATATCTAATTTTTAATTGTTTTTAAAGGACTATTGATCATTATCCTACACCTTAAGATCTACAAACTTGTTATGACTTCCTATAATAATGATCAATTGCTATAAAAATCCTTCCCTAAAATCCTTATAGGTATTGCGACACATTGGTTTAATTACATCCCTGGTGGATCCTTGGACATCTTTTTAGAGCTCAAAGAATCCTTCCTTATTCGCTTTATTGGTAACAAATCCCCTAACGTAACTCATGAACATAATTTTCTTCATTGTGTCAAGGTAAATATAAATTGGTTTCTAATTATTTTTTATGCTTTAAGGTGAGTGTGCAAAACTTAACAATTAAACCCATTGATTTAGAAGTAGAATTTATCTTTTTTCACGACCCCCATTTTCCTCTTAAAGAGAAATTACTTTATAACACATGTGATGCTTTTATTGATATATTGTTTATGTGTTACGGATTTGGAGGAAGATCTTGCTCCCCCATGTGTCTCCACACGCTCACATGTTGATATTCCTACCCCTACTTTGGAACCCAATATTACTATTATGAGTGACTCATCTTCTACTATGAGATAAGTCAAGGCTCTACATCATGGTAATACTTCATATCATATTATGGATAAACCTAAATCTCCTTTGATTCACTCCTCTTGCACCTAAGGAAAAACCATTATGCTTTGAAAGGTTTCTTGATTGTCCACGTGCCCTTTTCTCAACCTATTTGATAAACACTTAACTCGATTATTATCTAAAGATCATCACCCTCCTCGTCGACTTGTGCATTAAATAAGCTGACCTTTTTGTAACTTTCACTACAATAATAGAAATCACAACAATGGTTTTTAGGAATTGGGTCATAAATTTACACTAACTTGAATAAAAATGGTTTGTTACTTTTGATACAAAATATTCAAATAAATATCCTTCTCATGCTTTGAGGAATTGATCCACGGAGGTTGTGATCACCCATGATACTCCTCCTTAGGATGTGTTGGTTTCTCAATATCCTACAATAGATGTCTCTTGGAGTGGATCTTCTCCTAATCAATCATCACAAAACATAAATACAAGTGGTTTATAGAAGACAAGAATGTTTGTTACAAGATAAAAAAAATATTATAATCAATAATACATATGCATTTGTGTTGCTAAGTAATCCATATACACAATCAATTAATAAGCAACAACTAATTCACAAGAGTTCATCCTTAGATCTTGGAGTGACCAAACATCTTTTGTTTGGATAGCTTATCCATCACACCACATAGTTTTTATTAATTGAATTTTTTATTAATCACCATCAATTACATTTTTATTATTTGTTACAAATTTAGAAAAATAACAAATTAAAATGTGTAAAACAAAAAAAAAATGAAATTAAAATATGATTATGAAAAACACACCAATAACTACATCAATATACAATTCATAGTGAGACTCCAAATACTTTATGTCATCATCTTTTAATATGGCTTTTGTTGTGATAGGATTCACATCTTTCTGTGGTAGTCCTGTCAAATGCTAAATGTCTTCAAGGGACGTTCCAAAGGATAGTGTGTGGGAGGGGATTTGAATGTGAAAATTACCCAAGGCACTATCATAATTAGTCAACATGTAGTTGAGGTTTTTTGTGTTTATTGAAAAATGAGGCATGTAGACTAGCTCCGTAAAACTTTTTGCTTCAATCCACCATGAAAAATAATTGGGATCTAAGAGAAGCCTGTGGAGTTAGGGAAGACAAAGTTATTGTATACAAATTTACATATATAAATAGTTGGGGTTGAATTTGGTTTCATTTAACGAGGCATTTTTATTACAACAAAATCATCGATGGTCAAATGCATGGGTTTGGGTTTAGGTTAAGAGTTCAATTTGGGGGGTTGAGAGGTTTTTTTTCTAATGCAAGCAGTGTAATTGGTATGGTTATAATTTTGTAGGTTGTTGTCGATTAAGTGATTGTAAAAAGTGAAAATAACAATGCTCATCCTCTCTATATAAAGAGATATTTAGACACATGGTGGTTGTTGATTGGTTAATCAATAGGGTTTTGTTCATATCATACTATTGGTCAATATTATTTTTTGATGCTATTGCCCTACAACATCATCGATGTTACCAGTCGACAACATTCTTAATGCTTTCAACCAATAGTATGTTTTGCTTCTACTGGGCGATAGCATTTTTCAAGGTTACCGGTAGGAAACATCAATGATGTTACTATTCGGTAGCATTTTTTGATGCCACCAGTCAGAAGTATAAAGGATTCTACTGATCGGTAGCATCCTTTATGTTTTTGACTAGTAGCATAAATAATACTACCAACTAACAACATCCTAGGTGCTACCGGCCGACAACATTAATGATGCTACCATCCAATAATATTATTTATTGTTACCAATCGGCAACTTCTTTATTTCTATCAACTGACAATTGTTACCAGCTAGTAGTATTTTTAAAGTTGTCATCCAATAGCAACCATTTCCAAATTTAACAACCCCGTGAAATGAATTTTCCTGTGATTCTCCATAATTTTGAAAGTGTTTTTGAATATTCTTAAAAGAGTTTCTACAAGGTTATTTTTTAGGGGGCTTAAAATTTACCCTGATGAAGAGGCTATGGATGATGTAGAAGGAGAGGAAAAGGATTAAGAGGAATAATTAAAGGATAAGTTTTCAGATAATATATCTCCAAAGAATGAATCTTTAATATTTCATTTATAAGGGTGCATTCAAAGGAAGAAGGTATTTTTTTCAATAAACCCTAACAACAAGTATAACTTCAACAATAAATACATATCTCAACATCTACATGTTCAAATACAAATATAAAGGAAGCTCAAGTAGATAGTAAGAGGATTCAAGTTTTTAAAGATTTTAAACTCTCTATGGAGAAATTTGTTTTGCATTCAGATTTTTATGTCATGGATAAGGATGGTTTAGATGTTGTTATCAAGTATGCTTGATTAGAGACCTTCTAAACAATATACATTTATGTGCAAAATAAGTTCATGAAGATCTGGTACAAGAAAAATAAGCTCATCTTATAGGATATCACATTAATTGAATAACAAAGAAAGGTCAAGGTTGAAGATGAGGATTAATCTAAAAATGATGAATAAAAAAATTGAGAAGGATTAGAAGAATAACAAGAAGAATTAAAAAAAAAATGAAGATAATAATTCATCTACACCAAATATAAAGGGACTAGAAGTTGAGAAGGTGGAAGAGGAAAATAAAGTAGAAGAAAAAGATGTGGATCCCAAAGTTACCACATATAGATAACTACATCATCATAAGAGGAAATAATAATGGATGAATATTAGGTAACATCAAAGTAGAAACCAATATGGCTATCTAGGGAATTGGTGGAAAAATTACTTTGGTTATACATGAAATCACATGAATAATCATAATGGTTATGCATGGAAGCTAAAGAGGAACAACCATGGTTATGGTGATTTAATATAATTTGAATTAAATCTTATTTTAGAGTAAATTATTATAATAAATGATATTCAAATGATTAAATACAGTAATGTGCAAGCACTAAGCAATCAATAATGTAAAACCCTAAGAAAATGAGAGAGGGGTGATGACTTAGCTGATTTCGTGTAACTTGGGAGTGATCAGGACTATGTATCTATTGGAACAAGGTGGAAACAACATCACAAAGGCTTGATGAGGGTTCAGAACCCTAAGAATGTATATGAAAGAAGTGTGCATAGGAGGATAGGACCACCCCAGGAACTAATGACTGATTTGGGTGCACCTGTGTCTACTCAAATTCTTGGAATCTGGTCTTTTCTGGGTTTGAAATTATTAGTTTGTTACTCACTTTTTGTTGCTCTGGTTTCGCTATTAGGTCACCATTTTCACTTGTAACCTACAAAACAAATGGATACCTTACACATGCCCAAAAACCACATCAAACATAATAAAAAATATGTAGAATGTGGAGTTAGATTGACCCCGACGGTCACCATAAGAATGAACTTGTGACCGAGCGTTGCACTACATCTTAGGCTCCATGTATTTCTTTGTGTGTGTGTGTATCTGTGTCCTTGGTTACCCTTATGCAAGTTACACAATGATAGCGGGATAGATCTAGATCCATCCTAAGTGTACAAAATGTGTGTGATGGAATAAAATGAACTCCCCTCCTATGTAGTGTATGCAGATCAATGTAACCCTTGTCCCTTATATGGATGTGCTAGATGTATGTTTTGTAGTGATCTTGTGCCTTTGTGCAAGCTTAGGTGGTGATAAATAATGCTTATAAGGTTTGGCCCTTTATTTAGAAGAAGTAACTAAGTATATATATGATTCCCTTGTTTAAATTTTATAATAGACAACTAAAAAGCTGACCCAGAGTATTAAAAGGTGATCTTAAAAGTGAAAATGACCCAAAAGAGTAAAAATAAGAAAGAGATGGACAGGTGCACCTAGGAGGGATGGGAGCACCTGGGTGCTTCTGTCCTAACTGGATGCTAGTGTCTAAGGCCATTAAAAGGTAAATCAGTCAAGTCGGCAGAACTGTAAGATGTGTAAAGCCAAAAGGATGTTCAGTCAAGCTCAGAAATAGTAAAGTGCTAGAGATAAAGTAAAAAGGATTTTTCAACCACTAGTTTTATTTCTTAGGAATCATGTATACATTTGCATGCTTTAGGACCTAGAAATGTACCCAAGTGTGTAGATTTTGTGTCTGCATTTCCCCCCACTTTATTAGGTTGAGTGAATACTCGATAGCATAAAGTAGATAGAAGATGTGTACCTTGTAAACCAAAGAGGAGTGTAGCTCATAGCGTGCCAAGTGGACAAGTATTCATGTGAAGCGTGAAGTGATCACAATGTGAAGCATGACAACTAGGAAAGGAGGGTATACCCTAAGGGTGAATTGTATGCGTAGTAGTGTGCTATTGGAGCTTGTTTGTTGACGTGAGCTGATTTTTGTTACTTATAAGGAAGGACCTGTAAAAGAAGAGCAAGAGAGTAGTCAAATTCCCGTATCTGAAAAATTAAAGTAGCATATGTATAAGTAAGTAAAAGTGTGTAGAAAGTAGTAGCTAAGGAAATAGTTCACCTGATGTATGAGAGAGTATAGGATAGCAAATTGTCATGTTTGCTTCGGAAATGTTGTGGATTTGAGCATCATGCCATCGAGGATGAGTTTTTTAGGCGATCTCACGCCAAGAGTGTGGTTTTTGGGTGATCTCATGCTAAGAGTGAGTTTTTTGCACGATCTCACACCAAGGATGAGTTTTTTGGGTGATCTCACACCAAGGATGAGGTTTTTAGACAATCTCACACATGGAGAAGAGTGTTGGGGAGAGGTATGTTTTTCTCTCCTTCCATGACACTTCTCAAATGATAAGTACCACTACAGATTGGCACATCTCTAATTGTAACTAAATTATAAACAAATTACAACTGAAATGTATCCAAATTGTAGCCGATTTGTATCCAAATTATTATACTATATAGGTGAAGCCAAGTGTCTGATATTATAGATCCATACTGTAAACTGCTGGAAACTGTGATGAACTGAGAAACTATCTGATTTTTCCCCCACAAGACCTACAAAGCACCCATCATTCTTGTATGATATTAGGTGTTAGTGTTTGCTCTATGTTTGTGATCCAAGTCTGATTCTGGACCACTCTGTAATTATGTGTTTTTACCAATTATGTATTGTGATGTTTTTATTCTGGAGCTTTGTGTTACTGGAAGGGTGATTTATTCACCCAATAGTTTCCCTCCCAATTTTGGGGTCCATATGATTAATGTAGGAGGAGGTATCCCAAACGAGAGGATCTGAAACTGCATATGCATATCATAGACTGGATACCTATGAGGTGTAGGGGATGTGTATGGTAGAAACCAAGGCACATGCAAATAATATAGGCTAGAAACAAGTGTTAGTGTAAAAGAGATAGCATGTAATAGAATATAATGTATCAAGCAACTATGAAGACAAGAGGGACTGTGAAAAGTGGGTTGCATACATGGGACATCACTCATAATTTCACAAGACAATCAGGGATGAAGTGTCCATAAGCAAACAATGATCAAGAAAGACATAGGGCATAGCCCGAAAATAGTGGAAAACAATACCAAACAAAAAGTAGCAAATAACCATGGTTGTATAGTATCCTGCAAGAAAAATGGTACACATGAAGTACCCATTAGCCCGTTAGAAAGATAAATAATATGTCAAATCATGTACAAATCATTGAAAAGAAAATTGATAGTAACAAGAAGTAGTAGATATTGTAACAATAGGAGCTATGATTTGTGGAGTAGGAGAGTAGCGAAGGTAGATGCCCCCAGGAGCCTTGGTGGAACTGGTGAAGAGCAGTGTCGAACATCATGCATCGTGTAAGAATTTGTAAAATTCCTACATTCACCTCAATATACCATGTGAACATGCATGTGTGTGTATAAAAATATAATGACCTACCAAGTATCCAACTATCATAGGAAACAAAGTGCAACATGTAAGTAGTATAAGCTAACAAGAGAAAATACAATGAAGATGTGCAGATGTTGTGTGAAAGTGATGATGTGTTGCAATATGCAAGATGTAAAAAATAGAGGAGCCATGTTTCCCCCTATTATATGTGTATGACATGAGTTTCATTTAGGAATTGCACCCTCAACAGTCAAGTATGAACCATAGAACAAGAGTGCATCATTGGGTGGCAAAGGTGAAGTATGTCTACCGGAGATGTGGAACTTCTTGGAAAGGTAGACATGAAGCACATAGCGTGAGATATAGAGAGAAAATCACTAGGATGTGACTAGTGAGGGCGAAGAGTCAAGCTCCCCTTGATTGTGCGTTGGGTGGGGAGTTAAGTAAACTCATCAAGGAGGTCATTAGTGTCAGGGTCATAACTAATAGGATTTGGATTAGAGACATAATATGTGATAGTGTGAAGTTGGTCAAGGAAATATCATGTGCGTTGTAAATTATACATGCCCATATCATATTCTTCATCACTAAAAGGGGGTTATGGATAATAATGTGCATACCAATGAGTTAAGTTATGGGAATAGCCAAGTATGAAATCATTGCAAATAGAGATGTGGCAAAAAGGTATAGGAAAGGTAATAGTAGTATGGTTGGGGTCAAAGGTAGCACCAATATAGTTGAGCTAAGATTGTCAAGGGTGAGTGGAGAGGAATGGTGTGTACATGCAAGGAAGACCAATAAATGGAAGACACAGAGGCCATAAGAAGAAGTAATGAATACATATATGTGATACAGATGGGGAGAATGGAGGGAGGAGATCAGTAAGTGTGAATCCTAATCGTGCTAAGCCTTCATGTGTGCAAACAATGTCAGGGAAAGGGGGATCAAATGGAATATGAGGCCAATAAGATTCATGTATGAGTAAGGTGCATGTGAATACATCGATTTGCGGACCAAAGGTATCCTAGGGAGATGGAGGTGGTGGGATGAGGTTTGATGTATGTATAGTTTACTAGAAAGGAATCATGGTTGTAGTAGAGGGAGGAGGTTGATTGGATTAATACTTACCAGGACTAATAGCAACAAAGGTGTCTTGGAAATAGGATTCATCTACCTTAAGAGGAGTAAATCTGAGGTTGCAAAAATTTTCATAGATAAGTTCTACGACATCGACCTCATCATTGGAATCATCGGTTTGGACATTATCTTGTTGGATAACATTATCAAAGATATTAGGAGGGGTGGTGGATGTAGGACTAGAAGAATTATTAAAGGGTGGAATAGTGGTAGTGATGGAGGGATATATGGTAGGGGAAATAAGATCATTGGTATGTGTAGGGATGGAAGGTGTGATGTGAAGGTAGAAGAGGTAATGGGAGTATTGGATTCACCTCTATTATATGTATCAATAGTACGGTAGGGAATTGGATTAAATGGGGGTATAGGCATGGCAGTGACTAGGTATATTCAGCAGAACTTGAAGGGTTTGAGGCTGGCAGAAATATTATGCTCATATCCATCATGTAAGAATTTAATGCATTGATGCACCATAGAAAGGAATAACATGCATAGTGTGGATCCATGGTCTACCGAGTAAACAATTGAACCTAAATGATGTATTAATGATATAGAACAGAGTGGGAAGGGTTTTTGGCCCAACCTGTAAAGGTAAGGTGATTGTGTTGATTTATGTTCAAGTAGTATAAACATAACCATGAACAAGGGTAGAGGATTTGGTTATTTGAGTATCAAGAATTTGTAATTACGTGAGTAATGAGAGGGGACATAGATTTAGAGTGGAGCTGTTGTCAATTAGTATGTGCTTGATATGATGGTGGCCAATAGTAGATGTACTAAGAAAAGGGTGAGGAATGATCACAAATGACAGTAAGAGGGATATCCTCATTACTGAGTGATATGGCAGGTGGTAGGTTTTTGAGGGATTAAATAAGATGGGTGAAAACAACATGGGAATTATCACTTGTAATTTGAATGGAATGTAGGGGAGCCTCGAATGTATGACGATCGTCTAGTTCATTGTGTAAAATATCATAAAGGGATATTTTAGCTGGTGTGTTCTTTAGTTTCTCAATGATATCATAACCTTTAGATGTGTCGGTAAGAACTGTAGAAGTAATATGTGGTGGAATAGAGATGGGTGGAGCCATAGGTTTCCTATTACGTCGAGTGGAGACCGCATTAATAGTTGGCTCAGGCATTGGAGGGTGTTGGGTATGAACCTGCATAAAATCAGCAGTAATGGCAGTCATGTAAGAAACCCTGGTGGGTGTATAGGATGGGTAAAAGGATTGTTCTATAAATTGAGAAAAAGAAGAGAGGATTCGATGCATGTTTAGAAGGTAGGGTTTGATCGATCAGGTTCACCAAATGATTATTCTAATTTGAATTAAATTTTATTTCTGAGTAACTTATTATAATAAATGATATTTAGATGATTAAATACTATAATCTGTAGGCATTAAGCATTCAATAATGTAAAACCTAAGAAAATGAGAGAGGGGTGATGACTTAGCTGATTTTGTGCAACTTGGGAATGATCAGGACTATTTATTTGCTAGAACAGGGTGAAAACAATGTCATAAAGGCTCAATGGGCGTTTAGAACCATAGGAATGTATAGGATAGGAGTGCCTAGAGGAGGACAGAATTTCCCTAGGCGTTAATGACTAATTTGGGCTCCTGTGTCTACTTAGATGCTTTGAATCTAGTCTTTTCTAGGTCTTAAGGCATTCATTTTTTCTCACTCTTTGCCTCTCTGATTTCACTATTAGGTCATCGGTCACACCTGTAACCTGGAAAATAGGTGAATACCTACACATGCCCACAAACCACATCAGATCTAATAAAAAAGATGCAGAATGTGGAGTCGACCTGACCCCGGTGGTCACTCGAAGAGTGAACTTATGATCGAGCACTACACTACATCTCATACTACATGTAGTTCTTTGTGTGTGTGTGTATTTGTGTCCTAGGTTTCCCTTGTGCAAGTTGCACAATGATAGCGGGCTAGATCTAGATTTTTCCTGAGTATGTAAAATGTGTGTGATGGAATAGAATGAACTCCCCTCTTATGCAATGTATGAAGATCAATGTTTCCCTCGTCCCTTATATGGATGTGTTAGATGTATGCTTTATAGTGCTCTTGTGCCTTTGTACAGTCTTAGGTGATGACAGATAATGTTTATATTGATTGGCCCTTTATTTAGCATAAGTAACTAAGTATATATATGATTCCTTTGTTTGAATTTTATAATTAAAAATTGAAAGGTTGACCCACAGTGTGGCTTAGAAGCGAAAAGGACCCAAAAGAGTAAAAATAAGAAAGAGAGGGACACAATTTCTTGGGAGGGATAAGAGCGCTTGGGAACTTCTATCCTAACTAGGTGTTATTTTCCGACGCCATTACAAGGTAAATTAGTCAAAATTTGGCAGAAATGTAAGATGTGTAAAGCCAAAAAGATGTTCAGTCAAGCTCAAAAATAGTAAAGTGCTAGAGATAAAGCAAAAAGGAGTTTTCAACCACTGGTTTTCTTGCTTAGGAATCATGTATACATTAATGTGCTCAAGGACCTAGAAATGTACCCAAGTGCATAGAATTTGTTTCTACGCATGGGTAGAATTATAATAGGGCAATAGATTATGAAATAAATTTTATAAAGGTATCACCCACCAAATCACATATAGGTGGTTGGATGATCGAGCATGGAGATAAGTGTGTAATGATTTGAAGCACACTCATTACATGGTTTCTTCTCATGTTTCGTGGATGAAACATATTAAGGAGAGATGGAATGTTATTTTCTTATGAATATGATATTATAATGTATATGTGTTGATGAATATGTCGACATGTGACACACACCCCCTTTATTTAGTTATATGTTTATAATATATGGGGTAACATATGAATTAATTATATTGGGTAGTGAGTCAACCTACATTGGGATTAGGTTTTATGTGCCTAATAAGAGTAATATATTCCTATATAAATTATATGAATATCATTATGAGATATTTAATGTATGGGTTGAATTTTATACTTGGTAGAAATATATTGGAGGTGATATGGAGGTAAAATCATGATTTAGATGTTCCCTAAATCTTATAGGACATGTTTCTTATAGAAAATCTCAGAGTCAATTTTCCAATGCATTTTGAATGGGTCAAAATGGACACCGTATGCAAAAGATATCACCCGCGCAAAATCAGGTGTCAAAAAGAAAAATTGAGGGCATAAATACACCAATAGAGTGACATTATGTTGATTTGAGCCTCCTATCTTTGATGGTCAAGGTGAAAAAACTAATGGGTTCTACTTTTTTGAGAGAGAGGGGCCTGGCTGTCTTAGTGACATCATCAAGTTGGAGATTTCCAACTCGACGAGCTAGAGGCCGAGCTATATGGTGAGTTGAACATCAAGTTAGGAGACTGAGCTCCACTTTATTTTCAACTTCCATGTAATCAAGTTAAAGGAGGAGCTAAAATGTAAGCAGTCAATAATCAAAAACCAATTCCACATTAAATTACAATGTGGGTGGTACCAACACATATCCAACTAAACATATCACATTCTAAGCACCTATCTCCATGTGGAAAGCACGTTATATAGAGTGGTCGACAATCAAACATATGTCATGCAATTCCCAACTACCAACCATGCCACATCCCAAGGACCAAACAAAGTGCATGATAAGCGCTCCTTTGACCATGTAAAAGGTAAAATTGTATAGACAGATTTGTAGATGAATATAATCAACTATATTCAATTCATACGGGATTATTACATAATGAACAAGCTGCAAATATATAGGGAGATAGTTTCCTATTAAGTAGGAAACAACTCAACCACAAATCTATATATATGTGAGTTGTTATAACTCCCAAACAACTCACGTATAATATACTAACCTGATATTATGAGTTTTTTTATTACAACTCATAATATATTACATAATATTATTCATCCAAATATATGAATAATGTGAGCACTATATATGAATTCCTAACATTCCCCCCCTTAGTGCGAACATGGGAGAAAAACAATTTCACTTCCTTTTGCAGCGTGCCGCCCGTGCATGCTCATGATCTGGATGGTTTTTCAGGAAAGCCAACAACCTCAACATGGATGGTTTTATAGGACAGCCAACAACCTCAACATGGATGGTTTTATAGGACAACCAACAACCTCAACAGGGATGGTTTTACAAGACAACCAACAACCTCAATATCATGATGCTGCTCTTCCTTGTGCTTTCATCTATCCAAAATGTTTTTCCTTTAGGGAATTATGTAGGAAATATCACTCACTGATTATAAATATGAATAGAGAAAATGGAACATTGAGACCATGTTCCCCCCCTCAATGTGAACATTTCACGTATTCAAGCCATAATAGGAACACTGAGAAAAAATTACGCTGCACACAACTGGAATCAACTGCAACTTTGAAAAGAAAGCAAACTCACACACACACTATCACCACAGCTTCATGCGGCCCCGTCGTTGGTGACTGACGAGAGGTCGCTGAATGACCTCCAGCCTCCTGTGCCTCCATCCTCCAGTTGATGCATTCTTTTTAGAAGAGAAAGTCTTCTTCACTATCTTGAGCAGCAACTTCTCTATCATGTGAATGGTTGGATCCTGCTTCCCAATCACTTTCTTCTTCTCTATTTTCAGAAATAAAAGCTTTATTATTCAATTTACCATCCAACAGATCCCTAGCTCGTTGTTTACAAAACATTATTCCATGTCCAGACACATTACAATAGTGACAAATAAGCCTTTTCTTTGGATCCTGGGAGGTTGAACCTTGCTTGAAAGAATGACTGTATCTCTTTTTACCATGTGTTTCATATAATGCTTTTTCTTCTGTTTCAATTTTATTTGTCCTATTTTCGTCCTCTATCAAAGAAGAAATCAAGTCTTCTAGACTTGGATTGATTTTACTCAAAGTGAAGACCATATTAGAATAGCTAGGAGGCATGCTATTAAGTAAAACTGCTTTTGCATCATCGTCGGGAACATTTACTTTGATTCCAGTTAATTGATTCAATACAGAACAAAACTTACTTATGTGTTCCACCATGTTGTCACCTTCCTCCATTTTGAGTCCGAACAACTTTTGTTTTAGTGATACTGCTGCGCTTCCTGCTTGCGATCCAAATAGTCTGTTTAGTGTAGTCCAAATTGTATTTGAGGATTTTGACAAATCTATATGATGCAAATATGCATCAGATAATCCCAATCCAATGATTGGTATGGATTTTTGATCTTTGATGTCCCATATTGCCGCTTCCTCTACATCTCTTGGTTTCTTTGCTTTGCCATCCACAATCTCCCACAAATCTTTGTTGATTAACAACAACTGAGTTTTCACCTGCCATGTGTAAAAATATTTTCCTTCGAATTTTTCCATTCGATTCAACTTAGCCATGTTAAAAAAAAAATGGACGTCAATTTCAACCGAAAATGCGTCCGAAGACAATATGACAACTAGACTAAAAAATTTAAAAAGTAATAAACTGAGATTACTTTTTAAATGAAAAACGACTATATAATAAATCAAGACAAACAATACACCTTTTGAAACAGCATGCTTACTATTGACTGCAACATGTGAGAGGCGTATGCGTGTGGGGAGCCCACGTTTTAAGAGAAGACCATCACAACCAAATGTTTAGAGAGTTCCCACAGGCTCCTGATCAGTTTTGAAATGTGAAATTTTACCATTGGTGAGATAAACCGCACTTTTCTTCTTCACCCGACCAAACTTGCACCAAATGGAGGCTTTGGTATTTTCTTTGAAAATAATATAGAATGTTAGCATATCTTTGAGCACTGAATTTGCCTTGTATTGATAATCTCATGCATGATGATGGAGAAGACAAGGGCGCTCAGGTTCAGAATTGTTTTGTTAAGTGACGGACTACAGACAAGCTTGGTCTCTAAATGATTCGCCACAGTTATGGAAAATCAAAGCTCCTGCCACCACCAACATATCCTCAAATCCTTTGTTCATGCACCTGATAATAATAGTTGGCTGCAGAATTGGAGAAGACCACTTTACATATGCTCCATCATATACGCAACAACACCACCAATCTACAGAATCTGATGCAGATATGAATCGATGACGCAGAAATAATGAATAAGTGACTTGTTGCCACTACAAATGCAATGTAAACCTCCGGATGGAAAGAAAACTCCATGGCAAACAAGAGATTGAATTTTTGTATATCATTCAATCTAATCTTCACCGTCAAGAAAAACTACTGATCTTGACCGTATACGCAGCAGAAGCTATGAACAATGTCGCATATAGTTAAGTCTTAATCACATGCTTGGGCAACAGTACAATCTATAGAGTCACCCCTTATGATATTATCATAAAATCATTTCTCTCATAGGATAAGCTCGCTGTGATACCAAATAAAATGGTATAGACATATTTGCAGATGAATATAATCAACCATATTCAATTCATATGGGATTATTACATAATGAACAAACTGCAAATATATAGGGAGATAGTTTCCTATTAAGTAGGAAACAACTCAATCACAAATCTATATATATGTGAGTTGTTATAACTCCCAAACAACTCACGTATAATATACTAACCTGATATTATGAGTTTGTTTATTACAACTCATAATATATTACATAATATTATTCATCCAAATATATGAATAATGTGAGCACTATATATGAATTCCTGACAAAATGGGGATGTAAAAAACCTATTAAATGTTGGTTTGGATGTTGGGAACAAGTTAAGAAAAACTGAGTCATTTTGGGCATAAGGAATGAAGGTTGTAACAAAGAAAGTTAACTTGTTTGGTAGATATTGGGAGTTCCAAGAGGAGTTGGAATCTCATCAAATACTCAATGGAAATCTCTTGGAATTATCCATATTACGAGAACAAAAAAAATTCTAAATCTTCAAGATCTCTTGTGATATCTCAAGTCACTATTGTTGCTCCTTTATATTAAAAGGGTGAATGGATAGACATTTACATTTTAGGAAGAATTGGATCCTAATATTGGCTATAATGATCTCAAAATATAATTTGGATTCAAAATCATATAAGTTTTGACCCCAAAACACCATTCCATACACTTGGGGCCAAAAAAGCACTCTCGATGTCCTAAAATGCACTTGGCGGTTGACATCAACATTCCAAAAAACTTGGCAGGACTTTTACATCCTTGATGTCCCCTTGGATTTTCCATGAGGTGCAAAGGGGATATGGGGGACACAAAAGTGTGCTACCCTATGGATGTTTTGTTTTCGTCACTTAAAACTTGTGACTTGAATGGTTAGGTGAGCACAATGCAAAAATAGACCATTTTCTCATGATGAAGACCCCCTTGGCACAATTTTGAGCATGTTGTGTCCCCTTGGATTGTCCCCAATGTTCAAAGGGATGCGGGGGACACAAAATTGTACATTCCCATGAGGCCTTTCTCCTAGAAACCTGCAGGTTATCACTTTTGCACCTAGAGAGTCACAACTTGCATGTTTTCTAAACTACTTGCCTCTTTCATGAGATGAAGATCCATGGAACATTTTTTTACCCATTATGTCCCCTCACATTTTCCCCAAGGTGAAAATGCATATGAGGGACACAAAAGTGTGCTACCCCTCTCTCAGTTAGCCCCCAAACACATGCAAAACCATAGTGTAGCTCGTGAGTGCTAATTTTCAATCCCCTACATCTCACTCACATGAAACCATAAGATGACACTTGTCCAGATCTAGTGACAAGTGCACTTGGGTTTCTCTTGTGTCCCCTTTCCCCCTTTTTCCATTTTGTCCCCTATTTTTCAGGGTACAACTCCACATCAACCCTTATTCAACTTCAGTTAATCTTGTTTGAGTCAAGCTTGGGTTAAGGTGTGCAAGTGAGTTTAAAACATTTCATATTCAAACGCTTAGCCATTTTTTATGTTTTAAACCTTCATTTTTCCTCCAAAATATCACTCTCCTTATTGTTATGCTACTAAAAATATGTCAAAGGCCACATATGCTAAAAATTGAAAGTTGTTCATATCTCCCAAACCCTTGTCCAATCTCCATGAGATTTTAACAACTCCATTTCAAAAATGCCTTTTAAATGATCCCAACCTTACATCCAATGGTGTTATATTTTACTTTTAATGGCTAGATAATTTTTTCCAAAATAAAAAATTCAATTTTCAGATCTACGAAATTCTGGGAATTGAAATCCTCTAAAAATTGGAGCAAAGCTTCCTCGTGAAATAACAAAACTTTTGAGACCACTTTCATTCCATTCAAATACCATGAAGACCCACTTCTAAAAATAGTAATCCTTCCTAAGCCTCACTATATATAAATAGTAAGTGTTGCAAACAATTCATTATTTAAGTTGTCATTGCCCCTTGCACATCATGGAAACTCAAAAGCTCCAAATTAAGAAACTAGTAACTAAAATGGACTTCTAAAAATAAGGCTTACTAACAATAGTAAATGTCAGGATAGTTGTCAAGAAACAAGGATGTTGAATCTCTCATGTTCAAGAAAGAGCACCTGGATATGTTTAAGCAGGACATCATATAGTGACTTGACATATTCATGATTTCACACTATACACTTTCAATTGAATGAAGGAGAAATTATTTTGTTTGGAAGAGAATGAAAGAGTTGGCAAGAATCGTATCGAAAACTATACACCATGATAAAGTTGCACTCTAAAGGAAATGTAATAGCTCCACTGTAATCACAAGGAGGAATCAATCAATCAATGGAAAGCTTGCATAACAAAACAAAGCTTGCACATAAAGAAAAGACAGTGGAGTGTCTTGGCATACTCATAAATGTCAAATGAAGGGATACATATAGGGTACTGAGTAACCCTAGTGCATGACACACAAGAAACCTTAAACCTAACCCATGTGAGATGACCCTCCATATGTGTGTGGAGGACATATAGGAACCCACACACCAACACCCCCCCTTCATCAAAGCTGGGGCAGTGGCTATGATGAGTCAAACAAAAAAAGACACTCCTAAACAACTAAGAAAGATGTGTCAATGGGGCCCGGCAACTAAAGGCCTGATAAGGTGCCCATGTACAAACAACATCTTCCTAGAAGAAGAAGAAGAGAAGGACTATATAGCCCGAAGAAGATGAGCAGCTGCATAAGACCTCACTCCAAGAAGATGTGGTAAGTGAAGAAACTTCACCTCAGTGAAGGGCTTGGTGAATATATATGCAATCTGATCAGCTGTCTGAATGTACTGAATTTCGATGATACCATCATGAATAAGCTCTCATATGAAGTGCATATGGATCTCAATGTGCTTCGTCCACTGATGTTGAACTAGATTTCTACAAATTGAGATAGTGCTTGTGTTGTCACAATAGATAATGGTAGGCCGCCAAAAGTTGATGCCAAACTCTGTCAGAATACCCTGTAGCCAAATAGCCTCTGTGGCAGTGTTCACTGCTCCTCTGTATTCTACCTCTATAGAAGATATCATAATTGCATTCTTCTTCTTACTAGACCAACTTATAGGACCCAAACCAAGAGAGAAATTATATCCAGAGGTAGATTTCTGATAATATAAGTCACCGGCTCAGTCAGAAACTGTGAACCCAATCAAGTCAATATCCACCCCTCCAAAATAGTGAATGCCATCATTATATGTGCCATGAACATAATGAAGGATCTGCTTAGCTGCTTTCCAATGCAACTCATGTGGCTCCTGCATGAATCTGGACACGATCCCAACATAATAAGATAAATCCGGTCGAGTGTGAGTCAAGTAAATCAAGCTCCCCACCAACTGTCGATAAAGGGTAACCATCAACCAAGGGAGTAGAGCAATCAGAAACCAACTTAACCCCAAAAAGAAAAGGAGTAGGAGAAGACTTGCAATCAGACATCTTAAAATGAGAAAGTAAGTCAAGAGCATACTTAGGTTGTGAAATCAAAATTCCCAAGTCAGATTGTGAAATCTAGATCCCAAGAAAGTAATGAAGCAAACCTAAGTCATTCATGGAAAACCTGTTGGCCAAGGTGATCTTCACATAATCAATGATAGAGGAAGAGTTTCATGTGATCAACAAGTCATCAACACAGAGAACAAGAATGAGTATGGATTCATCTTGCCATAGAATATAAACATTTGGATCAGAGTGATACCTAGTAAACCCTGATGTAAGTAAAAAGGAGTCCATCTTGGCATACCAAGCCCGAGGGGCTTGTTTAAGGCCATAAAGAGACTTCTTTAACTTATAAACGAGGGAGGGATCATGGACATAACTCGAAGGTTGTTCCATGTAGGTCTCTTCCTCTAGGTCACCATGAAGGAAGGCACTCTTAACGTCCATTTGATGGACTTTCCATCTGTTTGTTGTGGCAATGGTTAGGGTCAGTCGAATAGAAGTCATCTTCGCAACCGAAGGAAAGGTTTCAGTATAATCAACCCCATCTATCTAGGAGAAACCCTTACCTACTAATCGCACTTTAAAATTTTCAACATCTCCATCTACTCCATACTTTGTTCAGAACACCCACTTACACCAAACGATTTTTCTTCCTTTAGGAAGAGGGGTGAGATCCCAAGTATCGTTCTTCATGAGAGAGGAATACTCCTCATCAATGGTAGAATCCCACTCAGGAATACCAGAAGCCTCCTATAAAGACTGTGGATTAGAGGCAGAGGTAAAGAAATAGTGGGGTCCAACAAAATCTAAGCAAGTACATCTCATATCTGAAGTATCTCCAACTAAATCTCCAACACTTTGTAGAGTTTTCCTAGCCCAAAGAGGGTCATGAGGGTAAGCCTCTAAGTCGGAAGATTTGTCACTCAAGTGAGAAGTGACATAGTCCTCATCATCACTATTGTTAGAATCAGAAGACTCAAGGATCTGATGGTCAAGAGGATCAGGAAGACGAGCATGCTCAACAACATCATCATCTGATGAGTCAGAATCTGAATCAGCAAGCTGAAGAACCTCAATAGGTAGAGAAGTAGAAGTTGAAGAAGACTCATTGAACTTAACACTTCTCTCAATATAAATCTCATCAGAAGTAGGATTCAACAATCGATATCCCTTCATGCCATCAGGATACCCTACAAATATACAAGGTTTGGATTGTGATTCCAATTCCTTGCATTTCTTCTTGGGAATCCGAGCCATAGCCTTGGATCCAAAGACTCAAAAGTGCTCAACATCAGGCTTGCATCCAAACCAGGCTTCAAAGGGTGTCATCCCTCTTACTTCCTTGTGTGGAACACAGTTCTGAATGTAATTAGCACAATTCATTGCTTCAGCCCAATACTGTGGAGGAAGAGACTTCAAGTGAATCATACAAGTGGCCATCTCCTTAAGAGTACGGTTCTTTCTTTCTGCTACTCCATTCTGCGAAGGGCTATAAGCAACTATATGCTGCAAGGAGATCCCTTCAGAAGTATAGAAATATATGAACCTATTATTTACATATTCACCTCCATTATCAGTTCGAAGAACCTTAATAGACCGTTCCACCTGTTTCTCAGCAAGAGCCTTAAAGTCTTAAAAATGTTCAAAGACTTCAGACTTAAGCTTAAGAAAATATACCCAAGTATATCGCAAATAGTCATCAATGAAGGTCAGCACATAAAGAGCTCTAGTAAATCAAGGAGATGGAAATGGACCAAAAATATTGATGTGAACAAGATCCAAAGGATGAGTAGCTCTCCAGGATTTTCCTTTGTCAAAGTTCTTTTCAGGATGCTTTCCAAGGGTACAACCCTCACAAAGACCCTTAGAAAACTTGACATGGGGTAACCCATTGACCATTTCATTTTGGCTCAATTGTTCAAGGTAGCGATAATTTAGATGTCCAAAATGCTCATGCCATAGCTTACTAACCTCATTTGCATGAGTGAGCAAGGTAGTGGGCGTAGAATCAGAAGTAAAGTGGGAAAAGGTATACAACCATGAACGGTGATCCACCTTTCCCTCAGCCACTGTAGTGTCATTGTTAAGCTCACAAATAATCACCGAGTTAGGACCAAATTCCACTCACATTCCTTCACCAAGGTGAGTAATTTGGTAAATAGATAGGAGATTGGTAGAGAGATCAGGAACACTCAACACTTGGTTGAATGTTCCCCCATCCATCTCTACCGATCCACTACCGGAAACTGACACTGTCATGTCATTACCCATCGTGATTTGGGACATACCACAAGGTTCAATGTTGGAGAACTCAACATGCGAAGAAGCCATGTGGTGCGAGGCACCGGAATCTATAATCCACGTCGATGAAGGAGCAACTTTGGCTACAAGGGCCTTTCCTTTCTTCTTATCAGATTTAGAACCTTTTGCAGTAGAAGACTCGGCCTTCGGAGCATTTTGTTTGATAGACTCAAGAACACCTATTTGATTTTTCTCAAGTAAATGAGATAAGGTGATCAATTTGTTTTCTCATACAGTGTATGCTCTTTATGACCAGGCTTCTTGCAATAGGAACACAAATACTTGTCTTTCTATGTGCTCTAGGCTCAGAAGTCGAAGTGTTCATGTTAATTTTAGTTTTGGTCTTGGTTTCCTTCTTAGGTTGATCCTTTTTTTCTTTCTTCTTTTCAGTCTTCTTTTCCTTACTAGTACTTGCTACAAGGGCATGTGACTTGGACTTGAGAGACCCCATTTGAATGAGTTTGTCTCTGTTCTTGAATGAGTTGGGATGAAAAATAGTCAAAGGAGAGCATATTCCAATCCTTTCCCAAGGCAACTTTTGTAGCATAAAAATTTGACACAAAGACAGAATATTCAGGACCTAACTTAGAGAGAATCGACAAGATCAGTTGAGAATCTTTCTTTTCTACTTGACATCCCTTTAACAACAATCTAGTGTGGACAAATCTTCGAGAAGAATGCTTGTAGGTTTTCAAAATCACTAGGATTTAACCCTAGTAGTTCATTTTCCAACTCATGCACTCTCATGTCATCTTGTTGTCCAAACATTCGCATCTAACATTTTCCACGTAGAATTAGGTGTTTCAGACGACCTCAATGTGGAAGAGCAAGTCAGGAGAAATGGACATGCAAAGAAGACCTAAAGCTTCATCACTATGGTTTAACCACTTAGATTTTTCAGGTTTGTTGTCTAGTTCAGTCTCAATTCCCATGGTGATGCGGAATAACCCTTTACCCCTTAGTTTCATTATTATTTTCGATCTCCATTCGAAAAAGTTGAACAACGTAAGCAAAGGAATTGAAAGTGCATCCATAGTGAGAGAGAGAGAAAGAATGTAGAAAAGAAACACAAGAATCACAACCACCCAGGAAAATATAATACCCCCCTGCTTTTGTACACTTTATAGTTTAGTGCGTTGAATACAATCGGGTCCGAGCGTGCGGTCTTGAAACACTTGGTAACTCAGCTTGTAATCAGCGTAATAATGCACAAGAGAGGAGACCACAATTAGTGTTTCGTGGAGCGCAACAAAGTGACACCATACACAAGCACAATTTGAAAAAAACTAAGAAGGAGGCGAAATCAAATCCTGGTTGTGAGAAAAAATGTCTCACGTCACAAAGGAAACCCCCTTGCTGCAAACTATAGCGGATGCACTCACTAGTCGCAAGCTTGCAATAATAAGGGTAAAATACAATGTTTTAAACGAACTCAAGATGAGTTTGAGAGATCTTCAGAATGCCGGAAAAGCATGCGGAAGACAAAGAGGTGCTCAGAGTGTTACTGCACACTTGAGTGCATGATTAGTAAAAAAATATTACAATAACACTTAAAAAATTACCATTTGGAAACGTCCAATTTAGCTAATTTTAGAGCTATTGGAGTTTTAATTTAAATGATAAAAAAACGTTAATTTAAAAGATGATTTTAAATTTACCATAAATTGTAAATGAAGGTTAGGATCGAAATTAAGTAAAACTAGATTTAATTACGATTAAATCTAAATTAATTTCAACTAATTAAGATCTAATTAAGATTAATTAAATCCTAATTAAATATTTTAAATATAGATCCCCTTTAAAAAGAAATTCAATTTAGACACTTATTAATTTAAAATGATTTCGTTTAAACCTAATAAGATCTATTAAAGAAACTTTTGCCTTAATCTAAAAGATCTATTAAATTAAAAAGAAACGTAATTTAAAAAATTTATATTAAAAAGGAACTTTTTAAAAAACTTACGTATGGTATGGAAAAGTGAACGTATTAACTATAAAAGCGTATGTTGAAAAGAATTACTAAACCGTTAGCAATAGGATACGGTGAAGCTTTTAAAAAAAATAGAAAGTTTGGCTTTTTGGAAAGGATTTGCCAACAAGAGCTTTGGCGTTTACCAATAAACTGGAACTTGGATGGTTACCAAGTGGGTGGCTAAGCGTCGATTTTTAAGAGAGAGCTTGGGCTTGGCAATTAGGAAGATGGGCTCAGATTTTTCTTTTATCCAAGAAGGAGTTTTTTAGAAACTTTAGCCAAAAATAAACATTAAGAAGGACGAATACTTACCAAATATTACAAAGGACTTGAGGTGTCAACAAACAACGTACACACAGAAATGGCTGCTACGGCTACATGAGAACAGTCCGCAGCCGAAAGGAGTGGGAACTCAGCTGTGGAAGAAAATGCCAGTTACAGCAACGTGAAACCAAAAATGCATAGAGCTTAGGCGCAGGAGGGCAGTCACAGGAAGACCTTTGTTTGGAGGTCTTGAGGGACGGATTTACAAGATGATACACAGGGTCATGGCAAATAAACTGAGCCATGAGCAGCAAAAAAATGCCTAGAGCAGAGCTAAAAGAGAGGAAGCTCCCAGACTCAAAAAAAAATCACAAGTTGCCACAACAAACACAACAGCAGTTTGGACGTTTCAAACAGCACGATGCAGAAGCATAAAGCAAAAGCCAAAAAAACGTGTTCAACGATACCAATGTGCAAGCGAGCCAGCTTGTTGTAGAGAAGAGATCGGTGGTGAGCACAGAGCCAGAGATCTCTACAAAAGGCTTGGGAAACACTCAAACCTTGTAATGTTGAAATTGTCCCTGCAATCTGCAAAAAAAATAGAGAGATCTAAGCAAAACTGAGATTTTAAATTTCTAGTTTTATAAAAAAAATTAAAAAACCAGAAAAAAGAACCTCCATTTTTATTTATCTACTGAATGTAGCTACAACTAACTAAATTTAGCTGCAAAACCCCTGAAAACTCAGAGGAGATTTACACATGCATGAAGAACACAACGAAAACCGAAAAACTTTCCAAGAGTAGCTTGTTAAGAAGATTAGCAATATAATTCCAAAATCTAATGATCGAAAAAAATTGCACAAGGAGTAAAAAAATGAAACCAAGAGTAATCGCAACTCAAATGATGAATGCACGTTTACCCGATCTCAGCTCTGATACCATGAAAGAAGTTTGTGAGAATCATATCAGGAAACTAGTGCACCACGATGAAGTTGCACTCCAATGGAATCGTAATAGCTCCAGTGTAATCAAAAGGAAGAATTGATCAATTAATGGAAGAACTTGCATAACAGAACAAAGCTTGCACATATAGAGAAAGACAGCGGAGTGTCTTGGCATGCTCATAAATGTCAAAGTGAAGGGATACATATAGGGTGTTGAGTAACCCTAGTGCATGACACACATGAAACCCTACACCTAACCCTAAAACCTAACCCATGTGAGATGACCCTCCAATATGAGAGGAGGACACATAGGATAACTCACACTAATAGATTGATCTATAAATATTTAAAGCTATAGATAACATTCCTCTTTCACACTCTAAGAAAATAATTCATTTATTTTTTGGTAAAATCAACTTTTTAAGGTAGTGTGTATCATAGTTTGTTGTTATCACAATCTCAATTACTAGCATGTTTAAGCAAGACTAGATGATTATGTGGAATGCTTCTAAACACTGATTTCATGCCTCAAAGTGTGTTTGCATCTCGCAAGAGGAGGAATTTGCAATCACAATGTTCCAACTCAACACGAGGTCAAATGCAAGAAACTTCATTCATGGAACATGCACTCAAGATCCATCAGAAGCATGTTCTTCATCAATAGAAGCTTCCTCGTCTCTAGATTTTCATTTCTCTCTCTTTCTCTCTTCCACTCCCTCTCTCTCTAACATTCTATCTCTTCATTGAGAATGTAATTATTCACTCTTTTGTCTTATTCACTCAAATGACTTAGTTTTATATTGTAAAAGTCCCTTTTCAAAAATAAGAAAAGGACTTAACTTCATTCCTAAGGAATGTGAAAAGACACCAGTGGTGGTGAGATGAAACATCACATGGGGGTAGAGGAATAAACGTTTTTGTAAGCTATAAATTGGAATGGCTTCTCCATTCCAAAGGGTTAGCAATTGGTGAGTATTAATAGTTGTTGGTATTTGTATCACTAATACTGCAAGAAATAAAACTATATTCCTTCTATCTCCTTTCTTATGTTCTTCTGCTCTCACTCTACTTTCCAACTTTGTAAACATTGTAATCTTGTATAACCAAGCAAGAACTTTATGTATTTGATTAATGAATTCATAAAACTTTGTGTCTCTAATTTTTTAGTCTTACTATTGATTATGTGATTGCGTTCTTCTATTGAATGTGGACCTACTCTGACTATTGTCGATGAGAATTTGCTAGTGCCTAGTCACAACATTAACCCTCTCTCTCTATTTCTCCTACTCCCCTTTACCTCTTTCCAAGCTAATTCATCCCTTGTACATTATACAAGCAATTTTCCACATGTTTAGTGGAGTATTCCTATGTTCACAACATTAACCCTCTCTCTCTATTTCTCCTACTCCCCTTTACCTCCTTCCAAGCTAATTCCTCCCTTGTACATTATACAAGCAATTTCCACATGTTTAGTGGAGTATTCCTATGTGATCCCAATCCTAACAGCCACCCCACAACTCTAGTTAGTTTACGAAGGAGGGTCTTAGCCCCATGACCATTGGTGAAAACCAATAATCTGCACCACGACAAATTATTTCACCAACAAGCAGAACATGGCTCAAATGAATTGGGATAGTTAGTCTCAACTACTTATTCACAAACAAATAAAGGCTCTTGTATTAGAAGAGGTAGGACACACTTCTAACTTGGGCTAAGAGTCATGATATATAAAGTGAGCAAGGTAATCTATTGCTATAAGTGTGAACACATGGTAACTAGTTTATCACATTTCCTAACTAGTTTTCTTTTTTGTTCACACCTAATAAGCTTCATTCTGGAGTTTTTTATATTAGTTATTTCTTAATCTATTTTTTTATGCTAGTTGTTTAAGCTCATATACATAGTTGATGAGTTGTTTAGGATGTGTCTCCTCTCCTTGATTTGTGGAGATATCCTTATCTCCAAACATAAGTCGGCTTGCGTATTTCTAAGGCGAGTACAATCATACTTGCAGCCTATTTACTCACATGTTCCTAGATGTGGGAAAATGGGGTATTTTGTTGAATATTTGGTGTGTTTTGTGTGTGTGTAATTATTGTTTTATTCATAAATTTATGTGTTTAGTGTGCGAATCCTTTTTTGTAATCTCTACACAATCCTATAGGTTTCTCCTATATGGTATCAGAGCACCCAGATCTCTTTGTGTAGACACTAAATCATGCATTGTGGGTATGTTTCTAGTCCTCATCACATACCACTATTCATATGATTCCTAAGCGAGGAAAGTACTAATTGAAAATTGTCTTTGGCCATCTTTGTTTACTTTCTATTTTATCTCTCAGTCTTACACTCTTTATTTCCCAGTTTGTCTTTTCATACTTTGGCATTTCTCATTCTGGACACCAGCACCCAGTCAGGACGTCAGCGCTAGGTGCCCTCATCCCCTCTGGGTGCCCCTAGCCTCTTTGTATTGTGTTCACATCTTTTAGGTCCTTTCTAGTCATTTAGGCATCTTGCGTTTTTACTAATCGACCTTTTAGTGGTTAATTACAAAATTCAAACAAGGGAATCATATAAATACAAATTTATGTGATCATAATAAAGGACCAATTGCTAAGCATTAGTTATCATCACCTAAGGCTGCATCTAAGAGCATTCAAGCATCCATCTAGCTTCACACAAGGAACAACGGACTGTCATTTCTGCATACACTTCATAGGAGGGGAAGTTCATTCTTTTATGCACACATCTATTTACATATTTTTCATCTAGTTATTTTCTCACTATCAATTATTTTCTCACTATCAAGTGTGACCCGCATAAGAGCCACATAAGGTATGATTTTGACACACACAAATAGAACTACATTGGGTTTGAAATGTAGTGCAGCGCTCAGTTGTAAGTTCACTTTGTTGACATTCGAGGATAGTCTAACCCCTCATTTTGCATCTTTCTTTTTAGGATTTGATGTTGTTTGAGGGTTTTGCAGGTGCTTCTTTTTTACTACAGCTTTCAGGTGAAGAACAGTGAAGTGTAATGACATACAGGCGATCAAAGGTGAAAAGTAGTGAACATCTTGTGACCTTTCAAAATTGAGTTCCGCAGCTTTTGTGTAGTCATAGGCACTCAAAATAAGTCTCTAGTGCCCCACGCACCCCTGGCCCTCCATAAGCGCCCTGGTCTTGTCACTTTCAACACATCTACAATTTTTTATGTCTGATTATGACATTCTTCCTCGCAGTTTCAACAATTTTCTAGCTCTGTGCATCTTCGGCATCACTACGAATCAGCTAAGTATTTTATTCCCTTCATTTACAACTAGGGTTTTAAAATTTAAATTGCTTATTTACTTGGATCAAATATGTACTTAATTGTTTATATTCAACATTGTTACATATTTAGAATTAGGAATTTATTTATTCAATATTTTGCTTAATCACTCTGATGTTAACCTTATTGTTTTTTTTTGGTACACCTTTTTTGGAGTTGCAGTAGAAGTGAGACCAAAACTATACTTAGAATTGTATGATTGGAGAATTATTATTTAAATCTAAAGATTTTAATCTACAAGGTTGTTGTTTGGGCTTGTACTGGGTCTTTTGAGCTCAATATCTCTTGGATATCTTACTCGGTTTATTCACAACCTTTCTTGGGTTGTTTATAAAGGCTTTTCTTCTCCATCTTAACACACATATTCATTCTTCTTCCTCATTCTATCATAATTGTGCACATTTTTTTGCTTTATTTGGACTTGATTGTTATCGGGGATTGTTTCACTTAGTGGAAGTGTATGAAAAAGATATTTTTTGGCTTTGATAGATTAACCTTGTGCTCAACCCCCACTAGTTTGGATTTGTGTGTGGAAATGGCGTGGAAATTCCTCACAACCATTTTCTTCTAGAGGATCATCAAAGTTTGTTTGTCCTCTCTCTCTCACTAAGATATAGATAGACTCATACCTTATTCAACCTATGCTATTTATTTTTTCTTAGCATTGGTTTTGGCCTCTACAAAGGCTACACTCAGTAGTGGATTTGGCATGTATTCTTTCCTAGTCTGCATAGTTTTGAATTAGGTTTGGCATCACATTTTTCTGCTTGGGTCAGTCTTGTCTGCTTGGTTTACCTTTAGCTTGGCTAGACATCTTTTAAGCTTATTTAACTTGATCTTGTTTGGCTTGACCTGCTCAGCAGTGGAGTGGATCCTTCACTCGGTTGTTCACTTGGCTTTGGAACTTTATTGTCAAGATTGGTTTAGCCTAATTTTGTCAACCTTCCTTCTCTAATTAACAATTCTCTACTCAGATCGGAGCTCCCTCCGTCTACATCACAATAGCTATGGCATCATTAACACTTCACTCAGCCATCGATCCTCCAACCCCTACTCGACTCACCATATTTACCCATTATTTTTTGGTCTCAACTTTACCTGGTATTAAGCTTGTTGCTCAAGAGTGCTCCTTGGCTATGGCGGCTTTATTCATTTAGTTAACCACTTAAACTATAGGGTTTCAATTTCAAAGGCTCCACATAAGTTTTTCCTTTTTATTATTTCCAAAAAGAGGAAATAATAAAATTCAAAATTTTCATATCTATCCATATAATAATACATGGGGAACCACATTATTGAATGGTTTTTAAGACCACAAGGTCAAAAATTTAAGACTCCTAACTATCTTTCTTTGTTGACTCAACTTGCCCGCTCTGCAACTCTCTTAGCCCATCGAGCTACTCGGCCTAACTTCCCAAGCTATGAAGTTTTAAAGGTATTTTCTAAAAAAGTGATATTTTTTTAAAACTTTATTTAAGAATGTAGGATAATTTTCTCAATAATTTTTTTGGTGAAAAATTATTAGAGAAATAAGGTGATAATTTTCAAAGTGATTTCTTTTTGTTTGAGGAGATAAATTGTACCATTTTAAGGGGAGTTTTTTATTTATTTTTTATCAAGATGTCTAGGAGTGTGTCGTCCTTGTCTATTCCCACAAACATAATGGATATCCCTTTATTTAAACCTCTAAATTTGATAATTATCATACTTGTAAACTGAAAATGTAATAGTTGCTCAAATCTTGGGGACTCTGGCACATTTTCCAAGAACCATTCCCAGATTCACCAATGAAAAAGATAAGTACGGATAAGCATCTAAGCAAGATGAAGATTTGGGCCTCATTTCTCTGAATGTTTCGGACAACCTCCAATTTCACATTTTTGTTGCCAAGTCTCCAAAATAGGTATGCGAGAAGTTTGAATGTTTATTTGGAAAAATAAATGAGTTTAAAATATTGTAACTTGAGATGAAATTCACCTCCTATTCACTGTCAAAATTTCGTTCCATTTAAGAATTTCTAACCAAATTTAAGGAACGTAGGAATTAGTTGAAAGCTGGTGATCAAGATAAAAAAGATGATGAATGTATTTTCTAACTGTGTCAAAGTTAAAAGGTCCTTCCAATGTATTTACTTCTACTTTCTTTTCAATAATGGATGCCCTAGGAGACTAGTTTAAAATGCCTCCATTTGATGTTTTTTGGAATAGGTTTTCATGTGAACAATCAAAGCTAATATCACTTGATACCTTACTAAGCACTAATGAGACATTGTTAGCAAACTCTTATAAGGGTAAGTGAAATGCTAAGTAGAAACCAGGATTTATACCTACAAAATCTCCAAAATATTCTCTTGTCACCGCTAATTCTCCTAAACATTCTAGTCCTAGCAAAGGTAAAAAGTCTTTCACAAAGAAGGTATATAATACATGTTCTTATTGTAGTAGGAAAAATCATCTTGAGTGTAGATTTTTTATGAGAATAGAAGTATTAGATAAAACATTGAAACAACACAAACCTTTTATTTCATCACTATCATCTACTTCCAACACTAGTAAAGGGAAAGCTATATCTTCTCTGGCCTTCTCTCCATTAAAAGATAAGTGGATTTTCTATTCTAGTACCACACATTATATAACTCATTCTAAAGATTTGTTGAGTTTAGTTTATGCTTGTACCACTTCATAGCTTTTGATGGATAACTCTATTTCTATTGATGTTTTGTGAGCTGGTGCTATTAATATGCCAAATGGTTGCATACAAGATGTCCTTTTTGTTCCCAAAATTTCCTCAAATTTGTTGTTTCTTTATTAATTATTTCATTTTTATGATGGGAACATTGTTGAATGTTCACCACAAGAATTTATAATTAGGGAATAGAATGATCCTAATGATATTTTAGCTACAAGAGTGGTGGACCAATTTTCTAGATTATATCTCATTGAGAAATTTGACACTTTTACAGGATCTTCACTAATTTCTCACTCCGATTCTATGAGTAAACTATGTCATGAGAGGTTTTTTCACCTCAATTACAGATATTTGCAACAACTTTCATCACTGAACATGGTTATTGGCCTTCAAAAAGTTTCTTCTAATGATGGTGTTTGTCTAGGTTGAATGTATGGAAAGCAACATCAAAATCCCTTTCCAAAGGGATTAGACATTCGAGCTAAGGATCCTCTTGAGTTAGGATATAGTGGCATATGAATTTTCGTTCATGGTCATTTTCTAGTGTTGAAAATGTGTTAACGTTAATTGACGATTTCATTAGAATAACTTGGGTGTATTTATTGAAATGTAAAAGTAGTGTATATGGTAATTTCAATGCTTTCAAAGCCTTTGTTGAAAATCAATTAGGACATTCATTTAAAAATATTTGCACTGGTAATGGGGGAGTATATAATTAATGCATTCAGAAGAAAAAAAATATTCATCATGAATTTTCGCATTAGTATATAGTGTCTTACACCCCTTAAAAAATGGTGTTGTTGAATGTAAAAAATAGACACTTAAGAAGATGGCTAACTTCATGATTCAGTCCAAGAACTTACCACCTGAGTTATGGGCTAAATTAGTAAATTGTACTAACTATATTTAGAAAAGAATTCCACACAAGGTAGTTCTTGGGGATCACGCTTGAGGAAACATGGTCTAGTGAGAAACCTAATGTATTTGATTTTTGAGTTTTCAGAAGTAAAGCATGGGCATGTATTCTTGAAAATAAGTGGAAATCCATGGAGAAAAACAACATCGAGCTCATATCCACTGGACATTTTGAACATATGAAGGCATACCACCTTCTAGATTTAATTACCCATGAGGTTGTTTATCGAAGAGATGTTTATGTTGATGAATTTGAATCTCGTGATTCTCATGGTGCTCCTTCTTCTCCACTTCCACCTCCTGTACCTGAATCAAAAAACATGTTTTATGATTATGATGTTGATTTGATGTGGAGCCTACTCCTCCTAATCATGCTCAACAAATTCCTAAATGGCTTCAATACACTCTACAGTCTACTACTGATTTGGTTGGTGATCTAAGTGATTCACGTCGTACAAGAGCTCAAAATTTTGGTAATGTTGATTATTATTGCACTCACTCTATGCCTTCTAGAATGGATCTTATGACTCAAGTTATTTCATATGATCAAGTTACTTTTTATGAGGCTAGTGGTAAAATTGGATGGGATGAAGCAATGTAGGTTGAATATTCTTCTTTGATGAAGGATAATACTTGGAAATTAGTGCCTCTTCCTAAGGGAGGAAAACTTGTGAGATGTGAATGGTTCTATAAGACCAAATATGTAGATGATGGTTTTATTGATAAGTACAAGCCTTGCCTTATGGATAAGGAATTTTCTCAAGTTGAAGGAGTAGATAACAATGAGACTTTTACTCATGTAGAAAAAATGGATTTTGTATGTCTTGTTCTTTCCCTCGCTGCATCTCATAAATGGCCACCGTATCAAATGGAAATGAAGAGTGCATTCCTACACAGTGATTTCTATGAGGAGATTTATATGGAGAAAATTTCAAGTATTGTTGTCAAGCTATATGTATAACATGCAAAATTAAATCTTTTTTATGATGACAGCTAAGCCCACCATTTAAAAACCTCTCTCTGGATCATTATGAACCCTTCCTCTAGCCAACCCATCATCTCACACAACCCCTTAATTTTTGTGTCATCCTCATTCTAGTTGAGAGGAAAGTGATAACATGATTTTCAAGTGTGTTTCATGTTCAGGGGAATGGATCCAAATTTATTTCACAGTGAAACCAATATCTAAGGTGGAATAGTGCTCTTCATATCACTAAATTGGTTATTTTTGGCCATATTGCAGCATGAGGACATCCTCTGGGAGTTGACTGGAAAGGTTCAACCCATCTAGGAGTTGTGTAGGATATCAATGAATTAATCCAAGGTAGTTTAGGGAAAATTTAGGAATCTAAGCAATGTCGGGAACGATTTAAGTAAAACCAGGTTATTTCAGGCACAGAGAATGAAGGATTCAATGGAAAAAAATCACCTTGTTCTGAAGATTCTGGGAGTTCTTGGATGATTTAGAAGCTAATCAAATAGTCTGCAGAAACATATTGGAGTCCCCTACATGATGGATGAATTACTTTTGATCCTTGACCTTATTGTTCTCCATGGTAGTCCAGGTCACTGTTGTTGCTCCTTCATGCCAAAAGGGTGACTGGTGCCATAACTAAAGTTTCATGTTGAATAAATTCTTGAAATTGGTTATAATTAATTCAATTGATGATTTGGAGTCAAAATCATATAATTTTTCACCTTCTAACTCTAAATCTTGCTCCCGTGGCAGAAAAGGCAAGCTTCGTGTTCTAATTTTGCATTAGCATGATGACATCAGCATAACTTAAAGGCTTGAGCACACTTTTGGACCATTTGTGTATCTTTTATCTTTTCCCTTGGTGCAAGGGGACATGAGGTACAAAAAAATTTGGTTTCCCTATACATGTTCTTCTTTCATTGCTTAATACTTGTGACTTGGGCTGTTAGGTGAGCATAATGTAAAATCAGACCCCTTCCTCATGTTGTGGACCCCCTTGGCACATTTTTCAAGGCTCGGTGTCCCCTTGGATTTTTACCAAGGTGTAAGGGTACACGAGGTGGAAAAATTCACTCCCTCTTCCATAGACTTGTTTTCGTTACTTAAAAATCACAACTTGGAGTGTTTGAAGTGTTAGAAGAACAAACTCAAGTTCAACTCAAAATCAATCCCCCTCCTCGTGATGCATGCAACCATGGAACATTTTTTAGCTTCTTTTGTCTCCTTGCTTTATCCTAAGGTGAAAGGGTACACGAGGGATAAAAAATTCTACTCCACCTCTCTCAGTTAGCCCCCAGAAATATGCAAAACTACAGTTGAGCTTCGAGAGCTAGTTTTCAACCCCCGCCATCTCACTCTCATTAAACCCCTTGCCAACACTTGTCTTGATATTATGTAAATCACATTCTAGTGTTCCTTTTCCCTTATTTTCCCCTGTTTTTTAGGGTACAACTCCACATCAACCCTCGTCTTACTTCAATTGAACCTAGTTGGGTTAAACATGAGTTAAGGTGTACAATGTAAGAGAGAAAGATTAAAATCAAGGACTTAACCATTTTCATGTTTTCAACTACATATTTTCCCTCCCAAGATCACACTCATTGATGTTATGTTGTTAGAATGTGCTTGAGACCTCGTATACTAAAAATGGAAAGTTTTTCATATCTCCTAAACCCTTTGTTCATTTTCCATGAGATTTTAACAACACCTCAAAAATGCCCTTCAAATGATTATAACTTTGGATCTAAAGGTGGTATACATTATTTTTAATGGCCATATACATTATCTTTAATGGCCATATGAAGTTTCCATTTATAAAACGTCATTTTTCATATCTATGGAGTTCTTGTTATTGAAATCCTCTAAAAATTGGAGCAAAACATCCTTATAAAGTAACAAAACTTTTAAGACCACCCTTGTTACGTTCTAACACTGGGAAGACCCACTTCTAAATAGTAAGCATTACCAAGATTCATAGTCTATAAATAGTAAGTTTTGCAACAATTCATTCTCTGAGTTTTTATTGTTCCTTGCATATCAAAATCACTCAAAAGTGTCAAATTAAGCAACTTGTAACTAAAAATAGACTTCATAAATTAATACTTACTAAAAATAGTAAGTATCGGGATATTAGTCAAGGAATAAGCATGTTGAGTTATCCATGTTGATGAAATAACACCTAGATGTGTTTGAACATTGGGAAGACCTACTTCTAAACAGTAAACCTTACCAAGATTCATAGTTTATAAATACTAAGTGTTGTAAAAATTCATTCTCTTAGTTGTCATTGTTCCTTGCATGTCAAAACCACTCAGAAGTGTCAAATTAAGCAACTTGTAACTAAAAATAGACTTCATAAATTAATACTTACTCAAAATAGTAAGTGTCAGGATATTGGTCAAGGAACAAGGATGTTGAGTTATCCATGTTGATGAAATAACACCTAGATGTGTTTGAACTGGTTGTGGGACATCATAACGACTTGACAAACTCAAGATTTCATAGTATACACTTTCAGTTGAGTACGAGAGTATTTTCTCTATTTGGAGAAGAAGACATTTTCAATGGTGAACAAATGGAAAAGAAGTTATTTGAGTTGTAGACACCAAATTTGGGTCACATTCCCTTAACCCCTGTCAATTAAATAAATTCATATTATACCCACTCATGTACCTAGTGCACACATGTTAATTAATTTCATTGCAATAATCAAATTAATTAATTACCTCACCCATCCACATCACCTACAACCAACTCACCTATCCACCTCACTCAAAGACCCCATTCACAGTCTATTAATTAACTAGGAATAATTCTATACCAATCCTAAACCAATTAAGACTTAGTCCTAAACCTAATATTAACTCCCACTAATTCTCCTAGAAGAACTTGTAATTATCTAGGCAGACTCTACTTCACTTGAGACCCCGGATTAAGGATATCAATCATGCCAAAGATAGCAAATTTCATAGTAACCGATGTCGGTCCAGCGACCATCATCGGCTCCCTCATCTTGACCGTCATCGGTTTACTGACCGTTGTCAGTTTCCTACCATTTTTTGCCATTTTATACCAAAGTAGCATTCACTACATTGTTTTTCTTTCTGATATTTCCTTAATTACCTAACCATATCTCTATGTCTCTTAAATCACTGTCAAATTCCAATATCTGCTCCAATTTCATCATTTTTTTCCAAATTTGCAAGTCCTTTTATTTTTCACAGTGACCGGTATCGATCCTCTGACTAGCATTCGTTACCCTCTGTCATTGACACCCGGTTACTCAACCGCCATCAGTCTCTGTGTTTTAATCTTTCAATTAAAATAGTGATCAATTGTCACCTTCTAGAAGCATTTTCTCCATTCCTTATGTACTCTTGTGTCATCTACGAAGATTAAATTACCATGTCTACTATTAGTCACATGGTTTTGACTCATAGCCAATCCAACGCTCTCGTGTTTCACTCTAGCCGCCAGCCACTCCCACCTAGCCCATTTCCCCCTTCAATCTCATCGCCCATAGACCCCAATAAGGCTCTTTCCATACCCAGTGGTGATGAGGAGTTCATAAGACTCCTTGATCACAACCCTGTTTCTCTGAAGTACTATCTCGCTCATTCATTTGCCCACGATTCATAAGGGCAGCTCGTATATGGCATGCTTATGTCCATTCCTCCTACCCTCACACAAATTTCTACATCATTAACTACTAGCTCGGCCTTACCCTCTTCCAGCTTACCACTTGTGGTGTCCCAGTTTGACCATACATCATCGATATCTATTACACCTATGGCATTTGTTGCGCCTTTGACGTCAGTCACTCCTATGATCTCAACCATGCGTATATCAAGTTCCTTGAGTGTGGGTCTATCTACACCCACCACCTCTCATATACCTATTGCATCTTAGCCACAGATAGTGTCGAAAACCCATACTCCCTTCCAAAACATTGTCCTATCCATCCCGCCAGTCTCTTCCTCTGATTGCTATGAGGGTCGTTACCTCCACTCCACCTACCTACACTTATCACCAACAACCCCATATTTCATCTATCGCTTATTCAGGATACTTATCATCTACATCTATTCCGGCCTACATTCCTCCCTCACAATTTTTGTATTTGGCACCACCACATACTAGGATGTCGCCCACGTCATACCCTCCTCATCTACCTCTTTATACTGCAGGATTTTCCTAGTCATCAGAACCTACCAATGATCTTATCAAGATGATGGTGGACAAGATGCAGACATTGGAAGCATCTATCTCTGGCTCACATAACTCTTTGACATACGATGAGATTTGAAATGAGTCCATTCACATGTCCATTCTGATTCGTCCACACCCTACTTATTGGGAAATACCTAAATTCAACTGATTTAACAACAAAGAAGAACCATAACAGCACTTGCGGTCTTTTAAACATAGGTGTTATCTAATCACTCATGATGATACTTTGCTCTTGCAAATATTCCCAATGTCCTTGACAGGGCCTGCTTTGGATTGGTATAGTGCTCTACCTAGGAACTCCATTTTCTCATTCAACCAATTATCTCAAACTTTCCTATACCAATTTTCTATCAACATTTTCAAGAAAGTCACCATGACCGACTTGTACGCGACACGCCAATACAAAGATGAATCTATCGTAGAATTTGTCACTCGTTTCCAAAGCCTGATCAACTAGCTCATGTTCCAACTACCTTAAACTGAGTTGATAGATTTGTTCACCAGGGCTTGTGCTAAACACATCTTGCCAACTCTCCAAGTTCAAAGCTTCCGCACATTTGACAAGGCGTTCACCATGGCCCAAAAACTTGAAATTTGTGCCATTGAAGAGAAGAAGATATAATTGTGTAACAAGAATGTTGCATTTAAATCAAATGATACATCTTCTTCTTCCAAACCACAAAATAATTACTCTAAAGCAAAAGGATCTACCAACAAGGTCGTTTCTAAAGCTGGCCCATCTCACCCATCCAACCAATCAAAGCCTTCCTCCAACCTTTCTCATAATCAAGAATTCTAATTCAAGAGGGAGCAATGAAAATATAATCCAATAGGAGAACCTTACTCTTCAGTTTTAGAAAAACTTCTAAAAGTCGGAGCATTCATTCTTCCACCTATAAAACCACATACTGGTTTTGACGTCTCTCATCCTATGCCTACATGGTACAAAGAAAATGATTAGTACAACTATCATCACATAAAAGGTCATAGCGAGGTAATTGTATAACTTTCAAAAATATCATCCAAGAAATGTTAGATAATGGAGATCTCATCTTGGATAATCCTTATGCACCCGGCTAATCAGAACCTTCACATCTTTAAGAATTCATTCCCAAATCACACCCCCGTCATCTAACCAAACCGAAAAAACCTCACCCTCACCCACAACTAAACCTTTACCATCAAATGAACATTTTCCAATGCCTAAACCTTGCTTGCAACCACTTAGACCTTACGACCCACTAAAACCTAAACCAGAAGGGTTTGACGATACCAAAAATTACACTCACCATCATTTGTTAGGGCATGATGTGGAAAATTGTAAGGCTCTTTAAGAATATCCTTCTCCAACTATGTCCTCTCGAAGAAAACTTTGACAATGATGATATTTTGAATGAGGACCCTATTCGACCTGCACCTATCACCACACATCCTTGTCCCATACCTATTCCATGACCTTCATCTCCCCCTCCACAACCCTTTTATCCTCCTCCAACATCTAAGATCAATATGGTACACATAAGAGAGCTAGCCAAACCTCTGCCAAAATTCCAATGTGCTGCATTGTTTTCACAAAAACCAGTATATGCCCTCACCATATTTTTTCCCATCTTTTCACTACACCTATCACGACTCACTTGCTCCTTTACCACAAATTAATATGGTTCAAATTTCCACTCAAAGCCCGAAAGGAAAAAGGAAAGGAGAAAAACAACTGGCTCATCTGCCACTCTTTTACCCAATATTCCATCTAAACCTGCACTAAAAATCACCATCTGTGGACCCACATACCATATTTCTGATGGGTTTACCCATCATACAATACTTAAATAGGTTGCATTAGTCTCCTCTATAAATGTCTTTATACGACCTTGTCTAAACCTCTGAGTCTCATCGACAGGCCCTCATTGAGGTTCTGCAATCTATTGAGGTTTTACCTAATGACCCTACTCATGTTGCATCCATTATCACTCCTCATCATGTGGCCTCTCTCGCCACTTCATCTCCTTCCTCTGCACCCACTACGCATGCATAATAACCTAGTTATCCTACGTTCATTTCAATGATGTCATGACTTCCACCCTTTGGCACCATCATTCTCCACATTCATGTGGGCCCCCCGTACCATTCCTAAATTATTCTATGTCTTAGAGGGGGAATTTTAGTACAACATGTTGTTTGGCCAATCTTGGATCCGCATTTTGGGTTGTGTTCCTTTAAGCTTACACCGTTGTTTAAAATTCAAACATGAAGGACACAAATATACCATTCCAGCTGACACTTCACCATTTAAGACATGTAACATGCCCCTTATATCAATCTAATGATGTCCTTTGGCTACCAGTTAAGGCATCTACCACTGCTAACCACTTCTTCTTCAGCCACTCCGCCTCATCCACCAATGCTACCACTACCTCTTCCACAACTAAATACTTTATTCCCACTGTTGCCACGGCTTCTACAGCTAACCCATCAGCCAACCCATTTACTTCTCAAACAATTAATGCTTCTTCTTCCCAATTGATTGGTGATTCATCCATTCATGCTACCTACACACCCACTACTGATCCTTTAGAAGGTGTTTTTCAACACCTCACTCTAGGGGAGTACCACCTTTATAACATTGACACATTCCTTACTCCTCAAGAGTATGGTAACCTTCACCAACATGCCTACTATGACCACCGTATAGGTGAGGTTTTCCCCTATGGTCCTCCTCACCTTCATACCAACTTAATGGGGGACTTGATGCTTCTACTTACTCACCCGAGCCACCTTCCCAAACTTGACCATTTTCCTCTGATCTTCAATCTCTCACCAACTGTCACTTTTCCCACACCTTCCTCCATCTTTGTGCTTGGAAGGGATTTGGATTTGGTTTCTATGAAAAAAAATCACCATATTGTCATTCCTTTCACCACTCGTAAGCATAAAGACCGTAGTGGTATTGAATTTTCTGAACCACCCTCTAGAAAGGCCCGAGTCAAACTCATGAAGGACGATAAACATTCCCCACCCCATTCACCACCTTCACCTACAAAGTCTATGGATCTATAATCCATTCCTCCTAACTTTTTTTTGGTAAACAATGTTTCCCTAGGACCTCTGACTTATTAGCAAGATGGTGAGGTTCCCTCTTCTCTTCCCTTCCTATATCTTGACATGCTTGATGACGATACACCTTCTATTAGTGTTGTTTAATGTTAGGACGATGAGTCTATTCTCACCTACCTTGGTGTGGAAGATTCTTATATTCACTGGTCATTACCTTTTAAGATGCAAACATGTTGAATGAATCGACCATTGAAATCAATATTCACACTCAAGACGACCCGCACATTCTAAAAATAGGCCAATCTTTATATGCATCTGAACATGAATCTTTTACTTCTTTCCTTCGAGATCATAGCAACTCTTTTCCTTGGTCCTACATTGATATGCTCGGTATTGACCCAAACATTGTGGTCCTTAATATCGTAACCATTCCTAATGCCAAACCCGTGAAACAAAAGCTGTAAAAAATGCATCCTCGTATTGCCCTTCTTCTCAAAGAAGAACTCCAATGCCTTCTTTTGGTTTCCTTCATTTTACCCATTGATTATCCCTAATGGATTTGTAACATTGTTCATGTCACAAAAGTGAGAGAGGGACTCTGCATTTGCATGGATTTCCATGACTTTAACTTAGCTTTCCCCAAAGATGACTTTCCTCTACCTAGTATTGACCAACTAGTTGATCTCACCGCTAGCCATGAGATGCTATCACTCATGGGTGGTTTCTCAAGTTATAAACAAATATTACTCACCATGGAAGATCAACACAAAACCACCTTCATCACTCCTTGGGGGACCTTATGCTATCATGTCATGCCCTTTGGCCTTTAAAAACGTTGGTGCTACTTATCAGTGGGCTATGACTTATATATTTCATGGCATTATGTATCACATATTGGAAGATTAAATTGACGATCTTCTTTCCAAATCCAAATATCCGGGTCGAACACCTTATAGTCCTTAAGGTTATCTTTGACCGCCTCATCAAATATTGTGTTCACCTTTAACCTAAGAAGTGTGTATTCGCTATTTTCTTCGGCAAGCTCCTTGATTTTATTGTTTCTTTTTTGTGGCATTGAAGTTGATCTTGCTAAAATCAAGGTTATTCTCAAAATGCCTCCAGCTACTAACCTTCTTCAACTTCTTAGTTTGCAAGGTAAGTTGCAATCTATTTGTCACTTTATTTCTCAGCTTTCTGACCGTTGCCATCCATTTCATTATCTTCTCAAAAATGATGTCTCCTTCAAATGGGATGATGAATGCCACAAAGCATTTAAAACCTTAAAAGAATACCTCCTCCAACCACTTGTGCTTATTTCCCCTAAGGATGACCAACCATTTTACCTTTACATTTCTACTACTGATCATTCCCTAGGTGTCATGTTCACTCATCGTGATAAGTAACACAGGGAGCAAGTGGTTTATTATATAAGTCGTACACTTTTAGACTACGAAACTAGATATACTCCTGCCAAAAAACTCTGCTTAGCCTTAGTTTTTTTCACCACTAAACTTTTCCATTACCTACTCAACCACAAAACCTTTGTTATCACCAATATTTACCCCTTACATTACATGTATGCTAAGCCCTACCAACATCAATGTGTTGCACGTTGACTCATGCTTCTTGCAGACCTACATCTCAAATTCATCCATAAAAAATATGTCAAAGGACAAATAATTGATGACCAACTCACAAATGTGCCTCTCTCCTAAAATCAATTCCTATAACTTCAATTTCGCTAATGAATCCATTGCTACCCTCTCCATGGATGATACCATTTACTAGATGACCTTATTCTTTGATGGTTTCAAATGTCAGCATGGGGGTGGTGTCGAAGTTATCCTCATTCCTCTTGATGGTGAGCATATGCCATTATCTTTCAAACTAGATTTTGATTATACTAACAATATCACCGAATATGAAGCACTCGTGTTAGGTCTTCAAACCATCATAGCCTTAGAACTTAAATCAATTAATATCTTTCGTGACTCTCAACTAGTTGTGAACCAAGTTAATGGTATATACCAATGTCATAATGAGATACTTTAAAAGTATAAGCATCATGTTGACATACTTTTGACTAATTTTGACCTTTATGAACTTCAAACCACCCCGTGTTCTACTAATAAATTTACAGATACCATGGCCTATCTAACTTCTCAAATTCCCCACATCACTCTCCAACTCGAAAATATTTGTCACAGTCCAAAGGTTGCAATAACCTTCTTATCTAATTTGAGACTTCAACATTGTAGCTAACATTGAAACTGACCCACGTGACCTTTGGTATAAGCAGTTTGCTGACTACCTTTCCCTTTCAATTTTGTCTCCAGATCTTACTCGCAATAGACAACCGAGCCTTTCTCAAAAGTGTCTCTCGCTATTATCACCATGGGTGGTCTTCTCTATAAATGTGGCTTTGATGCTATCCTCTTACGATCCCTTACGAGTTCTAAAATTCCATATATCATCAAGGAAGTTCCTAAAGGGATTTGTGGGGGTCACTTCAGTGGCTTAGTTGTCACTAAGTGTATCCTTCACCTGGTCTATTACTAGCCAACCCTAAACCATGATTGTTTTGACTATGTCAGGTGCTATGTGAAGTGTGAGCAACATGCTAATATTCATCACACCCCTAGTCACGCCTTACAGGATGCACGATACCTTTGGCCTTTCTCTCAATGGGGTTTGGATATTGTCAAAGAGATCAACCCTCATTCTTCCCAACATTATCAATGGATTATTACCGCTACCAAATATTACACTATATGGGTTAAATTCATACCTTTTATTTCTAAAAAAGATGAGAAAATTTGTGAATACATCAATCATCATATTAGTCGTCGCTTTGGTGTTCCTCACCCGCCTCATCAGTGATAACAACAAACAATTCAAAAATAAAACCCTACAGAAACTTTGTGATGCCTTCGACATTCAACTCAATTTTTGTTCACCTTATTATCCTAAAAAAAAATGGCCAAGTTGAATTGACCAACAAAACCTTAAACAAAATTCTTATGAAAGTGTTTGATGATACTAGTAAGGATTGGCACACACACATCTCCTTTCGCCTTATGGGCTTATCACACTAGTATTCACACCTCAACTATTGCCCACACCCTTTCTCTTTGGTCTATGGTACAGAGGTTGTCTTGCCTCTCGAAGTCCAAATTTTATCTCTATGTATCTCACACACAAATATGCTCAACGATGATGATTTTTGCTAGGATCATTTGGCACAGCTTGAGTTATTAGACAAATGTCGTCTAAATGTTCTCGATCACCTCTAAATATACCAAAAAATTCTTATGATAAACGTGTCCAAGAACGGACCTTCCAGGTCGACAACCTCGTCCTCAAGGAAAATCAACAAGTAACAAAAGTGAAGAAAAGTAAATGGTGCAAGTTTGCTCCTAATTGGCTTGGACCCTATATCGTTACTTATGCCTACGGATCAAGTGCTTATCATTTTTCTTCACTTGAAGGTAAACCTGAACCTAAACCCCTCAATGTCTTGCATCTTCGACCATTCTATTATTGAATCAAGTTCTATATCATCTTATGTCTATTAAATGCTTGTCTCTTAAGCAACATCCACCTTCAACTTACCAATTTTAAGGATCAACGACTAAACAAGAAATCATGTGATTACCCGTCACCTTTCATCCCTTAACTTCAATATGAGTACCCACGACTCTACTCATGGAATGATTCTCATGGATACTTTTCATCCTTTTCAAGATGGGATCCCATGGTCATTTGTCACTTAAAATCTCTCTTTCATAGCTAAACCCTTGTGTGTTATGGTTTTGTCTTCATAAAAGAAGCTGATAACTTCTCTATAGTCTTGCCCATGACCTAAAAGTCCAAAAAAAAATCAAAATTAATATACAGGACTTTCAAATTCAAACTCCTTGAGTAAAAATTCTAGCAAAAAGATGACTCCCTTCAAAAAGGACATCTATCTTTCTATCTTGTTGCTATAAATAGACTACTCCCTTGAAGGACAGCTATTCAAAGCTAGCCATATTGTACGTAGTCTAACCAAAAAGAAGATTATTTCTACAAAAATAAAATGCAAATATTTTGAAGCTTCCCCACATCGATCAGCTTCACAAAGACCTCAAGGAGATATTCTATTCATCCCACATAGACTTTCCCTCATCAATCAGTCTATTAAAACAAAAGCAAAAAGAAAAAGATAACTTTTTCATCATGGACTCACCTATTTTGATCTTGGGTATCTTGTCAAAGAGGCATGTTGTCTCACACCAGGTTACACTAAAAAAACCTCTTTCACCTCACCACCTTTCCTTTCTAATCTTCTACCTACTCAAGGGATGTGCCACAAATGTGATATTTCATGATCACGTGACCTTCTTCACCCTTAGAGTAGTCAATCACGCACCACCTTTAGGGTTTTATGTTCATTAAGATAATATTTGGTATGATAGACTCGTATTGGTTCTTATCACTTAGGTGGCTCTTTTGTCTCCTCTTACCATTCGCCTCTTTTCTTACTTATTGATCCTCCTACACGTATTACCAAACCATGCCTATACCTAGACTCCAACCATGCCTATACTGACCCATTCATCTATACTCCTCTTATTCTTCCCTAGCTTATGGGAGAACTGCATCGGCCTGAGGTTCCTTTTTGTCAGGGCTATGTAGGTAGCACTTCAAGGGCATGAGACCCTTGGAGGTTAGCTCGACCACTTTTACCCCTAACCAATTTCCCCCCCCTTTATGTGCATATTTTACAGTAGTTATATTATATCCACACAAAAACTTGGAAATTAATATATCACAACAAACATGCATTGTTTCATCACATTTACCATTTTACCACCATATCCATATTCTACCTAACTCATTTCAAATTTTCCATGATATCAAATACTTGGAAATTTTAAACCACAACATGCATATACATCATCATTTATTTCCCATAATACCAATAACTCGGAAATTAAATCCAACACAAACATATTACCAAACCATGCCTATACCTAGACTCCATCACTCCACCATGCCTAAATCACCTAAACTCCACCTAAACGTACCTATACCTAATTCCATTATGCCTAAATGACCTCAAATCCATCATGCCTGAATAACCTAAACTCCACCATGCCTATACCTGACTCCATCGTGCCTACATGACCTCGACTCAATCATGCTTAATTCAACTAATTTCCATAATACACAATAACAATGTACATTAAAAACAAGTACATCATCCATCCAGTCAACAAAATCAACTATATAATGGGAGTTTATGTGTATCAATACATATATACGTAGATATAAATAAATATCAGTATCTCAAAAACTCTCATGTACAATCTCATGTCTTCGGCACGCAGGCAAGTATATATATCAAAAATTAAAAAAAAATGGTACAATGTCACATACATTGACTAATCATCCCTACCTGATGCCCTCCTCTCCAGTCTCACCTGTCTCCTCCTCCTGGCCCTCTATTAGGCCCGGTCTCTGATAGCTAGTAACTTCACCATCACCCTGTCTCTAGGGCGACAACCTTTTGTGCTATCAGAACTATGAATCTTGGATCTATTCCACCCATTGGCTTCTTGTTGGGCTCATTACTCAGCATATGAAGTTACATCAATCCCTGTGGTGGCTTGATGGTCCTGATAATAGCAATCCTCATTCAGGGCATCCCTAAACCTTGCCATGGATATGGTCTGGGGTGGTGACATCATGTAATGTCCCCTTTCCTACGCCATAGACCGAGGGGCCAACTCAAGTCCAGGCCTTGGTCATACCCAAGGGGTTATGGATGTTGTGAGCTATTGGGTATGAATATCTAGTCCAGTTGTTATAATTTTCCATTGACAAGAATATAAAGTGCTTTCGAAGGGACTAGATGTTATGTATAATCGTTGGAAGGGGCCACTTAACCCCTAGTGTTCTAATTTTGCGTTGGGGATCACCTTTTGGACCATGGTGACTTGAAAGGGAAAAATTAACTTTAAATTACTTTATTAATTTGGTCTTCCCTAGGGGAAAGTATGACTTGGGATTTTTAGGGTTCCTTGGCATGGAAAACGTTATAAAAGGAGTGGAGGGGTGAAAAGAAGATCATTCATGCATACACTTATATTTTCTTTCATGTGCAACCGTTGTTTGCAAATATCTAGCTTGTGGAGTAAGATCCCACGGGAACCCTAGCTTCGGTGATGAGAGATCCATCCCTAGCTAGTAGGGAACTCTTCGGTGGTGAAAGATCCACCCTAGTTTGTCATTTTCGGAGCTGAAATCAGGGTTGTTCTTTAGAGATATTTTCGGAGGGTTTCAATGAAGGGTTTTGGGGCTTTTGTGGAGAAAAATCAAGGGTTTTCAGATCTGATTTGCTATTGTGGAGTTTATTCAGATCGGGTTGTCAGATTTAGAGTTTCAAAGGCTTGTTGATCTAGTTTCAAGTCCAAAAAGAGAAGACAACCATATTCAGCAAGAGAGATCATTTATTTTATCAGTGGAACTTCTTGTCATTGCATGTTGATGCATGTTACATGCATGTCATTGCATGTTTATGCATGTTACTTGCATGCTGTTGCATGTTAGTTTAATTGCAATAAAAGTGAAGATATTGGTTATTTTCTGATTTTATACCTTGTTGCCTTAACTGTACTTTGCTGTCATATTTTTCTATATATTGCTGTCATAAAATCATATTTTTATTTGTGAAAAAATTGGTTGGAAATCTTGAATATAAAATAAATCCAAAAAGGGGATAATACAGTGGTATCAGAGCTGTTGTTTCTCTAGCCTGTTGGGGTTGAAAGATGGGAGACAGAGACAGAGACAGTGAAGAGATGGGAGTGGGTCTGATGAAACAATTGTTCACCAATATGGTGAAGCAGCAAGAGACTACCAATCTCTATTTGAGCTAGCTCACTGAGAGGTTAGCACAGGGCAAGATTGATGCTCATACGGAGAGAGGAGAAGCTAGAAATATGGGACAACATGGTAATAGAGGTGAGAGTGGACATTCAGGACAGGGGTCCCCTCATGCTTCTACCAGACCCTTGGGACTCCACGAGCCTTCTTTTTTGAAGGATCCAGAAGTTTCACAGACACAACGGCCCACAGACATTGTGGATGAGGAATCTTGTTGGGAGAGGTATCAGACATTAAGTGAGGGTTTCCGGGATAACATGTCATTTCAGGAGTATTGTAAAATGAAGATTGGTAGCAGGCCCAGGAGAGACCATCAGACATAGGTACCTGAATTTCAGAGGATATTGGGACAAATCTCTATTCCACACTTCGATGGTTCTAATAAGTGTACCGTGCAATCTTGGATTTAGAAGTTGAAGACTTACTTCGACTTGAATCCCATACGTGAAGAGGATGTAATTAAGTTTGCTATCCTACACCTCAAGGGAGATGCTTGTGATTGGTGGCATCATGGATTGATTACACAAGGACACATGCATATCACTACTTATGAAGAATTTACACAGAGGTTAATGAGAAGATTCGACAAGAGGGACCCAGATAGGCACTTCAGAGAGTTGACTCACTTGAGGCAGACAGGTTCTCTAGACTAGTACATTGCGGATTTTCAAAGGTTATCAGTTATGGTATCTGATGTTTTAGAGATGAGGTTGACTTCACTCTTCATGGCAAGGTTGACTGACATTTTAGCAGGATTTGTGAAGGCATTTGAGCCTTCTTCTTTACACGAGGCTATTAGGAGATCTCAAGACTTGGAGTTATCCACTCCAAAGTCGAGGGTTCCACCTCGCATTCAGCAAAGGGAACCTCCATCTAAATCAGACGAACTTCAGCAGAGGGAGCCTCCACCGAGGCAGGAGGTGGCTAAGAAGCCAGTCATTTCTTGAGAGGACAGAGATGACTTGAGGTGAAAGAAACTATGTTTCAATTGCCGCACACCTTGGGTTCCAGAACATGATTGCAGAGGTAGAGGGAAGGCTCAATTCATTGAGGTCTTCGAGGAGAGTGAGAGTGACGGAGGTGAGGAGATAGAGACTCGTGAGATGGATGATGGAGATGGAGTTGCGTTGGATAGTGCTAATGTGGTGCAGGAGGAGGAGACTTTTCCTTGAGAGATTATAGCCACATTGTCTAGTACACTTATGTACAAGGCATTTAGGATTAGAGGAATTATGCAGGGTCAATGAGTAGTGGTCCTCATTGATAGTGGGGCCACCCACAACTTTATTGATGCCGCATTGGTTGAGAGGCCAGGATTACAGACAGAGGACTTTGAGGGCTTCAACGTGGTTATAGCTAATGGAGAGTCTATGAGGTGTACACAGTGGATAAACCAATTGAGCATCACGATGGGTAACTATACAGTTACCAATGATTTCCACATTGTTGGTATGGGAGTGACCAACATCTTGCTGGGAGTGTAGTGGCTTCACTCTCTTGGTGAGTTTCAGACTAACTTTTAGACGATGGAGCTAAAGTTTAAGTCCGAGGGTAGGAATGTGATTTTTAGGGGATTATCTACAGGAGCACCTAGGGTGGTTACAGCTGAGGGGATGGAGAGGACTTTCTGGCATGATGAGAGGTTTTATTATTGTGGATCGATGTGGAGTATGATGGATGTGGATGTGACCAGTAGTGTTGTGCATGAGACAGGTACAGAGATTTGGATTATAGGTTCAGATCATCTGATTTTATCATAATGTTGGTTATCTGAGGTTTCAGTAGACTGGAGATCTCATTTGCTTGTTGAGTACTCTAAGAACAGACACACTTGTGAGATTTTAGATGGTCACATATAGTATGACAACTACAGATTGGAGGATGAGATGATCTTCTATCAGGGAAAATTGTACCTTGTGTCGGATTCATGGTTGAGGATGGAGATGTTGCGACATGTGCATTGTTCTTCTATGACTTGGCATTTGAGTTGCGATGAGACCTACAGGTTCATGTTAGAGAGGTTCATATGGCATAGGTTGAGGGAGGATATCCTCAACTTTATACAGGCATGTACGGTTTGTCACACGAGCGCAAGTCATGTGGGAGAGTTAGCACCACTTGTGCGCATACAGGTTGTTTCATAGGTTGATCCAGGGAATTCTACAGGATTCAGAGTGGATTTTCATACCCGAGAGTTGATTAGAAAGGCAGTGAGTGATCACATGATGACAACCTTGCATTGGCAGGGATTGGACAAATTGGCAATTTCGGTGTGGGCACTAGTGGAGAGTCGGTGTGGGTATTATTCTACTTCACGAACAACATGGTTCTCTATACAACATGGAGGTCATGATGACCACATGGGGTTTCTTGGTTATGTTGGATTACACCAATCTTTGGTTGACTGGAGGGTGAGATGGAGAAACTTACTTTGTGGTATTCAGCTTCTGCAACATGACAGGATAATGCTTGGGGTGAAACATTTTTTGGGAAGGGAGGACTGTAATGTCCCCTTTCCTATGCCATAGGCCTAGGGGCCAACTCGAGTCCAGGCCTTGGTCATACCCAAGGAGTTATGGATGCTGTGAGCTATTGGGTATGAATATCTAGTCCAGTTGTTATAATTTTTTGTTGACAGGAATATAAAGTGCTTTCGAAGGGACTAGATGTTATGTTTAATCATTAGAAGGGGCCACTTAACCCCTAGTGTTCTAATTTTGCATTGGGTGTCACCTTTTGGACCATGGCGACTTGAAAGGGAAAAATTAACTTTAAGTTACTTTATTAATTTGGTCTTCCCTAGGGGAAAGTGCGACTTGGGATTTTTAGGGTTCCTTGGCATGGGAAAAGTTATAAAAGGAGTGGAGGGGTGAAAAGAAGATCATTCATGCATACACTTATATTTTCTTTCATGTGCAACTGCTATTTGTAAATATCCAGCTTGTGGAGTAAGATCCCATGGGAACCCTAGCTTCGGTGGTGAGAGATCCATCCCTAGCTAGTAGGGCACTCTTCGGTGGTGAAAGATCCAAACTAATTTGTCATTTTCAGAGCTGAAATTAGGGTTATTCTTTAGAGATATTTTCAGAGGGTTTTAGTGAAGGGTTTTGGAAGATTTTTAGGGCTTTTGCGGAGAAAAAATTAAGGTTTTTTAGATCTGATTTGCTATTGTGGAGTTTATTCAAATTGAGTTGTCAGATTCAGAGTTTCAGAGGCTTGCTGATCCAGTTTCAAGTCCAGAAAGAGAAGACAACCATATTCAGTAAGAGAGATCATTTATTTTATCAGTGGAACTTCTTGTCATTGCATGTTGATGCATGTTACATGCACGTCATTGCATGTTGATGCATGTTACTTGCATGTTGCTACATGTTAGTTTAATTGTAATAAAAGTGAATATATTGCTTATTTTCTGATTTTATACCTTGTTGCCTTAATTGTACTTTGCTGTCATATTTTTCTATATACTGTTGTCATAAAATCAGATTTTTTTTGTGAAAAATTTGGTTGGAAATCTTGAATATAAAATAAATTCGGAAAGGGGATAATACACATTGGCCTAACTGCTCCCTGTGAACTTTTCTCGACCAAGAGTGTACCATGTCCTAGTGCATGTGCATGTACTATGTGACTTTGTCCCTATGCTTGTGTTGGTACCTGTGTAGCTACCTGTGTCTTCAGAGCCACAACTTATGCATGTGTGGTGGCCAACTAGCCATGTAAGCCAACCATCTGTGCCTATAAGGTAGCTACCTGCCCTCCATCCCCATCTTCACCCTATGCGGGAGCCTGTGCCTGTGCTACCTGGGGTTGTAGGGTCGTCACTTGTGCCTACAAAGTGGTCACATGTGCTTATGACCTTGTCAGATGTCCCTACAACCCTATAATTTGTGCCTGTAGGGTAGCCACATGACCCTGTAATGTATCCCTCTGCACTCTGACTGTCGCTAAATCAAGCTGCCCTAGCCTCGGCGGTGCCACCCATAGTTGTGTCACCCACCACTACCTGTATCCATTGGTGATGCTCACATCATCGATCCGTCTATCTAGCATTTGCTCCTCCTACACTATGGGAACACTCAGATGTGGTGGAGACATGGGTCTCTCCACGTCATCTCTACGATACTATGGGAAAGGTGGGGGCATGTCTTACCACAGTGTAAACTATTGTCTAACCCTATCCACGGGTATCATCTTGTGCTCCCTGACACGCTGCCCCTGTATCCATCTCAGTAACTGAAGATCCACTAACTCCTCAGGCATGCCTCTATATAATGGAAAATCAACATATGGCCGTGACATGATATCCACCATTGATAGGCCCTCCAATAACTGCCTAGAGCATATAACAACATATGTAGCCCTGGCCACTCTCGGTTGTGCCCCGAATGGTACCCATCTCCTGAATCCTACTCTATACAAACCACCCCCAAACTAATCATGTCATGGTAACCCAACTAGATGCACACACACAATGTACTGATACACCCAGCAGTGTAACAAGAATGTGCAACACATACCAAATCTCCTCAACCTACCATAGGCCCATAGCTCCTTATATAGCTGGACTAGAAAAGCTAGTGCCCAAACAAAACGTATCCACTCCAGATCATGTCTTATAATACCCCCATCAGTGCTCGTGGAAATATCCCACCCTCAGAATCTGGGAGAGAAAATCATCCTACTCTCACTATCATCAGAATAGATAGCATGGTCTCCTATGGATATGTTGCATACATATCTCCATAACTCATACTCGCACTATGATAACTCAATATGCCCATCGCCTCACCAAATACTGCCACTATCAGCTCCACTGTTGCCTCACTCAAAATCGAATACACTGGCTCCTCAACAATAGGAAGCCTCGAGATCCTAGACACGTCCTCCAAAGTGACGATCATCTCACCAATCGGTAGATGAAAGGTATTGGTCGCAGAGTCCCATCTGTCGATGAGAGCAACCATCAAGATAGGATCTCGACCTATATGCCTATAGCGTCTGATCGAACTAAGTTCCACATCTATTATGTGATCCCACTCCTCTGCTGTCACACTAGGCCACATTTGTACCAATAGCAATGGTAATCTGTCTCTAATAGTCAGCTCTTCTCTCGCTTACATCATCCAAAATAGCGTTGTCAAGTTACGACCCTCTAAAATTACCTATTCCGTAAAACCTCAATTGACCTCATACTATGCCATTTTTTACCAAATCATACCTAAAACCATCCATCATACCTACCCTTCACCTGGTTTCCATACCTACCCTTTACCTATTTCACCTCAAAACTCTATTATCTCCATTATGATACTTACCCAATATCCTAGATCATTTCATCTACATACCTATCACACATCAGCAATACATTGCCTTACCCTCTTCCACCTATATTAGCCTTCACCTACCCCTGCCTCGCCTGTTTAAAGATCCCATCTAGTCCTTCTTTCACCTAGTCACCGTTTACAGTGACTGACATCGGTCACCTTGACCGTAATCGATCATCTTGACCGGTGTCGGTCACCCTAGCATTGATCGATGCAGGCCAAAACCAACCAATGTCGACCAACCGATGACCGACATCAGTCATTGTTTCGGTGATAAAATCAAAACCCTCATCCCCCATTGTTAAAAATTAACAAAAATAACCTAAAAACTTACACCAACCCACCCAAACTTATCCTACATTCATCCCCAAACCTACTTCAACTAAATTTGACCCTTCCCACCCCTCGTTTCATTCATTTTTTACCATATTTTTAAAACCAAAACTCCCCCCAAATGCATTCTTGTAAACCAACTTTTTAAATTAAACAAGAGGTTTAGGAATGCCTCCTACCTCTACTCAATGTCATCTCCGCAGTAGCACCTTTGGTCTTTGTGTCGGTGGTCCTCCTGATCCCTCTCCTGCCTCTGTCATGCCAAACTCCAACCACGCACCTCCTGACCAATCAAATAACTCCAATCGATCTCATGGACCCACCTACTAAATACCAATCACCCGCTAGTCACTCATCAGCTCAGCTAGAGACCTTGTACCATCGCTTTTCCACTTTCCACTTCGTCTCTATCGTTTTCCACAAATGGCAAAGTAACAAATGAATCCATAATACATGGATTTTACCCTTTTCAGACACAAATCAACTTGACCAACATTGGTCACCTAACATAACCATTTGACCCACACTATGTGCACTTTGCCTCCAACCCATGTTGCTCACATAACCTTTCACCCTTACCCACACTTATTACAACTCACCCACAAGCCTATATTACCTATAAATTTCCTTAACTGCATTTACGGATGTGTTATTTACCTATACCTCGGCCTTACCTATGCCCTAACCTACATAACCTGACCTAAATCACCTTTTGTGATGTTTGAATTTGTGTACTCGCTATAACTTGCGATGTTGTTACCTATGTTGTTCATCCTAATGACCTTACCTTGCCTAATATCGTGATGTTTATCCCGACCAAACCTTAAGTGCCCTGGAACAAAACCCAATGACCATTCCTCCACCTTTCTTAGTTTTGATTCAAGAACATATCCTATACCTTGGATACCTGAACCACTTCAACCTTGTTTGGCTAAACCTATCGACCTTTGACAAAGTAGATTTTATAAGCTATTCAACTTGGTACCTTATCGCAATCTATATGTGTGTGTGTATTTGATTTCCATTACCTATTACTTGACCTGACCATTACCCTTACCTACAACCCATCCACCCTTGTTATTTATCAAACCATTCACCAACTTTGTTTCCTACCTCATCAGTTCCTGGTTTGAGGGGGATCACTTTCATCCATACTTGGGGAAACCTAATATCCGCTCATACCTAGGAAACTGACTTCCTATTTTTGTCAACATCACTTACCAATACAAGCTATGTGACAAAAAGGGGAAAATATAGACACTAAATTTGGGTCACATTCCATTAACCCCAATCAATTAAATAAATTCATACTATACACACACATGTTAATTAATTTCATTACAATAATCAAATTAATTAATTACCTCACCCATCTACCTCACATACAGCCAACTCATCTATCCACCTCACTCAAAGACCCATTCACATTCTATTAATTAACTAGGACTAATTTTATACCAATCCTAACCAACTAAGACGTAGTCTAAACCTAACATTAACTCCCACTACTTCTCTTATAAGAACTCATACTTATCTGGGTGGAATCTATCACTTGAGACCTAGATTAATGATATCAATCACGCCAAAGATAGAAAAGATTGGGCTATTTTTGGCAAACCTAGACTTATTCACCTTAACCGATGTTGGTCACATAACCACTATCAGTTACTTTATATACAACTTGGCAACCTTTTACCTAGGTTGGTCATTCAGTTATTGGAGCCTTATTGCATTCAAGTGTGAATCTTCAAGCCCTCCTGCATCCAGACGAAAAACACACACAACCACAGTGTAAGACAAGCATCCGGTTCTCCTTCCATAATGTTGGAATACTAATGGGAGCACACAGGTTGTATTGTTGCGGCACTAGACTCAAGCACCTCTTCTCCGATCAACCACCAACCACTTCCACTCCTAATATCTACAAGACACTAAGTACTGTGACTTTAATCATTCATGCTTATCCCACTGCAGATCTCTTGCTTCGTTCAATATTTTATTTCTTTTGTTACCCATACATCACCTTCTTCCCACCAACCCACTATTCAATCACCCCAAGCCTTTTCACCATTTTATAACCTCCTTCTTAGTATCCATGAGTCTTCTCAACCATATTATGACCCAAACCACACTACCCTCACTCTTTGTGCAATCACAGAGAGCTCTTAAACCCATCTTTAATAATTTACTACATATTGCCCCTATAGACGTCGATTCCCTTACCATCATCGATTTAGTCCCTATACTGGCAATGATCACCAAACCGATATTGGTCTTTGTGTCATTTCACATTATAAGACCAACAAGCTTCCCACTCACCCAAAATCAACCCAGACTTCAACCAATCAGCCCCAAACCCTTATTGGACCTTTGACAGACCTATCTGACTTAAACAAACACCGGTTCCAATTAGATTTTGTGATATTTTAATATCTAGCATAAAAATCTAGTGTATTGTGTGTATGAAAAACCTAAATCATTACATTGCAATAGGACCTAATTATTTCAGTTTCTTATTCACATTGAATTGTATTAAATAGAGGATTGATAACCATTTGAGGAAGCATCATGCTTCCCATATCTAGCCTTGTTAGGCAATCCTCTGACTCTTTCTAGTTAATATTATTTGGTGGTCTTGTTGTGTTTCTTATATAGGTCGTTCCTCCTAGCCAAAGGGAACCTCTTCGTGATCAACTTAGATCAAAAAGTCAATAATGCATGCATTCAAACTTTGACCTACATATCACATGTATTCCTCCTAACCTATTTCCTATTATGTTTTAACCAAATCAAATCAAAAAAATTAGGTGAAACATGAGTCAACCAAGGTTTATTCCATTCAAAGAAGGAGACATCTTGTCACAGAGGAGAAATTTGAAGTTTAGAGGAGTCACGAGGAGGAAAGTAACGATCTCCATATTTAAACTTTGACCTTGTGTTCAATTCTCTTTCCCTAGTTATGGCAGAAGAGGATTTACATGTTTGCAATATCAGGAAGTCATCTTAGATGCACACGTTGCAGGTCTTGTAGTAGTTTTTTTGAACACTTATTCAATGTTTTGGAATGTGTCTGCATCTCACACGAAGAAGGGATTACAATCAAAATGTTTCGATTCAACAGGAGATCAAAGGCAAGGAACTTCATTCTCAAAACATTTTTGCAAGATCCATCGGAATTAGATTCTTCATCAACATGAGCTTTCCCATATTTGGATTATCAATTCTCTCTATCATCTCCTCTCCTCCCTCTCTCTATCTAACATTTATATTTCTTCATTGGGAATGTAATTTTTCACTCTTTAGTCTTATTCACTTAAGTGGCCTCACTTTGCATTGTAAAATCCCTTTTTCAAAAATAAGAAAAGGACTTAATTTCATTTCTAAAGGAATGTGAAAGGTCACAAGCGGTAGTAAGATGAAAATCCACATGGGGGAGAGGAAGAGACATATTTGTAAGTTATAAATTGGGATGACCTCTCCATTCAAAGGGGTTAGCAGTTGGTTATTAGTTGTTAGCCTTTATATCGCTACTACTGCAAGCAATAAGCTACATTATTCTATCTCCTTGCCTATGTTCTTTTACTCTTTCTACTTTTCAAATTTGTAAGCATTTCAATATTATGCAACCAAAAAGTAAATTTTTGTCTTTGATTAATGAATCCATAGAAATTTGTGTCTTTGATTTATTAGTCTTGTTATTACTTACATGGTTGATTTATTCATATTGAATGTGGACCTACTATGGCTAATGTGTGTGAAATTTGTGAGTCTACTCACAACATTAACACCCTCTCTCAATTTCTCCATCTCCTCTTTACCTCTCTTCAAATAAAATTCCTCCCTTGTACATTGTACAAGCACTTTTCTAGAGGTTTAATGGAGTATTCTTGTGTGGTCCCCGACCTAACAGCCACCCCACAATTTTATTTAGTCCTTGCATTCAATAAATGAGAGCCTCTACATACCCATGAAGGAGGGGACTAGACCCATGATCATTGGTGAAGACCACTAATTTGTCCTGCAACAAATTATTTCACTAACATCTTTTGTCAACTCTATTGGAGAACGTTTTTCCCTCATGCACCCTACAACAATCTCTAAAACCCACACACACACACACATGTATGTATGTGTATGTATATATATATAGAAAAATCATAAAAATGAAAAATATTATCTGAATGTTTGAGAACCTTGTTGAATTCCTATTGAAAATTGGAATTGTTTATGATTGCATCCTTATATAACATTCTGAGTAAAACTATCAGAAGGGATATTCACTAGAGAAGACCAAGCAAAAAATACTCTAGTCTTTCACAATGTCACATTTGAGTTGCAACAACAAGCTGATTTCATACTTGCTCCCATAGGGATTCCCAGATAAGCACTTGAGTCTTCACCTCTTGGCTTAGTTGCATCTCCACTCTCTCCTCAACCATTAAACACTCTCCCTCCAAAAATGGATGCACTTGTACTTTGGGAGAGAACATCGGTCCACTAGTGTTAGCTCTTCCACTTAATGAATTACCAAAAAGATCAAGAAAAAACTTTCCCAAATTATATGGAGATGAAAAGCAACATCTAAATGATCATATTACAACTTTTATAACATCTTGTAGTGTTCTTAGAGTAGGACATGAAGATATTTTTGTTCAACTATCAGTAGAGTCATTGTAAGATTCTGCTGCAAAATGGTTTTACTTCTTGCCACCTCACTCCATTACTAACTGGGAAGACATGAAAACCAGGTTTGAAGAAAGATTCAAGATTGTGGAAGATGACCATGCCCTCCTTACTCAATTAGCTCATATGAAGAAAGAACCACAAGAACCCTTGAGAGAATTTGTGGCAAAATTTAACAAGTTGAATAGCAAAATTCCTATTGATGCTCGTCCTACTATAGATAATCAAAAGAGTTTCTTCATACATGCTTATTTGTTTGAAGTTGGATTCATATTGCGAAGAGTTAAACCTAACACTCTGGAAAATGCTCAAGAACTTACCATTGAAGTGGGAGATGATCTTATCTTGTAAGGGAAGGCCAAGAACTACTCTACGAAGAGTAAAATCCAGAGCTTCAAAGATGAAGTTGTTGATCTATTGATGCAAAATTTGGTCAATGATTAACTACATTGAAGAAGAAAATTAGTCAACATGCCTCGTATCAAAATTAAAATAGGAATCAATTTACTGGAGCACCCTAAAGGTTTTCCTTGGAAGATCCACTAGTTAATGCAATATGTGGAACCTGTGAAGATAAATGAGATGAATTTGTTGAATCAATACTTGAAACAGAAGAAGAATATGAATATGCAAACATTAGATATTTTTAATATTCACCTAATGAAGATCCTGAAGAGCCCATGTCTAGTATGAATAGTTACTCTTGTGCAGTGTTTACCCACTCAAAAACATAAAAAGAGGCCACTTTTTTCATTGCATAAGCAAAGCACTTGAATCCTCACATGATAACTCTAAAAAAAAAAATAGAATGAGGATCATTGTTTCTCACTTCCATGGGATCAACCAAAAGAATACTAAGACTACCTCGGACAAGACTTCATCTACCTCTTCAAGTAAGACACTTTTTTCTCCTCTTGTCAAATTAGTTTCTAGTTCTGTTGACTCTAAGAATGTAAATCCTACTACTGTAAAGGTTGTCATTGTTCCTGAGGTTCCTACCACTTCTTCATATTTTGACATCATTAACCATGTAAAAAAATCCAAAGTCTAAATTTCTAAATCAAAGTACCTAAGAACCCACCCCAAGCAATTTGATAAAATTGTCTAGTTTATCAAAGGAAGTAGTTCAAATTCATGTTCCAAAAATGCCATTACCAAAGAACCACATCCTGCTCTCAATACCACTCCTTCTCAAAACCTTCTTGCCTCGACATCCTCCACTTCTGGGAAAGTAGAACCTTTCTAACTTGCCTTGTTAATCAATGGGTATAAATTTAATAACTTCATTATTGACTTTGGTGCCTCTAACAATGTCATGCCTGCAAAAGTTTCCAAGGCTCTTAGTCTCACTCTCACCCCTTTTTTTGGCCATTGTTACTCCATAGCAACCAAATAATTACCTCTCATTGGTCAAGTCAAGGATGCTCAAGTAACATTTTCATATTTTCTTGACAAGAAAATCACAACGAAAATACTTATCGTAGACATGCTAACTTCATATGATATGTATGCAACAAAAGGAAATCCCAACCCCGAATCCTACCATGAAGTTTGGAGATATGTTTTAGCTATGCAAAGGAGATATGAACATCTTGAAGCACTCTTTCAAGAGGAGCAAGAAGAAGATATTTTTCCTATGGAGGAAGACCCCGAAGATCATTCATACCACAGGATGTTCATCCCCGATAGGTTTTTGAATGTTTCCGAAGAAGATCTTATCTCGGAGCCATCTGATGAGAATCAAACTAGTCTTATAGAATATTTTGAAAGACAAGGTGGTGAAAAATCCACTGAGGAAGAATTTTGTAACCTCACGTAGCTCACTACAAAATTGAGAACATTATCTTTTTTCTACCACTCTATAGATGAATTCCTTGTATACATTGATGAAGAAATGAACATCTTGAAAATAGAATATGTGGAAAGTCTTCAGAGCATAATAGAAGGAGATTCTGATCACGAAGCCTATCAAGAAATTTGGAGGTGTGCTCTAGCTTTACAAAGAAGGTATGAATACCTCAAATCACTTCATGTTGTCTACAATGAAGAAGCTCAAGAGGATCCTGATGATTGCCCATGCTATGAGGTGTTCATCCCTGGGAGATTCTTGGATGCTCTCAAAGAAGATCCTATCCTTGAACCTTCCAACGAGTATCAAAGAAACATCATGGAAAATGATGATGAAAGAGACATGGAGGTGGAACCGTCATTCATCAACTCTTTTTGGCTTGAGACACAACCCATTGGAGGAGAAATAACTTCAAGAGAAGAAGATTATTGTCGCATAATGGATGATTCAATGCTTCTTGAAGACTCCATCAACAATGAAGAGATTGAATATGACCAGTTTGAAGTAAGCATGAATAATCTCCTTTCAAATTTTGATCTTTCGATTAATGATGAAATGGAGATATGTGAAGAAGAACCTGAGATCAATCCTACATCATGGACCGAAGATGGTGAATTCAAGATGGTTGGATGATTTTCCTTCCTATTTTGATCCTTCAAGTGATGAAGAAATGTTGAATGTAGAAATGGAGACAATTGAAGGATCAAACTCTACCCCCGACTCAATCATGGATGATCTGATGGAAGAATCTCACTTCCTTTTTGAAGCACAGGAGAATGAACAACTCAAACACAATCTCTTCTCACCCAAGGAGAAGAATGACCATCACGGTGAGTATGAAGTATTTCATTTTCCATCTATGCAAGAGGATTCAATAATGGATGATTAAGATAATGTTGAAATTTCTTCCCATATTGCTACCTCAACATGGCCCCATTGAGAGGATGATATGGATTTTGAGCTCGAAGGACTTCCATTCCCACAAAGCATGGACCTCTTCTCCTTGTCAGAAGGTGTCGTGAATCAAATGTGCCCGTGTTTACAAGAAAGAGAATTTTGGACAGCACAAAACATGAAAGGAGTGAACAAGGATGTGCCAAGTGAATCATGGACACGGATGGATCAGATTTTCAATCAGCTCTTGATAGCACAACATGAAGATTATTCCCGTGAGAATGAAGATGAGCCTATGGTGATCTTAGAAGAACCATATGTGCAAGACATCTTGAAGGTTGTAGAAGAGACCAAAGACCCTCAATGCAGTCTTGAACTCTTGACTCGAGCTATGGAGATACAAGATAGGTATGAGTCTATTTGCACTCCTTATTTTGACATGCCAATGTTTGATGTTGGAATGAAAGTAGTTGGTTGAATTTGATGATTTCCCAATGCCTTGGTGGATGAGAGTGAATGTGAAAGCAAGTATTTCTCTTTCACACAATGCGAAGAGGTTCGTGAATGCAAAAGGAGGAAGGTTCTTGAATATCCTTCAAATATCCTCAATCTTGAAAATAACATTTTTGCCATGGAAGAAGATAACAAAGAGAATAGTGAGTTGATTTTCATTGAAGAAAGTTGTTCAGAGAAAAGTGAAAAGTTGCAAGGTTCTTGGGAATTTTTGTGAAATCATATGCTTCTAGCCACTTCAGAATACTCCACCAATGCAGAACAAGAGTTCATATGGCCAAATACACTAGAGGGTAAAGAATGCCTCTATGCAGAAATTGAGGGTGGTAATTTTGAGAATGATATCAGGATGAGCCTCGAGTAGATGGATATTGAAAACACTTGCTCAGAACAACAAAGCGGGATGTTTAGAGAAGTTCTCGAATGAGAGGGAAATCATTTTTCTCTCACTCTTTATGGGTACCATGCTGATGTAAGAGGTGATTTAATGTGGCAATTCAAAGAGGATGAATATTTTCCCACTCTTGAAGACATGGAAGAACGATGTCCCATGATCGTAGGACGTCAAGTGGAAGCATCAAGATACAAGAGTTCTGAGAAAGTGACAAAGTATTCTGTGAGTGTAAGAACATTCTTAGTGCAGTATCAATATGAAGATGGAATCTTGGTTGGTATTCTTCTTCTCAAGCCATGCGAAGCCATCACAAGAGCATGGTTTGATCTGATAATAGTATTTGTATCTCAAGCATCACACTTCAGTCCTTTATTCCATGATGGCATGTACTTTTCCCAACCCATTGTCGGATATGTGTATATTATTTTCCCACCTCTGTAAATATCCCTCCCCTTGTATATAATTTCACTTTCCTGTTGTGTGTCTTTCCCTTTCTATGTGTGTTATGTGTTTCCTTCCTTGTTCTCTGTGTGTGTGTTTTCTTCCTTGTTATCTCTCTCTCTCGCAAGTTGTAAACGACTCTGCAAGGCCCAATGGATAAGGCATTGGTCAATATGTTATAAGTTGAGATTATGGGATTCCTTCATATCATGTCTTCACTGCACTCAGTCCATACCATGCCCCCAAGCTAGAGCCAATTGTTGTCATGCAAATGTGCAACAAGAAAATTTACAATTTTCAAGCATGACAACAATACCCCTGTGTCAAATTTTTCAAATTTTACCTTTCCAAGACAAGCCAAGGTCTACCTATCCTCAGCACTGGCCTTACCCAATAAGTACAATGACCCCCTAATGGATTTCAACTCATTCCCCTAGGTGAATTAGGAAATTCAAGTCAATCCCCCTAGGTGATTTTAGGAGTTCTTGAAGAATGCCAATTTTGGGCAGTTTTGGGAAGGGCTACCACTGGCCTTCCTGGGACTAGTGCAATCCCCCAGAGTGGAACAGAGGAGAAAAATTCAACATGGAGATGAATTAAAGGTCTAAGAACATCAAGGAAATATTTTGGAATATTCAAGGAAATATTTGGAAGTTTTGGGGCAGATTCATCACAAACAGGGTTCTCAGGCCTAGGGAGTGCACAGGGCCAAAAAAGTTACTGAGCTTTGAAGAAGTGATTTTGAGATCTCTAGAAGGAGTTAGAGATCAAAAAGACATCATTTAGAAAGTAATTATAGCTCTATAAGATGGTTAAATATTTTTTTCACAACACCTAGGTGAAATATGTCTATATCCAGTTTTTCTCATGCTTAGTCATGGAGCTAGAACAAAATCTAATTTTTTAGGGTTAAATGGAGGAATAAAGAGATGATACCCCCACCATTAGATTAAGAAGGATTTTTTTAGTCAAATTCATATAAAATTTCACCTTGAAACTCCATCTAGGAGCTCAAGTTATCGTTGTCACAAGTTGGCTCAAGGTGAACTTTTCCATACTTAGCCAATTCTTGAAAGTGGACACGTGTCAGCTCCAGGATCCTGGAACATTTTGATGTCCCTTTCATCCCTTTAGAAAAGGGACATAGGGGGCACAAAATGTGAGCCCACTCGAGCCTTGTGGTTCCTCCATGCACCTAAAGTCAATTCCTAAATGCTTTTTCCTAGCCTTCCTCTCATTCTCAACTGCAAATAACTTCATTCTCCTCCATCACCACCTCTGTGATATCTGAAGATTGAAGATTCCATTAATGGATGCAATGAAGAACAAAATAAAAAAAGTTAGTGAGATACCTCTTCACTTCTCAAGGTTTCAGTGGGTGAAATCGCACAAAAATTGGAGGGAATGATCATTGAAAAATCTAGTTTCGCATGAACTAGTTTTCACGCCACGAAGTCCCTATTTTTTAGGGATATGGAGGACTGAGTTTTCATCAGAATTCTACCTTGTCACATGAATAATAGGCCTTGAAAAATGTAGTGAGATACCTCTTCAATTCTCAAGGTTCCAGTGGGTGAAACTCACACGAAAATTGGAGGGAATGATCATTGAAAAATCTAGTTTCACGTAAACTAGTTTTCGCGCCATGAAGTCCCTATTTTTTAGGGATATGGAGGGTTGTTTTTTTATTATATCCTACCCATTCTACCATGAAAATATAATTTTCCCACTTGTTCAAATGAATAAATTACCCAAAATTTGGAGCATGGAACCCCAGAATAAAACCCAAAATTTCAAGACTTGTTTTGTCACAATCTGACACCCGCAGTGCACTTACTAAAAATAACATGTGTCCATGGCGAGGCATAATAAAAATATAAAGTGGATAAAAAGGTAAATTCATCATCAACAAAGGATTATTGAAATGTTCCAAAGGGTTCGAAGGCATCGGGATCAATTCGGCAGAGCCTTTTTGGAGTTGATTCAGTAAAAGTGGGTTTTTGGGCCTAAAGGAGCATACACCATGAAGGAGTTCCTGAGCTTTAAGAAAGGATTATGGGAGATTAATAAATATTAAAGATCCCAAAAAAATTACCTATGGAATTCTATTTTCCATGCCCTAAATGGTGGAAAAAATGATACCTCATGAAACATCATACACTTCCCTAGGCAACTCATTCTTCCGGAGCACAACTGGAAATCCCGAGAAAAAAGGGGGAATTTTAAGGTGATTCAGTAATAATTGGAGCTCAAAACCATCACCATTCAATTATTTAGTGTTTTTCATTCAATATCATATAAAATTTTTCCTCCGAACTCATCTAGGAGCCCGAGTTATCGCCGTCACAAGTTGGCTCAAGGAACACGTTCAACACTTAGCCAAATTTTCAAGAGGACATGTGTCAGCTCCAAGATCCTAGCACATTTTTATGTCCCTTTCATCCCTTTAGAAAAGGGACATAGGGGATAGTAAAATGTTCCCAACCCTTTTTAGCCCCCTGATCACTCATAGGACCCTCCGCATCGCAAGTTCAGCCCCCAGGAGCTTGTCGGAGCCTATCCTCACAGTGCACTGATGACTGCCAAGTGTCACAACCTGGCGCGATGTGAAAATTGATGTCTCTTTCATCCCTTTAGCTAAAGGGATATAGGGCCCCTAGACCTTAATAATATAAAGTTAATTCACCCAGCCCCTCAAGCTTCAGCCCAAATATGCAAAAAAATTCTAACTCCTTTGAAAATTGCTTCGCATGCTTCTAAAGTGCTACCTCCCTAGCACAAAATATGCAAAAAATTTAACTCATTATTATTCTTCTAGTGAACATGCTCAACACGCCTAGTGAAAAATCGAGATTCCTCTTCACCCACCATTGTTGAACTCAACCAGCTCCTCAAAGTCTTATTCAAATTGAAAATTCAGATATCTCATAAGAAAAAATGGATCACAAACAATGAAGAATGAAGAGAAAACAAATATTTTTTGCCAGATAACCACGAAGTCTTCCAATAAAAAAATCTTCATATCTTTCAAAATACAAGTCAGATTGAGATGTCATCTTTTGTAGACTTCCTCATTTTTCAAGATGATCAAGATGCAAAAAATGGGAGGTTGAATGGTTCCTTGAATCATTTTTTCTAACAAAAACCCCATTTCATGCCCTAGCTCACATTCATCAAATTTCCCATCAATCCAGGCAATGGAAATGAGCTAAAAACTTGCACACAAACTCCAAATGAAAAACCTATCGCAATGGAGTTAATTTCATCATGATCAGAGGAAAAAACGGACCTACAAATTTTGAGCTCCATTAATGGCCACTCATGACAGCTCCAGGCCTAAAGCCATTACCAAGGTGAAAATTTTAAATTTTATTTCCAAGCATTCTAGTGGGTGAAATCAAGTGAAATTCGGAGAGGACGTGACTGCGATGAAATGAGTCCAAAAAAATATGTTCCATCATGAAACTGAGCACTAGAAATTCACTTTCCAAAAATAGTAATTTTCCTATACAAACTTGTTATGTTTGGAAAGTCATCATCAAAAGTGGTTGTGGCAAAGGCAGTGTGCACTGAAGATCACCAGGAAGCCAGAATGATTGTTTAGAGCAGAAAACAATGAAAATGAACACTTGCTAAAAATAGTAAGCCCCCTATATGGGTGCTTACTACAAATAGTAAGTCACCCCAAGAAGTTTCAAGGTGAAGGCAATGTGCAAAGGAGTGAATGAGGGAGTTCATCACATCAGGATGGTCAAGAAGAGGCAAAAATCACCTCTTACCAAAAATAGTAAGTCTTCCATCTAGGCACTTGCTATTAATGGTAAGTTACACTCATAGGGTAGTTTTGGCACAATGGAATATAAGGGGATCATCATTCGGGATCATCCATGGGAATTTCTCACAGGGCATTCAAGATCCATCCTAAGGAACCTGAAAGTGTCTTTTGACACTCACTACATGGTTTGGGTCACATGTATATCATACGCAGGGTGGAAGTTGTGATCATTGGTGGAACAATTCATTCAACTTGACAGGGTCACTTTTGAGTTCCTATCTCTTCTGAAGGAATCTTCATGAGTCACATTCATGGTCATCGGTAGAAACATTCAACAAAATTTTTAAACACTCAATCCAAAGCATCTGTGAGCCAAGTTGAAAGGAAGTTTCTCAGGGTGCAAAGAGTTCAGGGATTCAGAGTTCATCACATTGGAGCATTCCATTGAGTCATCTGGAAGGATCAACGCAGGATTTATTGGAGGTGGAATATTTCATCATCAACATCATTCTTCCTTCTTCTTCTCTTCTCTCTCTCTCTCTCTCTCTCTCTCTCTCTCTCCCCCAACTTTCTCTCTCTCCTCAATGTTCTAATTTTGTGTTGGGGTTGCACTTTTTCATATGTCTTAATGTTCCTAATGTAATAAGTCACCTTTATGTTATAAAAAGGGACTTAATGTTTTCCTAAGAAGGCGAAGAGTCTTAAGTCATGTCGAGACATACGAAGAGTCATTGGGGGGTATATGAAGAGTCTTTTCTCTTCCTATAAATTGTAAAGACCATTCCCATTTCAAAGGGTTGGTGATTGATTTTGTAAACTCAAGAGTGCATTGTACTTAGAGAGAACAAAGGAGATAGCCATTTTCTTCCATTTCCCCCTCACTATTTTTCCTCCATTCCCACACTATGTACAACTTTAATTGAAATGCTAAGTAAGGAAGAAGTTTATGTTTTCCAAGGCATATGAATGTGTGCATCTTTGTATGCATGGTTTCCTCTAGCCAGTAGCATGGATGTTTTGGTTGTTTCTTCTCATAAATGCATGTGTTGAAATTTCTAACTAGTGTGTGCAGGAATTTGATTTTCTACCCACAACATTAGTTCTCCTACCTCATATTCCCACTCCCTTTCCCACTCTCAAGACAAAGTATTCTCTAGCAAGTGATTGCTAGCTTTTTCACAGGGACAGTGGAGTGCCCCTGTTGGATCCCCAGCCGCAAGGCCACCAAGAAAATCCACCCTTAATCACATGCATGCAAATATGGAAGCTTCACTGTTTAAGTAGAGGGACTTCAATTCCCAGAGTGTTGGCAAGAAACACGAACTAGTATGCGCCTCCATGAAATTCCTAAGGTTCTTTATTACCCGTTATGGTCTAATGTCCCTAAGATAAATCCATTTGTTGTCATGTTAAATTTCTATCATGCAAAATTGAATTTTTTTACCATGACAACCAAGCCCACCATTTAAAAACATATCTCCCATTCATTGTGAAACCTTCCTTCAGCCAGCCCATTAGCTCATGCAGCCCCTTTGCATATATGTCATCCTCATTCTAGCTGAGAGGAAAGTGCTAACATGGTTTTTAAGCATTTTTCATGTGCATGGGAATGGATCCAAGTTGATTTCATAATTATACTAAGCTTTGAGGTGGAATAGTGCTCTCTAAAGCACTAAATTGGTGATTTTTAGCCATATTACAGCATGAGGACATCCCCCTAAAGTTGACTGGAAAGGATCAACCCATCTAGGATTTTTTTAGGAGAGTAATGAAGTGATCCAAGGTAGTTTAGGGGAAATATGTGAAGGTAAATGATGTCAAGAATAATTCAAGTGAAATCAGGGTATTTCAAACACATGGAATGAAGGCGTCAATAGAGAAAATCACCTTGTTTTGAAGATTCTGGGAGTTCCAAGAGGATTTAAAATCTCATAAAATAGTCAATGGAAATATTTTGGAGTCCCCTACATGGTGGATACATTAATTTTTATCATTGATCTCACTACCCTCCATGATATTTCGGGTCACTATTGATACTCCTTCGTGCCGAAAGGGTGACTGGTGTCATAAATCAAGTTATAAGTTGAATCAAGTCTTGAAATTGGTTTCAATGAGCTCACTGGATTCTTTGGAGTCAAAATCATGTAATGTTTCACCTCTTTCTCCCGGGGCAAAAAAGGTAAGCTCCATGTTCTAGTTTTGCATTGGTATGATGACATCAACATCACTTAAAGGCTTGAGTGCACTTTTGGACCATGTGTGTCCCTTTTCCCTTTTCCTTTTGTGAAAAGAGAAATGAGGGACACAAAATTTCACTCCCCCTATGCATATTATTTTTTCATCACTTAAGACTTGTGATTTGGGTTATTAGGTGAGCATAATGTAAAATTGGACCCCTTCGTCATGTTGTGGATCCCCTTTGATCATTTTTCAAGGTTGATTGTCCCCTTTATTTTATCCTAAGGTGCAAGGGGACATGAGGGACAAAAAATTGAGCTCCTCGTTCCATAGGCTCGTTGTTATCACTTGAAATGACAAATTGGAGTGTTTGAAGTGTTAGAAGTGCAAACTCAAGTTCAACTCAAAATTAGTCCCTTACCTCGTGATGCATGCACCCATGGTACATTTTTTAGCTGCTTCTATCCCATTTATTTGTCCCAAGGAGGGGATGTGAGGGACAAAAAAGTGCACTCCATCTCTCTCAGTTAGCCCTCAAACACATGTAAAACAACAATTGAGCCACGAGAGCTAGTTTTCAACCTCCTTTATATCACTCTCATGAAAACCCTTGCTAACACTTGCCATGATATGATGCAAAGTGCATTTTAGTGTCCCTTATGTCCCTTTTCCCCTCTTTTCCCATATTTTAGGATGTAACTCCACATCAACCACTGTCTGACCCTAGTTGATCCTAACTGGGTTAAACATGAGTTAAGGTGTGCAACGTGAGAGAAAAAGGTTGTAATCAAGGACCTAACCATTTTTCATGTTTTCAAATGCATATTTTGCCTCCCAAGCTCACTCTCCTTGTTATGCTATAGGAATGTGCCTGACACCTCATATACTAAAAATGGAAAGGTGTTAATATCTCCCAAACCCCTTGTTTGTTTTCCATGATATTTTAACAACTCCTTCTCAATAAAACCCTTCAAATGATTTCAACCTTACATCCAATAGTCGTCTACATTAGTTTTAATGGCCAGATGAAGTTTCCATTTATAAAAACTTGTTTTTAAGATCTATGAAGGTCTATCGATTGAAATCCTCTAAAAATTGGAGGAAAACATCCTCGTAAAATAACAAAACTTTTGAGACCACTATCATTCTATTCTGACATCGGGAAGACCCGATTCTAAAAATAGTAAGCCTTACCAAGCTTCACCATGTATAAATAATAAGTGTTGCAACAGTTCATTCTCTTAATTTCCATTGCTTCTTACATATCAAGAACACTCAAGAGTGCTAAATTAAGCAACTTGTAACTAAAAATAGACTTACTGAATTAATACTTACTAAAAATAGTAAGTGTCAGGATATTAGTCAAGGAAGAAGGATGTTGAGTTATCCATGCTTATGGAAGAACACTTGGATGTGTTTGATCCAGTTGCGGGACATTATGGTGAGTTAACAGACTCGAGATTTCACTATATACACTTCTAGTTAAGTACAAGAGTAGTTTCTCTATATGGAGAAGAAGACCTTTTAATCATGGAACAGATGAACAAGAAGTTGTTTCAGTCTCCCAAGGTTGATTCCATTTAAATAAGGATACATCTTGTCACAGAGGTGAATTTTTAAGTTTAAGGGATTCAGAAGGAGGAAAGCGACGAACTCCATATTTTAACTCTGACCTTGTGTTACTCTTTTTCCCTAGTGGTGGAAGAAGAGGATCAACATGTTTGCAAGATCATAAAATAATCTTAGGTCCACATGGTGCAATTCTCCTAGTAGTGTTTTTGAATACTTATTCAATGCTTTGGAATGTGTTTACATATCACATGAAGAGGTAATTGCAATCACAATGTTTCAATTCAACAGGAGGTCAAAGGCAAGAAAATTCATTCTTGGAACATTCTCTCAAGATCCATCAGAAGTAGATTCTTCATCAACATGAGCTTTCCTGTCTCGGGATTATCACCTCTCTCTCCCATTATCTCTCCTCCCTCTCTCTCTCTAATATTATATTTCTTCATTGGGAATGTACTTTTTCACTCTTTCATCTTATTCACTTAAGTGGCCTCACTTTACATTGTAAAAATCCCTTTTTCAAAAACAAGAAAAGGACTTAATTTCATTTATAAAGGAATGTGAAAGGTCACAAGAGGTGGTAAGATGAAAAGTCACACAAGGGGAAAGGAAGACACATCTTTGTAAGCTATAAATTGGGACGACCTCTCCATTCCAAGGGGTTAGCAATTGTTGGTTATTGTTAGTTGTTGGCCTTTATATCACTACTACTACAAGCAATAAGCTACACTCTTTTATCTCCTCGCCTATGTTGTTCTACCCTTTCTACTTTTCAACTTTGCAAGCATTTCAATCTTGTATAACCAAAAAGGAACTTTGTGTCTTTGATTAATGAATCCATAAAACTTTGTGTCTCTAATTTATTAGTATTTCTATTGCCTACATAGTTGATTTATTCCTATTGAATGTGGACCTACTTTGGCTAATGTGCGAGAAATTTGTAAGTCTACTCACAACATTAACCCCCTCTCGCCATTTCCCCATCTCCTTTTTACCTATATTCAAAGTAAATTCCTACGTTGTAAATTGTCCAAGCACTTTTCCACAGGTTTAGTGGAGTATTCTCGTGTGATCTCTGGCCTAATGGTTTTTAAAATTAGCAAGGATTTATTGATCTTTATATTGCAAGTTGATGATCTAATCCTTACTACCAGTTATGATTATTTGGTTCAAAACATACAATAGAAGTTGAAGGAAACTTTTGATATGACATATTTGGTTCTGGTGCACTATTTCCTTGGTCTACAAGTTCATCAATCTTCATATGGTATTTTCATCAAGCAATAGAAATATGCAAAAAAAATTCTTAAAAAGTTCAACATGGCTACTTGTAAGCCTTCACCTACTCCATATCAACTAGGTATTGAATTTACTAATGATTTTAAAACTAAGTTGGTTATTCCCACATTATTTATATAATTAGCAAGAAATTTTCTATATCTGACACATACTCAACTCGATATAACCTTTTTTTTAACCTTGTCTTTTGGTTTTCACATGAACCTCATGAGAGTCATTGGAAAATAGTCAAGCATGTTTTGTGTTATATTAAGAGGACTTTGAATTCTTCCATTCATTATTCACCACAGGGATCTTTGACTATTTAGGAGTTTAGAGATCCAAGCTGGGGTGGATGTCACGACACACGATAATCTACTTTTGACTTCTTCTTTTACCTTGGCTCAGATCTAACTCTTGAGATTATAAGAAACATATAATTATTGTTCAATCATCTATTGAGGTAGATTAATAAAGTAAATTCAAGGCTGATCAGGAAGCTCTTTAGCTTTGACATATACTTGCTGATTTTTTCTTCTCACAAGATTCTCCTACTCTGATATGGTTTCATAATTAGAGTGCCATTAAAATTAATCAAAATCCAATTGGGAATCAGATGGGCAAACATATTGACATTCACATGCACTTTATTCACAACTTGATTTAGGATGGTATTGTTCGAAATGAGTTTGTTCACACTGCTGCTCAAATTTTTGATATTTTTACAAAACCTCTACCCTATCATCATTTTCTTCAGTTGTGAGATTTTTTAGGGGTTAAATAAGTTGTACTTGGGGGGGTCTAGTATAATTCCTTCCTTCTTTTTTCTATATTTCGTACTTTATTGGCATAGTAGTCGAGACCCCTTGTTTGTTGTTTTTCTCACTCCCTGGAATTCACTTAAGGGAGGGAATTTTTGTAAGTGTGAACACAATGTAACTAGTTTAAGACATTACCTAACTAGTTATCTTTTCTATTAACACCTAATAAGCTTCATATGGGATTTTTTACCTTATTTGTTTTGTAATCTATTTTTTATGTGATTTATATGCACTCATGTTCATAGTTGAGAAATTATTAAGGATGTGTCTCCTCTCCTTGATTTGTGAAGATATCCTTATCTCCCAACATAGGTTATCTCACCCATTTTTAAGGTGCGGATAATCTTACTTACAACCTATTTATTCACATGTTCCTAAATGTGGGAACATGTAGTTTTTTCTTGAATAATTGGTGTGTTTTGGGTGTGTACAATTGTTAGATTATTCACAAATTTATGAGTTTAGTGTGTAAATCCTTCGTTGTGCTCTTTGCATGATCCTGTAGGTTGGTTCTTTATAATCATGGGTATAGGGGTAAGTGACATTAATTACACGAGTCACAACAAGAAGTGCATAATGGGGTAAATGTTGTGGGAGGACAGGAAGGATCCAAAACTAGGTATCAATGTAAGGATAATTCATATCAACTATAAAACAACTAATTGAAGAGAAAATAATGGTGTCTAGTGGGGATAGAGCCTTACTTGAAAACCCATAAGAGGCATGGACCCGATTAAAGGGATGACAACCCTTAGTAGACAGCGAAGAAAGAGCCCAAGTACAAGTCATGTCTATTAAAAACACTACAAAATAATAACATGCAATTAATGAGAAACTTTAGTGTTGTTAAGGTTTTGTAATCAAAATTATAAACTAAGATAGGTAATCTAAACCCTCATTTAGGTGAAGGGTTTGAACAAAAGTGGGCACGCCAAAATGTATCAACCCTAAATTAATTAAATGGTTCTTATCTAATTAATCTATATAGAGTTCAATAAATATTACCAGAATTAAATCAATTTAGATTACATATATTTACATTTGCATAATGGAAACTAAGGCATTACTGATACTATAAACTCGTAAATGATTAAGAGTTGCAATTAGGATTTGAGAGATCACTAAGTTGGTTCAGGTTGTCTTTAGACTATTTTGTCAATAAATATGAAACCTATGCAAAACCTGAAAGGTGCATAAATAATGTTTTGTATCCTTGACTATAAATTGTCAAGACCATAAAGTTGTGTCATGACTATATTTTGTTTCGTACCTAAATTGTATGGTCTTGGACCTGTAGATGAAGAAACTTCGGATCTTTGTGTTTTGATGTAATTTCGTCTGTGTTATTTTTTATATCTTCAACTTCACTTGCAACCCTTTCCTTTGCACCCATACCTACAAATAAACCCTAGATTCTTGTAAAGAACCTCAAGTACACATTAAATAAAAAATGAAAACCTGAAGTTCTTGATATAGACTGACCTCTTTAGTCACAATGTTTGTGATTCATGGACTATTGCACTATTGTATTTCTCCTAGTGCTTTGTGCGAGTGTGTATGTAACTAAAACCCTTGATCCAGTATTTCCTTTGTGCTTCCACTTTAATAGAGGGCTACACTACTTTTTCCCAATTGTAAACCCTTGTATTGAGATGTATAAATTAGAATTATGCCCCCTTTTATTGTGTAATGTAGTGTGTAGTACTAACTCTTGCTTCACTTAGCTCAATAGGTAGTAGATAGATAACTGTTTGCTAGATAGTAAATACTTAGAGTAAAACTTGTATATAGAAGATCCCTTATGCTTTGAAATTTGAATCCTTGTGGCATGCAAAGCTGGCCCAAAACATGAAACCTGAAAGATAACAGAGCAACAAAGGATCCCAATGGGAAAAAAAGACCCAAAAGTAAAAGGAGCCAAGTCCACACATCTTAAGTCAGGGCCATAATAAGTTCCTAACTAATTGTAAGGTCTTATACCAAGTCAAAAAAAATCAAATATTAAGTTGCAAAGGCCAAATAAATTTGTGACATGACACAAAAACATATGCAATAGCCAAATAAGTCAAAAACTAAAAGACGATCAAGCAATACAAGAATAAAACAAGGCCTTGTGCCACTAAAATATAGTTTCATTGTTCAAGACCCACATATATCAATTTTACCAAAAGCATAATGTAATAATTATTTTGTCCCAATTTTGGTATCTACACTTGCAAGCATCCTACCTAAATCTTGTAGGCATCACTTGAGCATCCACATCTATGATAAAATCCATACAATAAAGAGATGTCATAGTTTTTTGTGCTTGTCGTATTGATTTCTTCTTAACTCAATCTTGATGTACTATGTTAGGGCTTAGATTAGTATTTTTTCATGTCGTTATTTCCTTATTTTGAAGTCTAACCCTTACATTTATACATTTGACATGCCTGGTGGGGCACCCCTTTATACAATTAACATTTCTTTCATTGTTTGCACATACTTGTGGTGGTGTATGGTTTGCAGGTACAAGAGAATGTCCTTAATTGGTCAAAATCCTAGCTTTACCACTAATATTGTAAGTTTTTTTATTTTTTTCTCTAATTTATGTATGTTTGTGTATCATCATTTGCATCTTGTGTGTTGACATTTTCACCTTGAGAGTATAATTTCCAATTAGTCTAGTAACGTTTCTGACCTTTGTGTCTGTGCAAGCCTATTTACATGGACGTGATGATTTTGGTTTGTTTACTTCATTTTTTACTAACATCCTGACATATTTGATATTTTTGCAGTGTTTTTTTATCTTTGTGTTTGTTTAGGCTTACTTGTATGAATACTAACATTTTTTATATTTGTGTTTCATTTCTAATTTTATCATCAAAAACTTAATCGAGTTTGTAACACTTTTGATTTCTAACATTGTCTTACAGTAATACTAATTTGTAACATTGATTTATGAGTTTGTAATGATTTTGATTTCTAACATTGTCTTGGCTTTGTTCTGACTTGTTTGTCGTAAATCACATGTCAAAGCCTTGAATCTCAAACTACTAACATTTTCATATAGGTTTGTTGGTTAAGGTGATTTTAAATATAATCATTTGATGCATTTTATCTTGTTTATTTTATTTTAATTTGTTCATGTGTGAGTATATCTAGAATTAGTTGTGTATGTTATTCTCTCATACATTAACACTATATGCACTAGTGTAACGCGTAATTTGCGGGTACTATTCAACTAAGTATGCTATCGTTATCATACACACACTAATGTTCTCATTCACGTGTTTTAGTTCAACGAAGTACGCTACCATTCTCATTTAGGTGCTACCAATCAACTAAGTGTGTTACCATTTCAGTTCATGTGTTACTGTTTAAGTAGTTGCGCTAGTGTCTTAGTGCACATGCTATTGTATTATTGTCTGTGTTACCATATCAATATACATACTAACGTATCAATGCACCCGCTAACGTATTGTGGTAACTTTTACTTCAATTTTTTAGTGTTATAGCCTTCTCATATTCATTTATTTGTTGTTTTCTGTGTATTTATGGTCCTAATTTATTGTTTAATTAATTATAACAATGCTAACATCTTAGATTTTCATATATCTATTTGTGTTTGTTTTGATTCAAGACACATATGCTCTTTTCCTGCATTCTTGAGTGATTTTGAAAATTAGAAATGGCCATGATCCATTGTTGTTATTTTCTTCTAGCTTATAGGGAAACTACAAATTAGTTTTATGCAGTACTGCATCTTTTGGAAATCTTACTAAAATCAAGTAACAAACTACTAAGCCCCCATCGACTCCATCAAAATATCCCTCCTTATAATGTGTAGTGCTCGTGCTCCAATAATACTAATCCTAGAGTACAAATGATGGTGAGGGGAGAAAACCCACAAGATACCCATTTTTATGTAACCGAGATGGAAGTGCACGCCTTGCATTATGCACAATCATGCCTACATATGATAGAATTCTATTGTTTTTTATATGGTAAAAAATGTTAACATTGTCTCTATGTTATCTTCCACAGATATCTTCCTTCACAATGCATGATCATCCTACGACCACCTCCTACATGATCTTCCTGCGATCAACACTAAAGGATTTTTTCTTATCTATTTTTTCATGCCTTCTTTGTGCATCCAACGTCAATAACCTCTCACCCAGATGGTTTTTTTATTTTGAAATCTTGTGCAAATCCATTATATCCCACTTCTATTTATGTGGTGCTCACCTCTTGTTACTCTTTTCTCTTATAGAGCATTTGAGTGCCCAGCTATGCCTTCAAGGTGGACAAGAGTTTGCTCTATAGGTTATGCGCCCTTCTTCACCTAGTTCAAAACTATCTTATGATATACATAAATGAAATCTCTTAGGTGGTAGGTTGTTTCCACTGTCTACACGCCCTTTCCCTTCCTAATTAACTGGAAATCAGACTCACGGCCACTACAATAGGACTTGCTTCATAGCATCGATGAGCTCCTATGTGCCTCTAATATGTGGTATCATAAGAATATTAGAGCCACCATTCACATGCTAGGATGAAAGATTCTACATCCTCCAAGTCCCAATCGATTTCCTCCTCTTGCGAGGTAAGATTGTGAAGAAATTCCTCCTCTTCATGTTCAATGACATTCTTAGTATATGCATATCCTAAGTTGTCATACAGTAGGATGAAAAACCTCTATTACTCATTCTCAAAGCTCGTGAACATTTTATCGAACCATATTTACACTCAATTATCATAACACCATGTTTTTTTTAGGATGAAAGATTACCTATCTTTTTTGGCCATCTCAACCACCTCAAAGTTACCATATAAAGGTACTACCATGATGTTAATATCTATATCCTATAAAACTCTAACATATATTGTGGTGGTATCGTTGTCATAAAAAGAGTAATCCCCGTTCTGTATAACATAGGTCTTAACATCTTCACTTAGGAATCCTTTGACAACCTGTTTAATTCCAACCTCATATCAATAAGAATCTTATGGAATTGAAATTCGTTAAACTTCACACTGACTGAGGATTATCAGTCAAAGGGTGTGTTTCAAATCAACCCCATGTCCAATTTTTACCTGTAATGCCTTTTTTCTAATAAATTCTTGATTATATGCTCCAGTGGTCCCCATACCACATCTAAACCGAGTTTTAAAAATGTCCACGATGCCCTCAGTCTTCAATAAAGCAAGGAGTTTGATCAGCTCTTTATTTTCTCTATAACCCTTCAATGCAATTCCTCTCAGATTATGAGACTCATGTAAATTCCTTAGTGGTTTGAACTCTTGTTACAGTTCTTGAAATACATGTAATGCCTTTATGACCATATATTTGATCGTCAAAGTCTTAGTATAGGAAATATCTCTCCCCACATAAGCCAAATAAACATTTGCTTTTCCCTTATGTTCATAACTCAGTCCAATGGGATATCGTGACTTGAAACTTACTTAGGGGTATTCCTAGTCCCACTTATCCATGCATCATACATATAATACCTTGTCATCCCCCTTATCCCTGTGGTCTATGAAACCATTCTTGAGCAATAGTCACCATCCGAACCTTTGTGAGGGATCACCTTACACGTATTTCTTTGAAATTTTGAACAATCCTTCATTTGATGTTCTCCTCTACAACTAACACAAGTGAGACATTTTGGGCATTCCATCTTATAATTATATGTGGCCCCACACTTATAGTAAGTTATCCATATACACCTTTCACTTCGAGGGCTTGTCCCACCTCTTCTACGGGATCTCTTGAGATCTATCTCTTATTATGAGTTTTGTAATAAATAAGGTAGCTCTAGTCCTATATCTTACATCTCTTTCATCTCCTCTATCAACCTACAATCCATAATGTCTTGTGCGTTGGCATGGTGAATCTTACGCCAACTTAAGAGTGTCATAAAACACACCCACTTCCTTAAAAAAATTTGTTTGGTATGAAACTTAGCCTCGTACTCTGTACATGAATTAATAAAATTAAATATAAGATATAGACATTGCTAATCAAGATAGAAATAATGTTAAATAAGCAAGATAAAGAAAAGAAAGATACAAGCAAGAGTGATAGATATGATTTAGAGAATAACTCAGCTTGTAACTGTAGGTCTAAGTTGATTTTGAACTGGAGATTGATCTGGAAGGGGAGATTTTGGGTTGTGCAAGCTTTATGTCTGAAACTATGATATGGAAACTGACATGACAAAATCACTTGGAATGGGACATGGTCATCCAGGTGCTAGTGTTTAATATGGGTGTTGTTGTCTAAGGAATATCTCGAGATCTAGTTCTTTCTATATCGTTTCTTGTCACTTCTTACTCATTGTAGGTCGCATCAGATTTACTACACCTTTGTTATGTCACACATGTACCTCCAAAATAAACCCTATCTACATACACAATACTCAAGCACACATTAGATGAATAAAAATATGCATATTATTGAGTCAAACTGACCTCATAAGTGTCCCCAGTGTGATTGTCACCGAGCGTTGCACTTTCAGAATCCATGTAGTTCGTGCACGTGTGTTTGATTGAAATAATGTCCCTTAAGCTAGGATGCCCTAGTGCTAAACGCACAAATAATAGTGGGCTATAACTACTTGTCTCAATGCAAATGTGTGGTATGGAATGTAAAATAAACCCTCATATGTAGCTAAGTATGCGAGTGCCAAAATGCAGTCCTTGGTGTAGTAGATAGAAAATATTAGCTCCTTATAATAGTATGTGCCTCTTGAATGCTTTCACCCCTAATAAGGTTGAATAAGATACACATATATGATTATTTTACTTAATTTTTGTAATTAACAAGTGAAAGGTCGATTGATAGTGTGTAGACACAAAATCACGCACTTTGGGTAATTACTTAGTCTCGGTCTCGTACTACTATTCATATGGTTCTTGAGTGAAAAAGAATACTAATTAACCCATGTCTTTGGCCATTTTAATTTGCTTTTTGTCGTTACGATCTTGCACCCACACTTGCCCAGTCTGTATTTTCATAATATGTTTTCCCTATTGCTGACTGGAGTGCCCAGCCATGGCTGGGGCACTCTAGGCGCCCTGGTCCCCTTTGGGGTGCCTCTAATCCTCTTTACATTGTACCCTCACCTTTTGGGAACTTTCTAGCTGTTTGAGCTTTCTATCTCTTTGGTGGTCGGCCTTTTTGAGGTTAATTACAAAATTAGAACAAGAGAACCATATAAATATAAAGTTATGAGACCATAATGAGGTACCAAGCACTAAGCACTTACTATCACCACCTAAGGTTGCATCCATCCAAGGCATCTAAAGCTCCATTTACATCCATCCAGCTCAATCACAAGGGACAAAGGTTAGTTCATCTGCATCACACTTCATAGGAGGGGAGTTTATTATATTCCATAGACCATTTACTTACATTCTACATCTAGTTATTTCTCACTACTCACAAAGTGTGATTGACACAAGAGCACCTAGGGCACGATTTCTACACATACACACACACACCTATAACTACATTGGGTCTAAGATGTAGTGCAACGCTCAGTTAGCAAGTCCACCATTGTGGCCTCTGAGGACAAGCCGACCCCTTCATATGCATCTTTTTTTTAGGGTTTTGATGTTTTGTTTAGGTTTTTACAGGTGATTCTTCTATTGCAGGTTTACAACGACATTTAATAAGGTTCAACAACATTCATGTGACAAGAAACGAGCATAGGTGATCATTCAGTGACACCTCACAGGAGGTTTCTTGGTCATTTTCGTAGACCAGGGCACCTAGATCTCATATCAGAGTGCCCCAGGCACCCCTATCCTTCTCTAGGTGCCCCAGTCTAGCCAGACAACCCAGATATGCACTTTCCTGAGCTCTTATGCGGTGGTTTCCTCCTTCTATCCAGCCGGGCTCCATTGTGACAAAATCTCGCAACCTTGACGAATCAGCTAAGGCCTTTCTAACCTTCTTTGCACATTAGGGTTTCACATTTCATTTGCTTAGTTGCTTGGGTAATTTTAGTATTGCATTTATTCATTTATTTACTGCTTCTATAACATCAAATTAGGCTAGAATATATTCCATTTTAGTTTAATCATTTTGGTGAACCCGTACTCGATCTTCACGCTTTTAGGATTCTGATTCTTTGCTTGTCATCCTAGAGTCTAGTCATCATGAGTATCTCAATCAATGATTACTTGGTTGCAAATCCCTATTTACGAGCGTAGAGTCGAACATCTTCTTGTCACTACTCACATTCGTGTTGATATGCATCTTGACTTAGTTTATCAAACTTTTGTAGATGTATTTTTTCAACACGTAACATTCAACTCTAGACCTCTTTTTGATCTTAATACTTTTGACAATGACCCACCCTTGCATTTCATGATTCGCATTCACAATGTGGGTGTCAAGCGCACTTTAATTGACAATAGATCTGAACTAAACCTATGTCCCATGTCATTCATTGAGAAGCTAGGTTTTTCTGACTCGTGATGTTAATCCATCTTGTCTTTCACTATGTGCATATGATGGTTTTGTTCATCCATGCGTTGGTCACATTACATTACCTATCACTATAGGGCCAAAAACTTATCAACACCGTGTTCTTTGTCATTGATTTTCTAGTTTCCTATAATTATTTTGCTTGGTAGACCATGGCTTCATGCAATGTAAGTCATTGCTTCTACTGTACATCATTGTGTCAAATTTATACATGAAGGCATTGAATATATTATTTTTCATAATTATGACCCATTCCAATATTGTGACCAAGATCCTAATACTACTCTTCCTACTCCATGCACTAATACTAACAATGATCCTCAACCCATGGATGAACCATCCTCATTTTCCACCGCTTGAAGGTGTTATTTGTGTGATAGATGTTGTTTCTTCTACTCCATCACCTCCACCTGCTACTACTACTATCATGATTCTTGTATCAGGGGCCTGTCCAGTCTAAGGACATCGCTCTATCCCCTACACCTTCACATACCCCACCTTCATTAGCACGTCCACCATTTACATGCACACTTTTCATGAATGACTTCATATTGGGAACATATTCCATTTGATCCTACTTGTGATGACACTTTCTGCACACATGAGGGCTTGACTCGACTAGGATTTTCCTTTGAGGACCTCTACCCTCCACCACACGCTCCTCATCTTTATCATGGGTTTGTTTATAGTACACCTACTTATAGTCTTTGAGTCTTTCATCTTATAGTCTTTCTTGCACATTATCCTTCTATTAGTACACTGACATTAGGATAATCTTGGCTTGATTATATTAGGGGTACGTTAGATCCTGACCATATAGATATCTCATTTCCTATGCCTTTCGGTCATGTCTTCATTTGCAATAATTCCTTTCTTGGCTATACGCAAAATCTCACTCGATGGTATGCACATGGATGTCCCTTACCACCCTTTACTGATGAGGAATATTCCATGGGTATGTACAATTTACACCTTAATGGCTCATTACGTGATCAACCTGACACCATTGCTTACCAGGTCTCTAATGCTTATCCATTCGACTTTGACCCTGATAAATGATGATCTTCTAGATGACATGATTGCATTCTTCATCTTACACACTTGGGGGGCATAAAATTTACACATCCCCCCATCTTAGCATCAACACCTACCCTGCATTCGTGGTATCATACATCAAACTCTTAGCATAGGCATCATTATCATCACTCTAGCATCGTTATTACCCGATGACACACTCTTGTGCTTCAGTTCACACTTGACTGTTGAGGGCATACTATACACATGAACCCCACACACTGCACATTTGACACTATGCATCCCGTATCTTCGCACATCTTACAGTACATCTTGTATTATACATCTTGAATACTACATCTTACATTTATCATTCATATCTCAACCTCTACACATCTACACACCTTACATATTCTATAAGCCATATTATTAGTCTATCATCTTTCACGCATCTTGCATTGCATACTACTCATCCTACATTCTATACATAGCGTGCACTTCACACTCTTATGTTATGTACACATCTTTCAGTGCATACTATACATCACCTACTGCACATTTTACATATCACATGGTCGACTCTCATCATCACACATACTACACATATCTTCTTCTACGTGTTGCACTCGCTACTCTATGATGCACTCTAGTCTTGTGGTTCATATTGGATAGTTGAGGTTGTATACATCACAAATGGACCTCGTCACATTTACACATTCATCACTCAACCTTCTATCATGCGACATTCTTAGGTTAGTGATATACACTATAGGCTAAACTCACTCATATGGTCGTGTATTCCATCCTCATCTTGTAGTGATATATGCCATAGGCTACATCATCACTTACTCTGGTATCATCACCCCCTATTCTACTCATCATTTAGTGATATACGCTTTAGGCTAAATCATCACTCCTTAAATCATCTTGTTGTGATATACACTTAGGCTATAGAGTTGCATGTCTTCATCTTTAGGTTGCATATCATCACCACCCATATACATTCAACGCGCTACACACAACCTACAGTTTGACAATTTCCCAATGACACACTCTCATCTATAGTTCATTCTTGACTACTGAGGGGGCATAAACAAATGAACCTCACTACGTACAACTCCATTCACTCAGTGGGCACACGACTCCTAACATCTATCATGCATTCCATTCCATCCATCCACATCATACTTGCATATCTTAGTCACATTTACTCTTGCTTGCATTTACTTGTATATGTTCATCTTATTACACATGCTAGATATATTTCTTGTATGTCATTATCTTTACCATACACACATGCGCGTTCACTTCCTTTTCTAGTTATGATTGCAGATACAAATCTCCTACACGTAGCATGGATGCTCGGCACACTACCAGTCCCACAGTGGCTCCTATGGGCATCCACTTTCATACACTACAGGTGTTATTGTTTCATTTTGTTACTTAGTACACTACTTTATTGGTTATACATGTTTTTGACATATGGTTTATCTTTCTAACATGCTAACAGGTGCTTCATGTGCAACATTTGTTTTGTAGGATTACTTGCTACCATGGCTATTTGTTTATTTGTTTGTTCTTGTCTGTCGTTGTTTGATATTGTATATGGGCCTTTCCCTTTGTTTGGTGTGCATACTTATTTGTTTTGTCTACGGACCACTATGGCCTTGAGTGCTCGTGACATCGTGAGTGGTGTCCCATGTTTGCAACCCACTTTTTCGCAGCCTATGTTGGTTTCTTTCTTGTTTACTTGCATTCTAGCTTACACATTGTCTATGTAGCTTACACTTGTTTCTACATGCATTTTTGTTTGTACTAACACTTGTTTCCTAGCCAGTTGTTTGTATGTGCCTTGGTTTCTACCAAACACATTCCCTTCCCCCTGTAAGGGTACAATTTTCATGGTCGGTCCTCTTTTGGGGCCACATCCTCCTATCCACGATGTCGCATGTGCCCCTAAAGAGGGTGGCATCATTTGGGTTTACACACATTACACAACACGGTATCGATATAGTTCAATTTTTCAATTTTTTGTCCATGACACAATGGGTTATACAGTAAGTGGGAATTCAGACTAATCTACAGAAATTCATACACAATGACTTTTACAGGGTAGATTTTCCTTAGCATTCCGGGGAGTAGTTATAAGTTGGAGGATACACTGGAATTTCCTCCCTACACTTCTTCGGCCAGTGGCGTCATATCTCCCAAAAAACCAGGCAGTACAGATATCATCTTCACACTATCAAGGGAAGCAATTACAGGTTGGAGAATAACACATCTTTCTCCATACAATTCTTCGTTCAGTGGCGTGAGATCGCCCAAAAAACTCGCACTTCATCGACATTTACAGGATCCTTTCTACACCCTTTTTCTCATCATGGATCAGGTGCACATGTTTCTTTTTCATTTTTGTACTTTCATCACATGCTTTTTACATATATACATGCATCTTTACACACTTTTTTTTTACACATATACATGTGTATTTGACTACTTGATCATCTTCTCTTTTGCAGGTATGTCTGTATGGGAAGCAAACAATCAACAACAATGACAACATCACTCGACATTGCACACACATATACTAACATGTAGGTACATCACACACATATGACATCTACACACGTGCTTCCACTCTAGGTTCACTCTCATCACTTTTTACACTTTTGTATCTTTAGTCTCCATGCTCCATCTTTTTTCACTTCCATGCTTTGTCTAGTCCCTCAACATGTTTTCTACATCACTCTACATGGATATCAGGTACATCTCTATCTACTTTATGTTACCGAGCATTTCTGCTCACCAACATAAAGTGGGGGAAAATGTAGATACATAAATCACGCACTTTGGGTAATTATTTAGTCTCGGTTTCATACTACTATTCATATGGTTCTTGAGTGAAAAAGAATACTAATTAACCCATGTCTTTGGCCATTTTACTTTGTTTTCTTGTTGTTACTTTCGATCTTGCACCTGAACTTTCCCGTAGTCCATAATTTCATACTATGTTTTCCCTATTGCTGACTGGGGCACGCTCAATCTAGGACTGGGGTGCCCCAGGTGCCTTGATCCCCTCTAGGGTGCCCTGATCCTCTTTACACTTTACCTCTCACTTTTTGGGAACTTTCTAGCCGTTTGAGCTTTCTATCTTTTTGGTGGTCGGCCTTTTCGGGGTTAATTACGAAATTAGAAGCAAGAGAACCATATAAATATAAAGTTATGAGACCATAATGAGGGACCAAGCACTAAGCACTTAGTATCACCACCTAAGGTTGCATCCATCCAAGGCATCTAAAACTCTGTTTGCATCCATCTAGCTCCATCACAAGAGACAAAGGCTGGTTCATTTGCAACACACTTCATATGAGGAGGAGTTTACTCTATTCCATGCACTGGATTTATTTATATTCTACATCTAGTTATTGCTCGCTACTCACAAAGTGCGACTGACATAAAAGTAGTTAGGGCATGATTTCCGCATACACACACACCTAGAACTACATTGGGTCTGAGATGTAGTGTAACACTTAGTAAGTCCACCATTGTGGCCGCTGAGGACAATTCGACCCCTTCATATGCATCTTTATTTTTTAGGGTTTTAATTCTTTATCTGGGGTTTTACAGATGATTATTTTATCGCAGGTTTACATCAACATCTAGCGAGGTTCAATGACATTCACGTGACAAGAAGTGAACATAGGTAATCATTCAACGACACCTCAGAGGAGGTTTCCTGGTCATTTCCACAAACCAGGGCGCTTAGATCTCAGACCAAAGTGCCCTAGGCGCCCCGGTCTAGCCAGATAACCCAGATCTGCACTTTCCCAAGCTCTTGTGCATTGGTTTCCTCCTCCTATCCAGCCGGTCTCCGCCGTGACACAGTCTAACAACCTTGATGAATCAGCTAAGGCATTTCTAACCCTCTTCGCACATTAGAGTTTCACATTTCATTTGCTTAGTTTCTTGGGTAATTTTAGTATTGCATTTATTCATTTATTTACTTCTTCTATAACATCTAATTGGGCTAGAATATATTCCATTTTAGTTTAATCAGAGTGATAAAAGATGATAAGAAAGAAGTAACTTTCTAAAAATAAAAAAAGAGGTAAAGAGGAAAGAGGCACCCCAAGTGTCTCTAATGGGCGGTCTTGTACTTGGTGCTAAAAAAGGTTAGACAGTGAAATCAAAGCTAAGTGGGATCTCAGCTGGTATGCAAAACTGTAAGTTGTTAATTAGAAACAACAGGCAATATAGATGAAAAGGATACTTGAGCAATGTCAAAGAAAAGTAAAGAGTTGTTTCTCTTGCTTAGGAATCATGCATATAAATGACATATCTAGAAGCTATATGTACATAGCAAGTACATGATGTAGCGATTACATCTGCCCCCGCTTTATGTTGGTGAATAAGGATTCAGTAGCATAAAGTAGAAAAGAAAAGCATACCTTGGAGAGTAAAATGAAGATTGTACCCAATAATGTGTTGAATGAGTGTTGTAGTGTGCTGAATGGAATAGTGTAAGATGTGTTCCTTGAAATTCTAAGGATAGGGAAGGATAAGGATCCTAGGGGTGACCTTTATATGCATGGAGTGATAATGGTGTGTGTGTGTTGTTCCTTGGAATGTCGTCTTTGTCAAAGCATGCTTGAGATTTGCATCACAGTTTCTTGCGTGTTTTGCCTTCGTTGGGATAGGATAGGACCTACAAAAGAAAACAAGTGTATTCAATACTTTAAATAAATGCAATTGAACTTTAACTTGGAAAATATGTAAAAATGGAAATGTGTATTGGAAAATATAGACCAAGGGGTCAGAGTACACCTGGAGTTTTGAAAGAGGAAGGGATAGAAATTTGTTCCTGCTTGTAGATTCAATGCTTAGGAGCTAGTTGGGAGAGTCAAGAGTGATCAATTCTTGACTTGATTCAATCATACTAAGGATTTAGGTATTATGTCACCAAACTAGGTATTTATGCATCTCGATGCTAAACTTCAGATTTAGGCATCCTATCGCCGCTAAGGGAAAGTGCATTATATGAATAAAAATATGCATATACTTGAGTCGGACTGACTTTGAAAACCAGCCGTATGTAATTGTCATCGATCACTACACTACATTTCAGACTTCATGTAGTTCTTGTGTGTGTTTGATTAAAATAGTGTCCCTTCAGCTAGGATACCCTAGTGTCAGTCACAAAAAGAGTAGCAGGCTAAGACTACTTTGTTCCAACGCAAATGTATGGTATGGAATTCATAATAAACCCTCTTATATAGTGAGGTATGCAATGCCAAAATGTAGTCCTTGGTCCTTAAAGTTCTTCGTCGCAAGTTACATGCAGAAGGGGGCTAATAACCCTCCCACAAGACATTACATGTGTTGTGGCAGCTGGGCATGGTAGGAAATATTGGATAGTAATGTCTTAAACCATGCATCATACTCCTACACACTCTTAGTTGAAACTTGTTAAATCTCCTTCAACGTAGATATACTCTCTTGCTAAAACTCATGAAAATGAAATTCCTTTAAAAAGGAAAAATTTAATGCATCAACATAAACCACAATTTGATTTGGGTCATACTTCATGTACAGTGTATGTGCACTTAGCCTTGCAAAGTTGTCGTAAAATGACTTGTTTTTATCCCAAAGGTCATTACACTCTTATCCATCCACACAAATTCACACTTATGCACATGATCCATAACATACTCAATCCCAATAAACTCTAACAACTTTAAGTTCATTAGGTACATAACCTGAAGCTATGATGGGTTTTGGACATTTGTGGGTGGGCTCTATGAGATCGGTTTCTAAATCATTGGCTTATAAACCTTAGGATGAGAACTCCTTATAAGTGGTTATTCCTATCATGTTTCAAACACTTTTTCATACCTCCATCTACAATAAGGTAATTTATTTTTGGATGTTGTGGCTCAATGAGATTTTGGGTTGCTTACACATTTGGCTATAAAGGCCTCTTTTTATACTTTGGTAACATAGCTTGATTACACTTGGGGTCTGGTCAAGTTTCCCCCACATTAGTTAACTATACAAAAGCCCCCTTCCTTCAAATAAACTAGGCTCTCCTTGAGGATTTCAAATGTAGAGGGTTGAGATGGCTTTGCAACTTGGCCTTGTTGTAACAGAGATCCTTATAATGTTAATGCTTAGTTGAGGGTACTATTGGGACAAGTATTTGAGTCACGAGGTTGTGCACAAGGGTAACACCATCTCATTTCCTTAGTTAAATTATTTTGCACAGGGAATAGAGCTCTGCCTGGAATTGTTATGTTTGGAAACCGTTGCAAAGGGTGTTTGGTAGGAGCAATTTTGCCTTACTATTCCATCTTATTTATTGACATGTAGGGTTATAAGCACAATATGACATGGGAGATGGTTGGGATTTTGTCTTTTAATGGAAGTAAGATCATTTTTCGTAGTTGTACATATTTGACTCATCTAGTTCATTTACAAAGGTACTTCAGATATGATCCATTGTTGGGGTGCTTATTAGGAATGACCTAGAGTATTGGGGTTAATTTAGGAACTAATGATTATATGGGACCTTAGGGACAACTTCTGCACTTGAATGAGGTTGTTTTTAGCACTAATGGAAATGACATAAGAATCTGGAAATATTGTTCCTCTGATAGACTGTATCATAACAACAATGTCAAAGTTTAAGGTTTTAAGGTAATAGAGGAAGGTAATATGGGGAGATGACCTCAATATGAGTGGGATTATGTCCTAGGGATTTTGAAAACTATAGTTAAAATCAATTATTACCTCTGTTAATTCTCTCTTAATGGTTGTAATTTGCTATATTAGTGACGAGTAGTAACCTCTTTGTTGGAAGTGGTTGTACGAAATTTCTCCATGTTCGTACCGATATTGTATGGAATTAGAAGAAAAATTTCTATACCAGTCCAGATCTTTGCATTTAAAAAGGAGATCAGAAGCCTAACAACTACATCATCTTGAGTTATGTGGTGAAGATAACATATACTGACAATATCCGAGATATGTTCCGTAGGTAATAATAGTATCACCATTAAAAATATGGATACTTTTAAGAGTTGAGGCAAAGATGTCATTCTAAGATTTCAAAATTATGGGTTGCCTCTATTAAATGCAAAAAACATTGGTTTCTTTGATGAGACATAAGGGTTAATGGATGAAAGCTTCTCAAGTAGATGCGGGGGAGAGCTATTTTGTGGGGGAGTGGATTGAGTTTTGAGAGGAGGGGATGTGAGCCTTTGAAGTGGTCTACTTTTTCTCATCAGTGAAAGTTGTAAGGACTTAAAGTTTTCACCTTCTTTGAGTATTCCTCATTTAAATGTTTCTCATATACTGCAATAAAGACTTGATATTGCAAATCAAAGCATATTGGATTTGTCAAGTGCTTAAAATGGCTTAAAAACTAGGTAACTAATAACACACTAAATCCTAGTAATAATCAACATACCTTGAACTTAAAATGAGTTTATATCATAGTTTAAGTAAGAATGGTCTCACAAGGCGTGCTAAGAAACTATTATCTGCTAAAAAATGTGCGCTCAAAAACATTAAAATGAAGGTTTGGTGCCTTAGTGACAACAAATGGGAATGCCTTTGAAAGTGTGGGGACCTAGGATATTTTGAGGTAGACCTCTAGAGAAAGTTGCCTCTTAACCTAACTACTCTAATGTTAACCACTAAACTAATCCCAAGCTAACACTTGCAGGGGAAAGGGAGAGGGAAAAAACATGAAATAAAAGATGGTGACATAACAAAGGAATTGGTGTCACTCTCCTTTAATATTTCAAACATATATTGAATTAAAAACATGCAGATATAATCCACACACACTATATTCATTAAGAAATAGAAGACGAGAAAACGTGAATACAATGTCAAATGGTAGATATTAGCTAGGATCAAATTTATATTAATGTTTGTAGTTTGCACAATCTATTACAACGATGACAAAGATACTAGGAGCCTTATATAAGTTATAAACAAAGCTTAAGACACTTACACATATTTAAAACTCAAAATAGCAGTGTAACCTTACATGTGAAGGAGAGAGAACCTTGTACAACGAATACATTTTTTCATTTATAGCATCAAATAAGAGAAGAAGGTGAGAAGAGAGGGAAAAGTCAAATCTTGGAAGCCCAAAAATCAACCTAGAATGTGGTTGTAAACATTGACTGCTTTAGATCCAACTCCCAATTGTAAATTTTCTACAAAAGGAGTGTTGTGCTTCTAACTTGATGCAAATGGATGGTGCCTTGGGTAATTCGATCCTCAATCTAGTGGTTATTGGGCCTAAGAGATCAACTTCCTCCATTTGAGCTCTAAATTTACCTCTAACTTGTATCGAACGAGAAAAATGACTACAAGAGATTTGATTACACACTACTCCAAAATAATAGTGTCTCAAGTCTCAAGATATCTTCCATTGGAAAGTGTTCCTCGAGAGATTTCCAAGGGATTTATTTTTGCTCAATTTGGTGGCCCTAGTCAAAAGATATGGCCAAGAAAGTAGAGCTTTGTAATCAACTAATGCCATTAAAACTCGGGGTAAAAATTTGTAGACTATAGTCTTGCCCCTTTTTCCTTATTAGACCATGTGGAAGGCTTCAATTGGTCCCTTGGACCTTCATTGGATTTTAGGTTGTACACACACTCGCATTCCTTTCCTTAGACCTTTATAGGATTTTGGGTTGCATGCCCGCATGATTTCTCTACCTTAGACCTTTTGTGGGGTCTTGGTTTACACGCATACATGATCTTTGCCTCAGACTTTTGTAGGGTTTTTGCTTGTTCGTACACGTGATTTATCCACCTTAGACCTTCACGGGGTTTTGGCTTGCTCACACACATGATTTCTCTACCTCTGACCTTTTTTGGGTTTCGAGATATGAAACTACGTGAGAAATTTACATGCAAAAGTACTCAACAATTTGAAAAAGTCCAAAAAGCACTAAAACATGATGAATTTGGGATCTAAACTTCAGGGCACAATTGTATGTAAACTACAAGTCTGTTTCTAGTCCCCGAAAGTCCAATAAATAAAGAAATGTGACCAAAGTAGGAATCAAGATAAATCTATAAAAATGCGATGATCATATATAAAATATGCAAGTTGTAAGTGACGGGTATTTAAAGCAAGTATTATACAAAACTTCTTGTGCCACCTTTACTTCGCCCACATGCAGAGATAACTTACTAAGGCTACCACCTTCAACTAACCTTACAAGAAAAACCCATGGTCAATAATGACAGGGGTTGATTGTCGAACAACTAGTGCACATAATATGTGTCCATCTCAAACTACTTCGTATACTTCAAACCTAGATGCAAATATAACAAGATTGCACATGTTGACCCAATGGCCCAAAGTTTTCCACGTCACCATTTATTGTTATATAAAATTAAATAGAAATATAAATCATTGATTGAGCTGACCAAGGGAGGTCATTGTGCCTCTTTAGCCTTTCACCCTATGCGTCCTTTCATTATGTTGAAGGTGTTCTAAACTAGACTGAAGGCACCTGCATTTGAAATCATGCCAGAAATATGGATGATGCATATGTAGTTTGCTCGAGTGTTGACGCATGGACATTTGTTAATTGTTGATCTCCAATAAATGTTTGACCTCTATTACCTCTTGTTTAAATATGTAGTTAAAAAACACCTTGTGTCTATCTCTGATCTAACTATGACAGGCCATGTAATAATTCACATGTGCATGCAGTAAAAGAGATGTAGTATGCATATTATTGAAGAACCACATTGAAATCAAATGAAATTGACTCCTGCAGGAGAATTCATGCTTAATAAATCTAACTGAACCAAATTGGTATAAGAAAAAATTGACAACTTTTATTTCCATAGAAACCTTAGTGAGGACACGAAACCCGCAAATAAATCCCACAACCCCCACAACGCAAACACAAAACCAACAAAATTCACCACCATTCCTCTAATAATGAATCAAAAACATCCTTTTCCTTCCTGTCATTTATCAACTGCTTTGCACACACACAAAAGTGACAGTTAGGCAGACAATAAATGGACATCGTAAGTTTGATACTTGTGACAATACATGTGTACACACATTTCCAATATCGTGTTATAGGAAACTCCATTGACATGAGATGCTACATTAATACGAGTAATCCATTAATGGTGAAATATATCATATATAAGGAGATATTGAAGAAGTTAAAGTTGTAGGGTTGAAGGTGAAACACTAGACATGAATGAGTCATGATAAAGAAGGGGATTACGAGAGTTGTTTTTTAGAGTTGTATAACCTATTAGAGGGAACATAAACGAACCTCATTTTACTTCCGATAAGTCACAAATGGACCACGTTTCACTTTTTCTTGCCTTCACCACATCACCTTTTAACGCAAAGTTTGTTGTAAATAAAATCTATCTTGATACCTGCCAATTTGAAATGCCTTAATTTTTGTTGGATTTGCAAAGCCTCTAACGGAAAGGAGAAAGTGGATGTTAGAGTCAATTGTTTGAGGCTTTCCCCTCATGTATGGGTCATCACAGTCCTTTGGTAGTCTTCATATAGCTCAAATTTGGGATCAATTTAGACATTTCCTTAGTGTGTTGCCTCCTTTACAAAGTATGTGCATTGTACAAATAGAAATGGGTTATGGTGGGACTGTTGGCAAGCTCATTCATTATATCCCCTGAAACTATTTGAGATCCTCTATATCTTATAATTTGTAAACGACTCAATTGTATTATACTCTTCAAATTGAAATGTTCCCTATTTATAACCTTGGATGAGCTAGTCGACCGAAGGAGGACGTAAGAATGTATGCATTTTTTTCAATGCCTCAAACATTAATTACGTTGATAGGAATTTCCAAATGGGAGTCTCGATAGCTATGTTTGTCAAACATCAGGCAAATGGAAGGTCAAGGTTTTGTGTTAGAGGTCATTAACGGAGGACGACATTAGGACTTTTGATGGGGGAAACCCTAATCACTACGATGATCAATAAAGAGATACTCTATTCACAAATGTGCGTGATATTGATGACATAAGGAACCCTACATGCAGAGTTTATGTATCAAACATATGTAAGTTTCCATTGAAAGTATTCATCAACCATTCCTTGACTTTTGAGATATATCCAATGTTTGTTGCTTCAATGACCTACACATCGCACCCCCTTTCTCTTTTTAACAATTGACAAATCATGCATGGGGTTCTTCTATTCCCGGTCGTGAGAAAGAAGAGTTTCACACTGGTTCCTCCCAACATTTTCTCCACCCCTAATCTTCTCCCCTCTTAAACCCCTTCTTCATCAACCATCTTCCCCTCCATTATTTCGCTCACTCAAGTTTGAATTCCTTGACACATCCCCTTTAACGTTTCCATTGCACATCTCATGCCCGATTACTAGTCCGAGCCCTCCAGACTCTTATAAGCACATGTGGACTGAAAAACACTAGAAGAGATCGTGAAAACATGTACATATTATGATACAACATAAGAGGTCAAATGTGGTCAAACAAAATGAGTAGAAGGTTCATTTGAGCAACAATTACAACGTGCCACCATACCTCAAATGTCATTGTAAAATGTCTCTCAATGAAATCATTATATTTCGTGATATTATATACACCTTTCCATAGGAATAAAAATCAATTTTCTTACAACATACTTATACACTCATATTGCCATTGCTAATATAACATCCATTAAAGATGTTTAATTTCAATTTAACATGCTTAATTACAATATCATGGGCACGAAGAATGCACTTGTCGGAGCGAAAATATTAATTATTCGAGTGTTCCCGGAGGATAATAAACCCTCAAAACCTATCAAATAACGGAACTGATGAAAAGCTAGGAAAAAAAATAGGGAAAACGTGTAATTAGGGCTTGTTTCAGGCTAAGATTATATAACGACACGACAGATACCTTTGAATATTACACTTTAGAAGATTTTTACGTCTCTTGAGTCCAGACTCTGGGTTTTGTGGAGGTTTATGCCGCCATTAACAAGGACTTACCTCGCCTGCTTCACATAAATTTTCTCCATTGCTTTTTTCTTTTTTTTCACAGTGCTCTAAGGTGGTAAACCATGATTGCGCAGAAGAGGAAGAATCTCAAAAGAAAAAATGAAGACGTCAATTCCGCACCAGCAAAAGTTTCAATGTTGCCCGTGGCCGAGGAGGCTCCCGATTTCCCTCGAGGTAACGAATTTCGCTCTTCAGTTTTTGGGGTGGATGTATAACACGGGTCTGGGGATTTTAAAATTATTATTGAGGAGTGGGGTTTATGCAGGGGGTGCGAGCGTGCTTAGCCGGTCGGAGGTAGATGAAGCAAGAGCTGAGGCAGATGCCCTCTTTGAGAGGGAGGAGCCACACTCGAAAAAGCGGAAAAAACCAATAAAATCATCATTGAATGCTTTTGAGCACGATGGCGATTCTCTTTTCCCAGTTGGTATTAGTGGAAAGTTACCCAAGTTTGTTAATACTCTCCGCTTTAAGGTATGGAATTCACGTCTGGACAGGATTCATCCTTTGTCTTTATGGGGTATATATGTATTGTGTATATGCGGTGTATAAACAAGGTGTCTCTCTCTGTATGCCAGTACCGAGTATCATAGTGTAGATATGCATTGTCTATGTTTGTATGAGCACATATGCTCTGTTTATATAATGTATGCTACTTAAACAGTACATTTTAGCTTTAAAGCAAAGTTTTAGATTGTAGTCTTCAGATTTGCTTTGCAGTGCATATCTATAAGGCGAGTTTCTGGAATCAACTGTGTAGTGTTATTCATTTCCAATTTTTCGAGCTTATTTATTCGCAATGTTTTGAGCTTATTCATTTGCAATGTTTCGAGCTTATTCATTTGCATCGAAATGGCAAGAATGAATAATACTGTGCACTTGATTCCAGAAACTCACCTTACTAATGTTTTGATGTCTTGTACTAAGTTTTTTTGTTTATTTTAAAAGGTACAAGCCACTTTCTTGTATAACATTTGGGACTGTGTTTACCCCCGGCTGGAAAATCCTGTTGTAGCCGAGGTTTGATTTGATCTGTTTACCTTAGCAACTGATGTTCCAAACATTAGTCTACGCCTATCAAGATACCTAGGCTTGAGTATGCCTGCAGGGAAATTCTCTGGCAGGAAATAGGCATCAGTTGCCTGAGGTGTGATTCTGGTGGCCGATCCTAGCGACTTAGGATTACACATAATTTTGGGAGGAACCGAACCAGTAAAATGTCAACAGTCTCACCTCTGCATATCCAGTGAGAGGGTTTGCCTCATCTAATTGAGCATTGGCAAAAACTAATTAGAAGTATGGGGTTGATTGTGAGCTTTGAGCCTCAATGGTTCTAAAGTAAATGAAATGTTGGCCACATACGTGATTTTACTTAAGAGAGCATAAGCTGGAAGGAAAGAAACTGTAGATTTCAAAGTTGCAGTAGAATATAGAGTCAATTGACAGCACAAATATATACTAGCAAGGTGAAGCAGCTGATCATGAAAACCTCTCCCTATGATGTTTGAAATGGAACAAAAACTGTTACATAAATCGATCTTCAATCCAAAAACTCTTCAATCTAATCTCAAGAAAATTCCATGCTAGCTTTATATAAATTTAATTCATGGGAAGTTGATTTTTTTTTGATACATTAACAAGGGTTGATGATTATCTCCTCTGTGTAAACTTTATATTGAAAATATCCAAAAGATTTGCATGATTACAATGATTACCACAGGCATGACACGACTTCGATCTGTACCAAAAACTACTAGACAATAGGTAGATAATGCCATCCTTGACTTCTAAAACCATTTCCATACCAAAATACAAAAAAGGAGACTGATATGCATTCCCATACATATTGCAAATTACAGCATAAACTTGGGAATGGCTTGCATCATTATCATCAACATCTCCATCCCCATTGCAATCTTTGTTCGAGTCCATGTGATCGCCAGTGGAAACATTATTCTGCATTGAACCAATTCCTCGTGAAAGAAAGTTGTGAGACTTCCTAACTCTGACCCACGTTTGCCTTAGCGTCCATGGATCAAACATGAGAACGGGATGCCGAATTTCAGCCAAATCCATCCTGGGAAGTGTTACACCCTTAAGAGCCTGGGACCTGCTGTGTACTTCAATCCTCTCAATATAAAATGTGAGGGACGCAAACCTACCTTCTAATTCTCTGAAGGATGCAATAGAAGTCAAAGCCACGGGTTTCTGTTCTTGAAAAAGGCAGAACAAATGAATCATGAAGTTCACCTCTGTGCTCTTCCCTAACGAATGTGACAACAATGGCCTTTGTAAGCTACCTTGTCTTGTACTACCTAGAGGAGGTTATCCACAAACATGGATGCAACTTTGGAGTTCACTTTGTGCCTGTTAGATAGCTGCATGTATTTGGGACCCAAGGTGTTCTTGATGGCATGGAGCATTGTTTCCGATTGCACAATGAAGATGATGCAAAGCCTTTCGTTAGAGATTGGGGTCGAGAAGGCCATTTCACGGGCTTTTGCCTTTGAGGGAGAGTGAGGGTTTAGGAACACGCCCATGGCAAAAGGGGATGCATGGGAGGGGCAAAGTGAAAATGAGAGGCAAGTGGAAAGGGAATGAAGGGAAAGTTGAGTAAATAAGTAGGCTCAGTTTGTGTGGAAAGCCCAAGGAGCCACATCATGACCAACCAAAGCAGGAACCCACGCACGTGTCTTGAAAACTGTGTCTGAAAGATGAGTGCAAAATGGATCATTAGAAAGCCATGTTGGAATTTGAGATGATGCTTTGGCAATGGGCAAAGTCTATATGGCAGGGGGCCCTATTGTGAGTGATGAGAGGATTATGATGAGGGAGGATTGGGTAGATCCTTTGAAAGAAGCTCACACAAACCATGTTGAGGGCAACAAATATTATGAACTTTGATTTCCTCCAGTTGCCTATTGGCAAGAAGGTCAACCACCCTATTGGCCTCGTGATAGCAATGCCTAACTATGAAGCCAACTAACAATTGCCAGGCTTAGCCGAGGATGTTGCCAATTTTCTAAGTCTTTGATTTTCCAACTTTTATAGCTAGGACCAAATTAAGAGAGCACCCTTTAATGATAATCCATTTAATGTTGCAATTGTGAGCCATTTGAATTCTTCTTATGAGGGTTGTTGCTTCGGCCTTGTTGTTTAGGGAACCTGAACAATTTTGGATGACATAGCCCGCTCTTGAGTTTTTGGGATTGCCTTGTTATGTTGCATTGAAATTTAGTTTAAAAAAGCTCGATTTAGGAGGTTGCCAACATGAATTCGCTTGCCTTAGTTCATCCTTACTTGGAGTAGGCATCCTTGATCCATTAACGGGGAGACTTGACAAGAGGGGCCAATTATTAGCTAGCTTGATGTCCCATGCTGAGAATGGCAAAGTTGTGCATGCAACATTTGATATCACCATTTATGAGATGACCATGGCCAATCTATTAGCCACCTCAACTAGTGAACTTGATTCACTTCTAAAAATTCATTTGTTCCTTTCCCACTAGATATGCCAAATGAGAATGGACGGGCTGCACACCCAAATGGAAGAAAAAACTGCACACCCAAATGGAAGAAAAAAGTCTTTGGTGTGTAGATAACTAACAAGAAATAGAATATTACATTGCATGAACCCTGTTTATAATCAGACAAATCAAATGCCTTGAGATTCTTCTAATATCATGAGAAAAAACAAACTCCTAAAATGACATAGTTGTTGTAAACTTGTGCAACCACCTAACAACATGCTAGTAATATGGTAACGTTATCCAACAATATGTGACACCCCTCCTTAATGAATGAATTGTATACAATCTAAATGATTTAGTCATTAGGTTAGTAATATGATTATGGACATGAACTTAATCAATGTGTAACACTATTGCCCATGCAACAAACATTGCCGAGTGCTATTATAATCATTATTATACTCACAAAGTGCATGGGTAGCTAGTCGCTTCAAATGCTGTGTAAACTAAGAAGTGGTGTTGAATATTGTGCTCACTGAGTTGTGACTTCATTTGCAATATATATTGATTTGTCTTGAATGTTTCATTCTTCACATGTTTGTTGTTGGAATGGTTAGTTCCAACACAAGCCATATCATCATATTGAGGTAGTTAATCTCAATATAATTAATTAATTGTAATTTCAAGACTAAACACCAATATGGTGTCATGATATTACCCTTTAAGAGTATGCTTGTGTCAATCTGTTGTGTGTTTGACTTTTGATGCTCTCCAACCTAAGTTTCTTGGGACATCTAACACACACCATAACTATGGCGGCCTATTGAACTCCATGAGATACACCTTTAATGACCGTTATACCCTTCATGGGTCTATTAGTCCCCAATGGTTAGTCATCCCCTTTTGTAGTGTGATCATTCCCTTAGAGCATGGCCCCATGGAGGGGGGGCTCCATAAATATTTCAGCGGGTGCTGCTGAGAAAATTTAGGAGCATTTTAGCAGTTTTAAGTTCTCATGTTTTTTTATTAGTTTCCTCAACAATACCTGTTGAGATATTATATGATCCTATTGGATTTTTATGGTTATTTGTAGGTAAATAAAATCATATTTCCCTCTAAAATCACAAAAAAAATAATGGCGGGAATACATATTATATTCCACATGGACAAAAATTAGCCTAAACTGTCGGGATAACTCCCAGCCCCCCCTCTCCAGCCACCTCCTAAGTTTAGGGGGCAATAAAAGTGGAGCTCCTATTTTTTAGGCCTAGATTCTATTATTTCCTATAGCTGGATTTAAAAATAAACACGAGACCTTCCGCTACAAGAAAATAGGAGGTCAGCCCCTCCATGGGACCATGCTCTTAGCCTCCAAAGGTTTTAAGTGGTGGAAGTCCCATCACTTATGACTTGACAAGTACCGTTTTTAAAAGTATTATCAAATTAGACCACCTTGTCACTTGAACATTTTGTTTGATGCCCCTTAACCTTAGGTACAAGTCCATTATTGGATGTGACTAGTCTCCACTCATCGTAGAGTGCTCTCACATAAGAACACCTTGTCACTTGAACACTTTATTTGATGCAACTTGGCCTCAGAGTATTCTCCTTGTCTACTTGATCTTGACCCGGTTCTATCATTTTGTATTTCCTCATTTTGCTACCACAGCCCAATTCTCTATTTTTGAGCAGTCTAAAGGGACAAAACATCTTTTGTCAGGAAATATGTTCGTCAATCCTAATTGTCTATTATGTAGACAACTTGATGTTGATTTACAACTTCAGAGAGCTATAATAAGTTCCAATCATGTGGAAAACTTTGGATGAAGCACATTTTGTCACAAAGTTTTTGAAACATAGCTCTACAATCAAACAAATTCTTCAACATCACCCATATTCACATTACATGCTAACATTTTTTCAATTTGTAATGTTGCAAGGTTATCTATACCATTGGACATACTCGCAAGGTACTTGTAGTAGTGGCCTTCCACTTGTGGCATATTCTTACTACCCATCTTTTTTTGCTTTGCCCGAGTTATGTTTTCTAGCTTTCTGTTTAGGATTTCTCGTGGTTTCTTCAAATGTGCTAGGTTCATACATGTGAAACAACAAATGTAATAGCAAAAATTACTTGCTCACCACCTTGCACCATTTGTTTGCTTGACTGTGCCTTCCATTACTTGTGTCAATTCATAATCTTGAACATCCTTCACCGTGGTATTATACCACTATGGTCTTCGTTTTTAGCTCTTGTGATTTGGCTGTGATGGCTGGGCAAAACTCTGCTCTTCATCAAATTCCCCTTGGAACTCGACTTCTCTGATGTTTTTTTGTCCGAACCTTGCTTTATTTCAACACCCGAATTTGTTCGAGAATCATCAGTTGTTACCCATGCAATACTATTTGAGGATTTACCATTTTCTGAGAAGAAATCTTCTCATCTTCCACAATCTTCTACCTGTATGCTTTTGATTGTTCACCAAAACCAACCATACCTTTTACTTAAAATACTCACATCCATTAATGAAATATTAACAAATCATGGAGCATGATGTGCACATCATGAGAGAATACTGTATTGTTTTCACCCTTTTTAGATTTGATTAAGATTTACACATAACCAAAAAAGAATGAAACAAAATCTATAAGGGGTTATTCTGATTAATTAACTTCCAACATTAATCATTCAATATTAGAATAACACATTAATATTTCAACAAATGTACACGATACAATACAAGTTCACAAACACAAGGGATTGAGTGCACTTAGCTGATTACAGATGATTCTGGACTGATCTGGGTGATTTGAATGATGAAACAAGGGTATTCTGGACCTAAGTATACTTGAAACTGAAATGACTTGAAAATGCTCTTGGGACAGGACCATACAATAGGGGCAGGAATGTCTGTACGGTCTTGACCCTGCTCAGAACTATGATCTGTGAACTTTTTTGGGCTTGTTCACTTGTTTGAATATCTTCGTCGCTCTTTGTTGGTCAACCGTATCGGTCACACTGTGGGGGACCTTTGAATGCTCTGCTCAATCTTTCAAACCCTAACCATGGATAAGAGAGTCTTGCTAAACAAACATTAATTGGGTTGTGGGACCCCATGCATTGCTGACGTTGGCACTACTCCAAAGAGGCCTCAAACCACACGTTGATTTCCACCTAACATGTGATATCTAGTTGTAGTGCAATCAGATTTGACATCCTTTCTTTGACAAAGCTTGACTTGAGTTTCTCTCTTGTAAATCTACTTGAGTGAGTGACTTTGAGTGCTTGCAAATGTGGGAAGCAATCCCCTAGACCTAGTGGGAAGCTTCAGACCTTGTAGATGGTGTTTTCCCTAATGAATGCGCAAAGGTATTTTTTAGAGTGTAGGGAGATTTGGGTGCCTTTTGTGCTAGCATTTGCAATAGGAGTCCATAAGAGTGCTAGGTTCTAAATGAGGTGAGTTTCACTTGTTTATATATGCTTTTGAAGGTGATTTAAGTTACAAAGGCCGACTGAGGAGGAGTAAATGACCCAAAGAATAATGTGCAACTGAAAGTTTTGGATCAAAGTGAGCAAGGTCAAAACCGTACACTAGGGTCAGGAATGTATGAATATTATTTGACCCTATTGTACGTTTTTGACCCTAGAGAGAAATCTGAATTGTGAAGTTTGGAAGCTGACAAGTGGAGTTTCTAAATGGATTTCATGCATTTAATTCTAAGAAATTGTCGACAAATGAGTGTGTATGACCAAGAAAGCTAGACAAAAGACCTAGAGATGTACCGGATGAGAATGGGTAAAGTGCACTTGTTTGAGCAAGAGAGCAATGTCAAGACTAGTAGTGTCAAAGAGTAGAATTACCAAATTTGAGTGTCTACATTTGCCCCCCTTTAAGTATGAAATGAAATTACATGCTTAAAGGAAAAGATACCTGAGTGTGTAGACACACTTTGTCTTCACTCAATGTTTGTTTTGCAAGATCCTGTTGTATTGGTGTTGGCACGCTCCATGATGAAACTTGCAACACAAAGTGTAGTCAATGTCCATGATAAAGAATTGAACTTTAACTCAAATGAAAAGATGTAATGTAAATGAAATATGAAATTGTAAATAGTGAAATAAAGAGATGCAAAACGTGGAAAGAATACACTTATTTGTTTTGTGAAGGGAAGAGTTTCCCGTTCTTTGCTTGTACTTGGAGATTTGGATTGTTGAACTTTGCTGAAGAATTGGGGTGATCAATCCCCAATTGTGTCAAGGAGATGCCAGAGTATTGGGTGTATGGAACCCAACACATGAATGCCGAAAGAGAGAGAAGAAGAATGAGGAGCCGAAACACCTTGTTGAAGGAAGAATACCATGTATCAAATTCATTCAACAACTCTGATATCTTCCCCTTTAAGTGTAAGAGGAGAGGAAGGACTGCCTATGAAGAACTTAGCCACTTCGATACCTTCCATGACCCCACAGACCACACGCTTACAGATAATCTAGGCCCAATTTTGCAAATTAGGAAACAATATAAAAGAGAATGAATTGCCCCATACTCTCCACATGTGCCTCACAACTGAGTAGAAACTGAATAAAATTGAAATGTTCTAAAATGTATACTGGAGAAAGGAGACCCATGCCCCCAATATCCCTGAAACTAAGAAACTAAAACTGAGTGCTATGAGAAGAAGGAATGAAACATTTCATGCCCCTGAAAATGATCTAAACTGAATCATCTGAGTCTGAAACTTTGCCAAAAAATTGTATTGTAGGTGAAAAATCTATGAAACTGCTAAGAGAAATTTGTTGTAACTACCCCTAGGGAAAAACTGTAGAAATGGGTCAAGAATGTCCATACGGTCCTGACTGTATTGTACATTTTTGACCTTATGCTTGCTTTGTTGAATTTCTATGTGTTGATGTTGTTTCTGAGTAATTTTTCCTTCAGTGTCTGCTTGTGTTTGAGCCCAAAATTTTGTCTTTGTTTGTTGTAGGTGTAGAATATACCCGGATGAATGCCCCCTCTTTTGAGGCAGACGTGTGATAAAGAGTTTGAGTGTGGCTCAAAAGAATAGATGTGTAACCATGTCTGATAAGTCTAATAATTTGTGTAGAAAACACATGAAGGGCTGATGTGGTGGCCACCAAGAATAATTTGTACCTGTAAAGAGGATGCACATGGTGGAGACCATGGCGTGCAACAAGAGAAACAACAAGAATAATAGTAGCAACAATGTCAACAAGAGAACTAGTAGTAACAACAATAGTAATGCATATGTTAGTGCGAAAGATAACAGTGCAAACAGTGTCACACAAAAGGCTTAGTGCCTGCAAACATGGACACCCATGGTGTCGCAAGACAATCAAGGCCCTTGGGCCTATAATCAAGAGATGCAATGTCACACAAGAAAGACATGATGCCATCAAACATGGGACATCCACGATGTCACAAGACAAACAAGGCCCTTGGGCCACAATCAGAGTAGAAAAACAAGTAACTACACACACAACTAACAAACATGTATAGAAAACAAGAGTATCATAATGTGATGAAATGACATAACAAGTGATATATAGAGCATGTGAAACAATAGCTGTCAACACTGCACAAGGCACATGTGTTAGTCCTGTTAGTTCAAAAGATAAAAAATACACTATGTATGTAATTAAACGTAATGAGGAAGTGAAAATGCACTATAATGAAATAATAGCACCTAGTTTGTGTGGAGGGATGTCCCCCAGAAGAAGTAAGGAACAACGATAGCTCCTCATAATCATCGTATTGATCTGTATTTCCTGCATCACGCTCAACATACCTCATGAATACTTGTTAAATAGTACAAATGCTATCTATCAAACCAGAAAGATAAACATGTATAATGTAAAGTGTTAACAATATATGCTAGATAAAAGGTCCTGATTTTTGCATTATTGAAAATATTTGAATATTTTTACTTATTGTGATTATATCAATGTTTTTTGTAATTTTTTTTCATAGCTATGTAAAAGAAAGGGGATAACATGAAAGCTATCCAATGAGAACCTCCTAAGGAGGTGAATCAACCGTTGCAGATGATGGAGGCCCAGGTCACAGATGTGCCAAATCAATGTGATTAACTATTAATCAAACAATGGTAGTAATATGTGCTAAAGAGGGCCTCGGAGAAGTGTCAATGTATAGCAGTGCAACGACCGAATATGTGATGTATGAGATCCTGTATGTTGGACTAAGCATTTGATTGTGCCTTACTAGTGCATATTTGCATAACCATGGGAGGACATGTCGTATAGATTAGGCATGACCCTTATATAAGACCCCGTGAGCATATAGGATGAGGAAACCTATTCTTAAAAAAGAAGGAAGGGTGATCCTCAAATATGCCCAAAGGAAACTTAGGTGAAAGGGTAACGAACATGACAAGTGTGGACTAGGGATGTAACGAGTAAACATTGGATGTGAAAGTACTGCATGTGTGCTTAATTTTGAGTAGTCATATAAGGTACCAAGAATGCACTACTGACATTTAAACGCAAAGATTTAGCTTGACGAGACACATACTGGATCTATCTGAAGGGTTTTGTTGAAGCTATATGTGTAACTTTTGGGACAATCCCTTGGTCCTTGTTATCCATTTATGTAGATGGGCTTAGATTTGCCCTTGTGTAGAAAGAACTTTGGTGTGAGAAACATCGCCAAATGCAACAATAGAGGAATGCTCATCAAATGTAACATTTCTTGAAGGCTTATGTTGTGGAGGAGGTGAAGTAGATCTATCTGAATGCCGTGTCTCATGACCTATAATGCCTTTATCTTCAAATAACTTAAGTTTTTGATCCAATGCATTATAGTCATTGTCACGGTGTCCATTAATACGATGAAAATTACAAAGGGGACGACCCTTTTCTTGCTCAAAACGACGAGGAGGATGATGATCATTGGGTGGTAACCGAATTAACCTCTTTTCTATTAAGTGTAAATAAAATATCATGAGGCCAATCAATAGCTTTGTCAAAGTAGACGAATTTCCTTTTTGGAGAGGGTGGCGTGTTAACTTTTGGTTTAGGACCAAGATGGTAAAAAGTGTCACCACGATGCAATACTTTGACTGTGTGGTCATTGGGTATAGATTCTGGTTGTATGTCATAATCATGTGTAACAGGAGGGGTGACAATATTTGTATCCAAATGTTGAGGCTTTTGTGGTTGCCACATATCTTGCTCTAAATGAAGAACACACAAGCAAAGCTCATTAAATGAGTCACATGTATCATAAAGTAACTTCTCCTTAAGGGACCATGTTTGAGGCCTCTACAGAATATAAATTGCATTTCTAAATCACTTGGTTGATATATAAGTAAGTGCATGTTGGCTTTGAAGCTTAGAATATAATCAGCTATATGCTCAGTCTCAGCTTGATGTAAAGAAGATAAATGGTCATATGTAGCCCTAGGGCCTCTATTGCAACTAAAGTGTGCTAGAAAAGCATCTTTAAGGTTGACAAAAACACCTAAGGAGCCACTAGGAAGATGGGTAAACCAATAGAGAGCATCACATGTAAGACTTTGAGAGAAGGCTTTTAGAAGGAATTGTCTATCATTGTCATATGAAGCCATAAGTGTCCGATAATGCATAAGATGTCTATATGGATCCGAAGTTCCATCGAACAATTGGAATGTGGGCATGAAAAAATTCCTAGGGAAAGGAGCTTGAAATACTTTTCGTGGGATGGGATTGCTATAGATGGTATTAGCATCAATACTAGCATAATAGGCTTTTCTTTCTAGAGTCAATGTATGAACCTTTGCATTGTAAATCACCAACTACATGCATAAGAGAAAGCATTTCTTGAGGGGGTATGACATAGACATTTAGAGGCTCATTCAAAGGTTGGACTTTTCCATTAAGAATAGCCATGGGAACATTGGTTGGTCTAGAAGCCATAGTGGGACAATGTGTCATGTGAAACCTTAGAATTGGGTAAAACTTGAGGTTCTAAGGGATGAATCTCAGGAGGAGGTTCTAAAGGGATATTACCATTATTGACAGGCAAAGTATTCGCACTAGGAGATGTATCAACAACATGTGTATTAGATGCAACCAAATAAGAAGCAACATGTATATTTTTGCTAATATTATCACTATGCACACTTTCATTTATAATTGGAATGGATGAAGTAATAATAGAATCATTACAAAATTTGAAACTTTTCAAGAGGAAGAGTAGAAACACAATGTATACCACGCATAACATGTACTGATTCGAGGAATCATAAGATAAGATAAGATAAATATATTAATGTCCAACGAATGACCATCAAAAGTAGGTCAATGGGATTGCAGCCCATGACAATATACAAAGAGCGAGAAACTCAGACAAGTACATCCAAGAACAGGAAATGAGGTGGAGACAAAGTAGAAAGGAAACCCGAAGCCAATACCCCCACAGGTGGGGGCAATGGAGCAAGCGGGGGAGAAAACGAGAGACGCAAAGAAGGGAATGAAGGAGGGGGCAAATGAGGACCAAATGGTCTACTCAGGAATGGTAGCCACACCCCCCCTAACATTAGAGGCCGACGAAAAGAAGCTCCTGATGGATTGACAACCCAAAAGGGGGGCGAAAAACTCCTCCCCTGCTGAGATCTGAGACTAAAGCGACTGCCATGGGGACAAATGGAGCTGGGCTGCCCTCTGGTACGTGTGTGCATCTGATTCTATTGGTGGTGATCGAGGGAAGTGTGAAGGTCCAGCCCGGGACGAATTGATCTATGCACTGTATCTGGGTCAGAAAGGCTGTGTCGTTTAGTTCCTCCACCTGCGGGTAGAACCGGAAAATGAAGGCTGTAATTTGTCTCGTGGGGATGACTCTCAGAGGGGGATGAAGAATCTTGTCCTAGAGCAACAAAAACTCACAGATGTAGAGGGCAAGGCACCGCTGGTCAGTATATCTAAAGAAGACCGGGAGAGTTTGAATTCCTCTGAAGAGGCAGTGAAATTCGTCCTCTGATCTCATAGTATATGGGGCAACGGAAGATGAAATGAGTCTCGGTCTCCACCTCTTGAAGGCACAGAGCCTACAAAGTCTGTCATCCCGATCAATGTGGTGATCAGTCTCGCACCGAAGTCTGTGGGAGTCGACTCAAAATTGACGCAGAGGTATACGAAGGGCATGCACCCAATGACGAGAGGTGTACTAAGGGCGAATGATGAGTCCATCTCTGATTTCATGAAAGTGCTCTGCATAAAAGGACATCTTAGGGCGTAAACCCCCAGGAGGGTTCACCCAAGTAGTTTGAATGAAGCTCCTGTAGATATCTTCTCGGATGGACCTGTTCAACACTTGCTTGGTGGGCAAGAGATGACTGGGAGCATTCAGGGAATACTGGAAAGGGGGGGAGACGATCAATATGGATACCAAAGAAGGCAGAAGTCTCAGAAAACCAACAACGGCCCAGGTAACCTGGGCAATACCCATAGAGGAACAATAAGCGAGATACATATACCTCTCCTGCTCATCGGAGAGATCACCAATCCTCCTGATACGGTGAAGAAAGGTTTATATGTCAAATATAGTCTCCAGACGGAAAGGTCGGGCTCCGAACTCTGCCAAAATAATATGCTAGGGTACCGTCTGTTTGCATTTGATGAAGCAGCGAAGGAGGAGAGTTCTGAATCCTCTCAGCAGAAGCCCAATCTGTGTCTAAAAGGGAGGGCCCCCAGACAACAGACCCATAGAGAACAGTGGGGCGGATAAGGGTAGTTCATAAGAAACATCTTGGAGGAGATGTCTTGGAAGTGGTGCCGAAAGCATTCTCTCGAGAATGGCAAGAGACCCATACCCTTTATTCACCCTCGGCTGAAGAGCATGCCTCATACTCAATCTAGGCCCTGAGAAGTGGACTCCCAGGTAGGTGTATGTATTAGTAATTTCAACCTCCTGCCCCTTGAAGAAGAAATGGATGTGTGATGACCTCAACCCGTTGAAGACCATGACCTTGGGCTTACCCAGATTGACTGTCAAATGCCGAAGATCACAGAATAAAGCAAGTGCATCAAGTTGTCTTTGAAGCCCCTCAGGAGAAGAGGCGAGTAAAACAATATCGTCGGCAAATAGGAGAATAGAAATCAAGACGTGGTGAAGAAGGCAACCATCCCCTTCTTGAATGTGATCCCGAAGAAAATATTCCAACTCATCAATATAAATGCCAAAGAGGTTAGGAGACAGGGGGCACCCCTATTTAACCCCAATGGCGCTCCTGATGAAATCAGACAGTTCGTGTGCAAGATGAAGACGACCAAGGATGGACTCATAGAGGCGCATGATGGCGATAATAAGAATCTCAGAGATACCAATGTCTTGGAGCCGCTGGAAGAGGGCCATGCGAGGTACGGAGTCAAAAGCTTTTTGAAAGTCTACAAAACAACAATAAATTTTCGAAGAGCGGTGATGGGCCTCCTCAATAATAGCCTGAAGGGTGAAGATGTGGTCAATGGTGTGGTAACCAGGGTGAAAACCAACTTGACCTCTGGCTCTGAGTTGCTTCTTCTCCAAAATCTCGGACAACCACCTGTGGAGAACTGTAGCATAGAGTTTGGAAAAAACAATGGCCCACCATGATAGTCCTGTAGTTGTTCAGATCATAAATGGACCCAACTTTGTGAATCGGGTGAATGATATGATGAGACCAAGTAGGAGGGAAGCCCATGGTAACCACCTGATTGAAAAGATCTGTCAAATAGTTGCCAAAAGACCTCAAAACCCTGTTTGAAGAACTCATCGTGGAAACCTTCCACATTGGCTACCTTGCTACAGTTCAAAATCCTTATTGCCTATTTTAATATTGCGGTGAGTGAAGGGATTACCAGGCGATGGGATGCCAATTTGGGTAAGTTGTTGCCCCAGAACATTGTAAAGGGTAGAGGTGTGGGAAAAAATGGAGATAGGATTGATCGCCGTGGAGGAGGGGGAGTGGCGGGGAAAGATAGTACGCCAGAAGGACCAAGGGTTAGTCCTAAGGGAGGTGGAAAGCATATATCTGCGGTGGGAAATGAAGGATTGCTTCTTACGGTAGAGAAGGCACCGGTAGGCAACATTAAGAGTGGGGAAGGAGGGGAGGGCATGGGTAAAAGCCTAGCGAAGGCGTTGGTGAAGGGATTTGCACTCTACATCATACCATTGGTTCATGGGGCAAGATTTAGTAATACTAGTGGCCGAGGGATGGGTGGTGGAGCTGGGAAAGGATCTCAGGGCAGCCTCCCACATGGCAGAGGAAAGGCATGTGTACTTAGCTTCCGCACTAGGCAGGTTAGAGAAGTGGGGCTTAGAGGGGAGAAGGTCGCGGATGTGGGATGACTAAGATCCGTAGTCCCCTTTATCAAACTGAAAGGAGATTTGAGGGGGGTAGTGGGTAGGGGGAGTAGGGGTGGTGGTGGTAGGAGGACTGGCGACCAAAGAGAAAGATAGGACTGCATGGTCGGCAAGGGCAATGGGGGAAACAGAGGAGTAGAAGAGGGGTGAGATATCCGGGTTAGCGAGGACATAGTCCACCATGCTAGTGCCCCCGCCATGGGGACGATATGTGAAGAAACGTGAATCCACGAAGTGCTCGATCTCGTTAAAGATCACCATCACCTGTGACTCCCCGAGCTGGAGGAGGAACCGTCCATAAGCTGTGAAAGGGCCATCTGTATCCTCAGAAATCCTATGCAGACCAACTGACACAGGGTCTATCCTCTGTGTGCAGAGCGTATCCTCTGATCTGTCATGAAGAGAAGAACTTATATCATTATTATATCTAGAAGTGTTAGTACACTACTACACACAATATCATTATTTTGGCATTCAAATGTAAATACAAGAAGAATCATGTGCAAGAGAGGTAGACATGATTACAATCAAGGTCACCATTTTTGCAGTCAAGAGGAGTAGGAGAAACACAAACATGTTCATTTAATTCATTTGTACTTTGTTTGTCATCATAATGGCTTTCACTATGAATTGATTCTAGCTCATTATTGGAAGCATAAGGAACATCATCTATCAATGTATAAATGAAAGGAATATCATCCGTTTGTAAGCTAGAAACACTTTCATCGTCACTAGAATCTAAAGTATCCATGCCATCATCATCTAGCAGTGGGAAAAATTGTGCTTGTTCATTATCACTATTCCAACCATCTACATGACATGCAAAGCAAGGAACAACATCTTGGTAGATGATTAGAAAGGAGGATGGTAGACATTTGGTTCTTTTCTTCATAGTAAAGTGGCTTAAGGCAAATACATGTAGTAGGGGTAGGGCCATAGCGGGGAGGATGGTCTGTAAATAATAGTGAATTGGGTTCTATATTAGCCTTAATTAAATACTATGTCATCTTGAGGGGAGTATGAAAATGGAAGTAACATTCCTTGCATCCTCATAGGTGGTTATGGAAGGCCTGATTAGAGGGATAATAACCCACCATGATTCCACAAGGCACAGAAATCAAGCCATGATCACACACAAATGCATAGAAACCAACCACACATGCACCTTAAGGCAGCTCTAGGGTTTTGAAATCAGCAGGCCTAACCTATAGAAACTTGGCAAGATCTTAGGGTTAGGTGAAGGATTCGATCGTTAGGTTCACCAAATGTTTTCACTCTTTTTTAGATTTGATTAAAAATTTTTACACAGCCAAAAAGGAAAGAAATAGAAGCTACAAGGGGTTATTTTGACTAATTAACTTCCAACATTAACCATTCAATATCATAATAATGCATTAATACTTGCAACAAATGTACACAATGCAATACAAACTCACAAACACATGGGATTGAGTGCACTTAGCTGATTACAGATGATTTTGGACTGATCTGGGTGATTTGAATGATGAAAAAGGGAGATCTAGACCTGAGAGTGCCTTCGGTACTGAAAGTGTGAGTTGAAGATTTCCCTGGGCAGGACCATATAATAGGGGCATGAACGTTCGTATGGTCTTGACCTTGCTCAGAACTATGATCTGTATGACTTTTTGGGTTTGTTGCTTGTCTGAATATCTTCGTTGCACTCTCTATCGGTCACTATTGGTCACACTGCGAGGGCCTTTGAATGCTCTGCTCAATCTTTTAAAATCCGTAACCATGGATGAGAAGTTCGTGCAAAATAAACATTAGTTGGGTTGTGGGCACCCTTAGCACTCACCAACATTGGCACTACTTCGAAGAGGCCTCAAACTGGATGTCATTCTCCACCTAGCATGTGATATCTAGTTGTAATACAATCAGATTTGACATCCTTTCTTTGACGAAACTTGAATTGAGTTTCTCTCTTGCAAATCTACTTGAGTGCCTTTGAGTGCTTACAAATGTGGGAAGCAATCCCCTAGACCTAGTGGGAAGCTTCAAACCTATAGATGATGTTGCCCTAATGAATGTGCCGAGGTATTTTTGGAGTGTAGGGAGCTTTGGGTGCCTTTGGGTGTCTTTGAGTACAGGGAGCTTTGAGTGCCTTTGAGTGCTTGCAAATGTGGGAAGCAATCCCCTAGACCTAGTGGGAAGATTCAAACTTGTAGATGATGTTGCCCTAATAAATGTGCAGAGGTATTTGCGGAGTGTAGGGAGTTTTGGGTGCCCTTTTATGCTAGCTTTTGCAATAGGAGTCCATGGAGTGCTAAGTTCTAAATGAGGTGAGTTTCACTTGTTTATATATGCTTTTGAAGGCGATTTAAGTTACAAAGGCCAATTGAGAAAGAGTAAATGATCCAAAGAATATTGTACACTTGAAAATTCGGGATCAAAGTGAGCAAGGGCAAAACCGTACACTAGGGTCAGGAACGTGTGGGATGCTCTTGCCCCTATTGTACGCTTTTGACCCAAGAGAGACAATTTGAAGTGTGAAGTTTGGAAGCTGACCAACAAATTTTCATAATGGATTTCATGCATTTAATTTTCAAAAAAATAACTGTCGACAAATGAGTGTGTATGATCAAGCAAGTTACACAAGAGACCTAGAGATGTATCAGATGAGAATGGGTAAAGCGTGCTTGCTTGAGCAAGAGAGCAGTGTCAAAGAGTAGAATTACCAAATTTGTGTGTAAGCAACATGAGCTTGTCAAGAACATTAGTTACATTCATCTAACAACAAGGTTACATTTATACATGAAGGTTACAATTTGAATTCAAATTGGCCCACCCAAATTAGGGGGCAAAACATTTTTCCATAAATGCTCATCTACCCCAATTGCCTCTTCAAACGGCTTGCTTTCCAACTCCACCTCGAAAATCTTGCACCATGATTTTTGCAAATAGATTGGCAGGTTGGCTGGTGTTTACATCTTAAATATATGAGATGAAAATGCGAAGTGCACAAACAATATATAGTATGTAAGGGTTCACTACAGGAGATATTCTGATTTAATTAATTTACATTTAACCTTACATAATAAAAAAACACATTAATACTTGCAAACAATGATAAAGCAATAAAATGATAGCTCAAAAATGAAATGAAGACGTAGCTATATAGATTGGGATAGGGGAGATTTGGGGTGTGCAGACAGGTGGAAAAGGTTGATAAGAGGCCGTTGGAAAATTCCCTAGTGCATGATTGTATAATTGCTGATACGGTCTTGCCTTGAATTTTTACAATCCTGACTAGATCTGTACAATCTTGGACCCTTCTACAGTCAACTTCTGTAACATTCCGTGTGCTTCACTCACCTTGAAATGTGTTTCGCTATATGTCGCTCATGTTTTGCACAATCTTGACACAACTTGTAATCACCTGCTTCAAAGTGGAAATCCTAGATACTTGCAATACCCTTCGTCAAAGCATTAGGTAACACTAGCATAAATCATGTGTGTGGTGAGGCATGACTACCCTTGGCGGTTAACCCTTGTTGGAACCAATCCAAGTGCTGCACTACATGCCTTCGAGTAGGATAAAACCTCATGTAGTTATCCTTGGTGCTTGTGCAACTGTGAGTGTGATCTAAACCAACCCCCTACGAGTGCCTTCTTGTCTATTTACACAAAGATAGTGGCCTAACTATAGAGTAGAGAATGTACCCAACTCCGTAGTAGTGTGATGTTGTGTGCTTCAGTAGTTAGACTAAACCCTTTTGTCCCTTGAAAACCTTTGACAATGCATGGAGTGACTTTGCTTAAGACATGGCTCTAGTACCTTTGCATGCATGAAAATGGAGGTAAGCTACTCTTTGTCTTGGTTGAGTGTTATCAGACTTGTAGTCGTGACTGTTATAAATGATGTGCAACTGTTTTTGGAAGTTTTAGGAGAGCCTTGAGTGCTTTTGGATTGATTTGCAATGGGAGCTTATGAAAGTGCTAGGTGAGTTCTAAAGTGATATCGATTTGCTTATATAGCCTTTTGTAGGTGAAATATTATGATAAAAGATGACCTAGGAAGATGAAACGACATAATAAAAAATATTCAAATTGAAATTAGAAGTGGAAGGTACAAAGGGGTAGGATTGTACAAGTCAGGCCAAGGCCGTACAACTTATCATGACTAAATTGTACGGTTTTTGGATACTAAGCTTTGTGATGTAAAAACCAAGGATTTTGGAATGATGCATACAGATGATTCATTGCTTTTCTCAATTAATAATTCTCGAGTTTTCGATAAAGCAAAATGTGGAGATGAGCAAGTTAAGAAAGAGTTAGAGAGATGTACTGATTTGACTTCGAATGTGAGCATGTGTCTTAGCAAGGGAGCATAGCCAAACTTGTTATTGCCAAAGTCTAAGTTACTAACTTTGAGTGTCCACATTTGGCCCCCTTTAAGCGTGTAATAGAAAATTGTATACTTAAAGAAAAAATGTATTTGAGTGTGTACACACACTTTGTCTTCGCTTGACAATTTGTCTTTTGATGTGTTTGTGTTGGCATGCTCCATGTTGAAACCTGCAACTTAGAGTGTAGTCAATGTCTATGATAGAAACTAAACTGTAACTCAACAAATATAAATTACGCTTATAACTTCCGTAACATTTGAATTTGTACAAAGTTAAGGAGAGTGCAAAACATGGAAGGAATACCCCTGTTCGTATGCGGTGGGAGGAGCTCCCGTTCTTGTTGTACTTTAGAGATTTGGAGTTGTTGAAATGTTGAAGGATTGGGGATGATCACTCCCCAATTGTGTCAAAGGAGAAACTGGAGTGTTGAGCGCAAGCAACCCAACATCGAAGAGAGAGAGGAGCTGGAGTACCCCCGTCAAGAGAGAAGGACTGTGTATCAAAATCTTTAGTAACCCTTGATATTTTCCCCTTTGAATTTGTGATAAGAGAGGTAGGATTGCCTATGAAGAACTTAGCCCCTTTGATATCTTCCATAACCCCACAGACCACACCACTGTGGATGAATTTAGGTCCAATTTTTGTAACAATGTTTTGCAATTGCTGAGTAAGATTTTGTAACTACTGTGTAAGATTTTGAAATTGCTAAGTAAAATTTAGTAATTGCTAAGTAAGATTTTTCTAATTGTTGGGTAATGAAAAGGAGAAAAAAGTCACGCGCCCCCCTCATTGTTTCCCGAGTAGTGTAAAGGAGAAGAAATGAAGTACTCATACCTCCGTATAATGCTTTGAATTGAGTAATCTGTGTTTGAAACTTGCATAAGAAGTCTATAAATAGCTAAAAGAATTTGAAAACTATTGGAAATATCTGAGAATTTGCCCTCTGTTTGGGAACATCCCAACAAGGTCAGGGACTGGAGTACGGTCCTTGATTGAATTGTACAGTTTTGACTGGAATTGATTTTTGCCACTTTATAGTATTTATGCCTATGTTTGAGGTTTTTACCCTATAAAAACTTGTTCCTGTATCCTGTAGTGTTCTGTGTACCCGGCTATCGATATAGAATATATCCGGATGAATGCCCCCTCTTTTGAGGTGCATTTGATAAAGCATTTTGAGCGTGTGGCTCAAAGTAAAAAATGTATACCCATGTTGGATAAGTGTGATAATTTGCGTTGGATCACATAGAAGGTTGAAATGGTGGCCATCGTTGGGAACCTGTTCTCGCAAAAGGGTTTTGCGAATGGTGGAGACCATGGTGCTTAAAGGCAACAACATGCAACACACAAGCAAGGGTAGCAATAATATGTGTATGGAAGTAAAATTAACAATGTAGATAGTCAATTGAGCTAACATAAGTAGTTAGTTTAGAAACATATTCATATAAAGGTACGGAGTTGTATAATGGGACACCCATGGTGTCACAAGAAAATCACAATAGAAGGCACTTCGTAGACCGCATACACAGAAGCAAGTGTATTACATGCAAAATAAGCACTAATCCTCAAACATGGGACACCCACAGTGTCACAAGACACTCAAGGCACATAGGTCGTATAAAATAAGCAATCAAGTAATCAACATAAGCAACTAGTCAAGTAAGGAAGTAATCAAACAAGCAAATGTAGCAAATAATGAAAGTAGGAAATGAAGTACTCATGCCGCTCTGTATAATGCTTTGAATTGAGTAATTTGTGTGTAAACTTGCTTAAGAAGTTTGCAAATATTTGAAAGAAATTTGAAACTGTTGGAAATTTTATGAGCGATTGCCCTTATTCGAGAATGTCTAATAGGGTTAGGAGAATATGGTCTTGACGGGAATAGTATGGTTTTGACTGGAATTGATGTTTGCCACTTTTTAGTATCTAAGTTTGTTTGAGGATTTTTACCCCATGAAAACATGTTCCTGTGTCCTGTAGTGTTCCTGTACCGACCGTCCGATATAGAATATATCCAGATGAATGCGCCCCTCTTTTGAGGCGCGTTTGATAAAGTATTTGAGTTGTGTGGCTCAAAGAAAAGATGTGTACCCCTGTTGGATTAGTTTGATAATCTGCGGTGGATCACATAGAAGGCTACAATGGTGTCCACCATTGGGAGCTTGTACTTCCAAAAGGGGGTTGTGCATGGTGGAGACCATTGCGTGCAAAGGTAACATCATGCAACACACAACATAGTAAGAGTAGCAATAGTATGTGTATAGAAGTAAAAGTAGCAGTGTAGAGATAGTCAATCATGCTAACATAATCAGTAGTATAGAAACATGGTCATATAAAGGCATGGAAGTTGTAAACATGGGACACCCAAGGTGTGACAAGATAATTGTAATAAAAGGCACTGTAGGCTGCATACAAAGAAGCAAGTGTATACACACAAAATAGGCATAGAGCCACAAACATGGGACAACCCGTAGTGTCACAAGACAATCAAGGCACACATGCCGTATAGAATCAACAATCAAGTAGTCAACATAAGCAAGTAGTCAAGTAAGGAAGTAATCAAAGAACTAAGTAATCCACATAAGCAAGTAACACGCAAGTGTAACAAATAAAGATAGTAGAAACATAAATAACAAGATAAGTTATCACTACACAAGACACATGTTAGCTCAAAAGATAATATATACACAATTTATGCAATCAAGCACAATGAAGAAGTGTAAAGTAACTGAAATGAAACAAAAACACCTCTATAAAGTATCAGATGCTCCCAAAGAGTAGTGTTAGTGGGAAGGGACTAGCAGACATCTATCATCGTGTATCACCCTTCGTGTCACAAGACAATCAAGGCATGCAGGCCGTATAGAATAAGCAATCAAGTAGTCAACATAAGTAAGTAACAAAAGCAATGTAACAAACAAGTGTAGCAAATAATGATAGTAGAAACACATATAGCAAGATAAGTTAGCACTGCACAAGACACATGTGTTAGTATTGTTAGCTCAAAAGATAGAATATACACAATTTATGCCATCAAGCACAATGAGGAAGTGTAAATTAACTGAAATGAGACAAAAGCACCTGTATAGTGTAGTAAATGTTCCCAAAGAGTAGTGTTAGTGGGAAGTGACTAAACCAACATCTAGCATCGTGTATCACCATGTGTGTGTCTTTCATCAAGCTCAATATACCTCGTGAATATGTGTGTAAAAGTATATAGAAAAGTATTGTATCCATCAAACCAATATGACAAACATGTATAAAGTAATAAGCTAACCAATCAAAGTGCGAATAGGTCCTAATTTTGTAGTTTTGGCCAATATGTGAATGGTTTTATATTATGTGATTATTTGAATGTTTTTGTCATTTGTAAATAACTATGTATGAAAAGGGGATAACACAAGAGCTACCCAATAAGAGCCTCATTAGGTGGTGAGATAGATCCTTGGCAATTCGCTAAGATGTTTTGTAGGAGAAAAGGTAGGAATATGGGATTCAATTCTTGCGCAAGCAAAGTTCGCATATAACAACTCTGACAATAGAAGCATTGGGAAGTCACCTTTTCATATTGTGTATGGAACAAGTCCACGAGGAGTTGCAGAGTTGTCACAAGAAGAAGGAAGAAGTATGGAAGTTGAAGATTTCATGCAGTATATGAAGGAGGTGCACGAGCAAGTGCGCATATAATTAGAGCAAAATAATGTAGTATAAGGAGCGCGTAGATTTGAGGAGGGGACACTTGGAATTTAAGGTTGATGAGCACTTGTATGAAGAAAGGTTCTCGCGAGGAATGTATGACAAAATTCAAGTGGCAGAGGATTAGACCGTGTAGATTCCTAAGGAGATTTGAGGAGAACGCATGTGTTGGAGCTGTCAGAAGGGATATAGACATCTCGCCTAACTTTAATATAGTCGATCTATAGCCATGTCTTGAGGGGAAGACAAATGAAGAGGATTGTGTAGGAGTAGATTGGAGGCACCAACTATTAAAGCATAGGCATGTAGAAATTGAATGCATTTTGGATGACCATGTAGTGAAGACGACGTGTAGAAAGGAGCATAAAGAACTTTTGGTGAAATTGAGAGGCAGAGGGGTCGAATATACGTCATGGCTTATTGAAGCTAAGATTGCTAGACTTGGTGATTACATTATAGACCTTCAGAAACCCACTTGAACTGCGGCTCAAGTTTCTTCTTACCTAGGGTGTTTGATGTAGGAATTTTGGGTTCTTGAGCAATCCTACGTCACAAAAGAAATATGTAGAATTAATTAATAAAAACTTGTGTAATGTTGTGCCACTCCCAAGTAAGCCGTGCAAAGAACCAATGCCTTAGTCATTCTCGTGGAAATCGTGGAAGTCTATCCTAACCACGCAAAGTCATTCTCGTGGAAATCGTGGAAGTCTATCCTAACCACACAAAGCTTCAAGGTTGCGTAAAACATCAAATCCGCACAAGCTTTGCCTTGCTTGCACAAAGCTAAACTTAGCTGTGAGATGCTATGCTTAGACAAGCCATGCCGCATAACACTTATACACAACATCGCAAGTTGGGGAATACTATCTCGTGCATCGAAATCGCACACACGCCTTGCATAGTGAAATTTCACACACCTTGCACAAAATAAACACTCATGCCTTGCGTAGAATGCCGATGCTTAATTGAGACTACTGATGCTTACCCATGCCATGAAACAATTCTTAAAGCTTCCAATCGTTATCAAGACCACAAAACCTTTGTCTTCATGCGGAATCACCCCCATTTGTTTCAATGATGAAATCTGTGTTAGAAGGCTCTCTTGTCAACATTGATACAAATGGTAGGGGACACACGTGGTTCTTGATCTGTCCATCACGGCCAGGGACCAACCAAATGATTTGATTGAGCTTGATCCAACGAGGAACTTCTAGAACAAATTAATGGCGATTCGAGGTATATTTTGCAAGGTATCTTTACTTGCAACATGCATACTTGTTCTCCGCCAGAAGCTTCTATGAATTAAATAAATAGAAGGGGGCTATAAGTGTCAAAGCATCGAGGAAGAGAGTCTACCCTTCAGTTTGGGAAAGCGTCTAATGATAAATCGCTGTTTTGAGATGAGTATGGTCCTGCAGAAACTTTGTAGATTCTGCAAGCTTAGGATAGGTTTAGGATTTGGAATTCTTAGAAGATTGCTTGCAGAGTTTTGTCATAAGACTGTAATTGGAGTTTAGTGCCATTTTGCCTAAGTCTGTAATCTTTCCTTGTATTAATAAAATAAGCTTTGTTGTTTTCTTGTTAAGAATTGTGCTCGAGATCTTGCTTTGGTGAGATCCGACTCTTATATAGGTTGCATGGTGCAAGGCATCCCTTTAGTGGGAATCCTAATTGCAACTGCATCACCCCACAAGGCAAAGCTCCAATGCTCCAATTCTGCTCGCCTTTCAACCTTTCTTGTAAGTGTGGTTGAAGGAGGAATTTGACAAGTAACAATAATTTTGCATTATACTCGTCTTTTTTTCTTCCTCTGTATTTGCATGTCCATAAGTTTTTGGAAAGATAATGTAATGGTCTGGGCCTCAAAAGTAATCCACGCAGCTCATATACTTCATTAGCTTCTCCCAAGCTGCTTCTTTCACAAACGAGGATGCTTTCTCCATCGCTTTCTGACTCTCCTTCATCCGTCTTGTTCGTATTTGTTGACAGCAATGAAGACCATCACTCTTGTTCTCCGGCCTGCCCTTATTTGCTTCTAGTCAGGCGTGATTTGCACTGCCTTGTCAATGTATTTATTGACAGGTTGTTTAGGTGAAATCATATATCCTTGATCTTCATTGATTTTGCACATGTGCCTTGAGTTTTCCATTCACTATAACCTCACAACCCTTAACGCCACTTTCCTTGATGAACCTTAGTGCACCAGAGCAAGTCCTTCTGACAGTAAGCCCTCTCACGAATTTGTAATGAAAAGATTCAGCTTTGCAATTGCATGTAGTCCCCTTATTGTTCACCTTCTCCAAATAAAGCTGAAAAGTGTTCTTTGTTGAGTCCGTCAATTGCTGAAGAATTGGCTGACCTTCAATCTCTTTCTCCCTGTATAATTTCTTAGTTTCCATGCCCGCCATTATCACAAATGCCTTCACGTAGTCTATGTTGCTCAGTGCTCACCATGTGTAAAAGGCCCCTTTTATCTGCTCCCTGACCATGAATTACAACCATAGCTTTCAATTGTGGCCACCTGAATAAAGTAGATTGGTTGCACCCAAGAATACAATCCAAACACCATTCCCAACAGAATACGCAATGGGATGGCAAATACTCATAAGCATGTGTACAAGTCAAACAAAGTTCACACCAACTGGAAGGTCGTATCGTGAGTATACTGCACATTCAAATCCTTGATTTTCCGTATCCTGTAACCATTACCCAGGCTTCTTCAATCTTGAAGTTCTAAACCAGAAAATTCTTTTTAGAACAATCATGAAATCTTGCAGCAACAAAATATTTCTTCATAAAATTATCCATGCAAAATCATACCCTTAGTCACCGGTCTCTGAGGTGCGAGACCTCAGAGCTTGGTCTGATACCATCTAAGATTTATTTATGGGAAGTTGAATATTACATTGCATAGGGCCTGTATGTATAATTGGAAAACAGGATGCAATGAGATTCTTCTAATATCACTAGAATAAACTAACTCCAAAAATAAACTAGTTGTTGCAAACTAGTGCGACCACCTAACAACATGCTTACAAGTTACAATATGCGTAAAATATATCTAATACTTAGATCATTTCTACTTTAAATTTCTTTAAAAATGACATCGTGTTTCCCTCTGTTGGCATACCCATCCATGCTTATAATAAAGTGTCACGGAGGATATTCCTTAATAATCACGACTGTATAATTATTCTTCTTCCTCTTCTTTTTTGTACTTTTTAGGGCTCTGTATATAAGTTATGGTTACATTTATATTCAATCCTAACTATTTTAACATTCTAATGGGGATTTGTCACGTAACATTCTTCCTCTCATATATACAACTACCCTCAGTTGCTTAGAAATCTATTTGTAATTTAAATAACTTCTACATAAAAATAATATTAAACTCATCGTTCCATCACAAGTCATATTGATAGATCTGATATAATTCTCTAAAATAAGTCTTGACATCATTTCATAAAAATATTTGTTGCATCTGCGACATTGATATAAGCAAGTCTTCACATAATCTTGTATAAATATTTGTTGCATCTGCCACATTATTGCAATAATTTGGTATCAATATGGTTCTATTTTCATTAATCATTATAATCTTATTCATTTAGATGGTCTTGATGAATAAAAAAACAAGAGCATCAAAGACTTATCAAATTCTGAAAAGATACAAACCATAGTTCACATACTCGACAACTTAAAAATACTTAAAACTTATTAAAAACATACATTTTATACAAAATATAGTTACAAAATGTATCAAATGAGTCTGTAAAATGTTGCAAAAGTGTTTTCTATTAGATTTGAATATAAATAGAGTACAAAATCACATCATTATGTGAATACAACAGCCAACTAATAATTCTTATGAATTTATGATGATTGTCATTGAAAATCATCATCATAAATTGCATATCCATGCAAGTTACAAATTTCAATAATTAACAATTTCCTTCTCCGTTTTACCGAAAAATTGGGGAGAGGGTCATAAATTGCATATTCATGTAAGTTGAAAATTGCAGTAATTAACAATTTCCTCTTCCCTGTTCTACTGAAAAGTTGGGGAGAGGGTCTAGTGTCTCTAGTCCTTGTACTCGGTTGTGACCCCGTGCTCCTAGAAAGTTGCGACTATGGTTCCACCCTGGTACTAGATGGCAATGACTTCTCTTTTGCCTCTTGTTTGACATCATCTACAATGATATCATCCAATTCAATCTCCCTTGCTTCTTCTTCACCCTTCATGGCTTCCATCTCAAAAGTAACAATTTCATCCTCTGTGAACGTGGGGATCTCCTTTTCTTGTGTAGTCCAGTCACTTTAGAGATTAATCTCATCCAAATCAATAGGATCTTATGATGTGTCCTCCACCTTTTTTATGCAAAGCCGAAGATTGTATTGTAAAAAAACTAGGACATTGAATCAACTTATTGTGCTTCTTCATGTGAATCGCCTTAAACAAACTTCAGTTACAGTCACATTCAAAAGTGTTACAAGTTTGAGATAAAATTTGGAGGTCTAGCTTTTGAAGATTTGAGACTTTTTTTGCCATATTCCCACTAAAATCCTACAAACAAGGTATTAAAAAGTTTGAAAGTAATTAGTAGTTGTAAATTTGTAATGTCCAAGTAAAGGCACCAATTTTTGTTTCATGGTGTCTTGGTGGCTCTCCTTCAGATAACTAATGGTGAAGAAAAGGGCCTTTCGCTAGCCTGCTTGTAATTATGTAACTCAAAAATAATGAGGTTCCTCACCTCAACCTTAGGTGTCTTCCTCTCAATGCATGTTGAAATGAATTACATAACCTCCCAATTAACATCTATGAAGCCGTCAGATAAGATAAACTTGGGTTGAGGTAGTACCCCCCCATTGCATGATTGGGCTGGGTGGGGTTGATTGTTCTACCTCTGATCAATTAACTACCAAACAGGACCAAATTTGTCAATATTCTCCTTGAAATAGTTTTGGATGGCTTCTCTAACCTTATCCATGGCCTCAAAAATGTATTCATTGGGTTTTTTCCCCATCCACCAAGCAAAAAATCCTCACCAAAGGCTCTGACATTTACAAACAAACTAGAGTTACAATTAATTTAATAATATTTTTAATTTAAAACATTGAAAATAAAGGAATTGACTTGAAATTTAAATTGAAGTTTGAAGTTAACTTGATGATCTCTACAACCCTCTTTGCAAAGATATGATCAAAAACTGTTTTTGCAGTCCTCTCTCCGTAAAATTTCTTTGAATATGTTGACACTAGCCATGCTTGACTTGCAAACATTTGCTTCAACAGTGTCAACCAATTATAAATGCTTTTCAGTGTTAGGAAGTTAGTTGTAAACCTTATGACACTTGCCCGTACAAATTCTTTCCCCTTGATGTGATCTCTCATCAAGCTAAGAATCAAATGGTGTTTGTAAATGTATTTGTGATATTTATGGCAATTTCTACAACTCGTCTCACCCAATCAATTTTGCCAACGTCCTCTAAAAGAAGGTCAAGGTGATGGGCCGCGCAAGGGGTCCAAAAAAGTGATGGGTTGCTGCATTTTTAGTGACAATATGCACAACATTCTCGATGCCCAACTCTAAGACAACCTCCTCCAACATAGTACTATATTTTTGCTTTGTTTATTGTGTTAGAGGCATCAATCGATTTCAAAAAAACCATCACACCATTTGAAGTCTCTAAAAAAAATGATGAGGGTGAAGTTCTTTCCATTTGTCTACCAGTCTGAAAGAATGGTGCATCCAAACTTTCGCTACTGCTTATTTTGTTCTTCAAGAATTAATTTTGTATTTGCACAATATTTTGGAGCAACCTCCCACTTAAGTCTTTTGGAGAGTGCGCTTTGCACTGTTTTGCTGCAACTGTCAACGACATCTCCAAATACTGCCAATACAGGCTGTTCGCTAGGTTGAAGGGAATGTTGTTGTAATATCAAAAAATTACACATGCCTTATTTGCTTCCTAGTGCACCTTCTTGTTCCACCCTATACCTTGTAGCGAAGGTTGTGCTCTAGGTATGTATCTAGGCACAAAAAATCTATTTGATTCGGCTTTTACCCGAATTGGATGAGGTCGATGTGCCTCGTATGCGTGGACCATGACTAGAGCCCACAATCTAAGATGCTATATCTGCCTTTATTTCCACTTCTAAGGTGGGATCAATGGCTGCTTCTTCTCATCAAACGTTGCCAACGTTGCTTGTATCTCTCGTTCTACCTCTTTTGTGACATTGAGACACAATGTGATGTTGTAGCGACATATGCATTCGTTATGGTACTTGAAGCGATTGATGCCTCTTGAAACCTTCTTGGAGCAAAATGTGCAAAACCACATTTCTTGTGGTCGGTCCATATACGACATACTTCCAAGCGGGGGTCATTGCTACCATGGGGACAACTTTTGTGGCGATGGCTTCCACCTCTTGGGCTTGATGCAAAGTTGATGCCATTAAATGTTAACAGTTAACTTGCAGCATGTTTAAATAGAAACACAACATCATCTAAACCATACTGCGTATGGCATAAACCCTGTGCACAGGAAAGAAAAGAAAACCCAGCAATTTCGTTAATAAATTATGAAAAACTATGGTAAATTGCCAACAAAAAATATGTGAATTGAATTGAATGCATTTAAAATTGTAAGTCATGTTCAGAAATCTAATATTAACACTTTAGAAGGAATTTACATGCTTGGAAAGAAAAGGGAAAAAAAGAACTAACCGTGAAACTCAAAGTTCTTCAAATCTGCTATAGACTCCCTCCACTTCGCTCAAAGGTTGCTCAAATGTTGTTTGATGATAATGTGTGGGTGAGTGGGCTTTAAAAAGAAGAAAAACCACGTAAAATACTTGTTTTTTTCCACATCCTGCATCTCTTCTTTGTTTGGCAAGTATTGGGCACGTACTCGCCGAGTACTCATGAGTACCCATTGTGAGTACTGTACTAATAGTTGCTTGTGACTCGCTTTTCTTAAGTATGCCAGTTTTTTATAAAATACTTGGTTTTTAAAATTTTCAGCGAGTACTCAGCAACATGGCGAGCACTGGCCGAATTTTTCAGCTTTGGATACAACAACTCAAGGATCAATTAGGGTGTTTAATGGATCCAGATCTGACAAGGGGGTTTAAAATACTCAAGACTCTTTTAAAAATATTTCTTCAATCCAAATACTCTTTCATCTAAACTCTAATAAGATTCCACACCAGATTTCCTCATTACTACTTTAAAATTCTATAAAATTCACACTGTGTTCCCGCCGTTCCCATACCAGCCATACTCTTAATAGTTAATAAATAGTTATTGTAGGACATTCCTTAATAGTCATGTCTTTCTGTTCATCTTCTTCTTCTTATTGTTATTATAATATTTTGTAAATATAACACTAATATAATTTAAAGGTTCTTGAGATATGTAAGTTTTAGTCACATTTATATTCAATCCTAACTATTTTCACTTTCTAATGGGGATTTTATTATGTAACAAAGTTGTTGCCACTTTTGACTGGATCCAACAAGTTCATTTTTCGCAAAACTTCATCTTTGTTCCCAGACAATCCACTATATTTAGTCAAACCCGCTTTTAAAAAGTTCTTGGGAGTATGGGAATATGCCTAGTAAACCAATGCTATTCTGTACATATATTCTGATTGTATTTCTAGACATTTAAAATAATTAGTTTGTGACTAACAAGTTAGTAGTTTTCAAAAAAACGTTTCAAAATTAACTGATTGTGATGAGTTGGTATGTTGTTTTGTGGAATGAATGAAAATCAGCTGATTTATTTTGTATAAGCATGGACACATAGTTTTTATTTTGTTTACATGTCTAATCGTTAGCTTGCAAGAAAGAACCTTAGCACAAACATTGAATTGAAAGAGAACCTACCATGAGCACCAACATCTAACATTCTTGTGTGTTTCTAACAAATCTAGTTTATTGATATTCTAGCTTATTCACGCATTTCCTATAAATATTAAAGCGTGTTTACTTTCAACTGATATATATTTATTTCTGTTTGTCCGAATAAAGTTGTCAATCTTGGAGCAGTATGTACACACACTTCACTGCTTGGTGGGGCCTCTCTTCAAAATTTATTATCCTCTTTTTTTAGCAACATATCAATGTGTGTTCACTATCGTGAAATTGCAGAATCTATTAACTGGAATGAAGTTGTGGGGTGTCATCACAGATGTGAATGATAAGGACCTTATTGTAAGCCTACCTGGTGGCTTACGTGGGGTTGTAACAGCAGAAGAAGCATCTGATCTTTTATCTGAGTCACATGGCATCAAAGAAAATACTGACCAAGATGTTGTAAGAAAGAAGACAATGCATGGAAAAGAATCAAAAATTGTAAGCTGTATTGTCTGTCGTGTCTCTACTGTTATTCATTAATTTTTATGTAATGTTTATGCTACCTGATGTTTCTTCCATGTTTATTAGTTACCATTAAAAAAGGGAGCCAAGAGATCTGCGCATATAATCCATCAATTTTTATTTTCTCTCCTTCAGTTTTGTGTGCTTACATTCTTGCAATTGTCCTTCCTTTTGCTTAGTCATCAAGCTATCATTGTGGTATGTGTTTTGAATGACATGGTATGTATTTTATGCTTTTCAGGGACTTGAGAGAATGGTTTTAGATGATCTTTTTATGGTAGGGGCAGCTTGTCCCTTGTGTTGTTTGCAAAATTGAACATGTAGAGGAGGGTGCATCTGTAAGTGACAGTAAAAGAATCCGGCTGTCATTGCGGCTCAGTATGCTCTACAAAGGGCTCACAATTGATTCAGTTCAGGATGAAATGGTATGGTACTTCATAACAAACACTGCCCAATGAAACAAATGTTTGTAAATAATTATACACAATTAGATGTAGGAGATAAGAGTTTTAAACCCCACTTAAATACAACTTGGGAGGAAGTGGGATGCTCTATTTGTCCACTTATGGCACAATGGGAGTTCTTTAATGTAATGAACCACAAAATTGCATTTTCTATATGTTATCTACTCCTTTGAAGGAAATGTGTGCCTTAATGACACTAGATTGCAAACTGCTAAGGTTAAATGTGACACACTTGTTGGCTGGAGTGTTTTGATTTTAAATAATATGTGCCTTAAAGACCCTAGATTGCTAATTTTTCAGGTTAAATTTGACAAACTTGTTGGCCGGAATGTGTAAATTATACTCTTTCACTCGCTTATTGAAAGCCTATATGTTTGATGCTTCCAATTAATTAATGGAGACCATAATTCATGGGTGGAGTTTGATTAGAGCTGCAGCATTTCTTTAATTTATGTCTTCTTTTGTAGAACCTATGTAAACACAAGGAAACTATCGGTGCATTGAAAAAATATTCTGATTTTTGTGATGCATGACTTCCAAAGGGATATGAAAAAAAGAAGATCCAGGCTGTGGCTGTTAGTCTTTGGTTTCACATTTGGAAAGAAATATGATAATATCTATACCTGGTTATCTAATTAACCTCAAGACATTGCAGAACTTTCCCTGAAAGTATTCAGCAGGATATTGTAAAAACTTTTTATTACTAATGCTCATAGCTGCAAACTGCTGCTATATTTGTCTTACTTGACAAGACCTTGTGTAGCTTCCGATGAGGAATGTATAGATGTCAGGAATTTGGAAGACATCATTGTCTTCTTATATATGCGAAAGAACTGACTCTATTTTAATGGTCCATATCATTCAATGTTATTTTTTTGGTTTATGGTGTGTGTGTTAGACTTACAAGTTTGTAGTACATTATTCCCTGTTCATGCCATGTGCACAGGGGAATACTTGCATCAATTTGTGATTAATAATACTGATTGAATTTGTGGTTTCATTTTAAAATATGTTTACATTCTAGTTTATGTACAAAGATGATATTTCATATTCTAGAATGGGAATCTCTCATGTTCAAGATGATTTTCTAGAAAATCATTTTTGTAACATTCTTCTACGAGGATGAGTGAGTGCTAAATACATCTTGTTAAGAATGAAGTAAATGCATGGTGGACACGACCGGTTGCTCGTTTCTAGTCATTGCCATAAATAGTGCTTCTAGCACTTGTTGCCTTCAACATGTATTGTCTAATGATATCACTAAATTTGCTGCTTTCCTGTTTTGTCCTCTATTCACGAAGAAATTCTAGCAGATTTGGTAACTCATTTCTTATGAGTAAATTTTTTTTGTCTGACCATCCCTTTTTGTGCTTCTCCATCATCGTGATTAGATCCTCGTTTACCCAGTCGTGAATACAGCATAAAACAAACTTATACTCCAAATCTTGTTAGAAAAGAGACACCTCATTTTCTTTGCTCTCCCTAAAATCTGCCCAAGATTGCAAGTAAATATCCGTTTACGGCGGGCATATCTGGTTGCTACTCTCTATCATTGCCATAATAGTGCTGCTAACCCTTGTTGCCTTCTACGTGTATTTTGTAATGAGATCACTAAATTTGTGCCTGTTGAGTCTGTGATTAATGTCTCTACAATCATTAGCACTGACTAATTCCATGTTGGAAGTATGTCTAAAATAATTCAAAATGACCATGTTTTGAAATCTAGCGAGGTTGGCTATTTCCTCAATCTCAAATTTGAAACTCTAATTATCATATTTAAAATATAAACAAAAATCTTAGAATCACCTTTCATGATGGCCAAGTTCTTCAGAAGAGCTAATTTGAAGCCATTCAAGGCAGCACAGACAGCTGCCCTTCCCATTTGGAGAATTTGCTTAATTGTTCTTAAATTTTTCTATTATTGCCTTTTGCATTGTCATGAATGAGAGTTGGATGCTCATTGCTATGTGACAATAAGTTCTGTGCACTTTCAAAAACATATTTATTTTTGTTTATCACCAACTGTTTGGGTTTATGACCACATGCTAATGCTTGCAGAGATGCAAAATGCTTTAACTTCTGTTCACTTTCGCAGGTAATGATGGCTTGTGTGAAAAGCATCGAGGATCACGGTTATATCCTCTCATTTGGAGTGCCTTCATTGTCTGGATTCTTGCTCCACAATAAAGATGGTAAGAATGATTTTCCGACTTAGCAGTTTCGTTCTGTGATAATGATCAAATTATACCTTAATTATATATCTTTGCATCAGGTCGAACAGTATACCATTGACATAAATATCTGGCATGGAGAAAAATATAAAGAAAAATTGACATGTTCAACATGGTGATTTGATATGTTATCATTTGTGTCATCATGCATATTGTTATTGGTATCTGTGTATATTTTTAATTCCTTGATCCATTGAGTTGGTTGTGAGTTTCATTTGTATATTTGTGAATAGTTTGTTGATACAACCCTTGATGCAGGAAGCAATGTTTCTAAGCTGAAGAAAGGTCAGCTAGTGCAAGGAGTGGTTTCAAACATTGACAGAACAAGGGGTGTGATCTCCTTGAAAACAGATCCTATATTAGTGGCTAATAACATGGTAACGTATCATGGGAGCATATATTCCTTATTTCTTAATGCTCTCTTGTTTTCTTTACAATTTGTTCACCTTTCATTGGATTTTGTGTTTAATACTTCTTCTATCCTTGGGTCTTCCTGCCCTAGTACTTTACTAGCTGATTGTAATTTCGAGTCCCATTGACCTATTTTGGTCTATGTTATTGGATACGCTCACACAGACCTGTAGGTTTGTGGGGGAATTGCACAGGGTACTGCAGAATGTACATGGGTATGTACTGCTGTACCTGGCGCAAACCCACAGCGAACGGAGCTCAAAAAATGTATTTTATTTATTTTTAGATAAGTGTATTTTTTAATGTCAAAAAGGACTTCAAAAAATATTTGAAAAACATCTTAAACCGTGAATGATACTGCCAAACTCATTTTAAACAACAACATCACATTTCCCTCACATTGCATACTTACCTCTCATTGCACGACCTAAATGGTGGAGTTAGTGCTAGCGGCACTGTTAGTGCTTGTGGTTTATTAATGTTGATTTTCTTAATGAAGGCATTAGAGAGCAATATGATTCTGATCATGAATACAATGAATATACTGATTTATCTTGATGTTTGTCTATCACTAACATTTGCACAAATTACTTGTTATAAGTTCGACCAATGAATATCATTGCATTTGGCATTGAATTATCAGTATGTCTTGAGGTTATTTAACTTATTTTGTTTACTCTAGGCATATTATACGGTTAATTTTGCTTATTTAGCCAACAACTGTATCCAAAGGCATAAAAACATCACCACATTGGCCTCTGTACCCATATTTGTACCGGCTACCTAGATTTTGGTTATTCATGTGCATTAATATTATTTCACTTTTTATTTACAAATTGAAGCTCATTATAGGCTCCCCCTTGCTATTGTTACCTGATGTAGTTTTAAGTCCCATTGATGAAATATGTTGTCATGCAAAATGTCTAGCATGAAAAATTGAAAATTTTGACCATGACAACTAAGCTCACCATTTGAAAACCCCTCTCTCGGTCATTGTGAACCTTTCCTCTAGCCAGCCCATCAGCTTACACAGCCCCTCTAGGTCTGTGTCACCCTCATCCTGGCTGAGAGGAAAGTGCTAACATGGTTTTCAAGTGTGTTTCATGTGCAGGGGGATAGATTGAAGTTGATTTCATGATAAGACTAAGCTCCGAGGTGGAATAGTGCTCTTCAAAGCACTAAATTGTCTATTTTTAGCCATATTGCAGCATGTGGACACTTTGGAAGTTGGGGGGGCAGGGAAGACTCAAGCCATCTGGGAGTTGTATAAAAGAAAGTGCTAACATGGTTTTCAAGTGTGTTTCATGTGTAGGGGAATAGATTGAAGTTGATTTCATGATAAGACTAAGCTCTGAGGTGGAATACTACTTTTCGAAGCACTAAATTGGCTATTTTTAGCCATATTGCAGCATGTGGACATCCTCCGGAAGTTGACAAGGAAGACTCAAGCCATCTGGGAGTTGTACAAGAGAATAATGAAGTGACCCAAGGCAGTTTGGGGAAACTTTATGGAGATAATTGATGTCAGGAACAACTTGAGCAAAACTGGGTCATTTTAGGCATAGGGAATGAAGGCTTCAACAGAGAAAGCCACATTGATCTAAAGATTTTGGGAGTTCCGGGAGGAGTTAGAAGCTCATCAAATACTCAATGGAAAGCTCTTGGAATTCTCCACATGATGAACCCACCAATTTTTGTATAAGTCTTCAAGATCTTTTGGGTTAATCCAAGACACTGCAACTACCTCTTCGAGCCAAAAGTGGAATAGGCCCTAAAAATCAATTTGTAAGAAAAATTGGCTCTTGAAAGTGGTTTGGATGATCTCAACAGGTGATTGGAGTCAAAATCATATAAGGTTCGACCCCAAAACACCATTCCATGCTCTCGGGGCGTAAAAACACTCCCGGTGTTCTAAAATGGAGTTAGCGGGATGACATCAACAAATGGAAAAGGCTTGAGCGCACTTTTTCACCCTTGTTGTCCCTTCACATTGTCCCCAAGGTGCAAAGGGACATGAGGGACACAAAAGTGTGCTCCCCCATCCAGTTAGGTCCTTTCGTCACTTAAAACGACATATGTTGTTAGGTGGTATAGTTGTGTGTTTCACTTAACCAAGTGCACTTTCTCATGATGAACTCCCCCTTGGCCCTTTTTGAGCATGTCATGTCCCCTTGGATTGTCCTCATGGTGCAAAGGGACATGGGTGACACAAAAGTGCGCTCCCCCATGAGGCCTTTCTCCTGACAACTTGCATGTCGTCACTTTTGCACCTAGGAAGTCACAAACTTGCATGTTTTCTTAATTATTTGGCCCCCTCTTGAGATGAAGACCCATTGCACATTTTTGAGCATGTCATGTCCCCTTGGATTGCCCCCAAGGTGCAAAGGGATATGAGGGACACAAAAATGCGCTCCTCTCTCTCAGCTAGCCCCCGGACACATGCAAAACCACAGTGCAACTTTTGAGTGCTGATTTCCAGCCCCTACATCTCATCCACATGAAACCACAGGATGACACTTGTCCAAATCTTGTGCAAAGCGCACTTATGTGTCCCTTTTGTCCCTTTTGTCCCTCTTGTCCCCTATTTTTTAGGGTGCGACCACATGCCAACCCTCCTCCAACCTCGGTTTGACCTGTCGAGTTAAATTCGAGTCAAAAATTGCAAAAATGAATGAATAAACTTCAAACCAAAAACATTTGGTAAATTTTGAATTTCAAGAGTTGTGTTTTTCCCCCAAAAACTCCATTGTTGCATAATGATGCTGCTGGGATTTTTTAGAACTCTCAAGTTTGGAAAATGAATTTTGCTCATATCTCCAAAACCGTGCACCAATTTTGATCAAAATTTGTCAATGCACTCCCAAAAATGCCTTTAGATTGACTGTAAAAGTGAAACCATTGATGCTCTGTATAATTTACAATAGCCAGAAGAAATTTGCAGCCCATACAGTTGCCTTTTCAAATCTATAGGGTAATGGCGAATAAAATTCCTTGAAAACTAGAGGAGAAGGTCCTGAGACAAAACCTAATCTTTTGAGATTAGTTTCGTTCCATTTCGACACCCACAAGACCTCCGTCTAAAAATAGTAAGTTGTGACAGGTGCCTCATGTCTAAATATAGTAAGTTTCCAAAACAGTAAACTCTCAGCATCCATGTTTCTCCTTGCAATTAAAAATCACCAAAAAGTGAAAATTGTGAAAACTTATTACAAATAACCCTCCCAGATAAGACACACTAAAAATAGAAAGTCTTGTAAATGTGCTCAAGTCACTTGTATTAGTTCACATTTCGCATATCTCATTACTTTTTGCCATCATGAAGGTCAAGCATTCGGGTCTGGAACCAATAACAACACTAATAACTGAATACTTCAATGTGAAAGATAGTGATGTCATCCATATGGGCTTTGAAGACTTGAAAGCTAGAATGTTGAATGAGCCATGAGGGGCAATGGAGGAAAAGATATTCTCAAGTGGATTATTTAGCGTAGGTGGCCACCCGTTATCTGTTCAGAACACTGAACTTGTCTTGACAGGTGCACATCATTATGATCCAAACACCAATAACGACATGGTCATCATAACTAATGAGTTTTCCCCACAGGAGTGGGCAAGGACAAAGTCATAGTTACAAGGCTAGGAAATCGTATCATGATTCAAACAAGAAAGAAAGCCCTTGCAGGCTCTCAAAACATTAGTCTCAAGGTGAATTCTGTATGGCACACTTAAATGCAAGAAAATGGATGATTCAACTCATCGTAATAGTCACAGAAGAGGATCATCATGGTTGAATCACTCGGGTAGTTGTTACTAAGGTGAATTGTAAAATTCAAGGGAGTCACAAGGAGAGAGGTAATGATCTACTCATTGCAACTCAAACTTTGTGTTCAATTCTCTTTCCAAGAGGAGGGACAACATGTGAATCACACCATGGCAAAGAACAAGTTAGAATGAACTAGGGCTTGTAAAAGACTGCCACTTGAATTCACATGCTACCAAGGTGCTTGGGATCATCATGTTTGCAAGAATGAGCAATCATCTCAAATTCACATGGTGCAAGTCACGTAGTAGTGTCTTTGAACACTCATTCAATGCCTTGGAATGTGTCTGCATCTCACAGGAGGAAGCATTTGCAATCTCAGTGTTTCCAGTCAACAGGAGGTCAGAGGCAAAGAATCATCATTCATGAAGCACTTCCTCAAAGGTCCATCAGAAGCAGATTCTTTGTCAACAAGAGCTTTCCCGTCTTTGAATTTCTATTTCTCTCTCCCACGTCCCTCTCTCTCTAACATTCTATTTCTTCATTGGGAATGTACTTTTTCTCTCTTTCGTCTTATTCACTTAAGTGACTTAATGTTGCATTGTAAAAGTCCCTTTTTGAAAATAAGAAAACGACTTAATTTCCACTCCTAAGGGAATGTGAAAAGTCACTAGTGGTGGTGAGATGAAAAGTCACATGGGGGGAGAGGAAGAGACATTTTGTAATCTATAAATTGGAATGGCTTCTCCATTCCAAAGGGTTAGCATTTGTTGATTGTTACTAGTTGTTGGCTTTTACTACTACTTCAAGCAATAAAACTACATTCTTCTATCTCCTTGCGTATGTTCTTCCATCCTCTCTACTTTCCAACTTTGCAAGCATTGTAATCTTGTACAACCAAGAAGGAAGGAACTTCATGTCTTTGATTAATGGATCTATAGAACTTTGTGTCTTTGATTTATTAGTCTTACTATTGCGTACACGGTTAATTTCTTCCTATTGAATGTGGACCTACTCTGGCTAATGTGTGTGAAATCTATAAGTCTACTCGCAACATTAACCCCCCCTCTCCATTTTCCCATCTCGTCTTTACCTCTCTTCAAAGCAAATTTCTCCCTTGTACACTGTAAAAGCACTTTGTCACAGGTTTAGTGGAATATTCCTGTGTGACCCCATAGTTTTGATTAGTTTGCATTCAATAAATCGGAGCCTCCCCATACCCAAGAAGGAGAGGCCTAGCTCCGTGACCCCTGGTGAAAATCACTAATTTGCCCTTGTGACAAATTATTTCACCAACAAAATTTTATCATTTGTGGGCACTGATATAATTTTTTTGTTTCTTCTCTTAGGGAGTTTTATCGTGGTACACGTTTCATTATGTGCTTGAGATAACATGAAACATATATGTTGGATGGGGCATCTCTATATTTCTCCAGTTATGCTTGTTTGTCTTTTACTAATATCTGATCCTTCAGAGTGAAAAGAGATGCTTTTTCATTAAAGTCAGGATATGCACATATGTTTCAGGACTGTGCTCTCTATACATATACATCTTTAACCATTTCTTTGAGTGTTGCTCAAGTTTTTATACATCTTTTTGGAAAGTAACATGTATGATAAAAAGATGGAGGTATACTTTGCTTTTGTTTAGCAATGAGAGATGATAAAAAATTATTTGCATACTTTTCAGTTTCAACATAGATTGTTGTTTGACAATTTTCCTGCAACCGACTAACAAAATTCTATTAACAAGCTTTTTAATGACTAGAAATAGAATGTTTATAGATATCACGACGTACTACTTTTGGTTTACCCTCTCATTGTTTCTTTGGTTTGTCTTTTGTGTTTACTTACTTTCAAAGCCTAGGCTTTTTCTTACGCTAGTTATTAATATTTTCTATTTTAACTGGTTTTAATTTTGAGTCCCGTCGACCCATTTATGTCATTTGTTTTGTGGACATAAATATAATTTCTTTCTTGCTATCAATCTATGTCGAGTTCCTATGCAAAGTTCCATATTGACTAAAAAAATAAAAAAATCAGCAAATGCACAAACACTGACTAGTAATAATACTTTTGCCACTATTAATTCTCCTTTAGAGTTCAAGATTGACAGCAAAAATTATGTAGATATAGTATTTTATTTCTATTTGATGGACTCATTTTTTCACATTTACTAGCTCCAAACAGACGTGATCGAACATTTAGGTAATTTACTAGGTAATGTGAGCTATCACTGTTGAAGTCTTTGTGAAGAGAAAGGCAAAGCAATTTCCTCCTGGATCTGATACGGTGCTATTTTTATCCAGAAATTTGTCAAGAATTTCCTTTCTGATTTCTCAAGACAAAAGACTGAAATCAGTAACGATATGTTTTTTGAATTCTCGAAAGAAAATTACATTTTTCCCTTTTTATGTCAGTGAATCTAAGTTATGCATTTGTGGAGTGGATGTTTAGGCTTCCAAAAGTAGACATAAGAGCCAGGTCTTGATGTAGGTGATGGTTACCTCTTTCACCGGGCTGGCCTACCATTAATGGTATGCTCAATAATTAACACAACTAGTCTCTTTGAATGGTCACGTTCAATCACCACAGACATTGAATGTTTACCTTTTCTTCCTTATATAGACCTGGATATCATGTTGTAAGTCATAACTTGTTGCGGAGTTAGCTCCACTGCAATACAGCTTTATATATATAACATATTGATCTGGATATAAAGTTTTAAGGTATAATTTGTAGTGGAGTTAGGTCCACAGCAATGCAGCATTATATATACTATTCTATGGTTTTTATTCTATTAGTTTATGTATGCTTGTATTCTTAGAATCTTATCTCTAAAAACACACATGTGCGTCTGAAAACTTTTACATTGTCAACCTGACATATGGTAAGCACTCTCTAAGTTTTGATATAGTTGGAGAGTAATCTGAAAACAACATTCAAAATTCTACTTGCAATTCTTGAGTACTAAGAAGTTTGTTGTTGCTGCATGTGGCAGGGGTGAAGCTAAAGGGACAGATGGCTTTAAGTTAAAAAAAAATGGCAGACGTAAAAGTTTGGATCTAGTGACAAACTTTACGACTTAAAAAATATATTAAAAAAGTAGATTCAAGAAAAAATAGAGAGAATGGTTCCTATATCATCAGCCATAAATGAGTATTATATAACTAGGTCTATGGCCCAGAGGAAATGTTACAGTAAAGTACAAAATAACATTCAAATAGAGAGAACATAGAAATTGCTTAAAACAATAGAGGTACAGGAATTATCAAAGGGAATGAAATAAAGAAAGGCAGTGAAATGCTAGAAAATGCATATAGTGAGGATGATAAGATGGAAAAGGGATTTGTACAATTTAAAAACCTCCGGGATTTATAAAAAATGGAAATAAAAGATGAAGAAATAAAAATAAAAGAAATCACGGCAGGGGAAAATTTATAGGAAAACATGTAGTAGGGAAAGAACAAAAAAGTTAATTCAGTGTATGGAAACGATTCATTCAAATTTATATGCTAAGATGTTATTGGACAAATCTAACTTCTTGTTGTGACATGACAAAGTCCTTGCTTTTCGGAACCATAAGCCAACTATGTCACAATTCAAAAAAACACGAGCATAATTTTACTTTAGTATGTGGAAAACAAATTATAAAATGTAATCCCACAATTATTTCCTCTGTCCCAGCAATCGTCGTAGCTATTTGTCTTCATGTGAATTTTGTTCTTTGTTGCTGTGTGGCAAACACAGTCTATATTTGCTGTTCCGCAATTATAATTGTTCTGTTGCCTTCCAATCCTCATCATTGTTTTCCCGCGGATGAAAAACACTGACATTTTCTGCTCTCATTTTTGTTGCTTTGTAGGCAAGTCCCAAAATCATGATGCTGACCCACTATCTCTTCAAGTTCATGAGGTGCAACAAGCCTTAGTCTGTTAGAGGGCTCTATTCACCAAATCTATGGATGTAGTGGCATTCCTGATCATTTAAATTGTTTGGGGGCATAAGCCTTTGTCTGTTAGAGGCCTCTGTTCACTGAATCCATGGTCATAGTTGCATTCCCGGTCATTTAAATAGTTTGGGGGCATCTTTTTCTTTCATCTGTTTTGATAAATCGCTGCACACTTTGTCAGGCATATTAACGGTCAAATAATCAATTTAGTAGAGACCCCATTCACATATGGTGTAGAGAATAGTTAGACATTATCTCCAACGGTCATGTTGTTTTAAAAATCTATTACAGGGTTCAGGCATATTATTACAGAGATTTCCCCTAAAGAAGAAAAAACCAGCACAGTCGATGTTCAAGAATGGCTTGGCTTTAAAAGCATGTTAAGAGGGAATCTTTCCCATGGAATGTATTATTTTTATGTATCTAAAGAGCAATTAAACCGCCTATGGAAATATGAAAAACAATAAGCATCTTAAAGGTTGCTTGCACGGAAAGGATAAATTTAAAAAAACAAAACTACTTTTCATTGAGATCAAGGAACAGTGGACGTTGAGTTTGGATTATTATTATTAAAATATTATGGACCATAAATAAAATGAGAAGTAATGGAGAGATAAGTGTAATTCTCTTGCCATATATGGTGGGCCCATCTAAATATATGTTATTATACTGAGTGGTGTCGTACAATGGCAGTTAGATGGTGGTGGTGTACTGTAATGTTCGTGAAATGTTAACAATAATGGTGGACCCTGAATTGGAGGCCTATTTGACCGCTATTTTGTTATCGCTTGGAGAAATTGATCGAAAAATTGTAATATCTTTTAGCCACACAGAGATGAAGCTAGATTGATGACATATGTTGCCAGTTCATGGAAAAATCACAGAGAAGGTAATGAAATTATTAATCAATGTGGTATCTGACAAATTCAAGAAATGCACCTTGAGATTGATACATCTGTAACATTTTTCAGATAGATAAATTTAAAATATCCATACCAGTTAGCACAAACCACACAGTACCTGCTGCTCTAGGGTTCATAAATGCACGTGCTTCATTCATGAGAGGGCCAAAATTTACTGTTTTTTTAATTTCTTGTTAATGTTTGTAATTGCTTATTAATGAGTTTTCAATTGTATAAATTTGCTGTCTCTAGATCTGGAAAATGGGCTTCCACTAATAATGCACTAAAACTAATCACATCTTTCAGCATTTTTCAGATAAATGTATTTAAGATATCTGTAGTAGTTGGAAGTGGGCACACATTCTAAGAAAGCTATATGCACTTATGCATAAAACATTACAAGAAAGGTTTGTAAATTTTATAGAAACTTCTTTATAATTGCTCATGGATTATGGAGTGCTCTATGCGAGGTTTGATGCAAGTATACATTATTAATGATTTCGATGTGTCGTCTAGTTATTTTGGGTGGACCCACTTGATTATATTGAATAAAGGGGAACTGAAAATTCTATACCCTTAGTTATGGGTACCAACCCTTAGTTATGGGCACGGGCATGTCGGAAAATGAAAAGTATGGACTCTCTTATAATATGGCTTTACACTTCTATTTTCAAGTTAATTTCTATGCAAGCAATTTACTATTATAAACTCTATGACAACTTATTGGAGGGCGATGATCTTATTTGAAGGTTTAATGACATTTAAAAATATGAATATCTTCATGAGAGTAAGACCTAGAGGAGTGATGTTGCTCCCTACACAAAATTATTATAAATCAGCCATGTGCTCAACATCTGAGGGTGAGCCTGGAAAATTTTGCATTGATGAGTATTATTGATACATGCCCCCAGTTTCATATGATGATGCTTTATATATGGCAGTTAGGAGTATGGCCATTTTTGTCGATGTGTTACTGTAGAGCATTAAGGATATGCTTCATAATAGATACACCTAGTTTCTTTGAATGTTCATGTTCAATCATTGCAACCATTCAACGCGCAACCTTTCATCCACACACATACACACATGTATAAATATCTATCTTAAGTCATACAATACATCTTTACAAGAATTCTATTAGTCCATGTATGCTTGTATCCATACTGCCAAGAACATGCATGCACGTTTGAACTCATTTCCACTACTGATGGACCGCCTTAAAGACAACTTGACACATTGCACCGGTTTTGTGCCTTTATGCAACTCCTGGGTAATTTTAGTAAAATCATAGTTAAGACTCCGGGACGACAATTTTTTTTGAAAAATTCGGGACGATGGGGGGACGGCTAATAAAATTTATAAAAAAATATATATTTAATTTATTAATTTTACAAATATAACATAAATAATTCAATAACCTAAGACTTAAAATTGAAAGTTTGAAGATTGAAACCATTAATGATTAATCCAATTATTCATCACACAAGCCAAGGCCCAAAATGCTACAACTATATATATTATATTCAATGTTCAAAACTTCAACATGACAATGAAAAACTAAATAGTAAAGCTGAAAATTAAGAACAAGTCTTAGTCTTACTTTTTAATAATCAACATGAGAAGAGTACAACTACACCCACATTACATATGCTATGAAATATTATGTCATGTCTCATAATCAAAATGACATTACATAACCAAAATGACAAGTGACAAGTACAACTAAAAATCACTATCAGAGCCCTCTGAAGGAACAGTTGCGAACTGCTTCTCCTCACTAGGAGTATCTGTATCAACGTCATCTGCATCTTCAAAGGAGATATCAACCAGTCCTCGTTGCTCCTGATCTTCATCAACCTGCCTTGCATCCTCAGGATCCACATCCCATCGCAATGTTGGGCTTTCCATGTACGTAGGTGTCTTGCGATCCATGAGACGCAAGGCACTATGTACAACAAGTTTCTCCGCTCTCTTAGAGGTAAGTCTGTTCCTCTTAAGAGAGTGGATCCACCCATATGTTGACCAATTCCTCTCCGAAGCAGAGGAACTAGAAACTTGAGAAAGAAGATGAATAACAAGTGTATGTAGCAATCCTGCATGTCCATACAATCGCCACCAACTAACTGGACTCTCCTGTGCCAATGTGGTCCTATCTATCTTTGATGATTTTTTGTAGCCATCCAGATAAGCGAACTTGAGCCAATCAGTTTTGACTCGTGAAGCATCCTCCGCATTATACATTTTTTTAGGGCTTTCAAGAAACCCTTCCTCACCTCCTCATCATCTACTGGGAGAACTCTGTCAGGCCTCTCAACATACCACTTCGGATTTAGTGCATATGCAACCATATGTAAAGGAGTGTTCAACTTCGCCCATCTCCGCTCAATGATAGGCTGAATATGGTGATGGTAGAACTCCAAGGTGGGGTCCCTTGCTTGAACAACAACCTTCATCTGGCCAAGCATACTATCAATACATTCATATATCTCACCAAGGCTAGGGCTCTCAGAATCCCGATATTTTATCACACTGAAAACTGGAGATATTATGGATTGATATATCTCACATCTATCCAAAATGTTTCGTTCACCAAAATTGCTTTCACCTTCTTACCCTGCTCTGTCTTCGACCCATCCCACCTAGACCACTCTGATGTCATGACCATACACTGTAATGATTCCTGCAACTCAGGCATCCTATCCAACAAAATAAAATATGATGCAAAACGTGTGTCCACTGGCCTGAGAAATTCCTTCCTCGAAAAGCTACGGAAGAGTGCCAATGACGTATGGTGGTTGCTGATGAACATCTGCACATCTCTAGCATCAACCACTACATTTTTGACCCAATCAATTTTTCCAATATCTTTTAGTGCATTGTTCATGGCATGCACACAACATGGGGTCCAATATATATGTCGGTAATGAGCCTCGACAAGCTTACTTGGTGCCCTGCACACATAAGCTGCATCTGTAATAACTTGCACAACGTTGGCAGGGCCAACCTCCTCAATAGCATCTCGCAGAATGGTGAATTGGAACTCTGCATCCTTCTTCTTCCCTGAACAATCACTGCCCTCAAAAAGTAAGGACCCTCTCTGCATGAAACAATGATATTTATGAGTGGGTGGTGTCTGATATCTGTCTACCCATCCATGATGATGCTGCAACCGTGAGAGACCCATGTGCACCTCATTTCCTCCATCAGTAAATTAACCTTGGAATAGTTCCTATCCAAGATTGTGGTTCTTAACTTCGTGTCTCCAGGGGGCACATAACTCACACCTGCTTTGCCTACCTTAGTCATAGCCTCCTTGAAATAAGGAGAGCGAGCAACATGAAATGGAATGCCAGTAGCAAAAAAGAATTTTCCAATGGCATCATCAACCTCTTCTCTAACCTTTGTATTATACATTTCAACAACTGGATTGGAGGCCACAACCTTCCTCTTCCCCCTACTACTACCAAAAGCATTCAATTCAGACACCTCATACGATGCTCTTGTAACACTAGTATTAATTCTCACAGAACTAGAAGGGGTGCCAGTGCCACTAACATGACGGCCACGAACTTCTGGAACCTTTTCCACCATATCTCCATTATACAGCCTCACCATTTCCGATCTCTCTTCAAGTGATGGCTGTCCACACATGTCTACACCTTTCCCCGTAATGTGCAATAAATGTGCATTCAACCTAGTAATGCTGCCTGACCAAGATAACGAGCGTATGTTGCATTTCCATATTTTAGTGCCCCTTGAAATGTTTGATCTAGGACCCTGCATAATTTGACCAAATTGTTTCAAAGGTTTTTTCTTATCAAAAGGCCCCCTAGCATACTTTTTCAAGATTTCAGAGGGGCAACTGAACTTGTCCACACTCCGTTGTGAACTAGTAGCAGTATCAGGTGTTTCTGATTGTGTTCCTTCTCCTTGCACACCCATTTCAACCTCATATTCAGCTTGATAATCACTATTGGAACTCATTTTGAAGCTGCAATAATTAAAACACAAAACAATATAACTATACAATACAATAAAACAATGAATACAATTAAAAAAAACAGCGATGAATACATCTAAAAAAAACAGCGATGAATACATCTAAAAAAAAACAGCGATGAATACATTTTAAAAAAAAAACCTACGCATCTGTTAATATGTGAAGTCAACATTTGAATAAGCAGGTTGTGACCAAGCTGCCAGGTGGGACGGTTAGTCCGAGCACGAGAGAAAGCAAAAAACAAGTTTTGGCGAGTTTTTTAATTTTTTCGAGTTTTCTCGAGTTTTGGCGATTTGGAAATTAAAAAAAAAAACAAAGAATGGTAGTAAATTAGTAATGTATGTACATACCTCTTGCTCTTGCTCTTGCTCTTCCTCCTTGCTCTTGCTCTTTGAACCTTGCTCCTTGCTCTTGCCTTCTCTTTTTTTTTACTCTTGCTCTTTCCTTCTCTTTTTTTTGCTCTTGCTTGGTGTGATTAGAATGAGTGTGAAATGCTCTTTTTATAAGTTTTTTGTTGCTTTTAGGGTTAGGTCATGTTGCTTTTAATTAGAAAGCATTAAAAGTTAAAAAATAAAATAAAAAAAACATAAAAATGATAAAAAAACGAGTTGTTTTAACTTTTGTTTGGGGTGAAAATCGTTGGGGATGTCGTGATGTCCCCAACGAAGTCCCTAAACATTGTTTGCACTCGGGACGTCCCGGGTGCATTCCTTGTTTTTAGGGGATGTCCTCGGGATGCCCCCCTTATTTTTTGGAAAATGGGGACGGCAGGGAAACGTCTTGTCCCCGTCCCCAAGTCCCCGAAACGTCCCGGACGTCCGGGATGTGATGTAAACCTCCGGGACGCGTCCCCGCGTAACACTGAGTAAAATTAGGATCATTGTCCTCAATACCAATAAAGGAACCCTCTTGACTTTTGTTCACTACTGGTCAACTTGTGAAGGTTACTATTGATACTTTTGGATATAATGTTTAAGAATCATTGCCTGGTATAGAGAGGCAATTCTTTTAGCTTTATTTTCATGAAACTTTGTCCATAATGAAGCACTTCGTTTCACTCGTCAACTTACGATATTTTAAAGTTAGATTTTAGGATCTACTCTTGGTCACATGGAGTAGTCTTGCTGAGAGTTTGAATCACCATGCATCGATGGTTATCTGCTGCAAGTGCCCACTGTTCCTTGGTGTATTGTGTAGTAGAGTTTGGGGTCATCCCCTCCTTTGGACTATCTTGAAAACTTACGTTTCTATGGTGCCAGAGATGGCAAATACTATTCTTGTGCAAGAGAACTATCCCCTTTTAGAAAATACTACAGATTAGCTTCTTTCAATCAGAGTTCTTGTTTATTTTTCCAGTGGTATCTTCATTGATTACCTCTCTTTAGACGCTCTTAGTCTCCTTTTGTCTACTGGTATCTCCATTGATTGTTTCTCTTTAGATTCTTTGTCTCCTAATTTCCTCTCCATTGATTTTCTCTCTTCCGATGATTCTCATCTGCTTTACATTATTTTCATACTACTAGATTCTTCACTTATAATAAGGGATTGTTCCAAAGCCCCTTAAAAAGTTTAATTGAGAGCTTCAAGCCATATCTTATTACATAAAAGGAGCCATATAAATAGCTCGAAGAAAGGCTACAAACAAGCAATGCTACAGTCAAGGAGTAGTTGTAGCGGACGAACAATAAGAGTAACCATAAGCTTAGTAAAGCTTTATGGTAAAGTTACATACTAACCAAATAACAAGCTTACTAACAAACCATGAACAGGCTTGATTATTAACAAACTGAACTAATATTCTAATACCCTCCCTTAATGAGCAAACCAATTGTTTTAGTCATTATTACAATAGTATGATTAAGTTTAGACACGAATTTAACCAAAGGGTAGACCTGCTGCTACACCACCATATGTATCCAAATGCCCCTATTGTCGCCAATCCATCTTATTGGAGTACAAGGGTAATTAGTTGCTGCAACCACCGAGTAAAGTAGGAAATGGTGCTGAATACTGGGTTCACTAGATTCTATTGTTCCTTTGAAGAGTTTTTATATCTTGAAATATGTCCTGCTTCATTTATTAGAGTGATCAGGTCTAATAAAAACTTAGAATATACATTAAGACTAAACAACAAAAGAATATCCCCTAAGAGATATTTCTGTGTTGAGCTGTTGAAGACCCGACACCTATTGCTTTCCATTGTTGAATAATTTTGGGACATTTACTGTTCATAACACTCATGTGCTTTTGTTGTTTGCCCCTTCCTCTTTCATCAACCTTCACGGAAAACCTCCATTTGGGTCTGACTTTGCTCCTTGAAATTATGCATGGTTTCAATACCTGCGTAGTAGCAAGAGCAAAATTTACCTGCACTTCACCTTGCACCTTTTGTTTTCCTAACCTTGTAGATTTCCCTTCCAATAAATAAGGGAATTCTTCTTTCCTTACATTCTTCATAGTGGTATGGTACGACTTAGACCTCTTTTGTAGGCTTGTTTGAAACTTTGATGTGATTGTGAAGAGTGAGAAACAATCTCTTCACTGCTAGAACTGGACTTTTCTAGTCTTTCCATCTTTGAACCCTATTCAATTTTAGTACTAGAACTTGTTCTAGAAATATCATCAACAGGTAACAATACAATACTATTAATAGATTGACCATTTTCAGGAAAGAACGATACTTTCTCATCTACAACATCTTTATTCACCACAATCCTATATGTGGAGACATCTATTAACCCTTATGCATTCCTGTCACAATAACCAACAAACACGTACAATTCTCCCAATATACAAGCAATGGATCCAAAAACACGAAAATTACTTACATCAGGTGTATTTTTAGATCATGTTCCTTCTGGTGTACATTTTACAAGGCTTGTGATGGACTTCAGTTGAGAGTGTAGACAACTGTATATACAACTTTTGCCCAATAATGTTATTGTACATTTTCGCTATCCATATACAAGATGCCATCTCTATGAGTGTCTTGTTGTGCCTAGCCATGACATCATTTTGCTCTGTAGAATATGTTATACCTTCTTTCTCGCATAATTCCTTGAATTTGTTAGAGATAAACTCTGCTTCATTCATTGATGTGGGAGCTTTTATTTTTTACCTCCCCGTTTCTCTACCATAGCTTTCCAAGCAACAAAGTTAGAGAAACGTTCCGACTTTCTATGCAGAAAACATACCCACATTTTCCTAGAAAAGTCATCTATGAGCAACAAATAATACAATGCTCCTAATATGGAGGGTGGCCGCATTGGACCATGCAAACCCACATGTACCAAATCCAATGCATTCTTTGCCCTCTGTGTCTTACCAATGTCAAACGAATGTGAAAATTGCTTATCTATTTGACATCTTGAACATACTTTATGATTCTTTTGAATAGAAAACTTTCCATTCACCATGTTAGTGTGACTTAATGTATGCAAATGTTGATAACCGGGGTGACCATACCTCTTATACCACAATTCACTAGGGCTTTTCACCTATGCTAGTGCATCCTCATTTGCAGTTTTTGGATCAACCAACTTATACAATGCACTCCTCATGCCCAATCCAAAGAATGACTGGGCAGGGGGCCTTCACTGATTACTGAATTCTAATTGGGCACTCAGAAGCCTTCAAGTGAGTCCCCAATCCCCCTATCTGACTATGGGTGTGCCTTTATTACCAAGGCCAACAACTATTACTCTTTTCTAATGAATATCACTAATCATGCATTTGTTTCCTTTAAACTCCACACAAAGATTAGGTCTTGTTATTATTTCACTTATGGAAAGAAGATTTTTGTTCACATCAGGTACAAACCGAACCTTCTAAAAAGTGTACATAACAAAATTCATTGAAATACGAACATCTCCATATCTTTTCACAAAGTGAACCCAACCATCACCTAAGGAGACAATTATTGCAACTATCATCTTCTACAAATTTTTACATACCATTCTTTGTGACACATGTAGTGTCTTGATGCTTTTGAGTCAAAGTACCATATTCTTGACTCCGCTGACTAGTTTTGTGTTTCCACAAATGCAAACTCACTCACTGAACTTTGTTCATCCTCTTTAGCCATATTTGCAGAATGTGATTTCCTTCTCTTGTTTTCCAAATCATACTGGCTCTTATGACAATATTTATTCAAATGACCTGGTTCCTTACAATAAAAACACTTCCATTTAGACTGTTGCAAAGTACTTACACTGTTGTTAGAAGATTTGTTTGAAGAACCACTGGCATTCCACTGTTTATCCTTGCCCTTTGACCTTGTGAAGAAAACATTCTCTATAGTAATTGATGTAGAGGCAACCGACTAATCTAACCTCTTTTCTTTTTGCATCGATACACAATTGTTGTCTTTGATTTGTTAACGGCTACCCACAAATTTTATTATCTCCTGCATTCAATAAATGGGAGCGTCTCCATTCTCAAGAGGAGGGACTTAGTCCTATGACCGTTGGTGAAAACCACTAATTTGCCCTTGCGACAAATTATTTCGCCAACAATATACTAGCCATTTTGACCTAGTTTCTCACTAAAATAGTTAAATAGGAAAAATTATGAAGGGTTTTACAAAAAATTCTTTTGCTCACTGATTCTACTCTAAAATTGGACAACACTGTCAATTTTCAGCAAAAAACTCTTTAACGTTTATGAAAAATTAAATAATGGTTTTCTGTAAAATTGCCTAAAAATGATGGAAAAATTAAAATCTCAAATTCGGCAAACTCCTTTGCGAAAATTCCTTTTGCATGCTGATTAGGACATCAAAACAGACAATGTGGCAAAATTTTAGGCTTCTGATCCCTACAGTTTTCAGATACGGAAGTAACCATCTTCCAAGGCTGTACAAGTAGCCTTGGTTCTCACACGCCAGTATTTCATGCTCAGCAATGGTATTCCGTTTGTTCAACAATGACGCCTCCTTCATCAATGAACCAGCAATCTTAAATACTTCAGAAGCACCAATTCTTCGAGAAAGAGAAATCACTCTAGCAGCAATGGTGCCAAGTAGAAGCAATATAGCAGTAGGATCATGCCACTCTCCTCCTCTTGGCACTAAAACCAGTCTAAGCGCTGCGCCTAGCTCACTGTTATACTATCTAAGTCCTTATAAGATGAAAAACCGCCCTTCACAAGACTCTAAATCCCTAGTATGAACAACAACAGAAGAAATGAATTGCGCCCAGCATGGTGTCCTCCTTGTAGCGCCCCCAGATGTACTAACCAAATAACAGGCTTACTAAGAAACTATTAACAAGCTTTATTATTAACAAACTAATCTAATATTCTAATACCCCTGTTGATGATCTTATACTTCTTACATTTGAGGATGTGGAGGTTTAGTGCTTTCCTTTCTAACATATTGGCCTTTTTCAACATATATCTTCTTTCTCTTATATTGCTGTGGGTGCTATTATCTTGACTCTGACATCTTTAAACCAGTTTTTGTACCTTGTGTAGTTCTGTAATTTCTTTTCTTATGTTGGGCTAGCTGTTATTTTCTGCAGGGTCATGTTGCTGTTATTTCTTGTGAGTGAACTCAGTCCCATGGACCTACTTCGTTCATTCATAGACATGAGCATAATTTCAATTTTAATGTCTGTGCAGAGATTTATTGTGTACGGCTGCAGCTTAATGTAAACATAGAAGACAAGATTTCATGCAAATATTTAGAAGTGAAATTCAATGCACTGGGGGACACTGAAAACAATGTTCAATGCAAAAATTTATGTTAGCGGGGCAACTGTAGAAAAAGATCTTGCATCTGAAGAACATTGAAATATTGTTCTAATGTTAATTACTTTTGTTTTGTTTTGAGCAAGTGTATAAAAACACCTTGCATTCAAATAATGTCTGGTATTGTTAAAATATTAATTACTCTTTTTCATTTGTTTTTCTTCACCTCTAAAATCAGAATCAATTTTACAGTTATACAGATATAAATTGTATTCTTGTTTTCCAGTTCTCTTCTGATGTTTTCCTATTGTTGAGTTTAATATCAGATTAAAGACCACAAGGGCTTGTCAGTGGATTTGCTGGTTCCTGGGACAATGGTTAATGCACGTGTGCAAGCAATATTACATAATGGACTGCTACTCTCATTTCTTACATATTTTACAGGGATGGTAAGGATCTCTTATATAACCTTTTTTCATTTTGTGTTGGAGTTAATGCTTCAACTTTGGAAATTAGCAGTTACTCGGTATGATGCAATGTAGCAGTCTGGTGATGATTCTTTCACATGCTGTGGTACATCAGTTAAGTTCTGTCTTCTTGATGAGGTTGCAGGTGGATATCTTTCATTTGCAAGATCCATTTCCCAATTCAAAGTGGCAAGCAAAATTCTCCGAAAATGCAAGGGTAAGATATTTTCTAAAGTGACGTTTTCTTTAACGCTTCGTTCTTACATAACAAAGTATTGGTTTGGAAGTTTAAACTAATCTTCCGGGTCTATTTCTAATAAGGCATTCTTGGTTGTCATTATTTTAGTTGTGTTTGGATCTTATTTATTTGATAAGAATGTAGTGAAGAGTTTATTGTTCAGCTGAGCACAGACAGATAATATTTTCTCCATAATTTTATCCGTGTGAGATCCCCCCAAGGATGGACTTGTGTGATTTTTTAATATTGAATTTTTTCTTTTTTCTCAGTTGAAAGCAAGGATTTTGTATGTAGATCCCACGACAAAGACTGTCGGTTTGACTCTTAATCCTCACCTCATTCGGAACAAGGCTCCTCCCTTGGTAAGTGCATGCATTTAAACTTTATGCAACCACTATGTTTCCCTAGTTTATAATGAGTTCTGGTAATTTGTCTACAATATTGCTGTTTGCAATCATATTTTTGGTTGCATTCCATGATTTACAAAATCTCGTATGTAGTTTTTCTTGCCCAGTTTTGTAATCTCTTCTGTTGTATTAGAGACCAGTAGATTCTATGATGTGGGATTAATAGGGCCTCCACAAATATTGTTTCTACCATAAAGCTGTTGTCTGTAATTACTATATAAGCATATTTTCCTCTTTCTAGCTTAGTATGATCCAAAAATGTGGCATGTGTGGCTAACAAAATGAATGCTTTATTTGCTAGAGTTTATGGTTTTTTGGCTTTCGACGATATTTGGTTATATCCGTGACCAAGAGATCTACTAACTCGCTAAATCATCATTTTACATTTTAAGATACAAAAGCTGGTTATTGATCCATGTTTCTTTATTGCTTGGTAGTTCTGTTAAAACTAAAGCAATTTATCAGTGTGAAAATTTCAACATTTGCAGTTTGTATAAAACTGCTATAAGATTCATGTTTTCTTTTCCTCAAACTTTTGACCTTGGATGTGTTCTTATAGCTGTAATATATTTTTCAGAGAAACAACTTTTTGGCTTAGATATGGTGGATGAGAATCATGAGATAAATTCAAGATGAAAGTCTCATGAGATCCGAAATAATAACAAAATGATATTCTTTTATGTGTCTATGTTCTCTTCTCTATCTGAGTTTGGTACGAGAAACCAAGCAAGTTTGTCATCACATTTGTTTTTCTGTACTAAAAAAATAAAATGTGCATGTCAAAATATATGCTCAAGCTGCGAAGCCAGGGGACTTAGCAGATTAAAGTAACCACAATTCCCAGTAAAAATGATGGTCTTTAGAAGCCTAGTGAAAAATATACATTCCAAAGCACATATTAGCTAAATACGCTGTCGGAGATTTCCTATTAGTGCTCTCTTATAGGTTTGTTATTCTTGTAACCAAATATTATGTGTATTGTTGTGCGCTATAACAACTCACGAATATAGGAGATTTAGCATGTTTCTAGGAGTCTTACAATTAGGTTTAATTCCTCATTATTAGGAGCATGTCAATCTATATAATTGTACGCTATTGATAATGAAAGTAAGACCGAGTTTGTTGTGTCCACAACTCTGACCAAATTATTATTTGGTATCAGAGTGGCAAGATCCGAGAGGGAGACCCTATGAGAATTTAGATGAGATAAAAAATGTAACAGCTGTGCAAAGGACATGTCCAACAAGTGAGAAATTTGATTTGAATAGCAGATGCCATTCTACATCTACAATCCGTTTCGTGCCTGATATACTCCACATTCCGGTTGATTATCATTCTCCTATGCATGTCTATGATTATTCGCATTGATCGGGTCAAAGTTTGATCAGATGCATTACATTTATCCACACTTGCATTCTGGTGGCTCCATTTTCTATGTGCTTGTTTACATGCTCTTAACTCTTTGACTTGTGATCTGTCTATTTGGCACTTTTCAACACTATACGGCTGAGATCTGAGCGGAACTTCATCATTGCTCTTGGTACACCTGCGCCTTCATTGGGTCTTCCATGCAAGTTCCTTGGCATTTAGGTCATATTTTCTGCTTTGCTACACCATGTGGGATGCAGGCTTGACGTCTTACTCAAATGCATTGAGACACAACTTGCCTCTCCACGGCTCGCACAATGACAAAGAACTTTCATTTGCTTGAGTCTGTATGCTGTGTAAGTGCAATATGCATGATTCTATTTTAGCACAGTAAATTATCCATGTGTTGATAGCTTTGTACACGTGCAGTCTGACTCTTTACAAGCATTTGACCTCAGTTGAGTTGCATATGGATTTTAGGTGTTAAATGTTTAGTTGTTAATGTTTAAAGTCTCGGTCATAGGGCAATTTTATTTGGTTCTTATAGTCATCGTTATTTTCAGAAGTCTATTCTTTTAATATAGAGTCAAAGTGTCAATTCCCATATTTAATTAGACTTTTGTAATGCATTTTGAATCTATAGTTTTGTTTTGAGTCGAAGTCAATTAAATTTTTATTGCCATTGTCTATATAGGTGAGATATTGTTAGATCTAATTGTCGTCATTGTAGTAGTCTTTGTCAATTAGTGTCGAAAGCTCAAAGTTAAAGTTAATAGTTTTTGTGTCAATTGTAAGTCATTGTAAAAGGTCGAAATTTTTATTTTTCTATTTTTTGCCTTACGGGCGCACTATCGGGGTAATCGACGTCTATTGAGTTGATTTGTAAGGAGGTTGAAAATTGGAAAAATTGAGCCTTATTGAAAAATTTGAAGGCAAAGGCTTCCACACATGACATGTTCAAACTCAATTGTAAATGATCGACAAAGACCTTTTAGAAATTGTCGACTAAAAATTAAAAAAGCCGAAAAATGCAGATGAAGCAGCAAAATGGGAAAGCAAGGATCGAAAAGTGATAACAATTATCGGCTTAGGGCTATTTGATGCATATTTGCATCATATAGATCTAACTAAGTCATCTAATGACATCCGGGTGACATTGAACAAGCTATTTGGATCTGAAGCTGGTAGTGTAGCAATGGTGCTTAAACAAAGATTGTTTGGGCTGAAAATGGGAGAAAAAGACAATATGATACAATATATCAATAAATTTGGCTCCATATTGAACCAATTAGCGGGAATAAAGGCTAATGTTGATAAAGAAGATGCTAAAGATGTTTTGTTAAATAGCATGCCAATAGTTATTCAAACATTATTTTTACTCTAATCAAAATCAATCCTAGTTTGGAAGAGTTAATCTCCTCCTTGCTTGAAGAAGAAAACAAGAACAATAGATTTTTGATAGAAGAAGAAAATGTAATGGTTGCAAAACACAATTCATCATTCGAGTAAGCTAAACATAAATTTAATTTTTCAAGGAAACATCTTTTGTGCCATTATTTGAAATATCCCTTGTGGGATACCACAAAAAGATACACAAAATATAGAAAAATTGCAGCAAAGGAAATATTGATTTTTGTAGATTTTTAACAGCTAGGGCAGCGAACTGAAGAAAATTGATATCTCTCAAAATACCCACTCAAATCACTTGAAATTTTTAGGAGAGCTTGCTAATATTATAAAGAACATAAAAAAATTATTTTTGGAATTTTTGGAATAATATAATCCAGCCAGAAAATTACAGAAAGCCCTAAATAGTGGTAAAATTTCAAAAATTCATAACTTCCCCAATAAGCAAGATAAAATTATGAAATTCTGGAAATTACATATACTAATATGGAGAATGAAACCCCAACCTTCAGATTTGAAAATGGCAACCCGGAAACCCTCCAAAAAATGGCTGCAATCTCCGAAACAAGTCGCCCCCTTTGGAAAATAGTCCAAACCCTTTGAAAAGTCTTTAGAAATGATGCCAAAACCTGCTCTTATCGCTGCCGTAAATTTGATATGAAAATCCTTTGATTTTCTCCACAAAATGTTACCAAAACCCTCAAAACCCTTTCTCTGAAACCCTCTAAAAATATCTCTGTGAAACAGCCCTGAAAACTGCTCCAAAATAACAAGCTAGGGTAGATCTCTCACTACCGAAGAATGCCTTGCTAGCTAGGGATGGATCTCTCACCACCGAAGCTATGGTTCATGTGGAATTTCACTCCACAAGTTGTAAATTTGCAAGCAACAGTTGCACATGAAAAAAAATAATTATGTATGGAAGAATGACCTTCACTTTTTCCTCCCAACTACTTATAAATTTTTCCCCAAGGCAAAAGAGCCCCAAAAAGCCCAAGTCGCATTTTTCCTTAGGAAGGACCAATAAAATAAAAGTAACTTTAGTTACTTTTCCCCTTTTAAGTCGCCATGGTCCATAGGTGACCCCCAACGCAAAATTAAAACATTAAGTGTCATGTGGCCCCTTTGTAACGACAAAACATAATATCTAGTCCCTCCAAAACACTTGACGCTCATGTCAACGAAGAATTATAACAAAATGGACTAGATATTCATACCCAATAGCTCCCAACGTCTATAGCCCCTTGGGTATGACCAAGGCTTGGACTCGAATTGGCCCTTAGGCATTAAGCGTAGGAAAGGGGACATTACATTATTACAAGCAACCAGGACATCGATGTGTGAACTGTAAAAAAAAAGCTCAAGATCTCTTAGATGATAAGGATAAATCAACAGGCTTTGGCTGCTGAAAATGATTGGGAAGATTTCTCTCCTCATGCAAGTGAAAACGAACCTATCAGCTATCCTAGTGGTGAAGATTATTTGTACTAAGTAAATTCATTGGAGGATGGAGGCAATGTAGGCAGGAGGACGATCAATGTCCTCATGTTTGTCACTACCTTAGGGGTCGCATCTTGCTTTAATGGCACTTTTTCATTTGCTTTGTGTGTGTCTAAAAATAAGAACAAAAGGCAGAATACTTGTTCATGTGTGCGGTAGAGTTTCTATAGTTTCCCATTGTGTTGATAATGTGGCGATTTGAACCATTGGTACTAATGCAAGAATGGTTCTTGAGTGTGACTAGATAGGTTGATGTGTTTGCATGAGTTGGTTGATGAGTCCCAATTCATGAAACATGTATTCACTTGATTAGGTTGAAGCGTCCTTATTCATAATTGATGTAGTTCACACAGTTAGAGCTGAGGATCTAGACCATGTGGAAGCTATGGAGCAGCACGCTGCTTAGTTAGAGAATGGTGTTTCTCCCCATGTTCGCACTAAGGGGGTGAATGTTGGAGGTTTCCTATTAGTGCTCTCGTATATGTTTGTTATTATTGTAATAAAATATTATGTGTATTGTTGTGAGTTATAACGACTCATGAATATAGGAGATTTTGCATGATTCTAGGAGTCTTACAGTTAGCTTTCACTCGTTATTAGGTGCATGTCAACCTATGTAATTGTACGCTATTGATAATGAAAGTAAGACGGAGTTTGTTGTGTCCACAACTCTGACCAAATTATTATACTCACATTACTTCAAAGCTGACTGAGATGCCAACTCTAAATCGTTTCTGACATGCTATAAGACTGACAGAATTGTGTAGCTGTGGACTCGAGCGTTGAAAACTATTAAGATGGATCTTAGCACCTCATTACATTGAATTTTTGGGGCTAAGCTTGTTAACTTTGACCCAGTGAACAGTAGCCATAATTTAACTGGATGCCTGTACAGTCAATTGGGCTGGTAGTGTGCATCTCAGAACACCATCCCTTCAGCTGCCTTATTCTGTTGATGAATGCAACATAGGACTGTGAGCTCTCCATCCAGTTCTTGATTTTATTACAATTGTTTTATGTTCCGAGGAATGGGAAATATGAAACATACTTTGATGTTGATAATGCTCTAGATTTCTGAACCAATGGATGGTAAATTGGACTTAAACAATCTTTCTATAGCGTCATGTAAAGAGATTTACTTGAAATGGAAAAAATATAGGTATGGTCTGCCCAGAACACATCTGTAAATAAAGTTAATACTGTGAGCTGGCTAGATTAATCAGAAATATTGATTCCTCTTCTAAGTAAAGGTTACAGAGATCGATGTGAATAGCCTCCTTAAGACCCCTTATGGAGGAATAAATCTCAGTGTAATCTTTTTTGCATTCTCCAAGCTTTTTCACACAAGAAGTACAAGTCCTTGCTTTACTTCTGCAAGACACTACTCCACACCCACAAACTTCTTTTCCATTAGAGAATGATCTGTGATTAGTCGACCACCTACGAAGAAGAACACTATTGGTCTGTCATGGCTTACAATCTTGACATGCTTTCAGTTTTTAAGCATAGAGCGGGGTCACTTTTACGGTTTTTTGGGATGAAAGAAAAAGAAATTATATTAATGGTTAAAGTAGGTAAATGGGACTCTAAAGTACAACCAATAATTATAGCGAGAGGGTGTTACAAAAATGAGACCCAACATCTAAAGAAACAAGGGGCTACAAGCTAGAAGGTAAATGCTAAAAGCAAAAAAATATAGAAGATTCTAACTGTCAGAAATCACATCGCTTTTGGATTCCAATCTTGGCCGAAACAGTGTGCCAGATGTTATGAGGTTTACACAAACAGTTTTGTCAACGACCGGGGACTTGCTTTTTGACATGATTATGGTTCTTTATTTCTCTATTCCAAAATCTGAAGGGTATATTCTCCGAATGTCTGTATTTTAATCATCTTGTAATAGTCATCATGATGGTTCTAGTTTATAGACTCATTGGTAATTTCCTTAAAATTGTATTAGATTTGCATATTTTGTAACCTGATAATTTTTTATTTAACAGAAATATTTTGCTTATCAAAAAGAGACTTCTGCACTTCCCTCCCTCCTCCGGCCACCCATTGGAAAGATAAAAGACAGTGGTTCTTAAATTTATAAATGAATGGTAGATTTTCAAGGAGTTCAAGAAGGGATCATTAAATTCATGTATCTGTTTCTTTAAAATATCATGTTCTTTCTCAGTTCCAACTTCTATGCAAATGAGATGCTCAATGATTTTTGGCAAAATCTGTTTGTAGTCCTTTTGACACTCTTGTTGTTAATTCAAGGCGATTGGAACAGATGAATAATGAGATACAAGACTCTTATGCTAGGCAGTCAATAGTTGCAATCTTCTTACCATAAGCGTATGAAACTATGCTCAAAATGGTATGTTGGCACGTGTTTGCCAAGAGCTTGGATGTATAAAAACAGCAGGTTCCTTTTCATGCTAAACACTAGATATGCATCTGCTTTTGGATTCCATCATGTATTAAGAGCTGCTTTGAAATGGTTTTGTTTCTATAGTTTTGACCCTGCATATTTTTGCCTGCTTGGAGATTTTCGTGGTGTGTTACTTTAATGAATGTTACATAGTGTGATTGTAAACTCTTTTCGAATTATTTAAAATATCCAGTATACAATAATGACACACTCAATTCATGCACTGTATGACCATATGTGAACAGTGATAGACATCTTTTTGCTTTTATGCTGCTTCATTTATAAGAGTTAATTTTAAAACGTCTTTGTTTGAATAGTTCAATTTCTGCAACCCTGCAGATATGGTCTATCTTGAAGATAGACATCTTTTTTTGTGGAGAAGTTCAAATCATGTTGGCATGCCACTCCCTGGTTTTATGCTGTTTTTTAATAGTTAAAGCTTTAGTTCAGTTGTACAATTGTATTTTGAGGTCGCCAATGTACACTTGTAGTGGCAGGAGATTGGTGCATAGTTGAAAGAGCCTCGTCGATATTGATGAAGAACCGCGACTTATTTATTTGGCTTTATTTTATGTTTTAAGTGAATTCACATGTTGCATGTTTATGTTTACATGTTCTGTTTTCCTAGTTTTTTCACATTACTGTTCGATCACTTTTTTATGTCCAGGCATAAGATCTACGTCAATGGCTCAAATATTCAATTGGTTCTTCTCTTTAGGCCTTTTTCTTTGAATTTGGCTAACATTGTTGTTGCACTTTGGATTTGTGGTGCTCTGGTCATCAAAGGGGGTTAAAGTAGGGGAAATTTTTGAGGATGCACGTGTAGTCAGAATTGATCGTGGCATTGGGCTTCTAGTGGAGCTTCCCTCCAAACCGGCTCCAACACCTGGCTATGTAAATGTAAGTTACATTTGTTTAATAGTATTAAGACAATTAGAAATTTGTTTCATAGTATTAAGACAATTGTTTCTTGCATGGTGTGATATTGTCTTATTTTTCACAGAATCAAACTATGGTTTTGCTTTTAACAGATATATGAAGCCTCTGATGATAACATTCAAAAATTGGACAAGAAATTCAAAGAGGGGGGGAAGGTTCGAACAAGAGTTGTGGGATTCAAGTTTACAGATGGGATAGCTGCAGCCACGCTTAAGGTTTGGTATATCCTCGATTTTTGCATTTTCTGCATATAAGTACTAGTAATGCATATATTACATCATTCTGATAATGGTGTTGAATGCTGGAATGTTTTGGAATGTAGCTTAGTTACCGGTTTCAGTTTGGGCTCGGGTTCGAAGAATTGGATTCACCAGTACGGCGATTTTTTATTTTTTGGGGTCCTTAGATACTGCTTCAGTTCGGCTGTACAAAATCTATTAAAGATAAAATATATAGATATTCTATCCTAATAAGTAGGAAGGAGTAATTGTTATTGAGCTGTGACACTAACCACATAGTATGCATATAGAAATTCTAGCCTAATAAATAGAACATAATTCTATATTTTGTTACACTTAGCTTTTAGGGTTTTAAAAGTGTTTTATTTTATTGTTACTTTATGTTTGTTTTCGAATAAAAATGAGAAAACAAATAAAAATGTCATTTTAAAATTTTTGCCTTGCGTTTTTCTTTGGTTCTGCCCTGATTTGCCCTAGGCCTTGTGTTTTTCTTTGGTCCTGCTTTATACCTAGAAGAATCAGTATCCTAGGAATTTAGTGATTTGTTTTCATAATTGATGCAAGGTTAGTGCAGTAATATCATGCCAAATTTGAACTTATTTGCCATTTTAAAAATAATATTTTCTGCTACTCACGGAAAGTTTATAAATTTCTTATGTCAAGAAATACATAAACTATATAAGATTCAAATCTTGTTGCATCTCACAAATGGCAGTTGACCCATTTAAAGCAAATGGTCACTCTGAAATGACTACACTCCACCAAAAGTCTTTACTAGATGTCCTACATACTTTAGTTATAAGTTTATCATTGCACATAGGTAGCTTCAGGCAGAATTCTGTTTGACGCGATAATGTTTTCCATTCGAACTTTTATGTGCATTGTGCATCCATTACTTCCTTTTCTGGTTTAATTTTTCATTTGGGGTTTTACTTCAGAATTTTTGGAAAATGTCTCTTTTAATTTGTTTGGAAAGTGTCTCTTTAGAAAACAAAAGTTCCATTTGCAATGTTTAATGCTGGATGAGGAAATAATGAAGCGTCATAGACCCCTGATAAAAAAATTGGCATTAGGCAAAGGACTTTATGCATCTGATAGATAATTTGGAGTGACTTGATTGGCTGTTAAAACAGGCCTATTCAGCTCTAACCTAGGTAGCCAGTACGGGTATGGGGATGGGGACGGGGACCTGGTATGCTGCGCTTTGGGTACAGCAGTACAAAAAATATATAAAATTTGAAAAAGGTAGTTGAATTAGCAATTTAACCAGATAATATGCATAGAGTAAACAAAATAAGCTAAATAACCACAAAACATAATGATAATTCAATGCCAAATGTCATGATATTCATTGGTCAAACTTAGACCAAGTACGTTGTGCAAATGTTACAATGTATACACAAAAATCAAAGCAAATCAGCATATTCATTATTTTCATAATCATAATGCAGTCAGTGTGAGTATCATTAGAACCATCACGTGATTCATTAGTTTACACGCTGAATTTTAAGTGTAGAAGTTCGGGCCTCTTAAGTGTGGTTCTCTAGGGTAGGTCCAAATCACACGCCTTTGCACTTGAAATCCTTTCATTTACATCCTCTAAGTGCAGACTGAATGACCAATGATTAAGTGAGGTAAATGTGCTTGTTGTTTAAAATGAGTTTGGGGGTGTCTTTTAGGGTTAGGGTTTTTGGTTTAATGTTTTAAAAGTTGTTTTTGACTTTATTTTGACCAAAAAAAGGAAAAAACCTGATTTTAGGGGAAGAACCACGTGGGTTCTTTTCTGAAACACACAGGGTATGTGTTTCCAAGCCTGAGTATGTTGAATGATGTACCCGGATGTACAAGAGTATTGAAACTTGTACCTTGTGCATTTCCCCCTGTACTCAGGCATGTATCTGGTACGTACCTGTACCCCAAGCCCCAAGGGGCATACCCGGCTTCCTAGGCTCTAACATGTCAAACAAGGCCATATCTTGCACTCATCACATACATGTGCTCAGAGAGTACTCATCATACTCAGCAAATAGTTGGCAAGTGCCCATCACATGCTTGAAGAAGGAAATTCTGTAAATACCATCTTTAAACAAATCATCTATATGTAAAAAAGCTGTGCCTACAACTTTAAAATTCTTGTTCTATGGTCACTTCAAAATTACCATGCTTTGCCTAAAGTCTTCACTAGATGTCCTCCGTACTTTACTTCTAAGTTTCCAACTGGACTAAGGTAGCTTCAGGCAGAATTCTGTTTGTGGTGATGACATTTTCCATTCGAACATGTATGTGCATTGTGCATCCATTACTTCGTTTTCTGTTTTAACTTTACATTTGGGGCTCCATTTTAGAATTTTGGAAAATCTCTCTTTAAAAAACAGAAGTTCCATTTGCAGCATGTAATACTGGATGAGAAAATAATGAAGCATCATAGATCCCCAAGAAAAAAACTGGCATGAGGCAAAGGACTTTTTGAGCCCGATGAATATTTAGGAGTGACATGATTGGCCGTTAAAACAGGTCTATTCAGTGCAAACATGTCAAACATGGCCATATCTGGCACACATCACATACATGTACTCAGAGAGTACTGATTATACTTGGCAAATAGTTGCCAAGTAATCGTCACATACTTGATGAAGAGAATTTTGTAAATACCAAATTTAAGCAAATCATCTATGTGTAAAAAAGCTCTACCTACAACATCAAAATTATGCATGACTGACTTAACATGGTATGTATTTTTTTAAAATTCTACTTTGTAATCTTGTTTGCATAATTGAGGAACGTAAAGTAGATTTAACTTTAAATCAGTCACAAACGAAACATCATGTAATTTACCCTCAAGAACATGAATAGTACCAATTCCCCAATTCCCCAATTCTGGCCCAATTCTGGGATTCAATTAAATTGGTGCATAGCACATTGGATCTCAACCTATCTCTTGGTGGCAGAAAACTGAATTGTTTGATTGCTTTGGATCTAAATCTATCCCTCCCTGTTGCCAACATGCACTATTCTATATTTATTCTATATATATCATATATCTATGGTATTGTATGACAGTTTGGATCACTTCCACACTGTAAGAAGCATGATTTGCAAGTCATAATTGATTACTATAAAAATTTGGTTCTAAAGAAGTAAATAAATGCACATTAGAAGTCATATATTGAGTAGAACCAGAATTAACAATCCATTCAATAGGACAAAAATGCACGACTCAAGTAAAAGCAGACATAGCATTAGGCTTTTGTTGTTTTTTGAGTCTTGCTACCAGCACTAACATTAGTGTCTGCAGGCTTCTTACCATTTTAATGTCTTTTTGTTTCTGAAAGTAATGAGATTCATCATGACCATCCTTGTGACAACAAGTGCTAACTAATTAGCCCCAGAGTTTGAGTTTTCATTGCTTTTCAGCTTCTTACCATTTTAATGTCTTTTTGTTTCCGAAAGTAATGAGATTCATCATGACAATGTGCTAACTAATTAGCCCCAGAGTTTGAGTTTTCATTGCTTTTCATTTTGGCCATGTTTGTTGTTGGGCATAAAATGATTTCTATTACTACTATTCTTGTGTTGGTGTTTAGACACAAATCCATGTTCATTTTCCTTGAGACTACCAAACTGAAGTTATTTTTGTTCTTCTTGTTGCAACAAAGTACAAAAGAGATCAAATCTAAATTGAGTTGCTGAAGTAGGAATAACAAGTTGAGACTGAATATTTTTTCGTGATTAATTCACAACACCATAAGTATATTGATGATTTTGCCAAGCACTAGAAGCAGTTTTGCAATATCCAAGAACACATGAATTCTGCTGAGGACCGGAAACAGAGGCAACCTGTGAGTATTCGATCCATAATGAAATAAGCAGATTACAACCAGATTATAATGTAATGGAAGGGCTGCAATATTTATAGATATTGCACAACCATGTATTGACAAGTAGGAAGTTGCACAGGTGCAACAAAATACATACGAGATGTAAACTATTACATGAATAAAACCAAAAATGGTTATAAAACCATACGGGAGTAAAAACAAATAATATGGTTGTAATAAACAAACCATATAACTACGTAACCCAATAATTAACTAACTACAATAAATGTAAAATTACCTATAGTAAAAAAAGTTTTACCTAACATTGCCCCCCTTAATTTTGCATTGCCTTAAGGGATGAGGAGAGGAACTCTCTGAACAACTCGAACTTGTCACGTGAAAGTGACTTTGTGAAGATATCTGCTCGTTGTTTAGCTGTTGGGCAAAACTTGAAGTTGTATATTGTGTTTCAAGACATGCTTGTGTATGAAGTGAACTTGTACCTCAATATGCTTGGTTCTCTCATGAAAAATGGATTGCGAACAAGTTTGAGAACACCCTCATTGTCAACATACAAGGTGGTGGATTTCTCCTGTGATACTTCCAAGTCCCTCAAGTATGTGACGTAGCCATATCACTTCACAGACAAGCTCCACCTGCAACATGATATTTGGCCTCTATAGAAGAGCAAGAAACAAAATTTTGTTTCTTGCTTCCCCATGATATCAGGTCCAGATCCCAAAAAGAATAACAATCCAGAAGTGGATTTCCTATCATCAATATTACCTGCATGATCTGAATCCGAATATCCAGTCAAGAAGAATTGATCATTCTTCTTGTATTCTAGACCAAGATCCATAGTACCCTTGAGATACCTCAAGATCCACCTTGTTGTTTCCAATGACAAACTTTGGGTTCCTGCATGAACCTGGAAAGATAGCTCACTGCAAAGCTGATATTTGGTCTAGTATATGTTAGGTAAATGAAACTCCCAATCAACTGTCGATAGAGAGTTGCATTTACCAGAGGAGATGGATCTGAACAAGATAACTGCAGTCTCATCTCCATGGGTGTAGCAATAGGTGTGCAATCCATCATCCTGAACTTCTCGAGCATTGTCTTGGTATACTTTCAATTGAGAAACAAATATGTGATTCTCCTTCTGCCATACTTCCAATCCAAGAAGTAGTGCATGAGCCCGAGATCTGTCATGTCGAATGATCGATTAAGATATTTCTTCATGTGCATCGATCATCTTCACTGTGCTGTCAGTGATGACTAGATCATTGACATATACAACAACTATCACAATCTCTCCTCCTTGCCTCTTGAGGTAGAGATTGGGATCATATGGATTTCTAACAAATCCATGTTGAACGAGATGCTCATCAATCTTGATGTACCAAGCTTGGGGTGCTTGTTTAAGGCCATACCGAGATTTCCTGAGTCTACATACCTTTGTTTCTTCACTAGGTACGAAAAACCCTCATGTTGAGTCATGTAGACTTCCTCCTATGTAGATCTCCATTCAGAAAGGCACTTTTCACGTCCATCTGATGGACTTTCCAACCAAACTGAGCAGCTAGAGCAAAGATCATCCTGATCGTTTTGATCTTAGTTGTGGGAGAAAATGTCTCCTCATAGTCTATGCCTTCCTTTTGTGCATACCCCTTTGCTACCAGTCTCGCTTTGTACTTGTCTATGGTCCCATCTGCTTTGTACTTTGTTTTGAATATCCATCTGCAACCAATGGGTTTCTTCCCTGGTGGAAGATCGACAAGCTGCCAAGTGTTGTTTTTCATCACTGAATGATATTCAACATCCATGGCATCTTTCCAAGCTTTTGACTGTAGGGCTTCCTGGATAGTAGAGGCATTAACAGATTCAACAACTCTACTCATCAAAGTAAATTTTACCTCTTCTCATGATTTACTGCGAGTCCGTGGTCCAATGGTGGATGTATCCAGTGGAGCATCCAATTTTGCATCTCAAATCATATTAGTATACCACTTGGGCATACGTTGTATTGTTCCATGGGTCGTGGTCCTATGTCTGATCATCACCATCATCCCCATCATCACTGTCATCATCAGTGGGAACATCATGCTTCTGTTTTCACAACAGGTGAAATATCTACATCAGGTGAGTCTGGAGAAGAGTCTCAACTTCCTTCTTCTCAAAGAACTCAACATCTCTACTGGTGTAGACTTTTCTGGTCTTCATATCCATCAATCTGTACCCAAGAGCCTCTTCACTGTAGCCAATGAAGATGAGTTTTTGAGATTTCATATCCAACTTCTTTCTTTTCTGCTTGGGTATGTGCATGTTGGCTTTGCACCTGAATACTCTGAGGTGTGTAACGAATGGTTTCCAATTCGACCATGCTTCATGTGGTGTTACTCCATCAAGAGAAACTGTGGGCACTCTGTTCAGCAAATATACTATTGTCTTTTTTGCTTCTGCCCAGAATGTCCTCGCTAGTCCAGAATCATTGATCATGCAATGCACCATCTCTAAGATAGTACGGTTCCTTCTCTCAACAATACCATTTTGTTGTGGTGTGTGTGAAGGAGGCATTTGTCGACGAATCCCGTGAGCTTGAAGGTAGGCTTTGAACTCATTACTGGTGAATTCCCCCCCTCGATCTGACCAGTAGAGATATGATATGATGACCAGTCTCATTCTCTACAACCACTTTGAACTTTTTGAAGTTCTCAAAAGCATCACTTTTCTTACGAAGACAAAAAATCCACATTTTTCTTGAATAATCATCAACACATAGCATGAAATAATGAAATCCAGAATGACTAGGTTGCATCGGACCACAAAGATCGATATGAACCAAATCAAGCTTACCTGGAGCTCGATAAGTACTTTCTGGAATGAAGCTTTGTGTTGTTTACCTGCTAGGTAGTTAGGACACTTATCTGTATCCTTCTTGAGAGATGGCAAACCTCTCACCATATTGTACTGACGAAGTGTTTCGAGATATTTGAAATTGATGTGACCAAGTCTATGATGCCACAACTATGCAGAGGAAGAATTCTTAGCCACAAGTGTTTGATCATCCATGTGGACAAAGTCAAGCTGGAACATACGTCCCACATTGGAGGCTTTTGCAACAATTTTTGAGCCTCTATTTGATTTGTCTTCAAATCAAACACACTTTCTTACCAGAATGGCTATCAAAATCAATCTTCAGATTATGATCTAGAAGATGACTAATTGATAGTAGATTCTTTGTTAAGCCAGGGACATATAATACATATGTTAATCTACAATTTCGTGAACCAAGAGGTAGAGAAATACTCCCAAACCTTGTATTGTGTAATAAGAATCATCACGATTTAAGTATTTTAAATTTTAATTTAACTAAAAAAACATGGTTTTTCACTTATTTAGAAGGTGTGTCCCTCATGGTAGTAAACCAGTCTCTGTGCCCAGTCATGTGTCGAGTGGCTCTCGAATCAATATACCAAACAATACTAGATGATGTGGATGGTTCACTAGAATGGGAACTGTATACAAGAAGTCCTCATCATCTGAATGGTCTTCTTGCTCAGCTATATTTCCTTAATGATGGGGTTTCCTTCGCCAGTTCCCCTTCTTCTTGCCCTTGCTTGTAGTATGACTGTGCTTGATGAGACTACTGATTTTGAGGTCCAGAATTGCATGATGAACCTTTCTTGTATGTGTTGAACCAACAATCTTTCAAATCATGTCCTCTTTTGCAGATAGGAAATTTCTTCTTTTGCTTGTCCCCTTGTTGATGCTGTTTTTGGGACTTTGGGAAGGCCGTGCTTTGCCTTTTCCTTTCTAATGAGAAGATAGTGCTTGCTCCTCTTCATCATCTTTGTTGTACATTGCTTTTTCTTGTTGCAATAGATTCACTAACTTGTCAAAAGTAATTGTCTTGATCTGACAAGTTTAGTGTCGTCACAAAAATGCGGTAAGAGGAAAGAAGTGCTCTTAGAACAATGGGCATGAGAACAATATCAGTGACCTCCTCTCCCAGGGCTAGAAGTGAAGCCCTCAATTCTGCAACTCTCCGCAAGAAAGCTTCCACTCTCTCGTTCAGTTTGAATTTCAGTGTATGCAACTGACTCTGCAAATTTTATATAGTATTCTTGTTTCTGGCCTTGTACAAGGTGCTTAACTTATCCCATGCTTCTTTGGCTGTTTTGGCATCTCGAATGTGGGGTTGCACGTCATCAGACACTTTAGCCTTCTTATCTTCGTTGGGCTGCATCAGCTAGGTGATCTAGTTGCGAAACCATTCACAACAGGCCAAATCTCTTCAAACTCGAGTTGAGTTTGAATTTTGGTCTTCCACGCGGCGTTATTGTCGCCACAGAGCAGCTGCGAGTCTGGCAAGAAGAATTTCAGAGCATTGTTTGCCATAGTGGGTGGTTAGACACTTCCTAGCTATATGGCTTGTTAGCACAAAACAATGCAAAAATACACTGAAAAATATTAATTTACAATATTTCAAGCTGATTGTGCTGAAAAATTGACTGGTAGGCATTTTTTTTTGTTTTGCGAGGCGCTAGTGGCCTCCGGAGCTCAGAATGACTCTCAGATTGAAAAACAACAAAAAACAGCTGAAAATGACACTTTTAGGTACCCCTCTTTACAAAAGTTGCTCAGAATGAAATTTTAAGCAATCTAGGAATTTTTTGTTTTGCCCAAAAATAGTGTTTTTGCCACTAAATTTGGTGTGGGGTTTGGTTATAGCTAACTGTTTTAGAGGAGGTTTTACTGCCGCTATATATGGCGGTTATCGCTAAAAGTTCCTCCAAAAAGTTATATATATTTTTTATATAAAAAAAGCTAGATCAAGGGGGGGTCAAACTTGGGACCGCTTATCCCCAAGACCTACCGCTTAACCAACAAAGCACCTATATTGCTTGAACCATGGATTGAAGAAGCTTATATTTGAACAAAATTTAAAGTGCTTTACCTTTTAAAAAAATGACGTGGCCACTTAGTGGGTGGACCACGTGGCGGCCGGTGGCAGGTGGGTGGTTTAGGGCATCCACTTCAAGCGGATTTGCAACTCCTTAGTTATAGTTTGCTATTTCTCTTTGCTTTTTTATTTCCTCCGCCTCATTTGTATTGGTTAATGTTTTGTTCTGCAATTGCTTCCTTCGCGTTTGTTTGTATGTGTAGGGTCAGCACTTGGTTGTGTGAAGGGCTTGGCCATAGCAAATGGTCCCAACTCAGTGGTAGGAGGCTTGCTTGTGGGTGTGTTGGATGCATGGTTTGGTTGCTTGGAGATTGATTGGCACGTCGGGCAATGTTAACTCGGCCTTGGTGTGGAGAAAGTTGTTTCCGGCTAACACGCCAGTGGCTTCGACGGACTCGGCTGTTTGCACATCATACAGGGGTTAGATCTTGACCCAAACAAATAACAACTCGCCGGAGTATGTAACAAAACTGACTTTCTCTCTTTGAAATAAGGGACAACTCGGCGTAGCCCGACTCACAACTCACCAAATGCTCGTCGCTCAAGAGCCCAACTCGCCTAAGCAGCTCGACAGTTAAACAATGCAAAGCTCAGCTCGTCCTTTTCAAATGATGCAACTCGGCCTGATAGACCCAACTCGATGTGCAGGGCTCTATAGACACTCGATGAGAGCATTATAACAACCAAAGATCAACCTGACTGCTCGGTTTTGACAGCCAAATACAACATACTGCTAGATTTAGCAACAACTAAATACACCTCTAAATTTAGAGGAAAAACCCCTAGTTGGGGAATTTTTTTTTTTTGTTTTTATGAATCTAATCTGATTTTTTTTTTGAATCGAAATTGTTCTAGCAACCAAAATTTGCCTGGTGCAGGAGGCACCAGTTCAAAAAAAATTTGCTTTTCAAACACCTGGAACTGAAAATGGTGGTTGTGGGGAAGTAGGGTGGGTCTAGGAAGCTGCTGGAGGTAGCACACGCTCTCCTGGAAGCAGTTTTCTTCTCCAAAGACGTTCTAAACTCTTCTGCAACCTCTCTACAACCTTTTGCTTGCAGAGGCTCCTCAAATCCTTGCTCCGAAACCAAATGTTGAGGACCCGAAACAGGGAGGCAGCCTGCGATTATTTGATTAATACATAAGCAAATTACAACCAGATTACAATGTAATGGAAGGGCTGCAATATTTATAGATATTGTACAACCAAGTACTGGCAAGTAGGAAGTTGCACAGGTGTAACAAAATACATATGGGATGTAAACTATTACATTAATAAAACCAAAAATAGTTATAAAACCATATGAGAGTAAAAGCAAATAATATGGTTGTAATAAACAAATCATATAACTATGCAACCAATAATTAACTAACTACAATAAATGTAAAATTACCTATAGTAAAACAAGTTTTACCTAACAAATTCCAGGTGACATTGCCATCCAAATTAAATGTAAGGACTCTACATTTATGACTTGCCACTTTTCCTTAGTGCTGGCAGAGGCAGAGGCAGAGGTATTTTTTTCTTTACCCTAGAGTAAATATGTTTAAAAAATGTTATTTCCGTAATGGTCATTTGAAGAAGTGAATTTAAGTTTGGGCACATAATTGAGTCATTATGCTGTAAAGACTCGCAATACCAAAGTAATCAGAAAAAATCCCCCGCGCTATTAAGAGCAAAAAAGTAATTAAATTAATACAATAACACTCAACCAAAGTACAAGAATTTAAAAAAAAAACTAATTTACTATTTAGCAAATACCATAGGCAATTTAAAACACTTTAATTTTTTTTTGTTAAAAGCCTTTAAAAATTATGCATTTTTTTTTGAAATATTTAAAAACCTTATCGAAAAAAGGTATATTAAAACCTTAAATTGAAAAGGCTAAAGAGTAACAAGAAATATTAGTATTAACAGAATACAAACTACCATTAAAGATATAAACTATGTTAAATTTATGGGAAGTTACTTGCCACAAAAAAGGCCTATTCTAACCCCTACGCATAAACAAAAGAATGTGTCATACAAGTGACCTTTTTTGTAAGTTTGATTTTTTGATTTATAAAGGATAGAAAAATCATCCCAAAAAGTGTTTCTATGCAAGCTATAAATGAAATGAGACAAAACAAAGAGACGTTATAAATGACTAGTGAACAATTGAAATGCCATAAACTAAAGCGAATAAAGAAGGCATTTTACAATAAAATGTTAAATAAAAGAAGTGTTGCACATAATTTTGTTTCTTTTTTTTATAGATGTGATTTTCCAAGGAAATGGTGAAGCCAATGGAAAGACATTTACAAACATAAATTTCCAAGTGAAGAGCAACAGTAATAACGATAATGATCTTTGCATGCAAGGGCGAAGAAGCAGACCACCAAGGTGCATCAATGGGGGTGTTTTTATTGAAGTACAAGTGGGAAGAATTGAAAGGAAAAAAACAGACAGAATCTAAGAAAAAGTCAACTATTGCGAAATAGAATCAATACAATAATTTTTTTTATACTAGCTTTGATTTAAATTTTGTATAATTACGTACAAATCTTACACAAGTAAAATGGGCTCCAAAGTTTTTATTTTAAAATTTATTTATTTAAATTTTCTGTATGTAGAAGAAAAACCATTTAAATACAGTTTAAAACCATACCTCAGATTGAGCCTTTGGAAAATGGTGTTAGATTGCAAGAAAAACAACAATTAGAAAACTAGCATTGGGCTAGGAAAAAAATGTTCAAAGACACAAAAAAGTTTGCAAGGGTGTTAGCCTTGCCCAAAAAAGTGTATAACTTTTAAAAATACAAGATTTCTCTTGCTTCTCCACCCAAGTATCTGCACACACATGGATTTTAATGTTAGAAATGACCTGCTCCAATACCATGAAAGAAAAAAATGCACGATGTTAACTAATAAAGATGAAGCATAAATAAATGAATGCAAATAAAGTACAATATTATGTCGAAGTAAGCCAAGCCTTGAAGATGCGAAGACACAAATTGGCAAGTGGGGAAACCGTTTCAACAGAAGAAAACCCCACGTGTATTAAATAAGGAGTGCTTACAAGCACTATTCTCCAGAGTACAAGCTTTATGAATAAAGTAGAAGAAATAAGAGAACAGAAAAAAAGATTAGACTTCAGTGTAATGGAGAGGAGAGGAGAGAGCTTTGTAAATAGAGTGAAGAAGCCAAAAAAAGATACAAACTAACTCCATCATTACCTTTGCGAGCCTTTTTAGTGGGTGCCTAGTGTCCCTAATTTCCATTGAGGGCAAGTGTGTGCCAAGTGTCATAGGAGCTACATATTACATAAAACTACAAGATTCTCTTCAAAAGGGATAAAAGAGGTGAGACACCTCTGTGACCCCCTTAAAAGATGAACTAAAAAATTCATACAAGAATAACACCTGCACACACACAGACTAACATTAGGAATATAAATTAACTCAAATAAAGGGGAATTCTAACATTTGGTTCTCTTTGGAAATGGTAGCCAACATATGATTACTTCTCTCTTGAACTCTAGTCTCCCCCTTTCGTGTCTCCAATTGGTTTTGGAAATGATTTCTATGTGTTGGTTCAATTCTCATGTTTCTTTTTACACCTTAGAGGTGGCTAGTCTTCCAACCACTTTCATGTCTGTTAAATTTTTCGAAGCAGTTAGTATTCCAACCTTTTTTATAACCGATTTGTTGATTGGGAGATCGAAACTGCATGTAGAAATTTCAGCTTTTGTGAACATCAAAAAGATTCCCTCCTAAATGGTGACATATTTGTCATATGGACCCCTGTTTTGGCCACAACCTGCTGACACTAGCTAAGCTATTGATGTTTGCTGCTGGGCAAACTTTTAAGGTCTTATTCCAGTTGCAATCTGGACTGAAAATTCTATCAATGTTTTCCAGATTCTTGGAGGATTGACTTGAACTTATTTTAATAAATTTCTCAAGATATAAAGCTCTACTGATAGTCACGAAACCCTAGACCTCTTCCTTGACCTGAAATTTGACACTTTAAGTCATATAATATACTCTATTAAGAAATCAACACTTAGTCAAATCTTTCACCATTGGGTCGATTTTTTTTGCGAATTTAATTGAGATTCCTTGTAATTATGAATATAATATGTGCACTAAATAGACAATTTTATTCACTTCTATTATTTAGCTTGAAGTAATTAACAGTCAAAACTTTCACTACTTGGTCGAAAATCTTTGTGAATATAAGCGAGATTTGCTTCAAATTATGAATATAAGAAGTGCACTAAATAGACAATTTTATTCTCCTATATTATTTACCGTGAAGTAATACTCATAATTTAAATAGTGTAAGGATATATTAATAGGCACACAACTAATAGTCTTGTGCTTATTCATTGCATATAAATTCATTCATACAATCTAACAATAACTGATCGATATACTACAAACACATCAATTTATCCCTATTAGCATATTGTATAGTTGTTTGTATTTTAAGAATATAAAAGCATTTGTATTGATATTCATTTGCTCACTTTGAAATTATGTTTAATAGTTGTCATATGTTTTATTTTATTTACTCTAACCCTGTATAATTGAATTATTGCAATATGAAGTATGCTGTTTCTTAATTTTCCATATGTAAGATTTTATCTTTATCTGTAAATTTATCCTGCATGTGGTAATTATATTATGGATATTTTTACTGGGTTTAAGTTGTCACAGTAATTGTGGATGTAAGCAAGTCAGACATTGGAAGCCCTTTATGCTTTATTTTGAAGAAGTTTTTTCTTTTTTCTTTTATCTATCATTTGATCATTATCTGCTACATGTTGCCTGAAATTTAGCATAAACATGTATCTAGTATTTTAGAAGTTTTTTTTTTCTTTTTTAATGAGTGTGTTCATCATTCTCCTTCTTCCATTAATCTTTTCTCTTTTTTGGAGAATCTAGACGTGCATTTTTTTGGAGAATTCAGACGTGCAGTTACAATTTCTCTTATCTTGGTTGTTACTCAGGTGTCTATTCTGGAGCAGGCAGCTTTTAATCATTCAGATGTAAAGCCTGGTTTGGTGGTGAAAGCCAAGGTTGTTAAAATGGAGGAATTTGGTGCAATTGTACAGCTTTCAAATGGCTTAAAAGCTCTATGCCCTGTTCAGCACATGTCAGAGTTTGATGTTGCAAAACCCCCTAAAAAGTTTAAGGTATGTGTTATCTACTTTATTCTTGTCTCTTTTACGTATAGATTATATGCTTGATTGCAGAGGTTGCATTTGGCCTCAGAGAGCAGTGATTTGTATCATATGTGAAAGCGAGTAACATTGTATCCAAGCTTTGTCAAAAAAAGGTTCTAGCTTGATTTACTTGTTTTTAGTGTCCTATATATTTGAATTCATTATGATGATTAAAACAGATTTTTATCAATAATTTTGAACTTTTAAAGCGGTATATTTTGAACATTTTAATGAAATTCACATGCAGATTACAAGTCTTGGGAGGGTGGGGGATACTTCATAATTTGTGCATGTCAAAATCGAACCATATTGATTGTTAGTAGACCCTTTCTTTTACGAGACAAGTTTGCTTATCCTCCTGGACTAAGTCACAAACTTTAAGTTCATGTTCGATGAGGATATAGTTTGGTTCGAGTTCGCCATTGGATAAAGTTCAGAAAACAAACAATCCTTAAGATTGAACAATAGCATTTTTTATAATTTTAAGCTTCAAAAAATAATAATTGCGTAAATATGTTAGAGGGAGAGTGGAGCTTTCAATTCTATGTAAATTCCCATGTAAAAACAATGGATAAAATTTGAGTTCATGTTCGATGAGGATAAGTTCGGTGAATTTCAAGTCTTTTCCCATAAAGTTTGGTGTACCTTGTGACAGCTCCTGGACACCATGTCTGCCTGCATTAAACCATAATGGGCCTTAACTAGGGTGCCGATGCAGTGTATTGCTTCAATGTAGGATACAAGTCACACGGACTTCTGAAGTAACTTTCAAGCTGTTGTGAATGTGCACATGCTTCCATTATGGATATACATAATGTTTCATCGAGCACATTGGTTAGAATCCAAACAATTTGGACGATTAGATTATTAGTACCATCTGGATGTCTGTTTCAAGAGGCAAGTTCATCTTCCTTTGCATGGCTGAGTGGTCAGGTAAACCCTGCTGTGGTTCAGAATAGATGCTATGAAGGTAGCAACTTCTGCTTCTCTCCATGCTAGTCCATAAGAACTCCCATGTTAATTTTCTGCAATGCAGATGTCAAAGTTATCAGAGCTATAGACCGGTGGCCGTTTTTATGTGACATGACAGGTTATGATGTGCATTTAGCTCCAAGTGCAGGTTAATTGGTATGTTGAGCCTAGTCATTACAAAATCCATTATGGATTGAGCTTGTATCCCCATGATGAGTGAATACTGTGGGTGGTTTCATTGCATAGTAAGAAATATATACAATCTCAGTCATCCTTGGGAGTTTGCAATATGTATGCTTTCGTTTTGGTAACAATTTGTTAAATGTTTATAATTACTTCAACCGATGATCTCAGGCTTCCCAGGAGGATGTGTTGCTTGTTTTTGTTGTTATGCCAATAGGCATTTGAAAATGGCAGCAAGTGATGGGATTTAATGGTGTTACTATGTACATTAAATTTGACATCCATTTGACTGTCACTTAAAACTTTTTTATTTTTTTAACTTTGAAAAGTCAATAAAAAAATAGTAATATCTTGGTTATATCATAGAGTTTGAGGCCCTTTTTTCGTTGAAAGTTTTTTTCATCAATCTATGGGAAACATGATCATAATGTAATGGAATTATTAATCAATGTGATTTGTGTAAAATCCAAGATAAAAGCCTTGAAATTGATATCTATTGGCATTTTTCAAATAGACGTATTTAAGATATTTGTACTGGTTTATTCTTGTGGTGGCAACATGACCTCTCCCCAAATCACTTTATTTGAAAGTTCATGCTCAATTTGCTTCGTCATTTTAGTTGTTTTGTCCAATCTCTATGCTGGAAGAAGTGAAATTTGAGATTCATGGTTGCCATTGTTAATGACAAAACAGTTTGTCCATTGAGATGAATCATTACGCCATAACTACCCCCTTTTTTGAGATTTCTGTCATCTTAAGCACTGGGATGAAAAGTGGCATGGCTCAAATATGTAGTGTAGAAACAAAATGTCAATTCTTTTTGTTGGATTCTGATACATTCTGTCCCTGGCTGCCAGTGCTTCCTGAACAGGAAGGATTGGGTTGGAGAATTTGGATGCTTCTATTTTGAGGTTAGAGTGGAAACAGTTTACATATTTTTTTGTGTCTATTAGATTTGTAGCAATAAAAAAAGGATGTTAGTTTGGTGTTTAAAATTTTGTATCTGATTATATCTATTTAGTATAATCACTGGTGTTTCAGTTGAAATTTAGTACCAGATTACATCTATTGAGTAAAATCACTGGGTTCAGTTGAAATTTTGTCTCACATACATCTGTTGAGTAAAATCACTGGATTCAGTTATGGATTCACTTGTGTCTGGGTGTACGTTACATCCATGAAAAATGAATGAGCATTTTGAAATATCTATGCATTTCTTGTTGACACACGCCAGGTTCTTGGAACATTCAGTTTTTGCTATCAATTTAATTTCAAGTGTTGGAAGTTAAATTGCAGTTCCATAATGAGGTCACCAGTTATTTCTGTCAAATTGATTGCTGGAGTATTGTATTTCATCGAAAGTTCCTCCCAAACAGATGCTTAATCTTCCAAAATCTTTAATGCAGGTACTGGTAAATCAAAGAGTCTATTGAACTTATCTATGCAACTGAGAAAGTGTTGCAATCATCCGTACCTGTTTGTTGGGGAATACAATATGTATCGAAAAGAAGAGATAGTTAGAGCATCGGGCAAATTTGAATTGCTTGATCGCTTGTTACCTAAGCTGCGAAGGGCAGGGCATAGGGTGCTACTTTTCTCTCAAATGACACGCCTTATGGATATCCTAGAAATTTACTTGTCTTTGCATGGATTCATGTTTCTGAGGCTAGATGGAACAACCAAAACAGAAGAACGAGGTTTCCTTGCTTCGAAAGTTCAATGCTCCTGATTCACCACACTTCATGTTTCTTTTAAGCACCCGAGCTGGTGGACTCGGTCTCAATCTACAAACGGCTGATACTGTGATATTATTTGATAGTGATTGGAATCCTCAAATGGATCAACAGGCAGAGGATCGAGCCCATCGAATTGGCCAAAAGAAGGAGGTTCGTGTTTTTGTTTTGGTGAGTGTTGGTTCTGTTGAGGAGGAAATTCTTGAACGCGCAAAACAAAAAAATGGGAATTGATGCCAAGGTTATCCAAGCTGGCCTTTTCAATAACACCTCCACACGTAAGTTAAAACCCTGCGATGACATTTTTACTTGATGAATTCTGTAATTCTGTGTCTTAACGAAACCTTGTCTTTTCCAATATTGCAGAAGAAGAGAGAAGAGCGATGCTGAGGGAGATCATGCGAAGGGGAACTAATTCATTGGGAGTAGATGTGCCCAGTGAAAGAGAAATAAATCGCCTTGCTGACCCGTAATGATGAGGAATTCTGGCTATTTGAGAAGATGGATGAGGAGAGACGGCAGCAGGAGGGTTACAGATCAAGGTTAATGGAAGAGCATGAAGTTCCAGAGTGGGCCTTTTGTGTGACTAACAATGACAAATGTGATCAAAACTTAGATGGTATTGACCAGATGTCAGGTAAACGGCGCAGAAAGGAGGTCGTGTACACTGATATTTTGAGTGAAACTCAGTGGATGAAGGCTGTTGAGGGTGGGGGAGATGTGACTCAAATAGCTAAATCACAGCTGGCAAAGAGAATGAAGAAACAACAGCTGCTGGATACAGATCTTCTTAATACTGGTGTTGACATAGAAAGTGAGAGAATTGATGTAGCTGACAGAGACAGATTGGAAGCTGAGCATTCCGGGAAGAGCATCAATCGTCACTCGTCACTCAAATACGAGGACAATAATATGGACTTTCTGAAAAGAGTACCAAAGAAACTGAAGTCCGTCAAATCAAAAATATCCAGTTTACACAACAAGAAATCTGCTCCTTATGGAGATAAAGAGGAAGAATATGCAGAGCGCCAAACTGAATATAGTGCCCTCATATATCAAGAAGATCCCATTACTTGGAAAACATTGAAAAGAAAAAGATCAAGCCATGTCCACCATAATACACACGGTCGCCGGCATGCATCTGTAAACAGGGAGAGTGGACAGTATTAAAAACTATTGAAGATGTATATTTTGCAGGATGCAAGCTATACCTTTATACGGAATTAGGCAACATATGAATTAAGTTGTGTACCATTTTACATGCCAATTGGAAAGCATTAAGTAGAAAGATACAATTATGTTTCACCCAAAATGGATCTGAATAGCTATCATTGTATGGTTCATTTGTTTATGTAAGATATCATCTATTACTCTAGCATTTGTTTAGAATTAGGCTCTTTTTAAAGTATTTTTGAAGCTCATTTAACGTCAAAGTTTAGTCTTGGCATTTATTAGTGCTACATTGATGGTTCATGTTCTTGGACTGTACCTTGCAGGGTATGACATTATGAATATAATGTATATTGTTACAGAATTAAACAAATTGATGAAACTCCACAAATCATTGTCATTCTACGAGCAAAAAATATTTTCAATATTTTAAACTTTAGGCAAGTTATATGGGACTTCCCTCTTCCCACATTGGAATAGTGTCTCCCCATCTTCAACCAATCAGTTAAGCGCCTAAAGGCCCTTTGTCATGAGAGTGCCTAAATGTCCTTTGTCGTGAGAGTGCTTGAAAGATATTGGTGCTGACACGAGGGCCTTTAAGTGCACATCCCTAATAAATAAGAGAATATTGCAGAGGTACTTATTTTGATTAAAACTTGTGAAATGATGAACCTCTCTTAAAATTTGGGTCAGGCACCATGTAAGGTAATGGGCGTCAAATGACAAGAAGCATGTTGAATTCATCGAGCAAAGGAACACAAGAACCGATAATTCTCGTGTGTTTACACTCAAGAACCAATAGCTTTTGTGTTTTGTAGGAACCCATTAAAAAACATGAACTTAGAAATGAGAGATCCAATTGTGAATATTGTATGTATAAACTCACTTTACATGCTGGTCATTTCCTAGTTAACATTTAATTATGGAAAGTATGACGATGATGATGTCTAATGTCCTTCCGACTAGACTAGTTTGTAAGACTTATCAAAGTGTGCAAATCTTTGTCACAAAATTTGATCTCACTGATGTTTGCATCATTTTTCACTATGTTGTTATCCTTGGCCTTATTCAATTCGAGTCATCCTAGAAAAAAATAGTGGATCATAAACAAAAGAATAAATAATTTTCTGTATAAAACCTAAACTAAGATCAAAACTATTGGAGAAAAAAAGTTCTCAATGGGAACTTGGTCAAGCAAGCCAAGGGTTGTGGTCTAATGGGTGTTTAGGTACGGAAAAATGTGTAAAGCCTAGAATAAGACCAAAAGCATTGGAGGGAAAAAAGTTCTTTATATCTCACTACACTAAATATGGGTGTGTGTGTGTTGTGGTTCAATGGTTGTTAAGGTAGGAAAAACATATAATACCCATGGGTCTTGGGTTGGAGTAACACAATGATTTACCAATAACTTTGGGATCCAAAACATGTGTAGCATATCATGGTGAGGCCCACTAACCCTTGTTTAATCAATCAGAAAGAAATGGTTAATCAAGGTCAATAGAAAAAAGTTTATAATAGATTCACTGCATTTATTTAAGTCTCATGTTTCTTATAAGTAAGATAATGCTCAAAATGAAAGTCTAAGAAAGCTTCTCATGAATTTGTTACTTTCATTCATGTTGATCTTGGTGTCTCCGCGATGTTGCATAGTATATGACCTGCCATCTCCAAGTGCCACTGAGTTTGTTTTGCTCGCGTTTTCAACAAAATTCACAAACCAATTGTGTAATTTAACCATATGACTACTTGCATCTAAATCAAAGAAGAACTAAATATCTCTTCTTGACTACATTGGGACACCTTTAAGGCACAATGTTCATCAACCAAATTAGCATGTCACACTTTTTTTGCTAAACATGCCAACCTCTTCCTACAATCTCACTCTATGAGGTTGAATCCAACTGAATGTTCCCACCATCCTAATGAAATAGTTTGTTGTACAGTTTACCAGATTCGTATCAATTTCTGTATTAGTTTGATTTAAGATTTAACAAATGTACTAAATGAAAGAGAAGGCTACTGTAACACTCACACATCTAAGACCAAAACACATGCCACAATTAACTAGGATTCCTTAGTGGAGCGATAAGTGGTAGTTGCAATGATGATCTCTCTCCCATTGCAAGCGTGGTAGATAGGCTTGATAGTTTGAGTTGTCTCTATTTATGGTGTAAATCACTTACTCATCCTATTGTATGGGTGGGTCTATGGGACGCTTGGAGGAAACACACCACATCAACTTTGACATGCCCATTATCCCTCCATTTTAACATGCGCTTATCCCTCCACTAAGATTAGCCATGAATTCCTTTTTGGAGCGATAAGTGGTAGTGACAATGATGATCTCTCCCACATAAACTTTGACAAGCCCCTTATCCCTCCATTTTAACACGCGCTTATCCCGCCACTAAAACTAGCCACGAATTCCTTTGTGGAGCGATAAATGATAGTTACAATGATGATCTCTTGCCCATTGCAAGCCGCGTAGATGGGCTTGGTGGTGCGAGTCGTCTCTATTTGTGGTGTAAATCACTTTCTCATCCTTTTGTATGCGTGGGTCCATGGTTATGCAGGTGTCTCATGTGATGCTGAGTTATTGTAAGTGAGCCCAAGTTTTGTTGTAAAACAAGAAAAAAAATCCTGGTTTATTTTGACTTGTGTTTTTCTCCTACATGTGTGGGCGTCACATTTGGTATCGGAGCAAAGGTTCATGCTCTTGAACCTCTAAGACAATTTTGTATTGATATAGCTATTCACGATGGTGGAGTTGGAAGAGTAATGTTATATTATGTTGTGATGTGATAAACATGTACTTGTAATGATATGAGTGCACTTGTGTGCTTACCACCTAGTGTGGATTGATTCTGATGTTGATGTGTTTCGTGATGAGAATACTCTCTCTCTCTCATAAAGTCAACTTGTATTACACGTGTTACCACCTTGTGTGAAAACAATGTTATTGTGAACTATGAAAGTGTTGTAGCGTTGCATTATCTTGTGATGTTGTACTTGTGAACCAATGTGTTGCGTGATAAATTGTGCTTCTTAGTGAGTTATGTCATATCGTGTTGTTGCCACCATGTTGTGTCGTATTTGTATACATGTCATAATGTTATTTAATTTGCGATATTTTTTGTTGCTTGAACGCGGCTGCTTAGCCTTTTTTTCTTGATTTATTGAGATTTCCTTGCTTTAGTTCTCAAAACTCGAAGCTTTATTGATTTTGATGCCACTTGGCTATTTGTTGTCTAGTGTGAACCTTCTTAAATGATCGAATGAGCTGGTTCTACCATGTTGTACGTGCTTATATGTTTTCCATCGACTTGATACGGTCCATGTGCGGAGTATGACATACATCCAAGGGTCGTTGGATTGTATTGCCTGGGGCTGCATGTCACTAGGCCTTTGGTTTTTCAGGTGACTGGGCTCTATGTGTTCAGGTCCATAGAGTGACCCGGCCTGGTTTTGGTACTGTGATTTTTTGCTTTGTTTGGGAGGCATATAGAGTCATTTTGAGAGGCTTATGGAGTTCTGGGAGGCATATGGAGTTTGTATTTATGATGTATCAGTTGATTCATGAGTTACTCATGTGAGTCCTTGTTATGTATTGTGATGCTTGAGGCTTGATGCTCCTCATTGATTATATGTAATATTTGATCTTATCTTGACACTGTGTGGATACAGTTGTGGTTTCGAGTTATGTAAAACCTATTGCATATGTATTTCTGTGATGTCTTATGATTATGTTTGGCACGTGTTGCGTATATTATCTATGACAGGGGCATGTGTTTTGGATATTATGTTGCGTGGATTGTTTAAAAAAAGGGGGTGTCAAAGAAATGTGATCTCATGGAATGCCATGGTTACAAGATATGCACATAATGAATTTGTTGAAAAGATCATTGTGGCATTTAATTAAATGCCATTAGCTGGTTTACAGCTGAGCTCCACAATCACTTTCTCATCCTATTGTATAAGTGGGTCCATGGTTATGTAAGTGTCCCATGTGATGCTGAGTTATTCTAAGTGAGCCCAAGCGGTGTTGTAAAACAATAAAATAAAGATTTTTTTTTATCTTGGTTTATTGTGGCTTGTAATTTTGTCCTACATGTGTGGGCACTACATTACATTATGTTGGGGTGAGACTGCATCATTGTTATTGGAAGTATAAGGTGTTGTTAGTAAAGGAATCCAATGGTAAATAAGATGTAAACTAAGAAAATGACGTGCATTGTGAAATAGGTCTATCTTTAAGTTCTCATTTGTGGTTGGTTCATTGTATTGTGTTCATTCATTTGAGCAAGTGTGACATTAGTGTACATCTTGTGTTATCATGTTGTAAAGTAAAGTGAAACATAGAACCTATTCCCTTTAAATCAATGTTAATTCTTTTATGTTACATTCTTGACGACGAGGTCAAGTGATTTGGGTAACGTAATACGTAGCTCTTGTTCTCATTAATATTTTCAAAAAAAATCTATAATTTTACTATTATACGAGTGAAGTTGAGCGTATCTTTTTGGGCACTACAGCTGCAAAGAATGATTGATACCAATTCTACATCATTTGCTTTTCGGTTGATACCTGCTTATTGATCCTTTGTGTTTTTAAACTTCAACACTTTATGCTGAAGAGATTCTTCTTCCTACATGTTGAGACATCAAATTCATCAAGTCAGAAATCTCATACTTTCCAGTTTCTTCCACATCTTTGGAACATATTAAAAATGTGATATTTCAACTAGCTTTTCATCAATAACAGATAACTTCTTCAAAGCCTCCCCTATCTCGATTTTATGCAGCCTCTTCTGCTTGATTCTTAGGAAATTACTTATTGATAATCCCATCCAACTCTCTATACACAAAGGCGCCAATCATCCTATTCTTCTAAATGGTGAAATATTTACCATTAAACATTTGGGAGCCTGACACCATAAAGTAATTCTATAGTGCCCCCCTGCTACTTCACCTGGATAGTTTTCGGTGTGGACCTGCGTTGTGATTAATTGATCCGAGTTTGCATCCCTGTTGATGACGGCATGTTGAATGCTAGCAGGTTTAGACCTCTGGTTGAGTGGGTTTTTCTGATAAATCGAAAAATTTTGTAAGTGCCCTACTGAGTACATCGATATCTCCTTGTAAACATTGGAAACAAATTTAATTATATGTGCATTACACACAATTCACAACATTGTAGTAGTAATAATAATAATAATAATAATAATAACAAACGAAATGAATAAATAATATGGGAATAGGATCATAGCTAAAATAAATAAATTTAAAAGAGAAACTTAATAATTTTTGAAAAGAGAAGAGGTGGTGGCAAAATTGCAAGCGAATGGGGCGAGAAAAGATGGTGGATAGATGGGACATGGCAGGCGGTGGATTGTGCAAGGAGATTTGCAGGGCAAGGAGCTTGGATTTGAAACCTGCTAGCATGTTTCAAAATTTTTGTCGTCTCCTCAAGCTCCTTCCTAAGTTTATACATTGTGTGGAACAAAAGATTGACATCCGACTTGGGTTTCGTTTTGAGGGTTGGGTGAGCAGCCATGAGAGGAGCTCACTTGTTTGAAATAAATGCGATTCCTGCCCTTGCAGACCTGCCTGCATTCTTTCCAGCCTTTGCCAACATGGAGGTTTTGAAATAGAGTAATGGACATTCATCAAAGCATAATGGGAAGCGGATTTTATCTAATGTAGACGCAAGTGGCCCTGTAGAAATGTATAAAAAATGTGGGTGTCATGCATAAGGCATGCAAATGGTTTGACAAACTGTCTGAAAGAAATGTGAATTTGATACTTGACACTTGTTGCTCTTTATAGGTGAGTGATACTTGGAGGGGGAGGGGTAGGGGGAGAGAGAGAGAGAGAGAGAGAGAGAGAGAGAGAGAGAGAGAGAGAGAGAGAGATCATGCATTCTTTTTGAACATATTTTTCGAATGGCACGATCAACTCAGAGAGAGAGAGCTGCTCCGGTGGACTTGATCTCAGTTCCTGACCGGTTCTACATCTCGCGTTGCTGAGAAGATCTCCATTTCTCCAAATTCCTTGCTGAAATGAATAATGCATTGCCCACTTCTTTTTGAACATATTCTTCGAATGGCACGATCAACTCATCGGCTGTTGTGTCTTCTCCCATTGTAGGCACTCCAAGTTTTTGAATTTGGTGATTAATACTATCCTGCCAACTTGTATGCTTGTTCCTCTTTATCATCCAACTTGGCAATGACTCGGTTGATTGCTTCAAACCTGATTTCTAAGGCCCTTGCCCATACGCACGACAAAGTCTTCAGAAGGGGTGCCAAAAACCTCCTTCTTGCTAATCAACTCTTGAGAGCGAGTGTTACTCATTTCGTTATCTAGTGGACAGAGGACCCCAGTGATCCCTTTCTTTCTCCAAATCTTCTTTGAGCGCCCCGCATCCTCTTTGCAGTTGCACACATGTAGGCGAAGAGTTTGACTGTCTCTTGGAGCATCGACTTTCCCTTTTCGGAAATCATGCCGATCCATTTGTTTATTAGGCCGTCCCTTTCACTGTGAGCTCTTATGCCCCTCTTGATAGATTCTGGGTTGAAGCTGCTGATAGGTGCAACTTCCTCGATATGGAATTGTTGAGGGCACTCGGATCCACCAGGTGCTAAACATAGGAGTAAAGAGTTTGCACCTTCTCTTCCAGCTCGTCGATCTTTTTTCTTGTATTCTTTGTTCCTCTCCACCAAGCGAGTGGAAGACTGTTGATACATATGCAAATCCCCTTCAGGAGTAGCCGCCCCTTGTTGGATTGTGCTCATTTCATAATCAGCTGGCGTCATTTCATCCACTGGCTTGATCACGTTAGGCCGGGGCTACCTTAATATACTGGTTAACTGTATCTCCACTGTAGAACCGTGAAGGCTGTGTGTGCGAGCTGTCTTTTCCTTCACTTGGCCAATGATGCAATTGCCAATAAATCGGGGGTACCGTCACTTGTTGAATAGTGCGAGTATCAGGTGCTATTATCTCTTGCATCCATGGGAACATTTCATCAGACTCAGGCTCCACGTAAGATATAGCAACTGTTCCCTGCTCGGGTGGAGGAGGAGGCACATCTTGCATGGGGGGAGGGGGAGGTAGTAGTATCGACAAGAGGTGAGATCTCTTGTGATGGTTCAAATATTGGGTCTTGAAACTGCGTGCTCTTCTTCTGTTTGTGTCTCTGCCCCTGGGTCTTCCTCTGTACAGGCTCTCTTTGGTGACTTTTCGTGAGAAGAAGTCTCCAATTCTACGGCCTTTTGTTTTGAACTTGCTCTAGAGTGTCTTGAACTTGAAGTAACTTCCACAACTTTCGATGATGACTGCCATGAAGCTTGTTTCTGGCTTGTGGTGGTACCTTGTGATTGAATAGCCATGGCTCTCTTTCTCTGGAACCAATCCCTCGTTCTCTTGACCACTTTCTCAGTTCGTTCCTTTATGTCTCCTGACTTGTGAACGTGCCAATTGACTTGAGGCAATGGGGACACCTTGATCGCCGCATATTTAGGATCATACATTTCTGTTCCGTCATCTTGCAAAATATCCTCATACCAAGAGAACTGGAATTTCCTCATCTCATCAATCGTCATCCTCATATGATCCTTCTCTTGTACTTCGAATTCGTCTACATAGTTGGCCCAATAGTCTTCAATTTGCAAATCATGGCGCAAGTCTGGGATATGAAAAGAATCAGGTTCATCTCGTATGTTGAAGTTGGGTTTGGCAGTGTAGGAATGCAAATTGAAATGTGCGAAGGCAACCTCCAGATGAGATGCATCATTTGCACTCTTACATGTGAACAACCCGAGAGAGATGGGAAATGAGATCAACTTCTGTTTTTTGCTTTTGAGCTTGTTAATTACCTGTATGAACTATCAGCAGAGTTCAAATAGCACAATTTGGTGTCTAAGGTACTTGGGCAACCTTAGGGGGGCTAGGTTGAAGCCAAAAACTCGCAAGTAGGAGAAAGTAGAGAATTGTATGAAATAGGAACCATATTTTTTGATTAAGGATGCCGTTTGTGGTGACATTCTTGCCTCCGAATCACCCTCCAAAGTTCACACCACGTACATCATGAATGCATCGTTCACGCGGGTGAAGTGTCTGTGACTTTCTTCCACTACCAATTGCGGGAGTTTCTTGAATGCGGGAACCTTGGCAACAATGTTTTGTGCGAGAACCAATCCCTTGAATGACCTCGAGCTGGTGAGCAAATAGACCAAGTAAGAAGTCATGTAGAACTTCTTTGTCATGGGCACTTGGAGCAACTGTAGATGCAAATTGTCATTGATTATCTGTCCCAATTCAATCTGTTGTTTTCCTTCAGTCATTGTTAGGACGAAAAGCGCCATCCAATCTTGAAAGTCCCTCCTTGTACTTGCTTCTCCCATCACCCGACTGAGGAGAGTGATTGTATCTGAATATCCTTCACGAAATTCGCATCTCAAAAGTGTCTTTGACATCCTTGAAGGCTTTCTCCTTGTCTTCAACCATGATCCCAGTGCAATCCCTTGCACATATGCATCCATTTTTTCCCACTCGTGCACGACCTTCTCCTTTGTGATGACGACCATGTTGGGTGATATGGTTTTGGGGTTAATGACCGCCATTGCCGCACCATTGTTAGCTTGAATTGTTCGTGTTTCAGGCTCATAGTGGTATGAGTTGGCCAAGACCAACTCAGTGCTTTGTACGGACACGGGGTGTCTCGTAGTTGCATACAACCCGCTTGTGAACACTTTATATTCCATCTTCCCCCTTCCCTTTGCCGTTATGTGAGCCTTTAGATCGTTGAAATCCATATAGGAGCCATCATTATCCTCTATCTCGTACTCAGAAGCGAAAGGTTGTGTTGGTTTCAGTCCTGAAAACTTGAACTTCATGAATATTCAACACTTATTGTTTCTAAGAGGGCTAACTTACTATTTCTAGTAAGTGTAAAAATTAGCGTTTTTGGACCTGGACCGACTGTGGCAGCTTGAGCTCCTTCTTTGTATTGTGCTTTTTTTGCCTTCTGAACCGGTTTGCTATTTTTAGCGGGTGCTTATGGAACCAATTACTATTTTTAGCAAGTGTTAATTGTGGGCCGAGATGGCCTTTTTGATGAATTTCATTTGCAATCCTTCCTTTTTGTAAGTTCAAGAATTGTCCAAGTGCGAGAGCTTACCTTGAGTTCAACTTGCAACGATGATATCTTGAGCTCCTGGATGAGTTTCAAGGTGAAATTTTATATGAATTTGACTGCAAATGGCCTTTTGAATCCAATGGTGGGGGTCTCAACTCTTGATTCCTCCATTTGAGCCCTGGAAAATTGGATTTTTGTTCTGGCTCCATGACTGAGCATGAGAAAAACTGGATACAAACATATTGCACCTAGGTGTTGTGAAAAATCTGATTCCACCATCTTGTAGAGCTCTGAATTACTTTTCCGACGATGTCTTGTTTAGCTCTTAACTCCTTATAGAACTCCTGGAATTGCTTCTCGAAGCTCAGGTGCTTTTTTAACACTGCGCTGCCTAGGCTTGAGAACCCGTTCTTGATGAATCTGCCCCAAAACTTCCAAATCTTCCCTGAATCTTCCAAAATCTTTTCCTTGATATTCTTAGACCTTGATTGCATCTCCATGTTGAATTCTTCTCCTCCGTTCCGCTTCAGGGGGGTGCATTAGTCTCGGGAAGGCCAGTGGTAGCCCTTCCCAAAACTGCCCAAAATTGACATTCTTCAAGAACTCCTAAAATCACCTAGGGGGACTGACTTTGCTTAACTAAATCACCTAGGGGGATTGGATGGACATCCAATCGAGGACAATTAGACGAACTGAATAAGGCTTGGTGCTGAGGACGAGTAGACCTGGGGTGTCTTGGAAAGGTAAAATTTCAAAATTTTGACATAGGGGTATCGTTGTCATGCTTGAAATTTGGGAATTTTCTTGGTGCACATTTGCGTAACAACAGACTATCAAGAGAAATTAGGAAACAACCCCCTCTATATATGGCCCTCTTCCCCCTTTGATATAGATGGAGACGGGACTGGTAGTTTCTATGAAGGCCCCCCTATCTACTCGATAGGCCTCCCGACGTCTAGCCCATGTCCTCCCCTTCTATATTGATGTTTGGGCGATAGTTATATTGAGGGCCCCCCTCTATCTATTCCAGAGTGTGCGCCTAATAGATATAGTTGTGCATACTGTTTATAACCCCCATCCCTATTACTCCACTCCATGTATGGATAGGGGATCAGATTATTCTATCCAGTCTTACCTAGATAGGGTTGTCTAAGAAGAGGGATGATATGGCCCTTCCCCCCTATATAGATGTGGGATAGGGTTCGAGGCGGTTCTAGAGAGGGAGGTTCCCTATCTGCCCCTAACTATATATGGGGTGCGACCCCTATGGAAATCCGCTCCTATCTATATATTCTATAGGACAAGGCCCCTCCATCCTTATCTATATATTCTATGGGGCAGAGCCCCTATCGTTATATATGTAGTGGCTCAGGGATAATGAGGATCTATATAGAACTAGGGCCCAATTTTCTATTTATTTCATATACGGTATCTGTTGCAACCTAGATTTTAGCATAGAATCCCCAACTTGATGTTTTCTATGAGAGTGATTAGTACGGGGAATATTCCATCCATTTGCTCCCAACTAGATGGGACGTTGAATGTAGGGGTAGGGTGAAGGAATTGATGACCATGGAGTGTCGGGTTGTGGTAGACGATAACCGTTCACAACCGAGTGCATATCTGCCTGATACAACTACCTGTTGGCCCGATAAGGCGAAGTTCGATCCATATGATTGATTTGTGATAGATTAGATCCATGACATGAGAGTGGGTTGAATGCCATACATCCATATGGAACGTGATCAACATTTCCCTTGTATATATAGATAGGGCCCACCAACCCCCATAGCTACTAGGGCCCGACCTTTGCCCATATATAAATATAGGCGACATGTTGTTTGTGTTGGTACTTACTCTATATGGGCCCGACAATCCATCCCATTCAAACCTTTATACAAGTGCGGCGAGAGTGCCCCCTTCCTCTGTAGATCGTAGATATGGTGTAAATATGGTGACTCCTATACATATATTATCGATGTGGCCCTATCTATATATGGGGTAGGTGGTCATTCACATCCACTTGACATCTTCCAGGATCTCAACATCCACACCCCCCAATCTATTTAGGCCATACTGACGAGATGCTTCCGATGAAGAAGAGAAGGGAGATGTGGCAATTTTGATCAAGTTATGATGATGAGGTAGACAACAAAGCCAAATCCGACTTCTTGTGTCTTGTTAGTATGTATGTGATGGGGCGAGAATGTGGGACATGGCTGTGGGAAGCATCTCTCTTTTTTCGGATCTCCACTGTCCATTGCAATTGCTTCGATATCAATTCATTCGTTCCTAGAAGAAATGGAGGGTTGAGTTTGCGTCTCAGATTAGAGATAAGCCCTATCTATACTTCCCTATTCCTAGATGCCCACATAGAGAGGGGACACGCCATATCTTTATTTGCCTAGGTGCGCATATCTCAGATCTCGCCCCCTGCCCCCCGCGTGCTCAATCATGCATGTCAATAATAAACCCTCTAGAATTCAAGGCCCAAGCCTTGTTCTCTATTCTCATTTGTGATGTCATCATCACGATCATATTGGCAATGGTCAGTTGGGGCATCGGTTAACACTTCAACCCTATCACTATGATATCGACTAAACAATGGGATTAAAGATTGATATGGTTTGGCATGGATCGATGGATGAACCCGAAGTCAGTCTCCGCTATCTATATGGAATAAGTCAAACTGCTAACAACTGATCCGAGCAACTGATTGTCGGCCCTTTTTATAATATACATATATAAATACATGCATGCACACACACACACACACAAACATACATTCGCATATTTTAATAATAATGATAATGAATTAAATGAAATAGCAAATGAAGTGAATAAATAATATGGGAATAAGATATCAGGAATAGTGGTTGTGTGTGGGGGTTAGAGTTATCATTTTAATTAGAGGGAAAAGGGTTGGTTACTTAATGGAGGGATATGTACTTGTATGTACTGTTTTCTTACCCAGAGGAACCAAGCGAGTGCACGATTCGTCTTCGTTGGAGAGAATAGGGGAATACTTTCTAGCTGGAGAGAAAAGCATATATTGAAGTGTTATGTGTTAATCCACTAGAAGGAACCAAGGGCCTATTGTGCCTCCTTCATTGGAGTGATAAGGAGGATTAATGATAATCTCCCCACTTTGCGAGTCTTATTGGTAGACTTGGTTGTGCGTGTTAATTATAGAGTAATGTCTTTATTCCTCACTTGTTCCAATCAAAAGTTGTTTTGTTGCATGAGTGTGTTGTGAATGCGAGATAGAGCAGTTGTTGCATACTAGGTGTCGGGGATGTATGTATTGTACCCTAGTTTTGGCTGTGATTTTTTGTTTGTAAGTGGTGGGCATAACATATTAAAATTTGCCATTGCTATAACCACAAATGACCACCAAACACTGAGACGAATCAAGACTTACTAAATCTCAAACTTATATCTTCATATTTCCGAAAATTAACAAATATATATTTTTTAATGTTTGATGAAACTCACCGTTAATGTAGAAATTTAATGCTGATTTCTAGAGACAGAACTGCTCAATAGTGTTTCAAAATGTGTGCCAAAGACCAAAAAAAATCAACACCTATAAAAGTGTAAAAAACTAAAATTTTGAAAAAATATAAAAAAATGCCATCATTATAGTCCATATGATCACATGAAAATCTGTGCTCAAGTACCATGCCAGCACTAATGCATACAATACTTGAAATTCTGCCTCCAAGATAGTTACCAAACCCTTTCGGATCTGGCTTACATCCCATAGGATCCTTCCAGATATTTTACTTTTCACAAATTTTGTTTGAATTGGATGTTCCGTTTTTCCCTTCATTTCTGGAATTTTGGTTTCCCGCCAGCTCCCTTACGAATATGGATTTGCAAACTTTGTAACTATTCACAAAACCCCATAAATTGCCTTAGAAATCATGCTGGGTTTTACTTTATCATAATTCTAGGGTTTTGATATTATTTGTTTGTTTCTTTCTACAATTCTTCTTCTATGTCTCTCTTATTGTTCTTGAAATCTGCATGGGCTTATAGCTCTGATACTATGAGAGAAATACAAACAGAGATGGGAATTTTTTTCAGAAATAGAGAGAATTTTTTGCCGTGTTGTTGTTTATTCAATTGAAACATGAATACATAAAGTGAGACATGATCAACTGAATGCAAGGTTACATGGTTAATTTATGCACCCCTCCTTATCACTAACTTGTGTAAAACACAATGTCATATTTTCTTATTGTGCATTTATTTCCTATGTCAGTGTACTTTTATAGTAATAAGTTATTAAAGTTTATTATGCCAATAGGCATTCTACAATGGCAGCAGGGGGTGTGATCTAATGGTGTGACTGTGTGATTTTTATTCTCTATATTAAATTTGATGTCCATTTTTATCCCGACAGGCATTCTAGAATGGCATCAAGGGGTGGGATCTAATGGTGTGACTAATTTTTTATGTTCTATATTAAATTTGACATCCATTTGACTATCACTTAAAAGCTTTTTTTCCCAACTTTGAGAAGTCAATCAAAAAATAGGAATATCTTGACCATATGGTAGAGTATGGGGCCCTTTTTTTCGGGAATGATATTTTTGTCCCTAACAAATAGGAATTATGAAGAGATTTTAATAAATATAATATGCTTAAAACCCAAGATAAGAGATTGATATCTATCAGCATTTTTCAAATAGATGTATTTAAGATATTTGTACTAGTAATAACTCATCGATATTTATGACTTTTATACTAAATATTCTAACTGTTTACTTTTTCATTTTTTGGGAGATCAAACTATATTGACATGATATGATATTGCATGCATATTGAGTTAGGTTGGAGCAAAATTGCAGTTTCGTGTCTTGGGATGTAAGTCAAAGAGAACTACTGTCACTCATAAGAAGACTATGGTGAGTTGTCCTTTTACCAAAGTTTGTAAACTGCATTTATTGTTTCCTATTCAGAAATAAAACAATTTACTTTGTTTAAGCATTATTCTTCAGAAATGAACATTTGAGTAAATAATGTAAAATTTTTGGCATATGAATTTTAGGTTAATCTTAACAGGTAACAATAAGCTGTTTTGTACAATTTTGTTTAAAATATGCCTGTTTATGGATGTGATCATGCTTGCATATCATCTTCGTAAGTTTCAATAAGTTTTTCTGTACAATTTAGTTTAGATTGTAGTCAACTGTTTAGTTATTTGTTGAATTTTAATAGTCATATACACATTTCTTGATAAAGGCTAGTAAAATATGACTGTTTAGGCATGCGATCATGCTTGCATATTATCGGAGCAAGTTTTAATTGCATGCTTCCATAGATTAGAAAGTAATAAACAGAAAATTAATGTCTATATCCAATGCAGCGTAACTTGCATTGTTTGACTGTTTTTGCAGCTTACCTAAATTATGTAATGACAATTTAGCTATTAGCTTCTTGACAGATACCTGATAACTGATAAGAGGAGACTGAAGATATGCCTTTTAAAAGTAGAAACTGGCTTTGATGTTTTGGATTTATTTTGCATTATTTGATACACTGTGGATGGTTTAAACTTTTCTGTGAGGACACTTAAAGTTAACTATATTCTATAGTTTATGTTTTATATATTGTTTGATCTCTGGGACTGCAGCCTATAATTTTATAGATACATGTTTTTTAATTGCTTCTTGAATTATATTGTTCAAAATAGTATTTTTGTATGGGCTCCACTTACATGTGAAGAAGCAATTATTTGTGAACTTCAGGTTACATCAAAGCTCAAGGTGATTGCTAGTTATGAAGATGCAGTTGAGGGACTTGTATCTCATGGATGGATAACTGGAATTGGACACCATGGATGCTTTGTGAAATTCTATAATGGTGTTTCAGGTCTTGCACACAGGCAAGATCTTATTTTATACATTTTAAGTTTTGTTTGTCTTAGAATGGGTTGCTTTACGGCTATGTATTGGTCTATTTTTTGCTCAAATTCTGAGATTTTCTTCTTAAGTTTGACTAATATCTTTGGAGTTGATTTCAGAATTAATTTACAACAAACATTGTTTCTTTTAAGAGTTACCAACGTGCAGAATTCTATGCTTTTTATGGATGATATGCAGCTTGGTCCATAAATTGAAATGCTCCAAAATACTAGAAACATGATAAAATCTGCAATAGTTTATGATGGTGTCAGTCGTTTTTTTCCTTTTTTGTTGTTATTTTTCTTGATTGAGCTTTGTTGAAAATCTGTTTAGGATGTTACTAGGTTATAAGGGGTTTACGTGCTTTGGCTTCAGTCAATGGGACCTCTAAATTGACTTGTGCTAGAATCCTATAGTTTAAAACATACCTACTGCTACCAGAACATATATTTTAAATCAAGCCTTTGATACTACTACCAAGGAGCAGAACTCAATTTTTTTCTAGTGTCAAAATTAATTCGTTTATTTGCTTAAAATTGAGCAACTGAGTTAGGCACTTTGTAGACGTGTTTTGATACCGTGTGTGTGTGTATATATATTATATATGAAGCCTTTGATACTACTACCAAGGAGCAGAACTCAATTTTTTCTTAATGTCAAAATTTATTCGTTTATTTGCTTAAAATTGAGCGAGTTAGGTACTTTGTAGATGTGTCTTGAAAGCTCCTTGATATTTTGACTCAAAACTGTTTGAACTTGTTGTGAACAAATGTTGAGTATTGAGTTTCATTCTAGATACAGTCCGTTTTGAATTGTAATTTGTATTTAATATGCATGGAAACTATTGGAGTATTGCATACTCTTTGAATCAGGACCACATCGACAAACCATTACCACAACAGAAACCCAGCATTGACATACCACACCAAAAATTGGATCCAAGTCTCTCTCATTGCATTTACTATCTAGAATATTATTACAAAGGGAATCTATGAAAGTTTGTTTTACAACAAATGGTAAGGGAGTCTATGAAAGTTTGTTTCACAACAAATGATTTTTTGTGAAAACAAGCTACAAACAAGCTATTAGTTAGGGATAACAAATTTTACAAATTTGCACTCTTTAAATAGTACATGCATATATTCCTCACAAAACAACCACCTAACAAATCTCCCTAATTTCAAGCTTACCTATTTCCTCATGTGAACACAAACATAACCTATTTAGATAGTTAAAAACCAAAAACTCACCTAGTGTGAACACTAACACCAAAATCCTCTCTTAAGCACAAAATTGGGGAGTAAGAAAAGAGAAAAGATAGGAGACAAATGCTTAACTATGGGTTTGGATAAGTAGGTCAAATCAAGTACCCATTTACAAATAATTGGGGAAAAGGGGGAAAAGAGTTAACCATGGATGAAATGTATCACTGTAGGGTTACCCAAAACATCATTAACAACTACTAAAGTGGAGAGAGCTATCTCATGCTGCTAGGCGTCCCAAGAAGCACGACTTGAGACTCAAACACAATGCTGAAGTAGATGTTTGGTAGACAGAAAGTCACTTAAATTCAATTCTACACTAGTGGTCTAGGTCTATTGCTTGATCACTGAAAAACAACCTAGTTATGTCGGTAGTGCAAGAGTTCACCAAACTTAATCTGATCAACTTCCTGAAGTAGATGTATCCTAAAGGTTAGCAAAGAACACAACAATTGAAGAAGCAAGATAAACACCACACTCCCCCATATTGCTGATTGGGTGGAGTGATGCTACACAATCTGTATGAGTGGACGAAGAAAAATACTCAAACACATACAAATTGATATTGTAGGCAACAAAATTGCTCCTTATGAAAAGAAGATTTTCAACTTTCAAAGATACATATACAATATCTCTCAAGAAGATAGCCCTGGTTGTGATGGAAAGTCATGCAACTGAAGTGGAGAAAAAATGCTCAAAATGGAGCACATGTGCATGAGGGTGAACTACAGTTAAATAGTGAAGCCCTTCATGGCTCTGTATAGTCGGGGTGACTGCAAAATAATCCCAACAAACAAACTCAGCAAGTGACACATAGAAACTCCATAATGCAGTCAATCTCTAGAGAACACCATGAGTAAGAAGAGAGTTGCTCCTAAAAAACAATTGCTAAAAAATGAGAGCTCAACCAACATAAGGATCTTCAAAAGGGAGGAGTAGTAAGTGGACTAAGAAATTGAATAGTGGAGGTAGCCACACCTGTAGTGCCCTTTCCAAGGACACCTACGATGCTGCCACAAGTGATCAGGAATCCATCCCATGTGAATATAGATGGTTGAAGAAGGTGCCTGCATATAATTGGGTGTGAAGTGCATGACTTGTGCATGCAAAGAAAAATTTAAATGTTTGCCAAGTTGATCAAGTCGACAACTGTGATCTCAGGGTTCTTAGCCCTCAGTGTAGGTGCAACATAGCTCATGTGGTGCTCAATATCCTCATGAAGGATGGAGCTAACAAAAAATAGATCTCTATCATCAAGTTATCTCAATGCAATACCTGGTTCAAAACCAATGCCGTGGCGAGAATTCTAGTTAACATACTAGATAGGAGAAACAATACGCTTTAGATGTACACCAACTCTGCTAAGATAACCCATGGAACGGAGCGTGCGAGAACCAAAGGCAAAGGTATGCTTCTGAAAAGAGCCAAGCAAATAAGCTGGCGAAGTTGTAGTGGGATGCGCATAATGTGCAACAATGGGAGTAGGCTCAAATACTACCAAATCAGGGTTGGTAAGTGAAGGAGCATTGATTGTATGTCGACGAGGAGTAGGGGTTTGTAGATCAACAATATTAATTTGATGCTGCATGCTAGCAAGTTTCTTTCGTAGGAAGTGAATAAGCACATATTTTCCAAAAATGAGGGAGAAGAGAAGGGAATTATGCTTTTTGATTTTCTTGTTGTCTTCTACAAATTTTGATCATATCCTCCTGAAGTGCACAAACTTCAGAAAGCATCTCATTTTCAGCCTGTAGAGCATGGAATTCAGGGCAGGAAGCCACTACAGAAGGCAAAAGAGTCAAGAATAATGTTTACCTATGAGGGGGTCTGATCGCCTATCTGTTAAAATGTAGCACATTATATAGCTTGTAATACAGTTATGTAGTTGCTCGGTTGATAACTGTATAACCACCTCTATCATCAATAAATACACTGCCTGTTCGTCATTTAGACAGTGCAGTTTTGTGCCTTCTATCTTCTTTCTTCTCTTTGCATATTCTAACATTGGTATCAGAGCGTTTGCGGTGAGAGGTGAGAGGTCGACGAGAGGAGAGGTCGACGCAGTCTGAAGGCGGCGAAGAAAACGCGGGTCGCAAACGCGGCGAAACAGCAGCGGGGCGGGGACAGAAGCGCGGAAAGAAAGGACGCGCGGGGACAGAAGCGCGGGAAGGAAAAACGTGGACGCGCGGAGGCAGACGACGCGGGAAGGACAGAACGCGGAAAAGACGCGGCGGGAAGAACAAAAAAAAAAAGAAGATTAAAAAAAAAAAAAAACAGACGCGCGGACAGGAAAACAGACGCGCGGACAGGGAACAATCAACAGCAAAATCGCGGGCAGTTCGTTGGTCGGCAGCGCGGGCAGAAGGGCAGCGCGAAAATCGTAGAATTAAAAAACGAGGGCAGAATCGTAAAAATAAAAATTGATCCTGAGAAAGAATAATATTATTTCCAGCAACAAAGGTATTTATTCTATTTGCTGGAGGAATTAAAATAAATATATCTGCTGGAAAATTGGTTATTTTATTATTTTCCATTGCTTTGGAATAATAAAATGTCAAACATTACCAATTTGATTTTGCCGGATACACAAAAATTAACGGGCACGAATTTTAATGTGTGGAGCCATAAGATCTTGACACTGGCAGAATTTCGTGGTTTTGAGAAAATAATCACGGGTGTCGAGAGTAGACCTACAGCAAATTTCGATGATTATGACAAACGTCATCGGGAGGCTCTTCTGCTATTAAAATTGTCGGTATCGGATGAATTGATACCTGAGGTCCGGAATGCCACTGAGGTGAGTAAATTGTGGGTCAGTCTGAAGGACAAATATCAGACGTCGGAGAAGAGTCGGGTTCTATACCTCAAAAATATGCTTTTTTCCGTAAAATTACAAGAAGGTGGATCGCTGTCTGAGCACCTACTTCGGATGAAAGATCTCCGAGATCAGCTTGCTTCCATCAACAAGCCGGTTGATGATGATGATATGGTGGCTCTCATTTTAAACAGTTTGCCCTTCTCGTATGACTCGTTCGTGGAGGCTCTTCATTTAATGGGCGAGAGTCAAACTCTTACGTTTGACAAGGTGTGTTCCTACCTGTTGCAGAAGGAACGGAGACAGACACAAGTTCAAGAGTCCAGTTCTGGACAATCTGAGAGTGCATTTGCTGCACAATCCAAAGGAAAGTGGAAGCGACAGGCTGATGCGTCACCTTCCTCTCCTAAATTTCCGGTACGGTGTTACTATTGTCACAAACTTGGTCATGTAAAGAAGGATTGTCAGAAGCGACTAAGTGCCCTGAAGAAGCGAAAGGGGCAAGCACATGTGGCAACAGTTGAGCAACACGAGTCAGAAGATGAGTATGCCCTCATGGCATCTTGCTCGGATGGTGGCAGCCCTACACGGTGCTGGTTTTTTGATTCCGGTGCATCACGACACTTCACGTGTCAACGAGATTGGTATGTTACTTTTCATGCTAATTCATGTTCTTCTGATTCAGTTACTTTAGGGGATGGAAGATCACATGCTGTGGAAGGGATTGGGGATGTTCGTATCATGTTAAATAATAACACTAAATTACTTGTGAAGAGTGTTAGATATGTGCCTAACATGAATAAGAACCTGTTATCCATCAGTCAATTAACTGATAATCCTCATATCTCTGTAAACTTTTCTGGTAAACAATGTATTGTGTCTGATGTCAAACATAATAAGGTGGTTGCCCTGGGAATTGGGCATGGAGGTTTGTACAGACTCGTTGATCCTGCCACGGTCAACTTGCATGCCTTAGTTGTGGTAGAAAATACCAGTGTTTTGTGGCATGAAAGATATGGGCATCTCAATCTTCCGTATTTGGCCCGTCTTCATAAAGAAAATATGGTTGTTGGTTTGCCTCCTATCCAGGAAAAGCAGGATATGTGTGTTGGATGTTTTGCAGGCAAACAAAGGCGGAAACCTTTTCCTCATGAAGGTGTTTGGCGTGCAAAGGGGCTCTTAGATCTTGTTCATGCAGATCTATGTGAGCCATCGTGGAAGACTTCCACAGTCCTTGGTGCACGATATTTTCTGTTATTGGTGGATGATCACTCTCGGCGGATGTGGATCTATCTCTTGAAAAAGAAGTCTGATTGCTTTGCTTCTTTTGTCAAGTTCAAGGCATTGGTGGAGAACCAGACCAGCCGGCGGATAAAGACTTTAAGATCCGATAATGGGGGTGAATTCACTTCTAAACAGTTCGCTGTTTTTTGTGAGAAAGAAGGGATTCAGCGTCAGTTGACAGCACCATATACTCCCCAACAGAATGGGGTGGTTGAGAGGCGGAATAGAACTATCATGGAGATGGCCCGGTGTATGATGCACAGTCGTGGAGTGCCATACATATACTGGGGAGAAGCTGTTAATACAGCGGTCTATATACTCAATCGCAGTCCTTGCAAAGCCTTGCAGGAGATCACACCAGAGGAGGCATGGTCCAAAATCAAACCAGAGGTATCAAATTTTCGTATTTTTGGTTCAGCTGCTTATACTTTGGTTCCTGGTCATAAGAGGAGTAAACTAGATTCCAAAAGTTATAGATATTTCTTTGCTGGTTATAGTGATCATTCTAAAGCATATAGATTGATTGATACTTCCACTAATAGAATCATTATTAGTCGTGATGTTGATGTAAAAGAAACAGAGTCTTTCTTTGGCTGTAATCAGCAAATAGACCAGCAACATAGCAGCGATCAGCGAGGGGTGGTCACAGAGATTGGTTCTCTTTCCTTGCCTGATGATGAGTCTGGTCATTCTCATACTCCTCCACAGACTCCAGTACAGTCTATGCTCTCTCCTACTGAGTCTTCTCCATCTCCTGGAAATCAACTTGCATTGGTTTCACCTCCGGAAGTTCCACTAGCTTCCGAATCCTCAGTTCAGCGACGGCCCAAGTGGTATTATTCCACTATTCAGGATCTGACACGAGACGATTTGTCTCCACTCTTAGATGGCCGGTCTCGCAGACCTGGCAAGAGGATTGATTACTCTGAGCAAGCTCAATTTGCTCTTGCTTCTGATCTTCTCCATATTCGCGAGCCACAAAAATACTCTGATGCACGAGGCATACCAGAATGGGAAACTGCCATGCAAATCGAGTATGATGCCTTGATTAAGAATGATACCTGGAAGTTGGTGCCATTACCTCCAGGCAAACATCCTATTGGTTGTAAATGGGTGTACAAAATCAAGTGTAAAGCAGATGGTACTTTGGATAAGTACAAAGCTCGGCTTGTTGCAAAAGGTTTTTCGCAACAGGAGGGGATAGATTATGAGGAGACTTTTGCTCCTACTGCAAAGATGGTCACTTTTCGGTTACTTCTTGCTTTTGCCGCTCAATTTGGTTGGAAAATATATCAGATGGATGTGAAAAGTGCATTCTTGAATGGCGATTTGGAGGAAGAAGTGTATATGACTCAACCTGAGGGTTTTCAGGTATGTGGTCGTGAGCATCTGGTATGCAGGTTGATTAAGTCCTTGTATGGGCTTAAGCAGGCTCCTCGAGCCTGGTATATTAAGATCGATACACATCTCAGAGATTCGGGCTTCAAACGAAGTCATTCTGATCCGAATCTCTATGTCAAAAGCACACATGATGACATTGTGATTCTTATTGTTTATGTTGATGACCTTGCCATCACAGGCAGTGGAGATGCTGCGATTCATAAGGTAAAATCAGATTTGTGCACTGCTTTTGACATGACTGATTTAGGCCTCCTTCATTATTGTCTTGGTGTAGAATTCTGGCAAGAAGATCACTTGATTTTCATTTCTCAGGTTAAATATGCCACGAATCTTTTGCAAAAATTTAAGATGTATGATTGTAATTCATCATCTACACCTATGGAGGTCGGGCTGAAACTTTCAGCTCATGATGATTCACCACCGGTCGATGAAACATTGTACAGACAGTTGGTAGGTAGTTTGATTTATCTCACCACTACACGACCGGATTTGTGTTTTGCTGTGAGTTATCTTTCTCGGTTTTTGTCTAAACCGAAACTCATTCACTGGGGAGCAGCAAAACGTGTGTTAAGGTATGTCAAAGGAACTCTTGACTTTGGCATCTTGTATCAGAGAGTTGCAGATTTCACGTTGATCGGCTACACAGACTCTGATTGGGGAGGTTCAGTGGATACTCGGAGATCTACCACTGGATATATCTTCTCTCTTGGTTCAGGAGTTATTTCTTGGCAGAGTAAGCTTCAGCCCACTGTGGCTATCTCTTCCACAGAAGCAGAATACAAGGCTGCTGTTAGTGCTGGTTGTGAAGCGGTATGGCTTCGTCAGATTTTGGTTGATTTTCAGTTTTCACAGGTCACTGCTACACCTCTTTCACTTTTTTGTGATAATCAAGGTGTGTTGAAGATGGTCAAAAATCCTATCTATCATGCCCGCACTAAACATATTGAGATTCATCATCACTATATTCGTCAATTAGTTGACTCAGGTGAAATCTCTCTTCATTTCTGTCCTTCTCAGGAGCAGTCTGCTGATGTAATGACTAAACCTCTTGGTGCTTTCTTGTTTGTCAAGTTTCGGGATAAACTTGGTATAGTTTCTAGGTTAGTCATTAAGAGGGGGTGTTAAAATATAGCACATTATATAGCATGTAATACAGTTATGTAGTTGCTCAGTTGGTAACTGTATAACCACCTCTATCATCAATAAATACACTGCCTGTTCGTCATTTAGACAGTGCAGTTTTGCCTTCTGTCTTCTTTCTTCTCTTTGCATATAATAAGCGGTGCCTTGAAGCCCCAAGTAGGGTTGAGGGGTAGTGCCCCTCCCAAGTTCTAGGGGGCAGCGCCCCTAGCGCATTACTTGTTGGTTGTGATACAAGGCGGGTTTGAGGGGCAACACCCTTGATGCCAAATGCAATGTACAACTTGTGTGGCCCTTGAAATTGAGAAAAAATGCTGTTTCATGAAAACTATTGCCCCCTTTTTTAATACATTGTTGCGTTCATTTAAAAAAAATGCCTTCTGTAAGAAAAATACCATGGCTCTCCAACAATTTGTGCCCCACTTTGAAAAATAATTGCACTCTCAAATAAGAATGTGCCCCCCCGTTTACAAATAATTGCAACAAAAAAGTAGATGCCCCCAATGAAATTTTTTTATTTTACCAAAGCTGGCATAAGACCAATAGAAGCCAAAGTAATGAAATCAGCAGTAGAGACAGTGTTGTGAGGTCTTCAATAGCTGGAAAAGATAAAAAATTTCAGAAATTTTTCACTGGGTAAAGGCTGCCAGAAGTTGGCTCTGATGCCATATTGGAGTATTGCATACTGTTCACATCTACGTTGCAAGGATATGGGTACGAGTATCGGTACGGGTACAGGTACGATACGTGGATATGCCAATTTTAAAAAACCCTTGGATACAATATGTCTTGGATACGTCCGTACATATATATTAAAAACTTTATATATATATATATATATATAGTCCATAAAAAACTGAAATAGTAACACAAAACTTGAATCAATGTTCAAAACATTCAATATACTTAAGACTTTGCATTTTTATTGATCATGTGGCTGCCATACATATGGTATACGAATATCGTGTCAACATGAATACGAACAAAACTTGAAATTTGAAAAATATACTAAGATCTATGTTCAAATTTTCTTTAACTTTTTGTGGGAGTGAGGGTGTATTATTTTATTCATTTAGTTTTTAGGGTTCGGTTTTAGGGAATAGAAAAGTCATAAAAGTAAAAAAAAAATGAATTAAAACTTTAAAAAGACGTTTTTGGTGAGGGATATGTATGGGACACGTATGGAAACCTCCCGGATACGTCACGGATATGTGCCCACGTATCCGGGAGGTTTCCGTACGTATCCCGTACGTATCCATATCTGATATGTATCAAGGGGAATTCGTTGAGGGGCTGGGCATATCCTAGCAACGTAGCTTCACATCAGGATCACATCCACAAACCATTACCACAAAAGAAACACAACATTGACACAAGCACACCAGAAATTGGATCCAAGTCCCTCTCATTGTATTTTTAATCTTTAATATTTTTCATAAAGGCAGTCGATGTATATTTGGGTTTAACAACAAATGTTTTGTTGTGAAAGCAAGCTGTTACTTAGGGATAACGAATTCACACTCTCCAAATAGTACGTGCAGATACTCTTCACAAAACAACCAATTAACAAATCGCCTTAATTTTAAGCTTACCTCTTTACTAGTGTGAACACAAAAATAACCAAGCTAGTTAGGTAAAAACCAAAAACTCCCCTAGTGTGAACACATCAGTACCAATAGAAACTATCTGTGTTTATATGGCTTCAATGCATTGTTAGTTAAATCCATGTAGTTGTACTTGTGCAGATAATCTAATATTTTGAAAATGTATGTTCAAGTATGGCTATTGGATTGTTATATGGTTCCTGCATATATCTTGTACCGGTTTTCAGTTTTTGGAAGTTTGAATCCGTGTTACTAAAATGGCTGATTAATTAGCTATTTCACTACTTATAGGAGATTATGGGATCAAATGATATTTTCTTGAAATATTGCAAAACAATAAATAAGGAAATTTTTGAAAGCCTTGAGATCCTTTTTTTTTGAAAACTACTTTTATTACCTTACCTCAGTTTCCAAGACAAACCTCACCAGTTCACAACAATTACAAAAACTTATTTTAAAGTAACTCATCAAAATGTTAAAAACTATCTTCCATGAAGTTTCCGGGCAGGGGACGGGGGTACGTGTTTCCTTGACGGATTTTTTTTAGGCCTTTTTTAGGGGACGACAGGGGACAGCTATTAAAAAATAAGGGAGAATTTAAAAAATATAGGAAATTTCAAATATTCATATGATAACATTGCTAAAACAAACCTTAATACATAAAATTAGAGTTGATTTGAGATTTCACATGAGATTTATCATTTAACCTTAAAAATATAGGAGATTTCAAATATTCATATGATAAGTATAACACATTGATAAACTTAAACTTAAAGCATTCCTCACTGTCTTCTTGCATGAAAACACCCCATTCGTGTAGGAAAAAAATGGTTTGTAACAAGAATATGATATACCAAGATCAAAGACCAAAATGTCTAGCATTTTGTGGCGTATTTCTATGGAAGGAAAAGCGCTACAATATACTTTCTTGTAGACATCCATAAAGTAAATGTTGATAGAACTGTTTGAATTGTGTGGTGGCATATAAATTTATTAAGGATGGATGATAAACAACAGGCAGGCTTCAAAATTCAAACTTGAAATCACACAATAAGAATCCTATCAATGTCATGTAATCTAAAGAGACCAAGAGTATAAGCTCCATACTTTATAATAGAACTATTTTATTCATTTCTCTCACAACTTATAGCTTATACCAATGGATGATAACTAATAACCACACATGACTTCTTAAAGGTCTGTTGTTGACCATTTGAACGAAGCCAACATGCAGCTTTGATTGAAGATATCCAAAACAAAGGGGTGCCATTTAATAGAATATAAAGTATTACTCTCAATATATACCATCCTATTTCATCTTCAATCTCCTCAATTATCTAATCAATGCAGACCATTGATTTAAATATAAACGTTGTTTTGGTAACCAACTATTTTATGTTATTGACATATTGTTAATCTCTTGTTGGCTTTTAGTAGTGTCTTATCGACTCTTTTGTTATGTTTAGTTGTAGTTGACAGTTGTGTTTTAATCGAAAATCATTGGTTCTTTGATTCTTTTGTCATATAAACAAAATAATTCATTTTATGGGAAGGGCACTGATGTGACAGTTCCTCCCTGTACCAAGTGATTGTATTGAAGTTTGAACACTACCTTATGCAATAAATTTGTTATTCAGAAATGAGCTTCTTTTTGCTTTGATGTTTGTTTTAGGTTTAGGGCACTAAGAAATGAAAGTGGGGGTCCTTGTGGGCCCCCGCATTACTTTACTTTTAATTAAAAGTGTGTTTTTTTTTTAAATGTGTTTTTTTAAGGTTGTTTGCCTAGGGCACGGCATGGGACGGCAGGGGACGGCCGGACGTCCCCTAAATGTACCGGGGACGTCCAACCGTCCCCTGTTTTTTTTCGACGTCCCTGGGACATTTCCTAAAATTTGCAGAGTTTGGGGATGGGAAGGGGATGTTTCCTACCCGTCCCCAACGTTCCGAAATGTGCCCGGTACGGGGACGAGCTAAAAAATATAGGGGACGTGTCCCCGTGGAATATAGGTTAAAAACAATCCACGACCACAAACCCAACAAACATATCAAACCAATCCAGATCCTTGACCACTATTGCCAATGTTAGTAACTTGGTAACAATCCACATCCCGCATATTATTGATTCTTATATGACACCCTTCCAAATATTTCTGCATTATTAGATGAGCAAAATGACGGTTTTGAAATTATAGATTGTTTTGGGAGAAGCCATACCCTAGTCAATATTTCAGCTCAAAACTTGTTCAGTCCCCCCTCCTTTTCTCCACCGGCAACCGGTTTATGATTTTTGTATGATTGGAGTGAGTAGCTTCATTGTTGCCACTCAGACTTCTCCCACCAACATCAGTTTCTTTAAACAATGATTGTTTTTGTCAACACGGGCAAAGTATTTTTCCAGGCTAGAGGATATAGATGTCACATAATCCTCCACATTCTTCTCAATACTAATACCGGCCTTTTTAAGTCCCCTCATCACCGACACTTTTGCTGCAGTACCTATGCCCAGGGCATTCTCCATATAATTTTACAGCCACTAGTATGTTTAGGATAAACAAATGATCTTCAAATAACATCAGACATCACAATTTCCATGGCCTTCTTTTTTCTTGCTTTAGAGCCCTACGTTTCAGTCATCCAGAAAATTTCTCTGCTGTTTGTTAAGGCCAGGAAAAGAGTTTTCAGGCCATTTGTACCATGTGACGCAACATTATGAGGGGTGTGATTATTAGGGGCTATATTAGTAGTTTCAATATCAACAGTTTGTGTGCTTGCATTGAGGGCGATTTTACCTATTAAAGATGCAATGAAAGGATCGGGGGCTTAAGACCCAGAATTCTGCCTTATACTGTTAGACCACTACCAACTAGAGGAAACAGGTTGATGTCTGCCCAAATGCTGGACAGTACTAAAGAGTAAGTTCAACACTGGTCTCTGCAAGCCCGTCACTATATTGTCTGCTGCCATTACCCTTGCTTTACTTCATAGACACAATGATACAAGAAGCTTCAAGCCTTTCCACATAACAATTACAAGAAGCATGTGGACTTGACAATTGTGAGAAGGATGTGGGCAGAATTGGCCTAATTTGGCCAGGGAGAGTTTAAATGTAGGGAACACTTGTCACTCTTGACCTCTGCGTGTACCTTTGGGTGGGTAAATGCATGACTGGTACATACAAGGATGAAAATCAGAGAATTGACTGTCTGAAACCATCTGTAAATGCATACACATTCCACAAATTCATACAATGAATGAAATCCTCAAATGCACACTCCTCCATTTTCACCACAAGGGGCCTTGTACCAGCAGCAAAATGTCATCTCTCTTCAGGTGTGTTATTTATGGAGGGAGATTCAAAAATGCGGTGAGATTAACTTTTAAGACTGATATATTAATGACGGGGAGAGGGGGGTGTGGGGGTTCCCCTATTCCTGATATGTTTGTGAAATCTATAAACCTATAGACATTACAATTAGGTACAAGGGAACAATCAGGTTATAACTTATATCAATCCCCCATTTTCCTTGGTTATGAAATCCATAAACCTATAGACTTTCCAATTATGTACATGGGAATGACTAGGTTATTTCAACCACCCAATGCCCCTTCTCATCTTATCACACCTTATCATTCACAATGTTTCCTTGGGCTGCTGACCCCATTGTCCATTATATGCTAGGAATCTTGGTCAACCATTCATACAAAGGAAGTGTCAAAGCCAACTTGGCCAAAGCACCAGATGCCTTATAATAGTTTTTTAGATTTTCACTGGAATTGAATGTTGGTAAACGTAGCCCCAAGCCTACATATACCTCCCACAATAATTTGCAGTTTTCAGGTTATCCAGTGGATTAAATATGTTCATATTGATCATGCTTGTGAAAATTACGAGTTTGTCTCTACGAGGAGGCATTCCATGATACAGTCCAGTTTTTTGATAAAAACAAATATTTTTATTGAATAGGTGGAAGGACACAAAACAGCCGGAGGTCTTATGATTGGAAAATCTGACCATTCAGGACACGACCTTTCATAATAGCAGACAAAAGGGTGGTCAACATACAAAAAGTAGCTAAAGGGGGCCGAACAACGCGAACATAACCAGAGCAACCTACTAGGAAAGAAGAATGGTAGAGTATATCAGCGAAGAGATATATCTAGTACAATGCATAAGAACAACAGAGATTGTAGTTTCCTGTTTCTGGACAAGTTCTTCATTTGAAGTGATTGTTGGAAACTCTAACATGAGAGGAGCTAGCATCCTTCACTGGGTGATCAGATCCTTGAGAGCATGATATCTTGTTTAACATATTACAGGCACCTCAAATTCAGTTGCTTCAGGTTTTGTGGAGCTAGGCGCGGTGCTGTTGTAAGGCCTGCCGCATGTGGTCCTTTTATTATGGATGTATGCCTGAGAGAAGTTGACTCTGGTGCTGCAAACAGGGACACTCGAGGCCCTTTCCTCCAAAGAATGTTGTTTGTTAGTCATTATCTCAGCATTTTTTTGAAGGATATTGATGGCTTCTTTTTTCTTTGAGCTGAAAGAGGTTAGTCTCATTATGCAATTTGTGAGTAGAGGTTAGTCTCATTATGCAATTTGTGAGTATAGGAGTGAGCTCATCTTGATCTCCAAATTTGATGCCTAGCAATTCTAACTAACTTTCTAGCCATGGACAGCATGGGCTAAGTCCTGATAGATCTTTGCAATATTGGAGAGGTTTGTTTTTACAATAGATGAACTGGGGTTTGTCGGAGTCTGCGTTTTGATGGGAGGGAAAGCAAGGTGAACAAAGTTGCCATTTGGGATTTTGAGTAGACAAGGATGGGGGCCATCATTATGGAAAAATCAAATTAGGCCCGATGGGATTTGTATCATAGATTCTGGTAGGACTAATTTGAATTAATTGCTGCTTGATTTTGTCTTTGAGCCCAAAACTTATGAGTAAGCTGAGTGTTAAGAGGAGACTGTATTCTGTTTTCATATGCAGCAAAATGAGGCTGGTCAAAAGCTGTATTACTCAACCAAGTCCTGGATCTGAGAGTTGGAGACATTGTCCTTAGCATGCATCCGCCACCATCCTCATTTACCATTGTTTCTTCATTTTCTACTATTTTCTTTGTACGTGCAATTAGGAGGGCTTTTCAGAAGTTGTGCGCCAAAAAAGCCGTAAATTGCGAGGGCTTCCATTTGAGTTCCTCAAGTATGGTGTGGATTCCCTTGCCTCAACATTGGGAAATCTCTTTAACGAGGCTGTTTGTTCGGGGTTTTCTTGTTCTTGGTCCCAACACATAATCCATTCCATTTTCAAGTCTAGGGATAGCTCTAACCTTGACAACTGTAGGACCATTATGATTGGGCATACATTTGCCAAAATTTATTCCATAGAGCACTTGGAGAGAGGCCATCTTAGAGCATGTGGGAAGGCTGGCTTCAAGAGAGATACCAAACTATTGACCACACTTTTACCCTCTGGGCTGTTACTGAGAAGGCTTGTCATTGGTTTATCAAAGTCTTTTGTTGTTTTGTATACTTTCGGAAGGCCTTTGACTCATTTTTGAGACATCTGCATTTCGGAAAGCTTTATGAGACAGTTGTTGTGTAGTTTCGTACTTATTGTCTTTCTAGCTTTGTGAAGAGTACCATTGGGTACAAGCAGGGATGCCCTCTCTCCCAACTCTCGTTAACATCTACATTGATGAGCTACAAGATTTTTTTCAACAACATAACCATGCTGATGATGGTTGCATTTTACTTGATGTGGTGATAGCCATACTCAAGGTTGGATTAAGCCCTAGACAAGATAGGCAGTTGTCTAGGGTGCCGATAGTCAGTGGGTGCCCAAATCTAAAGATTTCCCTTGTTGTTGATTATACTTAGAGGTTAGCATTAAAACAAGTTACTTGGGGATTATAATTAGAGGTTAGCATTAAAACAAATTACTTGGGGATTCAATATTAATTGACCTCTTTATTAGTATTATTTTAGAGTAACATAATTGCACTCATACAAATGAAAAGGTATTATTATATTTTTGCAAGTGAAAACAAATATGGCAGTTTTTTGAGCTCGTATGATTTTGTTGGCATTGTTACCCATTTTCTGGTGTAGCTTCACATTATGTAGTTAAGTAATATGTCCTAAAAAAATGTTAAAGTATTTCTCATAATGTATTTATTTATCTATTCCTAATTTTTTTTTTTTGGGAATTGTCTATTATTTAAATGGAGGAATTGATAGCCCTGCTCTAAATACCACAATTCACAAAACCATTTAACCATCTCTAACTCTCACATTAATGAGATGTCATGCATCAAAGGATCAATCAAGTACTCCATGGACAGGCTATCCAACCAAAAACTGTTTCTATGAGAAGGATGTGTATTGTTAGTGTTTGTATAGATGGCTTTCTTAGATTTTTTTAAATGATAGCATAAATCTCAAGTGTTCTAATTTCTCCTAGAAACAAAATACTGTCATACTTTCTTAGTTGTCCCCATTTCTTCTTAACAAATAACCCAGTTTCATCAGCATAATGATCAATAATTCCCTTCAAAATTGTTCCCTAGAAAAATGTTCTTTCACCAATAATTAAGGTTTTGCATATAAAGATCATTTGTTGGTAGTCCAGAGCTGCCTTGACAAAACAGCCCGGTGTTCTAATATTACTTCTTACACTTTTTGAAAAACATTTTTTGTAATCAAAATTCAAATATTAATTTTTCAACTTTTTTTGTTCAGTTCATAATATAGCTGACTGTCAACCCATGCCCAATCCCTGGTTGGGCTAAATGTAATAAAATGTTGGTGTGATCTACTTGGAAAGAAAAGCTCAACATCAACCCTTAATAAAGAGGTATAAGGAGTGGCCTTGTTAAACCTAATAAAAAATTCACTAGAAACTGTTATTAAATTGAGAAGAGGAGCATTTACTCAGATTACTGCCCTGGGTGCTCAATACCCTCGGCCATACTCCTTTTTGTTGATGATAGTGTTCTCCTTTCTCACTTTGCAGACAGTTTGTTCCTCAGAGCATCGTCCAAGCTATAAGTTTTTCCATCCATACCCCGCATCTTGAGACTATCTTTAGGCTTACTTTCTACATTCACACAATTAGAACATGGGAAATTCAACTTCAGGTTGTGAGTGGTATCCTTACTTAGCCCTATGTTCTTCAAATATGATAACATCATTGGGCCCCAATAGACATGGGCATTGTTGGTATTCTGAGACTAGTTTGGTCCTTCAGTCTATCAACATCTCTATTAATAGGTTACCTCATTGGCTTCTTCTTGTGAAGGAGGTGATCATTAGAGTTGTTAGACGGGATATCTATGGGAAGTACATCCAACTCATTTGGAGCTCTCCACCTCAGTCGCTCAGCCCCAAGCTTGCCTTCTACATTGAGTATTTATTGCTGGTGGTGGATAGTGTCATTAGTTGTCCTAACTGTCTCCAGTGTCATTGCTCTCATGGCTTGGGCCGAAAATGTTAAATTGTTGATCCTAGATGACAAATCATAGGCTCATGTGAATTATTTGCTTAGTTTTTGATGCAGGAGTAAAGCAATCTTGCATCACCCAAAAACAAACAGGTTTGTGTTTGTATAGATTAAGCAGTGTGTTAGCTGTTTCGACATGGTTTTGGGGAGGAGGAGAGAACATCATTGGGCAAACATCAAAAAATATAAGATTACTGCATATTTGGATTCCTCTTGAAAAAATGAAAACATAAAAAAAAGCACTCGATTTTGAGTTTGTATGCAAAAGTTATGGCTTTTAGAAGATACTAGTTTTGCAAGTTTATGCTTCGATTCTTGGATGAGTCATTTAATTCTTGGGCGAGTCATTTAATTCTTGCGTGAGTCCATCTATTCTTGCACGGGTTCTATTCTTACACGAGTTCAACTATTGTGTGAGTCTATCTTTTCTTGCATGAGTTCAATTCTTGCACGAGTTCTATTCTTACATGACTTTAAATTGTGTTAATCTATTTATTGTTTCATGAGTTCTATTCTTATATGACTTCAAATTTTGCGTGAGTTCAACTTTTGCATGAATAATTGTAGTCTTGCATGGGTTCAATTTTTGCCTGGGTAATTCTAGTCTTGCGTGGGTTCAACTTTTGCCTGAGTAATTCTATTCTTGCGTGGGTTCAACTTTTATGAGAGCTTTCACTTCTGCCCAAGTCTTCAACTTTTGCGTGAACTTTTACATCTTCACGAATCTTTCAGTTTGTACATGAGCTTTCACTTCTGCACAAGTCTTAAAATTTTGTGTGACCTTCCACTTCTGTGTGAGTGTTCAAATTTTGCGTGTCCTTTTGACTTCTATGCAACCCTTCAACTTTTGTGTGAGGGTTTACTTCTGTGCAACTCTTCGACTTCCACACAACTCTTTGAATAAAACAATTTTTTATAAGAAAATTGATTTTTTCCTGGAAAGGCGGTTTGATCCAGAGGGGGATGTTGGATCAAGGAGTGCAACCATTAGAGTGTTTTCGGTAGAGACTTGTTATAGAATGCAAATTTAAGGTGTGAACTGTAGGATTGAAGCATGTCCATAAATGGACTACTATTGTAACTCTCCATGTGGTGGAATCTGAGATAAAGTTGAAAAGCATTTTGTTGGTGTGTGTTTTGAAATTTCTCATTGAAAACAATAAAGATGGTTGTATTTGCTTCCCATTTTGTGCATGGGCTGTGGGCGTGCGCCCGCGTGGGTGTGTCATTTATAAGTGTTAAGTTCCCAGGCTACATGGTCTACAGTTGTCTTTTATCGGACCCCCAACCATAACTGCATCATTTTTACTGATTCCAGCATTAGTATGATCAAAGTTTTTGGTATGTATGAGCCATATGATGGCATCTATCTGATCAGCCATGTTTTGGTGAGATCCATCATGGCATCTACTCAAAGATTGAAAAAATGAGGAGCATTGTAGCAATAAAAAAACTAATATCCTTTTTCAAGCAAGTTGAAATTTTTTCTATTGAACGTTGGAATAAAATGACCACACCTCGCTCTATCTCCTTGTCTTTGCATTGTCCCCAAAATGCTACAGCAGTAAGCTCTTTGTTTTGTCCAGGAAGGTGCCACTTTACATGGATGTTGAAGTTGGTGATTGGTATAAGGCGACATTCACTAGAATCTTCCTGATCTTGATATAGAAGACACAGTTGTGGGAAAGTTTGGTAATTTAATAGCCTCCACATGTCAATCTTAGTGGTCTTTGGGACTAGTATAATAAGGGAAGCTCTTACCATCAAAATTTTATCATAGGTATGATGCATTTTTTTTGTTGCTTAAGAAAACTAGGGAAAGGGACCTAGACCTGCAAAAAAGAGTTAAAATTCTAAACCTAGAAAGCCAGTGGCACATCAACTCCTCAAATTAGATGTGCATATCAACATGCACATACCATATGGAATAATGCCACACCAAGTCCTCAAATTGGATATGCATATGGACATGCACATACCATATGAAATACCAATAATCAATATTAGCTGCCACTCATCTCACAATGGGAAATAATAAGGTATTTTCCTCCTCTGGCAATGAGAGTGCCGCCTAGCACGACTCCCTAGTCCTTGCAGTGACAGACTCCCTTGATTGAGGAACCAAAGACTGTTATGTCCCTGCCTCTACTATCTCAACAATTTAGTATTTTCTGTTTTAATTCTTCATTTTTTAAGCATGTTATCTTTTCTGATTATACCACTAATCTCTCACAACAACTGCATTACGATAAGTGTGATTCCAGAATAATGGCCTTGTTTCAAGATCCAAAAAAGAAAGGTAGAGCAATATGCCAATATTCCTTTTCTATTTCACATCACATTTGCATATCTGGAAAGATCACGAGTGAATACACGAACCTTCCATAGAATGTTCAGACCTTTTGCAAGCATGAGAAATTTGGCTAAAACTGCCCCTTTTCCACAAAAAGTGTATAGAGTATATTCACAAGAAAAATACATTGGGTGCATATGACACCAATTTGATAACAATCAAACAATTTAGCTGCTAGATCATAGGACACTTCATTAACTTGATTCTTCCGTGGTATCCACATATCTGTCACAATATATATATATATATATATATATATATATAATATTATATATATATAATATATATTACAATACTGCAGTCAACTTTTACTCTTATTGCATGAGGATCAAACAGAAGTCAGTCAAAGAGTTCTAAAAATGAACCCCTGTCATTGGCTGGGGGAACATTACACAGGTGATCCAATAATGTCCAAAAAGCTATCATACACGTAGTATAGTCATATTGCCTTATTCAGTCTACCATCACTATATCTTCGTCAATGTTATCCATGGCACTTCATCATCTACCTCAGGAGGGACAAAAACTAGGAATAAAGAAGGATGCCTGAAGAGGAAGCTCCACCTTCATCCTTTGTGCTAACACAGCCTTGCTCAATGCTAAGGGCCTTTATACCATTTAATACAGGTGTTGATGATGTATTATCTCCTCTCTCATACCTTGGACAGAGCACTCAATATCCTTGCGATCTTCATGAAAAGAAAATGTGTGTGAACAACATATTACATCATGTTTGCACAAATGAGGAGCTGGGTGACATCAAACACATCCTTTATTGTTAAATATAGGAACATTATATAGAATGTAATATGGTTATGTATTTGTTATTCGGTTGGTAACTGTTCAACCGAACTGTAACCACCTCCTATAGTAAATTGGATCTGCCTTGTGTCATTTGAGCAGTGTAGTTTTGTGCAACTCTGCCTTCTCTGATTTTTTTCTTCTCTTTGCATATGCTAACATTGCTATCAGAGCGATTTGCCCAAGGAAGCACTTGGAGGGTACTAGAGATTGACACAGAATTCGAGGAAGCCCTAACATGGCACAAATTGGAGGGAGGTTAGGATATTTGAGGGCAGAGAAGGAAGGCAGTCCTCCATTCACGGCAGGACAAAAGCAATCGTTTGAAGGAGAAACGAATAACCATTTGTGAGGCCCAAATAGAAGTGGTATCGTGGGCTATCGAACCGATCTTGGCTGTGGGCAGATAAATTGTGCGAGTCTTTTAACAGTCCGCAAGGGGCAGAACAAAGGAAAAAACATGAGGGCAAATACGATGGACAAAGTCGTGGTTGCTCAGAAAAATGTGACGCAGAAATGAAGAAATAAACGGTGGCACTAGACGGCACAACAAATCCACCGTTCGACGAGGGAAATCACAATCACCATTTAAGGGCCAGTGAAAAGCTCCATTTCGAGAAATCGTAGAAAGCCCAAGGCATGACAAAGGCAAAGTCGTGAAGGGTGAACAAAGGAGTTGAATATTCTCGAAGGGTTCAAGGGCATTATTTGTTTTCTTTCATCAACAAAGGTATTCACATTGCTTTTGAATAATTAAATTAAGAGGAAATAAGTAATAATATTTTTAATATAAGCAAATATAGTTGGAGGGGTGATTTGCATAATAAAATAATATTTGTTGGAAAAAATAATATTGTTTATATTAAGTGTGGGCAAAACTATTATTTTATTATTTCTGTTACTTTGGAATAATAAAATGGCAAATAGTTCACACTTGACTTTTGTCAGAGACACAAAAATTAACATGCACTAATTTTAATGTTTGGAGTCATAAGATTTTAACATTTGGGGGTTTCGTGTGATTGTGATAAAATAATCACGAGTAGTGAAAGTCGATCAACGACGAACTTAGCGGATTATGACAAATGTCATAAGGAAGAGTTATTGCTTCTCAAGTTGTCAGTGTTAGATGATATGATACCAGTAAGTGCGGAATGCTATTGAAGCAAGCACGTTGTAGGCTAATCTGAGGGATAAATATCAGAAGTTAGAAAAGAGCCAGGTGTTATACCTGAAGAATATGCTCTTTTCCGTAAAGTTACAAGAAGGTGGATCGCTGTCTGAGCACCTACTTCGGATGAAAGACCTCCCAGACCAGTTATCTTCCATCAACAAAAAGGTGGACGATGGATGATATGGTGGCTCTGGTTCTAAACAACTTACCTTCTTCGTATGAGTCATTTGTGGAGGAACTCCATTTAATGGTTGAAAGTCAAACACTCACGTTTGACATGGTGAGTTCCTACCTATTGCAAAAGGAGTGGAGACAAATTCAAGCACAATCTAATTCTGGACAATCATGAGAGTGCTCTTGTCACTCAGTCAAGGGGAAAGTGGGAAACGTCATTTTGGTGAATCATCCACTTGGTATCAAGTCACATGCTATTATTGTCACAAGGTTGGGCACCTTAAGAAGGATTGCCGGGAAGCGGGAAGTATGATCTTTCACAACAAAACAAGAAGCCATGCAATGAGGAACATGTGGCAACAATTGCAGAAGAACGGGATTCGGATGATCGGCATGCTCTTTATTGTCTTACGACATCATGCTCGCATGACAGTGGCACCAGTTGCTGGATCATTGACTCTGGTGCGTTCGCACACTTTTCATGTCGTAGGGACTGGTGTGTTTCATTTACTGCAAATATCTATTTTGAATTAGTAGTACTAGCTGACGGAGAATCACTTGCAGTAGAAGGGATAAGAGATATATGCATTGTATTGAATAATGCTCATAAAATGTTGGTACGGAATGTTAGATATGTAGCTTCTTTACAAAAGAATCTTCTATCTATTCGTCAATTAACTGAAAATCTCAATATTTTTGTGGATTTATGTGAGAAGAAGTGCATTGTTTCTGATTTGAAATAGAGACGAATAATTGCCCTTGGTCTTGGGGAAGGTGGTCAATATCGGCTTGTTGATCCGGCTATGATCAACATGAATGCATGTGTGGAGGACATCTCCACCATACATGATGTGCAGGAGGCTGCAATGACTTGGGGAGGAAGCCATTCCTCACAGATCTGTTGACTTGAATATAGTCAACCTACATGCACCTATTGTGGAGGGAGTATCCACTATATCAGATGTACGGGATTATCATTGAATTTGGTTGACTTACTATTTGGGTGCTTTGCCTTGTTGCTCCTCATGGGTCCTTTATTCTTCAGTCAATTTGGAAGGCATGGGAACAAGTGAAGCATTTGGTGGTTGGGCAGCCTATCTTCTCTTCCTTTGACACTAGGTAGCCAAGCCTACAAATCGATTTTGTTGAATCTGAAATATAATGACAAGATCCATGCCTTGACAAGAGGCTGCTCTGCCCTCCTTTGGTTTGAAGAAAGGAATTAAAATATTTCATGACTTGTACAGATTTGGGAATTGGATGGAATGGACAGACCTTACAGCTTTCTATGAGCTTCCTCAATCTCAGTTCAGAATGTGTACAATGCTCAGAAATGCTTTCACAGCTCCCTCTACTGGACTAATTATGGAGGATGAGATTGGCTTTTGGGATACTATGAGGAGACTCAAAGGAACCCTTCTCTAAGAGGCTACCTCCAAACAACTCTACGAATAGATTTCCTTCTCCCCAAACCTTTTCCCTGGGCCTTAACAATAAGTGGAATGTTTGTGAGCCCATTAGTAGTTGGACTCATAGATTTAATGTTTTGTGGTTTTCCTTGTATTCAGTCAAAGAAATCTTGCTTTAGGTTGCTGAGGACTATAAAGCTTGTTGCTTGCTTTAAATTTTTATATATATTTAATTTTTTTACTTTTTAAAAATATAGTGTTCGAACGTACCCCACAGCGTTCTGTACCCGAGTTTTTTTTAAATTTTGCCGTTTCAGCGTAGCGTAACCCGTTCCCGTACCCGTACCGAAACAGTCTAGATGAGCAATATGATGATTTATTTTGAATTTGCATGTGCACTATGTAGTTGGACCATTGACTATTAGTGTATTTTGAATAGATATTACAAATCATTTTGATTTATCACATCTTTTGGCATTGAATTATCAATTATTAGTAGTGTTTTGTGGATATTTTTGTTTATTCTATCATGCAAATAATGTTTTTTATATATTTAATATATAATATTTTTTTTGTGACTTTTCCCAAGCTTTTACTGAAACCATACCAGAACTGACAGTTTTACATTATATGCATGCATGTCTCCTAAATGAAACGGGACTCTAGATTGTTGAACATAAATGCATATCTTTAAATGTTACATTATGCACCACAGGCATGCATGCTACTAGCCATTAAACTCTTCAACAAATTTTTTTAAACTAAACAAATTTCTTATTTGAAATGCAATCTAAGCCATGTATCAATTTGACCTTGAACACAAATTACACTTACCAAGCAATACAGGCTTTCTTTTCTTCCTGGTTGCAGGAGTGCTTGTTGGCAAAAGTGCTATTTCTGTGATTTTTTTTTGTGTTTCACAACCATATTATGGCATTTCATTTCTTGAAACATTTAGTTTTAAAATAATTAGTGATTCGAACTGTAGGAAATGTTAATTCTGTTTTATTTCTTATGGGATTCCCATTTATTTAAACAGGGAATGGAACATTTAAAAATAGGTCTTATGCTTATTTTCTGGGGTTAAACCATAATACTTTGGGATAGTGTGCTTGCTTCATCTTCATTTTTTGTAGATATCTAATTTGCAATTTGAATTTATTCTATATACAAATATTATTGATATTGCATTCTGAGAGTCTGAACAGAATTAGTTGCGCTGTTTTGAATTTTAATTTAATCCCTTGATTTAGTTTTCGAAATTCTCTGACATGTCATCATGAGGCTCTATCATTTTTTTAATGTGCAGAATATTTCTTAATTTCATTTGCTAGATTTTTAGTGATTTTTTTCCAATTATAGATGACGCACAAATCAGTGCTTGTACAGATATCCTATACTTCGGGCCATAGTCAGACATAGATGGATGTGCTCTGTAGATGAAACCATGTTGAGCTCTAGGTCTCCTGTAGCTAAATTTGTGTAGTACACCTTAGAAGCATGTGTTCTTTGTGAAATGGACATACTATGTGTTATTGTTATACCATTCTCTGAATGTGCAGAATATTTTTTAATTTCATCTATTAGATTTTATAGATGACATGTATAATTCATTGTTTCTTTCATGAGCATTATGTTCTTACACAGATACCTTATACTTGGGCCTATAGTTAGACCTAGTTGGATCTGCCCTGTATATAAAATTGTGTTAGCTTTAGGTATCCTGTAGCTAATTTTGTGGAGTACATCTTAGAAGCATGAGATCTTTGTGAAAAGGACATGCTATGTGTTATATTAATTTGTCTTATAATAATAGTGATATGATGGGGCCATTGCAGGACTGAGCTTGGCTTAGATTCAGGCACAGAAGCAGAATCCGCTTTTCATGTTGGACAGGTTGTCAGGTGTAGAATTATAAGGGCAGTTCCTAAATTGCAGCGTCTGGAGCTTAGTTTCATCATCTCATCTGACAGGTTCTTTTAGATTTGAAGCTATAAATTTTGTTTCACAAATTTCATTGTTTATGCTTACGAATTTTCTTTTCCTCCTTTCATGAAGTGTTCTTCAGACAACTTAGATATTGGCTTTCCATCCATGAAGAATGATTGATGGGCCATCCATGAAGATTGATTGTAATCTTGTCAAAGGTCTATGACATATATAAAATGCAATTCAATGGTAGTTCTGAGTTGGGCCTTTTAAGTTCACATATATTTTTTGTCAAAGAGTATTGCTTATTGGAACTAATCACTTTTTCTTTCAGTCTTCCTTCTATAATATATATGATGAAAAGTGCCCATCCTATCACATCCATTTATGAGAGAGGAAGAAAATCTGTTAAGAAGTCAGTATTTTAAAATAAAAGGATATGGCACACATTAGATCTTCAAAGATATTTTAGTTTATACTAAAATTAAATATGCTCCTAAACGTCGTGGCACTTTTGCTTTGAAGTTTTTATGAGTCATGACATTCTATATTGCAAGCATCCTTGAAATGACATTCCCTTCCTCTAGAAAGTAAGAAAGAATGAAAGAAATTATTATATATATGTTCACAAATGACCAAGGTCAGTAAATGGACTCAAAGACACATTCAGTTTAAATAGAAAAGTACTCGGGAAAAAAGAACCCCATGTTTTCCCAATTGACTAATTGCTGAATCGGTGTAAACATAACTACGTTGGGTAAACCTACAGTGGTAAAACCTCTAACCATATGATCCAAAGGCAAGTAGCCATGCAAGTGAAAGGCCCTTAGTGAAAGAAGGAGCTGAAAAAGGTCAAATTTAGAGACCAAATTTGGAAACCAGCACTGCCACACATTTTGTTGCAAATATAAGGTAGAAGAATTAGCAACATCATCGTCCATGACTGCAAGAGGGCCTATGTAGGATCAATAATGCACATTGGGTACACACTGGGCAATGCTTGAAGGAAACATGGTAATCTCTGTTGAACCTCTTCTTATATATCTAAGGTCAATGAACATGCAAAGGTAGAGAAAGAAGAAAAAAATTATATAAATGTCCATAAGTTTTGAATGTAGTTCATTGGGACTCCAAAGTACTTCCAATTGCAATAGAAATGTACGAGGGAAAAAACCGTTGGAGCTAAAAAGTTAAATTAAAATTTAAGCATGTAAGGAAATCTAAAGATAAGTAGAGCAGGTAAACCCCAATCATATTTGATCTGTAAACTTCAAGATTCCCTACTTTAATATGTACAAAATCACAAACTGCTGTTCTAATTCAAATCCTTTGCTTGAATTGACCGAATGTTGTCTTAGTGAGCTAGAATTAATGTATTTTGGTGGTTGGAAGTAAATGCAATATTGCAACATGAATGGAAATGACAGCACATCAATAATGTAGTGTTGCACGACGACTCTTCTCCTACCAAAAAAACCTGTCCTGGCTGGTACTCGTCTTAGAGACTGGTACTTGTTGGTCCTCGTCTTAGAGACTTGCATTTTTGTTTTTTTTTTTTTAAATTGTACTTTAGATATGATGAGATATCAAAAGTATCAACATAATTACTTTTATCCTTTGTCAACATCTAGTATTTCAATTTTGAAAAGCCAGTATTGTTTTTCTTAGGTTGTATATTATCGTTTCCTCTAAAATTTACACACACACATATTTGTCTCCGAGTACCTATCTCCTGGTACTGTGCAATAATGCAAAGAAAAGACAATTGAACACAATATTTGATCCCTGGAAAACCCCAAGGCGAGGAAGAACCATTGGGGAATGGCAATTGCTTTATTCCCAATTTCCTTATGGCAAAGCACAAAGTTATAAAGAAGTTTGGAACATGTACAAATGTAGTTGTCCAGCTGCTAAGCTCTTCCTCGTTGTGCTTGACTGTTCTTTAATGTTCTCTAGATCACCAATGCCTTATCTTGAACCCAACCTCTTATTTATAATGTTTGGACATGCTTCTGTGTACTGGAGAATTCCAACATTCAAGTGGTATTCCAACCTTGACAAAGATCTTACTAGGTCACATGTGGTGGAGCTCAAACGCTCTAGATAGTTGGTTTTGGCAGCTCGTCAGGCAGGGAAATGGGCAATTATTAGAAATCTTAGAGTTGTCATCAGAGATACTTTCCCTACCGGATGGAAGGCCCCACCTGGGTCTTCTAGATGACGGGTTTGCAGGGAGAGGAGACGAGGTACATGTATCTCCATTAGCTACGGGAACAATAATGGTTCTTTCTAGTCATCACTTAGTCTTATGTATGATGCTCTAGGATCATCTGATATCCTTTTCGTCATGGAGACACACAAGGGCCCTGTATGACCTCTCTCAGGAATCATGACATACCATTGATATTCTGCTTACAGACAAGAGACATGGTCTTCGTGTGGTGTCAGGGGTTCATGAGGCGTGGTTTGTTTGTATAGAGACTCCCTCAGGAGTAGATGTTTCGTTGGTGACCACAAATGAGTTCGCCAGGTTTATGTGGATCTGTTTCAGAGGGGGAGATCTTCATTATAGGGATATTTATATTGCAGTTTGCGACTTTCCTCCGGCTTCCTCCCCGTATGCCATTCACAATGGCCATGAGGGTGATCCTTTTGGTGACCTGTATGCCAATATCACTTAGTACCAGATCCCTCCAAACTCCTCTCCATGACCGGTCAAAGGACTTGTTCTGTGCCCAGACAATTGATCCAGAGGCAGTGGGACTTCACAAGATATCATAGGATGATTCAGGGCCCTTCACTGCATATGGCCTACAACTTCTTTAGTTAGGGGAATCCCATGAGTTGTTGATACTGAATGGGCTCACCTGCTTACTTGATTCTCACTTCTTCACTTGTTGGCCTCACGGTGAGGGTGCAAGTGTTGTGGTTTATGGCCTTTCTAGTCAGTATCTCTTATCACTTGTTTGTCATCTTCTTGTTTCCCCCACCCCCCTTGCCGATCATGCCCTCCTTTTTTTCTCTCTCCAAGTTGATACCCCCTGCGCCACTGTTCCCATTTATAGTCTCCCTCGTGTTACGTTCCAGTTTGGTGAAGAAGACACCAATACCTTCTCTTCCCACATCCGTCAGTTACTCCCTTCAGAGACCCATTTCTTCGCATTGGATTCTGTTACCAAATACACCCGCCTCTCCTCCATTCTTTGGGAGGCAGCCCTCAAATATTTCCCCAGTTGCACCAACTCTTCATTGGCTTACCATCAACCCAATAACTCTAGATCTTGCCCTATAAACAAGTGGTACGATGATGAGTGCAAATTCCTTCACCGCCAGCTTCATCACGCCTTCAACCACTCCCTTCCCTCCTATGCCTCCCTCAAAGCCTCTTACCGTTGTCTTCTTCAGCGTCTTTAATTCCCTAAGAAGACAGATCTTGTTTTCTTCTCTCTGGTAGCCTGCCAGACATTTTTGGCGCACCATCCTCCCATGCCGTTCTCCCCTTCCTCTCGATCTTAACCCCGAGTCCATGTTCTCTCACATCTCAACTCTATATGATATCCCTGGGCAACCTTATATCCAAGTTGATGCTCCTCCCTCCTCATGTTACTTATTCACTTACTGGAATATCAAAGAGGCGGTTGGGGTGATGAACAATAGCAGAACCACTGATGAGGAGGGCTTCGAAGCTGAATTTGGCTTTAGAGAGCTGGGTAGTTTCTTAGTTGATCTTTCAAACCATGTGGTAAGTTCTGGTTTTCCGCTGACTTGGTCCCACCACTCCATTCACCTGATACACAAATTGGGCCTCATTTTTGAACCCAATAATTACAAGACTATCATGGGTAGCCATACATTCTCTAAGCTTTATGCTACTATTCTCTGCTTTCTAGAGAGTTGGAGCAGAGACATCTTAGAGCTAGGGGGAGGCGGGGTTCCGACCCGCTTACCAAACCATTGACCATATCTTCACTCTTCAGGTCATCATTGAGGAGGCACGTCATCGTTCATCGAAAGTTTACTGTTGCTTTGTAAATTTTCGGAAAGCTTTTGATTTAGACCCTCGTGAGGCTCTTTTCCAAAGGCTCAGAGATATTAGCATTTCCGAGATCGTTTTGACTGCCATCATGTGTTTATACGAGACTGTTCTTGGTCGTCTCTGTACTGTTCATGGGATATCAAATTTCATCGGGAGTAACGTTGGGGTTAAATAGGGTTGCCTCCTTGTCCCCCACTTTGTTTGGGATCTACATTGATGAGCTTGAGGCCTTTCTTCGTGAGCATATCCAAGACGGTGATGGGTGCCTTCTCCACCAGGTTCTGATATCTATCCTTTTGTTTGCTGATGACATGGTCCTAGCCTCATCTCCTGCGGAACTATAGAGACAACTGGATGCCTTAGAGTTGTTTTGTGATCTCCAACAGTTGAAAGTCAACCTGGGTAAAACCAAAGTTATGGTCTTGAATGGGTTGAAGAACTCAAACCTCCATTTCTTCTTCAGGGGGGAGGAGATTGAGATTACACTCACTTGGGTGTGCAGTTCTTTGGTCGGCATTTCAGTCTGAAACAAGCCGTCCAACCACGTGTCAACAAGGGTTACAGTTCCTAAGCTCGCTTTGAGCGACAATGCTTCCAACACTATTTTTAGGACATCTCCTCGAAGATGTTACTCATGAATTCTCTTATCAAACCCATTGTTCTTTATGGCTTTGTGGTGTGCGGACCCTCTTTGCTCGATTCGGATTGTGCTTAAGCTGAGAGGGTCTAGACACTTCTCCTTCGTCGCTTCATCAAATGCAAGCAGTTCATTCCTCATGTCATCATTCTTGTGGAGTTGAGGGCCTGTCCTTTTAGACTAGAGACCATTTTTGACTTGGTTTCCTTTTTGCACCTTGTTCAGAGTTTTATTGACTCGATAGAGGGGAGAGACAGGTACCCGTATTTAGCATATTGTTCCTCAGAGAGCATTGCCATTTCTGATTCTCTGGGTCACACTCGTTGGTATGCTGGGGCCTCTGCTCTCTTAAGATCAATGAGTATTGGGATGGATCGTCTTCCTCATTTTTGATACTTCGTGGATGCACCGATTCACTTCACACCTTCCAGATAAGAGTTGAACATGATCATCAGAGAGGATATTTACAAATAGTTCATCAACAGTGCTTGGGTGAACCCTCATGGTGGGTTATGCCCAAAGATGGCTTTCTATGCGGAGCACTTCTTGGAGTTAAGGGATAAGCTTATTATCCGTCCTTAGTATACCCTTCGCCATTGGATGCACACTCCTCGCGCTCGCTTGGGTCAGTTTAGAGTGGGTTCTCATAGGCCTTGGATTGAGACAAACCATGAGATGGATCGGTCAGACAGGACTTGCTAGCTATGTAATCTTCAGGAGGTCGAGACGGAAGCCCAATTCATCTTTCGTTGTCCCATCAACTACTAGATAAGGGGGAGGTTCCATTGTCTTTTTAGAGGGACCCATGCACTTACTGGCTTTTTCATATATGTTGATAAAAAATGCTTGGATTTATACATGCAGAAGGCTCTTAGGCTTCAGGATCACATGATTCTGCCGCCTAATATAGAAGACTCTCCCCGGAGGATCACTTCCTTCTTTCTGGCTTTACCCTCAGAGAGAGGCACTAAGCGCTATTCGTTACTAGTCCAACATCATAGTCCAGATCAGTTCGATTCAGGGGGTCCATGTTTAACCCCCCAATATCTCACAAGCACTATTATACCAATCCTAGTACTAGGGTGCAAATTAGATCCACCAGGCCCTTGAGGCATACTAGTTTCTCAAGACATCAACACAAGGGGAGATCTCGTCATCTCACTTCCTCTTCCTCGTCTTTAGATCATCACACTATTATGAGTTTCTTCCAGTCAACCTCAGATGTTAGGAGAGTTGCGTCCATCGTTCCCGGATTGGCATTCCATTGCTTCTTGTGGGTCTTCTTCCTTTTCTTCTTCTTCCCTTCTCATGTTTTGTACTTCTTTGGAAACCGTAGGGTTTTTTTCGCTTCACTTCGTTTTGCTCTCTGGCCTCTTCTCTTGCTTTATCCTTATTTCAGAAACCTTTTAGTTTCCCTCTTTGTATGGACACATTTGTACTATGCAGTCCCTTTGACCTACTTTTGTGGTCATTCATTAGACATTAATATAATTATCTTATAGGAAGAGACATCGTTTTTGGGTTGTGACGGTCTTTCCTGTTTTGCTTGGGCAAAACTATGGGTATCAGTAGACCAATGGTTACGCAAATGCCACTTTGTAGACATTGGCGGTTATGGAATTGTCGTGGCGTTTATGCAACCATGCTCTGTTATAGATTGGGCTATTTGTATTGTTACCCTTACCACATAGGTTGGGATGCTTTCTGCATTGGGTTTAAACCATGATTACTTTCAACGCTTTTAGTTTACTTTTATTTTGTTGGTCATTGTGCCTAGGGTCCTTTTACCCTAGCTTTTTCTATTGTAATTTGATGCATTCGAATCCCATTGACCACCTTTTGGTCATTCATGGACATTATTATAATTTCCCTCTTTTTCTTTTCTTTCTTTCTGTTGGATCTTGTGGTTATGCAACCAACCTTTGTTTTCTCTTTGGGGTGTTGTTGACTTTTGAAACTTGTTTCTGTGATGTTTGGTTGATAAAGATGACGATTTTTTGGATCTCTATGTATCATACCTCCCATTCTGAGAGGTTTTTGGTCCCACAAAAGTTTAATGTGGGAGCTGTGGGAATAGTTCTCCCACCTCATCCTTGAGGTACCACTTCGCTTGCCTTGGTGTTTTCCCCGTCTTTGCAACTTGCCAATGCCCCTGTGGTCCTTCGCGTCTCTCTGACTTTCTGCTATAGCACTATATTCTCCTCCAACCCCTTGAGATTCCAAGACGGAGTCTTCTATGGAAGGTAACAGCTACTATTTTTCCTCTTCATCTAGTATGGATGGCTCATATGGGTGCAAGTTTTCACAATTTACTAGTGAGTACATCCTCATAGAGTGTGGGAGGTCAAGCTTAAAAGTGTTCTTTCCAATCTGCTCTAGGATGGTGAATGGCCCATACCTTAGAAGTTTGAGCTTTCTTGCTTTTTCTTGAAGCCTTTTCTTGCTCAAGTACAACCATACCTTGTCTTCCACTTTGAGTTTGTTCTCTCCGCAATATTGGTCATGCCTAGCATTGTGCTTGGCTTGATGCTTCTCAAGTTGTTGTTTTACCTTGAGAAGGATTTTCCTAATCTTTTCAATGAATCTTGCTGCTTGTCACTTCTAAATCTTGTTATACTTTTCCTTGTTGACCTGCTGCAACGTCATGAGGATTAGTGTGTAGATAACCCAAACATGCTTCAAATGGTGACTAGCTGGTGGACGTGTGTACCACCCTGCTGTATGAGTACTCAATATATGCCAAGGACTAATCCCAAGTCCTGAGATATGTGTTGTTGTAATCTCTTATTAGTTGTACCAAAGTTTTGTTCCCAAGCTGAGTTTGCCCATCGGTTTGTGGATGGGAAGTTGTACTTTGTTGAATATTTGTGTCCATCTTGTACCACAACATAGGTCAAAACTTTCACATTTTTTTTGAATTTCTATCTAAAACAACAAACTTAGGTAATCCAAAAGTGCTCCAAGACTCTAGCAAAGAAACGTTCAGCTGCCTCATGCCCTTTTATTGTCTTTTTATGTGCAATGAGAATACACATTTTACTGAATCTATCGACAACAACATATAGATTGTCATGGCCATGTTTAGACACAGGCAGTCCTATGAAATCCATAAAGATGTGTTTCCTTGGTATAGTAGGTACCGGTAGAGGTATGCACGATCCTTCCTCATCTTAGGCTTGCTTGTGTAACATAGTTTACATCCTCTTATAAATCTTGACACTTCATCTTGCATATTGGGCCAATACACATACGTTTTCCAGTGCCCCATGGTATTACAAATGCTAAAATGACCGGATACTTTGGAAGTATGCACTTTCCTCGTTAATAGAAGTATTTATCCCTTTGGCACAATAATGCTTGTTCCACTAGCAGAGTAGTCCATTTAGATAACACCTATTTTTGTCTTTATTTTCAGTCATCTTGCGCTGCAACTACTGGAATGTTTTCCCAAAGATTACACCTTGTGTGAAGCTTCTCCATAAGCTTCCTTTGTGAAAGGCTCAAGTTGTGAGATTGTAGCCAAAGTTGAGATTTGCTTTGTTATTGATGGCATGGATAGCATATCTGCCACAACATTTGTGCTTCCTTTCTTGTACTTGATCACCAAATGGAACTGCAAAAGGATTCTCATCCATTATTTGTGCTTTTCCTGTTCTAACTTACATTGTGCTTGCAAATATTTAAGAGGTTTATGGTCAATATGCACAATAGTTTCTTTACCCAATAAAAAATGCTTCCATTTCTTTATTGCGTGAACTAGTGTATACATTTCTCTATCATAATCAAGACATCCTCCTAATACCGAAGTAAATACCTCTAAATGGTAACTAACTGGCTTACCTCCTTGCAACAAAATTGCACCCATACATATTTGCTAGCATCTGTATCTTTGAATGGATGTTGTCGGTTAGGAAGAGCAAGCACCAAAGCATAATTGGTCTTATATTTCAACAACTGAAAAGACTTATCATGTTCCTCACCCCAAATGAAACTCTTACCCATAGTCGCAACTGTATGTAGAGGTGTTAAAATATTGGAGAAATATGGAACGGACTTCCTCATAAATTGCACTGCTCCAACAAAACTCCCAATCTCTGTGGCACTCCTTGGTTTGGGCCAATTTGTGATGGCCTCCAATTTTGTGGGGTCCACTTATAGTCTCCTCCTCCAACCACATGCACAAGATAGACTAGTGATTGCTTTGCAAACTTGAATTTCTTCATACTGCACAACGATCGTTTTTCTCTTAACACTTCTAAGACTTATCACAAATGTGCTAGATGTTCTTCCCATGTAGCACTAAATATTAAAATATCATCTAAATACACTATTATACACGTAACGATGAATGGCTACAATACATCATTCATGAATCTCATAAATGTAGTGGGTGTTTTACATAATCCAAATGGAAGTACCAACCATTCATATAAACCCTGTTTAGTCTTGAAGGGTGTCTTCCATACATCCTTATCATTACATAGTTCTGTTTGGTTCTAGTTTTGTTACAATGTTCGTTTTTGCTTTCTGTAGGGTAAAGCTTTAAGAGGGGGTGTTAAAATATAAGGCTTTTTGTTAGTAATCACTAGTTACTAGTTAACTGATGATCAGTTGTAACTGTAAACCGTTTTGTAACTATATTTTGCATAATAAAATGACGGACACACAATCTCCAAATTGTGAAATCTACCTTCTTTATTCTTCCTTGTTCACATATTCCAACATAGGTATCAAAGCAGGGCAAGCAAGGAGAAAGAGAAGGGAAGAAGTTCAAGCCAATCACACAGTTTGGATAAAATACATACATGTTTGATAAAATACAGTTGTGGTTGTGTTAAAAAAAAGTGAATAAATCAGGATAAACCCCTGATTGTAAGGGCATGCAAGGGGCCGCGAGGGAAGGAACCTGATTAGTGAATTCAAAGACTCCAATTCTGCCGCGAATCTCAGAAATTACCAGTTGTAGGGCACACAATTGTATTATAGTTTGCAAGACTCTATTCATGCCATCCGCCATTAATATTCCAGTTGTGAATCAAGAAAATATACAGTCGCGAGGATAAAACAAGGATGTTACAATCGCGAAGGGTTTTTTGACAGTTTTTTTACATTTTTTGAAGGGTTTCAAAGGGCACAAAAATCTTGTCTATTGTTGACAAACTAGGGCAAACGTTTTTCAGTTTTATTCTTCCAATATCTAGGGCACGAAACAATGCACTTCAAAGTTGCAGCAAAGGGCACACTTGGAATTTGTATTTTATTCCCTGTTTACTCACTTCGATAAATACTCAATCGTATTTATTTTATTTTATTGAATGGAAATTCTAGTAGAAAAATATTCTAGTCTAAATTTTCATACATGGATACTGGAAATACAAATGCAACTTATGAATAAAAATTTGTGGGGTATAGTAAATGGGACAGAGAGAGCACCCACCGATCCATCTAAATTGTTAGATTGGCATAACAAAGATGATTGAGCGAAAGCTATTATTGGCTTTGCTCTCTTCGATTCTGAGCTCCATCATGTAGACCTAGAAAAATCATCCAAGGAAATTTGGGATGCCTTAAATAAATTATTTGGAGCGAAAGCAATTGATGCCAAAATTTCCCTAAAACTGCATTTATAAAGGCTCAAAATGGATGGAGTCCCTATGTCGAGCCACATCAACAATCTGAGGTCCTTGATCAGACCCACAAGTAGAAGTCAAAGCTGTCATAGAGGATGAGGATGCCAAACCTATCCTATTAAACATTTTGTCTTCAAAATACAACAATGTAATTTTACCCTCAATCAAATTCAATCTCAATTTCTAGATGATATGATTGCAACTCTTTTAGCTGAAGAAAAGTGAACTACAAAAGATGCAGAATGTGATCCTCAACAAGAAAGTCATTTAATTTGAGGACTATAAATTTTCATAGGCTAGATAAAGATAAACGGGAGATTGAATGTCATTATTGCAAGAAAAGTGGTCACACACTGTGGGATTGTGGTGTTCGTGCCAATGATGTGCTCAAGGGTAAAGGCATATCAAATGTAACCAATATAGCCATGGTTGAAGACTCACCAGATGCTGAAGGGAGTGAGGACAATGACGAATATGTAATATAAAGATGCTCCAAACTTTGAAGACAGGAAACGATATAGGTTAGATGAAGCTCATTATGGATGGTTGCTCAAATAGTTTGGGAGATTGTGGATCTTTGGAATTATACGCTCACGATGGTCATGAGACAACTTTATGGAGCTTGTGGATGGCTCAACATGGATGGTTGTCCAATAATTTGGGAGATTTGTGATTTGAGAGTTAAGGGAGGTGGAATCTGGGAACTTGGGAATTTAGCCCAGGAGCTACACTTTTACGAAGGTCATAAAGCAACTTGATTGAGCCCTACCTAGTCAAAGCAGCGCTTTCAAAGTGAAAGCCTCTGAAGATTATGTAGTTCTGTTTGGTTCCAGGTTTATTAGAATGTTTGTTTTTGCTTTTTGTAGGGTAAGCCTTAAGAGGGGGTGTTAAAATATAAGGCTTTTTGTTAGTCATCATTAGTTACTAGTTAACTAATGGTCGGTTGTAATTGTCAACCATTTTGTAACTATCTTTTGCATGATAAAATGATGGGAACACAATCTCCAAAGTGTGCAATTCACCTTCTTCTTTATTCTTCCTTGTTCACATATTCTAACACATCAGTCATACAGACTTGGTGATGCCCGAATTTGAGGTTGAACTTAGTGAAATACTTGGCATGCTGAAGTTGGCCCAATAGGTCGTCAATCCGTGAAAGTGGATGGCGATTCTTAATGGTGATATTGCCCAAGGCTTTGTAGTCTATACACATTCTCCGAGAGTTGTCTTTCATTTGTACCATCAAAATGGGTGGCTCACATGGTGAGGTATGTGGGCATATTATCCCTCATTTTTACAACTTTCTAAGCTGTTTCTTAACCTCATTGCTCTCCAAGGGTGAATCTTTGAATCTGGTTAAAGAGATTTTGGTAGCAATAGAATCCCATGCTCTACTTCTCATTTTGGAGGCAAATTTTTAGGAGTTTGTAACACTTTTTGAAAAGATTGCAGCTTATCATCCATATCTTTTGATCCTTGTTTAAAAATCTTGGAAAATTATTAACTCATCTTCTTGTTTATCTTTCAAGTGAAGTAAATAGAAGTGATCTTTAGCCCAAATTAGTCTCTTTGCTTGGTCGGCCCTTATTAGGGCAAGCTTAGGCTTGCTTTGATATGCCTTGATGCTGTAGATCACTCCTCCTTGATCCATCTGTATTTGCTAACCCTCCTCATGCATATTGCATCGCTGAGATACAAGGACTACCAAACACCACATAAAATCCATCAAGAGGAATTACATCTGCTTATACATTGTCAATATAATGTGGGTTAATCCCAAAATTTAAATTTACATTTTTTTTGTTACTTGAATTACAACACCCTTCTTCACCCAACCCAATATATATGGATGTGGGTGATCATGTTTGTAAACCAAGCTTTGTAACAACTTCATTAGAAATCAAATTGGATTGAGACCTAGTAACAACTAGTGCATTTATCTTTGTTTCCTTGATCTGAATCTTGATTTGAAACAAATCAATCATCTGCTCTTTCTTGTTGGTTGTTGTTTGTGTAAGTAGCCGTGCAATCCAACTTTGCACCTACATTAGAGTTGTCTTCAATCCGTACCTTTGTTTTCAAAGATACCATAGACTTTGTGGATTCCTCCTTGGAATGATTCTTTGGTAACAATCTCGGATATAGCTTCCAACATGTAGCACTAATATATCAATTGATAGCTTAATGAGTACAATGTTTCTTTGGATCCTTACAAGCATTCAAAGCAATAGAATTTCTGTTACCTTTCCACTTAAGCTTGTAAGGTTTTTTTGGCTTTTGTTAGGCTGATATGTGGGCTAATTCTTCCTTGAGGTATCCCCTTCTCCTTGCTTCTTTTTTTCCTTAATGTAAAATGCTAGCACATAAGTCTTGTCGAGGTCCTTTGGCTTACTTGAGATGACATGTCTCTGTAGACATGTATAATCTTGTACATTTTGACCACTCACTTGCCTGTAATATTGCGACGTAATCTTTGTTCAATTTTATGCCCAATTAAATAAAAATTATTACAAAGCAATTCTTTGGATTCACATCATCTAGCTACAACATGCTGCTTCTTCTCAGAGGATACTAGATAAGTTTCCCACTAAATTTGAACATGACCTTCCATGATGAGACGCGCAAAAGTAATCATTTGTGACTCAATTACTTTATGTACAATGAAATATACCTCCAATTGTTATAACTTGTTATCTAATTTCCCAACATCTACTTGTCCTTCAAAGTTCTTTATTTTGAACCTTAGTCTTATCTTTGAAAGGAGCTTGTTTAGATTTTACCTTAGCTTCTTCGTTGTCGTGGGGAGGCTGCTCATCATCATGGTCATCCATGGGTTATTCTTCTTTACGAAGCTCCTCTTCTGCTCCAATACCGAGGTTCTTGGGTAGGGTGTGGATTATCCCATCCATGGATTCTTGGTTACTAGTTGTGAGCTTCTATTGTTTGGACAGGGCGTATTGGGACTTCAACGACTTCAACACATGGTTCATGCTTATCTCCAATATTGCAACTCTTTGGGAAAGCTTTTACTGTCCTTCTTTAGCCATCTTTGTTGCCCTTTGATTTCACACTCATGTAGATATCTCCAGATTGCAATGTAGCAAATCTTTACCATGTGTTGTTGTTACTGTCATACAAAGCAACAAGAAACTTTCCTCAATTCCTAAAGATTTGATTCAGCTCCCACACCAAGATGATCTATTAATGCCAAGATTCCCTACTTTAATATCTACGAAATGACAAACTATTGTTCTACTTCAAATCCTTTACTTGAAATGACAAAATGTTATCTTATTGAGCTAGAACTAATGTATTTTAGTCAACGAAGTAAATACAATACTGCAACATGAATTGAAATGACAACATACAATAATGAAAACAATAGACCATTGAACACATGATATAATTCTTGGAAAACCCCAGTTTGGGAAAAACCAGTGAGCAATGAAAACAGTTCAATTCCCAATTTCCTTATGTCCAAATTATGAAGTTATAGAGAATTTTGGAGCAAGTACACACTTAGCTATCCTATCCCTTGTGCTTTTCCTTATACAACCAAATACACACTTGGTTGTTCTTTGCTTACCGATGCCTTCTTGAATGCAACCTCCTATTTATAATGTTTGGACATGCTCCCTTGCATTGGAGAATCCTTATAGTCGACCAGTATGGGAAGAGACATTGTTTTGGTCCTTTACTTGACTTTTCTGTTTCACTCGTGAGAAACCGCTGGTATCAGCAGACCAGAAGTTATGCAACTGTTCCAGCGGTTTTACATCTACCTCTCTGCAAACACTGGTGGTTATGTAACTGCTTTGGCAGTCATGCAACGGGGTGGCAATTATGCAACCAGCCTTGTTTTTCTCTCTTTGGAGCCCTGCTGACTTCTGAAACCCGTTTCTTATGTGTTTGGCTGATCAAGATGACGTTTTTTAATACCTATATAGTATAGATAAAAATTATTCATGTGCAAGCAGCCATCTGAGGAAAGGACCCTCAAGGGAAACGAGTAGCTAATGAAGACCAAAGATGAATGCTTTTGGGAACTCTTCTCAAGTTTAAAAATAACTAATGAGCTAGCAGTGCAAATGGTATTTTTATATCACAAGGGCAATTCTATTTTCATTGTAATTAAACACCTATTTGATGATAAATCATCACTATAGCGGAGGATAATTATTATCTATTGCTAGTTTGTAGATAAGCTGGATAAGCACAACCCACATAAGCTGGGATGGACTGTTAAAATAAATAGAGAAAGACCTTAGCTGAAAGAATATCTCTTGGAGAACATTTTCTAAGGAGTGATGAGACCCTCTTGTACTTTTTTTATTCATAATCACTTGAAGAAAATTATAATAATACAACTCACAATGGGTTCATTTTTGGTACTCATTAAAAATAAAGGGACAAACAAAGTATTAGCTGCCATGCTAAGGTATGTCAGATTCCCTTCCTTGTAGTGTTCAATCCCCATTTGTATTTTTTTTTAGCAAAATGAATAAATCAAATAAAATTTGAAAGCGATTATTAATGTGGATCGAAACCCCATCATAGGGATATGTTTCGGGTACAATTACATTGACAAGAAATGCCACTTTTTATAGGACCACGAGTACAGTTCGTCTTCTAAACTTCCATACATAATATATAAAGAAAAATAACCACCATATTAATGTTATGTGCACAATCAACATTAAAATAAACAAAAACTAACAATATACTGTGTAATTCAAAATATCATAGGTTTATAAATTAGGATCTATGATTTGATATAAGTTAGCTTTGTTTTTTTTTGGTTTCTGTTCTTTGTTATGTAGGCTATCAAACAACACTACGTCCCAAAGGTGTGGTTTACCTAATCATCACCACATCAATAGTGTCGTGTAACTGCCACCATTGCTTGTGAGTCCCACCACACCTACCATGTCACAACAGCTAAACTTTGAAGACCTTTTTGTCCTATGCCATTGGTCATGTTGGTGCCCTGGAGCTGAGATGGCGCCGCCACAACTTGCAGTCAAGGTTTTAGCCCCTGAACTTCAACATGCATTTTCTTTGTCATAGGAAGGCCTTTGTTGGCACATTGGTATTGACCCCGTCTATAGTTTTCGGACTCTTCACAAGCACACAAGAAGTTTCAACTTTCGGTGTCTTTGTAAGAATGTCCATGCAGCTCAGATTCTTACTGTGGTTCCTTCAGCAAACAAGCAGCAGTTGAAAAACTTTCTGGAAGAATACAAGGATACATTATAGTCACCTAAAGAAGCTCATATGCATTGTGCGGAAAAACACGCTATTGATTTGATTCTAGCCTCTAGGACTACCTCTCCCTAATGCATCTTTATACCGCAGATCATTTCTCGAGAATGAAGAGATCAAGCAGCAAATCCATGGACATGTGGATAAATGACACATTAGGAGAAGCTCATCGCCTTATGGAATACCAATTGTGTTGGCACCAAAGAAGGATCACATATGGTTGCACACTGATTACAAAGCTCTCAACAAGATCAACAAGATCACTATAATTAACTGCTACCCTCTGCCCAAGATAAAGGACCTTTTTCACCAGCTCAATGGTGCAAGTTCTTCACCAAAGTCAATCTTAGGTTTGAGTACTATCAAATTCTTGTTAAACCCTCAAACTTTTGAAAATAACCTTCAAAACCAAGGAAAGTGTATTTGAGTGGTTGGTTATGCCCTTTGGCCTAACTAATGCACCTACTACATTCTTGTGGATGATGAATGGCATCCTATGGCCATTCACGTCTTTCTTTGTTGTGTTCTACCTTGTTGACATCCTTCTCTTCAGCAAAACATGGGATAAACGTTTGCGCTATATTCAACAAGTGTTTCACACTCGGTGGCAACATAAGCTATATGTGAAAGCGGAGAAGTGTTCATTTACCATGCGGGAAATACATTATCTAGGATACATTGTGGATGCAAATGGAGATCATGTGGATCTTGCTAAGATCTATGCCATCCTTAAAATCTCACTGAGCTTTTGCAGCTTATTTTGATTAGAAAATATCTACAGGATATTTGTACTTGATTTCTCTCACATGACATGGCCTTTGAGTCATGTTGCTAAAGGCGGCACCAAAGCAACTTTTACCTAGATAGCTGTAAAATAGAAATCATATGAAGAATTGAAATGTGGACTCTGTTCTGCTCTAGTGCAGGGATTACCTTATCTTCAACAACCATTTGAGATAGATACTGATGCATCTGACCATGCACTTGGAGCAGTCCGTACTTAACATGGTCATCGAGTTGCTTATCACATGGAAACATTCATTGCTACAGTAAGGAAATATCCCACATATGATCAAGAGATTTATGTCATTGGCCAGCTATGCAAGCATTGGAAAAACTACATACTGGGATAGGAGACCGTGATCCACGCAGACCACAAATCACTATTGTTCCCAAAAACACACAACAAATTGCAGCAAGAACAAAATAAAAAAAGTTCTTCATATCTTCAACAGTTCCATTTGAACATCAAGCGTAAGAAGGGAAATGCCATTCCAGTGACTGATTGTTTGAGTTGACCTCCGGTTCAAGCTACCCTCACTATGCTTAACTCTTGGTAAGGATTGTATACAACTGATTCTGAGTTTGAAGAAATCTGACTTTGCATAGCAGTAAGTTAATTCAAGATTTCTACTTCAAAGACAGATTTGTATATCACCTTAGACACTTGTGTGTACTTCACAAGGTGGAGCGGAATAAACTAATATGAGATGCTTATTTGATCGATGCCGAGGACTCTTTGGAGTTGAAAAGACCCTCATGGTATTGCAGAAGCACTACTTTTGGCCGCACCTCAAATCAGACGTTGCCAAATACATCAAATGCTGTGCTACATGTGCGGTAGCCAACCCAGTCAATGAAAAGCAAGGCATTTACACATACCTTTGTTGGTTCTAATGAGTCTGGGAATCAGTTTCCATGGATTTCTTCTCAGGCTACCTTACAACCAAGCATGGTAATGAATGATGATTGTGTTTATGTAGTAGTTGATAGGTTCTCAAAGATGACAGTTTTCACATCTTGTAAGAAATTAATCTCAGCTCTAGAAGCAACTCAACTGTATTTTCAACTGTGTTTACATCCATTTTGGATTACCAGCTGGCAGCTATTATAATTTATCATCTCTGACAGGGACATCGGATTCTTGTGCAATTTCTGGAAAGCAATTTGGTCTATGATGGATACAAAGTTGAACAAGTCTACCGCGTTCCATTCTCAGATTGATGGACAGATAAAAATGGTGAATAGGATGATCGCGAATCTTCTTAGAATGTACGATTCCAGGAAGCTACACACATGGGATGGAAGTCCTTTCATTCATCATAGCTACAAAAGTGTTTTGCATAACTCTATTGTGCACAACCCTTGTCAAGTTTGCTTCGGTTTCCAACCTTAGCTTTCCATTGATGTAGCTTTTCCCATGCTGCCATCAACAGCAACAACTCCAACAAGTGCAGACCATTCTGCAGAAAGCTAATGCTAAGTACAAGCAACGCCATGATCAACAAGTCCTGCATATATTTCATGTTAGTGATCGAGTATGGTTTATTTGCAGAAGCAAATACCTGCAGGACCTTAATGTAGGCTTCATCCACTTTGGTATGGACCCTGCATTTGCCAAAAAATAGGAGATAAACACTTTCAAGCTCAATTTACCTTATCTTGGTTTACATCCAGTCGTCAATGCAGAACACTTGCGGTATTATTTTCTACTTTTGCTGGACTCTACATATGTTGAAGAAACACTTTAGCAAATGAAGATAACCTTGATTGCAGCACTCCAGTAGAAGCGGACCAAATCATTTATGCCGAGGTCAAACACACTAGACAACGAGAGATCCCTCTCCTCCAGATTGTCCAAGCAGTATAAGTTCATTCACAAGGAAAATGGGTTGCAGAAGTGCAACTTGTCAACAAATTTCCACATCTTCTGCAACTGCACGCAGTTGGCACTATTGCTCTTCAAGAAGGGGCGACTGAGACTTTGAACAATTTTTTGGTAAAACAGCGGTATTATCATTATGTGCCATGTATTGTCTTCACTATCAGCTTCAGGTCCATCCCAAGCACACATGGTCATACTGCAAATTCTTAACTTCTTTTTTGATACTGCACATGTCTGACAGTTTCAACAGTTCTGTGCAGAGGTGTAACAATGTTTCCAAAAATGACAAAACGAAGGATCTGAATAGTTATGAAATGAGCTATTTTCGCTCCTGGAACGGCTTAACTCTCTCTTTGCATTCCACACTTGTATATTAGTGTATTCTTCCATTCTTTGAAACTGATAATATTTCTCTTTATGTTTCAGCATGTTAAGGTGACTAAAAGTGGTAGCTCCTGTGTCATTTGGGATTTACTTTTGATGGGATCACATAACATTCTTGTATATAATTCATTGTTTTCTACCTCTTGGCAAATTAGAATTCTTTGTTTCATTTGAACTGTTCCTATACACCATTCTTAGTTAAATGAATTAGCCTGTTTCTAGTCTCTGTTGCAATCCTGATTTTCCTTTTTACTACAACCATTTATCCTAACAGGATGTTATATATATGTCACTTTGATCTTAGCCCACATTTATCCTTGGTTTCTGTTGAACTACATCATGACAATAATCTTGCCTTGTGATTTATGTCTTAGGAAAGCTAAGTTCTTATAAATATTTTGACTTGTTCTTCCTTATTAGTGAACTAAAGGTCATATTTATGGAAGTGCTTTTGTTAAGAATTTGAGATTGATTGTTTTTCCAACTATTATTAAATGAATGATGATACATATCTCACTCTGTTTCTCCTGGCAGGATACACACTAGTCAGGACAATACCATTGATATGAAAATTGGAAGTATTGTTTCTGGAGTGGTTAAAAATGTTACAACTTCTGCAATCATCTTGGATGTGCCCATGGATATGGGGTGTACCAAGGGTACCATTTTTAACGAGCAGCTATCAGATAATCCTGGTAATTTTGTATGATTCCATTTTGCGCATGTTGACGATAGTGTTCTATTCTTATGTTCATAGCTGTTTTAGGTTCAAAATATTCCTTGTTTATGGTGTCTAGTTTACACATACAAGATTTACATTGTGCCTGGATATTGAATTCATCTTTTGTTGTTTATTGTTCAGGGCATTTGGAGCAAATAAAATCGTTATTGAAGCCTGGAAACAAGTTTGACAGATTATTAGTGCTAGGTAGTCTTAACTATAAGCATTGAATTATAGAGTATGAAATTTTGACAGGAACCTGTGTTCTGCTTAGGGCAATAGCTTAGGCATAGCTATGTTCTGGATGTTTCTGATTTTTTCTGGCAGTGTACCCAATTTATGCAGCCCATGGGCGGGGGAAGCGGTTTTGCTTTTCCTGCCTTTGAGGGACTGGAGGACAGGAAGAAAACTTCTTTCATGTGTCTGAAGTACGAGACAGCCTGGGGATGACTCAGGAATGTCCATCCTAATTTATGTATGTCGGAGGGACACGCTGGGGGTTTTCTGCGTGCATCCCTTACTGAGTAGTACATCAAGACATTCCCAGACCCAATTGTGCATGTCCCTTTCATATCTTAGTTGGGACTTTGATGAAAAACTAACTTGTAAATCAATCTTTTGTATAATAATTGTCTTATATAGAAAAGAATGTAATAGTAATATCAACTAAGGGAAAAACTTACATGAAATTTCTGGTCTCCTATGAATGCTATAAAAGCTAACATTTGAGTCTTTGTCCCATGGGGGAATGAGCCTATCCTTCGAAAAACAAATAATTTGGGCTTTAATGTGCAGATCCATATCCTTTTAAAAAATATTCAACCCTCCGCGTAGAGTGGAGAACAATTCACATGAAGGGTTAGCTTTGCATTTTGTAACCTGAAGAAAATCTTTAATAGACATCCTTATGGTAGGTCATTTCCTTTGCAAATGTTTTTAATCATCAGTGTGCCCTATAAACAATTCACTAGGAAAGATGAGCAACGAAAATAAAACTTAATTCTTCCTGCAACCATGCCCAGAAGGGCTGAACATATGAAATTCCAGAAAACGTGCCCATTGATTCCTCTTCTCAGAAAGAATATAAGGAGAAAGATATGTCTGCCATGCCAACTCTTTTTGTGACTGCCAAACCTTTATGAAGCACTCGCCATCCAAAAAAATTGTGTTTGAAGGTGGTTCTTGTTTTCCTAAGAGTCCGACATAACTGTTGCTATCTTTGTTCAGGGTCATGTACAATCCATCTTTTGTTTAAATGTAGAGTAATAAAACATTTGTTTTCTCTCTTGAACATATAAGTTTTTTAATTCATGGTTATAAAAGAACTTGCAATCACTCAATCTTCAGTCTCTGTGGTAAGGTCCTAATGTTGAGTTTGCAGATTTAACAGGCAGGTAGCAGTAATCATTTTACGGTTTCCTGCAAAACTGGTTTGACCACACTACCAGTTTTCAAGCACAATTTAGTTCTCTCCACGCAATTTTTTTAGATTCTGATTAACGGGCAGATCCCCCCCTTTTTTTAAAAACTTGAACCAAGAAAGTTCAATGGATACCATGTGTATTTGGAAAGATACGACTTAAAGTTTCTTTTAATGCTATGTTCATCATAAGGATACAGAAATGTTGACCAGCCATTTCCCTCAAAAAAATATTTCTAAAAAATCACCAAAAATCTCTGTTTTGTTTTTGTTTGGCACAAATTTTCATTTTTCAGTTTCAAAGGTGGTAAAATATTTAAAAATCTATTTGTCATCGCTGCAGATATTGTCAATCAGAATCTAATACTATCGGCAAAATACTCACTCGTTGAGTCTGCAAAACTCCTTCCTTCAGATATTGTTCAAGTTCATACTCAATCAGTGTTGCAAGTAAAGTGAATTTCTATCAGTTGCTTTTTACATATTTAGAATCTGTAGAAGAGAGAGATGCATTCTAAGGATTATGTTGACTGAGTAGCACGAAAGAGTGTAAATTCCTGCTGTGTGTGTTTATTGCTTTTGTTATAAAACTTGCTTGCAGTGTAGTGAAGGATGCCTTTACTTTTGTTTGCCAATGGAAATAAAGGCCTTGAGGTTCTTTTTAAGTATCTTGTTCAATGCAAACTGATAGTTTACTGTTTCTATTGATGTACAGGGGTATATTTGCAATATTATAGAAAATGGTGTCTTTGTTCGCTTTCTTGGCCGTTTGACGGGTTTTGTGCCAAAGCATCAAGTAATATGCCAACAGGCAGATAAATATATGATTCAAAGATGTTTAGTGAAGTTGTTGTATGGGTTTGCCATGTTAACATGAATATACTTAATGAGTGCAATGGGGCGTTAGTGTAACATGTTGACTTTGTGCACTATGTTTTTTTAACTGCTTCTGTGGGTTCTGAAGGTTTTGGATCGTTTCAATGAGGATCTTCTTAAACATTTTTATATTGGGCAATCTGTACGCAGTCAGATACTAAAGGTTAGCAAGAAACATCAAACATAAAATTATTCTAGAAAAAGCTCAAGCATGCAAATAAACTATAAGATCTCTGGAAAATCTAGGTACTATTTTAGTTTTTATCCTTGCTTGCAGGTTAATGAGGAGACTGGAAAGATTCGCTTATCACTGAAGCAATCTGCTTGCTTTTCAACTGACGCCTCTTTAATTCAAGGCTATTTTGTTGAAGAAGATATGGTATTAAGAGCTTTAAGCAATGCTGAATGATTCATTTTTGTATTCCATTGAATTCTAACTGTTTTGTAACGTTTGTTCTCTTATGCTTGGGAAAATCTCTTTTGCCGTAGGTTTTATTGTATCTTATCTCTCTTGGATGTGGCTTCTAGTTTCTGTTTCATAAACAATTTTCTTTATATACATATATTATTTTCTTTATCGTTATCTTAAATTTTTTCAATTGACCATAGTATGGGGTTGGAATTTCACATTCTTTAGTCTCTTACGAAGCTATAAGTATATGCATTGAGATTTGAAATTATTTGCTATTTTTTTAATTTATTGTGGTATTTATAATTCCCTAAGTACAAGTATCAACAACAACGACAATATAAATGCTACATGTCCAAATCCCTGAGAGAATATTTATTTATTTATTATTTTTTGTTGTTGATAAAGGTACATAATTTTATAAAAAGAGGAAAGTACAAAATCGTCCGGAATCAGAAGATTGGAAAAAGCAAACCTTTCAAGACAAGAGACACTAGGATTTCAAAGCCAAGGTACAAAGAGCACTAGATAAAGAAGGCTAAGGAGCCATTGCTTAACAAGGTCATAAGGAATATGATAAGTACTAGCAGTAAGATGCAGGAGAGGATCAGTGATTATATTTTTCCATATCTTCGATTAGTCCTTTATTTGAAGCTTTTCTTGGGAAGTCTGCAATGAGAAGTTACAGCTTTAGTTATTTGGGAATCATATCCTGGAGTGTACAACATATTGTTGAACCACATGACAGGGACTTCATGCTTGCTTGAGCCATCTTGGTGTTAGAACTGGTGTTATTGTATGGCCTTTGAGTGTTTCTTTCGTCAGGTATGCGGGCCTTTGAAAAGTTTCCCTTAGTGTTGCAAACTGGAACATTGGAACCCTATTATCCAAGCATTGTAGTATGCATTTCATTATCTCAACATTGCACTTGAGAATATCAAGGGCTTCTTTCTGCTGCGAACTTAGATAGGCCAATCTTGATTCTAAGTAATTCCCGCATTATTTCCAATTTCTGAACAATATGGACTAAATCTTGGTAAATCTTTGCTTGGTCAGAAAGGTCGTGTTTTGCAGTAATGGACTGGGATTTGAAGAGGCCTGCGTGCTAATAGGAGGGAGGTCAAGGTGTATGAGGTTGTTGTTTGGATCAAGAAGACACAGATGAGGTCCATCAGGAAATGGAATAATACTAAAAGCAAATAGGTTATACGCACTTGGCCTCTACTAGGACCATCGGTTTTCATGGATGAGAGATTCTTCCTTTCAGTAATGAACCTATGTGCAAGCTGTATTAAGAGCAAGTTACATGGTTGACTCAAAGGCAGCAAAATGATAGTGTGATAATCTATATTTACTTACTTGAGATCCGGGCTTAAGTGTTGGAGAACCCACATTTTGCATGCTTTCCTTGCTTTCCTCATTGAGAATCTTATCCTTATCAACACAAATTATGGCTTTTCCTCTTAGAGGTTGATGTTGAGAGTAAGACTCCATTTGAGGAAGAAATAGTTACTTCTTTCATTTGGCATATACACTGAAGCACTAAATTTTCTTTGGAAGGCCTATTCTTTCATGAATATTTCGATCCTTGTGAAGCAATATTAGATTCCTGTTTTTTAATAGTTTTTTCTGATTCAACATTATTCTCTAGGCATGATATTACTTGTGCTCCATGCCTTCTCTACTTTATTATGAACTGTAACTATAGGATGATTTAATTGTGTTAGGTGATACAAATATCTTCCATGATACGCACAGAGAACTCTGCTTGCGGTCTTGTTGGGTTTCAGAATGGAACATGGGTTGAAACCACAGTCAGGGGACAACAAGTCCCTCCTCTTTAATGGGAGAGGTTCCCTTATTGAAAGCAGAAAAAACAAATGTACAGATATACAACTCTCAATGTTTGGACCCTGATATTCTGGAATGTTTTCATACTTAAAAGATTATCAATCAGAAGGAATGGAAGAATATAGAGATGGGAGAAGGAAGAAAACAACAATGCTTTTTGGGGAAATATAGATAGGAGAGTATCTCCCTACTCACATTGAACCAAGAAAATATAGAAAGGATCAATTACTTCACCACCTGCACAAATCTGTAGACACAAAGTTCTAAAGATTCACACAAACCAGAACACAAAGTTTCTATTGAATGCAAAATAAAAGATCCATTGAATCGAGCAAGGACAGAGAAAGATATAACAAAGGAAAACAAGAAAGAAAGAACTTCTGTATTGAATTACTTCAGAATTTACAACCTTTCCAGAAAACCAGAATCCCTTTTTCCCGTGGCCAAAGCCATATATTTATAACAATTCGTATACATCCATACTTTGTTCCCAAGAAAAGAATATCCGAAAAGGATAATGTTTGTTACAGATCCGCTTTTGGAAAGTGACATGAAACAAACACACTCATGAAAACAAGAGGTTCAAAAAGGCGACTATCTTGTCAGTTCGAGCATGATTATTTTAGCAGGGGACATCTCATGATTTCCTCCTTCACGCGGTCCTGCCATTTTTACCTTTTAACCACTTTCATAACACTCAAGTGCTTGCTGATAAGTTTTATCCCTTTTTATCGCGTATGCCCGATAAAATCTGTTTTCTGATGATTTAACTTTACATCTCTTTAAACTTATCAATTCAGCTCCAAAACCAACCAGAAATGCATCTCATGGAGAAACAACAAGAGATACAGAGAAAAGAATGAAGAACAAGCAATTTTTGCGTTTTGCAGAGCTCTGGTTTGTTAATGGCGTTAAAAACCAGATGAGTACATTCAGCTATCTTTTCCCCTTTTCACCTTCAAATTTGGACCCTACACGTGGCAAGATCCAAGCAACGACGGCCCTGGGGAAGAAATCTGCATTTCCTGACATCTGGGAGAAAAAGCGCGATTTCTCATTTTGCTTCGCCCCTCCGCAGCTCCGCCAAAGGCCAGACACGTGGCGCCGTCTGAGTGGCCGAGGAAATGTGGTTCAAATTTGCCATTTAGACTCTTTTTTAACAAAAGGCTCGAATTCTCAAAAACCTCCGCGGGCCCGTTGTTCCGATTTCATTCTTCGACATGTGACATCACCTGACTAGTTGCGGGGGTGTGTTTCGCTTTTATACTTTATCTATTTTGGAAAGGGAAAAATTCCAATCTTTCCCTCGAAAGTCCATGCCCCTACCATTGACTTTTCAACGTAGGCCACGTGTCCCTTCCTGATTGACTGCGGGCCTTAACTTAGAAATTTTCCCTTTCGTATGAGCGGGGCTCCAATTTCCACGAAATTAGATTCGGGGAAAATTGAGAGGACAACATGTCTCAAAACCCTAGTGTTATCCTCATTGAGCGTTTTTCTTCCCTTGAGCAAATTGAACAGACCACAATGAAGGTCAAGTACATACATGATACAAATCATCATTTTTGCGGTTCACATGGCACCAAAATATGGATTAGGTAGTGATTTTTTTGTACACTTTCCACACTAAGGTTTTTGTTGATTCAATTTTCAACCGGGTTTTCATAGCACACATTTCAATTCCAACTTTCACAATTCCTGTGCATTATATTAATCCTTTGTTTCCATGTATGAGTATTGCAATCAATTGTTTTTATTTTGAGGGAAGCTTGAAATGAGGCAATGTGTCGTGCATTGCACGTATCATCTTGTTGCTAAACGTGGGATATCCACATAACTTCTGCCAAAGCTGCATCCAGCCAATCAGGGACCAGCGAGGATGCGGGGAAAATCGGGCATTGTTTCCGAAATCACCAAAAGTGATAGGTTCAAAAATAAACCCATCTGGCCACATCCAATGGGAAACAAACATGTAGATTCACCTTTCGGAGCAGGAATTTGATGGGGAAAAGAGCGTAGGAAGTTGCAGGAAATGGGAAAATGCCATTTTTGCTCCCGATGAAGTATTTCTTTCTCTGCAAAAGGTTTTAAAAATGAAAGATGCAAGGTCCCACGTGTTCTAAATGCATAAAAGGAGAACTAAAATCAATTCTCATCAATTGTAAATATCTACTTCATCAGATTTAACAGTCAGAACAACTGATGAAATTATACTTTAAAATGTTGAGGAAAATGTCCCTTAACGTAGCATCTGAAGAGTTCAAAACACACCTTTATTCTATGGTGGCAAGGCTACAGAACCGCACGAATCTTAGATTTGAAATTTTTGCGGTCCTGGGAATTGAGAGTCTGACAACAGGGCGGTGGTCCTGTCCGTTACGGATAGAAAGTAAAATTTTGAAAACGAACAGTCCTCCAGAATTTGAAAGGGCCGTTCGTCTCCCTTCTCCTTCATGACCTTTCCCATTCTCCAATGCACAGGAGGACATGAGAATGGCTATAAATACATGATTATAGAAGTGTAGAAGATCATAAAAGCATGAGAGCAAGTGAGCAAGAAGTCTTAGTGCTGGAAATTGCAATTTTGTAGAAGAAAAGAGTAATTGAGACAGAGCAAGCAAGTAATTAGAAAGGAAGTGTTGAGATATTATCTACTTCCCTTTCATACTTATTGTAAATTTTGTACTTCATTGATTTGAATTGGCCAATAGAAGTGGGAAGAAAGAGTAATTTCCCTTCCCGACTGGTTTTCCTCCATTAGGAGGTTTTCCAAGATAAAATTGTTGGTGTTTGATGAGCTATGATATTCTTTCTCTTTCATCTACAATTATTGATTCTAAGTACAATTATAATTCATTCACTAGCTTATCTCTATTATTTTCAAATAGAAAGTAAACAACAGTGATTAAGTTGTGATTTGTGAATTATTCCAAAGTTGAAGAGTTTATAGATCATTTTGGTATCATAGCTAACAAGTATCCAAGACTGTGGTATTCATTCTTGAATTTGTATGACAGTGATAAGATCTAAAGGCAAAGAAACTTTACCTTGCGATCCAAAGATTTCTACAAAGAAGTGGAAACAGAGAATTCAGGGAGAAATGGAGGAAGAGAACTTGGTCCATAGAATCGAGATGCTGGAGACCATGATGGATAGGATGTTTAGAAGGTAAGAAGAACTTGCAGATTTGCAGAAGACGGCTTCTGTCAAGCAAGACTCCATGGACTCAGTGGTTTGAGGCTTAGCCGAAAATTTCGGTATAGGCAAGAGCCACTATGAGGAAGATTATGGAGAAGAGCATGAAGAAGAGACTTCTAACACAAGAGAGAAGGTAAAATTTGAACATACTCCTTTTAAAGTTGAGACTAAAGTCGAAATCAAAAGCTTTAAAGGACAAGTAGATGCAGAGTTGCTTGATAAATGGTTAAAATAGTTAGAAGTCTACTTTAGAGTCCATAATGTCACTGAGGCACAAAGGATCACCTTTGCACGTCTCAAGATGGAGGGTCACATTCTCTAGTTTGGTGGGAAACCCATCTAACTACTTGTGAAAAGAAGAAACGTCCTATTGTGAAGTCTTGGCAAGAATTTAAAGAATTACTTAGAGCTAACTTTTATCCTATTGGCCATAAAACTAACCAAATGATTAAATGCCAGTATTTTAGACAAGGCAGTGGTCAAAGTGTGCAGGAATATACTACGAAGTTTTGGAGGCAAGCCATGTTGCTAAATATGGACTTGGAGGATGAGGATATTCTGACCAAGTACTTAGGAGGACTTCACACTCACCTTCGAAGAAAAGTCATCTCCACAAAGCCCAAGGATCTCAATGAAGCATGCGTACAGGCATACTACATAGATGATGAGAAGAAGCAAGGAGAAGCAGAGCCAAGGGTAAAGGAGTCAAAAAATCAAAAGAAAAAGGATTATGGGCAAACAAGTAACAAGAGTAAGTGGAAGGGGAAAGGTAAACAAGCTGCCACCACTTTAAATACTTGTAAAGATCCCAAGAATTTTTGCAAGAATTGTGATATCAATGGTCATACTGATGCTACATGTTGGAAGTTACATCTGGAGTTACATCCGAAGAACCGAACCAAGGACTCAAAGAAGTCCATGACAGCTATAAAGATAGAGGGGGAGGTAGAAATCAAAGATGACTCTGATGTAGATGAAAGGCTTGGATGCACGGCCACCAACAGGGAAAAACCAGAAGAGGAGATGAGTAGACTATTCCAAATCAAAATCCAGATCAAGATAACTAAGGTAAATGCTTTGGTTGATACCGGTTCTCAATCTAACTTGATTTCTGAGGTAGTTGTAAAGAAGCTTGGTCTTTAGACTTACGAGCATCCACACCCTTATCCTTTGGGTTGGGTGAATAAGGGTGTTGAAATTCAGGTAACAAGAAGATGTAAGGTCAAGTTTGGGATAAATTCCCAATATATTGATGTTTTTGAAGCTGATGTTATTCCACTTGATGCTTTTGATGTTGTATTCGGGATTCCTTACTTGTATGTTAGGGATGTTATATTTATGAGAAGGGAGAACCGATACAAATGGGTCAAGGATGGGATCAGCTACAACATCCGGGCACACCAGCGTAAGACACGGGTTACTATGGTAAGTGTTAACCAAGAAAAATGACTTATTCAAGCAAAATCATAATCAGTTTTGTTTACTTTTGTTAAAAGATAAACAAGATGGGGTAGAAGTTTTAGAAATTTCTAACCAAGGAAAACAAGATTTGGATAGTATTATTCAGTCTTTTCAGGAAATATTTCAAGCTCCTAGTGGGTTACCACCAAAACAGGAAGTAGAGCATGAGATTCAGCTGTTGCCCAGAGTCACCTCTACTGAACATCAGATTGTATAGGCAATCCTTGCTTGAGAGTACTGAAGTAAAGAAACAACTCCAGGAACTAATAGACCAAGGGGTGATCTATCTGAGCACCTCACCATGCGGTTTACCTATTGTGATGGTTCCAAAGAAGGATGGTTCTTGGAGAATGTGCATCGACTACCGTGCTTTAAACAAGATCACTATAAAGAATAGATATCCACTTCCCCGCATAGATGATCTCTTGGACCAGCTTCAGCATGCTAAATTTTTCATGAAGTTGGATCTCAAGTCTGGTTATCACCAAGTCAGGATGAAGGAGGAGGATATATGGAAGACTGCCTTCAAGACAAAACAGGGTTTGTATGAATGGTTAGTACTTCCTTTTGGATTATGCAACGCACCCACTACATTTATGAGATTGATGAATGATGTATTGTGGGATTTCATATATTCATGTGTCATTGTATATCTAGATGATATTTTGATTTTTAGTGCCACATGGGAAGAACATCTAACACATTTGTAGCAAGTCTTGCAAGTTCTCAGGGAGAAACAATTGTTTGTAATATGAAGAAATGTGAATTTTCCAAGCAATCACTTGTCTATCTTGGGCACGTGGTTAGAGGAGGAGAGCTACAAGTGGATCCAAAGAAGGTGGAATCCATCACTAATTGGCCAACACCAACAGGAGCCATAGAGACTAGAAGTTTTGTGGGAGCAGTACAATACATGTAGGAAGTTCATTCCAGGTTTCTCCACGATTGCAGCACCTCTACACACAGTGGCCACAAAGAGTAAGGGTTTTGACTGGGGTAAGGAACAAGACAAATCCTTTGAGTTATTGAAATACAAGATTAGTCATGCTCCAGTACTTGCTCTTCCTAGTTTGCAAACAACCTTTTGAAGTAGAGACAGATGCCAGTGATTATGCTATGGGCACAGTGTTGCTTCAGGGAGGTAAACCTGTATGTTATCATTCTGAAAAATTTCACTTCAGTAGTTAAAGGATATTCAATATATGATAAAGAAATGTATGCACTAGTTCAGGCAATTAAAAAATGGAAACATTATTTGATGGGTAAAGAAACTATTATGCACACTGACCACAAACCTCTCCAGTATTTGCAAGCACAGTCTAAATTGCAGTAGGCAAGGCACTACAAATGGATGGGGTTTCCTTCAACAGTTCCATCTAGTGATCAAATACAAGAAAGGGTAGTACAAATTTGGTGGCAGACATGTTTTCTAGGCCACCCACATAGATAGAAATTCTCCTTGTTTGGCCACTATCTCTCAAATCGAGCCCTTCACAAAGGAAGCTTATGAGAGAGGCATATGCCCAAGACAAAGAACTTTTGGGGTGACATTTCAAAAGTTGTAGTCCCAAGGGGCTGAAAGGACAGGGATTGAAGATTGTTATCTCAAGGACGGGCTGCTCTACCAATGGGGGAAACTTTGTGTGCCTAAGGAAGAAAGGACTTCTATTGATGAGGGAAGCACATACCTCGAAAGTAGCAGGACATTTTGGTGTTGGTAAGACCGTAACCCACTTGCAAAGGTATGTATATTGGCCCAATATGTAAGAAGAAGTATAAAAATTTATTCGTGGATGTAAAATTTGTTGTACTAGTAAGCCAAAGACTAGGAAGGAAGGTTTGTATATGCCTTTACCAGTACCTACTCATCCATGGGAGGACATCTCTATGGATTTTGTAGGAGGATTACCTATGTCTAAACATGGCCATGACTATCTCTATGTTGTTGTTGATAGATTCAGTAAAATGTGTATTCTTATGGCATGTAAAAAGACAGTAAAAGCACATGAGGCAGCAGATCTTTTCTTTGCTAATGTATGGGTGCATTTTGGTTTGCCAAAGTCTATTGTCTCTGACAGGGATTCCAGATTCTTGGGGAAGTTTTGGACTACATTGTGGGACAAGATGGATACCAAGTTAGCAGAGGAGCACAACTGTTCCATCCACAGACAGATGGACAAACAGAGGTGGTAAACAAGCCTTTGGTAGCAGTTGATCAGAGGGTATAATAGTAAGTACCCAAGGACTTGGGATGAGTCCTTAGCCTACATTCAACATTCCTAAAACCGGGACAGTACACACATCCACCATGAAGTCACCATTTGAAGCATGTTTGGGATATCTACCTACAAATCCATTGGACATAGTAGTTGGATAGCAAGATGAGGAGGATACAAGACATGAGACACAGAGGTGACTAGAGAAAACAATTTCATTGAGAGGATCTGGAAAATCCATCTCAAGGTCAAAGAACAGCTAGAGAAATCTCAAGCTAAGTACAAAGTTAGGCATGATCAGCATAGGAGGGAACACAAGCTTCATGTTGGAGATAAATTTTGGCTTTACTTGAGCAAGGAGAGACTACAAGGTCAAGCACGGAAGCTCAAGCCACTACGATATGGACCCTTCACCATATTGGAGCAGGTTAGAGAAAATGCTTTTCTGACTTGATTTGCCATCATTCATGAGGATGTACTCTGTATTAAAATACGAGAACTTGCACCTATTTGAGCCATCCATGCTAGGCTGAATATGAAGAACTACAGTTACTACCTTCCATATAAGATTGCATCTTGGACTCACAAGGAGAATTGGAGGAGGACGTAGTGCTACAGTAGAAGGTCAAAGAGACTGAGGAGAGGCCCACATGAGTCTTGGTAGAGTTGGAATAAGAGGAGAAGACACTAAGGCATGGCTCGGTGTTACTCGAAGGAGCAAGTGAAGGAATTATTTCCTCATCTATTACCCTATTAAGATTTTGTGGGGACCAAAAGCCTCCTAAGTAGGGGAGGTGTGATCCATTAGGGATTCAGAAATAACTATAGTTCATTAGAAACAGTCTAACACCAAGGAAGGAGAAAAAGGAGAAAATGAGGTTCTATCATTATTTTAAGTAGATATGACTACCGCCCTTTACAAAGTGGTGGTCATAGAATCACCACTCAGCTAGGGTGGTGGTTACAAAACCACTTGTCTGCACAGGGCGGTGGTCATGTTACTTTTGATAGAAAAAAAGAAAAATTTGAGAATGAATAGCTTCCTATAATTAAAAGGGCTAACTGTCATCTCCCTTCACCTTCCATGACCTTTCACATTCTCTAGTGCATGGGATGACATGGGAATGGCTACTAACTACATGATTGTAGGAAGTGTAAAATTGATCATTGAAGCATGAAAGTAAGTGAGTAGAGTATTCTTAGTGCTAGAAATTGTAATTGTGTAGATGTAAGGGGATTAAAGGCAAAGAAAGAAAGTAACCGAGAAGAAAGTGTTGAGGAAGTGTTAAGATATTATCAATTTCCCTTTCAAACTTATTGTAAATTCAGTACTTGTGATTTGAATTGGCCAATAGAAGTGGGAAGAAAGAGCAATTTCCCTTCCCGACTAGTTTTCCTCCATTAGAGGTTTCCAAGATAAAATTGTTGGTGTTTGAGTTCTATGTTCTTTCCCTTTTCTGCAATTATTGATTCTAAGCACAATTATAATTCATTCACTAGCTTTCTCTGTTATTTCTAATGGAAGTAAACAGCGAATTTTGTGATTTGTGAATTATTCCAAAGTTGAATTCTTACGGATCAGTAAAACTAATTTCTAAGATTTGTTGGAATTGATACAACTGTAGTAACCCTTTCAAGGGTTTTAACCACACACAAATATGTAGATCTAATTTTTAAATTGCAGTAGATTGTAAATGCAAAATCAATGAACTATATCTACCACAAAATATGCCAAAAACACTTTAAATCCACTCGCCACAATTTTATATGTATTTTATGCAATAACCAGAGCCAAAATCACAAGGAAATATTGAAGAGCTCTTTGCTGGGAATGAATTATGAATAGATTATTGCAGCCACAAGAAAATTATAGATCTAGGGAATAGAAACCTCCAAAAATCTCCAAACTTCAGATTCCGGCCTTAGAAAATATGATAAATCAGTTAATCAATCCAAATTGCACAAATAGTTCACCAAATGTCCAAAACCCTACCCAAGGTAGGTCGCTCCACTAGTAATAAATCAATAACAATTTGAAATGCAAGATATCTCTCCAAATAAGCCTTTAACATCAATCCCAAGCTAAAGAGAAGGTTTTTCGTCCTTCCCTCAACCTCTAAAAGGGTTTTCGTCCTTCTAGGCAAACACACGAGGGTTTTCGTCCCCAAGTGCAAGAACATGGAGCAACAAGCTCACAATGCCCAAGTAAAATAAAATGCGCCAAGTCTAGATCTGAAATGATGCCTTAGCTCTCCTTTTATAACCTCCTTTTGGCGCCAAGGCTCATAAAGGAAAGACCGACCTCTAATGAGCCATTATAATATTTTATTAAGCCTTATTAAAGGCACTAAACCCAGCCGACCTCATTAAGAGGGGAAAACTCTAAAAAAATATATAAAATATTAGAAAAACAATGCAAATAGAAGGTCAATGTTCTCCTCCATCTTCTTCACTTCTTTGCCATGGAGAAGGAATGTCAAGAAGACCAATTAATACCTCTTAAATGGAAAAAGGGGACATCACAATGACATGCACACATGGATGTATAAAGTCTAGCAAGTGGGGTAGTTATAAAAAAATTATCTATGACTTTTAAAGGGGTTAGTTGAGACAACATACCTCTATGCATAGTTCATTACTTAAAGTATAATGGGTAGCTTGCTCCAAGCCATCCAAACAATTGATGTGATGAGGTATTGTGGACTTGTCCCGAAGTATGCGTTGATCTTGGCTGGCTGGTTTGAGAAAGCATGATTAGCCATTTTATTAGCTGCCTTCTATTGTTGACAGTGTTGATGCGTGCTATGAATTGTCTGGCTAGCTATATACTTCCATTACCAACATCCCAATGTTGGAAGATTATCCATAAAAGGAGTGGTGAAGTCAAAACATAATGAAAAAGACATCATCACCTATTTGTGTGGTTTTCTTAATGATTCAAACCATTTTTTCACTATAGATAGAACACAATGTAAGGGAAAACCTCGCTTCACCCCAATGACATTGCTAATAAGATTTGAGAATCATTTAGCAGTATGGAGGTGTGCCATAATCTTCTCACATGATCTCTTAACAAGTGTTTTAAGAAAAGATTATTCATGCCAATAGCATGAAGTCTTTCAATCAATGTTATTGGGTTCTTCTCGCATGGGTGCTGCTCCAACAATGTATTCTCCAAAGCACCAATTCGCACTTGGATCCACTCTAGACAATTTGGAAATATCAAGAAACATTTAGTTTGGAAATATAAGGAAATATTTAGGAAGACATACACTACATGAAATGCAATATCAAACATTGCATATGGGGACCACTTTTTTTCTGTATATTGTTTAGTGATGTGTTTTTATCATTCAGGTCTTCGTCGAAATGAAAAACCTGGGGAGTCCCAAGGTATTTGTTTAATGGCCATTTGAGGCATGGAAGAACATGCATTGCAATCAACTGTTTGTGCATTCAAGTTTCAAGTTCATATTACAGTAATTTAGAATGTGCTTATCTAAACTTATAATAAATTAGGTTCAGATTTCATGTTTTTTTGTTTTGCTGCATTTCTCTATGCTTTATATTTGAAAAAAATATTTATTTCCAAATCCCGGCTTCCTAAATTTGAGGATAATTCCTTACCCGCGCCGAAAACACATGAGCAGCTGCATTCAGGCTTTTGGTAACCTCACTTTTAATCAGAAAAGTATTTGGGAATTGAATCAAAATATTTTTAAAAATCACATGACAATATACATTTGAAGAACCACTATTTGGCCTCCTCAAAGATGGTTTAGAGGGTGAAAATGTGGTCAACAATCTAGCAATTTCTCTCTAAACGTACCCCATCTTTAGAGTGCAATCCTTAGCACAAACATATATTATAAATATGACTCTCCATGTCTGTAGTATGAGGCTCAGCAAAAATGTGACCAATCATGATTGCTTCAAGGGTAGGGTTGTATGCGTCATTGAACAATATATAAGGTAAATGGAAAAATATTATCCTCTTGTGCACTTACACAAGGGGGTTCTCATGCACTAAATTAGTGTCTTGTTTGGCAGTTACCTAAAAATTCTATCTTCTCCTTTAGCTGGGTCAAAGCTAGCGTCTAGCTTGTAGATAAGATGAACAATGTGTAGATGGGAAACTGAAACAAATTAGGTTGTTGAATGTTTTTTGCAATAGGCTAATAATGGGATGTGCACCAGGCTCAATGAGTTTAGACTTGAGTAGTTCATCATCCATTGTGTTGTTACTGCTTATACCACAAATGGCCTTTGCGATGATATCGTATGTGAAGAAATAAGAACATAGAAAGCAGAAGTGAAAAAAAGAAGAAAGTAGAAGCAATAAAGGTTCAAGTTTTGTGATCAACATACATAAAAGAGACTTTGTTTATAGGCATGCTTGCAAAAAAATATTTTGGAGATGTGTGGATGTCAAAAAAAAATGGTATTATAATTTGATAACGAGCCCCCCTAATTGTCAAAACAATATGAGGATTACGGATTTTGAAATATGAAGGTAAGGCGAGATCTTATAAGCAACAAATATAGAGAAAGAAGATAAGAGTAATTGAATGGTTTGGGGGTGGGGACAAGGTAACAAGGAGGATTTGTAAATGGCAATGGTTGCGGTCAAAACTGAGTTGATTAGAAATTTAAAAGATATGGACTTGCAGGGATAAAACATGTTTTACATGATATTATCTATATATTGAGATCCCTAATTTGGGGAAGATTATATGTTTGTTGAAATCAAGAAAGCAAGGAAGTCCCTTAAGTGTGTACAAGCTAATTGTCTCGCACTTTTGTAGAATAGGCTCACATATGTTGTGACATGGCTAGAGAGAGAATTGTGAAACGTATGTTGAGTTCAAGGCCTTACAAGTTGCAATTTTAGAGGCAAAACTTGTTGTCTTGCCAAAAGGCTATTGGGTCTTGATGGGATCTCTTTTGGTAGAGATTAAGAAAAGGGTCATTTTGTTTGGGTCTTTTGGATGTACAACCTGAGATCTTATGTTAAATGTTTAAGGATTATTTATTAAGAAAATGATCATTGTTAGGATGTATGATGGATCATGAAGAAGAAGGGTACATTCCAAAGGGGGCTGGTGCATTAGTTTAATCTAGAACTGCATGTATCTGAAAAGCCCATTACCCATCCTTCTTGTAACTTTTGAGGGGAGACACTATGAGATGAAGAAAATTAGACCATGCCAATTTTGAATGTCATTGTACCCTATGCAGAAGATGAAAATCAGAGGTAAATAATCTAAATAGAAGAGGTAAATAATCTAAATTAATTGTATGCATCATGTTTAGAACGAGTCATAATCATCACTACATTGGAAATTTGTGTGAATGGTTGACAATGCCTTCGAAATTCTATCTACTCAATGCCCATCAGGACGCAGGTGGGGTGTCAGTTCAATGGCCAAGGACAAAATTCGCTAGGAGAATCACAAACAACGGCCTTGTAGTTGCTAATTAGGTTCTATCGCCCTAACTCCATGCTAGATGCTACCATGTTGGCACTTGTATTTTTAAGCTGTTCTATTTGAATTTTGGTGAGATCCTCATCCAAATAGATCTTGTTTTATGGAGAGAATAACCTTTTTTTGAATTGAAGCTCTCAAAATCTGCATTTGATCATCACCTAGTAAGAAACTAAAAATCAACCTGGTCAAGTGTCATATGTGTTCTTTCCGAGGCAAAATCTTTTACATTTCAATTGCTGTTACTAAAGTCATAATTGACCTTCAAGGGTTAGAAATATTGGGTGGGTGACAAATTGTCTATTCTTTAGATTGTTAGGGGCATTGTCTTTGAATTTAGTTGCTTGCTCAAATCAATCCTATAGGGCCTTTTCCCTTGACAACTTGTACATTAATATGCTGTTTTTTTTCCAATTGATTATTGTTTAACAACTTTTCAATTCGTCTACCTCAATGAAGATCTCGTCAATGAGACTAAATTGACGTTTAAGGGATCTACACTTCAAAACTTCACTAGTTTGCAAATAGTTGCAGTAGCTGTTTATGAAGAGAGGATAGATGTGAATTTAACTTTAGAAGCTATAACACAACCACCAATTCTTAGTATTTAATAGTGCACGGTGGCTTGTAATTATTTTTTAATCTTTCAAACCATTGCCATACACCTCTTCTTTTGAACTTTAAATGTATTTGTAGATACATAAATCTATGGGTAGTAGTAGATCTATTTTCAAGCCAAATTTATAGGGTAACAAATGCACGTGGATAAAACTTGTGTTTCTTCTCGAGGAATTGTTCTCTCATTGACTTGCTACGATCAATATTTGGGCCATTTGCATTCAAGGTGATTGGAGCTCAAGTGCGCCGGTTCATTTTCTCACCTTGAGTGCCTTGGCAATGTGTGCAACTCTATCCTTCGAGAACCTCCATGCAACTCCGAGCATCTCGTGGATCCACGTAGCACCAAGATACATATCACACATATTAGAAGGCAATATTGTGCCCTTATTTTGAAATAGGTCAAATCTTTTGCCGTTCAATGCAACTCCACGAACAATGCAACATTGCATCATGTATTCCCCACAACCTGCACAACATTGCATCATTCCATGTCATGTGTGCAACCTTTGCACAACATCATCCATTTGTGCAATGCGCTACATTGCGTCGTGCTAGGTGGTACTCCTAGGGGCTGCAATATGCATACGTTGCACGTGGTAGACAAGCCATGTAACCATTGGAAGGTGAATGGAAGCCTAAATGTTTCAACTTCCATAATGGTTCTTTAAGTCCCCACAACTTTTGTAATCTATGTATTCATATCTGTAAAATTAGATAGCAATTGGATAGAAGAAGATAAGCAGCCTTAAATCTCCCTCGAGAGTATGACATGTACATAATGTAAAACTATTTTTCTTTGTCCCGTGGCTTTTTTAGTGCTTCACGGGTTTTCACTTGTTTGGTGGGCCACCCATGGACTTTCACGGATTTAGAGATCCATGGAACACTAGAGTAGCGTTCCGTGGCTTTTATGACTTCCGCGGCCTTCCATGGACATGGAAACCCGTTGAACACTGGAAGTGTTTTGACGATTTTGTGACTTTTGCAGACTCAAAACTTTGGCCACCTACAACTTTTTCCTCTTTTCTTTGCGGCACCCCATGGCATGCTTTCCTTACGTCCCGACCTTAGACATGTGCCTTGGACGACCCATACAATCATTCAATTTTAAAAACCCATGGAACACTAGGAGAGTGTTCTGCGGCTCCCATACGTGGTTGCTCACAACTTTAACTCCTTTTCCTCGCGGTATGTTTTATTTGCATCACGACCTCTCCTGGATAAAACCCATGTTTTCCTTTTTTCCGCCAAAGACTACTTATATCTTCCCAAGTCTTGAATTCAAACTTTTATATTTCGCGGTTTTAGTCCTTCATTTCGTGGACGTGGGGAGTTTGCGGGACACTAGCTCCTTGAGAAGTTTGTGGAACACTAGGGTAGTCTTCCACGGATTTAAACTTTGTCCACTTCCAAACTCCTATGTTTTTCACTCGCGTCACTCCAAACTTCTCCTCCATGCATCGCGACCTCTGTTTAGGGAAGCCCCTCTTTCACATTTTGTTGCATAAGGCTATTTTTGGTGGAAATCTGCCTAAGCCCCCCTAACTCCATTCCTTTGTTCCATGGACATGGAGATTTTGCAGAACACTAGCTTTTTGAAATCCGCGGTACATTGAAAAATAGTGTTCCGTGGCTTTTTCAACAAAAATTTCACCAAGTCCAAAACTGATTTTGGGAACTACCAAAATAGCTTGGTGGGAATATTTTGGACAACATGAACACAATGACTTCTTCCAATCACCTTAGGCATTCATACATGTATATGAAGCACACTTGAAAATCTTGTTGGCACATTCTAACTAGCTAGACTGAGGGTGAAACTGAGGAAATGCCGACTAGAGGAAAGGTTCACAATGACTAGGAGAGGAATTTTCAAGTGGGGAGCATAGTTGTCATGACCAAAATTTAAAATTTTTCATGCTAGTCATTTACTATGGCAATAGCTGGCTCTAGCTTGGGGAGTTGTTTTGGATTGGGCAAAGGAAAAACAAAACAAGCATGAACCTCAGTTATCTTTTGGGGGAGAAGACCAATGCCTTATCCATTGTGCAATAAAGTCACCATACTAAAGAAAAAGTAAGGCTACAAAAACAACCATGGGACAAATAAAACAAACACACAAGGAAAAGAAACACACAACATAATAGGGAAAAACAACCTTAATCACTTATGTTACATGCGGGGGATAGCCTGCATTCACTGTCGCTTTTTGGTTGGAATGACCGATCCCTACTATTTGAAATGTTTCAAGTACTGTCCACTACGGGGCAGCTCCATGTGAGTACCGTCTAAATAGGCCAAGTAATAGATGTTGTCTCCACAAAAGTTCTTGACCTTGGATGGACTAGGCCATGGTGAATCAAACTTCCCATGACCGCCCTTAAGCTCTCTTCATTTTTCCCACAAGAGGACAAGATCTCCGACTTAAAAATCTCGTGTATGAGCCTTTTGATCAAAAATCCGTTTGACTTTCATCGGATGTTACCGAACATGATCCTCCGCCGAAGTTGTGTCTTCATTCAATTTTTCCAAGTAACAAATCCTTTTGTCAAGAGAATCACTGTACTCACCATCCTTTATAGCTTTTAATAGTTGTAATGCAGGTATTTCTAATGAAATCAAAATTTGTGCATCAGTACTATAGAGAATCTGAAAAGGTGACATGCCAATTTCTCTCTTAGGAGTTATCTGATCTGCCTGCAAGGCATCAAACAATTTCTTATGCCAGTTCTTCTAATTTGTGTCCACCAACTTCCTTAGGATAATGTCAATGTTTTTATTACTTGATTCCGCTTGACCATTAGCATGGGGATAATATTCAGATGAATGTGAGAGTGATATTCCGTATTGTTAGCAAAATTCAGTGAGCTGAATAGAGGAAAACTAGGTAGCATTATCAGTCACTACCTTGTTTGGGACTCTGAAACGGATGATTATGTTCTCCTGTAGAAAGTTACACATTGTTTTAGATTTTGCATGCTTCACGGGTATGGCTTCTACCCACTTGGTGAAGTAATCTATTGCAGTTCACACATATGGGTTCCTGGCAGTTGAGCTTGGATAAAACACTCCTACAAAATTGAGTTCCCACTGCTGAAAAGGATCTTCAATAACCACTAGTCCGAGGGGAATAGCAACAAGCATAGGCCTCCCTACAAATGGTTGACAAGGTTCACATTTTAAAGCCCCCATTTGTGTGCATCCTTGAATAACGTAGGCAAGTAATACCTCCCTTTCAGGACTTTGTGAGTTATTACCATTGCCAAGAAATTCCCACCACATGCTTGATTATGGTAGGATTCCAGGATCTGCTTTTGTTGTTCTTTATCAACACATCTCAGAAAGCAACCATCTACACTTTTCATATGCAATGAATTATCCCAGATTACATATATAGAAGATTTCAACTTGAGAGTCCGCCTTTGCTTGTGGGTCGTATGGGATGGACAATCTCCATATGTGAGGTAATAGGCTATGTCAGAGTACCAATCATCAATAGTGTTCACAAAAATAAATATGGGAAAATCTATGGTTAAGTATTCATAACATTGAAAAATTATCTTTTTCTTCTTGATTCATGTGAGACTCATCCCCCGCCATTAACTTGCGTAGTCCATTTCCTCTTACCAAATTTGAAGGACTTATTTCTAAATCATATTCTTGAATTTTTGACCCCCAATTTCCTTTTTCGGCTCCAAGGTCTTGCTGTGTCAAAATGGATTTGATTGCTGATTTAGGGACCATCACAATAGTATGAGAATTCAATATGTAAAATCTGAAATTCTTCACTGTTTTACCACTGCATAGGCGTGCTTTTCCTTCTGTGAATAGTTAAGCTTGTGATATTTCAATGGCGAGCTCATGAAAGCAATTAGTGATTCAATATCTTCATCATTCTTTTGCATTAATATAACAAACACCGCATGCTTAGAAACATAACAATACATGATGAAATCTTTATTAAAATCAAGCCTTGCTAAATTGGGAGCTTTAGCAATGGCTTCTTTGATGTTCTCAAAATCTATTTTACCTTCTTGACTCCAACGAAATGAATTCTTTGGCTTCGTCATATCCTTGATAGCTTTGGTAAGATCTGCAAAGTCAGAAACAAATCTTCTGAGAAAATTCACTTTTCCAAAGAACGAGTGGGCACCAGTCTTACTTGAAGGCAGGGCCAATTTCCAGATTGCATCAACTCTCTCCAAATCAATACTAGTTCCTTCTTTATTCACAATACGACCCAAAATCTTTCCCTCTGTTACCATGGATATCCATTTATTTGGATTCAGGGATATGTTGTGTTCACGAAACCTTAATAGCACTTGCTTCAAGTGGGTTATGTGACTACTTCTATGCTTTGAATACACGGTCAAATCATCAAGATATACAACAATGCACTTACCATTCAAATATTTGAAGGCTAGATCCATGGCCATTTGGAAAGTGGTTCCCGCATTTATCAAGACAAAGGGCATTTGATTGTAGGTGAAAGTACCCCAAGGGGTGGTGAATGTTATTTTGAATTAATCTTTTCTAGATACCTCCACCCGATTGTATTAAGAGAAACCATCAAGTATGGACATCATTTCTGACCTTGTGACCTATTGAAGAATCTGATCAATGACAGATAATGGATAGTTGTCTTTAAGATTTGCTTGATTCAAATTCCGGAAATCTACACAGATCCTTATTTCGCCATTCTTCTTCCACACAAGCAAAATGTTTGGCTACCCAAGTGGAGTGGTGAATTGGAAAAGTGATCCTTGCATTGAGCAATTTCTCCACTTCCTTCTTGATAGTTCCCGCAATCTTGGGATTATATTGTCTTTGTTTTTGTCGAAAAGGCTAAACATCTGTCTTGAGTGGAATCTTGTGCTTCATAGTGTCAGACTTATATGACTTGAGCTCATCATATGAATAGGCAAAAATATTGGAATATTTTTCAACAAAGTTGCAAAGCTTCTTTTCTCTTCCGGAGAACAACACTTGCCAATATTAAAAAGTCTAGGCTTTTCATGTGTCCCAATGCTCACTTGATCAAACTCAGCTGCATTCTTGGTCTGACCCTTTACTTTACCTTGAATGAACCTATCGTGCCTATCAAACGAATCCTCCAAAGAAACAAGACATCTTGGAATTTTGTTACCTTTTAATTCTACCACTCCTTCACTATCAACCCCTTTGATTCCTTCTTCAAAGTTGCATTCTATAGGACCATTACAACTTCCCTCAAAATAGAGATTTTGAAAATTATCACTATGCTACAAGAAGGATAACAAATGATCATCATCATTAAAAACTTGCCACTTCTTGGAGTTGTCAGGTATATTAGGCTGAAACACCATTTCAACTAAAAGTTTTTGAGCTTAGAAATTTGGGTGTGGAATCATCAACGAGGCAAACACATCTAGTGAATCAACTCTTGCATTTTGATCATGAGGGATTGTTTTGATGGAGAAAGCATCAAAATATTCAATACAATTGCAGACTCTGTTTCTATAGTTTTTTAATTCTCGAGTTCTTTATTTGGAATTGATTACGAAGCTGTTTGACAATCAACTCTACATCACCTTGGACAACCAACCCTTTGATACCCATTTCTTATGCAGCTTGCATGCCCATAATGAGTTCTTCATACTTTGTTGTGTTATTAGTGTAGGCAAATTGCAATTTGTATGACGATGGAAACAAATCACCTGAGGAGACATGATTGCAATACCTGCTCCAGAACGAGTGGATGAACATCTCCCATCAAACTCCATTTTCCATACCTCATTGCTTCCCAGTTCGGCTAACCTTTCGTCAAGAAAAGGAAACTCTTCACACCCTTCGGATGTCATGAAGTAGTTTCCATCACCTCTATCTTGATAGAGAATTTTGGCTTGTGGATCATCAATATTTTGTACTGTATACTTCATTTTAGGCTCTGGGAGTAGTTTTTTCAATTCATTCTTTATTGGAATGATTGCAGATGACTAGTCCAATTGGATTTCTCCTCCCATGTCTCTACAAAAACTTCTACTGAGGAGCATCCCATATGTGGCAGGCATGTGAGCAACAAGAATGGTTACCTTGACTCTCTTGTCAAGATAAGCTGCGAATGTAACTTGAGCATCTTTGATTCTCCCTACCAAGGGGACTTCTTTTGTTTCCATAGGGTAACAATGGCCAAAGGCTTGAGTGAGGTTTAGTTCAAGGCCATTAACAACCTTTGCGGGCATGACATTTTTTGTGGCTCCAGAGTCTATTATACAGTTTTTCAATTTTAAACCACCAATCAATAAAGAGACATAGAAAGGCTCAATTTTTCCAGAGGCAGATGGAGAAGAGGCAAGGTGGTTTTGGTTCTTCTACTCATTAGGAGTGGGTAATAAGCCTTTTAAAATAGGAGCAGAGGTGGATGAAGGAGTGTATGTATTAGAAAGAGACTGAATACTTCTTAGACTGACATCGATGCTTTTCTTGTTTACATTATTATATTTGAGTGCAGAAATGGAAACAAAACTTTGACGAGGAGTAGACTTACCCATGCTAGGAGATGTAAAGTCAGGTGCACTTACAAGGCATCTTCCTTGCAGATTCCATGGAAGAAGGCAAAGGGGATCCTCTATCAATTATTGTGTTTTGTTGTGGAGTCAGCCATTTGAGGATCTCTGAACTTATCCTTCTTGTTATTGGAAGACTTCTCCTTCTCTTGAGATTTTGAACAGGTGAACACCGTACAAGAGTGATTCTTCATATCAGCAATGGTATCATCAAACTCATCCTCATTAGAAGAGGCATATTCAAAAAAGCAATGTTTCCAATAGAATTAATTTCTTCAATAGCCAATACTCCATCATTTTCATCAAATTCAACTTCATTAATCTCCTCTTATGGTCCTACATCACAAATGGCATTAACAGGAGGTGCCTCAAGAATCAGTCTCCTTTCTTCGCATGCTATTTTATTTCAATTTTGATTCTAATATTGATTCGGGTATCCTCTCCGTAGAACTTCTTTGTATGCAATGGTGGCTTGTGCCAGTTGCGTTTTCAATAAAAGAACATCATTTTCTAACCTTTGAACAAGAGAATCTGTAGCACCTTCTTTGGAGCTTTGACCTTTCAGCTTACCATTTGGATTCTTTACTTTCCCAGACAAAATCATAACATCTTCAATTTCAATGGCATACAGTTCGAGTTCTATAATTTTTGCAATTCTAAATCTTGTTCATATTGCTTCTGCGTATGCATATAACACAACTAAATCTTCATGTAGAATGTTGTGTATTGGATCTCTTGGTATCCATATCAAAGGGATACTTAACATCACTAACATATGGGACATGCTGAAAGGATAATCATCCTGGTATCCCTGGAGGTACCTTGGGATGACTTATGTTAAAAGTGGTAGCGTCAAGAAGGAAAAGAGCCAAGCACCTCTAGTCAAGATTATAGAAAAAGATAGGTAAGTCTATATAAAGTTTAATCAATAATATCTCCACCGAGTCTTACTATATACAGGACAAATGAAAATAAAGTGCTCCTCTATCTCTACCTCTGGAAGAAAACAAAGAGGAAAAATCATTATCCACGTCTTGGGGAGGACAAAGAGGATAGATGTTATCACTACAAGGAATGTAGGAGTTTGGCTTTAATGATAACTAGTCTGAGAAAATGCTCAGGTGGCCAAGAGATAATAAACTTAAAGGCTTGCCTTTAATAATGAAGTCACTATTAGTTATGTATTAACTAATGTTCAGTTGTAACCGCCTTGATCATTTTGTAACTATCTCTTGCATAATAAAATGATGGACACAATCTATGATGTGTGCATTCCAAATCCTCTTCATTATTTCTCTGTTCACAACTTTTAACATTGGTATTAGAGCCATTGGTGCTCAATAGGGATTCATAACTTGAGGAAGCTCATGTAATCGAGTACGAAAATGCAAGAAGGTTGTGAAAATCATTTTTTTTTTTTTATCGGAGGAATTGAAGATATAGTTACGAGACACAAGGAAAACAAATTGTGCAGATTCTAAGTGTTTTTAAAGGTGGGAAGATGCAAATACAAAAGACATAATTGTCGTTTAGGGAAAAAATGAGGACAAAATGCCAAGTTTACTGCCAAACCACAAAAATACCATTCTAGCGTAAAAATACAATCACAAATCGTGAGTTTGGATGAGGGCACGGGGGAGGAATAATACAATTGCATATTCAGTCAAAACTGACGCGAATAATGATATTCACATTTTTTAGAAAAAGACAGTTGCTAGGTCATGATGAGACATGTTTTTAAAAATACCATTCAAAATTTTTTGCCTTGTATTTTATTTATTTTTGTATTATTTTTGCCAAGAACATGATTTAGAGTACGACTGTACTGCTAGGGCACAATTTTTGCTGAGTATTCAGAAGAATTTGAGGGCATTTTGAAGTGCTAGGGCACAAAAATACAATTGCATAACTCAAACATTAAATATTATTTGCATTGATTTCCATGTAAAAATCTGCATACAATACTTTTATTTTGCTACATTGATTTTTTGGGTTAGAACATTTTGCATAGATTTCTGAAATGCAACCAATGGACAAGTTTTTATGGGGAATAGTGAATGGGAATGAGAAACCACCTACAAATGCCAATAAGTTAATGGATTGGCAAAGCAAAACTGATAAAGCCAAAGCCATTGTCAGTCTTACTCTCTCCGATTTTGAGTCACCTCATGTACATCTAGAAAAATCATCCAAGTGAATTTTGGATGATTTGAATAAATTGTTTGTGGCGAAAGCGATTAATGCAAAGCTTTCTCTAAAGCTTTAGCTATTCAAATTCAAGATGGATGACATAGTCATTACGTCTAGCCACAAAAGCAATCTAAGGTCTCTCATTAGACAACTAGCAGAAGTCAATGCTATTGTAGATGACGAGAGTGCCAAAGGCATTTTGTTAAATGGTTTGCCTTCTAAATACAACAATATCATTTTTACTCTCAATCAAATATTTTCTCAAACTCTATAAGATATGATATTAGCTCTCTTAGTCGAAGAAAAGAGATCCTCAACATGAGAGTGCATTATACTCAAGAAACTATAGTAGAAGATCAAATAAAGACAAAGGTCAGATTGAATGTTATTACTAGAAGAAAAAGAGGGCACAAATCATGGAATTGTAGAATTTGAGTTAGTGATGTTCTCAGAGGAAAATGTAAGGACCAACAAAATGAAGTCAATATAGATATTGTTGAAGATCCATCAGATGCTGAAAGTGGTGAAGAATTTGTTGATGGAGAATATGTATTTTTAAGATGCCCACACTTTGAAGACAAGAAGGGATCTAGTGTAGATGATACTTAACATGGATGTTTGCTGAGTTAGTTCTGGAGTTAATGGATCTTATACCCTTACGAGGGTCACGAGATAACTTGATGGAGCACTGTGGATGTAGCCCTACATGGATGGTTGTCCAATAATTTGGGGGGTTCGTAATTTGGTAGTTTTGTGAGGTGGAATCCAGGAACTTAGGAATACAACTCGGGAGCTACATCTTTAAGGATTACGAGGCAACTTGATGGAGTTCTACATGGTCCAAAAATTCTTTTCAAAGAGAACTTCTGAAGAATGAATGACTTTGTTTGGTTTTTCTGTTTTAATTTTCAGTCAGTGTGTTTGTTTTTGCTTTATGTGCTGTAAACCTTAAGAGGGGGTATTAGAATATAAGGCTTACCTTTTATAATCAAGGCACTATTATTTATGTATTAACTAAGGTTTGGATGTAACCTCCTCAACAATTTTGTAACTATCTCTTGCATAATAAAATGACAGACACAATCTACGGTGTGTGCAATCCGATTCCTCTTCTTTATATTTCTGTTCACTTCTAACAAAAGATGCTTGGGTTCGCTGATGGTACGATCAATAATCTATAAGAAATGCTTAACACAGAAATACATCATTGGACAGAGAGTTTGCAGGAGAGATAGGTGCATGCTATTAGAATACCATATTGCTATATGCCTTACCTGACATTTCTATTGATCACATCCTTCAGAGCCACAAATAGTATCTATAGGAAGCTGTTCAATAGAGACACTGATGGATTGAAGGAGCAAACAGGAGCAATATTTACATAGATTGTCAGGACTTTTATTTACTCTTTTTGTGATTTTTGAGGAAGACATCATTGCCAAGCATTTATTAATTTAATTTTTCTCTTAATGAAATTTTTGTTTTGCATGTTTTTGTGGTTGCTTTGATTCGTTACAATTCAACCAAATTATTAGTTCATGGTAAAAGCTAGGACATGATTGAGGGGGTTTTGATGTTGATGCTTATTGATGTTAACAAATTTCAAATGTTAAATTTCCTGACCTTAGGTATAGAGGAATAGGGCCTTTGAGAAAATAGAATTTGTAGATGATCAATTGAAAACTACAGTAAAAACTCAAATGCAATGATCTTGCTCGAGATTACATTTACAAAACTAGCCACCATATGTAACGAGGATACTGTTTTGAGTAACAATTCTATGGTTGCACTTATGTGTGGCAGTTAGAAACATGCATTAAATGCTAAAAGAAAGTACTTCATACAAGCAGTAAATTTAATGGAATTTGTGATGAATACATCAAACACTAATACCAACATTGATTACTTCGGAAGTTTTTTTTTGCCTCTTTTATTTGAGCCTTCTCTAGTAGAACGTGAAGTAATGGTATAGAATATCTTCCATCTACGTAAGGGTTCCAAATTTTTACTAGCGTGGTTATTCATGGTGGTCTGATTCCTGTGGAGAAAATTTGAATTTTGTGTATTCTCAGGTTGTAACTTATGTGGTCACATTTGTATTTTGTGTTCAGTTTTATATATTTGCTATTTGGTGCATTAATGGTGCTTTTGTGATTTCTGCCCTTTTACTTTTAGCCATTTTGTACTTTTGGTTATCTATGTTTCATCATTTGTGTCTATTTTTATTTTTGGGATTCTCTTTTTAGGTGTGTATGTAAAGGCTAAAGCAGTTATGTTCCCCAAAAGGGATTAATTTAGAGTCAACTTTGTACTGCTGTTGTTTCATTGGTCCTAGTTTCATTGATATCCTATTTTCTGTTTCCTTCAGGATAGATCTTTTGCTTGATGTTTCTAATGAACATTTTAGACGACTCTAGTTTGAACTTTTTTGGAATTTGTGTCCTGGCAGATAATCTGGGTTCCTAGTTTTGAAAATGGTGAAAAATATCTCAAGCTAATGTTGTTTCTGTTCTGCAGATTTCCAAACTACAAGCTTCTGAATCTGCAAGCTCTGATATTGACTGGGCTGAAGATTTTGTGATCGGAAGTTGTGTTGAAGGCGAAGTTCTGGAGATCAAAGAATATGGTGTGATTGTAAACTTGAAAGAGTACAAAGATATTGTTGGATTCATCACTCATCATCAATGTGAGCTATCATTGCATAACAATGTTATTTCTGTAAAGTTCTCACCATCTTTTTGCTAATAAATATCATGGGTCAAAACATGTGATGTAGTGGGTGGCATCTCAGTAGAGATTGGGAAGATAGTTGAAGCTCGCATTCTGGATATAGTAAGATCTGATGGCATTGTAGACTTATCTCTTAGACCAGAACTACTACAAGATCGCAAACCACAAGAACCAACAGAGAAGCCATTTCCTAGAAAGGTCAGTCTTAAAACCCTGTTTTTGCAATTTATAGGAATGCATTTAAGGTTCTTATGTCTATAAGAGCAGCTTCTTTTTTACACCTTTGAGAAGTATCGTTGTGTTTGTTCATGTAATTATGTAAGCCTATCTGTTGACCATCATCTTTACAATCTCTGTGTGTTGTTTTTTAGTGGCAATTAATTCAGTATTTTGTTTTTTCAATTATCATATCCTATAGAATTTAAGTCATTCAAAGTGTGTTTTGTACATGCACAACATATTTATAATGATATTACCTTCTCTGTATTTTATTATACATCATTATTGAGGTCTATTGAATATCCTTCAATTCTATATTCTATATCAGAGGCGTAAATCAGAGCAAAATGCTGGTCTGAAGGTGCATCAGAAGGTTGATGCTGTGGTGGAGCTTGTCAAAGATGATTACTTGGTAAATCATAAAGTGGATGATGATTAAACTTAGTACTGTCTTATTATTTGATTGTGTGCTAGTGGTAAGCTTGAGAAACTGGATTTATTGTTTCATGTAGTATGCGTTAACATCTTCTGATTGTGCATTTACACTTCTCTTTGCTGGAGCAGGTCCTATCACTTCCTGAGCATGAAAATATGATAGCTTTTGCATCAACACACGATTACAATATGTGGATGGACCCTCATATGCATTATGCTACAGGCCAAAAGTAAGTTCCTTAGTTCCATTCCTTCTTTGACAGAGTGTAATTATAGTCTTTTCAGGCTAGACATTACACTATACGATGATGATCTTTCTCATTGATTTGTTGGAATCTCGTGTTTCCAAGTTTTTCGAGTAGATTGTTTGAATCTTCGCTTCAACACATTTAAACATTATGACATAGAAACATCCTTGAGCGTGTCAGGATCACGATATATTAAATATAGAATCTTAACGGGCTCTAACAGGAATAGTGACAAACCTATTAAAGCATCTTATCCGCTTTTGATGCTTTGCGGATTAACATGTAAGTGTTTTTTGTATTAAATACTATTTCTATGTAATAAAAAAATACTGGTAAATCGGCTCAAATAGAATCTTTTAGAGACTGTTTTAACTTGTTTACGGAATCTTTAAAATTCGATTTTATCAGGGAAAACAACTTTGTAACATAGAGAGCCTTCAAAATAATTGGGATCAAATAAATAATAAGTTGTCTCTCAAGTTTATTACTAGTAGAATTTTTTCCTATCATAATTGCATTTAGAGAGTTATGGATCGGTTATGTTTCTATATTTGTTTTATATTTAGTGTTGCATATGGAACATGAAACATCAAATATTCAAAGTTCAATTGTTATATTTTAAATTATAATATTTTGTTTGTTATAAATTTTATTGTGACAACGGCTTCTAGATAAGAGCTTAGATACACTAATTGCTTATTCTCGAAAGCAAAGGAATACTTTTGTGGAATAGGGAAAATGAGATGGATGCTTTTTTGTGACAAAATACTAATTAAACCTTAGGAATCAGTTTCTTGTATACTATTAAGTCCTGACAGATTTTCCATTTTATTAAAACTAAGAACTCTCATCACCAAAGAAATCAACTTATTTGAAGCTCCTTCAATGATCACAAACATTGAAAATGCAGGCCGAGCTAGTCATGGAGAATTAGTTATTGGAAGTATTTATATCAATTGATGCAAGAGCATCCAAGTTCACAGTGAATCTTGTATCAACCAATAATAGTCTGAACAGTTTGGGTAAGTGTTTGCAATTAGTTTTGTTGGCAGACCACGTAGCAAAGAAATATGTTAGTGGTGGTACTCAGAGTATTGTGTTGCATTTTGTAGAGTGCACAAGCTTCTTGTGCAATGTCAGCATAGTGCACAATCCTACTATGCATTGTTAGGTCTTTTGCGTAGTCTGTGCAAGTTTGTGGAATCTTTGCACAAGTTGTGCAATCTGTTGGTGGTCTTACAAGCATTGGCAGATGCCGCAAAATACTAAGGAAGCTGCGTAATACTACAAATCTGTGTGGACACTGCAAAGCATTGAAGAAAGATCATTTGAAGCTGTGAAAGCTTCAGATGGCCAATTGAGTTAGTATTTGGTCCTTTGGACCATAATTTCATCTTAGTTTAGGAGTCAAGTTTGTGTCATGGCTATATAAACAAAGCTCAATTGCCTTAGGAAGTCAGTGCTGAAGTGTGGAGTAACTCACAGGGCAGAGTGTGGATTTGACCTTGAGGCTTGAAGCAAAGTGTCTTGGAGTTGGAACGTTTCTTCCATGCAAAGACTTGTGCGCAAGTGTAGATTGTTGTGATATTGTGGTGTTGAATGCTTGCGGGCATTGGTGTGAGTTGGAGGACTGTATTGTTGCCGATTGGTCTCTATCATTTTTTGAAATCTTTTTATTGAATATGATTTTTTGAGTTTTTGCTGAAATTGTTGTTGTTAGTGTGATTTTGTTGCGTAATTCTATATTCAAGCTCAACCCGGTGATTTCTTGTTGGAATACCAGAATCTTGTCTATCTCATTTGGTATTAGAGCAAGGCACAAACCTAGGAAGTGAGATTTTGGGTTCTCCATCTTGCGGGGTTGGTACACAACAGGGTCGGCTAGAGAAACGTCTGCATAGGTTTGCAACAGAGTGTTATAGTAGATCTAAGATTTGTGAAGCAAGATGCCACCTAAAAGAGTAGGATAAGGGAGTGCGATGGTGAATAATATTGCTGAAAGGCTTGAAGAGATCACAGAGATGTTGCGGACAATGCAGGTCAAATTGACTGCAGTAGAAGAAGACCACAAAAGAAGATTTGTCCCGAGGGATGATGCAAGTGATATGGAAGAAGATAAAAGAGTACATGAAGCACCTCCAGGTGGTGTGGTTGGATCAAAATTAGCGCAAGATAATGTGAATGACGTAAAAGGCAGAGTGTTGAAGGATGTGTCAAGGATTGGTAGAGTACTGTTACAATCTGTGGAGAGAGAAAGAATGAAGAGAAAACCGAAATGCACATTATTTATTGTGTGTCCGTCATTTTATTATGTAAGGGATGGCTATAAAATGGTTGAAATGGTTACCACTGTTTATTAGTCAATACATAACTAATATTGACTTAATGCTAAATTATAAGCCCTATATTCTAATACCCCCTCTTAAGGCTTGCACTATATAAAGAAAATACAAACAAATTAATAGAAGATTAAAGTAATAGAACCAACAAGAACACACATTTTTCATAAGCTTATCCCTTTGAAAACAGTTCCTTGACCAAGTAGAGCTCCATCAAGCTACCTCACATAACCTTTGTATATGTGTAGTTCCCGAGCTAAATTCCCGAGTTTCCATATTCCACCTTCCCAAAATCTAAAAACATGAACCTCCCAAATTATTGAACAACCATCCCTATCGAGCTACATTCACTTTGCTCCATCAAGTTGTCTCATGACCCTTGTAAGGGTATAATACCCCAGATCCACAGACTCCTGAACTAGTTGGACAACAATCCATAATGAGCTTCATCTACAATAGATCCCTTCATGTCTTCAAAGTGTGGGACTTATTTTAAAATACATATTCTCCATCAATGAGTTCTTTACTTCTTTCAACATCTGTTGGATCTTCAACATTGGCTATAACCATCTTTCTTTCCATGCCAAGAATTATTTTATTACAATCTCGATATTCAGCAATAGTTAGAATCTCATGACTCCAAACATAATAGTTTTGAACCATCAACTTTTGCGTCTTTGGCAGTACGAGGTGTTGTATGTTTGCTAATTTTCACACCAATATAAGTTTCCAACCCGCAATTTGATATAACATAATGAAAGTTAGTGTCGATATTTAGAAATTTTGAATTTAGGCATCAACAATAAAATATAATTTTGTATTCTGATTTTGACTTAGAAATTAATGCAAGGAATGTTGAATATCTTGCATTTGTTGAAAGCATAAAAACTTGATAAAGTAGTTCTAAGAAAAAAAGAGGTCAACCTCGAATTGTCCTTGCGTTCTAATAGAGTGGAGTGTTAATCTCAAAGTTCCCTTGATAGAATACACTTGCCAACAGTAATTTGGATAGTAAAACCAAGAAAAACCATCCTTTGCCCTCATATCTAAAAAAATGTGGACTCCTGAAACCCCACAAAATTAATAGTGATTCACGATTGTATCTTAATATTTGTGACTTTATTTTTGTACGGCATTGATTGGGACTGTATTTTACCTGTCTTCACAACTTCTATCAACCTTTTTTAATGTGCCCTACAAGTGGCTGGGACTATAAAACTCCTTGACTGTAAAACTCTTCTTTTCCAGCTATGTTTGAAGGTTTTAACCATTTCCAGCCCTCAAATCTGTGACTGTAACAGTTCGTGCCTTCAATAGCCTTTAAGTTGTGTCTTCAACGACGTCTATTATGCTTTCAGCTGTGCCCTAACGACTGTATTTTCGTCTATATGTATTTGCGATTGTAATGGAAGCAATAACGGCGACTGGTGCTTGAGAAATCTTGACTGAAATGCAAATGTGGATGCTCTTGACCTCTTTCCTTCTCTTTCTCCTTGATTTGCAGACCCCTTCGAGCACAAAGGGATTTGATGCCAATCTTAGAATACGTGGAGAGAGAGAACGAAGAGAAAAATAGAATGCACACATTATTTATTGTGTGCCCGTCATTTTATCATGTAAGAGATGGTTACGAAATGGTTGAAGTGGTTACAATTGTTTATCTATTAATAATTAACTAATATTGACTCAATGATAAATTATAATCCTCATATTCTAATAAATACAAATGGAGGGTCCTTGTTTTTCAAGGACGTTGAACGTGAATAAACTTATTAATTGGATCACAGAGATGGAAGAGTTCTTTGTGTTTGACGAGGTTGCGGAAGAGCACAAAGTAAGAATAGCGCAAACCAAGTTGAAAGGTCATGTGGTGTTGTGGTGGAAGGAAGTTCAGTTGGACCGCAATAGAAAGGGAAAGGACAAGATCATTAAATGGGAGTGCATGGTTGCAAAGCTGAAAGGGAAATTTTTGCCTGGAGATTATTAGTTAGATGTAGACAATATAAGAAGTGTATCAATATGTTTTGAGAGTGGAAGAGAAGTTGGCGAGTAGGAAGAGTGCGCAATAGAACAAGGCAAAGCCCAATAGTGGAAAGGATCCAGTGACACATGAGGGTGAAGATGGGGAGTGCGTAGACAGTGCGCAAGGTAGTGCACAGGGACCGGAAAACAAGGTAACGATCCCGTCCTAAAGAAGTAGAGGTCACATTATAATATTTGGTGGCTCATGTTTTTGATGTGGTGAAGTGGGGCATTGAGCTTTCAAGTGTTCGCAATGGGATGAGGGAAAGAGGAAGAATGCAAGTGTGCAAATTGCCAAGCAGAAGCAAGTGAGGAACAAGAAGAATTAGAAGTAGGAGACGCCCTGTTGGTAGCACGAAAGGTCTTGATGGTTGTGTGAGAGAAAGATGAGTTGCATTATGAGAGGTGACATATTTTCCGCACAAGATACAAGACTAAAGGGAAATGTTGTAAAGTGGTGGTCGATAATGGAAACATAGATAATCTGTTATCCTTGGAGATGGTACAAAAATTGGGATTGGAATGCAAGTTGTATTCACCTCCTTTGATTGCAGTGGGAAATTTAGGATGAGATTATCCTGATCAAGATGTAGACAATATAAGAAGTGTATCAATATGTCTTGAGAGTGGAAGAAAAGTTGGCGAGTAGGAAGAGTGCACAATAGAACAAGGCAAAGCCCAATAGTGGAAAGAAGCCAGTGACACATGAGGGTGAAGATGGGGAGTGTGTAGACAGTGCGCAAGGTAGTGCACAGGAACTAGAAAACAAGGTAATGCGGTAACTCAATTGACTGTAGTGAGAAATTCAGGATGAGATTATCCTGATTAAGATGTAGACAATATAAGAAGTGTATCAATATGTCTTGAGAGTGGAAGAGAAGTTGGCGAGTAGGAAGTGTGCGTAATAGAACAAGGCAAAGCCCAATAGTGGAAAGGAGCCAGTGACATATGAGGGTGAAGATGGGGAGTGCGTGGATAGTGCGCAAGGTAGTGCATAGGAACCGGAAAACAAGGTAATGATCCCGTCTTGAAAAAGTAGAGGTCAGAGTATAATATTTGGTGGCACATGTTTTTGATGTGGTGAAGTGGGGCACTGAGCTTTCAAGTGTTTGTAATAGGATGAGGGAAAGAGGAAGAGTGCAAGTGCGCAAATTGCCAAGCAGAAGCAAGTGAGGAACAAGAAGAATTAGAAGCAGGAGACGCCCTATTGGTAGCACGAAAGGTCTTGATGGTTGTGTGAGAGAGATTAGTTACAGTATGAGAGGTGACATATTTTCCGCACAAGATACAAGACTAAAGGGAAATGTTGTAAAGTGGTGGTCAATAACGGAAACATAAATAATCTGTTATCCTTGGAGATGGTACAAAAATTGGGATTGGAATGCAAGTTGTATTCAACTCCTTACAGACTGATGGAAGGACAGGTAGGTGTTATAGAGGAACAATGTGAAGTGGAAATTGAGATTGGGAGATTCACAGACAAAGTTTTGTGACATTCTTTTGATTGATGCATGTCATGTATTATTGGGAAGATTTTGGCAATTTGATATACAGATGTATGATGGGAGAGAAAATACTGTGAAGTGCAGAAGGACGTGTGGACGTACATTTTGAAGCCGTTGAAGGATGAGAGCAAGGAGACACACCAGAGTCACATGGTGGGCAAGGCTAGCAAAGATGGAACATGTGTAGTATTGCGGCGTAATGATAGATCATGCACAGAGATAGATAGAAGCTAGGTGAATGGTGAGGATGGAATAACCTGAGAGAAGAGCACAACATGGAAAGTTGTGGCACAGATGAAAGAGTGTCGAGAAGCACATTCATGTCTACAGTAGTATGTAAAGCTATTGCACAGGAACGTAAGATTGGGATCGTGCACACAAAGGTTGCACAAATATGGCAGAAAAAGGATTCACCCCCCGTAGACGAGGAATCCTCTTGAGGAAGGGATGAGTCAAGGTGTTGAAGATCAAAGACAACTTGGTGAAGGAGGGCAATTTCATAACCGAATCGAGTCCTATAGTTGGAAGACGGGTAATTCCCATTGGTGCGCAAGCACTCCAAGTCATTAACAAAAGGACGAAATGGTGGTTCTACCTCTTGGCCCGCAAATGTGAGCACATTGCTCACTTTTCTTCTTACCCGGGGTGTATGATGCAGGAACATCCGGGTTCATAGGCTATCATGTATCAACCAAAAATAGTTTTAACAATTTGGATCATTGTTTGCATTCAATTTTGCATTTTGTGTTGTTGGTGGGTCGCGTAGTGAAGAAATATGTTATTAACAGACTGCAAAGTATTGTGTTGCTCTATGTAGAGTTCACAAATTTGTTGCACAATGTCAACATAGTAAGCAATCCTACTGCGCAATGTCAAGTCTTTTGCGTAGTCCGCACAAGTTTGTGGAATCTTTGCACAAACCACACAATCTTGCTGGAGGTCTTATAAGCATTGACGAATGCCACAAAATACTTAGGAATTCGTGCAAGTCTATTGGGAGCCACAAAACACTAGAGGAGCCACACAAGTCTAAGTGAAGTTGCGCAATACTACAAAGTTTTTTGGACGTGAAATATTCCGGAAAGATCGCTTATAGCTGCGAAAGCTTCAGAAGGCCGAATGAGTCTATATTGGGCCCTTTGGACCATAATTTCATAATTAGTTTAGTAGTCAAGTTTGTGGCATTGGATGGCAATATAAACAAAGCCCAATTGCATTAGAAAGTCAGTGCTAAAGCGCTTAAGTGTGGATTAATTCATAGAGTAAAGTGTGGATGCGAGTTTAAGGCTCAAAATAGAGTGTCTTGGAGTTGGAAGTTTTCTTCCATGTAAAGACTTTTGCATAAGTCTAGATTGTTGTGACTGACCTTGTGGCATTGTACGCTTACGAGCATTGGTGTGAGTTAGAGGACTGTATCATTGGCAATCGGTCTCTATGATTTTTTGAAATCTATTTGTTGAATATAATTTTGTGAGTTGTTGCTGAAATTGTTGTTAGTATGATTTCGTTGTGTAATTACGTAAGTAGGCTCGACTTAGTGATTTCTTTTTACAACACCAAAACCTTGTCTGCGTCACCGACAAAATTGGACATAAGTCTTTGTGTACGCTCTAAAGTAGGCTAGTTTGCAAAACATTCATGAACTTATAGGATAAATTATCAGAATTAATGCAAAGTGTTACAAGGTAATCTTATGGGAGAGGCATTTGAACGGTTTAGTTATGTAGTTGGAACTGCCTCTAACTGATCACAACTAAATGTAACCACTTGCATGAATAAATATATCTTTGCTACATCCATTATGGACAGTGCCTTCAACAATACATACTTGTTTCTTCCTTGTTCATATGCTAACATTGGTATCAAAGGCTTTGACAGTTTGTACGGTTGACGCCATTGATGGAAAAATCTCTTTGCATTGAGGTTACAGAGAAGCGAGAGTGTTTGGGGTCAATGTTGGGTCGATACATCTCGTGGATGTGTGGTTAGGGCACAGAGGTTGTGAGGACCTTTGCAAATATTTTTTTAAAAGCCTGTTTTATGTTCATGCTAGGTGTTGGCAGTGCGAGTTGAACGATTCATGAAGGCAGATACGTTTACAAGTCGTGAAGGTTGTCGTTTTAGCAGTTGTGAAGGCAGATACATCGCGAGGTTGGAGGGATTTCTAGTGACGAAAACCAGAGAAAACTTCAGTTGCGAGGCAAAGGGATTTCCAGTGATGAAAACGTGAAAGCAGTATCGTGATTCATGTCCAAGCAGTTGCCAATACAGGAAGGAGGATATTCTTGTTGAGATTTTGAAGAGGCACCTGTGATTTAATACTTTGTGGTAACATTAATGCTGGTAGTTTGTTATTTTTTAAAGAATTTGCACAATAACATTCAACTAGAATTGTTACTCCATTTCCGTCATTATTGTTTGCATATAGCAACTTATTAATCTCTAGTTAGGAGACAATATTATTTATTATTTCTGTTGCAATAAATGGAGAATATCTCTAATCTGATTTTGTCGGACACACAAAAGTTGATGGGTAAAAATTTCAATGTATGGAGCCACAAAATTCTAACACTTGCAGAATTTTGTGATTGTGTTAAGATAATCATGGGTAGCAAAGGTAGACCTACTGTAAACTTCACAAATTATGACGAACATCATAAGGAGGCTCTATTACTTTTAAAATTATCAATATTAGATGATTCGATACTTGAGGTCCGAAATGCCACTATAGCTAGTACGTTGTGGACTAGTTTGAAGAAAAAATATCAAACGTTAGAGGATAGTTTGGTTTTATACCTGAAGAATATGTTTTTTTCCGTGAAGTTACATAAAGGTGGGTCATTGTTTGAGCATCTACTTTGGATGAAATACCTCTGAGACCAACTATTTTCCATCAATAAAAAGGTGGACAATGATGATATGGTGGCTCTGGTTCTGAACAATGTATTGTCCTCATATGAATCATTTGTGGCAGCACTCCATTTAATGGCCGAAAGTTAAACTCTCATGTTTGACAACATGAGTTCTTATGTATTGCAAAAGGAGCTGAGACAGACGCAGAGTCATGAATTCAGTTTTGGACTATCTGAGAGTGCTTTTTCCTCTCAATCCAAATGGAAGTGGAAACAACAGTTTGATGGTACATCTACTTCATCTGTTAAATTTCAAGTGAAGTGTTACTATTGTCAGAAACTTGGTAATGTGAAGAAAGATTGTCGCAAGCGACAAAATGCCTTGAAGAAGCATAAGGGGCAAGCACATGTGGCAGCAGTTGAACACAATTTAGAAGATGAATATGCCTTAATGGCATCATGCTCAGATGGCAATGCTACTTAGTGTTGGTTCTTTGATTCCGGAGCTTCTCAACACTCATGTGTCAAAATGACCAGTATATCAAATTTCATGCCAATTTAAATTCTTCTAATTCAGTAACATCAGGGGATAGGAGGTCTCATGTAGTAGAAGGGTCTCATGTAGTAGAAGGGATACTGGATATCTGTATCATGTTAAATGATAATGCTAAACTTCTAGTAAAAAATGTTAGATATGTTCCTAACATGAACAAAAAATTGTTTTCTATGAGTCGATTAACAGAAAATCCTAATATTGCTGTAAATTTCTCTGGAAAACTATGTATTGTGTTTGGTATAAAACAAAATAAGGTTGTTGCCTTGGGTGTTGGGCAAAAATGTTTGTACAAATTGGTTGATCTTGCCACGGTCCATCTACATGCCTTAGTTGTAGAAGGCAATTCCAACATTTTGTGGCATGAGAGATACAATCATCTTAACCTTCCGTATCTTGCCAGACTAATTAGAGCAAACATGGTACTCGGTTTGCTTTACATCCAGGAGAAGCAGGGTATGTGTGTCAGATGTTCTCCAGGGAAGCAAAAGAGGAAACCTTTTCCTACTGAAGGTGCTTAACGTGCAAAGGGGCTCCTAGATCTTGTTCATGTAGATCTCTATGAGCGATTGTGAAAGTCTCTCACTATTCTTGGCGCACATTATTTTTTATTGCTGGTGGATGATTATTCCAGAAAATGCGGATTTGCTTCTTGATAAAGAAGTTTGATTGTTTTGTGTCTTTCATGAAGTTCGAGGCATTAGTGGAGAACCAGGCTAGCCAACAGTTCAAAACTTTGAGATCCGATAATTGAGGGTTCACTTCTAAGTAGTTCAAGTATTACTGCGGCAAAAAAGAAATCCATCATTAGTTGACAACCCCATATACCTCACAACAGAATGGGGTGGTAGAGAGACATAATAGAACAATCATGGAGATGGCAACATGCATGATGCATAGTAGAGGAGTGCCATATTGATACTGGGGAGAAGCAGTAAACACATCTTTATATATTCTCAATGACTCTTGAAGAAGCTTGGTTCAAAATCAAACCTAAGGTATCAACTTTTCGCATTTTTAGTTCAGCTGCATATTGTTTTGTTCATGATAAAAGAGGAGTAACTCTAAGGGTTCCAAGCATTTATTTTCTGGTTATAGTGATCAATCTAAAGCCTATAGATTGATTGATACTTCTACTAATAAAATGAATATTAGTAGGGATGTTGATGTAAAAGAAACAAAGTCTCTTTTGGCAGCAATCAAGAAGGGGACTACAATCAGCAAGGGGGCAGCAATCAACACGTGGTAACAAAAACTATTTCCCTTCCCTTGCCGAATAACGAGTCTAGTTCTTCTCATACTCCTCCATGAACTCTAGTACAACCTATGCCATCTCCCATTGATACTCTTGTGTATCAAAGACACCAAGCTGCGTTGATTTCTCCTTTGGAAGCACCACCACCGGATCCCACATCTTTAGTTCAACGACAACCCAAGTGTTTTACTCCATTATCCAGGATGTTCGAGATGGAGGACCGTCTCCTCTCTTAGATCATGGTAGAAGACTGATTATTTAGAGCATGCTCATTTTGCTTGTTCTTCTGATCTTCTTAATATTCATGAACCACAAAAATACTCTGAGGCAAAAGGCATACTAGAATGGGAAATTGCCATACCTGGAAGGTGGTGTTGTTGCCTCCAAGGAAACACCCCATTGGTTGTAAATGGTTGTACAAAATCAAGTGCAAGGAAGATGATACTTTGGATAAGTACAAGGCTCGTTTTGTTGTGAAAGGTTTTTCACAATAGGAGGGAATAGACTATGATGAGACTTTTGCTCCTACTGCAATGTTGGTTACTTTTCGGTTACTTCTTTCATTTGTAACTCAGTTTGGCTATAAGGTATTTCAGATGGATGTCAAGAGTGCCTTCCTGAATGAGGATTTGGAGGAAGAAGTGTATATGACACAACCTGAAGGTTTTCATACACATGGTTGTGATCATTTGGTATGTAGGATGCGTAAGTCCTTGTATACACTTAAACAGGTTCCTCGAGCCTAGTATATTAAAATAGATAAACAACCACACGATTATGGATTCATAAGAAGTCTTTCTTATCCGAGTCTTTATGTCAAAAGGGATGGTGATGATACTGTGATTCTTATTGTGGATGTTGATGATCTTGCCATCACAGGAAGTGGAAGTGTTGCGATTCAAAAGGTAAAATCAGATTTATGTGCTGCTTTTGACATGACTGATTTAGGACTCCTTCACTATTGCCTTGGTGTGGAATTTTGGCAACATGATTACATGATTTTCATTTCCTAAGTCAAGTATGGCACACATCTCTTACAAAAATATCAGATATCAAAATGTAACTGTTTGTCTACACGTATGGATGTCAGGCTGAAACTTTCAGTTCATGATGATTCACCACTGGTTGACGAATCATTGTATCAGGTGTAAACAGAATGTCTTCCAACACATCATTCGTGCTGAATTTGGGGCCTGTCCTTTCAAGATGGAGACCATTTTTGATCTTATCTCTTACCTCCACTGCATCATAAGCTTCACTGACTCAGCTGAGGGGCGGGATAGGTACCCGTATGTGACATATTGTTCCTCAAAGATTACTGCCCATTCTGATTCTCCAGGTCTTGGTCGTTGTTGGTATGTTGGGGTTTCTAATCTCTTGGAGTTTGTGGGTATTTAGATGGACTGTGTCCCTCCTTTTAGATATTCCTTGGACGCATCAGGTCACCTTCTACCTACCAGACAAGAATTGAACATGATCATCAGGAGGATATTTACAAGCAGTTTATCCACATCACTTGGGTGAACCCTCATGGTGGGTTACACCCAAATATTGCCTTTTATGCTGAGCACTTTCTGGAGTAGAGTGACGGTTTTATTGTCTGCCCTCAGTATACACTTCACCATTGAATGCATGCTCTTCGCATCCCCCTTGGCTAGGTTAAAGTGGACTCTCATACACTTTAGAGTGGGACAGATCACCAAATTGATCATTTAGATAGGATCAACCAACTTTGCAATCTTCAGGAGGTCGAGACTAAAGCACACTTTGTCTTCTGCTGCCACATTAGTACGCGATTAGGGGGAGGTTTCACTACCTCTTCAAGGCTAGGTTCTTTCTGACTTCTTTAGATATGAGGATCAAAAGTGCCTGGCTCTGTACATGCAAGAGACTTTGAGGATTTGTGAGCACACTCTTCAAACCCCATACAAACTAGATTTTACCCAACGGATCTATTTCTTTTTCACGGTGCTACCTTCAGTGAGAGGTACTAAGCGCCAAATTGATACCAACTCTACATTGCACTCCTGATTAGTATGGTTCAGGGAGACCATCCACAACTCTTCGAGATCTCATCAACACGACCATACTAGTTCCAACACTATGAGATAGACTAGCTCCACCAAGTCCTTGCGATGTACCACATTGTCCAGACAACAATATGGTGGGTGGCCTCGACATCTCATCGCCTCCTCTTCCAATTATCATTCTATTCGGGGTTTCTTTCAGTCGGCCTCGGATGTTAGGAGAGTTGGGTCTACCACTCCCTGATAGGCATTCTTCATTGCCTCTCCTAGGCCTTCTTTCTTCTCTTGTTGGGCATTTCCACTCATTGGTTTGGGTTCGTGGATTGTTCTATCTAGCTCTTCCTTCTCCCTCTCTTCTACCTTTCTATGTCTCTTCTTTTGCTTTTTGCGTTGTACTTCTGTTGGAAAGCTTTTGGTTTTCTTGCTTTGTATTGGCACATGTGTACTCTACAGTCTCTTTGACCTACTCTTGTGGTCATTAATATATTTATCTTATCTTATTTGTATAGGCAATTGGTGGGTAGCTTGATCTACCTAACAACTACACGACTAGATGTATGTTTTGCTGTTATCTACCTTTCTCGTTTTTTGTCTAAACAGAAACTCATTCAATGGGGCGCAACGAAACAAGTTTTGAGATATGTCAAAGGTACATTAGACTTTGGCAGTTTGCATCAGAGAGTCCTTGATTTTAGATTGATTGGTTGTGCGGACTCAAATTGTGGCAAATTAGTGGATACTTGATGATGTACCAATGGATATATCTTCTCCTTTGGTTTAGGAGTTGTTTCTTGGCAGAGTAAGCTTCATCCCACTGTAGCTATCTCTCCCACTGAAGCAAAAAACAAGGCAGTTGTCAATGCTAGTTGCAAAACAATATGGCTTCTTCGGGTTTGATTGATTTTCACTTTCCTCAAGCTATTGCTACACCTCTTTCACTCTTTTGTGATAATCGAGGTGTCGTAAAAATGGTAAAGAACCCTGTATGTCATGCCCGCACTAAACATAGAAGCTGACGTCTAAATATGGACATTTACTTTCTTATACTTTAAGTTATATTTTATGTATATACTTCCAGGATATTTGAGAGTGGTTTCAAACATTTAGGATTTATAATGCAAATTGTAGGTTTTTGAGGGTTCTATCAGATTTAAGATTTGCTAGATTTTAGGGTATCAGGATTTCAAGGAGACATCATATGAGATATGAAGGTAGTATGTATCTTGAAGGAATAGATAGGTATAACTGAAAATCATATGGAAATATCTCCTAAAATACCATGAGCTGACCACATCCCTTTATTGGTACACTTAGGGAGATTGACACACCATTGAGTTCTGTAAGAGAGATCACTAGTAATTGAAAAATATAGGTGTAAATCTATAAAAACACACTATATGCAATGCCAAAACACATAATCTTATTTATGTCACACAATTCATGAACATGTGATATCTTGAGCATGTTGAATGTTTTGAACTTTCATGGATACTATATTTTTGAAGTGCTTTATCTTTTATGGGCTCCACATGCGTATTATGCATTTTTTATATATTTTTATAGTAAATTGTATGGATGTTTTCATGCCCTTTTGTGCCCAACGGTTTTTTGAAAATCGGAATTTCCCCAGTTTGGACACGCACTTGTTTCGCTTCTTGGCAACATAGCAAAGCATGGCAAAATTTAGGGTAGATCCCTTTAAAATTGAGAAGTTAGTCACAAGACTGTCCAATATGTGAATAGAATACCGAGCATTCATTCATTGTTCCCAGATGAGCAAATGTCAAAGTTTAATCGACCTTGTTATAAATTGAGAATTTAACTAAGTATTATTTATTTAAGAGAATTAAAAATCGTAATCCATTAGAAGATGTGAATAGAGAAAATGAAGAGAAACTGGAATGCACACAACGTAGATTGTATGTCTGTCATTTTATCATGCAAGAGAGTTGCAAAATGGTTGTGGAGGTTATAAATGAACATTAGTTAATGCATAACTAATGGTGACTTAATAATAAAAGGTGAGCCTTATATTTTAATACCCTTTCTTAAGCCTTATAGTACAGAAAGTAAAAGCAAACAAACAAACAGAAAATTCAAATAACAAAGCCAAACAGAGCCACACATACTTCAGAAGTTTTCTCTGTGAAAATAGTTCTTTGACTAGGAAGAACACCATTAAGCTCTCTTAACCCTTGTAGTTCACGAGTTCCCGGATTGCGTCTCCCCAAACTCTCGTATTATTGGGCAACCATCTATATTGAGCTACATCCACAATGCTCCATCAAGTTGTCTTATGACCCTTGCAAAGGTATAATTCCCAATATCCACACACTCCCAAACTAACCAATTGGGAAACCATCCATGTTGAGTTTCATCTACACCAGATCCCATCCTGTCTTCAAAGTGTGGGGCTTCTTCTAAATATGTATTCTTCATCAGCGAATTCTTCACCACTTTCAGCATCCGACGGATCTTCAACAATGTCTATAACCGGCCTTCATTCTGTGTCAAGTATAATTTTATTACAGTCTTGATATTCGACAGTAGTTCAAATGTTATGACTCTAAACGTTGTTGTTTTGACCTGTAAACATCTGCAGTAAAATGAAAGTGACAGTCTATATGCTGAATTTTTGACTTCAGGTATGCAAATAAATGCAATAATACAATTCTATAACTTGATTGTTACTTAGAAATCGTAGAGCATAAATAATGATAGTTCTAGTGTAAGTTTATTGCCTTACAAAAGAAATCAAATACCAGGTTGAATTTTTCTTGTGCCCTGTATTTGTGTGCCCTAGACGATTGTTGTGATGGAAAATCACCAAACTAAGTGCCCTGGCAGCGAATGACCCTCAAAAATTAAAAAATATGGAACAGTTTGACTACATTTTTTTCATTTCTCCCCGACTACCTTTGAAAATTACGTTTTCCCTCTTCCTTGTGATCATGGACTGTGTTTTCTACAAAAAATAATGGCCCAAATCATGTTTTCCTCCGCTGCTTTTTGCCTCACGTTTTGACCTGAAAATGCCTAATTTTTGTGCCCTAACTACACAAATAGCCCTAAATCCTGTGTTTTTTTCACAATTCTACACATTATGCCTTTCAAAAACCATTCTTGCATTTGTAAATGTTCTATTTCCCTAGTGACTGTATTTTCCCTCAGATTCCCTCCTCGCGACTAACTACCTGCATTTTCCCTCAGATTCTGGACAGAGTTTTCTACAAAAACTCATGTCCCAAATCACGTTTTTATCGGCTGTTTTTTGCCTCACGTTTTGTTCTGAAAATGTCTTATTTCCCTAGTGACTGCATTTTCCCTCAGATTCCCTCCTCGCGACTAACTACCTTTAAAAATTACGTTTTTCCTCTTTCCTGTGATTTTGGACTGTTTTCTACAAAAAATCATGTCCCAAATCACGTTTTTATCTGATGATTTTTGCCTCACGTTTTGTCCTGAAAATGTCTTATTTTTGTGCCCTAACTACACAAATAGCCTGCAAAAAGCACGACTTCTTATTTTTTGTGCAATGAATCCTGCTTTTTCTCATGATTCTGCACAGTATGCCTTTCAAAAACTACTCATGCATTTATAAATGTTTTATTTCCCTAGCGACTGTATTTTCCCTCAGATTCCTGCCTCGTGACTGTTGTTTTGACTAAAAATTTTCCCTGACGGCACTTCTCACGATTTTACTTGTGTTTTGTGTTTTTCACACTACCGATGGCTGGAGAATGCCCTTCGGAAATGTTGGGGAAACCTCCAAAAAGCCAGAAATCGCCAATTTTACTTTGAAACTCATGAACAATTTCTACCCTTGAAATGTCACCTAACGACTTCCCTCCTTCACAACCTTCTCTTTGCACTACGAACCCTACCAAGCACCAATGGCTCTGATACCAATTTTAGAAGATGTGAATAGAGAAGAATGAAGAGAAACCATCATGCACACATTATAGATTGTGTGTTTGTATTTTTATTATGCAATAGATAGTTACAAAATGGTTGATGAGATTACAACTGAATGTTAGTTAATACATAACTAATAGCGACTTAATAATAAAAGGTAAGCTTTATATTCTAATATAATCATTGAAATAGAAAGTTTTACATCTTTTAGACATAGTTAAATGATGGCGGAATAGGGGTTGAAATAGTTAAATAATGGCGGGAATTTGGTATGACCTCAATGCTACCACAATATATAGAATATGAGTCCTAAAAGGGCTAAGAGTAAGTGTTTATTCTTGTGGGAAGCCCAAAAATAATTCAAAATATTACATGAAATGCCACTAAAATTGAGACGTTAGTCGCAAAGACTATACAATATGCAAATAGAGTATTGAGCTCTCATTCATGGATGAGCAAATGTCAAAACTCAATCAACCCTGCTCTAAAAAGCGAATACAGCTAAACAGGATTCATTGAATAGAAATAAAAACTGTTATCATAGAAATAGAAAGCACCTCTCTCTTTGTAACTGAAATTTTAATACAATTTCACAAAAATTGATTTTTTTAAGGTGACCAATGCTCAGAAATGCCCAAAATCAGGAGCTTTCAAGGGAAACAAGAGACCAACAAGGACCTGAGAATCAAGATGAAAGAAAACAAGAAAGTAAGTATTAAACATTGTCTGCCAATATAAAGCTACAGAAAATACAATTCCACAACGATACATTTCATAAGAGTCAAATTCATTGGATACACATATATTCGGGTTTTGGGGAGGGTAATAGCAAATCCATGTAAGCTATCTTCAAATTAAAATGAAAATAGACAAACAAAAGTTTTTATGACATGCAACTCTCCTAAACATATATCCCTCAAGGAATGATGCCATGTAAGTAATAAGATGTGATTCAATATTAGGATTAAAATTGATATATGGATGTTATACCTTAACTCGCTGAAGAGATCATGTATAAATATTCCTGAGGCAAATGATCAAATTACACAGGGACAGATAGCTTGCATATACCTCTTATGTGGATACTTCAGCAAAAAAATATGCACTTAACAGGAGTCCGTTACTTTGCAATCTTCATAATTTTTTTTTAACAATTAATCTGAGGAAATCCAAAGTTGACATTGGACTCAAACAAATGATTAAAAAAAATTCAAATATCTCTTCACAAATGACCTAATGTTAGGAATGCCTTTGCAAAGAGAGTTTGATCATCAGATTGAATCATAGGGCTAGTCCAATAGGCAGCCACGTTAAGACTGCAGAAACATAATTAGGCAAAAAAATCAAGGAGTTTCTTGAAAAAAGATTTCTCCAACCATCAAGATAGCCATATTTTGCCCCCATCATATAAGCAAGAAGAGAGTGAAATTGTGGACTTTTTCAGAGTCTGCCATTTGAAATAATATTGCAACAAGAGCTATATGCTTGCGACCCATAATTTATGACTGGCTCAGAACATTAAAGGGAGCAATTGTCTATTCAAGGAATGAGATCTATCAAAGACGACTTTTTACAGCAAGAGGTGGCCTTTACAAGTTCCTACTATTCAAGCACTCAGATTTACGGAAGATAACTTTTACAGCAAAAGATGGACTTCACAAGGACACACCTATCACATTTGTGAAAATGATGAACAACATTTTCTGACCTTATGTAGGAAATTTCATTTCTATCTTGGATGACATCCTAAACCTTAGTGAAGACAAAGAAGAACACAGTGTGCGATTAGAAATTCCAGTAGAACTGGTAAGTAATGCTGAAATTTTTAAAATACAATTTCTTTGGAAAGGAAGTCAATTACCTAGGATGTATCACTTAAAAAGGTATATTGTTCAACCTGCAGACATTACAACTTATTAAAGAATGGAGAACTTCAAAATGTGTCAAAAAAAAAAAGCTTGGTAGGAGTACATGGAACCTACATAAATTTGTAGTAAGCTTGTTACATGTAAGAACAGTAGAATTAGAGTTTTGAAGAAATCAAAGAGAGACAAAAAGATTGCTTCCTCTGACTCAAGAGGAAACCAATAGTAGCATACATTCTAGCACTTTCAAAGCCATTTATAGTCTAAAGTAAGGTTACATGGCTGCACTGATGTGGGGCTATGTAAGGTGAGGATATGCAACATCTAGTGCATACGCGGAGAAACTTAGGCAAGCAGGCGTGCTGGTGTGTGTGTACGCAGGGTGCATACTGCTATATAATATGGGTATTCTATAGCAATAAAACTCAAACATCAAACTTAAAAGTTGAAACCTGAGTTTATCATGAAACTTATTGAATTGAATATATTATATTACATAAAATTATACCATATTATCATTTGAGTTATTTAATTTATATCATATTATCTTTGATTTTATAACTCATTATCATTTATTTGTATAACTTATATCATATAATATACATAAATGCATCAACATGTTTCATGAAGCAATCACAAAGTAATATCCAACATGCTGGAATACAGCTTGTTACTGCATGTTGTATTGTAGATAAAAATCCTCTGTAAATAGTTCTTTGTTATCACATGTAAATCTCAGCAAATACTGGTTTTAGTGCACTTTAAATAAAATGGATGACCATAATAGAATGTGAAAGCTAATATATTTGAAAGTTTTTAAAGAAACATATGTTTTGATCTTTTGTTTGAATCTTTCAGTTTTGTCTTAATTGATCCTAATGGGGTGCATCTAAACTTAAGGCAAACACACTTGTCTGCCTGGGGTGTGTTTCGCAGCTGCATCTGTGAACCTGGGTGCATCTCGAGTAAGTGTAAGCTGTTTGGGTTCATGTACCTGGATGACACTGCTATAATTTATTTGCTACCTACAAAGATGCAAGTGGAACAATAATAGGTACTGCATAATCAGAGACTCCATATATAAATATCTGCTGAAGTAGACCAATCAATATCATAGAGAAAATATATCCTATGTTTTGTTCTGTAATATTTAGTTGTACTTGTAATTCATGCCATCAAAATATGTAGGCATTGCCTTAAAATTAATGATTCTGATGTAATGATTGACCAAAAATCTCCAATATACTTTCCCCTAGGAAGTGAATTCACTAAACAACCTTTGATGTGGATTATCAGTAATATATAAAACTATGTTCTGGACATGATATTTCAGACCAGGGAAAGAATATGTAATAGTGTTGCCATGTCACTCGTATATGCCCTGTCCTCGGTAATTGAAAATTTGAGATACAGGATAAAGAAAAGACAATAACACAACAAACTATCAAAACTTATATCATTATCCAAATAAGCCAGCTCCATACCCAAATGTAGGCTAGGAAATTATACTTATGTGTAACATGTGCAACAGTAATCATCACCATAGTCACTTAAAAATATGATTTCAATAATGAAGTCCATGAAAGTGCACCAGCTGTCCATATTGGAAGAAATAAAATCTAGGAAACAACTAAATGATGGGTCTAGTTTTTTTGACCCGAAATGTTGGATTTTTTTAAAATTACTACACAGTATTCCAAAAAAAAATCTCTCAACAATGAACTGTGAAAATCTCAGAAATTCAACTAAATGACATGTTTATTGCAAAACCCGAAGAAAAGGAAAATTAACATATATATACCTGTGAAACATTATAGGTAATCATATCACTTAGAATGCGCAAGGTGGAAGCCTCATGCCATTTCACATTACTCATAACAACGAAATAAAATGATCAAATCTTTGCAACAATTCACACATTGAGCAAGATGGCAAGATTTTATTTCGTGCTGCAATGAACCATTAAGCAGACAGCATTGCCAAGATCCTCTATTCTCTTGTCTTCAAAAGATGTGGCTTGAGCCAAAGTAATACAGGCATCAAAGACACCAGAATGCATCTCGATTCTTAGGCCCTTTTCAAAATCCTCATTACTCAACCTAGTGTTGAAGATAAATGTCAGTTAGATGGGAAGTGGAAGGAGGTAAGCCAAACCATAGAAAATATATTAGTATCATGCGTAGCTTCTAAAAACAATCGCTCTTGGAAAAGAGACTTCAATTTGAGGAATTTGCCTACAAATAGTTGTCACTTGGCAACTAGTATGATACCTCTTGAAAACAATGTATGAATTTGACTCAGTAGTTTCCATTCAGCTTATCACTAGAAATTTTAAAGAAAATTTAGAAATATCACATTATAATTCAACTGTTAGTGATAACATGAGAAGAATTAAGAGACTACAAAAGGAATATGAAAGGAGTCACTCAAGAGCTAACATTTTCCCTTCATTATCATCAGACGATCATTTGAGGCTGGGACAAACTCTATTGCACTTTGAAATCAGTTAGACAATTACAGATTGGAAAATGTTTTGAAACTCTCCTTAAGATACAAAGATGCAAACTATATTACAATCTTTCCCAAATTCTTTGGCGTAATCACAGCGTATCCATAATATTTACATCTATTGCTTTAGCCAATGTTTTGTACCAGGCATGAATGATGATAATTGATATCAAATAGGCCATAACTTTGTATCTTTCGTGGGTACGACTCTAGCGCTAATTCTATAAATATAGGTTTCTTATGGATTGTATGGCATATGAGTTACAAGGCCCTGTAGCATTCAAAGAGGAACCAGTTTTTGCATGTATTTTTTCAAACCACAACTTGTTTTCTTTTTTAAGCTCTTAAGGACATGTAAAGCTATCTTCTACCATGCAGCAGGTGGTGTGTTATTGTTTAGGGATAACTCATTTGAATTATTGGATGACTCCTATTCTATTTGAAGTAATGCCTTAGAGTTGAAAACCTGAGTTCTTTGCTCATGAAAATTCTGTGGAAATTGCAGAGAAATTACTTTATAAACTGAGTTTATAAAGTTGTTTAAAAATGAACAACCCTTTTGGCTGTTACGTTAAGTCTGATATTCTATGTCTAACATGAATGCAAACTGGGAAAGTTGAAAGTACAGAAATGTTAGAGCATGATAATTTTAAGATAGGGAGAGAATAGAAGAAAAAAGCAAAGTGTGAGTTTAACACTCCTACAGGGCTCTGAGTTAAGAGGTGTCTGACCATGTATGGACCACCAATTGTCTCAGGTATCAACAGCAATGAGACATGCGTTTGAGATATTTCAGTTTTCTCATTGTTTGAGTAAATGTATGTGTCCGTTGTTATGGTGAATGCTTTCTATCCATGTTCAAGTTTTCACCATTGTAATGTGAAAAACTTCAATATCTATAAAATTGGTTGAGGTATTGTAACTGCAGTTAGTTATCCTTTTAGCCTTCTTGTTCTTTATAGATGCAGGAGTAATTCTTTACAGTTGGAAACTTGAGTGTTTTGTTCTGATAATTCTGTAGAAATGCCAGAGAAATTTGTTTTGCAATTGGAGTGTAGAGTTGTTTCAACCTGAACAACTCTTTTGACTGTCACATCGAGGCCAAATATTGTATTTCAAACATGAATGTGAATTGGGAAAGGTGGAAAAGAAAGAAAAATTGAGCAGAGTCAGATTTAGAGAGGAGGAGAGAATAGCAGTGTACTGCAAAATGCAAGATTACACTGCTAGAGGCCCCTGATTTAGGAGGTATCTGGCTGGTCATTGTCAATCATCTTGGGTATCAATGGCCCAGGGGCAACGAAGTTTGCAATGGAATATGTTAGTGTTTCCATTGTTTTTGGTAAATGAATGTGTTCGTTGTTATAGTGAATGTTGTTTAAAACTTTAATCAGGTTCAAGTTTAATCTATCATAATTTGAAAACTATAATATCCATAATAGTGACTGTACTCCATTCCGATTAGCTTTCTTGTTCTTTATACATGCAAAATAAGATATTTTATACTATTTATCTCTTAAGGTGGAGAATGGAGTGATAACTCTTCCATGATGTGATATACCATGCATTAGGCAGAGTAATTATAGTCTCTCTTTCTATTAGAAAAGGCATAATGAAGAAAATTAACAGAGCACATCAGTTGTGTTTGGCTGAAAACCCCAGACAAAGCTCATAATTTATATCTGACAAACCTAAATACCTTGATATTTGAATTCTTAATATAAAAAATACATGATACAAATCTCTACTTGTACCATTCCTTTCTTTTTAAAAGTATCAAGTGGTGGGTAAAGTTCTAATCATACAGTTTTGGATGACAGGAACTGTTGGCTTCGTCTATGCAATTTCTGTATCAAAATCATCTCTAACAATACATTTCAGTCTTTATTATTTAAATATTATCTGCAATTCTCTTCTGAGATATTTATGTTTTGGAAACTAATGTCTTACTAATGTTTGTATTTAAACTAAAAATGAAACTAGTTTGTTTTTGTTACAGACTCGTTGCCTGTTGTTAGATCATGACATCAAATTTATATTTGGAACTTTCCATAGGATAAATGCTGTAGTTCAATCCCTTCCGGACGCCTCGAAGTCAGGGAGATTATTACTTTTATTGTCCTATCTCAGTGATCCCAGGACCATTTCAGAATCATTTAAGGCTAAGAGAGAATCACGTTCCAAAGGTGATTCACCTAGGGATCTCACTGCCATTTCAGATTCCAAACGTGGTTAAGAGAGCAGAACATCTCAAAGTTGGAACTCTTAATGTACCCAGTACTTTTCCAGACTCCAAACAGATTGAAAGAGTATCAAATTATGATGTTGGTTCTGCTGTGATGAGGCAGAGGTGAGTTTACCTTTTATGTAAACAGGGCATTGTGCTATATTAGTGTAATTTTCCATTAATAGAGCACACACTGAGTTTTACAGTCATATTCATTTGCTTCTGATTTTCATCACCTTGTAATGCGATTTTCATTGCGCGCTTACAGGTTTCTGAAATAAAGCCCTTAGAAATGCTGTTAAAATTTGGAGTAGGCCAGTGCGGGAGGATACACATTACTGAAGTAACTCATTCTGACCGACTAAAGGATGATGTTAATTGCAAAATAACTTAGATACCACATTCTGTAATCTCCAAAGCTTAGTTATTTATAATGCATGTTTAGTACTGTTAGAATCTTAGTGGGTATTTGTTGAGACATAATATTTTCTGCAGCATTTGACTTGTATTGATATTCTCAAGCAGTTGAATTCTGAATTCAAAGAAGGGAGTCCTTTTAGCCAATTCAAGATTGGACAAAAGTTGATGGCAAGTGTAATTGAAGGCCCTAAAATATTTGGGAAAAGAGACGAATTTGTGTGGGATCTTTCTCTCAGTCCATTAGCACATACAGGTTTTGTCAGTTTCTATTTTTTCATGTACGCAAAATTGTAGTTTTAGATGTAATGATAATACCCTTCTTAGTGACTGTGCGCTCCACAATGATAATTGATAAAATTCTATTGTCATTAATGTTCTTTTGGAATTTGTCCAGTTGCTTTTTGTCATAATTTATTGTCTGTTTAAAATGCTATTTTTAATGTTGGGCTTATGAATTATTTCAAATCTTTCTACTTTTATCAGGGGAATGGAGTCGATGCAAAACTAGAATGTGTGCCAGCATCTCAAAATTTTACTACTGGGGACACTGTTACAGCATATGTAGAAAAGGTAAAAAGGAGATTGGGGTTTGGCTTGTAGTTTCTCGACATATCAGAGGGCGCATGTTCATATTGGATTCTTCATCTGAACCTTCTGAACTTAAATCTTTTCAAAAGCGATTCAGGGCTGGGATGGCTATTGTTTGCCATGTTTGTAAGGTGGACAAGAAGAGAGGAATCCTAGATCTAACATTGCGCAAGTTATCTTCTAATCATGAAGGAAAGCATGGTGAGTGCAGAGGCAAAAGTGCAAAGTGATTACCACACTGATTTTAAAAGTGAAAAGGTTGTTAATGCGATACATGAAGGTGACATTTTGGGTGGGAGGGTTGATAAAATTTTTCCTGGGGTAGGTGGTATAAGTGTGCAGATTGGAGCCCATATATATGGTAGAGTACATTTCACAGAGTTGATAGACATTTTCACAGAAATTCCTCTTGCTGGTTATAAGGAAGGACGGTATGTGAAGTGCAAAGTTTTGGAAATTACTATCATGGCCAATGGGAAGTTACAAATTGATTTGTCGTTGAGGCAGTCACGGATAGGTTGTGAAGCTGTTGAAGAGAGAGAGAGGAATACAAGTAAAATGTAAGTACATCCTTTTTTAGTCCTGTTTATTTACTTGTACAATTTAAGGTTATCAATGAAATTATGTTGGGTTTTAAAGCTTGTATTCATGGGTTGAGCTTGATTTTCTTTTCAGTACCAAGTGTAGAGTGCATTTATGAACTTTTAAATGTGGTTGAACGTTGTAACATTAAAAGGCTGAATTGGGGATGTACTTATGTAATGCTCCTTTTGGAAGACATGTTGGTGATTATTGCAGAGCATTTAAATTTTACAGGTGCAACGAATAGGTGGTTACAAATGTTTACACGATTTTCGCACCTAACTAATGCCATCCTCTTAACCCTTGATTCTGCAATAGCCCTTTTTGAGGGTTTATATGAAAGTTTCAGAATTCTGGAAATTATTGCAGCAGATTGAAAAATTAATTACAGCGGATCATTTTCCTTGAAATAAGAGCCAAAATTCATCAACAAGCATCTACTAACAATTATCAAATGATTATTAATGAATTTGCAATGAATTATAGCCAAGTCGAATTGATATATGCAATTTAATACTGCTGGAAATTACTGTTAATGCCCAGAAATTGCAGCAGCCCAAAAGTGGTTCGATTTGCCTAAAATAGTGCCTCGAAATCCGTGAAAATGCAGATTTGGGCTTTATAAACTATGGCGATTTGATTTAGCAAATCGATTTGGAGTTATTTTCACATAATAATTTGAATTTCAATCATATACAAGTCGAACTCGTAGTAATAACTGGAAAATCAGAATTGTACATAAAATGGTCTTCAATAGAATAATCTTCTGCAAATATGAATTGTTTTTAAGTCAAGAGAGTGAGAGGTTTTTTGTCCCTCACAATGGACCTCACAAGGTGTTTTCGTCCCTCACAATGGACCTTACAAGGTGTTTTCGTCCCAAGTGGAAGACAATGAGAGATCTCTCTCAAAATCAGATTTGACAAATGAAAGTCCATGCTTAGTAATAACTGGAAAATCAGAATTGCACATAAAATGGTCTTCAATATAATAATCTTCTGCAAATATGAATTGTTTTAAGTCGAGAGTGAGAGGTTTTTGTCCCTCACAATGGACCTCACAAGGTGTTTTTGTCCCAACTGGAAGACAATGAGAGATCTCTCTCAAAATCAGATTTTACAAATGAAAGTCCATGCTTACAAATGAACCCTCCAACCCCTATTTATACTATTTCTAAGGGGTGGCACCAAAACTGAAAAGACATGAAATTTCCCTTGTGTCCATTTATTATGCCTTAACTGACCCCTTTAGTATTATTTTCTCTTCATCATGGCCGACCCATACTTAAAACTATGAACCCCTAAAAACATACTAATGAATAATAGAAACATAGAGTTGGTTTTCTCCTTGCATTCTTCTTCCGGACCATGGAGAAGGAATGGCCGAAAGATCCTTTTTAATCTACTATTTTGGAAAAAAAGGGACATTACAGATTCCTATCGAAAATGATGACTCCATCCTAGTGGGGGCAAAGAAAGACAATTGCTTGTCTACAACATTACATGATACAACTAAAGAGGAAGTCTATCGTTTATAGGAAGTTGAATTCATTGTTAACATGGGCCATTATAAAGATGATGTTGAGAACTGGACATGCTACGATACGATGCTCTTAAGAAATGATATTTTACCTATGTTCCACCAAGTTTCCGAGACGGGGACGACAAGGGATGGGGGGGACGTGTGTTTTTGAGATGGATTTTGTTTTAGGCCTTTTTTTTTAGGGGACGGCAGGGGGGCGGGTATTAAAAAATAAGGGAGAATTTAAAAAATATAGGAAATTTCAAATATTCATAAGATAACATTGCTAAAGCAAACCTTAATACATAAAATTAGAGTTGAATTGAGATTTCACATAAGATTTATGTTATTTGATGGATCGAAAGAGCAGAAATGGGGTTTGGAGCAGGTGTGATTTTAATTTTTTGCAGCGGGGTAAGAAATTTTTTTTTTGCCCGTAGATTACAGTTTTACATATTCCAATAACATTGCAGAGTTTGAGGCATCGATTCATGGACGATTATTGGTTGAGAAGAGACAAATAAAAACATTGCAAGTTTTTGGGTACACCAAGTTAGTTGTCCATCAAGTAAGAGGGGGAGTGCTACTAAGAATAAGCTCCTAAAGGCTTACAAGTATAGAGTTTGGGATCTAATGGAATTTTTTGATGCTACAAGTGGTACTAAGAAGACAAAATGGTGAAGCCGATCGAGTGGCAGCTGTGGGCTTACAATTTTCTCCTCCAAAGGACCTCATCCAAGGCAATGGATAACATGTTAATATGGTGGTTTAGACCATTTATTCCTGATAATGAAGTAAGTTGGTAAATCTTTGACAATGATGAGCAAATAGTCCAGTTCATCCAAAATGAGGCAAAATTCTCATAAGAGCTTCAGTCAAGGATGCAAGAGAGTTATGATGGTCAAATTATTCAATTGAAGACAAACAAGTTGCCTAGAGGACTGGTGACACTTGAAGACATGTTCAACCCGGATGATGAGTTCTAGGGGGAGAAGAAGAACATGACAACAAAGGTAGAAGACTATTAAAAGGTTATCATTGCACTAGACAGAGTTTATGCTAGGAAAGGTATGTGGTGCAAGAGAACAACAAGCTTTTATCTCCTTATGTTAAAATTATAGTGGTGTCTTTCCATGGAATGAGGGACCTAAAAGGCTTTAATCTTTATGTTTTTCAACATGCCATAAACTTAGACCCCAATGCCAAGCCCATTAGACAAAAACAAGGACTTGTAAATCCTAAAATTGAACCTCTTATGAGAAATGAGCTACCAAACTCATAGAAGCCAAAATCATTTTTCCCTAATAAGTACTCTTCTTGGTTGGCAAATGTAGTCCCTATTAGGAAAAAAATTGGAAAATTAGGCTTTGTGTGGACTTCAGGGACCTGAATAGAGCCTTACTCAAAGATCACTATCCTTTTCCCTCTATGGACCAAATCTTACAGACAACTTTTGCAACCAAGTGGGGGACATTCACTTATGGAAAGATGCCTTTTGGTTTAATTAACACTGGAGCCACTTTTCAAAGGGCCACGGACATAGCTTTCAAAGGTTTCATCAACAAATTCATCCTTATCTATCTTGACGACATTACAATATTTTGAAAAGAAGGAGAGCACATGTAACACCTATAACAAGTAGTCCAGACGTGTAGAAGTTTTGGAGTCTCACTAAACCCAAAGAAGTGTCTTTGCTGTACCACAAGGTAAACTCTAGGGTCGCGTGGTATCAAAAGAGGGTATAATTATCGATTTGGACAGAATCTCAGCCATCCGTGCTCTCTCTTTGCCAACCCATAAGAAAGCATTGCAATCTTTCCTTGGCAAGATTAATTTTGTGAGGAAATTCATCCCTAAGTTTGCGGGGGATTGGTTAAACATATCACTCTAATGCTAAAAAAGGATCTTGCCTTCAAGTGGACTAAGGAAAGCAAATATAGCTTTAACAAGATCAAGGAAGCTGTTGCTCGAGCCCCTACCGTCATTACCAAAATTATGGGAAAGACTTTATCTTGTATGCATATGGGGCAGGAAGAAACAGTGTTGCTGCTGTTCTGACTCAGCAAAATCAAGAAGGTTTGGGGCAACCAATTGCTTTTTTAGCCAAACACTGAAGGATTATGAGTTGAGATATAGTCACATGGAAAAATAAGTTTTTGCTATCATGAGAGCTCTCAAAAAATTCAATCATATGCTTGCCAACAACCATATCCAAGTGCTGGTCACTCATCCTAGTGTTAGAGATTTCATCATGAGAGCTGAGATTAGTGAGAAGAAGGTTGGATGGGTAGCAAAAGTTATTGAGTTTGATGTAACTATTAAGGATACAAAGCTGGTCAAAGGAAGACGGTTGTGCAAACAACTTGCTATGGATGCTAGTGATGATCAAGAAGCTTCTTATGTCTTGGAAGACCAAGAACAACTAGGAGCAGGTGTACCTTATGGCAACAGTTGGACAATTGACATGCAAGATTCTTGTCTACCGGTGAGTAGGCCTTTTGGCTTGGACAAAACCAAAAGAAGGCACTTTAGGTTAGAATTTATTCCTTATGCATTGGTGGAAGGGGTCCTCTTTAGCAAGAACCTAGATGGAGTAATGTTGAGATGTGTTGAAGACGAACAAGCGGATACAATTCTTGTGGAGTTTTTATGATGGTTTCTTCGGTGCTAACTTTTCTCCAAGAGCTACAACTATGAAAGATCATAAGGGATGGGTACTTTTGGCCCACATTGTTCATATATTTGCATAGATGGGTCGAGAAATGTAAAGAGTGTTTTTCTTTCATTGGTAAGAAGGACATTAACAACTCTTCCACTCCATCCAATTCAAGTAGACCAACCCTTCTCTTAATGGGGTCTTGACTTTATTGCAATGTTGAGTCCCACATCCAGTGTTGGTCATAAGTGGGCAGAGGATGTGGCACTCAAAGAAGCAACCGAGTTAGTTATTTTAGACATCTTGGAAGGTATTGTAACATGGTTCAAAATCCCTTAAAACATAATTTTTATAATGCCAAGGCTTTCATGGGCTTTAACATCTTTGATTGGAGTCTCAAGCATGGTATCTATCTGAAGATTTTTTCCAACTATTACCCTCAAGGTAATGGCCTTGTTGAGTCAACCAACAAGAACTTGATCAAGATAATGAAAAAGACAATAGAGATGAACCAAAAGCATTGCAATAAAAAGGTCAATAATGTTCTTTGGGATGACAAAATCACACCACATGCAAGAGAGTAATAAATACCTCTCCCTTTGTTCTTGTGTACAACAAAGAGGCTAGGCCTCCATTATCTCTGGAATTGCCTTCATTACAACTGGCCCATCAGTTGGAATTAGAAGGTGAAGATGAGAGAACAGTTAGGATGACAAAGTTGGCTGAATTGGAAGAGTTGAGGCAGTCAACCATGATCAAGTTGGAAGAACATCAAAAGCTGAGCGAGCAATGGTTTGATAAGAAAGCTTGAATGCAGACATTCAAAGAGGGAGACCTGGGTTTGAAGTGGGATGCAAACAGAAGTAAATCAGGGATACTTCAAATTTGATGCATTATGGAGTGGGCCATACATCATTACAGCTTGTAAGCAGGCTAATTCATTTGAACTATCAAGGCTTAATGGGGAGGTACTCCAAATCTTAGTTAATGGGAGTTATCCTAAACCGTCTTATTGAGAAGGTTACGATTCACCTTGTACATAGTAGGTTTAGTTGCTTGTTTTCCTTCGATTTTGTTGTTGCTTTTATTGCTAGGGGGTCCCTTCTTTTGCCCTTGTTTTGTGATCTATGATTGAGATTCCCTCTCTCAATTTTTTGGTGGTGATCTTCCTTGAATAAGTGTTGTGTGGCACAAGTTGTTGGCACTTTTTTCAGTCCCTACCGATTAAATGGGCCAATATGAGTTTGATGGAGGCTTGTAAGCATGTAGGTTTGTGCAGAGAATGTTTCTTCATATCAACCAAGGTCAAGTAGTCTTGTTTTTCAGCGAGGACCTTGAGATCATCCAAATTGAATGCAAAGCCAAGGGAGGAAATAGAGATGTGTGTTGCAGATCTGAAGCAAAGTTAACAATTGGGTTACAGGCATGTATTTTTGGTGAATAGTTCAAACTGAGAAAGGTTCAATAGATCAGACAAGTTCTAGCTGAGTTTCAGAGCTTTCAAGATCATATTACAAGTTATATGGTCACTCCATGCCTAATGGATACACAAGGCCACTGGTTTCTTACGCCTAGCAGGCAACGATCCCCTTGGAGGTCGCCAAAATGTTGTTGAATAAGTACTTGTCCTTCTTTTGGACAACTTGCTTCAAATTTTATACTTAGGTGGCCTCAAGTTCTTCCAAACTCTTCTAAGAAAATAAAAAAGGCTGTGTCATTTTCTATCTTATTTTAGCTCTTGACACTAAGAAAGTCACGCTACACTAGAAAACCACACAAAAGCCATATTTAAATTTTGTTTTGGTCTTGAAACAAGGAAAATCCGCACTCTACACTGCCGCACAAAAAGCCATGCAACATTAGAAAAGTCGCACAAAAAAATGTGATACACTAGAAAAGTCGCATGCTACACTAGGAAAAGTCAGCGTTACACTAAAAAAGTTGTGTTACACTAGAAAGTCGCACAATTCTAGAAAGTCGTGCTACACTAAAAATCCACATAAGGAAAAAGAAGGTTATGGAACTAAAGGGAGAGTCCGAGATCTGATGAGGAATTGACACGTGGCATAGGGATGATCCAGACGGTTAAATTTAATGCAGCCACTGTGGTTGTCAACTTTGTGCGAAACGGCATGGGGATACCTTAAAATGGTCATATCTTTTTATCTAGGTCACCAAATAAGACGAAATTGGTACCGTTGGAAAGGTCTTGAGGAGCGCTACATGATAAAAGTCAGTTTTGAGTCATGATCAATTGTATTTTAGGTCCTAAAACATGGTCAAAGGGCCCATAACTAGTTTTCATATCTGGGTTTTGCAACATGTTTTGGGACTCGGTTTTTGGCTCATAACTTTTGATCTTGAGGATTCATTTCACCTACACATGATATCAATAGAAACAAAATGAGAAGGAGCTTCACTTTGGGCACAATTTCATAGATAATGGTTAAGGATTTAGAGAGATCTTTTTGGCAGAATTACAGGGTCCTTTTTAGTTTGGTTATCTCAACCAAGTGAGCGCCCAAATCAATTATAAATGTTTGGGCAAATCCAACAACTAGCATAAAATTGTTGTCCTATGTAGCCCCCTTTCTCAGATGATCTAAATTTGCACAATCTAAGAAATCTCCGGCACCCATGTTTGGTCTGCACACTTGAATGATGATTGGCCCTTGGTGGTTGAAGAAGTGGCAGTGTTCTTGATGTTAGATTTCCTCTCTCCCCTCTTCTTCTATAAATGTAACTCAGTTTTAATTGAAAAGAATCCTCTCTTGAATGTAAGAGTTATGTTGGCTCTTTTTGTGTTGCCAATCAATATGAGTTGCAGACCTCTATGTTGGTTTTGTGCAATGCACGCAGTGTCTTCCCCACTATTGTAATAGATTATGCATACTCTAATCAATGATGTCTTGTTATTGTGTCACTCCTCCTACTCTTTAACTTCGTGTTATTGTGTTCTTGCTTTCCTATTATGATTGTGGCATGATGTGTGTGAGCTATATTTACATGATTTCAATCAATTGTGTCAATTATGCAGAGAATCAGAAGTTTGGCAAAATTGTAGAGTTGAATGTGGCTTGTTTCTGCCCTCTTTGGTTTTTCATTTGTCCCTCTCATTATTACATCTTAGGGAGAGAATCCACTTTCAGTTTGGTCCACCATATTACCTTTCATTCAGTATCCCTTCTTTATGAACCTTGGTTCCTTAGAAATCTTAGATTAGAAGTAATTCGAAGTAGATCATAGTGCTAGTTAGATTAATTACAGTGAGACAGGAGTGGAAGGAACCAGCCATTTCCCCTAGAGATTGGCCTTGAAGGAGTCATTTTCCACAAACTTTGAAGGTCTTTCAATGTTTCATTGTGGTGTTGAGTCTAGCTTCAGCAAGGGTGCAATCTCAAGTGACAACAAGTACTTCTCTTTTGTGACTATGCATTTAAAAGAAGAGTAGGCTACCTTTGTTGGAACTATAGTGGCACACAATTTTAAAGGAAATGCAATGCTAAAAAAGTCACACATAATGGAGTCATAGCACGTGGGCGTGCATGTGTGTACAACTTTGTTTGTTTGTCAGTGGTTGTACGTGTGCATGCCCACATGAAATAAATATAAATACCACCATGATTTTTGTTGTATGTTTGGTGTTTTAAAATATGTTTAATTTATATATGGCGTGAATATTGAAACAAGGACATGTGCATTTACATATTTATTATTTTCTTGTAGTTTATGCTTTGTGCCTGAGAGCAACTCTTGTATGATGCATGATTGAAACCCTCAATGATTTGAATGGAATTTTTAATATAGCCATTGCGTAATAGGATACCTGCTTGTAGACTAGTCGATGAAAATTAGTCAATTTGGACGTGATATGTGGTATTTACTATTTAGTTTAGTGCAAATAGCATCGTAAGGTATTTTTATTTTATGTAGTCATTGGCTACTAAAGTTTTTGTCTACATAGTCATGACATAGTGTTAGGTCTGTGTTATTTCCCATTTTGTCCTTAAGTGCATGGTCTACATATTAGTTAGAATGATATGGTTTTGTTAAATAATGTTTATGGTGATATATGTTTTTGGTTTTCTTCAGTGTCTTTTAAGTTCTCTTTGGCATCTTTTGTATTTTCTTCCCCTTTGATTATAAATTGATGTAAAACCCTAATCTTTGTATCTTATTCATCATTTTGAACTCAATCTAATGCATAGAGATGTCACTAGCCCTCTTTCGTGTTTTCAATAGGATTCACATGTGCGAATCCACCTTGGATGAGAAGGTGCCTCCATTTCTCCCTATATTTTTGCATTGGAATCATTATATTTTATGTTATTATTTTTCCTTGTTCTTCTTGGAATGTAGTAAGTGGTATTAGAGCCTCGATAGATTTTTCACTTCCACTGCCAAAATGCCAAGAGGTGATTATCCAATAAACAACTTAAAGTGCATGACCAAGTATGAGTTGAAGAGGTTATTTACTGAATTTTCCAATGAGGTTTGAAGGGAGATTTCAGTTCTTGGGAAAATGGCTGGAGCGTTCAGATGCGAAGGATTCAAACCACTGGAGCATCATTACTGAGGATGAGGAAGAGGATAATATCAACCCTTGGGGATACTTCATTTGGTTGACTTACTATTTGGGGGCTTTCTTGTTGCCCCCAAATTGATTTCGTCAAATCAAAAATATATTGACAAGATCCTTGCCTTGACAAGAGATTGTTTTGCCCTCCTTTCGTTTGAGAAAGGAATTAAAATATTTCAAAGTTTTTTTAATGTCCAATGAGACGTCTAACTCAAGCTTAAGGCATTAATAATGAATTATCAAATCTATAATACAATCTATGTTATTAACTGTTATGTTTTGAACATTATGAATCAATACAACCTCAAGACTCAAGTCTCAATTCTCAAAGTATTGGAAATTTGTTTTCATGTTCTATGAATGATTTTAAGTTGTATGAGTATTAAATTTCAATAAGTATGCAAATGCTTCCTTAAATTTATAATTTTCTATATATATATATATATATATATATATATATATATATATATATATATATATATATATATATATATATAACGTACCCAAAAGTGTTGCGTACCTGAGGTTTTTAAAAAATTGCCGTTTCAGCGTACCGAACCCGTACCCGTACCATTTGGTTCTTTTGTTTCTTTGCGATAGGTTCTATCATTTGCACAACATTTGAAGTATTTGGTATTTCTCTTCATATTTTAGATATGATCAAGCCGACTCTCGACATCATGTAGTCTATTTCACTTCGAGATGAAGCCGATTTCTGGATGCAGAGCATCAACAAAGAAGCAAAGCTGATTTTCAGCTCTTGGTTGTGCATCATGATGAATCATTGTCAATAGTTTGATGAAGCATGCTATGAACCCTCTCATACTCTCTTCTTCATTCTTTTGAACATGGAAAAGAGGAAGTAAGGGCTCTCTTTATTGATTTGAGTGCATAGCTAGTTAGGGGACCTAAGCACCCGAGGGCAACCCCCTTGGGGCTGTCAGCCGCTCGACCTCTCGAGATAACTAGAGATATCGGTCACGGCCCTATATCTATATAGAGAGGGGGACCCTGAAGATTTGGTATTTTGATTATACAATATTATAATACGAAATAAACACCATAAACTTTCCATTACATTATTCAAACTGAGACAATGCATATATAGGTAATGTTTCTCCTATATTCAAGGAGTTTGCTTCAACTATTCACTTCACTAATCTCTCTCCCAATCTCCTCAGAGGTGTATGACTAACAACCCATATTCATATAGGTGCAATCGTATCACCTTTATAACGATAATATTTACCTAATATTATTTTATACCCATATAATATACATGTGAACAATAGTAATTCCTAACATCCCCCCCAGTGTGCAAATGGGAGAAGGGAATCATGTTCAAAAGAAACAAAGACCAGGTAAAACTCCAAGTTATCTCATAACCCTCGTAAAGTTGTAGCACCCGAGCCAAATTCCATGGGACATACCAAGACCCTTTTCCATGAACTCCTGAATTTCAAATCTTCTAAATTCCTAGAGCTCCCAAACTATCTAAACAACAATTCATATTGAGTTTACCTTGAAATCTTTTCCTGCTCCCTAAAAGAAAAATTCTTCAAAATACGATTCTTTCTGAAATGTCACGCTAGTGGTTTATTCACACAAAACAGTGGAAAACCTGCCACTAAAACACTGCAGCCCCATTGCTTGTTGTTGATGATAGGTTGTTGATTGTCCTACCTCTATTGCCAATTTGCCACCATCCTCCAATATATTGGCTTACGTACTTAGCAAATTTGGCTTTGAGATTTGTTGGCAGTTTTCTATGTTGTTGTGCGTGATTTCAATTGTTTTAGTGACTTACCCAATGGAAGCAACATAAAATATGCAACAGTAAGGGAAGATCACCTATTGATAGGGTGATATTCCTCTGCGTTGGAGATGGGCAATTCCCTCATATGATTGTTTTTTTAATATTTTTGATGCTTTAACGTAAAAACACAGGGAACAAAAATGGGAAAGAGAAATAAAGGAGAAAGGGGAGAATGGAGGAAGAGAGAAATCCACAGTAGAATAGACACAAAGAACTGCTTGGATATCTCAAGGTAAACACAAAACAAAACCCTCTCTCTTTCACATGAAAGGCAGAATACAATAACAGATGTACAGGAGATTAAAACCATCCAAAAGCACAAAGTCTTAGGGTTCGTGGATTGTATGGATATGGCACAAAGTCCATATAAAAAAATGCAACATAAAGTCTGCATATCAATGCATCACACACAATGAGTTGATAGATCTTCAATAATGAACAACGTAGCACACTTCATAATCAGAAGATAGTAAGATCACAAAATGGTTCTCATTCCCTTGTTTGCATTTCTATTATTCATGGAATTGGGAGAAAACATAAACACACAAAGTTGCAGAAGTTTATCCCAGAATTCAGAGAAAAAGAGGAGAGACCCTTCACATTTAATTTCCGGCCTTATATAGGCATTTGCTTCAAGTAGTAGTTAAATAACCATGTTCTAATGTAACTATGCGTCAAGGTGACTCATTTAAGCTTACATTATGGTCTGTGCCATAGTTCGCATACTTGTATTCGGCAGACCCAAAAAAAATTGACTCGGCAAGACTCGGTGAATATTTGGCAACTAAAAATTACACAAATTTCTTTAAAAACATAAATATTTATGCAAAATACAGTTACAAAATGTATCTAACGAGTCTGTATAATGTTGGGGAAGTGTTTTGTATTATATTTGAATACAAATACAGTACATAATCACATCATCATGAAAATACAACCACCAACTAATAAGTGTTATGAATTTAGGATGATTGTCATTGAAAATTATCATCATAAATTGCATATCTACGCAAGTTACAATTTACAATAATTTACATTTTCCTCTTCCTCATTTTAGGATGCTCAATAGCTGTCTGATTACAAGTGCGGGAGTGTGATGCCTTTATAAGACAAAAATCAACATTTTTTCAATGTGAAACCTGCGTTTTTCCCATTTTCTGCATTAAACCAGCGTATGGGCGAGTTTTAGGGTCAAACTCACCGAGCATTGGCGAATATTCACCAAATATTTTCAGCGGTATTCGCCAATATTCGACACAAGCGAATGGCGAGTTTTACAGGCGAATATTCGTCTGAGCAAATTTCTGGCGAGTACTCGCCGAATATGCAAGCTATGGTCTGTGCAATTACAATTTTTGATTAATTCAATAAATCAATTAATCAGTTACACCTTATGGCTTAAATTAAGTTGATTAAGTATGACTAAGAGGGCAAAAGCATTTTATGATTGATTAGTTGTTGCTTGATATGAGATTGGATCAACTTTCATTTCATGTAGTCCATTGGAAGATGGAGTTACTAGTCTTTGCCAATAAAATTTCACCTTTTTTGGAATTGAAAGTCAATCTCCCTCATTGTTTGTGAATAGTGAAGTTATAAGTTTCTCCAGATTCATCAAGTGCCCAGTATTTTAATTGGCAAGAGATAAACCTCCTTTAAAACATTCTGGGAGCATGTTGAGGGGCCCCACATCTAAAACCTTCTATTAAGTTCTGCCAGAACAACTATTTCACCAAAGACACAAGACATTTAGCTTCAACAATATTCTTTTAAGCTTCAAAAAAGTAGCTTGTAATGTTCATCGTTGTCTCCTCTATTAAAAAAGCCCATGTAAGAGGAACTTTCATAATGCTGAAAACTTCACTTTAAAAAAGAGACTGATCTTCTGTAGCATGTCAATCCATTTCTGCTCATTATTTGGTCATTTATCTTCCAAGCTTGGAGAATCCTCGAGAACAAAACTTGCCCACTGTCCAAAGCTATCTTGGTTTTTTAGAGAGTTCATCTCCCTTGTTTTGATAGATTCACAAACCATTAGGGTCTACCACTACTTGGATGATCCACATTGTCAAATGAAGGACTTTGTAGATTTTGAGCTTCCACTCAGTGATTAAGAATCATTTTGTCTTGCTCTGGAAGAGCCAAATGGTTTTGTTCCTTAAATTTTGATCTCTATACTTTAGATTGTCCAAGTTCCATAAAAGGTGTTTTTCCAACTTGCGTATAAATTTGATTAATTCCTAATTTTCTCATATCCATCATTCACTTGTTGCAAAATTTCGGAATTTAGATTGTGTGCCAAGCAATTCCCACCATTTTTTGCATCGTCAATTGTTTTATATTGTCCATTTGGATGAGTTTTCATATGGATATGTGTGATGTTCTCATAGGGAACCCCTTCAGAAGAATCTTGTGGTTCCACCAATTGCTCCCAATCTAATGTATTACTCTAATGAATTGTCAAATCCTCGGGGCTTTCTATTCTTACATTATTATAATGTAGACTACTCGCATCATTCAATTTATTGAACTCATGTCCTTCACCATCAATAATATTAAAGCTTGAAGCTTGTGCTTGGTGTTTATATCTAGAAGCATTCTCCCTAGAATCAAGTTCTTATGATGATATCCATGATATAGGTTTTACCGAGTACCCTGAACTTGAATAGTGAATTGATTGAGGACAATGGTGACACAACTGATGTATAAATCTGCTTTGACAAGTGTGACCCACCCATTAGACCTCCTTGGGTTGAAACAATGCCTTTGTATTGACCTCTGATACTTCCTGATGGCGTACATGGACAATGTGTTCAAGTTTTGATCCAAATTTTATCAATACCATCAAGAATAGCAACATCAAACTTTGAATGAGATGGATTCCATATCCGATACTCTAGTTTTGTATCATCATCTACAAGGACTTCTTCCTTGACCTTGTTGATGAAAACCCCTTCATGTTTGTGTGCTTCATTCACCGTGTTAGTGAGATCCATCAGCAAAATCGGAGCCATCGTGCCATTTAGGAACATTATCTATATAACAATTCCTTTTGCTCATTGCAATAGGTAAGAACCACAACATTCTCTTTTTCTCTTGAATAAAATTGCGAGGCTCTACAACCAGTCTTGTTGCACCTCCATAATAGAATCTATTTGCTATCCATGACATATTGAACTAGCTTGTGAAATTACTTTATCGACCATTATCAACACAGATAACAATATTTCTCATTCATTCCTCAACATTTTGTCAAACTATTGGCGAACATCTTCCACACTTTGTAGGCATATCAATAAGAGAATTTCAAGTATAGATGCATATCCATTGTCGATGGCAAGTACACATACTTGCTCTCATTGTTCAATATAATTTAGGATTTCTCCAAAAGAGATACAAAGTTTCGTCTCATAAGGAATGTCTCTGCATTGGAGAATAAGAGGTGCTTCCTACTATGACTATTTTTATCAAACCGCATACCTATATTCTCAATGTACTCCATTATAAGCTTTGTGATTGTCAACAAGTTCTAGAATGTCTCCCAGGATGATTTGCTTGGTTGTTCAGGGTGGAAAAACCTATTTATTTGACCCTATGTCACTGAATTTGATATTTTTATGACCACTAAATTCATCGATTTTCCAAGACTTCTATATCAAATCCGATTTGTGCATATTCTATAATCATGGCTATCTATGTTTAAATCCCATTCTCACAGTAGATCCAGATTGAAAGAGGCTCTATACATTCCACTTTTTACCATAAACAACTTTGACTCCACATTTTCTCCCCATTGTGGGACTCGAGAACAAATAGAATAGATCTGAGGTTCCTCATGGAATTTGATGAAGCAATGATGTTGTGCCAAATGGGCTGACATGGAACATGCTCCATTGCATTTATCGCTCGCTCACAGAATGCAAGGCACAATGGAACCGTTCTATGGTTCCACCTACTTTCTGATGGCACAACAATTAAAGCATCCAGTTACATTTTGCAAGGCTTCGTGGGACTTGTCTTGTTGCAGCTTGGTTGAGGCTTGAGTGCCAAAATGGAACAAACATTCAACAAAATCATGTCACATTTGGCAAATCATCACGGCACACCGCAAAATTAAGGAACACGAGGAACGTTCCCTACGTTTCTACGAAGAGCGACATAGCCAAAATACATTCAAAACAAGATTTTATTATCAAAGACATGATGTATTACTTTGGGGAAGTATACTCCCCAATCGTGCCAAGAAATTTGGATTGTATTTTTATTTTTAATATGAAGGTTTGGTCAAGGTTGTAACTAGCACTTAGAACATTTTGAATAGTCATGCAAGGTGGACCAACTTAAAACATGAGTATTGATATGACGTCTCAAAACATAGATTACAGTGTTATAATTTATTGAAGATCATTTGGAAATTTAATGACTAGGCAAAACAAGACAACTTCAGAGGCTTTACTATGTCAAGACTAGAGAAAATAACTTTCTGCCATGGAGTTTTATGCTTAAAATTCATTTTTTGGGCTGATTTAACACAATGGAACACAAATAAGGAGGTTTTGACCAACCCAAGTTTTGTGTGCCAACAAGACCCAATTGTAAATCCCCCCCACCCACACACTCATAGGACGCCGGGTTACATTGAAATTCATCCGTGAGGCAATTTGTTATTTTATATTTTATTTTTGATACTTTGACCATGATTTGAACCTAAGTCATAGAATTCGCCGAATTTTAACCAAGAAGTTCGAAATTCGGCGATTTCCAAAAATAAATAAAAAATTCATTAAAATTCGTTGGAAATTCGAATATTCTAATATTATTCGTTTTTTTGGGAAACCTGAAAAAAAATACGACCGGTAGAAGTAGGTGGAAGTTCAGTATGATTTTTCAGAGTTTATTAATGACGGTTAGGGTTTTGTTTAATATATATGCAAGCTTTATGGGAAGGTTTACAACTGCGAAGTGAAGCTTCACTGAAACGTGAGGTCTCCAAGCTGTGAATCGCGATTATAGTGGAGTCGTTTTGTGTTGCGCCAGTCGTGAGTGGAGTCATTTTGCCATTTGCGCTGCACGAGGGTGAGTTTACAGTTGTTTTGTGTGCCTGCGATTGCTGCTTGTAGCCAGTCACAAAGACACCATCCAGCCGGCAGCAAACAGTCCACCTGCACCAAACAATCAGTCCACAGTTGCTCGAGCCTCGAAGCCCACAGTCATCACTCCAGCCTCCAGGTATTTCCCTTCATGGCCGCATTAGCATATAATGAAAAAAAGAAATAAATAAAACTTTATAACCACATAAACTTAGCTTATTTATGTTTTCCTTATTTTATTTAGGTATATTATTTGTTTATTGACATTTAAAAACATAATGAATAAATAAATAAAACATGCGTAGACATTAGGTTTAGTTTGTTTTATTCATTCACATGCGTGTAATGCTCTATTTAGTATTTTGATAAACTTATAAGTTACAAATATGTTTTGACATCATTTCATAATGTTTTTGAAAGTATTTAATAATATTTGTGTATTTCAAGTTCAACCATTCTTGTATGTTTATTATTTATTTTAAAAATATTTGTATATTTCAATCTTTCTTGTATGTTTATTATTTATTTAAAAAATTAAATAATAAAAAGCAGATTTATATAAGCCGAACTTATTGACGAATTTTTTCCCGAACTTTATCGGCTGACGAATTTTTGTCGAATTTTATCCTCGCCGAACACGAACACGAACACGAACCTGGTGACTTAGATTTGAACTATAGGACATGACAATAAAAGGACTCTATTTGAGATATATCATATTTTGATTACATACGATCTAATGAAGTTATTTTGACAAAAGATGATACTAGATAGATTTTACCATCATATGACATGCAATTATTTATTCAGATAGACTCTAAACTTTACTAGATCATATAACATAGTATTAATCCACACAACAAACTAACAGACAATCGTTATAATAAAAATCTCTAATTGACATCACAAAACTATTTCTTAAAACATAAAAGACAACCCCATTTTAATAGAATGCTTACTCAAGCTTATAATTGGACTAACAACGTATACTAGACACAAAGATTTAAACTTTGACTTTGTCAAAACAATCTAGAGACAAAACAAAAGAGTGACATATTTATTATAATGGCAATTAGAAGTGGATATTAACCACTCTCATATCACACGTGGAGGTGAAGTAGCACATGGTCTTGATGCATTCCATGGAGGATGAATGGACTGTACGTGTGGATATATACTCACAAGACATGGAGAGGTGCAATGAATCGCTTTGTATGTGGATGGCGCTAGGAAGAGTAAACTCCAAGTAGATTTAATTCAATGAAGATGGATGTTGATTAAGCTAAATCACATGACTACAGCCACACTACAAGGAATATAATGCAAAATATACAAAGATGTCTAGGACGCATGAAATCTCTAGCAGAGACAGGACCATTGATTAGGTTGAGATACACACGATTCTTCAAAATTAGTCAATAATACTGCATTAATGCTTAACAGCCGTGTATATGACAGTAGGTCGTGTATATGACTGAGTTGAGATATAATTCTGTATCTGTGCCTATGGTTTCAATCATAGTATTAAAACTCGCGATTTATCGCCCGATTATTGCGATAAATCGTTTTGAAAATTGCGATTTGTGGACTGCCGATAAATCGGCGATTTCCGATGATAAAAACCCTAAAGAATCGTTGAAACTTGCTGTGAAAACCTTGGAAAATTGTGCCGTGTAGGTTTAAATGCAAAAAAAACAAATCAAAGCATTTCGTGCCTTTTTTTCTCCTGTGCGAGTCGTATTTCCTTCTGCGACTAATTCGTGGCTCGTTTCGTGTCTGGTTTGGAATATTTCATGGTGGTTTCATGGCAAGTTCCGTGGTGGTTTGCAACCAGGTTTCGTGGCAGTTTAGGTATAACTAATTCACATATACTATACACTATACAGTTTGCAACCAGTTCGTATACAGTATACACTAATACGTATATACTATAAAATGTATACCTTATAATAGTAATTCGTATAGACTATAAAATGTATACCTTATAATAGTAATTCGTATATACTATAAAATGTATACACTAATTCGTATAATCTATTAAATGTATAGAATCTGGATTAATTTGTTTTGTATACCTTATAATAGCAATAAATTTATACATTTTGATCTAACAATGATATATAAATGTTAAAATGTTATTAATGATTATAATTTTTATTAACGATTCTAAACTTAAAATTTTATTAATGATTATAAACTTAAAATTTTATACACTTCAAATTTTATTAACGATTATAAATTTTATTAACGATTATAAACGTTAAAATTTTATCAACGATTATAAACGCTAAAATTTTATTAACGATTATAAAATTTTATCAACAATGTTTTTATATTTAATTTAAGTTTATTTTGTGAATTTAAATGTTTTTAAAAGTAGCGATAAAGTTGCTGATTAATGCCGATAAATTGACGATAAATTGCCGATTCCTGATTTCCGAGTCAAAATTTGGCCTGCCAATTAATCGCTGATAACGATTTTTTGAACTATGGTTCCAATACGCAGACCAATATGATGGATCCTTCAATACAATCCAATATGCAGATGGGAAAACACTGAGCTGGAGTCTGCTGATATGCAGCCAGGCTGTGGCTAATAATACTGTGGACTGAGCCAAAGGCTTCAATGCCAATCTGCAATAAGTAATTTATACAATGATGGTCTATTTTAACAGTACTCTAGTAAAAAAAACTATATGAATCTACCTAAAACAAACTGAAGCTCTATTGGACACTAATAATAACATATTGCATATGCGGGCAACAATGAATCACCTCCATTCAAAACTCAGGATTGCATATTTGCTCTGATACCAAATAAAGATTTTGTATTTGACTATACAAAATTATAATATGAAATAAACACCATAAACTTTCCATTACATTATTGAAACTGAGACAATACATATGTAGGTGATGTTGCTCCTATATTCAAGGAGTTTGTTTCGACTATTCACCCCACAAATCTCTCCCTCAATCTCCTAAGACATGTACGACTAACCACCCATATTGATATAGGTGTAATCGTATCACCTATATAACAATAATATTCACCTAATATTATTTTTCTACCAACATAATATACATGTGAACACAAACAATTCCTAACAGTAACGCATATATATCTACAGCAGGTCTAAATCTATTCAAGAAATCTGTCTTCAAGCTGTTCCAATTTATGATACATCCATCTCTTAGGTTTTGGAACTAATTAGCAGCAGTTTCAATGAGAGTCTACAGAGACATCTTCACAAACTCCAAGAATTCCACATGCTATAATAAAAGTGTAGATATGATCATCTGCATCTTGTGAGTTATCTCCAGAATGTTTTTCATAACTTTTTTATGAACCCGAAGGTAAATCGCTGTATTGGGCGAAAACAAGGCCATAGTGTGAATCACAAAGAAAAAGGTACAAGGTACCTCGCTTCAGCTGAATTACCAATCTCCATTTTAGGGGAGGTTCCTTGAAATGTTTGGAAATCAAATGCACAAGGAACTTCGATCCCCAAAAGAGTTGCCAAAAAACATCGGCAATAATTTATGTTGCTGTGGTTTTTGTGATTATTGCATTGACTCGCCCAACAGGCAACGGCATGAAGTGCTATAGATGTAGAAATATCACCATGGAACAGGTGATTTCCCTCTGCATTTGAGAGGGGAAGCCCCCTTGTATAATATGGGTTTTTGGGTTTTTGAGTACTTTTAACCTGAAAGCATAGGAAAGGATATCCCAAAAACGAGAGGGAAAGGGGAAAAAGATGGGCAACCCTTTAATGGAATAAACACAGAAAACCACTTGGGAGACCCAGAAATGATGGAACACATTTACAAATCTGTGCTCTTGCATTGCTACTGAAATAGATACTGAATATTTGTGTTTGGAAAGTTTGCACAATCACCTAAAGCTTCAAAGTCAATGTCATCCACATACATAAGGTGCAAAGCCCATTATTCAATGCAACACAAAATTTATTAAGAAAGCAATGCCAGTTGAAATGGAAACAATGCAATTCCTTCGCATTTATAGCATATTTCATTCATACATCTAAAACAAACAAATCTGCTGCGAAAAACTACAGAAATTGTAGTCCTGGAATTCGGAAGGAGAGGACCCTGCATACCATTAATTTTTAGTCATTTGTACTCTTGCACTTGCACAAGTAGTTTCATAAATACTTGTAACTCTCTCATGACCTTAACTTCACTTGAGTTGACCCACTTTCTTGTTCACACATTCATGACCACTTTTCTAATGACTCATTACACAATATGACTATAATGCGATATTTGACGACTTCTGCAAAAATAATAATAATAATAATAATATTATTATTTAATCTGTAAAAGAATTAAATAGACACATTGGTCCAAAAGTAACTTGTAGCTTCTTCGGGACATGAGATATTAGACCTAGACACAATCAACGTACCATATGTCCTTTGATTATAACTGCATGACATAGAAATATGGGACATCTTTTCTGACATTAAACTAGAACAGTGCTTTGTCCATTGGGCCATGGAGTTACTTTACAATGCAGTTGCGGTTAGGGGTCTCAATTAAGAGATGCCGTTGACCATGTAGCCCACAATTCTTAGAGGAAGATTTCACACAAACAAGATCCCTACAACTTATAAGAAACAATAAAAGCTTCTTCTATCAAGCAACGAGGAAAAGATTATAGACTCGGGCACAATAGATTTCTATTTTGCTAAAGTCTTAGGACAGACCCTGCAACATCCATTAAGGGATGCAATTCCTAGGACTCCAGCCTAACTATGCTTGCAACAAGAAAGACTTTAATTGAACCAGACTCAGCTCCTTAGGCACGGGAGCTCTGTTACAATTCTAGTCATACGCTTAATTGGGCTATTCTTGCCTTCCTCTAAGGCCTAATTCACTTCTGGCTGCTCTACACGTCCATTGTTCCTCTATTTCTAGCATCTGGCAGGAAAAATAAGGATACCTTTTCAAATATTCTTGAACTTGCTCACATCACCATCAATTTAGCTCATTTTGTTTTAGGTAATCACCCATGGGGGCTTCTTAGTTTGTTCAAAACATACCAGATCCCTTGGTCATCTCATTATTGAAGAAAATGGATCAAGACCCACGTTTTCAGATCACAATTGTATCGATGTTGACAAGGGTGCAAAAGAACACTGGATCTGCAAAGGCACAAAAGCTTAACAGCATAGACAGGCCACAAAAGAACACATGATCCGCAAAGGTGCAAAAGTGCACAACTTCTGTAGGGCGCAAATCTTCAAAACACTGTGCATCCACAGCTATGTATGGTCCCTATGCAAAAGCTCCCAGAGCACAGCTCCATAGTCAAAACTTTAACTCTGTCTTATTCCAAGCAGCAGTATGTGCAAGATTGCGCAAGAACACACAAAAATTTTCAAAATTGCACAAGCTTTTATTTCTCCAAACTCTTAACTCTTTCTGGTGACGCAAGATTGCAAGTGAACCCAGATGCTCCTGCATCACAGCACAGAGAACAGTTGCATCAACATGAGACAATATCTCCAATTACAACCATTGCAAACTTGCATTGACTCACTGCTTAGGTAAAGAAAACATAGAACACATGATCACTGGTGGAAGGAATCCTTGGACACTTTTGAATGATGGTAGCATGTCTTCCTTCAAACACTTCCTATGTTTGGGAAATTAATTCAAATTGGGTGTTGAACTTTTAATGACATAATTTCACAACAGCAGAATCTACTTGTTGAATGCTGCAAAATAAATAGATGGCCTGTTAAATCTGATGGATTCATTTTTTTTGTTACCCATGGCTATAAATGTAAGTTTTTTTTTTGTGTCATTCTTTTGTCAGTGAAGGATGGTAGTCAAGGGAGGTGCAGGCGTCTATCACTGGGTTTTTAAATGAATCCATTGTTAGCATGTTATTTTAATTTCTTTCTCCAAAATTTTGTGAATATTTTTAATACTTTATTATTAGTATACGAGTCACAGCCCATATCTGTTAATAAATGTTTCAATTATTTTGTATGTTTTCTTCCAGAAATTTTCATGGATGTTCGATTGACAAAATAGATGGTCTCAGGCCAAGTATGGAGGTTCAGGTAGGGGTTCTCTCTTGAAAATTCTAATCAGCAATATTTATTGTTCTTACTCTTAGCACCAAGTGTGGTTGATTGCTTTTTTTCCATTTTAATTTTGCAACAAGAAATAAACTACGTGTATTGTATATGAATATGTATTCAACAGAGATGGTTATCAGTTATCACTATCCATGAGATCAAAAGTGGCCATGAGACTCGGCAAACAATTTATATGAAATATGTGTTTTATACAGTCTTTTTCTTTGAGTTGGGTTGTTTGTCATGGCTGGTTAGCTGATCCCACTAATTAGAGAGGTTTTTGATTGTGGGAGACCTTAAAGTGTTTTTTTGATTACAAGAAGCCTTCTTTAATCTAACATAAAAATGAGTCGCTATGTTTTTGGACTTGGATCTCAACCTAGGGAGAGAGAGAGAGAGAGAGAGAGAGAGAGAGAGTTTTACCATTTGCCAAATTTGGCATTTGGGTAAGTTTTAATCTTTATCTGTCTGACTACAAGAAGCCTTAATGTTTTTTTGGCATTAGTGTTTTTTTTTATTACAAGAAGCCTTCTCTCTCTCTCTCTCTCTCTCTCTCTCTCCAACTGTTCCCGCTGCTGTCCCATCAAGTTGCACCACTCCTTTTGAGGCCAGTTCATACTTAAGACCCAGCTGATCAGCTATTTGTTTGCGCATTTCTGAGCTACTTGCTCCCGAATCAATCATGCAATTGTGTACAAGATTGTTTCCAATGATTAGAGACACATAAAATGGAGGAGGTTTTATGTTTTTACCTTGTTGACCCCTTTGACTCCCTACTTGTTGAGCTGCATTGGTGAGCACCTTCTCTTGATCTTTGGATGACTCACTTGATGCAGACCAATTTGCTATGGCTGCTTGTAAGAGATCCCTTTGCCCCGGAATTGTCAATGATTCCCACATAGAAATGCTTACTTTTGTCTTCTTTATTTGATCTATGATGTTGAAAGGAGGTGGGCTATCCTTCTGCTGCCCTTTACCTGACACAATCTTCTCTTGCACGTGAGCTGTTACAATTGGTACATGAGTTGTCTTACAAGGTGGTTTGGGCTGATTTTGCATATTTGGGGCTGCACTTGGATTGTTGATGCCCTGTGGTGTGATAAGAGGCTAGGAAGTACTTGGATTAGATGACTGCCCTTCCTCTATGTTCCTCTTCTTAAATCTCGTATTAGCTGCCACCCCTTGGAGAGGAGACTAGTTAATCCCACATAAGTCTTCCGGTTTCCAATTAACTAGTGCAATGTCACTTGGAGGTGCTTCTTGAGTGTTTGGCTGCTACTGATTTTCTTCTTCACTTGCTTCTTGGGACACACCAATTGTTTGCACCATCAAAGCTTGATTTAGACTCCCATTCAAACATTCTGCCCGATTGTGAGGTTCTCCACAAGGAAAGCGCCACTCATACTTTTGTGCCATGTTTTGTACTGGAACCAAAGCTCTGGATGAAGATGTTGCATTAGGATTGTAAGGCTCCACAACCTAACAGAGTCCTATTCGGTGGAGATGCAAATCTCTGAACTTGTCTTCCCCTTATTTCTCTACCTGGATATAGCTGCAAATATTCGAAAATACCTTCTCTTCTTGCTTTGGATCTCGTTTGAATTCTTCTCATAGGCTCAGACACTTACTGATGAAACCAGTAGATCTTGTTGCTTGGAGTTGCCAAATGTGTTGCGGGTTTTGGGCCCTGGATTACTTAAGTCTTCAACTCAACTTAACTTGAAGTAATGAACGCTTGAAGTAATCAACTTTATTTCTTCTTTGTTTATTGAAGTTTAGCACCTGCATTACTTCCTCTTGTTTATCGGAGTTTGGAAGTGCTACTACTTAAGTCTTCCAACTTGACCTCATTTGAAGTAAGTCTTAAAACTTGAAGTAATTGGATTACTTGCATTCTTTAGAATAGAGTAATCAACATTACTTGAAGTAATAACACAACTTGAAGTTATCGGAGTTTAGAAGTGCAATTACTTAAGTCTTACTTTTTCTTACTTAAGTAATGAGATAACTTGGAGTTCAATTACTTATGTCTTCTGCTTCATCGTTTTCAATCATTCTTTACACATTTATTCGGTTTATTCTCTCTCCACAAATTCTAACAGTGGTATCAGAGCGAGACGAGTGAGGAAAGAGAGAAGGGTTGAAAATCAGTCCCATTAGGGCACAGAATCTGAAGCCTGAAGTTTGAATCGAAGTAAATGAAATCGAGGTGGAAGAAGTCTGAATCGAATTGAATTGAGGCTGTATCTAAGTGAAGGCACAGTCGCATTATTCAAAGGAGGACACAGTCGCAAATATAAGTCGTATTATTCAAAGGAGAACACACTCGCATTTCTTTTCAAAGGCACAGTCGCGTTTTTTTTTTTTTTCAAAGGAGGGTCACGTTTTTCAGAAAACATGTAATCACGAAAACCAGTTATGCAAACACAGTCGTGAAAGGACCTGTTGAACTCGTCTGCAGAAGACTAATGTTGACGAATATTTTGTTTACAATCAAGTCGCAAAAACGAGGGGAGATTCTCTAATCTTTTTCCACAGTCATAGGGCAGAATACAAATCTCAAAAACACGAACAAGGACACAGACGTAGGGTAATAAAGACACAAGCAAAATACAGTTACCGAGGGCATAACGTACAGTCATAGTGAAACCCTGTCTGGTCTAAAATCTAAAGACTACCTGTGCTAGGGCATGGAACTGTGCAACCGGTATTTAATTTTTATTCATTTCCGAAAATACGCAGTTATATTTATTCTATTTTATTAAAATGGAAATGCCCATAGAAAAATATTCTGGTCTAAATTTTCATACGTGGAGAGTGAAAATACAAATGCAACTTATGAATAAAAATTTGTGGGGCATTGTAAACGGGAAAGAGACAACACCTACCGATGCATCGAAATTGTTAGAATGGCAAAGCAGAGATGATAGAGCGAAAGCTATTATTGGCCTTGCTCTCTCTGACTCTGAACTTCATCATGTAGACCTAGACAAATCATCGAAGGAAATTTGGGATACTCTAATTAAATTATTTGGGGCAAAAGCAGTCAATGCCAAATTTTCCCTAAAACTTCAGTTATATAGGTTCAAAATAGATGACGGAGTCTCTATGTCAAGCCACATCAATAATCTAAGGTCCTTGATCAAACAACTAGTAGAAGTGAAAGCTGCAATTGAGGACGAAGATGCCAAAGCTATCCTATTAAATAGTCTGTCTTCAAAATATAGCAATGTAGTTTTTACCCTCAGTCAAATTCAATCTCAATCTCTGGATAATATGATAGCAGCTCTTCTAGCTGAGGAAAAACGAACTACAGAGGATGCAGAAGGTCATTCCTAGCAAGAAAGTGCTTTCTATTCTAAAACCAGAAAATATCATAGAAGATCAGATAAGTCGGAGATTGAATGTCATTATTGTAAGAAAAGAGGTCACACAGCATGGGATTGTCGTGTTCGAGCCAATGATGTGCTCAAGGGTAAAGTCATATCAAATACAACCAATATAGCCATGGTTGAAGACCCACCAGATGCAGAAGGTAGTGAGGACAGTGATGAATACACACTATAAAGATGCTCTAAACTTTGAAGGCAAGAAAGGATACAGGGTAGATGAAGCTTGGTATGGATGGTTGCTCAGATAGTTCGGGAGACTGTGGATCTTGGGAATTATACCCTCACGAGGGTCATGAGACAACTTGATGGAGCTTGTGGATGGCTCAGTATGGATGGTTGTCCAATAATTCGGGAGATTTGTGATTCGGGAGTTCGGGGAGGTGGAATCCGGGAACTCGGGAATTCAGCTTGGGAGCTACACCTTTACGAAGGTCATGAAGCAGCTTGATGGAGCCCTATCCTATCATAGCATTGCTTTCAAAGTGAAAGTGTTTGAAGATAGCGTAGTTCTGTTTTGATAGATTGTTTTTGAGTTATGTAGGGTAAGTCTTAAGAGGGGGTGTAGGAATAAATGAATAAGACTTCCCCTTTTATAATTGTTTTGTATGGTTATGCGGTTGTAACCGCTAACTAATTTTGTAACCGTCTTTGCATAATAAATACCCGGACACAACCCATTTGCACAGTGTGTATTCCGGTTTTCTCTTCAATCATTCTTTACACATTTATTCGGTTTATTCTCTCTCTCTGCAAATTCTAACAACTTCGAATTACACTAGATCTGAACAGTGAACAGTGAAACCTGTTCGAGCTACATCTCGTTATTGTTAGCAGCGGCCATCTTTCATCCCTGCAAGTGCAACATTTGGGCTAGGGCTGCTATTTGGTTTTACATTTTGTATAGTTTGTATTATGTTTATTTTTACGTTATTTAAAATTAGTTTGTATTTAGTTACTGAAAAAATTGGTTTGTATTTGATTTATTAAGTTTTTAATTAGTTCTTATTTGGTTTTTAGTTTATATTTCATTTGTTTTTAGTTTAACATTTAATATATTAAATCAAACCAAACCTTCTGCAAAATTTCGAACTTCCAAACTTTTTTCCCCATTCAAATGATTCAATCTTTTCAAACATGGTAACTATGGCTATTGGGTACTTTCATCTACAAATTATGGTGCATCAACTTTTGATAATTTGAGGTATATCTTTATGCATGTTTTACTGGGAATTTCTCAGGAAACTCTATTGGATATTTTAGTTTGTGAGACAAAAATTATGTGTTTTTTGTTGTCCAGACAATACTGTAAATAGTTGAAGTTTGTTATATCAAAGAGTCGACAAAGACTTGCTTTTTCCTTTTCAACAAATCAACTGTGTCTGTGTCTGTGTCTGTGTCTGTGTCTGTGTCAGTGGCATCTGTATCCATGTCCGCGGCTGCGTCTGCATCTGTGTCCGTGTGTCTGTGTCTGCATTTGCATCTGCGTGTCTGTGTCTGTGTCTACATTTGCATCTGCGCGTCTGTGACTTCAAAAATGTTTTATCTGTGCTGAATTCTATTACATATTTTTCTCACGTGGTTTTCTGTAAAATCTCCAGTTACAAGGTAAATTTGGTTTGTAAATTCTTACTTTTCTCAGTCACTGCTGCTCCATGCATTAGGCTTTTCATATGTATGAGGTATGAAACCAGAAAGATGCTAAATTATTATTTTTGTCATAGTTCAAAAATCGTTATCGGCAATTATTCGACAGGCCAAAATTTGACTCGGAAATTTCTCGGTATTAATCGGCAACTTTATTGCTACTTTAAACAACATTTAAATTCATAAAATAAACTTAAATTAAATGCTAAACCAGTGATATTCGGGGACGCGTCCCCTAGATTTTGGTGATGTCCCAGACGTCCCGAATATTTCGGGGACTTGGGGACTTGGAGGGGACGTCCCCAATTTTTTAAAATCTTTCAAAAGTTTTATGATGTTTTTACTGTAAAAAAGCTGTTGTTTTTTACCAAGAGTATCCAATTATAATCTTGAAAGTACCTAAAATACATTAAATACAGTTTAAACCACTAAATGTCATTGAAAAAAGTTAAAAATATTGAAATATTGATTTTTTATGTAAAATTTTAATAGCTGTCCCCTTGCCATCCCCAAAATTTAAGAAATTGTTTGCATCCCGGAAATTCCGTCCCTCTGTACCCCCGTCCCCCCATCCCCCCGTCCCCGAGACTTAGGTAACTATGTGCTAAATGTGATAGTCGAAACCCTAGCAGGCTTGAAGAGTCTAAACCCTAGGAAAACGTGGGTGCAAAAATCATAGGTCAAATCACGGTGGAAAAAATCGCTGAAAAATGGTTTGAAATGACCTTTGTTTTTCAGTTGAAATTTTTTATACCCTGCCTGGCAATGCCTGGCGATTTTTCACGATTTTCAAGGCGGTTTTTTTGTGATTTTCCATGAGTTTCTCGCTGGAAATCACTGATTTATCGCCAGAAAAGAAATTGCAAATTTTCAGGAGATTTATCGTTTTTCTTATGTGTTGCAATTTTTAGAACAGAGATTTTGTCATATTCTAATGAAGCCTTGAAATTTGTCGAGATATGAACATCCTTAGTATGGTTTGGCTTTTGTACTTGTTTCACTCGGTTTGCTAACTTTTCTTTTTTGACATAACTTATGCAGGGTTATGTGAAGAATATTTCTGACAAAGGGTGTTTTGTAATGCTTTCTCGCCATTTAAATGCAAGAGTACTTTTATCTAATTTGTCTGATACACAAGTTAAAGTTCTGGATGAAGAATTTCCACCGGGGAAGCTTGTTAAAGGGAGGCAAGTATCCAGACAGGCAATGAATCCATTCATGGTCTTAATTGGAGTTGAAATATAATATATCTGGTTCTCTTGCAGGATTCTGAGTTTGGACCCTGTCTCTGGTCGCGCTGAGATGACACTTAAAACTCAATTGTTGACAGAAGCAGTGGAAAAAGGTGATTTGGATATCCAGGAATTTTATGTTGGGGACATGATTTCAGGCATTATTAAACGTGTTGAACCCTTTGGCATATTCGTCACTATTGAGGATAGTAACATAGTAAGTTTGTCATATTCATGTTCTACCATGTCACTTAATTAACTTTAGTAGATCTGTTTCCTTTCTTATCTTCTCATTTGAAATACGTTTCCAGATAGGCTTCTGCGATTCAACAGAGCTATCAGATAAACATATTGATGACATCCAAATGAAGTACAGTGTTGGGGAGAGAGTTGAAGCTAAGATTCTTCAGGTTAGTAACCTTGAAATAAAGTTTTCTATATGCTTAAATATTTTAAGGGTTACAGTTTAGCTGGATTTTTACAAATGAAAGCAATATAACTTTTGGATTCAGGTTGATGAGGGAAACAAGAACATACAATTAGGGATGAAGGATTCGTATTTGGAAAATAAATCAGTAGCTGGTGCTCTGCCTTATAGAAAGCCTGCAAAGGTGGATAGAGATGGACCTGAGAATATTGAATTTTCTGAGATAGAAGACGATGACAGGGACTGCGAATTGGAGGATTCATCTGAAGAAAGTGGTAAGAGTGAAACTCAGGATGTGGTGACACTTAACACTCTTCCAATATCAAGGGAATTTGAAGCAAGGGCATCTGTGCCTCCTCTGGAAGTTACATTTGATACAGAGACAAATATGTCAGATATTGTAGTTGATGACAACAAAGAAAATCTTGCTGAGAAGCCCTCTGAAATGGGAGAAAAAGATGGGACAAAGCTGACCAAGCGGGCAAAGAAAAGGCTTAAAGAGCAGAGGTAGGAAATTGTGAAAACCTTTATTTTGCAAGAATATGGACTTTGGATTGCATCAATGAAAAAATCACTAAAATCTATCTTATGAATGTGTTTTTCTTCAGGGAGTTAGAGATAAGAGCCGCAGAACAAAAGCGTTTAGCAGGTGACCAAGTACCTGATAGCATGGATGAATATGAGCAGTTAGTAAGGGCATCTCCAAACAGCAGCTTTGTTTGGATAAAGTACATGGCTTTTATGCTGTCACTTGCAGATGTTGAGAAGGCACGTGCTATTGCTGAAAGGTAAACTAATAATGTCTTGGAGCAATTCAGTAAATCAAAAGTAGACATAAAATGTTGCATAGTCTACATGATCATTGGTATGTTTTTGGGGTTGCAGGGCGTTGCAAACAATAAATTTCAGGGAGGAAGGAGAAAAGCTAAACATTTGGGTGGCTTATTTTAATCTGGAAAATGTTTATGGCAGTCCACCAAATGTAATTTTCATTTTCACTCTCTGCACTTTATTTTCAATTTATAAAAATAATGGTTGGTTCCATTTTTTTGTTACTAGAAACAGGACCTACCGTCTGCTACATGTAACAATTTGACTATCTATTCCAGGAAGCAGTTCTAAAAGTCTTCCAAAGGGCACTCCAGTACTGTGACCCCAAAAAAGTTCACCTTGCGTTGCTGGGAATGTATGATCGGACTGAACAACATGAAATGACTGATCAGCTACTTAAATCCATGACCAGGAAATTCAAAACATCTTCTAAGGTATATGAATTTTTCATTGCAGCTTTGTTTGGGGTGGTGGGGGGTGCATTTCTCTTTAGGATCCTAAGCATTTCAGGTTGCATGTATTTTTGTACCTAACTTTTTGAGTTTGTTATTCCAGGTCTGGTTGAGATATATACAGAACCTGTTGAAGCGAGGAAGTGATTCAACTCATACGGCTTTAGACACTGCACTTGTTAGTCTCCCACGTCACAAACACATCAAATTTATCTCACAGACTGCAATTCTCGAATTCAAAATTGGTTCAGCTGAAAGAGCACGATCCCTATTTGAAGGTGTTTTGAGGAATTATCCTAAAAGAACAGATCTATGGAGTGTGTATCTTGACCAGGTAGGATCCACTGAGTAACTATATTTCATTGATATGAGACAAATATACTGTGTTGTCATGTGCCTTTTTGGTAATTATCTGAGATGCATCTTACATCAAATTCCTCGTGTGATTAGGAACATATAATTTTCTATTTACAGCGCCAGCTTTTTGGTTATTCTATTCTCATTTTATAAGCTATATCTTTATTTGGCCATTGGTTGTTTATTCTATATACATTAGGAAGACAGTTTCTAATTGTTATGTGATACTTGAATATAAAATTAAATCCTTTGGATGGAGTAATGATTAGATTGCCTTATCAAAGTTCTAGTTTGTACGGAGTGTTGGTTCTTATAAGACAGATTGTGTTTTCTGCTTATATTCTTGTCGTTATATGCAAATTTCTCATAGTGAACTTTTGTTGTGCCTTCACAGGAAATCCGCATAGGAGATACAGCTGTGGTTCGAGCCCTTTTTGAAAGGATTATATGTCTTGACCTGCCTCCGAAGAAAATGAAGGTATTTAGCCTATTTATAGTGGACAAAAATTATTCCATTGATTATATTTACGTGTCATATTTGTTTCTTTTGTGTTATTCATTTCTTTGGACGAGAACTAAGCTTATGGTTTTTGGACGTGCTATTCAGTTTCTTTTCAAGAAATACCTTGATTATGAGAAATCTCAAGGTGATGAATCGCGTGTTGAGTATGTGAAGAGCAAGGCAATGGAGTTCGTTAACAACAAACTTGGTTGGGAACCTCACTAATTTATTGTTTCTTGGATATCAAACATCATGCTTACGAGAAAAGGAAGTGGAGTTTTTAGTCTCAAACATTCAGCAGTGAAAACCGAGGGAAGCACAGATCTCCACTTGGTTGATTCAGGCTACTAACCAATTTTTCTTCAATAATGGATTTTAATGTGACCGGCATGCATTTGAATCTTCGCAGAGTCTCTGAGACTGGCAGTTAATGACCGGCTTTCGTATAATGGATTTAGAGCTGGTGCTAAATAAACTTTATGATTGATTATATTTTATAAGCACCATTTAAAGTCGAATCAATGCATTTGAATTTGCTCAGTCTCTAAGGCTGGAAGTTAATGGCAGCTTTCCCATGATAGAGTTATAGCTGGTGTTAAGTAAACTTATGATCGGTTATATTTTACTAGCACCATTTAAAGTCAAATCAAGTTGTGTATTTTATTTATCCAGTTTTAACTGGTTGCAGTGGCTTTCCTGCCAATTTGATGGCTTCAGTATGGTATCAACACATGTTAGATGTTACCTTGTATCAGAGAACAGAAACCATCTTCAATTTGACACCATAATTTATGTCATCATCAGGAGATGTTGCTATCTGTTCGCAGGCTGGCCTGGTCTGCAAGAGTTGGTCCTCCAGAAGCTCTACTTCGTTTCCTTTTCAAGTTGGACTGTAATTCTTGCATTGTACTTTTCTGGTAACGGTCTATGTAATGTAGACTGTCTCAAAGACAAGTATGCTACATTAAGATGCTACAACCCAACGTTATTGATAACCTAAAATGTGAAAAAAACCAAACACAACCAGAAGAGCCAGTATTTACAAGTTATGTCACAAGTTACGCCCAATTTTATGTAAAATGTTCAAACTTTGCCGAACTTTATTCCCGTCAGACATTTACTCAAATTATATTCATTATTTTAACCTGGGAAGTTATTGACATGATTTTGCACTATATTATAAATGAGTATATATACATATACCAAGCGAATGAAGAGAACAGAAAGTTCTATCTACTCTGATCCTCTGGCATATCTATCTATGGATTTTTAAAGAAAATGTGAATGATGAAAATGAACTTTTGTTTCAACTTAAAAGATGTTTTTTTCGAACATAATCAATTGGTGACTTGAACCAAACTTTATACTTGAACACGAACACGGACTCAAACCTTGTGACTTAAACCTAAATATTGAAAAAAACTTGAAATCTCTAGCTGTCCTTTCAATTGGCGGCATTGGCAAATTATAACCCATGAGCAGAGTATGATCATTAGAATTCTTTTGAACATACATAGGATGTGTCATCTCCAGAGTGGTGGTATTTCTGAAAACTTGTTCTGTTATGAGTTAATGTATAAGTGTCCCAGTGCATGATAAATAAATTATCATGTCTTAGAAATTTGAATCAGTAAATTGTGTTTTCAGTGCTTAGATTCTGAAGAAGGTTCACAAAAGTGATTAGTTAGCGATGATTATTGTGTGAACTTGCTTCACGACACCATAACCAACTGTTTCAAATAAAGTTTGAGGCCTTGGAAATTTGTATCACATTCTCTCTTGTTAAGATGCAATGTTGTTGAAATTTATTTATCACATTTATTCATATTCAATTATATTTCTTATTATGTTAGTAGAATGGTGACTCGAAACAACATATATGAGTATTTATAACTGTAATAATTGTCCCACTACCCTGCTATGTATTGTTGAAATGGAAGGTACAAAATTGATGGACAATATCAATAATAAAATCTGAGTGGCCATCTTAACATTGTTGCGTATTGAGTGAAATATTATATCCTATAGATGGAATAATAAAATCCAAGTGCCATCTTAACATTCTTGCATATTGAGTGAAATATTATATCCTCTAGATAGAATATAGGGTGCCTGCAGTTTCAAAATAATTTCTAAAGCAATAAAATCGCACACCTTTGGGCCTAACATTTATTGGCAAAGATGGTTTCTTGAGTAATTGTAAAAAGTCAAAAGCTTTGAGAATTTCAAATGCTTCAGGACTGAAACTATCGGCTAAGATGATTCTTGATTGATATTGATTGATTTGCATAAAATATGATTTGTTAGTACCACCCTCATTGGAATTTTTATGGTTTGAATGTTTCATACATAGTTGTCATCATTCTTCTGTGGATAGCTTTGCATTCCTCATTTGCTCGCCTTGGACTTTTACAATAACATTTAGAGATATTCTCCTTGCATGTTTTATGGATGATTTAGTGAGGATAACATTTGTTGACATTGCTTGAGGGCTTGATGGCAAAGGGATTAGATCAAAGTACAGGTGACCATTATATATTTTTTGCTTCAACTAGGATTGCCATTTCATGATCATAGATTTAAATTTTGTTGTTGGGCAACACTTCTTGAGAATGGTTGCAATGAGACAATTTGATGTAGTGTTGGTATTTTTGACTGAAACATTTCACATTATTCACTGTTGTGTGAAGCAAAAATGCATGCTATTGTTTACACCCTTTTTAGATTAATTAGGTTTGTTATGCAATACACAACAATAAAAAAAGAATGTAAGGTTTGGAGACTAAGAACTATTATGATAAATTAACTTTCAAGATTAATTGTACAAAATCAGAGTAACGTATTCGTTCTTTCGATAAATAAATACAAACAATAAATACACAAGAGAGAGCAAGTGAGATTTAGTTATACATACCAATATCGGAAGTGCAGAGACCTGACAAAGCTTAACTGTTGAAACTATGATATGAAAATCTTTTGGTGCAGGACCATGTAGTCCAATTAGGATGTATAATATGTGCCTGCACCGTTTCGTACGATCTTGGATGGCCTTAGAATGGTGGTCTATAATTTTTTGGGTCCTTCAATGGCCTTGAAATGTGTTTCGTTGTCAAACCCTAGGTAGGTGTACAACCTCAATATTGTTTGCAAGTAGTTGAATCACTCTAAAAACCATAACCATGGGTAGAAGACCTTGCAAGGTTAGTGTTCGGGTTGTGGTGTACCACTTGCACTGCCTATGTTGGCATTACTCTGAAGGGGTTTCAAACCACACATAGTTCTCCACCTAGTATATAACATGTATATGGATGAAGCTAGTTTGCATTACTCTGATGTTTGCTTGTGTTGTGCCCTTCCTAAGACTTTGAAATATGATCTCGGCATTCCTTTGTACACAACCTTGATACTTGCTAAATATGAATTTGGTGTGCTTGCATGTGAGGGTAGTTGGACTTTTTGACTTGATTGAGTGCCTCAAAAATGTAGTAGTGGCTGCCCTAATGGATGTGCATCAGCATTAGCAAGATTTAGGGAGCTTAAGTGCCTTTTGTGCTAATATTTGCAATGAGATCTCACAAGAGTGCTAGGTTGGTAAATAAGAAGAGTTTAATTTGCTTATTTAGGGCTTTGAAGATAAATTTATGAAAAGGCCTAACCAAAAGGATAAAGGGACCCAACAAGTGATAATGTATTGGAAGTAGAGTTGGAAATTAAGCTAGGTCAAAATAGTACAGGTCGGTCAAAATTGTACCATACATCCCGACCTTATTGTACAATTTTTGATAGGGATGTAGAGGGATGTAGAAAATTAAATTTGAGAGTTGCATCTTGGAACATAGAGTTTTAGCATCAATGTTGTGTAGTAATATTCATGGTTTGTGGACACATGTATATGAAAATGGGCAAGTTAGGTAAGAGAAGGTAACATGGAATGAATGGAGATATGATATAGGCGTTTCTTTTAGCCAAGATGTACAATTGCAATAAGTAGTGCTAAAAAGGGTAAATTGTCAAATTTGAGTGTCTACATTTGTTCGCCTTTAAATATGAAAATGAAAAATGCATACTAAAAGGAAAAAATATGTTGAGTGTGTAAACATATTTTGTCTTCACTTGAAGTTTTTGTTGTCCACGTGTTGGTGTTAGCAGCCCCACGATGAAACCTACACCTCAAAGTGTAGTCAATGTCCAAAGTAGAAAATGATCTGCAACTCAATAGTAACTATAGAATTTAAACTTGCATAAAATGAAATAAAGAGATGTAAAACATGGAAAGAGAACCCTTGTTTGATTTGTAAAGGGAAAAGTTTTCTCGTTCTTTGCATTTGAAGATTCAAAGATAAAGATTGTTGCATAACTTTGTTGAAAGACATACTATATAAGAAACGATTGGATGTCAGTTTCCTAAGGTGTATTGAGGAAGAAAAACAAAAAAATATTTTCAAGGCATACCATGATCAAGCGTGCGAAGGTCACTTCTCAACAATGGTAATAGCTCACAAAATTTTGAGAGGTGGCTAGTATTGGCCTACCCACTTTCGAGATACATACAAATGGGTGGTGGAATGTGATCAATGCCAACAATTTATATGGAAACCAAGGTTTGATGCTCTATCTCTCATGCTCATGATCATTGAGGAACTTTGAATGACGATGTTTGATTTCATTGGTGTATGCAACCCGTACTCTAGTGCAGCCATATGTATGTCCTCCCTGCTACTGATTACTTCACAAAGTGGGTGGAGGCTTTACCATCCAAGCATGCAAATTCAGAAACAATATGCAACTTCTTGAATGAGAACATTGTCAGATTTGGGGTATGAAACAAAATAGTAGTAGACAATGCTACTTCTCTTTTGGGTAGTTGATGGATTTTTTCTATAACCACGGTATTTCACTATCTCACTCTATTGATTACTATCTACAAGTAAATGACCAAGCGAAGTCAAGTAACAAAAATATTGTCATTATTTTTCGAAAACTAGTGGATGCTAATCAAAGAGATTGACATAAGAAGCTATATGATGCATCGTGGGCTGATCAGGTAACACCCAAGAGGGCTATTAGCATTTCTCCTTTCCTTGAAGCTCAGTGCTATCCATATAAGCTTCTTATGCTTATTCAAATCCCTCGTCAGATTGAGTTCTCAATTAGTTTAGGATTAGAGGCAAAGGGACCAAAGCAGGAGAAAACAATGTTTGACACACTTCAGTGGAAATACAATAGACCACGTGAAGCTGCCTGATAAAGGAAAGATTTACGTAAGGCCCACTAGACAAAAGTTGAATTCCACGTGAAGATTGGAAATAATTGCAAAAGACTATGTGAAGGGAGACAAAGAAGTCGTGGATCAAAGAGCTATACAAGTTTGCGTGCAAGTCCGCAAGACAAAGGAACAAAAGTTCGTGCGGGAAGCTAAGTGATAGAGAAACCAACCTGTGGGAGGCCGCGAGGGTGACGAGAAGGTGAAAATCCACACAAATTCACGTGACAAGGATAGAAAACCCACGTAATAAGCTATAAACAGAAAGTTGCATAGGAATCCGTAGAATGAACAAATATATTCTGCGGAACAAAGGGAAAGTGAAGTCCGCATAACTAAGGGCACACGAGGCCGCACAAAAGTCTACGAACCAATAGAAAATCAAAAGAAAGAATTAATCGTGCGCGTATCAATCAAATTAGGCAAATGCTTTATCTTGCTTCTTCAAACATGGAATGATATTTTTAATACAACTTATTAAGAACAAGGCATTGTGAATTTGTAACAAAGCATGCAAGGACAGTTGATTTCATCTTCTAAAAGTTCTAAAATAGATGAAAACAAACAAAGCATGCGAGAAAGTTGTTTTTCCTATTTTTTAAACGCAGTTCTATTTTTGGAGCGCAGTTTTCGATAAAAGCAGAGTGCAAAGGTTATTTTTTAAAACTATGGCAGAGCAGACAAAGCAGGAAGTGGATGTTTCACGCGCTGGAGGCTATTTTTAGTACAAAATAAAAAGTCACATACATTTTCCTATTTTTAGAACTTGGACTTGCATGTCTGAATGCTCTCTCTCTCTCACACTCTGATTTTCTCTAAAAAATTCTAGACGCATTGCAATAAATTATTTGAGGCCTTTTGATTCATATTTCGAGAGAAATTCAGCCTTTCTGGGTGAGAAAACAAGGGTAATGTGTGATTCTCTATTCTCATTTCCACCTCTTGGAATAATAAAGAATATGTTTTTACTTTCCTACAATATGTTTTTAGTGCATAACACTGTTTTAGACCGATTTTATATGTGATAAATGTTTTTCCATGTTTTATTAGTTTAACCTTCACGCCTTCATATAGTCTTGTGTCAATTTACAGGTCATAGATTACGTTTAATACAATGTATGTATGATCTTATTGTGGATCCATTTGCTATCCCTTCTTTATCTTGTCACAACTCATTCCAAATACTTGCATGAATTACTTTTTTTAAGTGACAACAGTTTCTGGCACGCCCGGTGGGACACTTTGTTTTTAATTCAACCACATTTTCAAGTGTTGTGTTATAATATTCCTATCCGTGCATAAAAGGATGGACGCGTCAGGAAAGAATTTGTCAAAAGTTGATGCTTTTGGAAAAAAAATCAGTATTGCAGACACATTCCTCCAGCATCTGGTGACTTTGTTATTTCAAAATATGTTCTGGTAGTAGATGAGCGTGCATTTCATGACAGTTTTCAAAAAGATCATCTACAAAAGATATTCCATTTGATTTCATTGAATTGCCTTTGAATTCATCTAAGAGGAGCATATTTTCAGGTTCCAAATCATATCCTAAATCTTCTCCCACAATGTAAATGCCAAGTTCATCTCTCGAATTTCCCATATTCAACTTCAATATGAAAATGGTTGTCCCAAGAAATCAAGTTTTTGTTCCTTTCAATGTTGGCAGCCCACTGTTACTAGCTCAACATAATGATATCTCAACTTCTGTCCTTAAAAACATTCCATTTTTATTGGAGAAAACCAGGTTACGCCCATAAAACACATAAAATATGTTGCCAATTTATGTTCTATTTAGCATGTTACTCAAGATGATGTTACAGTCATATTGTTAGCAGCGTCCTTCAAGGGAAAAACATTACAATGGTACAATGGACTTGCACTAAATTCCATTACCAATTAGGACTAACTAGGAGAGATATTTTGCCAACAAAGCACCATAAAAGTTCATGATTGACTTTATCTACATGTTTCAAAGAACTTGGGATAGAATTCCATAATTGATAAGGCCTACTCCTCAATATGTTTTTTTGTAATATCTAAGAGCTTTAAATTTTGATATTTTAGTGATGGTATAATCAATGGGCGGAAAGACACTACCTAATGCTTATGACATAACAATCGGAGCTTAAAACAGTGTTATACAAGTAGGGAAGATATCTCCAAGGCCTCATATGCCCATCTTTCCAGGGATTCATCCTTCCACTTCTTACCTAGTACTTGTAATAGCTCCAATTCCAACGCCTAACTCTCAACTTTTGAGCCAAATCAATGCAGTCCCAAGCCAATAAAATCATTTACAAGAAATAAAAGGCATATTAAAAGAGTTTGGGAATGAGATAGTTTGTATTAGAAGGAAACAAAATACCCCAACGATTGGTTATTCTTGAATCTATTTTTAACATAGAAGATTATATTAGAAGTGAGAAATCCAATATATGATCAAACAAGATGATTATGAAACAATCAACATTGGAAATGACAAAGCACTAAAATTGGGCAAGATATGTAATAATGATGAAAAACTTGATTTTATTCAAAATTTTCAAGAATTTGATGATGTTTTTACATGGAGTGTTTTGAAAGTCTTTAATCCAGGTTTAGCTCATCATACAATATAATTGGATAAAAAAACAAAATTGGTCTGCCAAAAGCAAAGACCTATCAATCCTAAGATTGAACCATTGATGAAACAAGAGTTGGACAAATTGATCAAAGCTAATATTATTTTTCCTATCAAACATTTATCATGGTTAGTCAATTTAGTTCCCATAAGAAAGAAAAATGGAGAAATGTGATTGTGTGTAGAATTTAGAGATCTAAACATAGCTTCCTTGAAAGATTATTACCCACTACCATCAATGGAACGAATTTTGCAAAGGGTAAGTGGTTTTGAATGTTTCTCATTTCTTGATGGCTATTCTAGTTACAATTAGATTTTGGTGCAAGAATAAGATTCAATTTAAAACAACATTTGTCACGAAATGAGACACATATGCATATAAAAAAATGTTATTTGGATTGTCAAATGCATGGGCCACATTTTAGCATGCTATGGACTTAGCATTCCAAGTATTAATCAATAATTTTGTTCTTGTTTATTTGGATGACATAATTGTGTTTTCAAAGCATGCTGCAAATCACATGATTCATCTTAGACACATTTTAAAGAGATCTAGAGAATTTGGTATTTCTCTAAATCCAAAGAAGAGCATTTTTCAGTTTATGAAGGTAAGTCGCTTGGTCATATTGTATCCAAAGAAGGTCTCACAATTGATCCATAATGAGTGAGTGAAATCTTATCCTTGTCTTTTCCTAATCACAAAAAAGCATTGCAAAATTTCTTGGGAATTATTAACTTTATCAGAAGATTTGTTCCAGATTTTGCAAATCTTGTAAAGCCACTAACCTCAATGCTTAACAAGAACATGGTTTTTAGTTGGAAAACTTAGGGAAAGAATGCATTTGAAGTAATTAAACATGCCATTTCACAAGCTCTAAAACTTGAAAATCCACATTTTAACAAATATTTTATCTTATATGCTTTTAGAGCAATTGATACAATCTGAGCTATGTTGGTGCAACAAAATGATAACAATCTGGAACATCCAATTACCTTTTTTAGTCAAGGGTTACAAGATTATGAGGTGAAGTATTATTTTGTTGAGAAAAAAATTCTTTCAATTATTAGAATCCTTAATAAGTTCGTGCATATGTTTTCTATCAATAAGATTCATCTTATGGTTACCCATCCAAGTGTCAAATAATTTCTTTTAAGTAAATATTTGAATGAGAAGAGAGCAAGTTGGATCACAAAATTCATAGAATATGATGCTGATATTAAAATCAATAAGTTGGTTAGAGAAAGAGGGTTGTGTGAACAATTAGTTTCAGATTTGCATGGTGATAAAAATCAGATTTTAATGCTTCAAGATGCCTAGACATAGTCGGTCCTCCATTGCCTTAAAGTTGGACTCAAGATATGATCCATTTTCTTCAGACTAGACAGTGCCCACATGGTTTAGACAAAGAAAAAGGGAGGTATTTCAAATTACAACCCATTCCTTATGTTCTTGTTAATGACATATTGTTTAGAAAAGATGTAAATGGAGTTCTTTTAAGATGTATTGATTAATATCAGATTGAGCATGGTTTGAAAGAATTCCATGATGTTTTATCTAGTGGCTATTTTGTACCTAGAGCTACAACCTTGAAGATTATGATAATAGGTTATTATTGGCCAAACTTGTTCAAAGATGCTCATGCATGGGTAAGGAAGTGTGTCAAGTGTGCCATTTTTGCAGAAAAACAAAAGTTAAGCAACTCTTCCTCTTCAACCCATTCAGGTACTTCAGCCTTTCATGCAATGGGGATTAGATTTTATTGGTATGATTAAACCACCTTCTAGTGCAGGTCATAAATGGATCCTTACAGGTACAGACTACTTCACAAGATGGACATAAGTAGTGGCTTTGAAAGAGGCAAATGAAGCTTCAATTTTAGACTTTTATGAAAGCCTAGTCACGAGATTTGGTGTTCCCACAACTATCATCTTAGATAATGCTTTGGCTTTCCTTGAAACCAAAATTTATACATGGGAATTCAAGCATTGGAATACATCTTTCAATTTCATTCAATTATTATCCTCAGGGAAATGGATTGGATGAGTCAACAAACAAAAAACCTTCTTATAATCCTCAAAAGAACTATGAAAGAAAATCAGAGATCATGGCATACAAAGTTGAAATCAGATTTATGGGCTGATAGGATTACTCCTAAAATATCAATTGGTAATTCTCCCTTCATACTTGTATATGGAAGAGAAGCTAGGTTTCCTATTTCTAATGAACTACCAGCTTTAGACCTCATTAAACATGTGGAGATGATGGAAGGAGATTCAATGGAAATTAAATTTCCAGAGTTAATGGAATTAGAAGAAATAAGAAACAAAGCAATTATAACAACAATGAACTTCATCAAGCACAGGTCAAAAGGTATTTTGATAAGAAATCAATTGCGAAGGACATTCAGGGAAGGAGACATTGTGCTCAAATGGGATGAGAAGATAACTAATCCTGGAAGACACACCAAATTTGACAATTTCTGGAGCAGTCCATATTTGATCATAGGTTGCAAGTACAACATAATGCTTTTCATCTCTCCAAGATGAATGGTGATGAACTACTTATCCCAGTTAATAGGATATACCTCAAAATTTGCTATTGAGGGCATGTTTCACCTTTGTTTGTTTTAGAGTGTTTGTGTTTAGTTTCCTTTAAGTGTCTTTGGGCACATTTGTTGTTTGTAGTTTCCCTTCTTGTGTTCTTTGTGCACTTTGTTGGTGTGTTTGTGTTGTCTAATAAGTGCTTCTACAACAATTGTTGTCATTCTGAAAGGTATTTGTAGCACTCATAATATTTCTAAGAAGTTACAATATTTAGCTTCATGACTCCATGCCTAATAGATGCCTTAAGGCTACTAGTTTCTTGCATTTAGCAGGAAGATGTCCCTGAAGGTCAATAAATTGATATCCAAATAAGTTCCCACACTTATTTAAATCACTCGTTGGATTGCATGCTCAATCAGTTTAGGATTAGAGGAAAAGGGACCAAAGTAGGAGAAAACAATGTCTAACACACTTCATCAGAAAGAAAACTATCCCACACGAAGTCACGCGCTAAAGGAAAGATCCTACGCAAGGCCCATCTAGACAGAAGTTGAATACCTGGAGAAGACCTATGAAATAACCTTGCAAGACATGTGTGGAGTGAGACAAGGAAGAATCCTTGTATCAAAGAGAAATAAAATTTTGTGTGCAAGTCCACAAGAAAAAGGAACACAAATTTGCAAATGAATCCACGTGACAAAGAAACCAACTCGTGGGAGGCCGTGAGGGTGATAACAAGGTGAAAATCCACACAAAACCTAATGGAAAGGATAGAAAATATTTGCAATAAGATATAAACATTGAAGTTGCGCAAGAAGCCACGAAACGAAAAAATATATTTCGCGGAATGAAGGGAAAGTGAATTCTACATAACTAAGTGCACACAAGGCCACACAAAAGTATGTGCAACAAGAGAAGATCAAAAGAAGAAATTATTCACTGTGTATCCTAATCAAATTATGCATATGCTTTATCTTTGCTTTCTTCAAACACGAAATTTTATTTTTAGCAGGAACTTATTAATAACGATGCATAGTAAAGCCAAAAAAATCTTGTAAGGATTGTGATTTCATCTTCTAGAAGTTCTAAAAATAGATCAAAACATGCAACATAGCAAAAGCAAGAAATTTGTTTTTCCTATTTTTAGAATGTAATTATATTTTTAGCACGATTTTGGATAAAATTATATTGCAAAGGATATTTTAAAAACAGAAAGCAGATTGAAACAAAGAAATAAGAGCACGTTTCATGCACATGAGGTTATTTTTAGCACAAAAAAAACAAGGCGCATGTGTTTTCCTATTTTTAGAACTCAAACTTGCATATCTAAACACTCTCATTCTCTGTCTCTCATATTTTCTATAAAATCTTAGAAAATGCATTGTAAAAAATTATTCTTAGGCCTTTTCATTCATATTTCAAGAGCGATTCATCTTTTTGGGTGAGAAAGCAAGGGTCATGAGTGACTTCTTTGTGCTCATTCCACCTCTTGGAGCAATAAAGGAGCTATTTTTACCTTCCTACAATACGTTTTTAGTGCATAACTTTGTTTTAGACTGATTTTATATTGTGATACATGTTTATCCCTGTTTTACCAATTTAACCTTCATGCCTTCATACAGTCTTGTGTCAATTTGCAGGTCATAAATTGCGTTTAACAAGTTGTATGCAAGATCTTGTTGTGGAGTTGTCTTATGCCCCTTCTTTATCTTGTCACAACTCATTCCAAACCCTTCTATGAATTAATTTTTCTGTGATATAAATTGTAGTTAGTGTATGGTGTGTGTGGCTCTTGTGCTTCATCTATGTGATCCAAATAATTATGAGATCCTCAAAACATTCTGGCATATCACCATCTTTTTTCAATTTTATCTTTTCCTTCCTTCTCCCTTTTCCTTGTCAGTTTTGGTAGAGTAGAGTTAGCCTTAGGAGATAGAAATATTTTAGGTGTTGAACTAGGGGAACCAACCCTCTCTGGAGACTCACTCTAACATATAGGTTACCCATAATGTAGGAGTGTTTCCATTTTGCAATTGAAAGGAGTGTTGTCACACCATTCTCCAAGGGTGCATTTCAAAGTGAAAACACTCAAATCCCAATTTCTCTAGAGTTGCATGCCTTACCATTGGTGAAGGAAGTAGAAAAAGGAGAATAATCATATGCTCTTGATAAGAGGATTTACTACTTAGATAAATTGGATAAAGATAGATAGGTAGTTGTTGATGTGCTAAGAGGACACCAATCAAAGGTGAAGACACTCTTTGATCAAAATACACAAGATATAAGGTTTTAGATTAGATACCTTTTCCTCCTCTTAGAACAAAAGAGAGATCCCAAATGAATCCATGAAAATTTTGACTCTCTTTGGCTTGGCACCTTCAAGATCATGCATTTTTAGAGAGAAAACACGTGATATCTTTCAAACCTTGATAGGACCCTATTAGAGTTACCTAGCAACAACAAACATCTGAAGTTCTATAAGTAGTGAGGTTGGTTGTCCCCAACCATGTACCATAGGTTATTCAGGATGTTATATCATAGTTTTCCATTTTTTATGTGTTTCCCTTCCTCTTTTTGTGTGTTTCCCTTTCCGTTTGGTGTGTTTGTTATGTTTTTCCATTGTGTGTTCGTTGCTTTTGTTAGTTGGTGAATAAATGACTCTATTGCCCAATTGTCAAAGCATTAGTCTACTTATCAAGAAAATTATGAGGTCCTCCATTTCCCATTATAGTTCAATGTCCATAAGTTAAAGCCATTTATTTTCATGCTAAATTTCTAGCATGCGAAATTGAAAATTTTGGCCATGACAACTAAGCCCACACTTGAAAATTTCCTCTCCCGGTCATTGTGAACCCTTCCTCTAGCCAACCTGCCACAGTGTCATCCTCGTTCTATCTATTCATAATTTTTTGAAGCACAATGGACTAAGGGGGGTGAATAAGTCCTTAAAAAACTTTAACCAATTTAATTTAACTTGTATGAAACATTAATAATTAAACCATGCATTAATTATGAGCTTAGCGACATGAAACAACCATCTACATGAACATAATCAAGAGAGAGTAAAAAATGACACAATATGTAAGTGGGAAGCCCTCAAGGGGAAGAAAAACCATTGAAACTTTAGATTATATTACTCAAACCAAAATACTTGCATGAATATGACACATCACACAAGATTTGCTTAGTGAGGCATCGACCCCGCAAGGAGAACTAACCCCTAGAAACCCTTATTAATATTACTCACAACAAAGGACTTGTATGAATATTACTAATCACACAAGTTTTGATTAGAATACCATTGAAGACATGTTTCGAACACATACAGTTGATAGAGATCACAAAATTTAACCATACACCTTTAAACCCTCTTCAAACACACCTTCTCTTACTTTGCTCAAACTTTCTCAAACATGGACTGATTTGGAAAAAAACTTTCACACTAGATATTCATCACTCTTTAGAAATTCACGCAATCTATCAAATTTGTCTTGATGCCATCATATAACTTTCACTCTCTCACCTAGCTCGCACTTTTCCCTCTCTCAACACTAGTTCAAAATGAACCATTATATGCACTTAAATACATGACTCATGATTAAAAACACCTTAGGTCAGACATTACCATTAATTTTGCTCATACCAACATAAAAATAGAACATATTCATATAGATTCACAACATAGACACACATAGGTTGATATGCACCAAGACAACTAGCAAGCCCAACTAGTCTCAAAACAAGAAATTCTCCTTTACCGAGCACTCCAAGACCTCTAAGGACTTCATAAATATTTGTAAAGCCTCAAAAGGATTCGAAAATTTCCAAAACAACCTTACAACATCACCTATCAGCTCAAGGAACTCTACAACAAACAAATTCTTCATAACAACATCAAGTAGGATTGTTTCTTACTCAAATCAGCCAACTAGAGGAACCACTCTTCGAAAATGAAGCTCAAGATCTCACGAAAACACCTCAACTATGTCATGTAACCACTAAATTGAAATACATTTACCTCTATAACATCACCATGCATGCTATACATCATGAAACAATCAACAATGCAAATAGAACCACTTCCCCTCTTTAGCAAACTGAACTGCCGAGGAACCAATTTTGGAAAATCAACATGTTCGCACCCTTTTCACACACATAAGACCTCTAAATGAATTAAATAGGAAAAAATTACATCCCTCTTCACTCTCCGATTGATATCCATCATCAAATAAGCCAAAAAATTATCTTCTACATCAATCTTCTCACGAAAGCAGTGTTGTCTATAACCAATCAAACTAAGTCAACTTGTGACCATGACCATGCAAGCTCACCTGAATTCCATAGCTCAACCAAAGAATCCAACACCTCATATGAGATGTCTGTAAAACCTCCAAGTCCAACAAAATTCATCACCATGCTCACAAGTGCTCAAGCACTTCTATTCACCAAGACTACAAACCTGCCTTTTAGGCCCAAAAAATCAGTCAACATGTTTTGACCTATACAGGTCATAAAATCACATCAATAAGCTCTGAAATGACTTAAAACATGTATCATATATCCCATATACATAAAAACACTAAATTATTCATAGGGTCTAATAAAAAATTTGAGAGAAAAACCTTCCTTCATCGAAACTAACAAATCTGAGTGGGCTCCACTAAGTTTCATGACCTGAAACCACTACCATATGAAATATGGGAGAGTCCTCTACATAATCCAATCATCACATTTAATGATACAATCCATTTTGGGCTCACATCATCAAGTTTTCTCCTATCGATCATGAACCAGAGTTTCAAACTCATAAAAAAGTAAATTACTTTCTTAACAATCATTTAGAAATGCTTGGGCCTCATTTGATATCATTCCAACTCCTAGACATTTTGAAATCCATGAAAAATAGTCCATAGAAGGCTCAGGGTCATTTTCAAACATCACATGTTCGAATCAAGAACATTTCTCTCACTTTGAGTTGGAAAACATGGTTTCTAGAACTCGATAGGACCAAAAACTTCATATCTTACAAAATCTTTATCATGACAACTAGAAATTTTTCCCATAGCACTAGGACACATTTTCTAACATCTCAAATTCTCACTTAGTCATAAATATCTCTACATGATCACTACCACTAGGACTTTCATGACTATGCCTTAGGTTTTTACCTAGTTCTGGTCATAACTAAGTGAACTAACACTACAACCATGTATGAAACCACTTCTAAATGAATTTACACACTAAAACTGATGTGAATCACCTTTTTTATTTCATCCAAGGGCTCATAAGCTTCTGCAAGTGAATATCATGACTTATTAGGTCTCCATGCACTAAGATTAGGTCTAGTCTAGACCATGTTAAAGTAGAAGAACAACATATCTATGCTTCCAAGAACTCTAAAAGGAAATAACACACTTAAGACAACAAATCTCACACCCATGCATACTTCCATGAGCTCACATATCTCTATACCTCACTCTCATGCTTCATCTAACCTCCAAGCACCTAGACTACTTCTAGATGAGAACCTGTAAACCATGTCCAAACCTATACTTGCACTTTGAAGCTCTCACGAGTGTTTTAACACACTCTTATCATTTTCTCCATGCTTCTACCATTCTCCTCAAGCTACCTCATGTTTTCATTTCACCATGCCAAGTAATCCTACTGACTAAGCCTCATGATTAGACCTACTAGACCAAGAAATTCTCACTGTTTCTACTCATGCCATCATGCTACAACCTAATTGACGATGTAATAATCATGTCAAGCATCTTATAGCACTCCTATATCATTCTTTTTGTTATTAATGAGATTTTACATCAATGACAACCATCTAACTCACACAAGCCAACAATCTCCCCCTTTTTCATTGATGGAAAACAACCTATTTCTTCTCCCCCTTTTTACATTAATGAAAAAGAATACATGTTGCTCATGATATCCATCTTCTTCAACATAATATGACCACATCTTGGTTGGAAACATCAACCAAATAAATCAACCTATCTTACAAACTTGTCTTTCTTCAAAGATAATTGTTTTTGGCTTCTTCATGACTTGGAAACATTGTATCACTCCTTTGGTAGATGCATATCACTCAAAATCATACGAAAAATTCTATTTTTGAGCATGAAACATCGTTATTGACACTTATACATACCATTCCCAGCTAGGAATACTTAAAATAGACCTAAATTCTAGCATATACTAATTACAAACAAATTTTAGGGCTGAGATCCCTAAAAAAAATATTTGGTGGAAATTATTCCAACTCTTTCCATCCATGGAAGCCCATACATAACATAAAACAACCCCTTATATCTCCCCAAGGAATCATTCTACCTTTATATAACTAAAAAACACAAGAATAAGCTTTCTACCTTACACATATGCCATGGATAATAACTAGCATCAATACCTTTGTTCTAAGATAACCTCTTAGTTATTTCAACCTTATTTCTATGCTATTGTAGCCTTCTTAGAGATATGACTTGCTCCCCCTATCAAATTTTTTTCAAAACCACCAATACTCTGATATGTCAGTCCTTCTTGTTACCTTAATAACTTGATTATGGATTAATACTAGCTCTCCATGCTTCATGGAATCTTCAGACTTGTAGCCCACTGTTATAGTGCTTGACAGTCATTGTACCATGTCAACCTTCAAAGTAAGAAACTATACAATAACTAATACTCTCCGAGCTTCACCTTAGAATAATGAGCATTCAATCTCCTCCTCACCTTATGTATACATACAAAAGCACCATGGTATTTCATGTACAAACTAAGATAGTACATTTTAGCCTTTAGACAATATAAAAACTTCAATGAATGAACATATCTTGTATTTGCATAAGATTTTTCAATGTTCTTGCACACATCAATGTCATTTTTTATTACAAAGTCTTCTTGTCATCTACAACTCCTACTTGAAGTTCATAGACAACTCCCCCTGCCTCAATAGGTCTCTATAGACATGTAGATACTACATTGTAGTACAATACAACCTACAATACCTTGATAAGGTGTAACATTCACTCAAAACACATGAGATCAAGCTGTTAGTGCAAATTCACAGCACCCCAAAAATGACCCATGGATCTTCTTTTCTAAGGAAATGTCATTTGGTGTGAATGCACAACATTGAGCTTTCCCAAAGTGTGGGACCTTTGCAAATGGGGAAAGCTCTCCAGAGAAGGTTGGTTCCTCTTCCTAAACTACTTGCCACAAGCTATTCCAGAGAAGGCAATCTAATTTCTAATCCTAATCTAACTTCCAAGGAGACATGGAGAGAAAGAAAACTGGAAAGCACAAAGCCTACACTAAAACAATGATACACCAGAGAAGGAAAATGTTGATCATCTATCAAAACTACCATGGAACAAGAAGAGGTGAGCAATGGAAGGATGGACAAGTGCATCACATACCAAAGATGGATTTCACACAAAAATGTTCTAGAAATCCATGAACACAGCTCCAAAACCTGCAATGAACATCCAAACATGCACAAATACCTACAATGAAGAAAGGCAAGAAGAAAGCAACCAAAACAATGAGCAAGGATGGACAAATGCATCATAAAACACGTTTTTTATTGCTCCAGAAATTTGCACAGAATCATCATTTCATGGGTAAGAGGAAAAATGCCATTATAGAGCAAGGAAGGAGGTTCAAACTCCATTTTTAACCTTGGGGAAGAAAATAAGGGAGAGGCAGAGAAGAATTATGAACAACTTTTTACAAATGAGCCAAAACTAGCTTTTATCACTTGAACAGAATGAAAGAAATGAGAAAACGTGGAAAAATTGATTTGAAACTTCAACCACCGACAAGATCAGTTTAATTGGCCTAAAAAATGATGGGTTTCCATTAAAAATCCCATACTTCGAAGCACATTGCTTCGCAGAGTGAGAAAGAGGCCCATACTTCATTAATTTTGGTGGTTGGGGTCATTTTCTGCAACTTTTCCATGCCAGAGACGTTTTCCCATTTTTCTCCTATAAAACTCCATCAAAATTTAAAATTGAAGTGACCATCGTGTGGATAATTTTACCAACTTTCCAATGATACCAAAATCATGAAAATCCGAGCTCTGGTGCGAAAGATATGCCCCTCTAAAGATTTAGGGAAAAAAATGGCAAAATTAGGGCAAAATTCGGGTTCGCGGGCCAAAATTTGAACTTTTTCCCTCTTTTTTCAAATTGGGAAATTTTCTCAAACAATCTCTGCACCCCACTCCTTCGATGACATGTGGTGCCCTCTATTTGATCCATGGCGTCAGGAGAAAATTCTGCCCCTTTTACCCACGAGGGAAAATTTTCTAAAAGTTCTCCGCCGGCCTGACCTTCGCTGCCACGTGGACACGTGGCACCTTTTGATTTTGTCTGAAGATGTGGTTCAACTTTTTACCTTTGCGCTTTTGACCACTTTGGAAAGTTTTTCCAAATTCTCTCGATGCCCTCGACTCCTGCTGCTGACTGGACACTTGGCATCATTTCATTCCTTGGCAGGGATGCGCTTCTATTCTTTTCCTTTGACGCATTTTGACCAACCCCAAAAAACTTGAAGTTCTCTCTGGTGCCCGCCACTCTGGCTTGACACGTGGCATCATTTCATGAGCTGCAGGCCTTAATCAATTTCTTTTCCTTTATCCTTTGTGGGCCAGATTTTTCTTTTGAGTTTTTTGCCCAAAAAGGGCTAAGTGCCAAAAAATTTCCCCACGGGTCCGCCTTGGACAAATTTTTCCTCCAAACTCTGCTAAGCCATAACTCAAAAAATACAAGGAGTTAGGAGGACTTCTTTACCTTTCTGGAAAGGGGAAGAAAAATCCTATCCGATGAAGGCATTTCTAGAATCTTTTGAGTGCTTGAAATGTGTGAGAATTGAAGTTGAAGCACAAGGAAGGAAAGAATGAAGGCAAGTTAGCCAAAATATGCAGGGGCTCATTTTGGATACCAATTTTGGTGACTCAGAGGGGTCATCTGCCTGCTAGATGAATGATCAGTGGCCTTTGAAGCATCCATTGGGCATGGAGTCAAGCATGGTAAATTGATTCTGATCTAAACTATGAAAATATAACCTTTGAGCCACTTGGAAACCCACTGAAACTTGGAGTTGATCTTCACCAAAATGCCACTGAAATGGACTGTGGAAGAGCAACCAAAACAACGCCAAAAAACTATGTACAAAATTAGAAATCATACATGATCCAAATGGAACATGTAGAGTGTGTAAAAACACTTCTTTTGTTGAAAGCAAACCTACCTACTCTACTCTAACCAAGGGAAAAGGTAACCTAAACAAACCCTGCAATTGGTTGCGTAAAGTAGCTTCCTTTCCTCAAAATTGGCAACCATGCAATTGATTTGGAGCTGATCATGGTTGGTTGGATGAGTGGAAAACTGAGAATAATCCGGTCCTCCACCCAAATCATCAAGGTAACAATAGGAAATAAATCAAATACCTCTTTTAGTTGCTCTGCATTTGGATTGAAGAGGCATTGCAGCTGATCCTTGGAACTTTGCATATCATCCTCATGCTTAGAGGCAAGCATGGCTCATTGTGACTTCTCCTTTGGCTCCAATGAAGCCAAATACCTTACTAGGCAAGGTATGATCCGTTTGATATGCCCATTGCTCTAATTTTCAACTCCAAAAATGGAGTCCTCTTGTAGACCTCTTTGAATGGATGGTGTGGAAGAAGTGGTGGAACCCTTCTGCTCTTTTTCTTCTTCCTCTAATGAAGAACATGGAAGATTTAAATCTCCCAAACTTGATTCCAAAGAGCTACTGTAAAATGCAGGATGCTGTAAATGAATGCTCTCCTTCATGGCAGCATGTTCTTGTGTTTGGAAGATGGATGATGAAGGAGAAAACAATGTGATTTCAACTAGTTCCTCTCTATCAAAATAGTCCTCCAAATCAGACAGATAAACTGTCTCATTACTGTCCTGATGCAAATGCTCAACCTCTTCCACGGTGTTCTTTTGATCTGCAACTTGATCACCATGGTTATCTTCATTCTTAAAGACGAAGTTTGAAAGATCAAACTCTTCTTCAATGTTGGAGCTTGAAGAGAATGAAGTAGAAGGAAGAACTGAAAGTTCTTCTATAGCATATTTTGAGTTCAAAGCCCTTGGACCTGCATTTTTCTCCTCCACAACTAGAATGTGCTCCTCTTCTTTTGGATTTGGAGTAGCTTCTCCTTCCTCTGTTGCTTGAAGATAATCTTGCTCTTGAATGACCTATTACTCTAGCATGAAGTTTTTCAAATCAAATTGTTGGGCCCCTGGAATATTGACCAAGTATGAAGGTGCTTAGGCGTGCGGGATCTAGTTATAGAATGGCACGCAAGGCAAAAATGTGCAAGAGAAAGGCATAAGGAAGAAAATAGCAGGTGCAGATGCGCATGAAAGGAGGTTAAGGACTTAGCCAATTTGAGTGCCCAAGGCATAACATGTGAAAAGCATGATCGGTTATGCATGGATAAGATGCCAGCCTGACAACAGGTTGGCTCAGGAAAGAGCATGCCCAGATGGAATCTTCTAGAAGATCATCATGAGATGGAATGGAGAGCTCAGGCTTGAAGGAACATGCTCACATGGAGGACCACATTTGACACTTGGCGACAGATCTAAGGGCGTGGCAAGGTGAGTCGATAGCTCAAGAAAGTGATAAATACCAGTGCCTACCACGGGAAAAGATATATAGAGATATACACACAAAAGAAGGATATATCATCTGGATATACATAGGGAATAAGGGGTTAGAGAGTGAGCGAAGCTCTGCAAGATTGCTGCGAGTGGATATTCTGTTTAGGAAAGGATGTACTAAGCATGGGGTTGTTATTTTTCTTTTCTGTTAGCTTAGCTATATATGTCCAGTGATGTGTATGACTACGGTCTACACTCTGTGACACTCTGTAATGAATCAATGAATATATTGAGGTTACCTGTTATAAATAGATATGAATAAATGGGTTTAATGTATATTTTGTTCATACGAGTTCTCTTTCCTGTCATGATACAAATGAATGGTTGTATCTTTCTTTCTATTAGAGTATATGTTCTGGAATATGTTAAAGCACTCGGTTTGAAGTGACTGCAAGGATTTGGAGGCCATTATGAGCCCTAGGGTTCTTGTATGTCTCAACTTCTTTCCTAAATACTCTTACACTAATCATAGATAATGCTTCCCACTAAACTCACATAAAAGAGAGACTCGGTACCCGCGCGTGCCTCGGGTGAGCACTCAGCTTCTACTGGGTAATAGGCCGACGCACATGGGGTTCTTCCTTTTGTGATAGGAGTAAAAATGACTACATCTTGGTTCCATTACCGGGACCTCTTTTCAAAGTTGTAGTGGGATATATCATGCATCATGATCTGTGTAAAGAGTAATGATGGATCGGTTAACATTGGAAAATGTTGAATCATGGTACAAGAGCACAGAGGATGAATTTTCTCAGAGATTCAGCATTGGACCTGAGTTTAATACATGTAGATGGGTAGAAGAGAACATCAACCATGATCTGTATGAGAATTTTTTCTACTACTTCCCAGTAGAGTTATATGGATGGCTTTCAACCTATGCATCTAGATCAAATTGGCATTACGGATCACGGATATGGACTGAAGAAGACTACCAGAGGTTGTAGGATACAGATCTGATGTGGACTCATGCTGTAGATCATTGGTGGAGAGGAGTACTAGCTAGCTACACTCTGGAATATGCCATTTCTACGTATTCTTGCCCAGAGGTTACTGAGTTTGAATTTCTGCGAGAACATAGAGGAACGTTTCTACATGTTATCCCTCTTTTTATGAAGATATTGATGGTTACCATGAGTTTAGAGGCGCTCCCAATGGCCGGCTAAAATGTTTTGAGCACTGGGTAGGGATGCTCAGGTGGAGGAAGATGGAAGATGATACGACAAAGAAGGAGAGGGAAGAAAGACAGCTCAAGTATAATGAAGTGCATGAAAGGGAGATTGCTAGACAACGCGAGGCTGCTAGTGTGATGGATTTATGGAGACAGACGTTGCGGGAAGGAGTCAAGGTTCACATGGAGGACATGGAACCTGAGCAGTCTGTGCTACCCCATCTTGGAAAGTGCGTAAGGGAGACCCCTTCGGCTTCTAGTGAGAGCTCGTAGCATGGAGAAAGGAGAGTCATTGGCACATATCTGAACCTACCCAGTGACCGAGCCCTAGCGCTTGGTTTTCCCAAACCAGGAAGAAGTATTGATCATGTTGAAACTAGTGGAAGAGATAGATCTGTGCCCAGGAGATATAATTTTTCATTCCCTTCTTCTATGGCTGCACATATTCCAGTATTCAGAGGATTTTTTAGACAGGGGGAAAGTGTACAAGCTTTCAGGCTCGCATCAGGGAGTGGCATGGGACAAAGCAGTGGTAGTGGGGTGCTATCACAGACCGTCAGTGCACTTTTTAGTGGGACCATGTGAGTGCTTGGTACAGCTCCTACAGGCCCTATTGAAACCAGTGGTTTTGGTGGCTTTGGAGGTATAGGACCCAGATGGACCTGGTGGATCAGGTGATGGAAAAAACACCAGAGGGAACCAAGGATCTGGTTCAGGATAAGGACCCCAGCCACCACCTCAAGTATTCTTTGAAATGTCTCTGAATTTGCTAGATTACAGGGGCATTAAGATGCTACAGAACATGTTCACAAGTGTGAACTGCTATGGCGCGCAAAGGGTATCACAACCCTAGAACAAAAGGCTAGTCAATTTGTAACCACGTTGCAAGGGCACGTGTATAGATGGTATAGAAAGTATGACCCTCATCAAACGGTGGTGGAATACACTGATTTAAAGAATGCATTCCTGATAGAGTTCCACATTCTTGAGTTCGAGCAGAAGAGCATCAATGCTTTGAAGGGGATTCAAAAAGGAATGGCAGAGAGTGTGTAGGAGTATGATGTGCATTTTAAAACTCTCTTGTCTAAATTATCATATGATATTCACCCTTCACAACATGCACAGTGGCTTGTTGGAGGATTGATCACCCCTTTTAGAAGGGCCTTTTCTCATAAAACTTTTACAGATCTACGTGAAGCATTGGAAGCTACCTTGCGCACCGAGGCTGTTGGTAGTATTGATACTGGCATTAGCCCGTTCTTGGAGGCTCAGAATTGCTGTTATGGCCAAATAGTTGGAAAAATTGTTTGCGAACTCAGTCCTTGAGACTCGCAGTGGTTTGTGGTGCATGGATTGTGAAATAGAGGGGCACGTTAAGGATAATTTCCCCCAGGAGGACAATCTGCACTGTGATAGTAGATTGTGAGATTTTTCATGGGAACCATGATGTAAGTAGATGTCCCTTGCTGTAACACGTGATCAGGAAAAATTTATCTTGTTATTACAAAATTTGCACCTCCACAACCCATGATACGAAGGACTGTAGGCTCATTGATCAGATCCATGAGGCCATTGATCATAGGGTACGCCAAACCAACATTGCCAGTGGTTCTAAAAATGATGATCACTGTTATGAGGAGCGCGTAGATAGGGGTGCGCGTGGAAGAGGTTTTTGAGGAGGATTCTATGGATGAGGTAACTGCGGAGGAAAAAGTGAGTTCCCATGTGCGAACATGTTTCAACTGTGGATCTACAGAACATTACAAGCGTGAGTGCCCAGACTTGTTGCAGTGCTCGTGGTGTGGAAAGAAGCATAAGTATGAGGAGTGCCTAGAGTTATTTGAGCATATGAATCAACAACACTAGAAAGACAAGGGCGTTATGATGGTCAACATTAAGAAGGCAGACATACAGTGGATGCCTTGGGTAACACGGGATGAAGGTTTGGAGCTTGTCTTAGTAACAACAAGGGCAGAAGCCGTGCGCGTAAGAGAGGTACCAAGATAGAAGACCCTGGTTACGAGGGATGAGGTCGTTCATGGAAAATATCTAGACCCCGTGCATCAGAAGGAGATATATCAGGACACCATGGATGTTATTCGAAGCTTACAAGGGGAGATCCAATGTCTAAAGGAGCAATCCAGGAAGGAGGAACAAGGAAGGAGAGTCAAGGCAGAAAAGGATGACCTGGATGAGGTCAAGGAGGTGTGTAAAATGCTAAGGTAGGAGAACATCATTCCTTTGCTAGGATCTTGGTTGAGAGAGAAGGTACCACACGCCGGAGAAGAGTGTAAGAGACAGGTCTTGCACGTAAACCTCCCCCCTCACAGCCTTGACTATGACAAGGAGATTACATTGAATGCAGTTATAGATGGATGGATCCTTAACAATATACTCATTGACACTGGCATGGAGGTTAATGTTCTGAATTTGGATGCATGGCATTAGATGGGAAGACCTACATTACAACCATCTTCGAATGTGCTGTATATGGCAAACAAGACTAAGGCAATGCCCATCGGTGTCTTGAAGGATGCAACTATTACTATTCAGGGAGCCAAGTTTATTGGGGACTTCAAAGTCTTGGTGCTCGCCAAGGTGGAAAATTTCCCAACACTACTTGGGTTCCCTTGGTGTTACAAGAATAATGTAGACCTTCGGTTCAACAAAGGGTACATCAGCTTCAAGAACAAAGAGGAATGAGTCATTATACCCTTGGTTGATGGGAAGTTGATGCCCTATATTGAACTGTTGGGAGAAGAAGTTCTGGACAAGATTTATGTACGCTCAATTAGAGACCCTGAGATAGTACTCCCTACTAACGAAGTTATCTAGTTTGAAGATGCTCAGTCAGTAAGTGATACCACCAGCCTGGCATGTGACAATTGGGTACATAGAACTTACGAATTAATGGGACAATAGTTGAGAGGGTTTGTGACCAAGGTAACAAATGTGTGCACTGTTAGGCACCTTAGAGGAAAAGAATTACCCAAGTATTCAGGAGGAGCCTTCCCTGAGATCTTTCTACAAAATTTAGAAGCTTAGTGGAAGAATGAGAAGGAACATAGGGAGATGTTAAGTTATGTCTTGCTTAGTACAATAGCTCATTGGTGGGCCACACATCAGGAGAGCCTTTTAGAGTGCCGTGAGGTAATAATTTCTCTCTCTTTATGATTTTCTAGGAGTAATGTACCCACCATCATCAAGGAGTACCATGGGAAGGAGCCCGCCTCTTTCCATATCTAGGAGTGTGAACGGGTTTGGAGAGAAGGTGCGGAAGCTTTGCCACCATTCCTCTAGGTGCACAAGTTGTATTCTACACTGTAGGGTTGTGTGTGCATGGTAAATTCATTCAGAGACATGCTGCCAGAAAAGGAATTGCAAAGAGCTCGTGGCTGACCTTATTCAAACCTTTGAGTATCAGAGTACCAAGCCATTAATTGATAAGGCCTTGTAGGGTATCAAGCACCTTACCATGGGGGATAGTGCCAGAATGGAAGATAGGCTGTTAGAATTTTCAGGTGAACCAGGATTGGAGGTGCACTTTGAAGAAATTGAGGAGGTAGAAGAGTTATAGCTTGAGCGCGCGTGTTTGGAAAAAGAGAAGGGAAAGTTAGTATATGTGATTGATGGAGAGGAATCAGAAAGCTTAGATGTTAGCCATTCTATAGGAACATGCGAGGTAGTGGACAGTGCAGATGCTCGTGCGTGTGCCCACTATGGGCCTTTAAAGACAAAGAAAGTTAACATCAGTTCAGAAGAAGAACCTAAGGAAGCTATTATTGGGGATTACTGGACAGAGAAGGAAGTATGAAAGATCATTGATTTACTGCACGAATTTGAGGACTTATTCCCGCATGGGTACCATGAGCTCAAAGGTGTTCACTATTCCTTGGGGGAGATGAAGATAAAACTAAAGGAAAGTGCACACCCAGTTAGAAAAAGGCCCTACCAGATGAATCCCAATTTACACGTGAAGGTTAAGGAGGATATAGACAAGATGATAGCTTCTGGGATCATTGAGGTAGTGGAAGAATTGGAGTGGACAAGTCCAATGGTAATCAACATCAAGAAGGATGGGAAGATTAGGATTTGTGTGGACTATAGGGAATTGAATGCAGTTTGTGTCATTGATCCATTTCTGACCCCCTTCACTGAAGAGATTTTGGAAGGAGTTGCTAGGCATGAAATCTATTCCTTTACGGATGGATTTTCAGGATACCACCAAGTCCGGATTGCGAAGGAGGACCAGGAGAAGACAACTTTCACCACTGAGTGGGGAAGTTTTGCATATATGGTCATGCCCTTTGGGTTGAAGAATGCACCTGCTGTTTTTTCACACATAGTGGTGCAAACATTCCAAGACTTCATCCATAAATTTCTTCAGGTCTATTTGGATGATTGGATTGTATATGGTCTGGTTAAGGACCATTGTGACAACTTGAGATTAATGTTTGAGAGGTGTAGGTAGTTGAGGATATCCCTCAACATTAAGAAATTTGTGTTTGCTACTCCCTTTGGGACTCTATTGGGGCATATCATATGTAAGGAGGGCTTGCTGGTAGATCCCACTAAGTTTGCAGTTATTGCGGGGTTAAGGTAACCTACTAGCCAGAGCGCAGTGCACGGATTCCTTGGGCATACGAGCTATTACAGGAAATTCATTAAGGGATATGCTAAGATTGCCGTGCCTTTAGAGGAGCTGCTTAGACACAAAAGTGCCTTCAATTGGGGTGAGGCACAACAGAGGGCATTTGATACATTAAAAGATAGGTTTATTACCGCACCTATTTTACATTTTCCCTCTTGGGACAAGCCCTTCCATGTTCATGTAGATGCCTCAGGAACCACCATTGGAGCAGTGCTTACATAACCAGGTGAGGGGATTGTTAATCATCCTCTCTATTTTGCGAGAAGGAAGTTGACACCAGCAGAGCAGAATTATACCACTACCGAGCTCAAGGCATTATCAATGATCTATGTGCTCTTCAAGTTTATAAAGTATCTACTAGAAACACCCTTTGTATTCTACACCGACCACATGTCATTAAAGTGTTTAGTAAACAAGCCCATTCTTCAAGGGTGCATATGTCGATGGGTGTTGTTGTTTCAAGAGTTTGAATTCACCATTGTAGTGAATCTCGTAAAAAGCAATTGTGGACCTGATCATTTGTCAAGAATTGATTCAGGAAAGGATGTGCAAAGTATTGAGGAAGCAATGCCAGATGCCTAATTGTTTAGGTTACGGCGTGTGCCCTTAGATTTGGAGGAGATTGCATTATTTTTAAAAGAAGGTGTGGTGCTGGATGAAATGAAGGCATTGTAAAAGAAGCAGTTGGCCATACGTGCCGCAGCCTACATGTTGATTAGTGGATACTTATAAAAATTGGGTCGTGATGAAGTTTTGCGCAGGTGTGTGTTAGAGCATGAGCACCTGGCCATCATGGAGGAAGCACATGGAGGAAGTGCAGGTGGGCATTACGCAGGTGATGCCACTACGCGTAAGATATTAATGGCAAGATTATGGTGGGAAACCTTGTAAAGGGATTATAGAGATTATTGTAAAGCATGTGACCACTGTCAGTGCATTGGCAAACCAGGAAGGAGAGATGAGATGCCTTTGTGGCCTATCCCTAGCACGGAGCCTTTTGAAAAATGGGTGATAAATTTTGTGGGATCTATTATACCAACAATGCATAGGACTGGGTCACGTTATGTCATCACTTGCATGGATTATCTCACAAGGTGGGCAGAGGTAGCCCCAACTAAAGATTTCACGGCAACAATAATGACAAGGTTCTTATGGGAGAACATTATCACGAGGTATGGATGTCTGTTGAGTTTGACCAGTGATAGGGGTACACATTTTCTAAATGAGACCATGAGGATCCTGTTATCAGAGTTCATGGTGGCTCATCACAAGACTAGGCTCTATCACCCATAAGCAAATGGAACCACGAAAGCATTCAACAAAATACTAAGTCATACCTTGACCAAAATTTGTGATGTTGGAAGAAAAGATTGGGATGACAAAGTATTGGTAGTGTTATGGGCTTACAGGACTACGTGTAAAAGACTAAATAATGCCACACCTTTCAATTGGTTTTTTGCATGGAAGCCATTTTTCTGATTGAATTTATGTTACCTTCTCTGTGAATAATGCACACAGGAGGATTAGCAAATAAGAAAGTGCTGGAAGAAAGAATTGATGAACTAATGAAACTGGATGAGAGACGATCACTTACCCATTGGAGCCAGACAGCGGAAAAGGAAAAGCAAAAGGCTTGGCATGATCACCATATTAGAAACAAGAAGTTTGAGGTTTGGCAGATGGTGTTACTATATGATTCCAAGTTTCTGCACCATCCTGGGAAGTTGAAAGTCCATTGGTTGGGTCCCTACACAATCTCATACATCCTTGATTTTGGAATGTGCCAGTTACAAGTACTGGATGGGACGAAGTTGCTTGGACACTTCAATGGCAGCAGGCTGAAGCCCTACTATAAATAAGTCTTTGGTGTTTGTAAATAAGGAAATTTTTCTAGTTAGTTTAGAAGTTCCCTTTATGCATTTTCCATTTATTGGGTTTCCCTTTTGCGTTGTTGTTTTTCTTTGTGCCTTGGGCACCGGTAACCTTATTTCTATTTTTGGAGAATTTGTGAGTGTTCAGAAGACCGCACATCATTAAGGGTGGGGTGGAGGAAAGTGAAGAAGTGCGTGATTAAAGTACCAAGGAAGTTGTGCTGAAGAGCCTTGTTGTGTAGCCTGGTTGAAAGGGGTAGATGAAGAGAAAAGATAGAATGGTTGGTGCCAGGATAAAGCTACTAGTAGATCCCACATACAAAGGAAAAGGAAGCAAAGTTAAAGCAACAAAAGGTAGGTGAAAGTAAGAATCTGGACAGAAGAAGTGCCTTCGGTGTATGTTAAGCGCGTGCAAGAGTCTCCTATCAGGTTGGTTTGGTTGTGCGCCAGAAGGTTGGAGAAAAGTTTTTACGTAGGAAGGGCGCGTGAGTGAAGGCATTGAAGATGGAATTTATTTAAAAAATCCACATTAAATGAAAAAGTACAGGGTAGGTAAATTATCATTTAATGATCAGAAAAAGGAAAAACTATAAATAAAGGGTCGGGGCAGTCTCATTTTTACTTTGTGAAAACGAAGAGTTGGAGATATAAGCGAGTGTTATAAACTAGGGTTTTCAGAATTGATGTAGTGGAAGATCTGTGGGATTAAAACGTGAAGAGCTAGTTTGAGATTGTGAACTAGAAGGAATTACACGGGCGTGGAAGGAGTTGAAAAGGTGTTGTCTTGTGAAGGGTTTATCCAAGTTAGGGTTTGACAAACTAGGGCACGGGTTTAGAAGAGTTATATCATGGATCTGAGATCGAAGGTTGGGAGAAGAAAGACAGAGTAACAAAGAAAGGATAGGAGTGATAAAAATACCTCTACCATGGCACCCAAGAAAGAAAAGGGCAAAGCTAAGGCTAAACAACCAAAACCCGAAGTAGACACAAATGAAGAATGGTATGAAGAAATACAATACCCAGATGGGGTGATGTTGGGAAAGGAATGGGAATCCCACTTGAGAAGCATACCTGTTAGTGACTATGAAATATGAGGTTCAACCACAGTACATGGGATTGAATCCCTCCTCAAAGACAGGTGAGGCTGCCTGTTTATTACTAATCTAAAACACAATAGAAATAATGCGTACAATATTCACACTAATCTAACCATGGGATCAGGACAGAATCCTGAAAGCCACATCCACAATAACTAGAAATATTGCTGCTTTGGAAATAAAATAGATTAGAAAGGACACATCACAGAAAGGAAATAATGGGAACGTACTTTCTTTCGAGAAAACACAGATCACGAAATAATAATACGAGTTCTAGATAACAAATGTAATGTAATGTTTGAAACAATTTAAAATGATTGAGAACGCTAAACTGAGAACAACTTAAGATCCTGAACATAAGAGCAATATCTTAAGAGAGATGAATCTCACAACACAAAGTTTGCAAAAATGACATCAATTTCTGTTCTTTGAATGATTGAAAGAAAATACAAAGTTCTTCTTCTGTCCAAAGGTTCTCAATATTCCAAAAAATCTCAACCCCTTGGAATGCACAAGCATCCCTTATTTATAATAAAAAGAGTCGAGAGAAAATAGGACAAACCCTATAAAAAAGTGTTTTAACAAGAGTCCTATTTTACTTGGCTCTCACGCAGGAGACCAAGTCAAAATTTACTTCCTATGTGATGAAACAGAAATGAAAAAGACATGTCAATTTCAAGATTGAAATGACATGTTGCATTGTGACTTAGTCTGAATCGTCATCTTTCTCTTCCTCATCTTTCCCTTCTTCCAGCAGAGCCTGTTTGTTCTGAAATTCTTGGAATTTCCAGATTATACCTTGCATCTCATTTTCATCAGGCACAGTGGAATGATCACTCAGGACTTCACATGTTTCATGAGTGTCACTGACATTTTTGGGAAGCTTTCTCAATCTTTTGTTGAGTTTTCTCAGGGTTTCCAAAGAATGTTCAATCTTTACAAACCTGTCAATGATTTCAATGCCAAATCCATGAGTTGGTTCATGCTGAATTGATTCTTGGATTTGTTTGAAAAGACCATCAACTGGTAGGATACCCGAGTCTCCACCTGACACTTTTGCATAGATTTTGATCAGTTCTTCTTCCAGGTCACTCTTGCCATCAATCAATTGATCTCTTGATTCTCTCAATTTTCCACAAGCTTCGTTGAGAATCTTTATTCTGAATCTGATGGCCTTGGTCAGCTAGAAATGCTTATCCGCATGTGGGATGATGCCCTCTTCGACCAAGATGCGTGATGGGATTTGCTTCAGCACCTGGAGAGCTTCAAAAGTCAACTCCAGGTGCCCAATCTCTTGAGAGAAATCATCATCCATCTTTTCCCCATCACTCTGTATATTCTCCAAAGATTGATAGACTTCTACAGTGTCTTGGATCACTTCTTTCCCCTGTAGGAGCAGCCTTTGGGTCCATTCATCGACCACCCTCCCCTTTTCATTAATCTTTTCAATTATAGGTACCGATGAGAAATCGAACCCGATAGGAATAGAGGATGATGGTACAAACTCAAGGGGTTTTGAGAGCTTAAGTAATACCTCAGTCAACTGCTCCACCTTTTCTTTAAGCTCATCCCTGCTGTCCTTTGTTTCCTTTAATTTCTGGCATAGCACGTTCATAGCATCTCGTGCATCCTGTTGTGCTCCTTCTGTCATCACCTCTCCTAGAGAAACCCTGGTTATCTGATAGTCAGAGGCCACTATGTCCTCTTTGGTCTTGTCAGTCATGGGAGTGGCGATCTCTGCAAACTTATGTCCCGAAGCATCCACTAAAACCCTTGAAACTGTTTTGGGTTTCTTGGCTGATTTAGCAGTGGAAGCCTTGAGTGAACTAAAATCAAAGGCTGGTATGGGTACAACCACCTTCCTTTTCCTTGGAGTTTTCTCCAGTAACCATTGAGGCATGCCAGAAGGAGTTGCCACTGTTGTAGAAGTTGGTGTCATACTTTCAGGTGGAGGGGGATTCACTGGTGGAGTGGGAACAGTCATCAGTGTGGTAGTAGATTCGGTGAAAAGAGATGTAGGAGGAGGCATATCTGTAGTTACTTTGGTCCCAGCAGAGAGAGGTGAGAGTCCAGAGAAAATGCTGGCCATGGCTAATGAAGTGGATGGGGAAAGAGGAGGTAGAAGTGGTTGTGAAGTAGGAAGTGCAGATCCTAACGCCAAAGCCTGGGATGCAAGGGATAGAGTTACTTCTGTTGGGCAGTCAGCAAATGGTGAAATTAGGGGCTGACTCACCTCTCCTTCCAAAGAAATTTCCCCTATTTCTGGTGGTGTTGGTGACTCTGGCACGTTCACCATTTCAACTGGAGTAGCAGTTGAAGGGGTTTCTTCTTCTCTTCTCTTCTTGACAAATTTGACCTTTATAGGTCCCTTGGAAGAGCTTTTGTCCTTTTCCTTTTTGGAGGGCCCCGCCTCCAAAGCAACCAACTTTGAGAAACTATCTTCTTTGAAACTCATCCCCCAAGAGGTGAGCCATGCCTTGGTGCGTGTGAGAATCGGGGCTGATCTATCGGTAATAGAGGCTTTCTCACCGATAGACCAATCAATAGGTGGGAAAACATATTGATCTTCATTCAGTCCATCATAGGAAGGATCCAGCACACTTTCATTATCACCAGTACCCTCTGGAATGTCAGCGAGCTCGAGTGTCTGAATCTCTGCAAGTGTCAACCTGCTATGATCTTTCCTTCGGACAACAACTTCATCACGTAAATCAATCCAGATGTCTTCTATGCTTGGTACGTGCAGGTGCAGAGTTCCATATGTCTTGAGGACTCCTCGAAAATTGAACCCATCTCTGGGCTTCATGTGCTTTTTTAACTTATCTTGAAGCTCATGTACAACGTTCTTGGCTTTTACCACCGTTGAGCAGGTATACCTTCCAATAGAAATTGGGAAGGATACGGCGGCCTTGTGTTTACTCTGTTGGAACTTATGAAAATCCAACAATTGCCTAACCAACTCCATCAAGATTAGTTTATCTCCTGGATATCTGGGCAAATGGAAAGGATCACCCGAGTACATGACCACCCGAAGGTAAGTGAACTTCTTGAATTGTAAGAAGACACAACCCCATTTCGAAACTTCAGCCCATGCCTCATCAGAGACTCTTGTTTTCCTCAGTTCGGGGTTTAACCTGCAGATGTTCTCGTAAAAGAAGGCATCATTTACCCTTCTGAATTGGTCTTCGGACCCTTTTCTTGTTAACTGAGGAAAATATCGATAAATATGTTCCACTTTCTTGTTCCCCTTTGTGTCCAATCTGGGGTAATTCCTCATGTCGGCTGCTGCATAGGTGACATACGAGGACATATAAAACTTCCCAGTAGACAAGACTGTTGTCATCTGAGAATCTATCTCGTTACTGATAAGGGTACCCCAATCAATCCCCTGTTGATTCTTCTTAATGATGATCATGAATTGGTACATCCATCCTTGGAAAACATTTGATTCGGGGAAACCAAAAACCTGGCTCAGCAGAGTAATGATATCATTGATTTCCTGAATGAAATCACTTCTAGGAACAAGTCTTGGGAACCTGGAAACAACCGGCTTGGCTTTGATTAGGAACTTCTTATTCACGTGTTTGATACAATCTTCCTGATCATTGTCCCAAGATTTTTGGGCTGACTTGAGATCTACATCCCCATACTCCTCAAAGTTAGGCAACTTGAGAAGGTCATCGAAGTAACCTCCGTCTAACTTGATTACCAGTTAGACAACATGATTTTTCACATTAACCTCTCCCTCCTGAGAAGAAGAGTCATAATTTGAAGCACAGGCTAAGATGAACTCGGGGCACTGAGTAGACATGGGGAAACCTGCTGCAAGAGGAAGACCACTGCCAACTATTGATTTCATCCATGGGGTCTGGGAAGAACTCTTGACTCTATTCCAAAAGTCTTCCATATCTATGTTTCCGAGTTCTGTATCTCAGATGTCGTAATTACAATCAATGTAGGAAGGAGACTCCACCTTCCTAAATTTATACTTCATCCTCCCTAATTTTTCCATCTTATCCTGTGATGGACCGGGATCCGACATGAGGAATTCCAAAGAGGAGTGAACTGATTGCTTCTGATTTAGACACTTCGGGTTTGAGGACCTGCTTAGCAATCCCAGAGACCCGAAACACTACAGAGAGTATCAGAGATTAGGGGGTGTCAAACACTCAGAAAGTCCCGACAATCAGTTGAACCTGTCAGAAGATATGAGATGTCCGCCACTCTGGAAAACCCGCAACACTGGAAGATGTCGAAGGGTTCAGAAAATCCACACTATTGTTAGATGCCGGGAAGATTGGAAATCCCGCTATACTTGGAGGATGCCGGGAAGGTTTGAAGTATCCGACACCTTAGAGGATGCCAGAGATTTTGGAATGTCTGACACCTTGGATTTCCTGACAAACTGTGGGATTTGGAAGCTGCAAAACACCCTGCGAAACCCGAAAAGAAGGAATCAGGTTTTTGTCAGGGTAAAACATACAAATTCCTCTTCATTGCTATGAATCTTTGATACATTCTTCTATTGTCATAACAACGGCATATTCCAAGGAATAAAACAAAGTGAGCATTCCAAGGGTGAACCCTAAAACACAAACTTGATTGGAAAACAACCCAAAAAGGAATAAATAATCAAAAACCCCAAAAACCCTAACAAGAAAGAAAGAGGAATTTAGAAGGATCATTACACAATTCTTCCACAAATTTCACAAACAAAGAACAAAGTGAAATACCTTCAATCAGATCAAAAAATGATAAAAAACAAGCAACTCAATCGAGCACGAAGGCGAGTCAGGTTTCAGGGTTGAAGACGCATGCACGAAAATCCATGAGGTAAAAAGTACGTCTGGTAAAAATGACGTGGAAATCCAAGTATTTATAAAAAAAATTGCATTTAATACACTTCAGTTGACACGTGTGTCAACCACCCGACAACTTGGCATTAATGCCATGTCAGCATGTTTGGGATGTCTGAAAACCTGACACAAAGGATTTCATATCAATTCGGGTTTCGGGTTGCGGGAAGCAAGTGACATGAAGCATGATGCTTGATGGTTCCAAAAACCTGATACAAAGGAGGTGATCGGGTTTCAGAAATCGGAAGACATGCGACATGAAGCATGTTCTGAATAAGGCATGTTCTGATGCTCAGAGAACCTGAAAACCCGATACAAAGGAGCAAATCAGGTTTCAGAAATTGGAAGACATGCGACATGAAGCATGTTCTGACTAAGGCATGTTCCGATGCTCGGTGAACCCGAAAACCCAAAAGACTTACTTGATGCGGGTTTCAAGCTTCGGGGAACATACAACATGAAGCATCCAAAACTCATGTTGTCTTGCTATGGAAACCTGAAAACCTGATTATCTCTCTGAAAGGGCATTTTTAGGAAACCAGCTCAAAAATTTCCTAGGGTTATCACTAAATTTTGGTGTAAACACAAAAATGAGATAACAACTGGCTCCAGTTGGGGACTTTCTTTGTGACATCAAAGGAAGAGAACTCAGAATCTCTAGCTTTATCCATTGGGCTACGGAGTCAGAAAAGAAGAAAACCAAAAACAAAACAAAGAAAGAAAGAAGACCAAAAGCAAACACACGACAGAAAATAAAGTATGTACAATGCAAAAGAGCATCTTGCATTAATGATGGAACAACTTCAGATGTTGGCCACTGAAAGGAAAGGGGAGTGACTCTCCATCAAGATATGATAGACAGAAACTATTTTCACCATTCAGCTGATGAATCTTAAAAGGTCCTTTCCACAAAGAATCAAACTTTCCATGCATTCCTTTCTGCTCCCTTCTCTTATCCCAAAGCAACACCAGATCTCCAATTTGGAAATTACGCTGCCTTGATTTCTTGTCAAAAAATTTCTTTACTTTTCTCTGATGACCCACAATGTGATCAATCACCTTGCTTCATTCCTCTTCTAGCCTAGCTAGGTACATAACCCTTTTTTCAATAGAATCTTGAAAAGTCACATCTTCGACTGCTTTGGCCAACTGTAAGGCTGGCAACTCTACTGAGATAGGGATCTCAGCATCAATCCCATACAGTACTTGGAAAGGAGACATTCCTATAGCTCGCTTTGGGGTAATCCGATCCACCCACAACGCATCATACAATGCTTTGTGCCATGTCCTCTGGTTTTCATCTACTAGCTTTCTAATTATGGTAACCAGGTTCTTGTTGCTGGACTCAGCTTGCCCATTGCCTTGGGGATAATAGTCAGATGAGTGAGCCAGGGTGATGCCAAATCCATAACAAAATTCTGTCAACTCATGCGATGAGAAATTGGAGGTGTTATCAGCCACAATCTTGTGAGGCACACCGAATCTGACAATTATATTTTCTTTAAGGAATTTGCACACGGCTTCTGAGGTTGCCTGCTTGATTGGTGCAGCTTCCACCCACTTGGTAAAATAGTCTGTAGCAGTAAGTACGTAATTGTGTCTGGCACTGGAGGCAGGATTCAACATTCCAATGAAGTCAATTCCCCACTGACGGAAAGGTTCTTCAATCACTACGGGCTTCAGGGGAAGAGCTGCTAGCTTAGGGCGACCAACGAAATGTTGACAAGCTTCACACTTGGACACCCATTCTGCTGAGTCCCGAAAGAGAGTAGGCCAATAGTACCTAGCCTATAGGATCTTATAAGCTGTTACAGAGGATGAGAAATGTCCTCTGCATGCTAGACTATGGAAGGATTCTAGTAACTTTACCTACTGTGACTTATCAACACAGCGCAGGAATACACCATCAATACCTTTCTTATATATTCCGTTATCCCACAGGAGGTATCTTGCAGATCTTAACTTGACTGTCCTCTTCTCCTTTTGGCTTAAATGCGGGGGGAATTCACCATAAGTCAGAAAGAAAGAAATATCTGTGTACCATTCATCAGTTGTGCTCACGAAAAGCACCATGGGAAACTTTGAAGAGGTGTCTTCGGTCCTTTCGCATTCTGTTTCAGCATGATTTTCCACGATCAATTGGCACAGGCCCCTTCCTCGTACCAACTTGGTAGGTCTAATGTCCAAGTCATACTCCTGAACTTTAGCTATCCAGTTACCTCGTTGACTACCCAGCTCTTGTTGAGTCAAAATGGATTTAACAGTGGTGTCGGGAACGAGAACGAGGGTATGAGAGTTCAGCACATAGTACCTAAAATGTTTCACCGCTCGTACCACTGCATAAGCATGCTTTTCAATTTGTGACATTTTTAGTTCATGTTCCTTTAATGGGAAGCTCATGAAAGTGATGGGAGCTTCAATGCCCTCTCCGTTCTCCTGCATCAGGATGGCTGACACTGTGTGTGTGGAGGCGTAGCTGTACATGATGAAATATTTTTTGAAATCTGGACATACTAGGATAGGAGCGCAAGCAATTTCCCTTTTGACTTCATCAAATGCAAGCTTCCCTTCAGTACTCCATCGAAATGGAATTTTTCCTTTCATCATCCCAAGGATATCCTTGGTTTTATCAGCAAAATTAGGTACGAACCTTCTTAGGAAATTGACCTTTCCGAAGAAGGAATGAACTCCAGTTTTACTTGTGGGTAGGGTAAGGCTTTGAATGGCCTTCACCCTTTCTGGGTCGATCTTGGTTCCTTCTCTAGTCACAATATGACCCAGCAACTTTCCTTCGGTCACTCCAAACATGGACTTCTTGGGATTTAATGAAATTCTGTGACGCCGGCATCTCAAGAGTACTTGTTCTAGATGATCATAATGATCACTCCATTTTTTAGAAAAAATGGTCAAGTCATCCAAATATACCACTATGAATTTTCCCATCAGATCTCTGAATGCTAAGTCCATAGCTCTCTGAAAGGTAGCTCCGGTGTTGATTAAGCTGAAAGGCATCCTCCTGTAAGCAAAGGTCCCCCATGGGGTTGTGAAGGCCATTTTATGTTGATCTTCGGCAGCTACCTCAACCTGATTATATCCCAAAAATCCGTCGAGCATGGATAGCATCTCTGATCCCGTAACCATTTGTAACACCTGATCCATGATAGGCAAGGGGTAGTTGTCTTTTAATGAAGACTGATTCAAGTTCCTGAAATCAACACAAATCCAGATCTCGCCATTCTTCTTCCTGACCGGTACGATGTTAGCAACCCAGGTGGAATGGTGGATTGGAAAGATAATCCTAGCATCTAACATCTTCTGAATTTCTACAAGAATGGTTCCTGAGATTTTAGGATTATAATGCCTCTGCTTCTGCCTGTAGGGTTTTACATCAGGCTTCAAAGGAATGTTGTGCTGTACATCTTTGGGCTTGAAGGATTTTAAATCTGCATAGGACCAGGCCAAGACATCCATGTATCTCTTTAGGAGTGAAGTGAATTTTTATTTCTCCTCAGGGGAACAACATTTCCCAATATTCACCATCTGAGGTTGATCAGATGAACCTAGATTGACTTGATCTACTTCCGAGGAAGAAGCTCCTTCAGTTTGTCTCTTGTTTTGAATGAAACGGTCATGCTTGTCAAACAAACCCTCCAGAGAAACCAACCCTTTGGGAATCTTGTTGCCTTTAAGCTGAATAAACTCACCATCAACCTCTTGATATGGATCTGAAATAGATTCACGGAAAGCTGATTCTGAACCTTCAAAGTATAGCTCACTAAAATTGTCAGTTTTTTCTAGAAAAGACAACACCTGTTGATCATCATTGAACACTTGCCAATGAGCCACATTATCTGGGATACTGGGACGATACACAATCTCAATGGTGTATGTATCTTGTTTGAACTGGGGATGAGGGAGAAGGAGGGATGCAGACATGGCTAAAGAATCAGCCTTGTCGTTATAATCTCTCAAAACTGCTTTGATGGAGAATGCATCAAAGCATTCTATATTATCCCAAACTTTGTTCCTGTAATGTCTCAGGTGATCATTTTTCACTTGATAGATCCCTTTGACCTGGTTGACAATCAGCTCTGCATCTCCTTGAACCTTGAGATTTCAAATTCCCTTTTGTCTAGCCATTTCTAATCCTAATAACAAAGCTTCATATTCAGCCGTGTTATTAGTATTATCAAACTGCAACTTGAAGGCAGAGGGAAAGATCTCAGAATCAGGAGATATAAGAACTACACCAATGCCCTGATCCAGTGGTTGAATAGCTACCATCAAATTCAAGGGTCCAAATAGCATTAGAATCTTCTTCCTTGACATCTACAGCTGGTACCTCTGATGTCATGAAGTAATTTCCAAAACTAGCATCTTCGAAAAGGATTTGAGCCTTAGGGTCATCTGATTTAGTTACCAAATACTTTGCCTGAGGCTCAGGATGGAGAACACGATAAACCCCATTGACTGGAATTTTGGCCTTGGTCCAATCCATATTAATTTCTCCTCCGACGTCTTTACAAAAACCTCTACCCAAGAGGATACCGTAAGCTGCAGGAATGTCGGCAACTAGAATGGTCATTTTCACTCTCTTCTCTGGGAATGCAACGAATGCAAACTGTGCATCTTTGATTTGACCAACCAAGGGAACTTGCTTGGTTTCCATGGAGTAACACCATCCATATGACTTAGTCAAAGTAAGCCCAAGGGCATGGGCTACTTTTGCGGGCATAACATTGTCGGAGGCCCCTGAGTCGATGATGCAATTGCTGAGTTTAAACCCATTTATAAGCAAAGACAAATAAAATGGTTCAATATTTCCTGAAGAAGAAGTAGAGGTCAGATTGTTCTGAGGTGGGGATTGAGTAGGATTTGGAAAAAGACCTTTTGAAGGTGGGGGAACAACAGCTTTTCTTCTAATGAATTTGGTGAGTTTTTCAAACTGTTCAGGATTTGACTGAAGGTATTCTACTTCTGACATTTGGATCTTGGTTCTTTTTACATGGTCGATAATGTCAAAAGCAGTATAAGAAGGAGTGATAGTAGGTTTGGTTCTAATCACATGAGCTTGAGCTGAGGTACTGACCTTGGGAGAAGGAGAATGAGGGGAAGTTGTTACCTTTTTGGTGACTTCTCTTTCAGTTTGCGCTGAGATAGGAGTACCTCTCTTAACTATGGCTATGGGAGCTTCCTTGTTCTTCTCCTTGGGGCTTTCAAGAGGTTTTCTTGGATTCTGAGATTGGGATCAAGTGAAGACAGCAAATGACTGACCATCCAGTGCACATTCATCTTCCTCGTATTCCAAATACCCAATGCTGGAGTCACCAGCCGAATCATCATAAGACTCATCAGCGTATCCTGAAGCTTCAAAAGCTTCAGAGGAATCCTGTTCTTCTGGTTCTTCCTCTTCTTCAACTATCTCTACTGCTGCGTTAATGGGAGGAGCTTCGATTTCCAGCCTCGATTGAGCAGGAGTTAACCGCGGCCTGTCTCTTGTAGGTGCACCATTGGGCATTATTGAAATTCTGTCTAGGGATATCCCGATACGGAACATTGCTCACCTGCTGGGACATTTTCTTTTTCAAAGCAATCAAATCATTAGCCATCTTTTGAATTATAGGGTCAGTATTACTTTGGGAAGAACCTTGATTTTTAGGCTTGGGTGCATCTTTCCTGATTCTTCCTGCCAGAATGAGATCATCCTCTATTTCAATAGTCGTTGACTGAGTGGTAGCCAAATCAGGGATAGCCGACCTTCTTAATAGGAAGCTCACATCAGGGGGGGCTGAGCATTAATGAAGAAGCATTTCTTGATTTTCTAGAGTAGGTACAGCTAGTTCCAGAATCTTTCTGATCAGCTTGTTGAACTTTGCCACGAAGTCCCGCATGGGTTCGTGAGATTCCTTTTTCATATGGGTAAGTTGTGCTAACAAAGCATGAGAATCTTCAGCTAGTTTGAATCATGCTTTGAATCTGGTCCTCATGGTAGCCCAGTTTGTGATGCATGCATTTGGAAGGTGGTAAAACCACTCGGCTGCTGCACCGTGCAATGTTTCAATGAAGAGTCGAACGGAGACATCTTCGTGAGCTACTCCAAGAACACCGCATGCTACAAAGAAAGATGCAATGTGTTCATCAGGATGCTGCTTCCCATCACCATTGAACTTGGGAATGTTTTTACGTGATCCATGTGGTAACTCGTGCAATGGTGGAGTTAAAGAAAGAGGACCAATAGTTGTGCCCCAGGGCACAGGTTGTGCTGCCATCCTTCTAAAAAGAGTGTGTATAGGGATCTGAGTGTCAGACAAGAATAACACATGACAAGTTGCAGACACTTCTCATTCTACGGGGATCTGGTTTCTCCGAATAGGTGAAGAACTTCTGGTTCGGTTAGAAATAACGTTGTTGGGGGAAAGACTGAAATTATGCTGTTGTAGCAACTCAAAGAGTGGATCAATTTCACCCCAGGCTCGGTGGGACCGAGTGAAGATCTTTCTAGCCAGCTTGAACTGGGAAAGAGATCTTGTTGAAAATAAGGCAAATACGGAGTCACCAGACACCAAGAGGATAAGCTTTATACTATTAATCTGTATTCCCCAGCTGAGTCACCAAAAACTGTTGGTTGGATATTTTGTCAAGACAAAATATGAGGTTCAACCACAGTACATGGGATTGAATCCCTCCTCAAAGACAGGTGAGGCTGCCTATTTATTACTAATCTAAAACACAATAGAAATAATGCGTACAATATTCACACTAATCTAACCATGGGATCAGGATAGAATCTTGAAAGCCACATCCACAATAACTGGAAATATTGTTGCTTTGGAAATAAAATAGATTAGAAAGGACACATCACAGAAAGGAAATAATGGGAACGTACTTTCTTTCGAGAAAACACAGATCACGAAATAATAATACGAGTTCTAGATAACAAATGTAATGTAATGTTTGAAACAATTTAAAATGATTGAGAACGCTAAACTGAGAACAACTTAAGATCCTGAACATAAGAGCAATATCTTAAGAGAGATGAATCTCACAACACAAAGTTTGCAAAAATGACATCAATTTCTGTTCTTTGAATGATTGAAAGAAAATACAAAGTTCTTCTTCTACCCAAAGGTTCTCAATATTCCAAAAATATCAACCCCTTGGAATGCACGAGCATCCCTTATTTATAATAAAAAGAGTCGAGAGAAAATAGGACAAACCCTATAAAAAAGTGTTTTAACAAGAGTCCTATTTTACTTGGCTCTCACGTAGGAGACCAAGTCAAAATTTACTTCCTATGTGATGAAACAGAAATGAAAAAGACATGTCAATTTCAAGATTGAAATGACATGTTGCATTGTGACTTAGTCTGAATCGTCATCTTTCTCTTCCTCATCTTTCCCTTCTTCCAGCAGAGCCTGTTTGTTCTGAAATTCTTGGAATTTCTGGATTATACCTTGCATCTCATTTTCATCAGGCACAGTGGAATGATCACTCAGGACTTCACATGTTTCATGAGTGTCACTGACATTTCCGGGAAGCTTTCTCAATCTTTTGTTGAGTTTTCTCAGGGTTTCCAAAGAATGTTCAATCTTTACAAACCTGTCAATGATTTCAATGCCAAATCCATGAGTTGGTTCATGTTGAATTGATTCTTGGATTTGTTTGAAAAACCATCAACTGGTAGGATACCCGAGTCTCCACCCGACACTTTTGCACAGATTTTGATCAGTTCTTCTTCCAGGTCACTCTTGCCATCAATCAATTGATCTCTTGATTCTCTCAATTTTCCACAAGCTTCATTGAGAATCTTTATTCTGAATCTGATGGCCTTGGTCAGCTGGAAATGCTTATCCGCATGTGGGATGATGCCCTCTTCGACCAAGATGCATGATGGGATTTGCTTCAGCACCTGGAGAGCTTCGAAAGTCAACTCCAGGTGCCCGATCTCTTGAGAGAAATCATCATCCATCTTTTCCCCATCACTCTGTATATTCTCCAAAGATTGATAGACTTCTACAGTGTCTTAGATCACTTCTTTCCCCTGTAGGAGCAGCCTTTGGGTCCATTCATCGACCACCCTCCCCTTTTCATTAATCTTTTCAATTATAGGTACCGATGAGAAATCGAACCCGATAGGAACAGAGGATGATGGTACAAACTCAAGGGGTTTTGAGAGCTTAAGTAATACCTCAGTCAACTGCTCCACCTTTTCTTTAAGCTCATCCTGTTGTCCTTTGTTTCCTTTAATTTCTGGCATAGCACGTTCATAGCATCTCGTGCATCCTGTTGTGCTCCTTCTGTCATCACCTCTCCTAGAGCAACCCTGGTTATCTGATAGTCAGAGGCCGCTATGTCCTCTTTGGTCTTGTCAGTCGTGGGAGTGGTGATCTCTGCAAACTTATGTCCCGAAGCATCCACTAAAACCCTTGAAACTGTTTTGGGTTTCTTGGCTGATTTAGCAGTGGAAGCCTTGAGTGAACTAAAATCAAAGGCTAGTATGGGTACAACCACCTTCCTTTTCCTTGGAGTTTTCTCTAGTAACCATTGAGGTGTGCCAGAAGGAGTTGCCACTGTTGTAGAAGTTGGTGTCATACTTTCAGGTGGAGGGGGATTCACTGGTGGAGTGGGAACAATCATCAGTGTGGTAGTAGATTCGGTGAAAAGAGATGTAGGAGGAGGCATATCTGTAGTTACTTTGGTCCCAGCAGAGAGAGGTGAGAGTCCAGAGAAAATGCTGGCCATGGCTAATGAAGTGGATGGGGAAAGAGGAGGTAGAAGTGGTTGTGAAGTAGGAAGTGCAGATCCTAACGCCAAAGCCTGGGATGCAAGGGATAGAGTTACTTCTGTTGGGCAGTCAGCAAATGGTGAAATTAGGGGCTGACTCACCTCTCTTTCCAAAGAAATTTCCCCTATTTCTGGTGGTGTTGGTGACTCTGGCACGTTCACCATTTCAACTGGAGTAGCAGTTGAAGGGGTTTCTTCTTCTCTTCTCTTCTTGACAAATTTGACCTTTATAGGTCCCTTGGAAGAGCTTTTGTCCTTTTCCTTTTTGGAGGGCCCCACCTCCAAAGCAACCAACTTTGAGAAACTATCTTCTTTGAAACTCATCCCCCAAGAGGTGAGCCATGCCTTGGTGCGTGTGAGAATCGGGGATGATCTATCGGTAATAGAGGCTTTCTCGCCGATAGACCAATCAATAGGTGGGAAAACATATTGATCTTCATTCAGTCTATCATAGGAAGGATCCAGCACACTTTCATTATCGCCAGTACCCTCTGGAATGTCAGCAAGCTCGAGTGTCTGAATCTCTGCAAGTGTCAACCTGCTATGATCTTTCCTTCGGACAACAACTTCATCACGTAAATCAATCCAGATGTCTTCTATGCTTGGTACGTGCAGGTGCAGAGTTCCATATGTCTTGAGGACTCCTCAAAAATTGAACCCGTCTCTAGGCTTCATGTGATTTTTTAACTTATCTTGAAGCTCGTGTACAACTGTTCTTGGCTTTTACCACCGTTGAGCAGGTATACCTTCCAATAGAAATTGGGAAGGATACAGTGGCCTTGTGTTTACTCTGTTGGAACTTATGAAAATCCAACAATTGCCTAACCAACTCCATCAAGATTAGTTTATCCCCTGGATATCTGGGCAAACATGGAAAGGATCACCCGAGTACATGACCACCCGAAGGTAAGTGAACTTCTTGAATTGTAAGAAGACACAACCCCATTTCGAAACTTCAGCCCATGCCTCATCAGAGACTCTTGTTTTCCTCAGTTTCGGGGTTTAACCTGCAGATGTTCTCATAAAAGAAGGCATCATTTACCCTTCTGAATTGGTCTTCGGACCCTTTTCTTGTTAACTGAGGAAAATATCGATAAATATGTTCCACTGTCTTGTTCCCCTTTGTGTCCAATCCGGGGTAATTCCTCATGGCGGCTGCTGCATAGGTGACATACGAGGACATATAAAACTTCCCAGTAGACAAGACTATTGTCATCTAAGAATCTATCTCGTTACTGATAAGGGTACCCCAATCAATCCCCTGTTGATTCTTCTTAATGATGATCATGAATTGGTACATCCATCCTTGGAAAACATTTGATTCAGGGAAACCAAAAACCTGGCTCAACAGAGTAATGATATCATTGATTTCCTGAATGAAATCACTTCTAGGAACAAGTCTTGGGAACCTGGAAATAGCCGGCTTGGCTTTGATTAGGAACTTCTTATTCACGTGTTTGATACAATCTTCCTGATCATTGTCCCAAGATTTTTGGGCTGACTTGAGATCTACGTCCCCATACTCCTCAAAGTTAGGAAACTTGAGAAGGTCATCGAAGTAACCTCCGTCTAACTTGATTACGACCTCTCCCTCCTGATTTTTCATAGAACGAGAAGCAGAGTCATAATTTGAAGCACAGGCTAAGATGAACTCGGGGCACTGAGCAGACATGGGGAAACCTGCTGCAAGAGGAAGACCACTGCCAACTATTGATTTCATCCATGGGGTCTGGGAAGAACTCTTGACTCTATTCCAAAAGTCTTCCATATCTATGTTTCCGAGTTCTGTATCTCGGATGTCGTAATTACAATCAATGTAGGAAGGGGACTCCACCTTCCTAAATTTATACTTCATCCTCCCTGATTTTTCCATCTTATCCTATGATGGACTGGGATCCGACATGAGGAATTCCAAAGGAGGAGTGAACTGATTGCTTCTGATTTAGACACTTCAGGTTTGAGGACCTGCTTAGCAATCCCAGAGACCCGAAACACTACAGAGAGTATCAGAGATTAGGGGGTGTCAAACACTCAGAAAGTCTTGACAATCAGTTGAACCTGTCAGAAGATATGAGATGTCTACCACTCTGGAAAACCCGCAACACTGGAAGATGTCGAAGGGTTCAGAAAATCCACACTATTGTTAGATGCCGGAAAGATTGGAAATCCTGCTATACTTGGAGGATGCCGGGAAGGTTTGAAGTATCCAACACCTTAGAGGATGCCAGAGATTTCAGGAATGTCTGGCACCTTGGATTTCCTGACAAACTGCGGGATTTGGAAGCTGCAAAACACCCTATGAAACCTAAAAAGAAGGAATCGGGTTTTTGTCAGGGTAAAACATACAAATTCCTCTTCATTGCTATGAATCTTTGATACATTCTTCTATTTTCATAACAACGGCATATTCCAAGGAATAAAACAAAGTGAGCATTCCAAGGGTGAACCCTAAAACACAAACTTGATTGGAAAACAACCCAAAAAGGAATAAATAATCAAAAACCCCAAAAACCCTAACAAGAAAGAAAGAGGAATTTAGAAGGATCATTACACAATTCTTCCACAAATTTCACAAATGAAGAACAAAGTGAAATACCTTCAATCAGATCGAAAAATGATCAAAAATGAGCAACTCAATCGAAGCACGAAGGCGAGTCGGGTTTCAGGGTTGAATACGCATGCACAAAAATCCATGAGGTAAAAAGTACGTCTGGTAAAAATGACGTGGAAATCTGAGTATTTATAAAAAAATTGCATTTAATACACTTCAGTTGACACATGTGTCAACCACCCGACAACTCGGCATTAATGCCATGTCAGCATGTTTGGGATGTCCAAAAACCTGACACAAAGGATTTCATATCAATTCGGGTTTCGGGTTGCGGGAAGCAAGCGACATGAAGCATGATGCTTGATGGTTTTGAAAACCCGATACAAAGAGGTGAGTCAGGTTTCAAAATTGGAAGACATGCGACATGAAGCATGTTCTGAATAAGGCATGTTCCGATGCTCAGAGAACCCGAAAACCTGATACAAAGGAGCAAATCGGGTTTCGAAAATTGGAAGACATGCGACATGAAGCATGTTCTGACTAAGGCATGTTCTGATGCTTGATGGACCCGAAAACCCGAAAGACTTACTTGATGCGGGTTTCGGGCTTCGGGGAACATACAACATGAAGCATCCAAAACTCATGTTGTCTTGCTATGGAAACCTGAAAAACCTGATTATCTCTCTGAAAGGGCATTTTTAGGAAACCAACTCAAAAATTTCCTAGGGTTATCACTAAATTTTGGTGTAAACACAAAAATGAGATAACATGCATGAGGACTATTTTCACTTTGTTGGGCGCAAGATGCGCATGACTCCCCAGTTGATTTCACAATTTACAAGCCTCATATGTGAGGGAGATAGCCTAGAAGATGACCTTGGTGACAAGGAGGCTATTCAAGAGACCATCACTGAGTATGCATGCAAAAAACGGTCGTGGTACTATGATATTTCAAACATCAAGGACCCCATTATGAAGATGGCCGTGCATCTAGTGACTAAGTTGAATGGCCAAGAAAGATGGACCCATGTCAACAAACCTTGGCTATATGTCTGCAGGAAGATTACAGAGGGGACGATTTACAACTTATCCGCGTACATTGCAGAGGAGATTGTTAAGTGTGTGAAGGAAGGGGACAGGATCCTCTTTGGTAATGTCTTGTTCACCATAGTGTTTAAAAAAATTGGAGTGTCAGATGCCTCAAACAAGTTCATGTAGGAGTACCCAGCCGACGACCCTTCACCTGTAAAGAGGTTTGAGAAGTATGCTTGTGATACAATGACGGCTCACCATAAAGCATGGCTGGAAAAGTGGTATACGCACTTGAGGAATGCATTTGGGACAGAGTGGAGGATCCCTAAACAACTCCCAACAGCCACTGAGGGAGAAGCTGAGTTCGTGGTGTACTAGCTCTACTGCTTGGGTAGATTCAAGCTTATTGACGAATCATGGAGCCCTTGGTGCAAGCTTCCTTTCACGTTCACTACCCAATACTTTCAAGCAGGAGTAAACAGATTTAAAGAATCAACGAAGCGAAGGCTAGAAATAGGAAGGTTGGATCGGGAACATAGGGAGATGAGGAAGAAGCTGAATTAGCCCAGTGGTAAGCGCATGTACATAGAGAAGTATGTGTCACACGAGATCGAAATGACTAGGCTGATGATGCTTACCATCATTAAAGGATCCACGACACGCGTGTACATGCACATAAGGACAAAGTTCAAAAAGGGTGCATATTTGGAGAACGAAATCTCCATACCTGAAGATCCCTTGGGAAAGAAGAAGCCAACATCTAAGAAGAGAGGTAGAGGAGAGGAAGGAGCACCAAGTGTGACAAATGCTCAGACAGTGAGCATGTCATCTACAAGCACCAAGCAAAGCACCTACATATGGAGAAAGAGGTCTCCAGTGAAGGAGAAGATGCCAGAAGTAGAGGCACTCGAGCAACCCACCACCATGGAAGAATCGTCAAAGGAAGAAGAGAAGGCCAAATCTCCTGATCAGAAATTTTTTCATACAACCCCCAAAAAATTCGCCACCTCTCAGGAAGAAGTAGAGGGTGGATGAAGAAGCTGACTTGGAGGCAACCGAAATCTTGGAGAAGTACTTGGGAGAAGGAGATGATGAGAGTGAAGGAGGTGGTGATGAGGAAGAAGAGCCTGAGAAGGACAAAGAGACACATGTGTTTAGTGTCTACGACTCGAAGGAAGAAAGCGGAGAGGAGAATCAAGAGTTTGTATTTGCGTGGTGTAAGGGAATGAGGAAGGAACCAAAGACACAAAGGCAGATGAGAAGGATGCCAAGGAGCAGGGAGCCATAAGCCTTACAAAAGAGTAGATTACTAAGATAGTAGAGCGAGAAGTGAAAAAGATGCTTGAAGTCCTTATAGAACAAGAGTTAGAGCACAATGCGGACATATTGCTTAAGGAAGTGAAGGAGGAGAGCATCAAAAAGGAACATGATAGCCTAGGAGGCCTCGCTTTGACAATTAGCTTCCCTAAAGGCATGCGCTCAGGCAAGAGAACTCTAGATATAGAACAGTGACATGTAATTGGCTATGTGGATAACATGAAGAAGGTGTTACGCGCAAGGTTCCAAAGCACCGTACCCATGGAAAGGATCCTAGCCATGGGGTATTTTGAAAAGGATGGCGCATACCCCAGGACCAAGAAGATTCTCTCTTGGGTGTTCGAGTCACACATTGATGAGCTAGACTTTGAAGTCTACCAGAAAGTTCTCATCTCATTTCCAGAGTCTAAGGGAGACAACCCCTTAGTAATTTATTAGGAGATTTTAGACGAGGAAGTATGCAATGATCTGAAAAAAGTCACAGTTGAGACTGAGGCTACGTTGTTCACGTGAAATGACAGAATCAGAGCATTGGAGGTGAAGTTGGGGAAGAAGGAGGAAGAACTGGCAGAGAAGGCCAAGAGTTTAAAACAGGAGGAATTAATCAGCGCATAGTTAAGGTGTGATTTAAAGGAAGAAAAGGTAAAGGTGCGGAAGGTCTACAAGAAGGTGGAGTCGATCAAGAGCACTATCATATTAAAGCACCCAGACCTAACGCCAATCCCTCAAAGGTACACATCAACTTTGGAATTCTTAGAAGACCTAACACACATCCTCACTATGGAGAGGCAAACCTTGGTGCTGTAATCTACAAAAGAAGTGGTCACACGCTTGAAAGAGGAAGACCGGTTGAAGGTAGTAACAACTATTGTCGAGTACAACCAAGTAATCATGGAGATTAAGGTTGTTTCCCAGTTTGTAGAAGCCACATATGACACATGCATGGATAGAGATAAAGTGGCGAGCTCCTTGGTCACCACGCTTGAAGCAGAACTGAAAGAGTTCCAAGAAAAGAATAAAGGGAATAGGGTAGAGAGGGACAAGGTTCTGGCTGAGGTAGACAAGAAATCAGAGGCAATTGAGGCTTTACGAAGCTCAATTAAGGCCCGACTGAAGGAACTATACCCCCAAATTACCAAAATGGATAAACCTGTAGACCTGGGTAAGGAAATGGAGCAGATTGTGGACACTTTGGGAACCCAGGGAATTGGCCTAAGCTTTGATGAAGTGATCACCTTGGTGGCCGACCTATGCCAGTAGGTGAAGGGAGAGGTCAAGTGGGGAACAAGCTGGATGAAGATCTGTGAAAGGACTTTCCCAGGCTTTTGAATTGATGTTCCCCCCCTCATTCTTCATTCTTTCCCCTATTCTTTCATTCCTTATTCATTTTGTAAATTATTAGTATACATCTTTGTCCCATAAAACAGCTTGCCTCTTGGTTAAGTAAAATTTTTCTGAGGACAGAGAACAGGCATAGTGTGGGGTGATGTTGGGCCCCTGGAATATTGACCAAGTATGAAGGCACTTAGGCACGCGGGATCCCAGTTATAGAATGGCGCACAAGGCACAAGTGTGCAAGAGAAAGGCTTAAGGAAGAAAATAGCACGCGTGACGTATGAAAGGAGGTTCGGGACTTAGCCAATTTGAGCACCCAAGGCAAAACATGTGAAAAGTGTGATTGGTTACACGTGGATAAGATGCCAGCTTGGGAACAGGTTGGCCCATGAAAGAGTATGCCCCGGATGGAATCTTCTAGAAGATCATCATGAGATGGAATCGAGAGCTCGGGCCTGAAGGAACATGCTCACATGGAGGACCATATTTGAAACTTGGTGATGGATTTGAGGGCATGGCAAGGTGAGTTGGCAGCCCAGGAAAGTGATAAATACAAGTGCCTACCGCAGGAAAAGATATAGATAGAGATATACACATGAAAGAAGGATATATCATCTAGATATACATAGGGAATAAGGGGTTAGAGAGTGAGTGAAGCTCTACAGGATTGCTGCGAGTGGGTATTCTAGTTCAGGAAAGGATGTACTAAGCATGGGGTTGTTATTTTTCTTTTCTGTTAGCTTAGCTACATATGTTCAGTGATGCGCATGCCTACGGTCTACACTCTGTGACACTCTGTAATGAATCAATGAATATATTGAGGTTTCCTATTATAAATAGATATGAATATCAATGGGTTTAATGTATATTTCATTCATACGAGTTCTCTTTCCTATCATGATACGAATGAATGGTTGTATATTTCTTTCTATTACAGTATATGTTTAGGAATCTATTAAAGCATTCAGTATGAAGTGACTATAAGGATCTGGAGGCCATTCTGAGCCCTAGGGTTCTTGTATGTCTCAACTTCTTTCCTAAATACTCTTACACTAATCACAAATAATGCTTCTTACTAAACTCACATAAAAGAGAGACTCGGTACCCACGTGTGCCTCGAGTGAGCACTCAGCTTCTATTGGGTGATAGGACGGTGTGCATGGGGTTCTTCCTTTTGTGATAGGAGTAAAAATGACTACATAAAATCTTCAATATGCTGCTCTAAAGGACAAGTTGGGACTATGAGATATTCTTCAAAGCTTTCCTCTTCCATGGCTGATTGTGAAACTTGAATTGGACCTGAATTTTCTTCAAGTAGAGTGCCAACATGAACACTACATTATGAGCAAATTGATTGCTGATCTTCTTATTATTTTTGCTCTTCTTCTGCTGAAAAAAAATCAGCCTTGGCCACCACTTGTTCTTCAACTCTAACCTCCTTTGAAGGCTTAACCATCAAGGGGATCTTTGTTATCCCAAATTTGGCAGCCCAACTCTTTAGATTGTTTGTCGTTTTTTTTCTGTTAGGCTCCTCTTTTTGCTGTCCTTGACTGAAATTCTAATATTTTATCTTCCCAACATGGATTTGGGAATGCAAGAGGAGGGGCATGTTGTGACTCAACTAGTTTTACAATTATTTTTGGTGGTGGAGGAGGTAGAAACTCTTGTTTCTTTGGAGGGAATGGTTGTTTGGAAGGGAAAAGGACAAAAGAATTGAGATGGGGTGGAAGACTAGGGAATGGAGAAATGAAATCAACACCTGGGGCAACATTTGCTGGATTTGGAATTTGGCATTCAAAATGAGATGGTGTTGCTTGAGGAATGGAAAGAGAAAAACCAGATGATGGTGTAGAACTTACTCATTGACAAGGTTGCTCAACACCAAATTTATAGGCCTCTATCTCTATTGTCCATTGTGCAAGTTGGGGCAACATCTCAATCATGAAGTCCAACTTCTCTTGAGGGCTGAAGTGTCTTGGAAAAGCACCTCCCCATGGACAGGGTTCTCTGAAACCAATTCTAAAAGCCCCCATTTTCGTTTTTGCTCTTGATTGCACCATGTCAATCTCCATCTTTTGGATATTCTCCGAGAAATCTGCATTTTCTTCTTGACTGCCCTCACAATCTACATACCCTTGTGCTTAACGTGTGTCATAGCCAAACTAATTTTGGCATTGCTCATATGGATATGCATACTGATTTTGAATTTGATCAAAATGTTGATTTGAAGGAGTTGTAAAGCATGTTGGAGATGGATTGTACTGCTGTTGTAAACGTGAATTCCATGATGGAAATGAAGTCATGATTATACAACTTCATGGAATGGAAAAGAGTGAAAGGGATGGAAAGAAGAATGGATGAAAATTAATGGAAAGAAGGTCTGCAACTTCAAAGATGGGTTGCTGATTAGATGGAGTCGCCAGATGTGTTTGCATGTGCCTCCAAAGGTTGAAATTTTAAGCAGTAACACATCAACCTACAAAAAATGAAGTGGAAGACCTCTAAGGTCCCATCGGGTGTGCCAAAACTGTTAGTGCAAATTCACAGCAACCCCAAAATGACCTATGGAACTTCTTTTCTAAGGCAATGTCAATTGGTGTGAATGCACAACATTGAGATTTCCTAAAGTGTGGGACCTTTGCAAATGGGGAAAGCTCTCCAGAGAAGGTTGGTTCCTCTTCCTAAACTACTTGCCATAAGCTATTCCAGTGTAGGAAAGCTAATCTAATCATAATATAACTTCCAAGGAGATAGGGAGAGAAAGAAAACTGGAAAGCACAGAGCCTACACTAAAATGGTGATACACTAGAGAAGGAAAATGTTGATCATCTATCAAAACTACCATGGAACAACAAGAGGTGAGAAATTGAAGGATGGACAAGTGCATCACTGACCAAAGATGGATTTCACACAAAAATTGTTCCAGAACTCCATAAACATAGCTCTAAAACCCATAATGAACATACAAACATGCACAAATACCTGTAATGATGAGAGGCAAGAATCAAGTAACCAAAAAAATGAGCAAGGATGGAAAAATGCATCACAAAACACGTTTTTTATTGCTCCAGAAATTTGCACAGAATCATCATTTCACGAGTAAGAGGAAAAAATGCCATTACAGAGCAGTGGAGGAGGTTTAACTCCATTTTTGACCCTAGGGAAGAAAATAAGGGAGAGGTAAAGAAGAATGATGAACAATTTTTTACAAATGAGCCAAAACTAGCCTTTATCACTCGAACAGAATGAAATAAATGAGAAAATGTAGGAAAACTTGATTTGAAACTTCAACCACTAACAAAATCAGTTTAATTGGCCTATAAAATGATGGGTTTATATGAAAAATCCCATACTTCGAAGTACATTGCTTCACAGAGTGAGAAAGAGGCCCATACTTCATTAATTTTGGTGGTTGGGGTCGTTTTCTGTAACTTTTCCATGCCAAAGACGTTTTCCCATTTTTCTCCTGCAAAACTCCATCAAAATTTAAAATTGAAGTGACCATGTGGTAATTTTATCATCTTTCCAATGATACCAAAATCATGAAAATCTGAGCTCTAGTGCAAAAGATATGCCCCTCTAAAGATTTAGGGCAAAATTCAGGTTCGCGGGCCAAAATTTAAAAATTTTCCCTCTTTTTTCAAATTGGTAAATTTTCCCAAAAATATCTACACCCCACTCCTCTTATGACACATGGTGCCCTCTGGTTAATCCGTGACCTCAGGAGAAAATTTTTCCCCTTTTACCCACGAGGGCAAATTTTCTAAAAGTTCTCCGCTGGCCTGACCTCCTTTGCCACGTGGACACATGGCGCCTTCTGATTCTGTGTGGAGATGCGGTTCAAATTTTTACCTTTGCACTTTTAACCACCTTGGAAAATTTTTCCAAATTCTCCTGATGCCCTGACTCCCGCTGCTGACTGGACACGTGGCATCATTTCATTGCACGACGGGGATGGGCTTCTATTCTTTGACTTTGACGCATTTTTACCAACGCCAAAAAACTTGAAGTTCTCTCTGGCGCCTACTGCTCTGCCTTGGAATGTGGCATCATTTCATGAGCAGTAGGCCTTAATCAATTTCTTTTCCTTTATCCTTTATGGGCCTGCAGGATAGATTTTTCTTTTGAGTTTTTTTCCCAAAACGGGCTAAGTGCCAAAAAATTTCCCGCGGGTCCGCCTTGGAAAATTTTCCCTCCAAACTCCACTGAGCCATAACTCAAAAAATATAAGGAGTTAGGAGGAATTATTTACCTTTCTAGAAAGGGGAAGAAAAACCCTATCTAATGAAGCCATTTCTAGAATCTTTTGAGTGCTTGCAATGTGTGAAAATTTAATTTGAAGCACAAGGAAGGAAATAATGAAGGCAAGTTAGCCAAAATAAGCAGGGGCTCATTTTGGATAGCACAACCATACAAGTCCTACAATATACCTCTCTTCACATTTCAAGGGTATAGAGAACTTTAAGCTCCCCCTAAAACCTATGCATCATTATAAATCCATCATAAACATCATGCTTTGACTGTAAATGTACCTTTATGATCTTACAACTATGCTACATCTTCATGATTAAACTCAAAAGACATACATAAAATTTTAATTCTTTACACAGTTTCCTTGGACCGAAATCAAGATGAAATATATTCACTTTGACTTACACACCCTTACAAATCATCTATACTTCACATATCCCTTCTCAAGATACTACTATAGACCTTAATATCCACATACAGACTTGTAGTCTTATTTTTGAACTTTAAAAGACCCACCTTTTCACTTCCATAGACCTAATCATGAATTGTGTAGCTCCACACTTCTTCCAAGGTGCATACATACTTTAAATTCATTCTAAGCATGATTCAAGAAAAGAAAACCCAAAATATGAACTTAGTATACTCACTCACATGCTTACATCATTATTATCACTACAATAATGGACTCAGAAGACATACATAGCACTTGAACACATCTGCCTAGTTTTTACTAACCTTTATCATGTTTTAAATCTCTCTCTTAGGCATGAATATCCTAACAAAACCTAGTGCTATTGTTCAATCTTACTTGAGACAAAGCCAAATACTCCAAACAACCATGCACAAGCTTGACACAATGCATAACAACTTAAATATTGACTTATGATATTTGAAAATCCTGAAATTGTTTCATACTACTTTATACAATACTTATGATGCAAAAAAAACTCTTGAGACATCTCAAACTTGAATCACAACTTGAGACACAACATGTGGAGTATGTTAACTCATAATCATATGTAGAGGAAATGACCTACCATGCCTTTGATTATTTGTTCAAGTCATCATGCTAGACGACTAACTTGCTTCATGAATCTAACACACTTTTCATGCAAAACTTCGTAAACCAACTTATTCAAGAACATAATGATCATATTTTCTAACGTGACAATATATTTACATCTTTAGACCACTGAACAAAAGTACACACACAATTGGATCTTATGTCCATGCATAACAACTTGGAAAATATACCTTCTTATATTTCATTATCTTGATCATACTTAAGACTTCTTCATGTTACCTTAATGATTCCTAAAATTTCTTGATGAATCACCAACATGAATCAAGATCCAAAGAAACACCCTGCATACTAAATTAGCTTCTAAACATACTTGACATGCATCATTTCACCTTTTATATGACGATCTGGTCAAGTCATCATATTGAATGACTTGCATATTATGAATCTAACAACCGTCCATCATGACAGTACCTCAAACACCTTCAAGATTGATTGACTCCTTCAAGAGCATAAGAAACATACCTTGACACCATGAAAACAATCATACAACAACATACTTCAAACTAATAAACTCCCCTTTCTTAAAATGCTTTATATGGATGATTATGTCTCTAAGAAGCCTAATAGAGACATATGTATTCATAATGCATCTGAAAGAGGGTTTAAAACCCAAAAACGAGGATCACAAGGGACGATGTGCACATCAACAGACGTGTGAACAAAAGCGTGAAGAGATCTCGGGAGGAGCGAGCATCAAACGAATGTGCATGAAAATATTTGAAACACGGGTAGAACCTGGTTAAGCCATAAAAATCTTTTCTATCTCATAGATCAAATGGGGTGTACATATAGGAGGTGTTGAGTAACCCCCAGTGCTGCAATCATGACAACTCAAGTAGAGAGGGGGAGTTACATTCCCATAATAGAAGTGTAACTCCCAACAACGCATGTGACACACTAACGTGCTGATGCACTGACGCATAAGAGAATCTCATAATGACCCCTAAATGACACATGGACCTACAATCTCACCTAAGTGAGATGACTCACCTAATGATGTGGAAAATACACACACTAACACCCCCCTTCATTGTAACTTAGGATGAGGTGGCAATTCAGAAATGAGAAATGGGTCCTGGCACAAAGCCTGATGAGGTACCCATGTACAAGAAAGAAGTCCCAAGCAGTGAAGGAAAACCCAGTGGGAAAAAAAACCACCACAAGAGAACAAAACACACTCTCTAATCTAAGAAAGATGCCAAATATGGGTCCCAGCCATAGACGAGCCTAAAAGGGTACCCATGTACAAAGAGGCAATCTCTTGGAAAGAGGAAGAAGAGAGAAGAAGAGGGAGATGAGAGGAATGCAGAAGATGACATGGATGGATCTGAACTTTGTAGCTCTAGGAAGTCTCCCAGAAGAATTTTGATGATGAGATCCTTTGCCTCTGGACTGAAGAAGAGCCACCCACAATGAACTATGTGCCTGCCCTTAGGAAGGACAGAAATGACGTGCTGGAAGTCTGCCCACTCGACAAAGGAAAATGAAGGTAGAAACACGAATAACTTTGAGTCTGGTGCACGAAAGTGTGACATAGGTCTAGCGAGTGAGTGCCAAGGAACCAAAGGTAATGCCACGTGTGTAGAACTATCAGAGTGAAGAGGAACACCTAAAAAAAGGATGTCCAAGTGATGTGAAGGGAACAAAACATCCTCCACAATAGAAAAGGGATCCAAAGCTGAGGGTGGATCAATGAAGGTCTTCGGAAATGTGGAAGTGACATGATTCTCGGAAGGGGCACTCCCAACAACAGAGATGATGAACTCCTCTGAAACACCTGTAGATGGATGAGGGACCTAAAGTGCATCACAAGTAGACTCTATGAAAAGATGACTAAGGTCAAGAAGATACTCGTCCTAATGAGGGGGCTCAACAAATAGAAGAGTGATGTCAAATAGGTATGAGTCATCCAATGAAGGTAGAGGAGTGAAAGGGGCCTCACACACTGGAAGTGGAAAGGATGCTGGTGTAATGATGGTATGAGACTGAGTATGAGACTGCTCGATATCTGATGAGATGTGGGATGTGTCAACACTCTTTGGAATAGTGAGAGAAAGAGGAGAGAAGTCCTCTGTAGTACTCTCGACATTAGAATTGGGTGCACAATCCTCATCATCAGAAGTAGAACCAAGCGAGTCTATGTCAGCGGAACTACCATCACATGAAGAAATAGAGGAGATGACTGAATCAGTAGTGGCAATGACAACAGAATGTGAAGGGTCTCCATAGAGGGACTGAAGAATGCTCCAGACATGGTGAGGTGGATCTAAGTCTACCACGTGAAACCAAAGAGAACGAGAGACATGCATCATCATGTGACCATAGATGTGGTCACAAGTATCGAGAAATTCCTCTAGATGACGATGATTAGTGGGTGTAGGAACTGGCCCAAGAAAAAAGGGTAAAAGACCCTTGTGGGAAAAGTAACGTTCCATGGAAGCACGCCAGGCTGAAGAGGTCTCTCTCCCGGTGAGAAGTGGCGGAGGTTGTAAAGCAATCCTACGAACACTCAAGTCTGGAAAGAGCACTCTCTATGATGAAAAAAATTCAAGATGCAAGGTGCACGAAAGCAAGACATCGGACTTGGCCAATAATGCATCTGCGTGTGAAAACCCAAGAGTACAAGCAACTCCCAGAATGTGAAACTTTATAAAATTAGTGCATTTACAAAATTGGAAATCCCATCATGTAAAGTATGAAAAATCATGCAACTTTGACTAAAGAAGCACTCAGATCCGAGCAACGAGTCAAAAGTTATAGCATTAAAACGATTCCCACAACTGATGGAAAAATACACTAGATGTTGCAAATGCATTAAAAAAGTACACGAGATGGGTGTAAAGGGTATCGTGTGGGTACTCGTTGGAAATGAAATGGAATTTTAACAAGGTTTTTTTTTTTAATGTGAAAAGGGATAGCCTCCTACCAACCCCGGACCTCGCTTTCCGTCTTCGACAAACGTAGGAGGGTATTAAATAAGACAAAATACAGCCTTATAAAATCTACTATGCATGAATGAATGTTTTGTTTTTTTTAAACACCCTAAAAAATTAAAAAGGTGGAAAGGAGGTGGGCCCATGTTGGAAATACTCTTTGACCAAGCTAAATGAAGGAACCACGTGCCAAAATGGAGGGTCCACGTGGTGCAAGGAGCTGGAGGTTGCTATTCCATACAGATTGTTGGAGTGGGCAAAAAATGTGGTAGGTGTGAAACATGCTGGAGCTAGAGGAACCATTGGAGGGAAGGTCCACGTGCCAAGGAAGATAAAAAAAACATAGGTCTGTAATAACAGGATGGCTCCAAAAAATTTCCAAGGCCATGTGCAGGTTTTAAACATCCAAAAATAAATGCAGAAGGTGTAACCACTCGTGTGAGAGACCTCTGGGCTGAGCTATGTGCCTGAGATGTGCCAAGTTCCAGGTTGGAAGGAGTTATAATTACAGGTGGCTAGAGCAAGGACTAATGACCTAGAGCAGAGTGCAAAACCATTTTTCTAAAACAAAAAAAATGTAGTTTGGTAGTTTGTTGGTGTTCCATGCAAGGATACATCAAGACATTCACAACCAGCAAGAAGGGAGCTTTCAAACCAACATAAATAGATCCACACATAAGCAAAAATGATCCGGTTGTCTAACCAGTGAGCTCAGAAGGTGAGCAGGGGCAAAGCCATGTAAACAACGTATGCAAGGATGAGATCTAGCACAGAAATGGATCACCAGCGGCCAAAGACATGTAGGCACAAATCAAAGAACGTAGGTTGAGTAGGGTTGGCGCATGAATCGATCAGTAAAAGAAAACTTTAATAGCCCATGTAAATACCAACCAAGAAAAAAAACCCCTCTAGAACTGCATGTAAGACCAGAAGGCCTCAAAACACACAAACACTCCAAAAAAAAACACCCACAATCACACAAACAACTCAAAGAGAGGTATAAACACCCCAAAATCAGTGCAAGTAGAGCACGATCAGAATAACCATTACGACACATGCAACAAGATCTGGATATCATGTCGGAAGCCAGAAAACATGCATAGAAACGCCGATGAGTGCACGGATCCACAAGCTCCGCTCTTATACCATGAAAGAGGGTTTAAAACCTATAAGCGAGGATCACGAGGGATGACAGCCATAAAACTCTCCTCTATCTCATAGATCAAATGGGGTGTACATATGGGAGGTGCTGAGTAACCCCCAGTGCTGCAATCATGACAACTCAAGTAGAGAGGGGGAGTTACATTCCCAGAATATAAGTGTAACTCCCAACGATGCATATGATGCACTAACACACTAACGCACTAACGTAATGATGCACTGATGCATAAGATAATCTCATAATGACCCCTAAATGACACATTGACCTATGATCTCACCTAAGTGAGATGACTCACCTAATGACGTGGAAAATACACACACCAACAACATCTATAAAAACACCTTGAATAGGTCCCAATCCCTCTTTGACACTTGAAACTCATCTATTTCTCCTGGCTTCTGATCTGCACTATGAGAAATTCCTTGATTTGCATCCATGTCACCTCTTAGTGGAGCTCTATTGTTCACTCTAGGAACCCATGACTTGTTTTGCTTCCTTTTTTGCATTCTAGGACCCTACAATATCTATATCTGTCTTGTAGACTCATAAAAATCTCTTGCAAAGTGACCAACCTTGTTACAGTTATAATAAACAACTTCATTCTTACCTTTTATTCCTTCATTCCTCAACTTTTGGCTATATGGTTCATGTAGACAATATTTGGTAGTGTGTCCCTTCTCTTAGAAATTATAGCAAAACACATTTCTTGATTGTTCATTCCTATTATCCCTCCATGGATAATCATCTCTAGCAAACCTCCTACATTCATTTTCCCTATGTCCTAATCCATTACAAGTGAAACAATATAACCATTAGATGATCTCTCATACCTTAAATAATTAGACTTCCTAGTAGCTTTTATCTTCACATTGTCTTCAATATCCTTCAACTCTTATTCAATCTTCATGCTTGATTCTTCAATTTCCTTTCTTGGAGCACTGTCTTTCTGCATTACCACTTTTACTTTATGTTCATTTTAAAATCTGAAGCCCGTTCTATCTCCTAGAGATATCTAACTACCTAGAAGATCATCAAGATCTTTAGTACTATTTTCAAACTTTTGGAATGTCTTAGCTCTCATGATTGCATCAGATAACTCTCCCTTAAGAAGAACCATTTCTTCTTCCTTAGATTACAAACTTAGAGTTATATATCCCATTTGAATCTTTATCCTTTTGACTATCTCATCAAGCTTCTCTGACACATCCCAATGTTTCTCCTATAGGTCATGAATTTTTTCCTCATATTCCTTTGACTTTAAATCTCATCTTCTTGTTATTTATATTAGCATGTTTTAGCTTGGTCTAAACACACACTAATTCGGTCTCAAAGTCATCTTCTTCTTCCTCCTCAAAGTTCCTACAAGATTCAAATATGAAGTCACCTAATAGTGTAAACCCATCACTTGTAGACCTAATGGAGTCCTTTTTCATGAACAAGACCACATCACCAATATCACCATCCTTAGATTCAAAATTAGAGATAGCACTATCACTACTTGCTTTAGATGAACAATCTTCTTCTTTTGAGGAGAAACTCTTCTTGAACTTATTATTATTGTCAAATTTATTCTTTCCTTTATCAAACATGTGAGTCTTCTTGTCATGGTCTTTAATCAGGTTCATATTCATTTTCATCCTTGTGTTTGTGAGGAAATTTGTTAACAAAATGACCTATTTTACCACACTTAAAGAATTTGTAAGGAAACTTTCCTTTATACTTACTTGATCTAGTCTTCAGTCTTCTAGCAATCATTATAAAAATTTCTGCATCATCAAGCTCAAGGGCAACACCATCATTCTTTTTCTTCATATCAGCCTTGAAATCGATTTCCTTCTTGATTTGTTTAGAGTTAATAACCCTCATTTTATATGCAGTCAAGGTTCCATGAAAATCATCCATTGTGAAAAGAGTCAAATATTTGGATTCCTCAATGACAAACACTTTAGATTCAAATTTAGGAGTTAGAGACCTTAACACCTTTTGTACTAGAACTTCTTCCTTCACTTCTTCAACTAGTCCTTTCATGGTGTTGACAACCTTATCAACTCTAAGAAAATATGTAGCAGTAGAATCCTCTTTCATTCATCTTTAAGCTTTCAAACTGATTTCTAAAATATTGGAGCTTAACTATTCTTACCTTGTATTTTCCTTCATAAATGACCCGAAGTTTCTCCCACATTTCCTTTGTTGATGTGCAATACATGACCTTCACAATTTCAAGTTCAACTATACCACACATGATTGCATTCATAGCCTTGGAATTGTCACTACTAAGTTTCTTGTCTTCAATAGTTGTTTGAGGAGTTTGAGGAACAATATATCCATCCAACATATATTGTAAAATATAAAATCCTAAGGAGATGATTTGAGTCCTCATCCTGAGACTCTAAAATTTATATTTTACCCATAAAACAAGGGTTCCTTGATAGAAGAAGTGCCACTTTGCTGACTCGCCATTTTAGTGTTTCAAAGGATCTCTGTTCAAGTAATTAAACTTCTCCAAAATGACCTGATCTGATACTAATTTTTGGAAGCACAATGGACTGATAGGGGGGGTTAAATTATTCCTTCAAAAAAATTAACCAATTCAATTTAACTTGTATGAAACATTAATCATTCAACCATGCATTAATTATTAGCTTAGCAACATGAAACAACCATCCACATGAACATAATCAAGAGAGTGTACACAATGACACAATATGTAAGTGGGAAAACCTCAAGGGGAAGAAAACCCACTGAAAATTTTGATTATATTACTCAAACCAAAATACTTGCATGAATATGACACATCATCCAATATTTGCTTAGTGAGGCACCAACCCCTAAAAACCCTTGATGATATTAATCACAACAAAGGAATTGTATGAATATTACTCATCAATTTTTTTTTCATTATAATACCACTTAAGATATGATACCAACACACACAACTGATAGTGATCACAAAATTCAGCTCATACACCTTCAAACACTCTTCAAACACACCTTCTCCTACTTTTCTCAAACTTACTCAAACGTGGACTGATTCAGAAAAAAACCCTTACACAATATCTATTCATCACTCTTCATACATTCACACACTCTCTCATATATTTCTTGATTCCCTCATATCACTTTCACTCTCTCACCTTGCGCACACTTTTTCCCTCTCTCAACACTAGTTCAAAATGAACCATTATATGCACTTAAATATATGACTCATGATTATAAACACTATAAGTTTGCCATGAACCTTAATTCCGATCATAAAAACATAAAAATAGAACAACATACTCATATAAATTCACAACATAGACCCATATAGGTTGGCAATGCACCAATACAACTAGCAAGCCCAACTAGGCTCAAAACAAGCAATTCTCCTCCGTTGAGCACTCCAAGACCTCCAAGGAATTCATAAATATTTTTCAAGCATCCAAAGAATTCACACATGTCCAAAAAAACATTACAACATCATCCATCAGCTCAAGTAACTCTATACTAAGAAAATTCATCATAACAACATAAAGTAGGACCATTTCCTACTCAAATTAGCCACCTCAAGGAACCAGTCTTCAATAATGTAGCTCAAGATCTCACCAAAACAACTCAAGTATGTCATGTAGCCACTAATTGGAAATAAAATAACTTACAGAATATCACCATGCATGTTATACCTCATGAAACAATCAACAATGCAAATATAACCACTTCTCTTTAGCAAACTGAACTGCCAAGGAACCAGTTCTAGAAACTCAACATGTTTGCACCCTTTATGACACATTTAATACCTCTAAATGCATTCAATAGGAATGAAATTAATACCTATTCAATCTCCAGTTGATATCCATCATCAACTAAGACAAAAAAGTGGTCTTCTACATCAATATTCTCACCAAGTAGTGTTTTCCTGAACCATTCAAACTAGGTCAATTTGTGACCTCAGCCATACCACCTCACCTGACTTATAGAGCTCAACCAAAGAATCCAAAACCTGATATTATATGTCTGCAACACCTCTGAGTCAACCAAACTTCATCACCATGGCCACAATTTCTCAAGCACTTCCATTCACCAAGACTGCAAAACTTACCTATGAAGGTCATCAAATCACCTCACCAATCTCTTAAATGACTGAAAAAATGTAGCATATATCTCATAACACTAAATTATTCATAGGGTCTAATGGAAAACTTGAGAGAAAAACATTCTTTCCTAGAAACTAACAAATATGAATGGGCTCCAATAAGTGTCAAGACTTGAAACTACCACCATTTAAAATTTAGAAGAGTCTCAACCATCATCCAATCACCACATTTGATGATACAATCCATTATGGGATCACAACATCATGTTTTCTCCTATCACTCATGAAATAGGGTTTCAAACTCATAAAAAACAACTTACCTTCTCAACAATCATTCATAAATGTTTCGTCCTCATTTGATCTCATTCCAACTCTAAGATCTTCTTAACTCCATGAAAAATCATCCGTGAAAGGATTATGATCCCATGAAAACATCACACATGGAAACCAAGAACATTTCTATCACTTCAAGCTATAAAACATGCTTTCTAGAACTCGATATGACCAAAAACTTCATATCTTGCAAAATCTTCATCATGACAATTTGAAAATTTTGCCACAACACTAGGATAGTGATGTAAGAGCATCACTCTAGCTATCTAAATAAACCATGAAGACATTATATTTGGTGTGTTATATGCGTTCATGAGTCCTAGGAGTCATTAGGAGTTGGTTTATGAGCAATAGACCTTCACAAATTCAAATGAGGTATTTTCCCTCCAAAATGCTAATTCAAATTGTAAGGTCAAATTTAGTGTGATTTGAGGATTTTGGGTGTGTTCTTGAAGCTCATAAGATTTTGCAAGGATGGAATGAGAGATTATGTTTGTAATTAGGACCTTCTAGAATCACATGTCATGAAGGGAGATCATTCATGGTAAACTTAAGTCATTATTAGGTAAAAGTAACCCCCCTTTTAAATGGAATCTCATCATGAATTTGTGTGTAACTGAAAAATGAGGAGAATCTCGAACGAAGGTGATGGGGAAGGGATAAAAAATCATAATATAACTATTTATCACTCGTTTTATCTAGATATGAATCAAATGTATGATTTTCAAGAGGTATTGAGGAGTCAAATCGGTTTATGATATGTTCTTGCATGATTTTTGTGTTAACTCGGTCTTGTCACAATTTCTTGTGTGAGGTTTTTGTTTGTTATTGTGAATTCTTAATCTCAGAGTTGAGAAAAGGAGATTTTGAGCTTGGTGGTGAGAATTTGGAACTCTTGTGAGTTGATACTGAGTGTATTATTATTTTAAATTCATTGCTTGTGTGCTAGTTTATGTTGGTAAGGAATGTGAAAACTTGTTACATTAAATAGTATCTTTGTAAGGAAACAATCTGTGCATGTCATGACAAGGAGGGACTATGACTGGTAGGTGATGGCTGATAAGATTTTCAGTGTTAATGCTTTGAATCTTTTTGGTTCTTGTGTACTAATAACTTGTGACTGTTTAAACATATTTGTATGATTCAAAGGACATGATTTATGATCTGGGCTAGAGAATTTTGTGTTAATCCTCGAGAAAAGTAGATAACAAAGTTTTTCAAGCCTTGAGAGTGTTCATTGTGATGTAAGTATCCCTGAATGTTGAAAATTTGAGTGGACTGTGATTATGAGGAATAGTGAAGAAACCTCATGCTTGGTGTTGTCTGTAGAAACATGCACAAGTTTCCTTAAGGGATAAGGGAAATGATGAGATAAGAAAATACCTGATGCCATATAACCGTGGTCTTCTCTTGCATGTTAGGGCTTCTAGATCAACCTTGAACTAAATATGTGATTTTGAAGGTTGATCAAGGTAAAGTCCTCTTTGACACTATATTCCATGAGAAATGGGTTTATACCATTGGGATAAGTATAAGGGTGAATGATTCGAGAAAAAAGTGAAGCCTTCCTTCCATGTAAGATCCTAACTCTGCAAACTATAAGGTAACTCTGCCTCCAACGTGTGCCATACAATGGTTTCTTTCTTGGTTGAAGAGGATATGATTTTTTTTATGCACCACTGCTAAGATATAACTATGTAAGATGATGATATAGGCACTAGAGTTAAGTTTTAGGTCTTAAATACAACAAGGAAGAAAGTTATGTGTATTTTTCTACTCTCATGCTAGTTTGTAACCTATGGTACATAAATAGTTAGGGCGTGAAATTTAAACCCTCAAACCAAGGTATTTTTTCCCGAAACTTAGAAATAATGAAAATGGGGAGGTGAATAAGGTTATTCAATTAGAATTTTTGTGTTTCACTAGATATAAAATTAGATATTTATGACATTTGGGAAGTTGATGGTCACACACAGTCAATAATCTAACCCGAGGAGTCATTTTACAAAGAGAGTAAGGGTTAAACATAGAGTTAAATCTTGCAAATTGAAACATAGTTGGAATGAACTAATGGGTATATAAAATGGTTAGAGTCAAGGTTTGAAAGCCAAGTTAAATGAATATATGCATGACAATCATACTTCTAAGACCTAGTTAAGGGGTTGTAAGCTTAGGAAGAGAAAGTGGGATAGTGAGAGAAGAAAGAAGAGTTGGATCCTCAAATTTGGGGTATACCTTAGGGGTGATAAGAGAGAACTAAGGAATAAAGAAGGGTATTCTTGGTACATGTAGTTTCCTTTATCCATGAATGTAGCTAACTACCTTATCTTAAGGGCGCTTAAGGGAAGTATTGATAAAGGGGATACTTGTGGGCACTTTAATTGCTTTGGATGAATTTATATGATCGATATAAATTTTTGGTGAGTGGTATAATAGGGGATAAGACTTAATAAGCCTCGGTAATACCTAAAAAATAAGGTACATGTCTGAAGCAAGGAGCTAGTGGAGATGAAATAAGGACAAATTGGAAAACAAGAGTAAGTTGATCATCTCTTTATTCATGAACTTTTGTGAAATTTGAAATTGAGTTGGTTTGATGTTTAATATTCGGGGTGAAGGACTTAGTAAGCCATTAAAGAGGAAATATTTCAGTTATAGCAAGAAGTGATCCATTCTAGGTTTGTATGAGATCCTCATTGCAGAGATAGAGATAGTTGAGATTGAAAAATCTTTAAAAGGTGATAGTATGTTGTTGTGTATACTTTCTCTACATAATTTGGTATCAGAGCTTGGAATTGAGATTAAATGAATAGGTTTTGTTGTGGCTAAAAGTGTTGTGTGATTTCTTGTTGTGGAAAGTGACAGTGAAGCTGAGTGAAGAGAAGAGATTGAAACTAGTCATTGACCATGGGTACAAAATGCCAGGGTGGATGAAGAAACTAGTAGTAGAAAGGGAAGAATTCAATCCAAGGAAATTACATGAGAAGATGAGAGAGTAAAAATAAAGAAAATAAGAAAATAAGAGAGAGAAGGAAAGGAGGAAAGAGTTGTGGTTTGAACAGGAACTCAAGGAGCTCAAGATAGATGTAGAGAAGTTTGGGGATTTGATAGAAGATATAAACATAGAGAAAGGAGGCAGTATACTTGTCTTTGAGATGAAGAAAGGATTCAAGTGGCCATTATAGCTACTTATGAGGAAGAGAAAAAAGGAACAACTAAGATGAGAGATAAGACAATAGGAGAGGAAGATAAGATAAGAAGAGAATAAGATGGAAGAACTCATTGATGAAGCTTCTCAATGGGATAAAGATCCTTAAAGTTTTAAATCTGAATATGTCTTTGAATATGTGGATGCAGGTACACAAAGAGAAGGAAAATATGTAAAAAATGATTCCTTGAATGAAGAATCATAAAACAAGAGTGAAGACAAGATAGAAGAAGAAGTTTGTGGGCCAGCTCAAGCTCACTGTGGATTAGCTAAGGGTAATAATGCAACAATTAATATGATGAGTATGTCATGGAGAGATCTCACAAGCATGTGGAGTTGGAATAGTGGAGAAGAAGAGGTCAAAGTCAAGATGAGTGCTAGAGAAAACTTGGGGATTGAAGAAGAAAATGAAATTGAAGGTATAGGCCAAGAAATGGAGGTAAAATATGAAGAAAATCATGACATGGATGAACCAAAGAAATTAAATTATGAGCATGAAGATAAAATCATGGAGAGTCAAATGCAATCAATGAAGAGTAGCAAAAACATGTTCAAGAAGCAGATATGATGATTGCAGAATAAAATGAAGAAGAAGAAGAAACCTATGAAGAAGCATACTTTATTTATAAAGATCCAATGCAAGAATATTTTCAATAAAGACACATGAAGGGAGGAAAATAGTATGAAATATATGAAGATGAAGATCACATTAGAGTGAAGATGAAGGAGAAAAGGAATTGGAAGAAGAAGAAAAAGACAAAGTTATGATGTGTAATATTTTCCTACCCCTAGAGTATGATGCAGGAGCATCACTCTATCTATCTAAATAAACCATGAAGACATTATATTTGGTGTGTTAGATGTGTTCATGAGTCCTATGAGTCATTAGGATTTGGTCTATGAAGCTAGTTTTGCTTTGGACCTTCATAAATTCAAATGAGGTATTTTCCCTCCAAAATGCTAACAAATTTTACGGTCAATTTTAGTGTGATTTGAGGATTTTGTGTGTGTTCTTGAAGCTCGTAAGATTTGTAAGGATGGAATGAGACATTATGTGTGTAATTAGGACCTTATAGAATCACATTTCATGAAGGGAGCTCATTCATACTAAATTTAAGTAATTTTTAGGTAAAAGTGATCAGGGGATAATTTTTTAAAGTTCCCTAAATATCCCTAATGGTGTCAGTGCAGACGATCATGTCGAGATCTTTCCAACAACTATGAGAATGTGAAAAATGGACATCGGGAGCTCTAGATATGTCTGGTCAAAATTCGGTCAACAAGAAAGTCAACTCTGGTCAACTGGTCAATATTGGACCAATGGCACTGTGACACGTGGCAAAAAGGAAAAGGAAGTCATTTGTTGGTTTTCGATCTCTGGTCTTCGGTGGTCATGAAATATTTCTTGCCAGAACAAGAGGCTCAACTTTTGTTGCGGAGGGGAGCCCGACCACTGTGTGAACTATGGTATTATCGCCGATGTGGTGGGTCCACAAGCCACAACATGGCTTACCACCACAAATCGAATACGATTGATTTTCCTATCAAGGGATGACATCGAGCTATTTGGCTGAGTCATACAAGGACCGAGTTACATTTTAGCTCGTTGAGCTATCCATGTGATCGAGCTCATCTATGTTGCATATTATCCCATTAATCTCCAACTCGCATATATTAATGTTCAAACATTAATATTCAACTTACCCACATAAGTCAACTTAGACCACACATAACTGCCAACATGTTATGTTATGTCCATGTGGTGAAGGAGGTGAAGTGGTGGTAGGGGGCATGCAAATGCTAGGCGTGGCAATCCACGTGAGAATAAGGTGGGGGCGGTTATGCCCAAGTGGTCCTTTGACCACTTTAAAACCTACGCCAAATGTGGGATCTTATCCCCTAATTCAAAACCTCTCCCCCTCACCTTAGCCGCTAAAATGGATTTTTATCCCATTAAAATATGCAACGCCACCCAATTTGGGATTAAACAATGCAATCCGCTATGCTAAGGATTTTAATCCCATCACACATGCTACGAGATGAGGCTAAAATTAGCCTTTTTTTTAAATGCATTTTTTAAGGGCCTTATTTTTGTATAAATAGGGAACCCATGTTATTGTAATGGACACACAACACAACGGAGAAGCTCATTCCTAGAGCTCGGAAAAGCGAAGAGCGAGCCAAGAGGAGAGTTAGTTGCCATGGGCATAGTTGTGTGAAGACCTAATTTATTTAGGCATTATTATTTTAATTATTATTGACCTATTATTTTTAGGCAATAGTAAATTAAAATTATTGTGGCTAGGAGTTATTAATACTACCTAGTCGACCCATAGCGCCACACCAAATTATTGTGAATCCTGGAATATCGACCGGAGTGCCATAGGGCGTTACGAAGCGTTTGGAAGGCCGATCGAGAACCAGAGGATTTCTAAACAGTGGAGCTGGTGCCATCGAGCTTGCCGAATACGCCAGGAAAGGGGAAGTCGGGTGCTATTTTTCACCCTTGTCTTCTGAAGGTCTGGTTATTCTTCTAAGAAAGTTCTTAATAGTTTCCATTAGGTTTTCTTGTGAAAGTACTATTGTAACTTACAAGTTTTGACTAGTGGAATGGTTCTATAAGAACCCGGAGACGTAGGCAATTGCCGAAATCCATAATCAATCATTGTGTAATTGTCTTTATTGTCTTGCATTAATTTTAAATTGATTACTTAAAAGGAGTAAATTATTGGCAAATAATTAAAGCCTATAAGGGTCCAAGATCAGGTAGATAAAAACTTGATTATTTTTAGATCAAGTTTGGTATCAGAGCAGGTTTAGCTCCATTTTTGCTTCAGTAAATCTGATTAACAGAGTGATTGCTTCAAGATTGGTGTAGTTGGTTCAATTTGTGTGAACAGGGAACAAGTGCACTATGGGAAAGATGTCTAAATAGGAAAAGCTCTAGGAAATTGAAGCTTATAATCACCAGATCCAGGAAGAGAATTCTCTCCTACGATCAATGTATTACTCCTTGGAAGAGGAGAATGCTTTCTTGAAATCAGAATTGCAAACCAAGGATGAGCTCTTGGCAAGGTTGCAGTGTGGTGATCAGAGAAAGGAAATACCTTCAACTTCAGATGCAGAGACCATGAAAGATGATTGCACTGTAAGTTGTTCACCACTGGAATCTTCTTCTTCCTCCCATTTAGTTTTAGATTCAGGTAATGAAGTCTTTGGTTTGTTTGAAAAGCATACTAGAGGCATTGGATCCAAATTATTAGATAAAATGGGATTTGATGGAAGAGGCCTTGGTAAAAATGGTCAAGGCATTGCTAACCCAATACAGGTCGAGGATCGTCCTCATTTTACAGGTTTGGGTTTTTCTAGTGCGGGAATGGATATTGGAGATTGCTCCAAGAATGCTGACGGGAGACAAGCTTCCGAAAGCAAAGAGATTACCCCACTAGTCCTGCAAGAATATTTTGAGCAGGAAAGTTGTGCTTCGTTATCACAGGAAGGATGTGGTAAGAGAAATCAGTGAAGAGGTAATGAGATTCCACCTCCAGTTTCTTACCATAATCAAAAGCACAGTAAAAATTCTGATCCACTTTTTCAGCTTAAGAGGTATGGTTATGATTTTTAGAAGATGTGGAATTCCTTTCCATGTACTTTTTGTGGATTGCATAATCATTTTGTGGCTAGATGCTAGAAAAGAAGGACACTGATGAAGAAGTTGATGTCGTTCGTCAGGAACAAGGCAAATCAGAAAGACCAATCTTGTCATGCAGAGTTGAGAAATGACAGAAAGAGTTCCTCATCCCAGAAGAAGGAGATTAAGAGGAATTTTTGTGCTCATTGCCAGGAATGGGCATCGGGTGGACAATTGTTAGAAACTACATCCATCTCGCCATTAGAGTAATGGCAAGCCAAAGATGGAATGGAGGCCTATTGCAAAGGCAAAAAGTGATTCCTACTCCACCACCAGTTGACAATTCAACCCAGGACTAGGTAATACCTGAAAGTGAAAGTCCTTTAAAATGGGTAAGTCAACAATTTTTCAATTATATATTGCATAATTCAGATTGATGAATCGTATGTAGTATTAAGTTTGGAGATCAGATTCTGTGAGAAAATGTTGAGAGAAAGGTTTACCATACTCAGTGGATTTTCTTACTTAGAAAATTTGATTAATGCTCCAAACATATCTCCTAATTATCTTGTGAGTACCTGTTACAGCTTGGATACAAGATTTAACTCATATAAATATTGGAGATTGATATGCCATTTGTGTACAGACAATAGAATTCATAGGTATCAACTCGAAACTTCATTTTGTGTAGAGGCATTATGACTATGTAGCAGAATGGTAGCTAAATCATAGTTGGCATTACTGCGGGTCAGAAACTTCATTCTGTGTAGAGGCATTGCGACCGTGCAGCAGAGTGGTACTTGATATTAGTGTGTCAACAAGAGGAGCTCTCAAAGGATCAGCTTAGAACATCATTCAGTGTCAAGGTATTGTGACTGCATATACGAATGGTAGCTAATCAATAGACTTAACATCGTGCATTGGAGGATCAAGGTCTTGAAAGAGGCTTAACATCTTGTATTGGAGGTGTTGAGGTCTGTAACAGAATTAGCATCATGCATTGGAGGCTCGAGGTCTTAAAAGAGGCTTAGAATTGTGCATCGGAGGCGTTGAGGTCTATAAAGACTTAGCAGCATGCATTGGAGGCTTGAGGTCTTGAAAGAGGCTTAACATCGTGCATCAGAGGCATTGAGGTCTGAAAAGGGACAAGTCATTGTCCATCATTGACATCAGATCGATCATAGCTCTACGTAACATGGAGTTCCTTCAAACCAGTTTGGATTCTACAGAATCAACTCAAAGCCAGGAGTTATGTTATAGAGTAAAAGAAGATCCTTGTTGTCAGATATCAAGAAGCTTAGCACTGCACAGAAGGAACGTTGAGGTTTCATTTAGAAACTTAGCACCATATAGTGGAGGCATCGAGGTCTTCTTTGGATATCAAAGTGGTGCATCAAAAGCATCATGGGCCCATAACTCATAGTCCCAGGATCGGAGAAAAGTTTTCAAAGTGAGAAGGTTGCATAGGAGAATACCTAAGGGTCTACTACATCAGAACTTCTGAGGTGGCAGTAGAGTTTCCACATTCAGGAAAACATGGCAAAGTGTTCCAATATAAGCTTTTTGGGATAAAAAGCCTTTCTCAGTGGGGAGGTGTGATCAGGGGATCATTTTTGAAAGTTACCTAAATATCCCTAATGGTTTAAGTGTAGAAGATTGTTTCGAGAGATTTCCGACGACTATGAGAATGCGAAAAACAGACATCGGGGGCTCTAGATATGTCCGGTAAAAATTCAGGCAACAAGAAAGTCAACTCTGGTCAACTAGTCAATATTGGACCAATAGCACTATGACACATGGCGAAAAGGAAAAGGGAGTCTTTTGTTGGTTTTTGATCTTTGGTCTTCGATGGTCATAAAAGATTGCTCACCAGAACAAGAGGCTCAACTTTTGTTACGGAGGGGAGCCCAGCCACCGTGTGGACTATGGTATTATCGCCGACGTGGTCGGTCCACAAGCCACCACGTGGATAGAATATGATTGATTTGTTTATCAAGGGACGACATCGAGCTATTTATTTGAGTCATACAAAGACCAAGTTACATTTTAGCTCATCGAGCTATCCACGTGATCGAGCTCATCTATGTTACATATTATCCCATTAATCTCCAACTCGCCATATATTAATGTTCAAACATTAGTATTCAACTTACCCACATAAGTCAACTGAACACACATAACCGCCAACATACTATGTTATGTCCATGTGGTGAAGGAGGTGAAGCGGTGGTAGGGGGGCATGTAAATGCTAGGCGTAGAAATCCACGTGAGAATAAGGTGGGGGTGGTTATGTCCAAGTGGTCCTTTAACCACTTTAAAACCTGCGCCAAATGTGGGATCTTATCTCCTTATTCAAAACCACTCCCCCTCACCTTAGCCGCTAAAATGGATTTTTATCCCATTAAAATATGGAACGCCACCCAATTTGGGATTAAACAATGCAATCTGCTATGCTAAGGATTTTAATCCCATCACACATGCTACGAGATGAGGCTAAAATTAGCCTTAGGATAATTTTTAAATGCATTTTTAAGGGCCTTATTTTTGTATAAATAGGGAACCCATGTTATTGTAATGGACACACAACGCAACGGAGAAGCTCATTCCTAGAGCTTGGAAAGGTGGAGAGTGAGCCAAGAGGAAAGTTGGTTGCCATGGGCATAGTTGTGTGAAGACCTAATTTATTTAGGCATTATTATTTTAATTATTATTGACCTATTATTTTTAGGCAATAGTAAATTAAAATTATTGTGGCTAGGACTTATTAATACTACCTAGTCGGCCTATAGTGCCACACCAAATTATTGTGAATCTTGGAATATCGACCGAAGTGCCATAGGGCATTACGAAGCATCTAGAAGGCCGATCAAGAACTGGAGGATTCTGAACAGTGGAGCTGGTGCCATCGAGCTTGCTGAATACGCCAGGAAAGGGGAAGTCGGGTGCTATTTTTCACCCTTGTCTTCTGAAGGTCTGGTTATTCTTCTAATCAAGTTCTTAATAGTTTCCATTAGGTTTTCTTGTGAAAGTACTATTGTAACTTACAAGTTTTGACTAGTGGAATGGTTCGAAAGAACCCAGAGACGTAGGCAATTGCCGAACTTTGTAATCAATCTTTGTGCAATTGTCTTTATTGTCTTGCATTAATTTTAAATTGATTACTTAAAAGGAGCAAATTTTTGGTAAATAATTAAAGCCTACAAGGTTCCGAGATCAGGTAGATAAAAAATTGATTATTTTTGGATCAAAAAGTAACCCCCATTTTGAATGGAATCTCATCATGAGCATGTGTGTAACTGACCAAATGAGGAGAATCTTGAATGAGTGTGATGGAGAAGGGATAAAAAGCATAATGTAACTATTTATCACTCACTATATCCAGATATGAATAAAATTTATGAGTTTTAAGAGGTATTGAGGAGAGAAAAATCAGTCTATGATATGTTCTTACATGATTTCTTTGTTAACTCAGTCTTGTGACAATTTCTTATGTGATTTTTGTGTTTATTATTAAGCATTTTTAATCTCAGAGTTGAGTAAAGGATATTTTGAGCTTGGTGGTGAGCATTTGGAACTCTTGTGATTTTATACTGAGTGTATTCTTATTTTGAATTCATTTCTTATGTGCTAGTGTATGTTAGTAAGGGATGTGAAACATTGTGGTAGTAAACAATGTCTCTATAAGGAAGCAATCTGTGCATGTCATGACAAGGAAGGAATATGACTGGTAGGTGATGGGTGATGATATTTTGAGTGCTAATCTTTTGAATCTTGGTGGTTCTTATGTACTACTAACTTGTGATTATTTAATCATCTTTGTATGATTTAAAGGGCATGATTTATGATGTGGGTGGGAGCATGTTGTGTTGATCCTCGAGCAAAGTAGATAGCAAAGTTGTTCAAGCCTTGATAGTGTTCATTGTGATGTAAGTATCCTTGCATGTTGAAACTCTAAGTGGACTGCAACTTTGAGGAATAGTGAATAAACCTCATGCTTGGTGTGTTATGTAGAAACGTGCATGAGCTTCCTTAAGGGCTAAGGGAAAGGATGAGATAAGAAAATAGTTGATGTCACATAATTGTGGTATTCTCTTACATACTAGGGTTTCTAGATCAACCTTGAATTGAAACTGTGCTTTTGAAGGTTGATCAAGGTAAAATCCTCTTTGACACTATATTCCACAAGAAATGGGTTGACACCATTGGGATGAGTATAAGGGTGAATGATTCAAGAAAACAATGAAGCCTTCCTTCCATGTAAGATTCTAACTCTGCAAACTATAAGGTAACTCTACCTTGAACATGCACCACATAATGTTTTCTTGCTTGGTTGAAGAGGATTTCTTGTTTTTATGCACAACTTCTAAGATAGAACTATGTAAGAGGATGGTGTAGGCCCTAGATTCAAGTTTGAGGGCCTAAATCCAACAAGGAAGAAAGTTATGTGCATTTTTCTACTCTCGTGCTACTCTATAACCTACAATCATGAACTAGTTAGGGAATGAAATTTAAACCCTCAAACCAAGATAATTTTTCTTGAAATTTGGAACTAATGACAATGGGGAGGTGAATAAGGTGATTCAAGTGGATTTTTTTTGTTTCATTGGATATAAACTCATATATTTACGAAATTTGGGAAGTTGATGGTCGCACACAGTCAAGAATCCAACCCAAGGAGTCATTTTACAAAGAGAGTAAGGGTTAAACATAGAGTTAAAGATTGAAAATTGAAACATAGTTGGAATGCATTAATGAGTGTAAAAAATAGTTGGAGTTGAGGTTTGAGACCCCAGGAAAATGAATATATGCATGAGAGTCATCTTTCTAAGACCTAGTTAAGGGTTTGTAAGCTTAGGAAGAGAAAGTGGGATAAGGAGAGAAGAAAGAAGAGTTCGATCCTCAAATTTGGGGTAAAAATTAGGGGTGAAAATAGAGAACTAAGGAATAAGGGAGGGTCTTCTGGGTATATTTATTTTCCTCTATCCATAAATGTAGCTAACTACCTTGTCTTAAGGGTGCTTAAGGGCATTATTGACAAAGTGGATACTTGTGAGCACTTGGTTTCATTTGGATGTATTTATATGATTGATATAACATTGTTATGAGTGGTGTAATAGGGGATAAGCCTTAAGAATCCTCAGAATACCTAAAAAAAAATGTGGATGTTTGAAGCAAGGAGTTAGTAAAGGTGAAAGAAGGACAAATTGGGAAACAAAAGTAAGTTGATCATCTCTTGATTCATGAAAAATTTTGCAAGCTGAAATTGATTTGGTTTGATGCTTAAGAGTGAGGGTGAAGGACCTAATTAGCCATTGAAGGTGAAATTTTTAAGTTATAGTAAGAAGTGATCCATTCTAGACTTGTATGAGATCCTAATTGTAGAGATAAGAGATAGTTGAGATTGAAAAATCTTAAAAGGTGATTATATGTTGTGTATATTTTATTTGCATCAGACACCCTCTACTAACATATCTAATCCTCTCTTAGCCATAAATAGCTCTGCATCTTCAACAAAATTCATAACTAACTCTACATCTTCACCACCACTAGGAATTACATGACTAGGCCTTAGGATTTTTCCAAGTTCAAGTCATAACTAAGTGAACTAATACTACAATCATGCATGAAACCGGTTCTAAATGCATTTACATACTGAAATTGATGTGAGTTACCTTTATGAGTGTCTCTAAGGTCTCATAGGTGTTGGCCATTGTGTTCTTGTGTTGTCATTTATGTTAACTCCATTGATGGAAAAGGGTGTCATAACATTTTATGAATCTCCATGTGGTGTCAATCAAGTTTCAAAAATGAAGGTTGATTGGTAGTGTTAAGTTTTAGAGAGTTCAATATTTTCATGGTGCATGGTTGAGTGAGTTAAGTCACTGTATGAGTTCTACCAATCTGGTTACAAGTTTTCATGATTTCGTACATGGTCTATGCGGTGTGTTACATGTTTTATTGAGTATGTATGAAGTCAGCAAGGTCAAGTCATGTGGTTTTAGTGTTGAATCAAGTCATTACACACCCATTCCTAGCCCTTAAGCAAGAAGAATGAGGTAGACGCATAATATTTAGACCAAATCAGTCATAATGGAGCATGGGAATAGTGTTGTGACAGTGTATTGAGGTGTATGGTGATTTTTAGGTCGTAATTCAAAGGTATGATGCACTTAAAGGGTCCTTGGTAAGAAAACAGGTGAGAACATGCTAGAAAGCATGGGAAAATGGGATTGGATGGAGATTTTTAGAGCTATCTAGGATATGAGGAGATTAGTTACAGTTATAGAAGGTTTTCATGATGCTTCATGCCAAATTTTAGGTCATTGTAAAGAATATTTTGGAAGATATGCAAGTTTTAGTGAAACATGGTAAGTAACAATGTGATTTTGAAGCAAAAGTGAACCTTCGGGTGCTCATTATGGATTGTATGATTTTCATGGGGACCTGATATCTTTGACATATCTTCTAAGGTCAATTATCAAGGTTTTACAAAAATAATGAGGTGGTTTTATCATCACTTTTTTATGAACGATCTTTAAGAAGGTAAAGTGGTTTGAAACCCTAGCTAGGAGCAGCTTGCAGAAGATTGAGTATAGTGAGAATGTTTTGATTGGTTTTAAAAATGTTATGATTGGATGTTATAGAGAACTCTTCCATATTTCTAGAAAGGTATGTTAGTGCATGTGGTGATGTATAGGCCCCACTTGAAAATATTTGTTTTTGAAGAATTTTGGTTTGTGGCAAAGTCATCCAAAGAAGGTAAGGTATAAATTGAAATTTATGATATCCCAAGAGTTGATCTAGATGTTCATGAAAATTTTAGGTCAAGGTTATTTTGAAACATTACAAAGTGCTCCCTATTTGTGAAGATTGGTTTTTGGGGTAGTTTGGAGTAACCTTTAGTAAAATTGACATTGCAGGAGCTACATGGGGAGTTAGGAATCCATTAAAGTTTTTTTGTGAATATGGTTTAGATAAATTTCCAATCGTATGTAAAAATTTATTATTGGATGAGTTATGCAAAATTTATGAGTTGTTCTTTGAGAGTCAAGTTTGAAAGATGTTTGTTTTAGCAGGGTGCCTAGTAGCTTGATGAGGTAAAGTGATGATTCTGAGTTTTTCATGATTTATGATAGTTGATGAGTGCTTAGGAATAATTTATAATTTTTTTCCATGATTTTTTTAGTGTGGAAGTGTGTTTTAGAATGATGGTGTATGAGTTTTTTAGTCCTAGAAGGGATAAACCATACTTTGCAGAGATGTGCTTTGTTGTACACCTTCTACGTGGAGTGGGAAGGAGTTAAAATATGTTATGGAAATTTGATTCATAGATATTTACAATTATTTATTAATTTTATCATGGTGAGTTGATTTCATGGCTCTTTCAGGTCATTTTGGGAAGAAGTTTACATGTTAATTTCAGGACAATTTTGGTCTTGCTGAAAGAATGAGTTGTTTGAGGAATGATATGAATGTTTTGATCCTTGAAATCAATTGGAGAGTGAATAGAGATTAATTTTTTTCCTAGTTAAAGCATTTAGAGTTATTGAAAGTATTATAATGGGTGAAAACTAGTTGAGTTTGCAAAACTAGTTTTTGGGTAGCTTGTTTTAGTGAAGGTTAAATTTGATGCAGTTTTAACATATGATTGTTTCATGAGATCTAACATGCATAGAAGTGTTCAAAAATTTATGGGATTTAAATTGAGTTGTCACATGCCACATGTGATTTCATTTTTATTGGCATTGAGGCCCAAAGGTAAAGATAGGGTGTTGGACACAACTGTTTTGCGAAGGAAATGAGGCAGTGGGCCCATTAAATGAAATAGTTCGATTTTCTAATGAAAATATGTGGCCATGTATGATGAATGTATGTTATATTACTCATTTTTGGTGAATTTTTAATCTTGAAAAATTATGGTTTAGATGTGAGTGGATTTTTTCTCATTCTAATGATAAGGTTTTGAGGCTTGTTGGTGCATGATAAGTGGTTTTTGCTATGGCTGACCCATATGGGTCATTTGTGACCATTGTAATGATTTAATTTGAATTTTATGAAGTTTTATGGGTATAATTAAAGGTATAGGACTGAAATATCTTGTGATATAAGGAAGATAATGCTATAAAAGTGAGGTTTGAGCTCTATTTGAGAGTTAGTCTTGCATGGGTGAAAAGTGTGACCTAGAGGAGAGTGTTTTGTAGGTATGAAGGCTGATCATATTTCTTTTAGGATGATAAAATTTTTAAAGCATGTATTCAAGGTTTTAGAGGAAATACAAGTTGATAAAGAAGAAGAAAGAGTGATTTGTGTGCATCTTGGGGGGGGGGGGGGTTGTAGCCTCCTTGTGGAGTTGGTCCTAGTCATAGGTCTTTAATCTTGTTCTATCTTCTTTCTTCTCACCTTGTCTTGATTCTAATATCTTGCACACATGCTCTCAATCATTCCTCAATATTTCATAAATCTGATCATCCCTAACAATATTCCATCATACCATAAATTCACTTACCTATGGTTCACACTCTTCTCCCATGCAAGACTAGCTCACAAAATGAGCTCAAACTTCACTTTTATAACACTTTCTTCTCATTAACCCGAAGTCGGTAGGTCCCTCATGATTAATTTTACCCATATATATATATATATATATATATATATATACATAAAATTAAATTACATTCATTACAACAGTTACATTTGAACCAAATAGGCCGACATAGCTAAAAACCTCATTACGTGTGCCAAAAATGACTCAAATCCCTATGGGCACAATCTTAAAATTGCCCTTACATCAAAACCACACTTAGTCATGACCCATAACCCATTAATAATGAGTAAAATAACGTTTAACATAAATATATGGTCACAATATAGTTCAACCAATCAAATTATTTCATTTAATGGGCCCAGTTCACTTTACAAATCTCAAAACAATTGTTTCCTACACCCTTCAACACCCTGGAAACTTCATTTAATCAAAAAAACAATTAAAAATGATAAAAACATGCCATGTAATAACTTTAAGGAAATTTAATAACCTTTATATCACTTATAAGTATGTTAGAAGCCATGAAACATCTATCTCTTCAAACCACAACTACTTTTGCCTTCACCAGATAAACTTGCCAATTTTTTTTTTCCAAAGGTTAGCTCATAAAATAATTTTTTACATACATTAAAGACATCAAAATTGAGTAATTGGATTCCAAATTCATCCCTCTTCATATTACAGGTGATAAGAATCATCACCCAATCCATCTCATGTCTCAAATAACATCAAACTTTCACAAGAACACATTCTGTTTTGAACTACCAAAAATATTACTTTTCAAAGAATGGCATGGAAACCATGAAAAATCACCTAATCATGAGGAAAATATCATATAAATAGAAATATATCTAGATCATATTTCCAACAAAACTTGAATCATATTCAAACTCCTCCTATAGCTCAAGATATAGCCATTTTACTGAACCTTGCTATTTATGGCCTCAAAATTGCCCTTTGACCAATCAACATGAATGGAGCTCTTTTGACCATGTAATTGCATCAAAATGTCTTGAAAAATCTTTGGACATAAATAAAAACTCACACACATCACACAATTGAAATTTAGTTCATACCTCATTTAGTAACTTTCTCCTTAAACTGAAACTCTTCATAAACTTGCATTTTCAGGTGGGACCCACATATGAACACATTCTCAAAAACATATTTCTAGAAATATGGAATATTCTGTTACAACATACAATCATAAATTTTGAAAAATGAACCAAAACAATGCTGATATACTCACTTTTCTGGAAGCTGCTCCTAGCTAAGGTTTAGCTAGGGTTTCAAACCACTTTAGCTTGTCAATGATCGTTCATAAAAAAGTGACGATGAAACCACCTCATTATTTTTTAATTATAAATAAAATACCTAATAAGATACCCCAAATATCTCAAGTCCCCATGCAAATCATACATTTCATAGCAAGCATCAGAAGGTCTAACTTTGCTTGAAAAATACACTATAACTTACGTAGTTTCACCAAAACTTGCATAACTTGAAAAATATTCATAATAATGACCTGAAAATTGACATGAAACACCATGAAAACATCCTATAACTTATAAAAATCACCACATATCCCAAATATTCCTCAAAATCTCAATACAATCTCATTTACATGTGTTAAACTACATGCTTCTCACCTGTAGCTTCCCAAGGACCTCATACAAGCACAAAACTACTAAATTCAGAAATAAAATTCACCATACATGCCCTTTATACCATCATCATAATTTTAACATGCTTGGAAAATACTTATTTGATCCAAATCTCACATCTCCTTACCATTTTTCATGCTTTAGGCCAAGAAACAAGCCTGGAATGACCCGGCTCAACCATGAACTGACCATGTTGACTCAATGTAGACCCATGTACACTCATGACACATCATATGGACCATGTATAACCTCATGAAACACTCCAAAAATCTTGGGAGGACTCAAACCATGATTAGGCATACACAACCATGCACTAGGACATCCTATAATACTCGAAATCACTTAGACTTCATGCTTGACACCTGAACAACGTCATATGGTGACACATAAAACATCATGACATAATTTTCCATCAATGGGGGTTGACATCAATGACAACACAGCCACAAAATGGACAACAATCTCCCCCTTTTTCATTGATGGCAACCAACAAGACATAAACCTACATGACCTACTTGACACCACCTCCATGTTTTTGATCTATCTCTCCCTCTTTTCCATCTAGGAAAAAGGATACAATGACTACAAGACATGAAAATGAAAACTCTCAACTAGATACATTGTCAAAAATGTAAAAACCAACTTACTTTCTCAATAAGCTCCCCTTGGGAATGACTTGTCTTCACTTTGACTCCCTTAGTAGCATAAAAAAAACCTCTGGACCTGGAAAGGATCCCCCTCAATTGTTACACATCATATTTTCTTTCATTCTTGTATTGGATCTCATTCTCTAGGTCTAAATCATGCTCAAGAACACAAATTTGTCTCCAAACCCATCATAACACATTTTAGGACCATTTTCCCTAATCATCATTTTAGTGCAAAAATAACAGACTTTTTAATGTTCTACAAGCCCAAATTCATCATGACATATATTCTCTTTACTCCCCTTGGGAGTGTACCTTCTTCCTCTAACTGAGAATGTAAATGTTTTTAATTCTTACCTTGTTTACTTGATTTGGAGAGATGATAAACACTTAACCTCTGTCCTGAAGATTTTTCTCAGTGTTCTTTGCCTCTTCTTCAGCTATTATCACATACATATAATCCCTTGTAATAATACATTGCCATAACAAACCCATACATGCTTTAGGAACCTAAATGTCCTAATGTAAGGTTAAAGATGGCTCCGCTGTCTAAGAAACTTCTGTCAGGATTGTACACAATCCTATGCTGCTTATACTAATCGAAGAATTACTTTTAAGGTCTTGATTATACAATAATTTTGACTCTACAACTTTATACTATCAAATTCAGGGTCAACAATTTCACTTACTTCTCTGTCAAATAGTGATGCAACCTAGAATTCTCAGATAACACCTAGTCATGTTGGCACATCACTCAGCCTAGGCTGAGCGCTCACCCGAAGCGTGCAAAGGTACCAGGTCCCTCTTTAGGGTTGTTGTAGCAGAATGGTAGCATGATGAAGTAGTATAACAAACATATATTTAGAAACTAATCCATCTATACATCGTTACACCATACCAGATCTATAAGCACTTAAGTATAAATCATCATGATAACAATAGTATACAATGACAAACATATCAGACACTATTGTTTGGCCAATATTCTTCATATATTCATCGTACCAATAGTACAAAAGCTTCATACAATACCAAACATGCATGCATGGATCTGTTACAATTATCCAGTCTCATGCACTCATGTATCTCTAACCCTTCAAAGCAGTATGTGTCTTTGTCTATATCTTACTAAGTAATTCATTACATATATATAGGGTGGGGGACTATCCCTTCACCACTTAACTCTACCAAAATAGGTCACATGCTAATAATAGCCACACGCCTTTTACAACTATAGCCATACATGCAAGTATGCTATCTATAGATCACTGATAGTTAACTATAGTGGTGGATCTATTCTTAGCTTATGTCCATGCAAGAGTGATTTGACATGCTCTTTGAAAATATCCACGAAGAGTGGCACGCAAGTCTCAGCATCACTTTGTGTGCTCCACATGCCAACCTCTAAAAATAGCCCTGATCTCCAAAATCAGCTAAGTCCCAAAAGTAGGACTCTACACCTCCGCGCGCGACGCCTTCCTATACCTTCGCGCCTTTGCTCCTGTGCTGTTCTCCCATGTGGACTCTGTGTGTGAGTTCTACTAAGTGTTTTCTCTGATCAACATTACCCCACACTAATCTCATTGTCACCCCAAAAATGGTGATGTCCAAAACTTACACAAAGAATGGATAAATAAAGAATGGTTGAATAAAGAATTTTGAATAAGGTATACACAACAAAAACTGTTCAGGCCTCAGGCTCCTCCGTTTCATTCTGAAGTAGTAACTCTGGATATTCCTCTTTTATATCTGCTTCCAAGTTCTCCCACTCTGTCAACGCCATTCCTACCTTCTATGGCATACGTCTACAATGATAGACTCCAGCTCATCCATAGTTAGCTTTCCCTGCTCATTCTATATCACAAGCATTACACTTGACATAGAGGTTTGCACCCCTTCCAATATATCCATCTTTTGAGAAATGAGCTTTCCAAGCTCATCTAACCTTTCCTTATGTGGTGCCTGTGCCACAACTAGTGTCTCATGCTTCTGCTTCACTAGGATTAATCATTCAGTGCAACCTAGGGTTGCATCCTTCATAGCCTTTTGCACTTCATTATCTTCCTCCAATGTTTTTACCATGATCAGCGCATCTGGAGCTGTGCATATCATTAGTGCATGATCAGCTTTCTTTAGCTCATCATGGATGGCTTACAGTAGGCCTTCATAAGTAGCAATCTTCCTTGCTACTGCAGCCTATGCTTTCTCTACCTCTTTTGCTAGGTCCTTGGGCTGTTTTGGTATACGTACCTTTTCATCCTCCAATACTAATTTTATCATTGTCTTTACGTAGTGCATCACAGAAGGAAATTCTTTTGGTACTTGGGATTCTAAATGCGGGCGTACCTTTAGGACATCATCTCCAATTTCCTCTACCATACTAACAAAAGTGTCATATTTCCTTTTGCTCAGATCCCTCTCCTATACTAAACATGCTATTTCCACATTCTTCACCTTCAGCTCCTCTGTAAGCACTTTAATTTGTAGCAGATTTGTCAATGTTCCTTCTAGCTACCTCAGTAGATACTTTTACCAATGCATTGCTTACCTGCTCATCCGTCATAACAGTTGGTTTTAATTGTCATGTGCCAGGATTCTGGTGTCTTTTTCAATCACCTAGACGCACATGATTCTTCACAGACATCAAAAATATGGTTCATCCATATGTGTATGCATCGACCATGAAAGTTGTTTTCATGTTCGCAACGTCGCCTTGTTCTCTTCCATAAGTGCCCATCTGAATAAATCTTTTTATGCAATGGTGCTCTAGAACCGAGCATGAATAATCTTCTCCTAGTCCTCTGCATAACCCATAGTTTGCACCCTTACGTCCTCGCTTGTCTGACAGGACCTTGGCCCTTTTGGAATGGCTGCATCAAGGTTAGGAATACTAGATGTATCCTCACCCTTGTCCTGTGTGGCCTCTAACTGTTCCCCTTCTCCTCCTTCCATTTTCTCCTCCTCCTCATGTTAAGGCTCCTCTTCTGCTAGAGATGAGGGTGCCTTCTCCTCAGATTCTTCTGCTTCCTTGCCTAGCCTGAGTTTTCTTCTTTTCTTCTCCTCTGGCTCCTTTACTTGTTGGGTTTCTCCTTGCACCCTTATGCACTTGAATACCTTCTTAAATCTTTGGTCACCCTGCTCTTCCCCAGTAACTCCTTCTCCCTATGAAGCCGTCATCACGCATGCTCCTTCTCCTTTTGGCCAGATGGCTACTTCCTCCTCCGCACCAAGCCACCACTATCCTCCTGCTCTTCATCCTCTTCCTCATCATCTTGCTTGGGTTCAGAGGGCCTAGGTGCTAGGAATGTTCTCCATGGTATGCTTCCCCTTCGATGGCCCTGGAAGCATGAACTCATTTTCCACATACTTGTTATTTTCCATTTTCATCTTAAGTTGAAGGTATATCAGTGCAGCCCCGATATCCACAATGGCAAGTGTCTCTGGTTTAATGCTCAAAATCTCTGAGATAATACTCTCATTATATGCATTCTTCCCTGGATATCCATATGTTTTCCGCAAGGTGTGGTATTCACAGTCCACCTTGTCTGCATTAAATACTAACCTTCATGTGTCGGTGAACCGATGAACTGAAGCTTGGAAATATCACGCAGGAAAATGTGTAAGGCAGTTTGCACCAGGGGCTCCATGACCCATCTACCATTGGAAAGTCGTGTAATACAAAAGTGTTGGTAGACTGCAAAATGTGCCTGCTTCCCTAGAACCAAAGGAAACTCCTTGGGTATACGCCATTCCTCTTCAAACGCCGTGCAGAGCCTGTCATACCACATCTCTGCTCGCTCCTTTACCTCGTCTGTCATAGACCCCTTGCATAGATACTTGTTGAATCATTCAACTGGAGACTTGTGATTCATGGGGTATTCCCATATATTCTCTTCTGGGCCATCTGGTACCCCAATCTCCATGAATACCAAACTTAGCAAAACACAACCAAAACTTATCTTGTTTCCTACGCGCACTTCCTCTACTATTTACTCTACAATGAAGCCGGAAATGTTGTAAGTGACTCCTTCTGACATGAACTTTTGCCACATGTAGCCACATAGAGTTAACTTGTGACCAATGATCTTGGTCATTCAACTTTGTAATCAGGTGCACTGCTGCCTGTACTACTGGACAATTTTACAGTTTATCAATGTCCATTCCATGCAGTGGTCCTTTCTGGTAGCCCAACACTTTGTGTGTCTCCAAAATGGTGCTCTTGTCAGCTAGGTCAATCTTAATATCCTCACTTGTTGCCTTTAATCTAGTTACTGTGGCAATAAGAATGGGTGTCAATCTTACCCTCCATCCTGTAAAATAGAAAAATTCCTCATGGACTCGGCTCATCAGCCATCTATACAATGGTGCATATTTCCCAAAGTATGGGAGCTCATACAGCTGGTAGACACCAATCCTCTTCAGTAGCCTTTCCCCGGTGTCATCATATACTGGCATGCCATCCTCAGTTTGTCTGTTCATTTGGGAGGTGAGAAAGTCATCTAATTTCTTCTGGTTATCCTTGGTCTGGTGGTTATACTCACTTATCTTGCTCTGTCGTATGTGGGTATCCCATTCCTGGCCCACAATTATGTCCTCAGGGTACTGCATCTCTGAAAAATTACTTTCCGGGGCCATCTCTTCCTCTTCTTCTACTACCACCTTCTTCTTTTCCTTTACTGGTGTTGCTTTCTTCTTTGGAGCCATTCTTCTCTTTGGGTTTTGTTTTCTAGACCTTCTGCTACAAGTTTTTATTAGTTTCCTTCAAACCCTAACTCGATTCAACCATGCCCTAATTTGCAATCATGAAATCACGTGCCCTAGCTCTGTTCTGTCACTCTTCTTCATTCAAACCCTTCTCCTACGGGGATACAAGCCTTTCCAATACACAGATCTTTCTTTCACGCCTGGTTTACTTGCTTCACACCTTGAATCACTTTACTTGGCTCTTCACACATAGCTCTTTGTCAAATTCTCGTAGTCACAAGGGTAAAAATGAAATCGCATCCCATCCCTTATATAGATTTCCACTTTTTGCTGCATTAATTACTCCTCCACCTACCAAATTCTCCTCATTTATTACCCATTTTTGTCATTTCCGCGTGGTACATCTTCGCGCCAAAAGCTATAACCTTCTAGCGTGCCTTTTTACCCTTTGTCACAGACTTCTCTTCAGCACGCGCTCTAGCACCTGAGTACCTCATCACTGCACCATCTCCTGGTAGTTACCATGGCCGCCGCTTACCTCACGTTATACTTTCCCTCATTCATCTCCATCCTTGGTTATCTTTGAGAAGCAATATTTTGTCAATCACCCTTAGCAACCTTCTTTCTCAACACCCGCAACATTAAATCTTCACAACATATACCTGAGAGTCACCAACAATCCACCCCACACTAAAAGTATGTGCACTCCTCTACACATCAACATGCTTCATATTGTAGTTAGCTTCATGCATGCAAGCACGCTTATTACACACAAACAAGAACTAAATTGACAAAGCATAGCGACGATGAAAGAAACACATTAAGGGAATGCAGAAAGGGAAACCTAATCTATCTGGCAATACTACCTTATTACAAACACCAAGAAGACTTATTTATAGTAGGGCTTCAACCTACTCCCGTTAAAATAACCGGGCAGCCTCGTGCCATCAATTACTTCTAACTGGCAAGCACCTGACTCAAGTATATGAGTTATAATATACGGCCCCAACCAATGCACCTTGAGCTTCCCTGGATGGCACAAAAACTTGGAGTCATACAGAAGTACCATTTGTCCAACCACAAGTTTCTTATCCCTGATATGTCTATCATGCCATGCCTTTTGGCACGCTTTCTCCTATTTCTGACTCCAGCGTGCTATGGCTCGGCACTCATCTAGTTGAACCATCTTCTCAATCCATTCTTCCAAGGCTTTCTCATCAGCTAGACCTCCAGCACGTGTGTGCAATGCACAAAGAAGGTAACATAAATTCTATAGGAAGAACAACTTCCATGCCAAACACCAATTGAAAAGGTGTGGCTTTGTTCAATCTCTTGTATGTTGTTCTATAAGCCCAAAGAACAGTAGATACTTTATCATCCCAATATTTCCTTCCAACATCACAAATCTTGGTCAATGTGTGGCTCAAAATCTTGTTAAAATCCTCAGTAGTTCCATTTTCCTGAGGGTGATAGGGTGTAGTCTTATGGTGGGAAACCATAAACTCATCTAACAAAATTCTTATTGTCTCATTCAAAAAATGTGTGCCCCTATCACTTGTTAAACTTAAAGGACAACCATACCTTGTAAGAACATTCTCCCATAAGAACCTTGCTGCTGTAGCCACTGTACAGTCCTTTGTAGGTGTTGCTTCTGCCCATCTGGTAAGATAATCTATACAAGTGATGATATAGCGCGATCCAGTCCTACGCGCGGCTGGTGAAATAGGCCTGACAAAGTCAATCACCCATTTCTCAAAGGTTCTGCACTTGTAATTGGTCGTAAAGGCATCTCATCCCTTTGTCCTAGTCGACCTAGATGTTGACAATGGTCACATGCCTTACAATACTCTTTACAATCCTTGTACAATGTTTCCCACCACAAACCAGCAAGTAGGATCTTGCGCGTTGTGGTATCACCTGCATAGTGGCCACCTGCAATACCACCATGTGCTTCTTCCATTATATCCTTTCGTTCATGCTCCAATACACAATGATGTAACACCTCATCTCTTCCTAATTTGTACAAATCACCACTGATTAACATGAATGGTGCCACGTGTATAGCAAGTTGCTTCTTCTCTAAAGCTTTCATGCCTTCTGGTGCCATACCAGTCCTTAGAAAGACAACAATGTCCTCTAATTCTGATGGCACATGTTGTAACCTATACAGTTGTGCATCAGGCATGGTCTCTTCTATTGTTTGTGCCTCTTCTCCTAATTGAATTCTAGACAAGTGATCCAGTCCAGAATTACTTTTTCCTGGTTTTACCACAACTGTAAAGTCAAACTCTTGAAATAAGAGTATCCATCGGCATATGCACCCCTGTAAAATGGGCTTGTTCACCAAATACTTCAATGCCATGTGATCTGTATAAAACAAAAATGGTGTGGCCAACAAATACTGATCAAAATTTGTGCAAGGCATAGATCATGGACAAGGCCTCACACTTTGTAGTGGTATAATTCTGTTCGTAGGGGTCAACTTCCTACTAGCAAAACAAATGGGATGATCAACTATACCTTCTCCTAGGTTGAGCTAAAACAACACCAATGGACTGTGCCAGAGGCGTCCACATGAACATGAAAAGGTTTATCCCATGAAGGAAAGTGCAAGATAGGTGTGGTAGTAAGCCTCTCCTTCAATATCTCGAACGCGCGCTATTGTGCTTCCCTCTAATAGAATGTACCTTTTCCCTTGAGTAAGTCTTCCAAGGGTGTGGCAACTTTTGCATACCCTTTTATAAACTTCCTGTAATACCCTGTATGACCCAAAAATCCGCACCTCTCTCTGACTGGAGGGTGCTTTCAAGCCTAAAATGACTACAACTTTAGCTGGATCGACTAGCAACCCTTCCTTGCAGATAATGTGTCCTAAAAGTATGCCAAAGGGAGTAGCAAAGATGCACTTCTTGATGTTCAATGAGATACTCAACTGTCTACATCTTTCAAACATTAAGCGCAGATTGTCACAATGATCCTTAATTAGCCCATAAATGGTCCAATCATCAAGATAGACCTGTAAGAAGTTGTGAATAAAATCCTTGAATGCTTGTACCACTATCCTTGAAAATACAGCAGGTGCATTCTTCAATCCAAAGGGCATCACAGTATAGGCAAAGCTTCCCCATTCAGTAGTGAAGGTGGTCTTCTCTTGATCTTCCGGGGCAATCCTAACCTGATGATACCCTGAGAACCCATCTGTAAATGAATATATCTCGCGCCCAGCCACCACTCCTAATATTTCCTCTGTGAATGGCGTAGGAAAGGGATCTGTAACACATGCTGCATTCAACTCTCTATAATCAACACAAATTTGAATCCTACCATCCTTTTTGATGCTTATCACCATAGGACTGACCCATTCTGATTCATCCAATGGTCGAATGATCCCAGATTTCAACATCTTGTCAATCTCCTCCTTTACTTTCTCACACAAATTGGGATTCATTCGATAAGGTCACTTCCTAACAGGGCGCACACCTTCCTTGAGCTTTATCTTCATTTCTCCAAGTGATTTATGCATGCCTTTAAGTTCATGGTATCCTCTTGGGAATAAGTCCTCATAGTCTCTAAGTAACTCTATGATCTTTGCTACTTCTGATTCTGACCAGTAATCCCCAATTATCACCTCCTTAGGTTCAGCTTCTGTGCCTATATTTACCTTTGTTGTCTTCATAGGTTCATGATATGCGTGTGCATCTACATCCACACTGGCTAACACTTCACGTGCTCCATGTGAATGATCCACTTCCAAGTGCTCAACTTCCTCATCATCAATTATGTAAACCAACTTCCCCTTGTCTTTTTCCAGAGAAGCGCGCTCAAGTAGTATGATATCATCTTCTTCATCCTCAAAACGTGCCCCTATCTCTATCTCACCAAATAATTCTTGAATAAGTTCTTCCGCTTTCCCACTATCTCCCATGGTTAAGTGCTTGATAAAGCTTAAAGCTTTGTTCACTGGTGGTGTAGATGAAAAGAAGTCAAAAGTTTGGATCATCCCTGCAGTCAAATTTTGCCAATTGCCAGTGTCATGATGTAATTCAGCATATACATACCAAGCACGCACGTAACCTTGTAGAGTAGAATAAAACCGATGCACCCAAAGTGAGGGTGGTAATGCTTCCTGTCCTACTATCCAGAGTCTCTCACACTGCTGGATATGATGTTGAGTAGGTTGATCACCATGATAAGGGAAAATTTTTGTAGGTGCATTACTTCTTGAAAACTTGGTTGATAAGGCGGTCCCAATCTTTCCCCATTCTAAGAGATTATCCCTGTGGACCACCCACCAGCGTGTTGCTGTCCCACCCAAAGTATATGATAGCATATCTCATCTTTTAAGCTGGTCAGCCTAGTTTGCTTCCATGGCCTGTAAAAATCCAGCCAAATCTTCGGATCCAGTATAGCGGGGTACTGAGTGACCTATACACTGGACAGAGTGAAAACCCTTTTTGCAAGCAACTGCACGCTTAACTTCACACCCCACCAGTTCATAAGTGCCATGAGCCCAATTATCACAAGCAATACTGGTAGTATCACTTGATTGACTAAGAATCTTCCCAATGAAGGATTCCTTCCTTAGATGGCTCATTGACCTCTGGGTCCCAAATAGCGCATATATAGATTCTGTTCAAGTCCTCTTCACTTAAAGGTTCCACATATGGTATGGATTTCCCATCTATCAATGGTATTATGACCCTTTCCTCCTTATTCTCGAAGCTGATATACCCCTTGTTAAACCTCAAATCAGCATTGTTTGCATAACACCAAGGGCGCCCAAGCAAAGCTGGGAAGCTATCTACTTCCGCAAGCACTAACACTTCAAAGTCTCCTGTGAACTTGGCCCCTTGTATAGTGATAGATGCATCCTTCAAAACTCCTATGGGAGTAGCTTTTGTTCTATTTGCCATGAAAAATACATTAGATGATGGCTACAATGGGGGTCTCCCCATTTGTTTCCCATGCATCCAATGTAAGTACATTCACTTCTACACCTGTGTCAATCAAAATATTGCTCAACAACCACCCGTCCACAACAACATTCAAAGTGATCTCCTTGTCATAGTCAATGCTATCGGGGGGAAGATTCACATGAAGTATTTGTCTTCTAGTCTCAGTTCCCATGTGCGCGGAGTATTCCCCTTCAACCAATTTCCTAATAAAGGAATAATATTCTCCTGGCGCAACGTTCTACATACCTCTCTAATGTCGTCAATATCAGATGGGGCCTTTTCTGTATCCTTATGCTCCAATTTCTGAGACTGCTCTTTCAAACCCTGTATTTCACCTTGAAGGCTTCTAAGGACCTCCATAGTTTCCTGATAGACTTCTTTCTGATGAGCTGGATCTGGATACCTAGCATGCAAAACCTCCTCCCTAGTGATTGTCAGCTTCTGTTGCAAAACCTCTCTTGCGCGTGCCGCCTCAGCTCGTGTGGTTATCTTGACTATTACTGTCTCAAGTTTTGGTGTTAACTTGGGCATCCACTGATTCTCTACTACACGCTGGATTCTAACCATCCCTATGCCTTTGTTGTCTTGCTTGTGCTGCTTACTGAGATGCTCATACAAGTCCAGACACTCTTCATAACTATGCCCCTTTCCACAAAATGAACAGGAAATATTCTACGGGCATTCACACCTATAATGGTCAGGTGAGCCACATGTATAGCAAGTTCCTCGAGGGAATTCACTCCTTCCTCCACCTCGGCCTCGTCCTCCATATCCACCTCGATATCCTCATCCTCTTTCACGAACCCCTTCAAACCTTCCATCATTCCTGTCATAGCGCGTTTGATTATAATCCCTATCCTGATGCTCATTCTTTCCTTTAGAACTATCAGCCACACTCACCTGTCTTACCCCAATATCAATGGCATCATGGATCTAGCCAATCAGTCTACAATCTTTGGTATCATGGGTCGTGGACCTACAAATTTTACAAAAGGAGGATACATTCTTCCTGATCACGCGTTGTAGTAGGGGGCAGTGACTAGCATCATGATTCAAATGGAAAATCTCACAGTCTAATAGCAGTGAACATACAGTTCTGTGAGGGAAACTATCCTTGGTGTGGCCTTCTACTTCACAATCTGTACACCATATTCCTGAGCGTGTTTTCATGAGCTGAGTTTGCCGATAATTTCTCTAACTATTTTTCCATAGCTACTATCTGAGCCTCCAAGAATGGACTAACTCTAGTGTCAATACTCCCAACTGCTTCAGCGCGTAAAGCTACTTCCAATGCTTCACGTGGGTCGGTATAAGTTTTATGTGACAGTGCTCTTCGAAATGGGGTAATCAATCCCCTGAAAACCATTGTGCATGCTGACTTGCATGAATGTCATAGGAGAGTTTGGATAGAAGTGTTTTAAAATGGGCATCATACTCACGTACACTTTTAGTAGTGCCTTGCTTTATATCCTTGAGTGCGCTTATACTCTTCTACTCAAACTCTGGGATATGGAACTCTTTCAAGAAAGCATCTTTCAATGCTACATAGTCAATACAAGTTTGATTGGGATCAAACTTCCTATACCAGCTGTGCACGCGCGTGCCTGTAATGTAGTAGAAAATTGACTTGCCTTGCACTCAGAAGCCATGATACCTTTCACGTGCCACAATATTTCACACATATGAACATGTTCAGTAGCATCCTCGATACCTCTGTACTCTAGGAGATGAAGGGACATCTCCATATAAATGTTCTGGGGTTGCTACGGGCCTTGACCACCTGACCTAGAACCTCCTTGGTTTCCTCTTCCTCCAAAACCACCAGAACCACCAGAACTAGAACTTCCCATACCACCCGATCCTCCTCCAGAATTTGGAATAGGGCCCATGGATGCACTCCCCTATGTCCCGAACAGTGGTACTATACTGGACCCCTACAGTCTGTGAAGTAGTCCCAGTTCCAGAGGTGAATCCCACACTTGGCGCACTCATATTCTGTGTAGATGATGAGCCTAAAAACATACCCCCAAAGAATAATGAAGCTGTCTGTGTTGCCATTGATGTACTTGTTGTCTGACTTATTTCTACTCTTTCACTTCCTAAATTAAAACTTTGTTTACCTGTTGTACTAGATACTGGAAAACCAAGCGCAAGGGCTAGGTCAGCAGGTTGGCTTAGATGCACGCCTGCAGCCCAGGTCATATCTACTGGCGTGCTTCCATGTGAGGCCAAAGAGGGTTCTCTGTCATGCTTTCCTAGATGGGGGAGTTCCTGATGCTCTTGCTCTTCTTCCTCCTCATGAGCCTCAAATCCTTCACGAGCCATCTCTCTCCACAACACCATACATTCTGTAATTTCTTGTTTCTTCCATATTTCCCTCTCACGTGCCTCATCATACTTCAGCCACCTCTCTTCCCTCTGTCGTGCTACCGCTAGGTCTACCATCTTTCACCAATCCTATTCCTGCCCCTGCGCGTGGAGATTTTTAGCTTTCCATGGGTTTATCTTCCAAGTTCAACGTTACCATCAGTATTTTGATTGCCAGCGGAATACCTTGCAAATACATCCCTCTAGGATACCATAGGAACTGGAACTCCACTACCTCCGGGCATGAATAAGTTGAAATTGAATACTCTAGAATATAGCTATTTAGAACATCACAAAACTAGGTATCTACCATGTGAGTCCAGATTAGGTCAACATCATATAGTGTTTGAAATTCCTCCTGTGTCCAAACAAGTGTGTGATACCTCCAATTCCACTTAGATGCATATGCAGTCAACCACTCGTATAATTCTACTAGAAAGATAAAAAGAAGCTCTCGTACAAACTGTCATACAGATTCTTCTCTACCCAAGTGCGTGCACTAAATCTTGATCCAGTGTCAAACCTCTGTGCGTATTATTCCTCTAGATTGTGAATCCACTCTTCAACTGCTCACCAAAGTTAGTTGGTATGTCTTCATCATGAACCATTCTAAAATAAATAAAAAAGAGGTCCCGACAACGGAACCAATGATGCAGCCTAGAATTCTTAGATAACACCTAGTCATGCTGGCACATCACTCAGCCTAGGCTGAGCACTCACCCGAAGCACGCAAAGGTACCAGGTCCCTCTTTAGGGTTCCTGTAGCATAAATGGTAGCATGATGAAGTAGTATAACAAACATATATTTAGAAACTAATCCATCTATACATCGTTACACCATACCAGATCTATAAGCACTTAAGTATAAATCATCATGATAATAATAGTATACAATGACAAACATATCAGACACTGTTGTTCGGCCAATATTCTTCATATATTCATCGTACCAATAGTACAAAAGCTTCATACAATACCAGACATGCGCGCATGGATCTGTTACAATTATCCAGTCTCATGCACTCATGTATCTCTAACCCTTCAAAGCAGTATGTGTCTCTGTCTATATCTTACTAAGTAATTCATTACATATATATAGGGTGGGGGACTAGCCCTTCACCGCTTAACTCTACCAAAATAGGTCGCATGCTAATAATAGCCACACGCCTTTTACAACTATAGCCATACATGCAAGTATGCTATCTATAGATCACTGATAGTTAACTATAGTGGTGGATCTATTCTTATCTTATGCCCATACAAGAGTGATTTGACATGCTCTTTGAAATCTCCACGAAGAGTGGTGCGCAAGTCTCAGCATCTGCTTTGTGTGCTCCACACGCCAACCTCTAAAAATATCCCTGATCTCCAAAATTAGCTAAGTCCCGAAAGTCTTACTCTACACCTCCGCGTGTGATTCCTTCCTATACCTTCACGCCTTTGCTCCTGTGTTGTTCTCCCACGTGGACTCTGTGTGTGAGTTATACTAAGTGTTTTCTCTGATCAACAAATAGACTCTGACACCTTGTAGTCATCTTCCTTAGACATCAAAAATTATTTCCAAGAATGAATTTGCCCAGTTTTCCATGACAGACCTAGACTTGTCTTCAAACCTTGAACATTATAGTTAATCTCTTGACACAAACCTTTTTTCACCTATATTTTTTCTTTCACATTCAACCTAAAATGTAGAATGCTTCTGAGATCATAATGATGCATTGAATCCATCTGTAGACCTAACCTTGTCAATCTTGCACTCCAAAAAACCCTAACTATTGCAGAATGTTACTTTTGTCTTTCTTTGACACACTCTTGAATTTGAGCCTTCAAAACATTCTCAAATCATCTACATAACTGGTTACTCTTCTAAAACCCTCTTTCATGATACACATGAATTGAAGACATGATTTTTCTCAACTTTCTTGAAGTACACTCAAGATTGCTTTGTCAATCTCTCTCAGTCACCTTGGCACATTTTTTGAACAATTTTGACCTTGTCCAAAATTCTTAGGTCATTACTCGACATAGTGCAACATCAGGTGCCTCCCTTAGACCTTATGTTCTTCAAAGACTTATAAATTATCTCATTGTACCTTTACTTCATGCTTTCACGCCATGAGAGAGCTTAAAAAAACTCTTGTGCATAGGATACATCTTCACGAACTTAGGAGAGATCATGATGGACCTAGTTTTGATTGAATTTTCTCTTTCCTATTCAGATTAGCGAACTAGACACTAAAGAAAACCAAACAACTCCAAAATGCAAGGGTTTAAGGTACCTTGAAGAAAATAGTGATGAAAGGATGGGTGCAAAGTAGATTTCCTCATTGCAAATTTGATGAACCTACAAAACAAAGGTAACTAAGAGGAAAATGGATTAGATGGTAGATGAGGGGGTTTCCTGATGAATTCGGTTCCAAGAAGTGTTAACTTCCTTAGTGGATGTCAACCCCCGTGTTTTGATAAAATATAGATAAAATAAATGATAATAAATAGGATAATATGCAGAATCTGAGGCACATAAAAACTAAAAATGATAGAAATGTAAGGCACATACAAATCTGATCTAGATTGACATAAAATAAAGTATACCTGGCTGGGTCGACGACGACCCAGACTATAAAGGGTAGATCGATGACGATCTGAGTGGATGGATATAGACAACAGATGAAAATGTAGATATTGAAGGGATCTGAATGCAAATTAGATGATAACAGAGGTCTGTGAATACTGATAGGAAACCTACAAAGAAAGTCTTGAGATAGGAAACAAAAAGGATGCAAGAAAACAAAGATTTGGATAGGATTGGGTGGAATAGGGCTTAGGTCGATGGTGACTGGGTAGAGTTGGTGGTGACTGGAGATAGGCATAACAAATTTGAACTAACAGAGAAGTAGAGTGGTATATATCTGAGAACCAAGAAATAGTGATAAAATAGAAAACACACTGATGAGGACCTATGGAAGGTAGAAAAGGTGACAAAACAAGGATGGGTTGACGATGACCTGGGTGGAGAAGCGACGACGACCTGGGCAGTGTTGAAAAAAATTCAAGGGTGGATGGGTTGGATGGGAAACCTAGTAAACAGAATGACTGAAAGGGAAGCTGAAGATGAAGCTCTGATAGCAGTTGACCTGCAAAATCGTTAGTTCCTAAAAGATAATAGAATAATAAGTAAATGATAGCATAAACCAATGCAAGATCAAATATAAACTCCCCAAAGTATCTCCACAAGTGATGCAAATGAACTTCAAATGGACTCCAAGAAGACTATAAACAGATGCAAGAAAACTCAAGCTCGAAGATAGGATCACAAAAATGCAAGAAAACTCTGACTTATGCCTCCTTTTGGGAGGAGGGGTAAATGTTTCCTTATAGGGTCGACGACGACCTGGGTGGGTTTCCACCAACTGTGGGGAACCGTCCCTTTGGATGGTGGATGAGTGATTTATTTGAGATATGGGGCTTTTATTGATTAGGATGAGTGTTTTAAAGCATATATGCGGGTTAGGGTTTCCTAGGGAAGTGATATGGGTAGGTGGGAGATAAAGTATGGATTAAATAAAAGCTAGAAAAAGCATAGGGATATGGAACTAGGTAGTTAGGGATGATAAACAACCTAGGGAGGAGAAATGAAAGCTAATTAGAGGTAATTAGCTAATGAGATGAGGATTAGAAAATGATTAAATGAAGATTAATTAAAAATTAAAGTTGATAGGTTAATAGATAGGAAAGGTGAGAATTAAAATATGAATTAGGATTAAAATAAAGGGGGTCTAGATAGGACCATGGTGAAAGAAGCGGACGTGGGAAACAAGGGTAGTCGATACCAAATTTTGGTGTCTACATTTGCCCCTTTTTGTCGAGTGGTTTGCGCTAGCAAGCCATGAGACAAAAATGATAAAAGATAACGAGTAAGATGAAGGATGATGAAGGATTGATGATGATCTCCCCCTCAAATGAGGGATCGATAATACATAGGGGAATCAATTATGAAGTTTGAAAGAGGTAGATGAAGAAGGGCTGGTGGGAGAAGAAAGATGGGTAAAATGATAGAAGGCGAGGCAAGATGCCCCAAGCAAGAAGGATTCAAATCAACAATAAAACTATGGTGGTGATTTTGATATCACTTTGATAGGGAAACAAAGGATGGTCTCAATGGAGACAAAGGAAATGTCCTACGAGCCTATGAGTGGGAAAAAATCACTGTGAAATGGAGGGAATCCAATGGGAAACCACTCAAATGGATGTAAGCCATGGGGACCAATGGGTCATAGGCACACATCAAATTATGCGCAACCAAATGCGAAAATAATGTGAAATCCTTCAAACATGAGGAATCAATTGAAAAGGGTATGTGTCTGCAAGAGAACGAGGATGGAAATAATGGTGCCCCCAGTAAAGGACATGAAATGGCCTGAAAAGGAAAAAATATGAAAAAGTGATGATATAAAATTCCCCAAGGGGAAATAAATATGGCCACAAAGGTGGAATTTGAGACAAGATGAGATGAAGAGATAATGGCGCCCTAGAAAAAAGCACAAAAAAATGAGGAGAGAAATAATGGTACCCCAATAAAGGGCACAATAATGGCCAAGGAGGTTAAGTATATAAAAAATGAGGTATGGTGCCCCGAGAGGGAACACAAATATGGCCACAAAAGTGGACTTGAGATGAGATATGGATGATAATATGGTGCACCCTAAAAAGGACACAATAATGGCCAAAAAGGAAATCATAGGAGGTGATGATAAAATATAGAAACAATGGGGAATAATGTGTTATGGGTGGCACACCAAAAATAAGATGAAGGAAAGATGTTATACATGGATGATAGGATACCTTGATCAAATGGGATATTTTGATAGATATATAGATGATTTAGATGAGATAAATGTTATGGTGATAAGACAAAGACAAGTATGAATAGAATAGTGACTTGATGATTAGCAACCTATGGGTATGAACTGATGCTATGTCATATCAAGGAGTGCACGAGGAAACAATGCCTCCAATCGCATTAGAGGTAAAAAAGAAGGGGATCTAAGTAACACAACACATGTGACCAACAAAACATGTTAACATATAACCAACGATAGTTATTTATACCAAAGATCATGAGAGAAATGGATGGAATGAGCTTCATAAACCTAATGTCGACACGACAAAAGGTATTTGTGATGTAACTTTTACATGGGAAGAGGGTTCTCCATAAGTGGTGTTCCCTAAATCTATGCCCCAACTCTAGGTAGGGGAAAGAGAGAAAATGATCAATGCGGGAAGTTTTATATGAGAAAAAGATTGATCAATGTGGGAAGCTTTCTTAGGATGCTAATAAAATAGAAGGCTGATCAATGCAGGAAGCCTTCGATGTCATGATATAAGAGAGTAGTCATCCTTCAAGGGTATGGTCTACTTTATACATATATGATAGATGGCAATAATGATATACATTATATATCATCCTTTGAGGGATCAGTCTATTTATTTGATTTGATTTTCTTTCATCTTTTATTTTTTTTTAAACATGAACAATTGTCCTTCAAGGGAGAAGTCTATTTTTGATAACTTTGAATTTTGATAAGAGAATCCATGAATTTTGACTTTTACATGGGGAAGAGCTTGGGAATAGCTAGGTAGACCACTTAGGAGGGGATAATGGATGTACAAAACACCTTTAGGACCCTTAGCGTGGTTCCAATAGGTAAACAAGAGGGTGATGAATGTAATGATCATGGAATTTCTCACCAAAGAGGGAGAACCTATCCATAAGGAAAATGCTATGGATAAGATGTGGTGCCCATATTTAAGGTCATGCCAAGGAAAGTGATGGTAGACCACATAATTCCAAACCATTACAATGATAGATGGAAGAGGCTAATGATGGAGGAATGATCTAAGGATATGACTAAGTGCTCACTGGTAGGTATGCTAATAATAGAATGGTCACAAGTGCAATGTGTTAAGTGGTTCCACTTCTGGTTTACCATCAAGGGAGGCCAAACGATAGGCTCTCGACCCATACTTATGTGTGATAATGTATGGTCCAATCCAATTGGGGGAAAACTTTCCACATTGGCTCCTTTCTAGAGTAGTAACGTTCTGATTTTCTTTAAGGACAAGGTCACCAACATTAAATTCATAATGATAGAATGACAACTTGCAAAATATGGGATACGATGAGATAGATGAGTGAAAATAAAATCTATGTGTTACCCTTGAGGAAGTGAAGAAAATATGCGTCCCTAACGAGACAAATAAATGGCCACAAAAGTGGGCTTAGGATGAAAATGGTGGTGCCAAAAAGGTGGACCTTTGGATGAAGGGCCCCAAAAGAAAAATGGCACATATATGGCCATAAAGGTGGACATATTGATGAAAAAAAATATGGTGCCCCAAAAGAGGAAAAATATGCACTTAATATGGTGCCTCAAAACAAATATATGGCTACAAAGGTGGACTTAGGATGAGAGCAAGATGAGATGATGGATTGGTTGGCTAATATGAGACAATAAAGTGGATGAGATTGGATGAGATGGGTTTGATAAGATTGGATGAGGTAAATAAGACAATGTTAAGGATGAAAGGAAGTAATTCGATGACCGATCCTAGAGTGAAGTCCCCCAGCATCAAGGGAGGCATTTTGATGGATAGAGGGATGAATTGATGTGGATAGGATGTGTGGATGAGGAAAAAGATGCAAGGGATCAATGAAGGAGGGAAGATACTCCCCCGATGAAAGAGACCATATTACATTGTGTACAACTTAGATGTAGATGAGCTAGTGGATGTTGAAGGAGATTGGATGAGATCATTAGAAGGAATGTGAATGATAAATTTGGATTTGGATTGGATAGATGGTTGAGGATCATAGGGGTGATTGGAAAGGCAAAATGTATCGATGAACAAGGGAGGAACCTCTTTGGGAGGAGTAACATGTGGAGGAGAAATGGCCAATAGAGTAGTGGTTGAGTGAGGGGACTTAGATAATTTGGTGGATGAAGATGTAGAAATAGGAAATTGGATTGGTGTGGATAAGATAATGGATGGAGAAGGATGATCCCCTTAGATGAGAAATCCATCTTCCTCAATAATATCATGGATGATATTTTAAGGGCCTTACAATGCTCAGTGTCATGACCTGGGGTGCGATGATAAGCACAAATGACATTGGAGTTGAACCATGATGGTTTTTTACTATGTGGATCAAAGGCCTTGATGGGAGGAAGTGTGATCACAGATATTTGGATTAAATGTCTGAGGATCTCTGTGTAAGATCCAATAGAAGTGGTGTAGGGAAGATTACTCTTGTGAGGCTTGATAGGAAATTTAGATTTGGATTTGATAGAAGGAATGGATGTCTGTGTTGGAGGCATAGATTTGAGAGGTAAGTTAAATGTCTTGGTGATTGATTGATTGGTGGTGGGTGTCTTAGGTGAAGGGCCTAGCCCTAAGATGGATGGGAGCACTCCTAAGAGAGATGATGTGGCATTGGATTGCTTAGGAGGGGTAAGATATACCTTTTTACGAGGATGCATGAGAGAATTTTGGGGAGGCATGCCAAGAGTCTTGGATTTTGATTGCGAATATTTTCCCTTAGAGGGGATGACAATGATCTCAACTGGAGGGTCTGAAGATGGTGGTGTAATGGTATGGATATTGATGAAGGGATAGGTGTTCGAATGATGCAGTTAATGAGGTCTATGTGAGATGTGGATTGTGTAGGTTTTGGATTGGTTGGTGTAGAGATAGTTGGTTTTTTATAGATGGAGGATGAATATTTGTTTGTGATTTCCTTAGGTGGAGGTGTTTGTGTCATAAATGTTTCAAGAGGCATAATAGTTATATTTTCAAATCAAGGCATAGGTGTAGGTGTGGTTAGGCTAGAAGATGTGATTGATGTAGAAGTGGGTATAGATATAGGAATGGATGTTGGAGAAGGAGTGGGTGTAAAATATTGGGATGGAATAGATGATGTAGCCATATGTAAAGATGTAGGTATATGCATCGAGATAGGTGTTGGGACAGTTGTAAGTGAGGTTGTAGAAGTATATGTGATATAAATGAGTGTAGTTGGGATTGATGTGGAAGTGAGTGATGTAGATGTAGTAATAGGTATATTTGATATAGATATGGGTGAAGGACTAGACATGAGAGATTGAGATGTAGTGATAGTTGGTATGGTTGAGATGGTTGTAGATATAGGTGGTAAGGATGAATCTGATGTGATAGATGATTAGGGTATGATAGAAGTGGATGAAGTAGATTAGGTATAAAAGTCAAATTTGATGTGGATGTGGTAAGGGTAGGAGTAGATATAGATATATGACAAGTATAGAAGTTGATATAGGTGTGATAATCGTGGATATGATTGGCATAGATAAGGGGTGGGAATAATGTTGAATAAGGGGTGGGAATAATGTCTAAGGTAGGAGTAGATGAGATGACGTTAATGGTGTGAGCATTTGATAGTTGAAATGTAGAAGGGGTGGCTTGATTTGTTGGTGGTTGATTAGGAAAAGGTTGTTTAAACATGTCGAGGGGTTGGCTAGGTGACGTGGTGGAGTTGTATATTTGGATATCCCCCTGATTTATAAGTTGTTGGATGCAATCTTTGAAAGGAACGACACTTCTCAATGTCATGACCTCTGACTCGATGATATTTACAATAGTGGCCCTCATGATACCAAGTGGGCTTGGGTCACGAGTCATCCACGGTCGTATGGGAGGAAGTTGGATGAAGTGGACTACCATAAACTTGTCAAATACCAAACTATAGGATTCCCCCAAGGGGGTATAGTTAGGAGATGGTCTAAAATATCTTTGCAAAGACTCTATGTGAGAGGTAGATGTGGATGGAGATTGAACCACGATGGTATTGGTGACATTTTTAGACTTGTCACTATGTGTAGTGGGTTTGATGAACTCGGTCTTGGGATTGTTTGATTGAAGCTTGAGTTGGCCTTTCTCAAGGGCAAAGTTTCAAGTTTGCAAGCCATAGTGAAGGCTTCTTCAAATGTTTGAAATGATTGGATTTGTAGGGTGGATGAGATATGCTTCACACAAGAGCATGAGAATAATTCAATGAGATCTTTCTGTGGAAGGGTAAATGATAATTGATTGACAATACCATGCCATCGTGCGATGAAGTTTGTGATAGACTCATCGTCGAATTTTCAAATGGAGTATAAGTCTGTAATGGTGATCTTGCACGCAATGTTGATTGAAAAATGTTCTAAGAAGAGTTGCACAAGTTGGGTAAAAGAGAACAATGAATGTTGGGGGATGTCCATTGTACCAATCCAATGCGGGACCGCCCAAGGACATAGGAAAAGTGTGAAGCATGAGTTCTTGATCATGGGAAATAAGGTAACATGTGTGTCTAAAATCTTGAAGGTGTTGTTGGGGATCCTCCTTACTATTAAATTTGGTAAATTTTGGAAGTTCCCAATGATGAGGATAAGGTTTGATTGGGACTGATGGATGGATAGGTTCATTGAAATTTGTTCATAAGATAATGTGACCTTGGGCCCTAAGGTAGCAGCCTCAAGGCTAGCCAACCTATTCATCAAGGCATGCATGGGGTCATTTGAAGTGGTTGGATGGGATTGTGATTGTGTGACGTGGGAAGTAGCTTGATAAGGTGGTTGATAGGCTTGTGGATGAATGGGTGTTTGAGGAATTTCTTGATGAGGATGAATATAGGTCATGGGTTGAGATTGGATAAGTTGTTGCAATGGTTGATGTTGAGAAATAGGGATGTGATGTGATTGTTGAGATTGGGTAGGTTGTTGAGGTATATGATGAGTGGGGATATGAGTTTTGATGGGTTGATATTGTTGGATAGGCGTACTAGTGACAATAGTGGATGGAATAGAGATAGAGTTGATATAAGGTGATGTGGGTGGAATGAGATTCACCAATTGAGTGGATTGATAGGATTGAAATATTGTGGGAGATTTATGGAATAAGTAGTCATAAAGGGTGATAGAAGGCAGTCCAAGAGTCTCTAAAGGAGCAAGAGATGGGGGTGTAGTTGGTCTAGAAAGGTTGGATTGATGAGAGATATGAGGATTGGTTTCAAGATGGGGATAATTTTAGATGACATGGTCCTCATGAAGCGAGACCATGGAGACAAGGGGTTAGGAAACTGAAGGTGTGGTCTCAAGTTTAGAATCTTGTTGATCATTAGAGGAAGGGATGTTGTTGGATGGAGTGGTTTTTTGTGTTGTCTCGAACTTGATAAAGGGTGACAATAGGCATGAAATAGGTGAACATTTGTTTATGTAATTTGTTAACAAAAAAATCAAGTAACAAGTTTCTTATCATCATGATTAATTAGAAGATGTGAAAAAGAGAAAAGTGGATAATGAATGTACCTAAGAAATAGAAATCTATGGTTGGTTTTAGGTAGTTTTGGTTGTGGAGTCCTCGATATACCCAAAAGTACATGAGGCCCAGGTCTGTATAGGATTTATAACAGTGGTCAGAACACCGCGGAAGCCGTTTCCTGTTGGGTGATGAAATCCCAATCAGTTCCACCTGGTAGGGAATGTCTTGATGTGTGGATTGATGTGTGAGTTTGGTTGTGTGTGGTAGAATGTGAAATGTAACAATTAAACCCCTACTTATACTAGATTTACAAGCAAGGATGCAAGAGGTTCTTTTTAAGCCCAAAACCAAATGTGAAATTTTGATGAGAACAAAATACACAAGGAAGGGAAAATGTGATGCAGAAAAGAGAAAATAAGACAAAAAGGAGAATACCTGGAGAGAAATTTTCCTTTTTATCTGATCTTTAAGATGAAGCAAGCGAAGAGCCAAGCCCAACACGAACAAGAAAAATCAAAGCCTCTACCTGCAATGTTAGTGGAAAATAGAAGAAATATGGAAAATGAAATGAAACAAAAATGCAAGAGACTCACCTAAAAGGGTTGTCCCACTAGGCATGTGCCAGAATGTTGATTGAATTTTCTCTTTCCTATTCAGATTAGTGAACTAGATACTAAATAAAACAAACAAATCCAAAATGCAAGGGTTTAAGGTACCTTGATGTATGATGGATGCAAATGGACATGGGACACAAAGTAGATTTCCTCATTGCCGCAAACTTGATGAACCTGCAAAACAAAGGTAACTAAGAGGAAAATGGATTAGATGGTAGATGATGGGGTTTCCCCGAAGAAGTCGATGCCAAGAAGTGTTAACTTCTTTAGCGGATGTCAACCCCCGTATTTGATGAAGGATATGATAAAAGAAATGATAATAAACGGGATAATATGCAGAATATGAGGCACAAAAAACTAAAAATACAGAAATGTAAGAGCACATACAATTCTGATCTAGATTGACATAAAATAAAGTATACCTGGATGAGTTGGATGGAAAATATATAGACAAAATCACTGAAATATATAGCTGAAGATGAGGCTTTGACGACAACTACACCTACAAAATGATAGTACCTAAAAGATAATAGAAATAATAAACAATGATAGCATAAAATAATAAAAAGTAAGGATAAACTCCCCAGAAGTATCTGTAAGTAATGTAAATGAAATCCAAAGGGCTCCAATAATTTTACAACAATTGTAAGATGGCTCAAGATCGAAGACTAGGTCACAAAAATGATAGCAAATTTTGAGTATGCCTCCTTTTGGTAGGAGAGGCAAATGTTTCCTTATAGGGTCGATTGATGACCTAAGTGGGTCACCACCAATTGCTGGGGAACCATCCCTTTGGATGGTAGAAAGTTGATTTATTCAAGGGATGGGGATTTTATGGATTAAGATGAGTGTTTTAAAGCACTATAGGTGCAAGTTAGGGTTTCCTAGGGAAGTTATATGGGTAGGTGGGAGGTAAATATGGATTAAATAAAAGCTAGAAAAAGCATAGGGCTATAGATCTAGGTAGTTAGGGATGATAAACAACCTAGGGTGGATAAATGAAAGCTAGTTATAGGTAATTAGCTAATGAGATGAGGATTATAAAATGATTTAATGAAGAATGATTAAAAATTAAAGTTTATAGGTTTATGGATAGGAAATGTGAGAAATAAAATATGAATTAGGATTAAAATAAATGGGATCTAGAGAGGACCATTGTGAAAGAAGCAGACGCGGGAAAGAAGGGTAGTGATACCAAATTTTGGTTTCTACACCTAGAGCATGCTCTATAGGCTTCTCAGTAGCTTTTACCCCTTTCACCTTTTGAGATTTCCCTTACTTCATCATATCACTCTTTAGTATATTGTGAAGCACTAATACATCTTTCATGATCTTGAACTCATCTTATCCTTACACTATCTACCTCCTGTAGAAGTCAGCTGTAGAATACTCAAGTGCACATGTTATAAACATCAAGAAACACATGTTATAAAACTCCTTAGACCTATTAATGGCCTTAACACATGTTATTGAGATCAAGAAATCATCTGTTTCAGTTTTCTGATTGTAAACATTGTCTTAGAGCCACTGTAGCATACTGTAGTATGACCTTTTTGAAGAATTTTCACATCTTGATATTAGAGTATCTTCCTTCTTCCAATTATATTAACAAAGCTTGAACATTTACATTCTACCTTATAGAACAAAGATTTCTAATTTATTGATGCAAAAGCATATCTTGACCTTAATATTGCATGCTCAGATGTCTCAGGATCATTCCAAGACATATTTTCTAGAGAAATATAGTCTCAGTTATCAAACACCTCATTCACAAAATTGTTATTATATTGATGGAATTTAAATTTTCTTACAATCATGGGTTACCAAGCATAGTAAACTACACATAATTTAGAAGCTGTTCAAATCCCTGAAACCATGCAATCATACTTGCATATGAGAATTCTTGTTACTACCATCATATAGGTCAAACATACCATTATTACGTTCATATAATTTATAAATTTCCTTTTGTAACTTTCATCATGCAATCTTAAATAGAGTTTCTCACTTAGACCTTACAACATCCTTTACTCTTTGTAGCACTGAATTTGGATCACAGTTCTCATGTATATACCTTAATCTTGATCTTTAAAGGACTAATCATAGTTTGAGAATGTACATTTTCTTTCAATGGGTGTTTAAACCCTTAGATCTGTAGATTCTTTGATTTAGTAGGCTGAGACAAAGATTGAGTAACTATAAGAAACCATTCACACCTATCTTGATGAAGAAGACCTAAGACATGTGCTTATATGTTACCATTTTTTTCTAAAATTCTTCTCAGACTACATACATCCTTGATGCACCTCATGTCTTAAACACATACTCATGTCATAGACTCTTTGACATGATGAATACCAATATTTTAAAAATAAACCTCTAGAAGCATACTCAAGCCTCACCTTGATGCATTTCAAAACTCTAAGACACAAACATTGGCATCTTTTACATTCAGGAAAAATATTTTAACTTGATGATGACAATAGTTATGAAAAATTTATACGATGACACACTTTGCACTCAGACATTTGACATACCAATAATAATGATGTTTGTATGATAATCATTAGATTGATGAAATGTCCATATCCCACACTTCAAGAGACCTGGAATGGAACTTTACCATAACACAAACATCTTAGGAACCTAAAAACTCTTGAGGAATGTTCTTGACAAGGTTTAAAAGTTATTTAGACTTCCTTGATGGACCACGTAGATTCAGACATTTTCTAGCAAACCACAAAACTAATCTACAATCTTTTACAGTCTCTATACCTTAGGACATCTATGAAGAAACAGAATGACTGTAGGGATGAACTTTCAATGTATTGACATATCTTTATGACTCTTTCATATTTAATCTTCATGTGACTGGATAGAATAGTCAACATTGTGATACACAAGCATAAAACACATCCAAACTCTTACATAATGACTCAAAGAACAAATATTATCAATAGACCTAGATTACCCAAATATATGACCAACCATAGAAAGTAGTCATTCATTGAAAAAACCTCATTTTGTCTTTCATACTCTCCACAAAACCTTAGAGAATCATAATCACATAACATTCACAGTTAATCTTCAAGACCATACCATATCTTAACTCAAAAACTCTCAGAGAGAACTTGGAGCTCCATTTGACACATTAGGTCACAAACAACACCATTTGGGTATAATGAATCTTGGATGACATTACAAGACACATAATCAGATCTTATACACATGACAATGGTTCCATTACTTCACACAAGACTACAATCATGGCATACAACTCATACCATGACTGTACAACATTATATAGTTTACTTGATGATAGACTTATGTTTTTGTTACTTGAAGAACCATACTAAATAACGTGAATTTGATGCTCAGAGAATTTACACAGTTTTACTCTTTGATAACCATATTACAGACCTTTGAGATATTAATTAACTTGACACATAGATTCAATAATAAAGACCCATCTTGACAAAGAATACTAACTTGACAACCTTATTTATCTTTCCATTTATCCATAGTTCTATGCTCACACTTTATGACCCAGAATGAATATTCATGACACACAAAAACATACCTTATATGATGAAATGAATAATATTTTCCCTTATGATCCCTTGAAAGTGTCATGCCCTTCTCAACTTTCACAAACAAAATAATTTGCTTCTTTCTTGGACATAGATTAATGATGACAACTCTCAATAACTCCCATAGTTGAATGAATACTTTTTCACACTTATATTCCTTATCACTAGAATGGATTTTGTGCTTAGACTTGCATACTTTCATGATTAGGGATTCTTCACATTCATCTACTATTTCCTTTAAATTTAGAGACTCAAACTCATCTAGAACATCTTCAGACTTTGATCCTAGGTCATCATCATTAACATTATCTACTCTAGGGCTACAAGCACTTGGAATAATTTCAAGATCAACTCCTTGGAAATATTTGATATCACCATCCCCATCTTTAGAATTGGATATAACAGAATAAGCTTCTAGGTCAAATTCTTTGTCCTCGTCATTAGGACGACCTACTTCAAAATCACTATATAAGGCTTCCTTGACACCTTCATTAGTCACCTCATGAGTTAGATTGGGAAATTGAGTGGAAACACCAAGAACATCTTGCCAAATATCAAACCCTAAGGGTTTTAAGCATGCTCTCAACCTAACCAATGGATTGTATCTCATAATTTGATTCAAACAATCTTCCATATATGTGCTTTAGTAGGATTTTATTCAAGTGATGAAACTTGCTTCTCAAGAACCTCCTTTGATATGAAATGTTAGAATCATAAAAGAATTGAGAGGTAAGGTTGAATCAGTTCTACAAAATTTACTTTCCAATTCATACACCTTCACATGCTTGTATTTGATTAATTCATCCATTAACCATCCATAACCATATGTGTGCATTTGATATATATAACATCAATCAAAAGAGCATGAACCAAAGTACACAACACAAGAAAAGCATATGTAAGTGGGAAATCCACATGGGGAAGTAAATCCCAATGAATTTCTTCTTATATTACACAAATATAATATTTTTGGTGAAGCAAAAAACTTCACAAGGAGCACTAAGCCCATGATATAGTGAGGGCACTAACCCCACAAGGTGCACCAACCCCTAGTTTAGTAGAGCTCCAACTCTACAAGGAGCACCAACACCTAATTTAGTGAAGCACCCACTCCACAAGGAGGCTACAACCCCATATGATTACCAAGATAACCAACAAAACCACCTAAAGATGACTGATCTATTATAATTCTGCTACCACAACTAATAAAGATCACTTATTAAGATCACAAACCAATTTAGGTGCTACACAACTTTGTTGAAACAATAGATTTTCAATCTTACTATTTCTTTGTTTGTCTTGGTCTTGTCTTTCCTCTAAATAGGTAAAACATGGTCCTCATATATTATTCAAAAACCTATAGATTAATATTATCAGCTCTCAAAATCTTCCCTCACTACATGTTAATTCACTCACTTATGGGTCACACTCTTCTACCCATGCAAGACTAGATCACAAAATGAGCTCAAACTTCACTTTAATATGCAAATTCAACTCGCTAACCCAAAGGATGTTCAGTCCGTAATGATAAATTTGACCCATAAATCTTTAATTAAATTAAAATAAAATCATTAAAACAATGGTCACATATGACCCAAGATAGGTAGGCCTATCTAGAATACAACATTCCATGTACCAAAAATGTCCTTAAAACATGTGCATTGGGATCTTAAAATTGCCCTTACATCAAAACCACACTTAGTCATGACCCATAACCCATTAATAATGAGTAAAATAACATTTAAAATCTATATATGGTCTCAATTTATCTCAAACAATCAAATTATTTTCGTTTAATGGGCCCTGTTCACTTTGCAAATCTCAAAACAATTGTTTCCTACACCCTTCAGCACCCTAGAAACATCATATGATCACCAAATAAATTCAACATGAGAAAACCATTGGCATGTAACCACTTTATGGAAATTTTAGAACCTGTAGATCACTTCTAATCAATGTTATAAGCCATGAAACATCCATCTCTTCAAACTACAGCTACTTTTTCCTTCACTAAATCAACCTGTAAAAAAAGTTGTTTCCAAAGGTTAGCTCATAAAATAATTTTATACATACATTAAAGAATTAAAAATGGATTAATTGGATGTAAAATTCATCCCTCTTAATATTCTAGGTTATAGGAAGCATCACCCAATCCATCTCATGCCTCAAACAACATCAAACTTTCACCAAAACACATCATGTCTTGAACTGCCAAAAATATTCTTGTGTAAAGAATGACCTGGAAAACATTAAAAATTCACCTCCTCATGAGGAAAAATTTATATCACTAGTAATATCTCTAAATCCTCTTTCCAACACAGCTTGAATCATATTCAAACTCCTCTTATAGCTCAAGATATAGCCATTTTACTGAACCTTGCTATTTATAGCCTCAAAACTACCCTTTGACCAGTCATCCTAAATGGAGAACATTTGACCTTGTAATTAAATAAATATGTCTTGAAACCTATTTGTGAATAAATAAAAAACTCACACACATCACATAATGGTAATTTAGTTCATACCTAATTTGGTAACTTTCTCCTTAAACTGAAACTCTCAAGAAACTTACATTTTCAAGTGGGGCTTGCATATGGCTACATACTCAAACATACATTTTTGGAAATATAGAAGACTCATATATAACATAAAATAATCAGTTTTGTAAAAGGAACCTAAACAATGGCTGATATACTCACTTTTCTGCAAGCTGCTCTCTAGGGTAGCTAGGGTTTCAAACCACTTTAGTTTGTTAACGATTGTTCATAAAAACGTGACAATGAAACCACCTCATTATTTTTTTTAAATATGCATAACATACCTAATAATCTAATCCAAATATATCATGTCCCCATGTAAAGCATACAGTTCACAATGAGCATTAGAAGGTCTGACTTTACTTGAAAAATACAGTGTAACTTACCCAATTTCACCAAAACTTGCATAACTTGAAAAATATTCAGCATACTGACCTAAAACTTGGTATGAAGAACCATGAAAACATCCTCACATTTAAAACTAACACATATCCCAAATATTCCTCAAACTCTCCATCTAATCTCATTTACACATTTTAAATTGTTTGTTTCTCACCTGTAGCTTCCCAAGGACCTCATACAAGCACAAAATCATTGAATGCATAATTGAAACTCACCATAGATGACTTGTAATACCATCACCATGCTTCTACCATGATTGGAAAATACTAATTTGGTGCAAATATCACATTTCCTTTCTACTTTACATGCGTCAGGGGTAGAAACAAGCCTAAAATGACCCGACTCAACCATGAACTGACTATGTTGACTCAATGTAGACCCATGTACACTTATGACACATCATATGGACCATGTATGACCTCATGACACACTCCAAACCATCTTGGGAGGAATCAAGCCATGAATAGGCATACACAACTATGCACTAGGACATCCTAAAACACTTCAAATCACTTAGAATTCATGTTTGACACGTGAAAAACATCATATGAGGACACATACAAAATCATGACATCCTTTACCATAAATGAGGGTTGACATAAATGAAAACACAACCACATAATGACCAACATTTATTTGTCATGTTAAAGCACTGTAATAGTCTTATAAGCTAGAGAAGATCTTATAATTGTTGCATAATCATTTTTAAATTTTGTAGGTGTTTTCTTGACAATATAAGGTGGTAAAATGGTGACCTATAGGTCAGTATGGGTGTAAGGATGCCTTAAAACCAATTTGATTATTTCTATAAAGAAGGTGACTTGAATACCTCTATCATGCTTTAGAAATAGCTTAATGCTCTCAGGTCTACATGAAGAACCATTTATCTATGCACTTGAAGATCAAAATATGGGTGAATGTGTTTAGATGGTAAGTTTGGTGGATGTGCTTTGTATTTTATCCATCTATATTTTCAAAACAATTTCTTCATGCTCTATTTTCCTTGATTTATGTGTAAAGGGGCCAAATCAAATAAATAAGTTTTGGTAGTTGAGTATGAAAGAAATACATGAGATGTTTGAAATGTGTCAACATGAAGGAGTGCAATGTATCAAGTTCAAGGTGGTCACAGAATGGGTCTTGAAGAGATAGATCGAGGATATATCTCCCAAGGGGAGTTAGGTTGATGTTATTGTGATCTAGGTGCAGGGGACTTGTTTTCACTTACCAAAAAATGTGTAATTTTTGAATTTTTTTGAAGTTTTTGGTCAATTGATTCCTTTTCCTAATTTGTTTTCCTTTGTGAAGTCCTAAAGAGGGAAAATTCATAATACTTAGTCAATTTTTTGGGTTTGAGGTAAAAGTGTGTGTATTGCAGTGATTGTGAGTTCTAGAGGAATAGGAGGAATAAGTTCCTCTGCATCCCCTATTCCCCGCATCCCTGCTCTACCCACATTGAGTTTATTGTGGATCTTTTTGGTCCCCATGGGACTGTTCCATCTAGGTCCTTGTTCCCTGGACTCGCTTGTTCTTCGTCAAGCACCTTAACCCACAGGTCTTTGTTTTGTAGTTATGCAGAAGTATTTATGTTAGATGGAAATGTTCCCCATTTCTCATTGTTCCCCTTAGCTTCATATCATTTGTATTCCTCTAAAATATTTCACATTGTAGGAATTTAAGATAATTATGGAACTCATGACCCTTGTTGCTCCTTTTCCTTTGTTCCCTGTAGGCACCCTTATTCCACACTTCATTGATTTTCCTTGTATTGCAGGATTTTTAGACATTTTTGGAACACGTGGTACTTATCCCTTGGTCCTCTAGTTCCCTGAAAACCTAAAATATCTACAATTTTGAGAAAAATATTTTTAATCAGTTCCAGGACATTGCTCACCACACGCATTGCATTTTTTTCTCAAATTAATCAATTTCCTTAGGTTATGTTTTTATAAAGGGGGGTAAAGGTAATTCATTTTTACCATTCTATTTACAAATTTTGACCGTGCAATACTATTGTCTTCTCCCATGCCCTAGCAAACAAATTTGGTCATAACTTGCCCTTTGTCATCTGTTTTTAAAAATTCAAAGTGCATTGGAGTCGGTGTTAAAGTGCCACTCTTTCCATAGTAGAGGTGAGTCATTATATACTCAATTGATTTAGTTTCATGGTGTTTTGTGTGTGCTACACCCTATCCTTTGATTTCCTCTGTAAACCAAAGTTAAAGCCCTCATTTTTTTGAGTTTCTTTCTTCACCTTGTCACCATGAAGTTTTGGTATGGGGGGTCACAAAAACATTTCTTCTTTTGAAACCATTTTTCCCAACATTGGGGATAGTGATGTTAGACATATCAATGTGGATGAATTCCCATTGTTATAGCTCAGTGTATTAACGATAGTGGAATCAATCATGTTGTTGGTTTCCATCTCTTTGTCTAATGTACAAATATTGTCCTAGCATGTGCCTCTTATTTATATCCTGACACTAAATAAATCAAATAACCTCAAGGTCAGGTCATAGCCAAGTGGAATTCTAGTTGCATAAATGTTTCCCTAAGAATCCCTATGTCTGAAGATTCAAACACCTTTGTCAAGGCCCAAGCCCAAAATATTTTTGAGTAAGATAAAGACATATATAGGGTGATGATTGCTAAGTCTTGGATTAAATACCAGAAGAGAGGTTCATCTACATTTCCTAAGGTTCTATATAGGGCAGACATTCAAGGAAGAGTTATTTGATATGATTACCATATTGGAAAGATTAATGGGTTTACCCTCCACCAAATAATTTCACTTCTGGATGTGTTTCTATATCAACATCATTTTTGAGGGAAAATAAAACCTGAATTGGGATAAAAATATTAATGGGTTTACCTTCCACCAAATAATTTCAATTCTGGATGTGTGTCTACATCAACATCATTTGTGAGGGAAAACAGAACCTGAATTGGGATAAGATAATTTGTGAAAATTTGAGTGAGAAACTTGTGAATGTGTAGCAAAATAAAGCCTTCTACATGACCTCCTACTTTATCTATGCCATTGCAGATTATAGAGTGTGGGTAGGATTATCCCCTTAAGATGATAAGAAAAATGAACCTGTCTATGAATTTTATCCACAACTTACCTTTGAAAATAGTAATCACCATCATAGAAGGGTGAATAATTTTTTTACAATGTATATAGTCAGACTCTTGGAGAGAAACACAACCGAAAGAGTATCTACATAGGCTAAATAGTTAATCTCCACTTATGGTAGTCTCTTCATTCAATTTAGGAGGTTTTCCTATATCAAAATAGGTGGTTTTGAATGTATTGCAATGATAAATTAGTTCTTGTATAATTCTACAGATAATTGGACATGTTTGCACATGACATGTAGAGATAAGAATAACACGGGTATCCAATTTCCTATCTCTTTGGGGAATTATACCTGCAGGACTACATTAGATGCCCAAAATGTAGAGAGAACAATCTCTAAATTTAAATTCCATTCATACTATAGAAGATATTATTTTGATATAAAAGGGTTCATATCCAATCACTTGTGAATTTCTTATTACCATGTGCCTATTCTTGAATATTATTGAGAAGATTGCTCAGATGAATACGAAGTGAGAAGAATATATTTTGGTAGAATCTCTTTACAACAGATAAAATATTTCAAGGTGTATAAAGTCTCAAAGCATTTGTAAGATGAAAATGAGGATCTGTACTCTGTTGAGTATATAAAAACTATCCAGCACATGCCCCTTCTTACCATTGATTGGTCTCAAAAGGAGAAGGATAATCTCTTTGAAATAATTAATCCAGTTTTGGTGAGAAAAAATATTTAATTCAATAAGAAGATAAGGGCATATAATCTAAATGTGACAAAATACTCCTCTCAAGAGGCTTCTTCATCATAGAAATAGGTTTCCATTACTCCTCCAGAGGTTCAAGCTCAATCAACTCCTTCCTCTTCACCATTAAAATCTGCAACCAAGGTATATGCAAAGAAAGACAAAACCAAGGAGATAGAGAAAATTGAAGAAACTCCTGAGAAAGAGGTGGAAGAGGAAAAAATTCAAAATTTAGCAGGATAAACTACCTCTACTCCCGAACAAGTGCCACAACCACTGGGAAAAGAAATGAAAATAGCTGAGGAGAGAAAGGATAATACTGAAAAGGATAACACAGAGCAACAAAAGAATGATCAAGAGAAAAGTGTTGATGAAGAAGATGGTGAAGAATAGGAAGAGGGGGAAGATAATGTGAAGATCATAAATCCAAACACTGGGGAAAGTAATTATCTCAAATCCCAAATCACTAATCAAATAAAGTTTTTCCTCCACTGTTGAAATAATCACTCTGGAAGTTCCTACTACTTAGCCTCTTATTCATCCTAGTGTTTTGGCATTAACACCACCTCATCCTCCATCTTCAAGTGATTTTTTCACATGGGTCCAACCCATGATTGATAGTAAGAAAAGAAAGTTTTCTTCCAAGATAGATGCTCTTGGTTTTGACATTGTGGATGATTTTCTTCACACAACCCGAACTCCTCCACCAAAAAAGGAAAAAAACAACCTTTAGGTTGGTTTCTGATTCAAAGGGACAACAATTCTTGGATATTGCAAAATCAAGGGAAGAGAAATATGAAAATGATATCACTCTTGCAGACCTAGAGTTGACCATCATCCCACTTGGTGAATCTAATCCTAAAGGAGAGGTTCAAAATTTGAATGAGAATGTTTCCAGGGTAATTGAGAGAGTTGGGAAAGACAAACAAACATAGGAGAAGCTGGAAGAACAGGTTCAAGTTATTTCTAACTTTATTAAGTATTTCCTCTCGAGTGATAAAGTTCTTGATCCAAATCCCTCTCTCTTTGATACCTCCTCCAACCATCCTTTCTGAGGAAGATATCAAAGACATCAAGGAAATTCATAAAAAAAAATCATAAGGTAGAGCTACTGAAGAGATTGGTGGAGGGATGCTAATCACTGGTCTAAATTTCATCGATGCAAATTGTAAGATGTACAATATCATTTTTTTCCCAAGATCAAATCAATACATCTATCATGGGAGTGGAGAAAGAACTCAAGTTATGGCTAGTGTGCATCAAAGATTTGAGGATCATGAGCACCACAGATGAGAAAATCCTGCATTTCTCATAATTTTTTTCAACGACCCTAAGAATAATATTTCCAAGAAGTGTGTGGTTAGTGTTGAATGGAAAATCAAAGTATTTGAAAAGGTATTCACTAAACTCAGGAATATGATACAGAAAGGAGAGGGTTTCAAATCTGAAATTTTTACTGACTTACTTCAGTATCAATTCTATAAGGACAAATCTGCAGAGAGGCAGTTAGTGGATGAAGTCAAGGAAAAATTCAGTGCACTCATCAAGGAAGATCTATTTAAAGTTGAGACTGTCACCCAAAGAAAAGAGGGAAGAAATCACAGAGCTACACAATGTTATTATAGAGGCCACCAAGGGCTTGTTGTGAAATGGAGGCATTGATAAGGAAATGGAATACTCTCTTGGAAGTTGGTTGAATGCCATGGTAAACATCACCATTCCAAAGGTTATGGAGATTGCTAGTGCTCTGGAAAATTTCAGATTTCATGTGCTCAAAGTAAATATTCCAGCTGCATCACTCATCAGTCCTCCTTCTCCTAGCTCTTAAATATTTTCTTTCTAATTTTTAGATTTACAGTTAGTTTTATCATGTTGGAAAATTTAAAATTGTAAATAAAACTAACTAATGTAATCAATTAATTAATTTTTTACAATTAATTACATAGTAATTAGTTAAGAAGTTGGTTACAACCACCCCTCTATCAATATAAGGATTATTTCTCATTGCAAAGGGGTTGGATTTTGGTATTTTTGAATGTAATGATAAATAAATTTTGAAATCAATATAGAAGAAGAGATTATCTCCCTTTTATTTGTGTTCTTTCTATTTCTATTGCCTACAATTGTGAATGTGAATCTAGTATATTTGCAGATAAAAACTATGCATTCAATCCATTTAATATAGTGTGAGAAATTTGTGTCTGTTGCATCTATATTTAGTGGATTTTTCAGATATATTAATTCATATGCTCTTAAAGTCCCATGCATGCATTTGTAAGATATTATTCTGCAATCTCTATATTTGAATGTACGAACTTCTTCACTTCTTTTCTTTACAATAGTGAGTAATCTTGAACAACTATGGAGAATACTTGTATTCTTGACTAGTGGATTATATATAAATTTGTGTCCCTAGTTCACTCCTCTTACTCATACAAGCTATTGTTTCCTCCTCTGAAATCCTTCTCTCTTTTTCATCTTTTGTATCGAGAATACCAGAATATGGAGACATTCTTTACACCAAAAATACTCAATTAGAATGTTATTTTGTATGTATGTAAATAATTAGATTTCCAAATTTTTGGTGAATAAGGTAACCTCCCCACAAAGAGGAGGGACTGTTATCCCCTGAACTATTTCTTGTGTCCGTAGAATTTTTTTCCAACCAACAATTTTTTGACACCCACCATGGGGCACATATTGTGCTTCCCATTAGATAAACTTCAAAATAAACTAGCAACCACAACATGCTAGTGAAAAGAAGGTACACACGAGGACAAAGAGCCCAAGGTTTTGAGGATCCTAATTTTTAGTTGTTGGAGTAGAAAGGTTTATGACTTTCTCCAAAAAGAAGAGGTAGAAATATAATTCCCTTAAGTAATCCTAATAAAGAAATATATGGTCCGTTCTCTCAGGAATACACTGACACTCAGATGTAAGTAAGTCTTAGTTCTCAGGATTTAGTTTTAACAGGTGTTGTAGTTCTTTTACAAGTTTTTTTTCCTACAATGGTTGCACCTTTGCCTTGGGGCCAACGAGTTGGACCTTTAGCCCTTCCAAAACCTCTTCACAGCCTGCCTAAAGGGAAAAAAAAGCATTTCCCTAATTTTAGAGGTGGTTTCAAAGTGCACCCAGATGAACACATTACAAAATTTATTGTTGCATGTGTGGTTCTTGCAGTTGAGAACAAGGATGTTTCAGTCAAAATTATTGTCAAGACCTTATAAGATAATTTTGTTGATCTAAAAATGGGTGATTTTAAATTTTAACTTATAAAAATTTCCAAGGATCTGAGGAACTCAACATCAATTTTATGGATTTAAAAATCCAAAATTGATTAATTCCTTTATTTAATTTACAACTCAGTCTGAATTTCATTCACAACATTGAAATGTGCATTTATGGATTATGGATATTGAAATCAAATACTAAGTCCAATTTCCCATTTTTAATGATGATTGCTTAGCCAAATTATTAAACATTCAAAACTGAATTTTATCTGATCAAAAGCTTCATCCAAAAAACTTAAATAAAATCCACAACACAATTTTGATAACGGAGTTCTCCCGAAGGCTATGTCTCCAGATTCTCGAAAAGAGAATCAATCTATTATTTCCAAAAGAAGTAAATTTAACCCTTCTGTAATGAAAAATAGACCATTATACCTGCAAATGATCTAATCTAATACTCATGGAACTCTACACAAAATTAGAAATTGTGCCGAAGTCAATCTGTGGCTCCTATAATGCTTCCACAGTGTGATCCCCTTTCAAATGTGATCAAAAAACACCTACAACTACAGATTTAAAAACACCACATGGAAAAAAAATTACATATATGTAATCCTCATGAAATTTTGTGAAAATTTCCTTTTTACACCATGGCCCGGTTCAGCCCCTAGGTGCTTGAAAAACTCAAATCTCTGCTTGCTCCCAATGCCCTTTTTGTGAAAATGTGATGGAAAATCACCTACAATAGAAAATAGGTATAAATTCATGGGCAAAAACATTACATATTTTGATTCCTCTCAGAAATCTAAGAAATTTTGGTTTTTACACCAAGTTCTGATTTGTAGTCATTTTTTACACCCACCAAAAGAACAAGGGAATCCCATATGCACCGGCCTATCATCCAACGGGTGCTGGGCACTCAATCGGGGCACATGAGGGCACCGAGTCTCTCTTTTATGTGAGTTGAGTGGGAAAATATCATCAATGATCCAAAATTAAAGGAAGTGAGTGGAAATGAGACATGCAAGCATCATAGAGCTCAGAATGGCTTCTAGATCAATGCAGTCATTCCAGATAGAAAAGTACTTAACAGATTAAGAACTAAATCAAAACAGAAAGGGAAATGCACAAGGATTCAGACTCATTCCATAAACATGCATAAAACAAAACCATGAAGATATGTAAATGCACCCAAATCATTACTGATCATATTCATATATATTGGTAACCTCATTACAGAGCATCGCAGAAAGGAAGACCGAAGTCATGCATCATAACTGGATCTGTATCCTTTAGCTCTCAAAAATAAATTTAAACCTCCAAGCCCTTGGTACATCCATCTCCTATGTTTTATCTACCCAACCCAAATAGAGTTCCTTGTGGCATTTCTGCAGAGCTCCACTCTCTATTGATCTCTCTCTTATATACGATATATATATTTTTCTCTCCTTCCCTTCTTCTGCGGGTGCTTATATATATAAGCATCATAAAGTTCTAACTCATCCTTTTGTGGCCTTCAGATCCGACGCCGAAGTGTTTGAATGTGGCCCTCCATGGGAGCATGCTCCTCCAGGTCTGAGCTCTCAACTTTCTACCATGATGTCTTATAGAAACTTCCATCACAGGGCATATTCCTTCCTAGGCCAACCTATTGCAAGGCTAGCACCGTATCCACTCCACATGCATAGTCAGGTCACACTTTTCTTGTGTCCTACCCAATACGCCAAATATGGCTAAGTCCAGAGACCTTGTTTTTAGGTGCGCAACATGGCCCTTCTAAAACCCTCCTAGAACCTTGCCTTGCATGCCCATGCCCCTTTGTGTACTTATCCAATACTTTAGGGGCCCAACATCACCCCACACTATGCCTATTCTCCGCCCACAGGAACACTTCACCAATGAATAAATGATCATAGTAGACTTATGTCTTGGGAAATGATGAAGAATTTAGGAAAGAATAAAGAATGGGGAAGTGCTGGCATTATTGTAACAAGCTAGGAAAATATATTTACAAGTCAGCCTCCAACTTATTCTAGGCATCGACTTCGTTTTGCACTCTCTGGAAGAGGTCACTGACTAAGGTACTTACCTCCCCAAAACCTAGTCCATCTCCTTGAGCGTTCATAGTGTCAACAATTTTCTCCAACTCCTTGCCCACATCCTCAAGTGGCGTCCATCCTTCTAGTAATATGTAGGTATAGCTCCTTTAGCCAGTTTTTGATTGTACCCCTTAGGGCCTCAATAGATTCTAACTTCTTTTCAACCTCGGTCAGGATTCTATCCCGCTCTGCTCTATTCACTTTGTTATTTTCTTAGAACTCTTTAAGCTCTGCCTCATAGTTGGCAACTAGAATACTCACCACTTTATCTTTGTCTGTGTAGTTTTCATATGCGGCCTCAATAGTATGGGTAAAAATATTTACATCAACCATGAATTTGCTATATTCAACCATGATTGCTACTACCTTTAACTTATCTTCCTTATCCAGATGCGCTGATACTTCTTCCATAGATTCTAAGGCTAGAGGTTGTCTCTCCATGGTGAGGATGCGCGTTAGGTCTTCAAGGCACTCAAGGGAAGATCCATACTTTTGCATGGGTGGCGTCAGGTCTGGATGATTCAAAATAACGACATCTGTGATGGATTCTACCTTCTTATGTACTTCGTGCACCCTTTCCTTTTCTTCCTTGAGCTCACACTTTAGCTGAGCACTAATTAAATCCTCCTACTTTAAATCCTTGGCTTTCTCTTCTAGCTCTTCCTCCTTTTCTGGTTCTGCTTCTAGAAATATTATCCTTTCATTCTATCCAAAGATCCTAGCTTTGACTTTGACTGAGACCTGAGCGCATTGCATAACTGTTCATCTGAGATCCACTGAGCATTTACCAAGGGGTTGTCTCCTTTTGACTCCATAATTTTTGTTAGTTCCCCCTGGCTTACCTCAAACTATGGCTCATCGATGTGGGACTCAATTTCCCAAGAGAGCATCTTCCTTGTCTGAGGGTATGCACCTTCTTCATCAAATGAATTCATTTCCATGAATTGATCTATTGGGATGGTGCTGTGGAAGTGCACATGCAACACCTTGCTGGGATAATTAATGTATCTCATTCCTTGCCTCTAGATCTCCATGTGCTTTCCCCTTGAGCGCGTGCCCTTAGGAATAGTTACTGATAGACTGGGGCCTCCCATGTTTCCGTGATATTTTCCTACACTTTCTTCCTTATCCTCTTCCATCACTATATCAGCACTGCACTCCAATTCTTGTTCTACCAAGGCCTTGATTATTTTCGTTAGCTTCTTTTTCTGCCACCTCATTTAGTTGCTCCTTTATGAGGCTTGGAGTTTTATGATCCTACAAATCAACCTTCTCACTTCTTCCCATGTCCTGGGAACCTTCCTCCTCCTACCTACCCTTGTGCCACATGAAAAGGAACTCATGTTGTTCTTCTCTACCCTCTTCTTCTGAATCATGCACGCTGAAAACAAGTGGCTCTTGGACCCCTTCCGGATCATCTTCTTCATCATCATCCCAATCACCTATGTATTTCTCCAAGCTATCCATCTCCTCTGAGTCATCTTCCTCCATCACCTTCTGTTTCTTCCTAAGTGAGGATTCTAGTATAGGAGATTCTACTTTCTCTTACTCTTCTTTTGGTGATTTCTCCTTTGCAATTAGCTTTTCCTATGTTGACACCTCTTCTTTGACTGGGGACCTCTTCCTACGCATGTAAGTACTCGTTCTAGTGCTTGTTCCCGGGGTGCCTAATGACTGTGTATCTTGGGCACTTGGTGCCTTATTCTTTATTTCCTTTATCTCCTTCTTCTTGGGCACAGTCTTCTTAGGTATAACTATCTCGTTTTCAAGATAAGAAACCTTCTCAAACTTGGCCCTTATCCGAAGGTATATAAGCACCACGTACCTTCCTGTAATATTCAGAGTTAGGGGATTTACCATTTGGACTTTGTGTGAGACGTATTTTTCAATGTACACATGCTTGTTAGGGTAGACCAATGTTCTGCGCATCTCCCTGTGGTCCCGGTCAAAATTTCAAAGGTTAAGCTTTAAATTTTTGGACTCCTTGAATCTGTTAACTCTCACCTGGAAGTATTGAGCTATGAAGGCGAATGGGAGCTTGCACCATGGGCTCATGTTTTCATCCTCCAACTTAAATTTGCTAATGCAGAAGTGTTGTTATACTATGAACTTAGCTTCTCCTTTTATAAGCACTGGCAGTTGTTTCGGTATTCTCTATTCTTCCCCAAATGCATTTCTTAAGTGCATATACCATTTTTCAAGATACACCTTATGAACGGTGTGTCATGCTATCACAAGTGTATTTCTCAAATATTTTCGCAGGTGAGGGGGTCTTCCTCTGGGTACTCCCACATGGACTTATCTTTTGTTTCTAGTAATCTGATTTCTGAGAACACAATGGTTAAGAGGACATTACTAAAGAGAATCTTGTCTCCTTCCTATGTGCTTGGTGATAATCTCATCTGTAATGTATGCAGAAAGATTGTAGATGGTACCCTCTGATATTTTTCTACAAACATTTAACCAAGACTTGTTTACCTGCATCCATATTTCTTGCGCATTGAGTTTTTTTACTAGGTGCACGACCATTCTCATCAATGGGTCTTGGATATCCTTGATATCAAAGTACCTTGACCCCTTCTTGTATGCATATGTGGCCACTGTATCCTTAATTGCTTCCTTGTCACATAGGTCATCCTTTATACTATCTCCTTCACAGATAAGGCTTGTGAATCTTGAAATTAGTTGAGGGGTTATGTGCATCTTGTGCCCTGTGAAGTGAAAGTGGTCTTCATGTACACGAGACATTAGCCACTGATAGAGGGTATGGTGCTCTAGATTTCTGAAGTAGGGAAACTCATAGAGTTGAAATAACCCCACCTTCTCTAACTTCACCTTGAATTTGTCGCTATAAATTGGTAACCCCTCAGGTGTCCTCTGCTTAGTCAGGAACACTAACTCCAACTCCATTTCCTTTTCAATCACATTTGTGCAATGATTGTAGTCACTTATAGTCATTTTTCTCAAGTGGGATTCCCATTCCATCTCGAGTGAAACCCCATCTAGGTACTACATTTCTACATACCATTCTTTGTTGGTACTTGTGGTAGTTTCTTTTTGTTTTCCCTTGCCCTTTCCCTCCTTAGGTATTACTGCTGGTTTCTTGGGTACCATTGCTTGGGTTATCACTTCAACTTCTCTTCTTAGCTCTGCTCTTCTATCTTTTCCAAGTTCAAATTTCTATCCCATGAAGAATACTTGTTAGTGAAAAATCACATCACCCCAAATGACCTCTCATATTTGGTGTTCTAAACTTTTCATTTGATGTGATTCACATAACATTGAGTTTTCCCAAAAATTGTGAGACTTAGAAAATGGGAAAATTCTCCAGATTAAGGCTGGTTTGTATTACTTTGTCTAGGTGCATACATGAAATTTGGAAAGGATTGATTCTTAAACCTAATCTTATATTGCCAAGGAGGCAAGGATGAAAGGAATGAAAGAAATTAGAACTAAGCTAACCGGGTGATACACCAAAGGAATGATGAACATTTTTTTTGCTGATAGGCACAAACCAAAAAAATGCATACAATAATCAAGCACAGATAACTAGTTTTGCAATGAAAGACCAGATGAGAGAAATGAAGACAAGAGAGGGTCAAAAATCAGCCACAAACATGTATTATTGCTCTGCAGATTTGATACAATGCATTTACAAAATGGCCAAAAGGAAAAAAAATGTGTTGCAATCTAATGGAAGGTCTGAAACTCCATGAATTTGTTTTCTAGAGGAAAATGGGATCCTACAAAACAGAAGAATGTATAACCCTTTACAATGAGTCCCGACCCTGCTTTTATAGATTTAACACAGAGGGAAGAAAGAGAGAGAAGTGGGAAAAAACCATTTTGAAGCTCAACCAATATAATCAATGCCTCCTATAAAATCTATCCCCAAATTTGTCTTGACTACATCAATTACTATTTTTGTGCCTCGAAGGAGGAGGAAACGGTGAATCAGATTGAATCTGATCTGGTTGTTGGGGAAAAAATAGATCCTACATTAATGGCTCAAATATGTTTCTCCATTTTCTCCCACCTAACCTCTCTAAACTTAAAGTTTTAGATCTTCATGGCATAGACGAGGCCGAGATATTTCCAATGGTGCCAAATTTGGTAGATTTTGAGCCCCGAGTCGAAAGATATGCCCATTTAAAATTTTAATGGGGTCCATACAAAATAGTGGGAAAACCAATTTGAAAATAGACCCCCTTTTGAAATGGGACACATGGGGGGCTAGTGCATGTCTGAGGGCAGGCCCTCTATATTTTGCTTTTGGAGTGGTTCGGGGTTGACACGTGGTTTCCCTCCGCAACCTGCTCAATTTCCTTATGGTTTTGGCTAAGTCCTTTGCTCGGCGGGGTCAAATATTTGACTAGGGACACGCGGTGGCCTAGTGCTTGTTTAGAAATTTTCCCTTGATCTTGTTCTTGAATTAGTGCCATTTGGACACTTGGCATCCTCCTTCAGCCAGTCGCAATGCATTGACTATTCAACCCGACCCTGTCCCTTTATGAAACTGGACGCATGTGGAAGCTCCACACTCACTTAAAAGTCTTCTCAGAATTTTCCTTTTAAAGGAGTGTTGGGTTGACATGCGGAAGCATCCACAGGTCTTTGCACTTTTCAACAGCCTCCTTCTTACCTTTTTAGACCCTAGGCAACATGGCGAGCTGGCGCTTGTTTGGGTCTCCATTTTTTGATTAACTTTTGGAGATGCGCCAAGCTGATGCGTGTCGCATATTTCGCTAACACTTCTATACTTATCCTTTTTTGAGGCCTACCCTATCCACCTTTTGACTTTTAGCTTTGACTTTGCCTTCGTTTTGGGCCTGGGACATGTGGGAGTCTGGCACTTGTTTAAACCTCCCTTCTTGGATTCAACTTTGGAGATGCGCCGTTCAGACACTTGGCAACGTCTGCTATCTTCCTCCATACTTAGTCAATTTTTGGACTCGTTCTGAACTGTGCCGGAGCCTAAAGACTTCGAACCTTCGCCATTTCTTCTCTTTGAGCCTCTGGCCTCTTTGACATTGTATCCTCCTTTCCCTACCCTGCTATTCCATTTTCAAGCCCACTTGTAACTTGTTAAATGGATTTAAGGCATGGATTCACTCGACAGAGACCTTTTTTGAAATTTTCCTGCACAGGGTCATTTGATCTTTCGCAAGCCCCACCACTCCATTATAGATTCCCTCTGTAATCTATTTGCAGGATTCAAATGTGATTTATCTCAGTCTTTCTATGCGGGGTCATGGCTGATCCAATATTTTTCTAGGGGGAAAAATATGGACAACAATTTTGGCGACTCCCAAGGGTATCTACCTGTTAGATGAGAGGACCAGTTTTTGTGTTATGTCCATTGGGCATGGAGTTGAGAATGATGGCTTGGTACTGATCATGCCTCTGATCAATGAGCTTGACCATCTGCGGTCTCAATTTTCATAAGAAAACTTGAGGACAATGGTTTATGAGAGTAGAAAATTGATTCAACATGAGGATTTTTCCTGTCCCTGAATGGACTATTTTGAAGATGGACTTTTAGTTACTCTGCATTTGTTTTCTTTTTAAGATGGCAACTATTACAGGCAACTATGAGTTTCCCTACCATGAGTATTGAAAGGAATAACATGTCCACTTGGAAGCATGTTGGATTGTGTAACGACGTAACGTAGAGCAACAAAGAACTTTTGCCAAATAACTTAGGGAAATAAAAACCCTATGATAATATTTACAGGGGTAGAAACTTCCCATTTAGTAGTAATGTTTGAGATGGATCCCATTTACTGGGATCTACAATTTTTTGCCATCTAATTTAGCCAGCGAGAAGGAAATGTTACTCTTGCACTCTATGATCATGTAAGGGCCACTCTAGATGGCATCAAATTTGGAGTGTTTTCCTAGCTTTACCCGATCTGCATCCCATTTCAAAACTAGATCTCCTTCTTGAAAAATCCTTATTTTTTCTTTCTTATCAAAGTGTCTCTTGATTGAGACCTGATCCTTCTCCATTATTTGAAGAGCATGCTCTCTTTTTTCTTCCAATTCCATCAGCTCTGCATATATGGCCTCCATGGGTTCAAACTCAGACATCTCCAGCTACTTCATGAGTTCTAATGCTAGCAACTCAAGTGATATAGGAAACACTGCATTTTTCCCATAGACAAGTTTGAATGGAGAGCTTCCTGTAGACCTCTTGGGTGTTTTCCTGTCATCCCATAAGGATGATTTGAGTTTTATGTGCCAATTTATCTGATTTTCATCAAGAGTTCTTTTGATAATCCTTAGCAAGTTATTGTTTGTGGACTCAGCTTGGCCATTACCTTGAGGGTAATAGTTTGATGAAGTGCTCAAGTAAATCCCATTCCTAAAATACCATTATATGATTTTGGAACCTATGAATTCCAATGCATTCTCTGATATAATGGTGGCTGCACTCCAAATCTAGTCACTATCCCTTCATATAAATCTAGTATGCTAGACTCATTAGCTTCTTTGAGTGCCACTGCCTTGGTCCACTTGGTGAAATAGTATGTTGCTATTAGAATCCATTTGTGGCCTTGGCTCGAATTTGGATTGATGACCCCAATGAAGTCCAATCTCCATTGCATGAATGGTTGGTCAACTAAAATTGGGCGTAATGGAAGTGCTGCTAGCCCTTCTTTACCTCTGAAGAACACACAGTTCTTGCACCTTTTGATCCATGCATAGTAGTCACTAAACACCCTGGGCCAATAATAACCCACCCTCATGATCTTGAGTGTTGTCACCGGTGGAGAAAAATGGCCTCCAGCTGCTCCAACATGGAACTCTTGTAACACTCTCTCAATCTAATCTATCCTAATACATCTTAACAGAATGCCATTGATGTCCCTTTTGAACAAGATGTCATCAGTAAGCACGTATGGTATGGTCTGTAGTATTAAGTGTCTCCTTTTTGTTTTACTCATTTTTGGAGGACACATGCCTATTTGTAGGAAGTGTGTAATGTTCTGAGTCCAACAAGGAGTGGGCACATCATCATTTCCTTCTTCTTGACTATTCTGTAGGACAAAATAAACTTCCTTTTCACTGCTTGCTTCATCTTGTTGACTCGAGGCCAGTTATTCACACAATCCCTTCCCATGAACCAGATTAGTAACCTTTATCTCAATGTCATACTCCATGACACAAGTGATCCATCTTGCACATTTTTCATTCAGATCCTTGCTGAGAAGGAAGTCTTTAACTCCCACATGGGAGACTAACAGTAGAATTTTATTGTTTGAAACTAGATGTTTAAACTTCTTTAACCATTTCAAGGATGTGCTTTTCAATGATGGAGTATCTCACCTCATAATATTCCAGGCCTTAGCTAAAGAAGGAAATTGGATGCTCTGTACCCCCCTTATTCTGTTGTGCTAATATTGTAGAAACTGTGTCACTGCCACCAAAGGTATATAATATGAAGTCATTAGAGAATTATGGGTTCACGAGAGTTGGGGCTTGTGATATAGCTTCTTTAATGGCCTGAAATATTGATTTTCCTTCAACCATCCACCTAAATGCCAAGCTCTTCTTCAACATCAACATTATTGGCTTGACAAGGGCAGCAAAGTCTGGTACAAACCTGTGGAAAAAATTGATCTTTCCTAAGAAACTTTGAAGAGATTTCTTATGGCTTGGTAATGGAAATGATTTTATTGCTTCAACCCTCTCTGGGTCAATTTCTAAACCCTCTCTTAACACAATATGGCCTATAATCCTTCCCTCATGGGCCAAAAATATCCATTTTTTAGGGTTCAATGATACCCCAAATATCCTACATCTTTAAAATACCTGTCTTAGGTGAAAAAGGTGATCCACTACATTTTTGGAGAACATAGTGATGTCATCCAGATATATCAGTACTATTTTGTTGATCAACCCTTTGAATGCCATATCCATTTCCCTTCGGAAAGTGGCTCCAACATTAGACAATCCAAATGAAATTTTTTTGTAGGCATGGGTGCCCCATTTAGTGGTGAAATCCATTTTGAACTGATCATATTCTTTTACCATTATTTGGTTATACCCTGAGTAGCCATCTAGGAGGGAGAATCTCTCTGATCTAGACACCACTTGCAAAATCTGCTCTATTGAGGGGAGTGGGTTGTGGTCTTTGAGAGATGCTCTATTCAAGTCTTAAAAGTCTACACCCAACCTAATATCTCCATTCTTCTTCTTGATTGGGACCAAATTTGCAACCCAACTTGAGTGTTTGATTGGAAATATAATACTTGCCTCTATCAACTTGTTTAGATCTTTCTTCATTAGAGGTTCAATGTGTGGATTGAATGGTCTCTGCTTTTTCCTGATGGGCTTAGCATCTGGATCTAGTTTAATTGTGTGTTGTGCTAGATTTGGATTGAACCCTCTTAGGTCTTCATAACTCCAAACAAATACATCTGGAAACTCTTGGAAAAGTTGCATGAATTCATACCTTTCTTTCTCGGTGGCCACTTTGCCAATTTGAAGTGTATTTCCTTTCCCAACTAGAATTGACTCTGAATCTTCTCCTTTGATCTGTATGTTAGCCTTCTCTTTTCGAAACTGATCATTAGGATTGAAGATAAATTATAATGTCACCAAACCTTTGGGAATCTTGTTTGTATGTAGCTGAACTACTTGATCTCCATATTGCTGCTCTAATTTGTCTTGATTCCTAGCTGAGAATTCAACTTCCTCTTGTAAGAAATTGATGATCTGTTGATCATTTTTAAACACCTGCTAGCATGTCTTGTTATCTGGCTATGCTGGCCTCACAATTACATGGATATGTGGTTGTCCTTTGTCCCTCTTGATGCTATCAACCCACATCAAATGTTGCTCCAAATGATGCAAGCCTATCAATAGCTTCATTCTCATTCTTGAGTATGGACACAATGTTGAAGGATTCAAAATCCTCAATGAGATCCCATACCATATTCTTGTAGCTCTTTAGTAGGTCATTCTTGGCAAAAAATTTCCTCTGACTTGATTGGAAAATATTTCACTATCACCAAAGACTTGCAAGTTCTTTATCCCTCATCTTCTTTCCCAATACAATCCATGAACCAAAGCCTCATATTCTACTTTATTGTTTGAACAAGAAAATTGGAAACAAAAATCTGAGTAGTATTTCATACCTTCGGGTGACATAATCATAGCTCCTCCTTCAGCTCCTTGCCTACTTCTCGAGCCATCAAAGAAAAATTTCCATACTTCATTATCATCATCGTGTTTTGGCTTAATGATGTCAGGAAGGTGATGATTCTCCTCATGCAGGCAGTAAAATCATAGCTCAAATTGTTCCATCTCCTTATAGGGGTCAAAAACATGTCTTTTGACTACCCATTTTTTGAGAGTCAAGTCTGGGATACATCCCACCTTGGTATCTATGTCACAAGTTTTTAGGACGTCCTCTTGATCAAAAGATGAACAATTTGCATTGATTGAGCTAGACACATAAGACTCAATGTGGTAATCCACTATGGGCTCAGATCTGATTGTGGCCTTCACTCCATACCTTGTTCTAAATATCATATGTGACCAGTCAGTAGACAAATAGCCTCCAATTTTGGCAGTGAAGTCCCTGGACAAACACAATGCAAAATTTGGTGACAAGTGTATGACTGATACGTTCTACAATATAGTCACATTGGGGCAGGCTTGCAGAGTGAGGCTTAGATCCTTGATGACTCCAATAGTTGTCACTATTGTCCCATCTAGTTGTACTACCCTTCTAGAGATGACTTCATACTGGAGACCCAATTTATCAGCTATTTGTTTGGTAATTACAGAACTACTAGCCCCCGAATCAATCATGTAATTATGCACCAATTTGTCCCCAATGATTAATGAAACATAAAATGGAGGAGGCCTCAGGTTCTTACCTTGTTGTCCTCAATGGTCTCCCTTGGGTTGAGTTGCATTAGCAAACAGTTTCTCTTGCTGGTTAGGGGGGTGATTTGAGTTTGATCAATTGGCCATGGTAGTCTACAACAAATCCCTCTATCCTAGAATGGCCAATGAATCCCATAGTGAAATGTTCACACTTTTCTTCTTCATTTTCTCAATGATATTAAATGAGCTATCCTTCTACTTCTCCTTCCCTAGCACATTTTTCTCTTACACATGGGTTGTTAAACAAGTGCTTGAGTAGATTTGGAAGGTGGTTTGGATTGAATCACCATATTGGGAGCTGTATTTTGAATGCCAATACCTTGTGGAGCAATGGAGGATTAAGGATTACCTGAGTTTGGTGATTGTCCTCCGATATTTCTCTTTTTGGACCGTGTATTGGCAGCTATACTTTGAGAAGGATCCTGATTCATTCCACAAAAGTCTTCAACTTACCAATTGACAAGAATAGTTTCACTTGGAGATGCCTATTGCTAAGCTCCTTGCTGCTGATTTTCTTTTTGGATAGATTCTTATGACACACCAGTGGTCTGCACCATCAAGGCTTAGTTTAGTGCACCATTGAAACACATTGATTGATTATGTGGCTAATTGCATGGGAAACACCAATTATATTCTTGTGCCATGTTATTTTGTGATGTGACCAATGCCCTTGATGTTGAAGCTATGTTTGGATCATATGAGCTGAAAGGTCTAGTAGCTTGAGGTTGTCATTGGTTTTGAATCTAATTTATAGCCTGAGCTGGTTGTCTATTTTGCTGATACAAGGGTCTAGCCTGATACTGAGCCTGAGGTTGATATGGCCTAGAACTCTAAGCATGCTGTCTTTTTATAGTTACTAATTCATTTCCCAAGTTTTGAAGTTGTTTCATAACTTCCTAAAGCTCTTTTGAGGTGTTAGAGGATGAGGTGGAGGCCTCAGTCAAAATTTGACTCCTAGGAGTAGTTATAGGAGATAATGTGGGAGTTTGGCTAGTGCTTGGGTTTCCTAACTCTGGGTATAGAGGCATGGGTGGCCTAGGAGAAAGTTTTCTAGCTTGAATTAAATGATTCTCAGCTCCTATGGAAAGGCTATAAGCTTCAGGTACGGTTGTGCCTCCCACTGACTGAATCATCAAATTAATATCAGAATTCAAATCTCTAAGAAAGTATAAGAAGGCACCTTCTTTTGTGGGCTTTACTACCACTAGAATCCTGTCCCAAGTCCGTTGAAATATGAGGTTGAAATACATCAACTACTCGTTCAGAGCTCTCTTGATTGTTATCAGTTGCTCCAACAAGGATAGGTTATCTCTCTTTTCTCCAAACTGGTCATGAAGAGCTCTGCACAGATGGTCCCAAGTTTGAATAGAGCCTACTTCTAGGCTCCTGAACCATTGTGAAGTTTTAACCTTGAGTGAAGAGGCTAGCAACTTGACTACAATGTCCATCTTAGTGATCTCATGGATTGTACAAACATTTGTAATGTCTTGAACGTGGTCACTAAGAGAAGTCTGGTTTTCTCCAGTGAAATATGGAATACTCTTTAATGATGCCACCGGGACTGGATTTTGTGCATTCAAAATGACTATGTTACTTCCAGTGAAATTGACATAAGGATTTGGTTGTGCCATCCTGATCGGCTTGAGCACCCTCCTTGATTGAAAGAATGACCTACTAGGAGGAGGTGTTGATAAGGCTCTGTTTGGTGGAGATGGAGACCTCTGGGCTCTTCTTCCTCTTCTCCTCCTGTCTGGAGACAAGTGCAGGTGTACAAATTATCCCTCTTATATGGTTCTTGACCTTGTTTGTATCCTTCTCATGAACTTGGGAAGCTTGGATTTCTGAACCAATGGATTCTATCCCTTTTGGAGTGACTAGATGTGTAGTTTTTTTTAACTCCTTAAAAGCTAAAATCACAGCAAGTGCACATCAATCTTACTGTAATAAATATGGAGACTTCTTTGTCCCACCGGGCATGCCAAAACTGTAAGTGCAAAATCACAGAACCCCAAATGACCTCTCATATTTGGTGTTCCAAACTTGTCATTTGATGTGATTCACATAACATTGAGTTTTCCCAAAAACTGTGAGACTTAAAAAATGGGAAAACTCTCCAGATTAAGGCTGGTTCGTATTACTTTGTCTAGGTGCATACGTGAAATTTGGAAAGGATTGATTCTTAAACCTAATCTTATATTTCCAAGGAGACAAGGATGAAAGGAATGCAAGAAATTAGAACTAAGCTAACCAGGTGATACACCGAAGGAATGATGAACATTTTTTTTGCTGATAGGCACAAACCAAAAAAATGCATACAATAATCAAGCACAGATAACTATTTTTGCAATGAAAGACTAGATGAGCGCAATGAAGACAAGAGAGGGTCAAAAATCAGCCACAAACATGTATTATTGCTCTACAGATTTGATACAATGCATTTACAAAATGGCCAAAAGGCAAAAAATGTGTTGCAATCTAATGGAAGGTCTGAAACTCCATGAATTCATTTGCTAGAGGAAAAGGGGAGCCTAAAAAATAGAATAATGTCCAACCCTTTACAATGAGTCTCGACCCTACTTTTATGGATTTAACACAAAGGGAAGAAAGAGAGAGAAGCAGGAAAAAACCAGTTCAAAGCTCATCCACTATCATTAATGTCTCCTACAAAATCTACCCCCAAATATGTCTTAATTGCATCAATTACTGGTTTGGTGCCTCGAAGGAGGAGGAAATGGTAGATCAGATTGAATATGATCTGGTTATTAGGAAAAAAATAGATCCTGCATTAATGGCCCATAGAGGTTTATCCATTTTTCTCCCACCTAAGCTCTCTAAAATTAAAGTTTCAGATCTTCATGGCATAGACGAGGATGAGATATTTCCAACGATGCCAGATTCACTGGATTTCAAGCCCCGAGTTGAAATATATGCCCATTTGAAATTTGAATCAGGTCCATAAAAATTAGCAGGAAACTAGTTTGAAAATGGGGCCCCTTTTGAAATGAGACACGTGGAGGGCTGGCGCATGTCTGAGGTGGCCTCTGTATTTTGCTTTTAGTGTGGCACAACACTGACACTTGGTTTCCTCCGTGACCTTCTCAATTTCCTTATGCTTTTGGCCAACTCCTTTGCTCGGCGGGGTCAAATATCTGACTGGGGACATGTGGCGGCCTGATGCTTGTTTGGAAATTTCCCCTTGATCCTGTTCTTGAATTAACACCATTTGGACACTTGGCACCCTTTGCCGACCTATCATAATGCATTGACTATTCAATCCAACCCTATCCCTTTGTGAAACTGGACACGTGGAGGCTCCGCACTCACTTAAAAGTCCACTCAGAATTTTCCTTTGAAGGAGTGTCGAGTTGACACGTGGAAGCCTCCGCAGGTCTTTAAACTTTTAAATGGCATCCTTCTTACTTTTACGGACCCTAGGAAACGTGGCGAGATGGTGCTCATTTGGATCCCCATTTTTTGATTAACTTTTGGAGACTCACCAAGCTGACACATGGTGGCTTCCGCTAACACTTCTATACTTAGCCTTTTTTTAGGCCTGCCCTATCCACCTTTTGAATTTTAGCTTTGAATCTGCCTCCATTTTGTGCCTGGGACATGTGGAGGTCTGGCACTTGTTTGAACCTCTCTTCCTAGATTCAAATTTGGAGATGCACCATTCAGAAACTTGGCAATGTCCGTTGTCTCCTCCATACTTAGTCAATTTTTGGACTCGTTCTGAACTGTTCCGGAGCCTGAAGACTTCGAACCTTCACCATTTCTTCTCTTTGAGCCTCTAGCCTCTTTGACACTATCTCCTCCTTTCCTGACCCTTCTATTCCATTTTTGAGCCCACCTGTAACTTGTTTAATGGATTTAAGGCACAGATTCACTCGACGGAGCCCTTTTTTGAAATTCTCCTATGCAAGTTCGTTTGATATTTCGCAGGCCCCACCATTCCATTGTAAAGTCCCTCTACAATCTATTTGTAGGATTCGAATGTGATTTCTATGGTTCTTTCTATGTAGGGTCATGACTGATCCAATATTTTTTCAGGGGGAAAAATATGGATATCAATGCTCTTTTCTGACCCGTGCCCTTGCTGTCAAACCCTAACTGGAATATATTTTCACAAAATGATGCTTCTCCACAACTCTCCCCATTCACCTGTGAATTACTCCCCCCCAATTTGCATATTCTAAACTAGTCACTCACTGTTAAAATATTCCAATTTTTCTTTGTACAGATCAACTCTGGAAAACCCTAGTTCACAAAAGCTCTTCCTTCTTCGTATTCACAATGTAAATAATGAAGTTCCCAAACTTCTATTTATAGTTTTTTCCACTTTTTAACATTAAATGCTACCTTACCTACCACCATACTTTAACACTTAATGATAATTTTTTCCAACAAAGTCTGACTTTAGTGCCTTAACTCATGCGCCCAACCTTGTACATGGATAATTCCCAAACCTTCTAGAGTGCACACCTAATCAATCTTGATAGGAGACTCTTGTGCACGTGCATAACCAGTACCGAAGGCACTTCTTCTATCATGATTTTTTGCTCTCACCTACCTCATGTTGTATTTGTGATTCTTCCTCTCTTGTATGTGTATCCCCAATGTAGCCTTACCCTGACACCAACCATCCCTTTTTCATCTATCCTTGTATGTACTTGCTTCACAGGGCCATTCAACTGGGCTTTCCAATACAATCCTTCCTAGTGCTTCACACTTCAATTTCTTCCACCTTACTCCACCCCACACTAAAATGATGCACGGTCCTCTATGCATAGTTACAACCTTAAAAAAGTAATGAGATTACCAGTACCCAAAGTGCAACACAAAATAGACAACGAGAAAGGGAAACACAAGAAAATAAAATACATTAAAGAGAAACTCATAAACTAACTAGCAATACTACCTTATTTACAAAGAACAAGAAGAATTATTTATAGTAGGGCTTCAACCTACTCCCATTGAAGTGTATTGGCAATCTCATCCCATCCAGCACTTGTAACTAGCATGCATCCAAATCAAGGATGTATGAGATGATGTATAGACCCAACCAATGGAATTTTAACTTCCCAAAATGGTGCATAAACCTTGAATAATATAGTAAGATAATATGCCCAACCTTAAACTTATTTTTCTTAATTTGACGATCATGCCATGCCTTTTGTTTTTATTTTTCTATCTTCTGGCTCCATGTGGTGAGTGATCATCTTTTGTCCAATCACATTAAATTGTCAATTATTTCTTCTAGCACTTGTTCATTAGGCTAATCCTCCTACGCATGCAGCTATACGCAGAGAAGGTAACATGAATTCAATTGGAAGTATAGCTTCTATGCCAAAAACCAATTGAAATAGTGTGGCCTTATTCAACCTCTTGCAGTTTTTCCTATATGCCCAAAGAATGGTCTGATACTTTTTCATCCCAATCTTGTCTACCAACATCACAAATATTAGTCAATGTGTGGCTAAGTATTTTGTTAAACACCTCAGCAGTTCCATTTTCCTAAGGGTGATATGGAGTAGTTTTGTGATGGGCCACCATGATTTCTGATAGCAAAATCCTGACCATTTCATTGAGGAAGTGCATAACTCTATCACTTCTCAAACTCAATTGGTATCCATACCTACTGATTATGATTTCCCATAAAAATATAGCAACGGTAGCAACAGTATAATCCTTTGTAGGTAGCTGCCTCAACCCACATTTTCAAGTAATCAGTACAAGTGAGGATATACCGTGAACCATTCCTTCGTGTCATTGGTGAGATTGGTATAAAAAATTTGATAGCCCATTTCTCAAATGGTTTTGCACTAGCTATTGGTCACAAGGGAATTTCATCCCTTTTTCCAGGTTTGCAAAGACGTAGCAATGGTCACAGGCCTTGCAAAACTCGATGCAATCCTTGATAAATGGTTTCCCACCAAAGCCTTATAAGTAGAATATTCCACACGGTTGCATTTCCCACATAATGTCCTCCTACAATCCCACCATGTGCTTATTCCATGATTGCAATGTGCTCATGTTCTAGTATGCATCGGCGTAGAACCTCATCACAACCCATTTTGTATAGGTCTCCACTAATTAGCATGTAGGGCGCGTTGCACGTATGGACAACTTCTTCTTCTCCAAGGCCTTCATTTCTGTCTGGTGCCACACCTTTTTTGTGAAATATTGCAATATCCTCCAAATCCAAGGGTGTGCTCCATGACCTAAATAGTTAACACATCTGGCATAGTCTGTTTAATACTCTATGTGCGTCCTCCCGTGAATCACTCCTAGACAAATGGTTAGGTCTTGAATTAATTTTTCTTGGTTTGATAACCACTCGTGAACTTGAATTCTTGGAACAATAGTACCCACCGACATATGTGCCCTTATAGAATGATATTGTTCACCAAGTATTTCAATGACATATGGTCAATGTAAAATATTAAAGGGAGTTTCACCAATAAATACTATTTGAATTTATGAATTGCACGTAGATCATTGAAAACACCTTGCGCTCAATCATAGTGATAATTTTTCTCCACTGGTGTCAATTTCCTTGCTTGCAAAGCACAAAGGATGATCAACAATCCCTTCACCAAGACTGTGTAAGTACTACTCCAATGGTAGTTCCTTGAGGCATCCACATGAACATATGGAAAGGTTTATCCCAAGAAGGGAAACGTAGGATGGGCACGGTGATAAGCCTATACTTCAAAGTGTCAAATGCCTTCTGCTGTGCCTCTCCCTAATGAAAGGAACATTTATGTCTCAGTAACTCTTCTAAAGGACATGGTGATCTTGACATATCCCTTGATGAACTTCTTGTAGTACCCCGTACTGCCCAAGAAATCTATGCACATTGCACTCTGACTAGTAGGCTCCCTTAATCCCACAATTATTGCAACTTTTACGGGATCTACTAGTAGGCCCTCCTTACATATGATGTGCCCCAATAATGTTCCAAATGGGGTAGAAAAGACACATTTATTAATGTTGAGGGATATCCTCAACTTCCAAAACCTTTCAAACATCAGCCTTAAATTGTCACAATGGTCCTTCACTAACCCATATACTATCCAATCATCCAGGTAGACTTGAACGCAATTAATGGATAAAGTCATTGGAAAGCTTGTACCATAATGCATGAGAACATAGTAGGCACATTATTCAACCCAAATGGCATGATTGTATAGGAAAAAATTCCCCACTCAATGGTGAAAATTCATCTTCCTTTGGTCCTCCTTCGCGATCCTTACCTGGTGGTAGCCCGAAGAATCCATCTGTGAAAGAATACACCTCACGCCCTACCACTCCCTCTAAGATTTCTTCAGTAAATGGGGTTGGAAAAAAATCAATGATACACACTAGATTTAGGTACCTATAATCAACATAGATCCTTATCCTTCCATCCTTCTTGATGCTAATTACCATTGGAATTATCCATTCTAACTCTTCAACAGCTTCAATAATGCCCAATGCTATCATCTTATATATTTATTCATTGAACCTTCATGCGTAGGTTAGGATTCATTCAGCATGGTCTCTTCTAGACTAGGTGCATGCACCTTCCTTCAAATTAATTCTCATTTCTTCCTAAGGAATGGTGAATGCCTTTGAGTTCATGATACCCGTGTGGGAATAAATACTTCAAACTCATGTAAAAGATCAATGATCTTAGAGACTTCCTTCTCTGACCAATAGTATCTGATGATAGCCTCTTTAGGCTCTTCATCTGAGCCATGTTAGCCTTATTTGTCTTTAAAGGCTCATGATATGTGTGCATGCCCGTTCATTAGCACTGTCTACCACCTCATGCACGTCCCTACAAAATGGTCAACATCCAAGTTTTCCACTTCTTCACCATCAATAGCATAAACCATCTTCCCCTTTTCTTTTTCCAAACATGTGCGCTCAAGCTGTATCTCTTCTGTTTCTTCTTCCTCAAAGAGAGCCTCCAAGCTAGGTTCACCTAGCAACTCTAGTAGCCTATCTTCTGCCATGGAACTATCCCTAATGGTAAGGCGCTTGACAACCTACAATGCCTTATCCACCAAGGGTTTTGTACTCTGATACTGAAATTTTTGAATGAGATCAGCCACTAACTCTTGCCAATTCCCTGTCTGGTGGCGTGTCTCAGAATGAATGTACCATGCATGTACACAACCTTGTAGGGTGGAATACAACTTATGAACCCATAATGAAGGTGGCAATGCTTCTACGCTTCCCATCCAGGTTTCCTCACATGCTTGGATGTGGAAGGAAATAGTCTCTTTACCATGGTAGTCTTTTATAGCCGTGGGCACATTGCTCCTATAAAACCTTACAGAGAAGGCAATTCTCACCTCGTGCCATTCCAAGAGATTATCCCGAAATGTTACCCACCAATGCACAACAGTTCTGAGTAGGACGTAACTTAAAATTCCTCTTTCGTTCATTTTCCTCCTTCCATTGAGCTTCCATCTTTTGCAAAAAGACCTTTGGGAAGGATCCTCATGAGTACTTAGGTAGCTCCTTTCCTCCTAGGTGCTAGACCGTATGCGCCTTTGTCATTTTTTTCACTAATCCTCTCAAATGTCATCTAATCAACTCATAGGTTCCATGCACCCAATTATCACATGCTATACTTGTGGTTTCACTTAGGGACTGAGCATCCTCAAACTGGATAACTCCTTCTGTGGGATGAATTGTCTCTGGATCCTTGATTAAGAACACATATATTCTATCCAGGACCTCTTCTCTTAAAGGTTTGGTATAGGGTTTTGATTTCCCATTAGTGAAGGGTATGATGACCCATTCCTCCTCATTTTCAAAGCTTATGTATCCCTTGTTGAACTGAAGATCTGCATTGTTCTTATAACACCATGGGTGCCCAAGTAGTGCCATGAAATTGTCTACCTCAGCGAGTGCCAAGACTTCGAAGTCCCCAATAAACTTAGCTCCATGAATGGTGATGGATGCATCCTTTAAGACACCGATGGGCATTGCCTTCATTTTGTTTTCCATATATAACACATTCAAAGATGCCTGTAATGGAGGCCTTCCCATCTGATGACATACATCCAAAGTGAGAACATTGACCTCCGCACTTGTGTCAATGAGGATATTATTAAGGAGCCATCCATCCACGACCACATTTAACATGATCTCCCTATCATAGTCAAGGATTTAAGGGGGAAGGTTTGCATGCAAGACCTACCTCTCACGCTCTTCTCTAGCACATGGTACCTTCTCTCTCAACCATGCTCCTAGCAACAGAATAATATTCTCTTTCCTAAGCATTTTACATACTTCCTTGACCTCATCTAGGTCATCCTTTGGCACCTCGACCTTCCTTCTATGCTCCTCCCTCCTGGACTTCTTCTTTAGACACTTAATTTCTCCTTGTAAAATCCAAAAGACATCCATGGTTTATTGATATACCTCATTTTGAATCACAGGGTCTAGGTACTTCCCATGTACCACTTCTTCCCTTGAAACCAAGTTATTCTACCTTGGTATTTCCTTTGTGCATGTGACCTCTGCTCTTGTTGTTACCATATTAGGTTCCAAGCTTGCATCATGTGTCACCCATGGCATCCATTGTGTGTCAGCCTTCTTAATTCTTACCATTGCAGTTCCCTTGTCTTTCTGGTGCTGTTGATTCATATGCTCAAACAACTCAGGGAACTCCTCATACTTGTGTTTCTTCCTGCACTATGAGCATTGCTATAAATCTGGGCACTCACACTTGTAGTGGTCTGTAGACCCACAATTAAAATAGGTTCCATGCGGGAACTCACTCCTTCCTCCTCCATGGTTACCATGACCATAGAATCATTCATGAAATCCCCTTCTGTGTGCCCTCCATCTGTACACTCCTCATACCTGTGATCATCATTCTTAGAACTACTGGCAATGCTATTCAGGTGCACCCCATGATCAATGGCCTCATGGATATGATCAATAAGCCTACAATCCTTAGTATCATGGGTTGTAGAGGTAAAAATCTTACATTAGCAAGACATATTCTTCTGAATTACACCCTGTAACAAGGGACATCTACTTGCATCATGGTCCCCATAACAAATTTCATAGTCTACTGTTACAGCGAGTACTGTCTTCCAGGGGAAACTATCCTTGACATGCCCTTCTACTTCACAATATGTACACCACATACCACTGCGATTCTCATGAGATGAGTTCATAGAAAAATTCTCTAGCTGCTTAGCCATAGTAGTAATTTGAGCCTCCAGGAATGGGCTAACACCAGTATCAACACTTCTAATAGCTTCGGTGCGTATGGCGGCTTCTAACGCCTGGCACGGGTCTGTGAAAGTTTAATGAGATAAAGCTCTCCTAAAAGGTGTTATCAACACCCCAAAAAACCATTGAGCATGATGTGAAGGGTAAATGTCATATGATAATTTTGATAGGAGAGTCTTAAACTGTGCATCATACTCCTACACACTCTCCGCCATTCCTTGTTGAATATTCTTCAGGGATATGATGCTCTTCTGTTCAAACTCAAGGATGTGGAATTATACCAAGAAGGTGGTCTTTAAAGTAGTATAATCCACCACTATTTGATGAGGGTCATATTTCCTATACTAGCTATGCACACACCCTTACAACATCATTGCAAACTAGCTTACTTTCCACTCCAAGATAGTGATCCCTTTCGCACGCCATAGCAGCTCACACTTGTGAACATGTTCTGTAGTATCTTCAATACCTCTGTAATATGGAAAATGTAAAGACATCTCAAAGAAAACTTGAGGAGGTGGCTGGGGCCCTTGTCCTCTTGATCCAGAGCCTTGGTTTCCTCTAGTATTTCCCCCACTGCCAAATCCACCAGATCCACCAAGTCTTGTGCCTCCTGACCCACCAGACCCACCAGCTCCACTAGGTCTTATTCTTCCTGACCCACCAAATCCACCAAGTTATGTTCCTCCTAACCCACTAGATCCACCAGGTCCTGTAGTGGTCATGCCAAGGGTCCCCAAAGTTCCACTAAACTACGTGCTGATGGTCGGTAATAATGCCCCACTTCCAATAGTGTACCCCGCGCCACTCCCAGATGTGAGACTGAAGGATTGTGTACTTTCTCTTTGTCCAAAAATTCCTCTAAATACTAGAATAGTATGCATAGCCATAGAAGTGGGAAATGAGAAATTGTATCTCCTAGGCACACATCTGTAACTTCCATTGATACCAACTGGGTCAATGATACTCCTTCCTTGATTTGGAAAACCAAGCACCAGGGTTTGGTCACTAGGTGGGTTCAGATGTATACCAATGACTCTTCTCTCTCCATGCGATGAACTCTCATCAGAAGCTAAAGGGGTATCTCTTATGCACTTGCCAAGATGGGGTAGCACTGACTGATCATGTTCCACATCCTCCATGTGAACCTCAACTCCTTCCCGTAACATCTACCTCCATATATCTATCACACCTATAACCTTGTGTTGTCTATCAATCTCCCTCTCACGTGCTTCAATATACTTGAGTCATATCTCATCGCTTTCTTTCTCTGTCGTAATATATGGAATCTTCCTCCACCCTAGCTTCCTCACCCAGTGCTCAGAACAGTTTAGTTGGCCATTGGAAATGCCTCTAAACTCAAGGTAACAATCAAGATCTTCATTGACAGAGGGATAACACATAGAAATGATCCTCTGGGATCTCGTAGAAACTTAAACTCAGAAACTTCCAGACAATAATATGTAGAAATAACATAATCCAGAGTGTAGCTAGCTAGTACTCATTTCCACCAATGATCCACAACATGAGTCCATGTCAAATCTACATCTTACAGCATCTGGTACTCTTCTTGAGTCCACGCACATGATCTATAATACCAGCTTGATCTAGACACATATGCCAAGAGCCATTCATACAGTTCTACTCGGAAGCAACAAAAAAAAATTCATACAAATCATGGTAGAGGTTCTCTTCTACCCATCTACGTGCATCAAACTCAGGTCCAGTGCCGAATCTCTAAGAAAATTCATCCTCTGTGCTCTTGAACCATGATTCAATAATTTCCAAAGTTAAACACTCTATCATCACTTATCACACATATCATGATGTATGCCATTTCATAATACAAATTCAAAAAGAGTTCCCAGCAACGGAACCAAGATGTAGTCATTTTTTACACCCACCAAAAGAACAAGGGAATCCCATGCGTGTCAGCCTATCACCCAGCGGGGTGCTGGGCACTCACTCGAGGCACATGCAAGTGCCAAGTCTCTCTTTTATGTGAGTTGAGTGGGAAAATATCATCAATGATCTAAACTTTAAGGAAGTGAGTGGAAATGAGACATGCAAGCATCATAGAGCTCAGAACACCTTTTAGATCAGTGCAGTCATTCCAGACAGAAAAGTACTTAACAGATTAAGAACTGAATCAAAACAGAAAGGGAAATGCACAAGGATTCAGACTCATTCCATAAACATGCATTAAAATAGAACCACGAAGATATGTAAATGCACCAGGATCATTACTGATCATATTCATATAAATTGGTAACCTCATTACATTCATTAGGTTCATTACAGAGCATCGTAGAAAGGTAAACCAAAGTCATGCATCATAATTGGATCCATATCCTCTAGCTCTCAAAAATAAATTTAAACCTCCAAGCCCTTAGTACATCCATCTCGTATGTTTTATCTACCCAACCCAAATAGAGTTCCTTGCTGGCATTTCTACAGAGCTCCACTCTCTATTGATCTCTCTCTTGTATATGATCTATATCTTTTTCTCTCCTTCCCTTCTTCTATGGGCGCTTGTATATATAGGCATCCCAAAGTGCCAACTCATCCTTTTGTGGCCTCAGATCTGACACCAAGTGTTTGAATGTGGTCCTCCATGGGAGCATGCTCCTCCAGGCCTGAGCTCTCCACTTTTTTCCATGATGTCTTATAGAAACTTCCATTGTAGGGCATATTCCTTCCTAGGCCAACCTGTCGCCAGGATGACACCTTATCTACTTCACATGCGGAGTCGAGTCACACTTTTCTCGTGTCCTGCCCGATACACCAAATATGGCTAAGTCCCGAGACCTTATCTTTCGAAATACAACACGAACCTTCTAAAACCCTCCTAGAACCTTTCCTTGTGCACCTTCTCCTTGCACACCCATCCTTCAACCTATGCCTTGTGCACCCATGTGCCTTTGTGTACTTAACCAATACTTTAGGGGCCCACCAAAATTTGGAGTAGAAGTACTTAAAAATGGCCTTCTCTAAAATTTCCCTTATTATGTCATTACACAGTCCTACAACTGTGTCTATTCAAATACCCGTGAGCTCACTCTTCTACCTAATTGAGTTGTTTGGTGGATTGGTTTGGGCTTTGAGTTGGTAATCTAGACGTATCGAGGTCGAGCCTCATCCCTACTATTTTTCTGCGATCAATTTTGCTTAAGTGGGGATCAAATCCCACATTTGTCATGTGGTGGATGGAACTTGCATTTAAAAATAGGCTACTTTTCCTATGTTACCATGGCTTAGGCCACGTTCGTTGCAATTTTGTTACACCACACAATTGTTTTGGATGAGCTGTTGGTTAAAAAGCCACTACGTGGTGAGCTATGCATTGTTTAGTTGAACCACCTGAGTTTTGGGCCAAGGTGGGTGCATTTGGTTTGTTTGATTGACCAATTATGTGAGGGATGAGTTGTATGGTTTGAATATGCCGAGTATGGTGCTGAGTCATTGTGATACACCTAATGCATTAGGCTCACATGTAATGCCATTACAAACAACTGACTAGATAATAACACCCAATTAAGATAGTGTTTAACTGTCACTTTTTTATACGGTTGATTACTTGAGTTACAATTCCATAACACAGATAATTATAATAGACAGTTAAACTACCCCTAATTAGGTTAGTGTCTACTATCTATTTGAAACTATAAAAAATGTAAATATTCACTATCCAGTTTAGTTAGACCATCAACACCAAAATAGCTATAGTCACAAAACTGAATCCACATGAATCTAACCCAAAACATTGTAATGCCATCACAAATAATAAGTCAAATAATAACACCCATCTATAATGGAAGCTAGTGTTCAACCGATATCTTGTGATTATGTCGATTACAACTGCAAATATTCACTATCTAGAATAATTAAACCATCAACGCCCAAAAATAGCTATAGTACAAAAAATGAATCAACGTGAATCTAAAAATTCTATCCATACACACTGAACTGTAAAATGATATATCAAATTGTAACTGTACTTACCAAAAAAGGTAAACTGTGCAATGTTACAAATGATCACCTGACATACCTACACACCAGTTTGTTAGTGAAAATAATGTACACTTGAATTGTAACTACATGGAATAACTACAAATACATGCCCTAAAAACAAGGGTAGTCATGAATGTGCAATTACCTTGTGAAGACACAATAGATTTGTATATTATCTACAAAAATCAAAAAGGTGTCAACAAAATTGCATAATGACATTTAACAATAGTAATAAAAAATGCATTCCAAAATTAGACATGATTCACCATATGCCCATTGAAACTACATAATTGTTGCTAAAAATAGAAAGTGGTAGATTGTCATCCTTTAAAAAATAAGAAGTTAAATATGAGAATTTTAAATCTATCTCCCATATCCTCTTACAAGTGATCCCAATTTCTAATTTCAAGGTAATTAAAAAAACATGTGAATTATTTCTTCATCATACACTCAAAATCCACAAAGTGTGACCCTAAACAATTTTGTATTGTTGAAAGCATGCAAAACAAAACTATCCAACTCATATGATCCTACATTCTTTGTATCAAAATTGAATGGACTCATAAGTGATTCAACAATGGATAAGAGGTTGATTTTAAAAATTTGGTTCAAAAATTACTTTACCTTAACTCCAACTTGTCTTACCATATACTGGATGGTTTGTTGGACAAAGTTTCCTTCAGTTCAACCTGATGCCTCATCTGAAAAATTCTACAACTTCCCATAGTGAACCTATAACTGTTTAACCACTGAACTAACTACACCAATTGAAGCAATCACTGTTAATCAGATTAAAATTAGAAGCAAAATAATGAACTAAAACCATCTCTGATACCAAACTTGATTAAAAAATGGGTGAGTTAAATTTTCACTTATAAAAATTTCCAAGGATTTGAGGAACTCAACATCAATTTTATGGCTTAAAAATCCAAAATTTATTAATTCCTTTATCTGATTTACAACTCAGTTTGAATTTCATTCACAACACTGAAATGTGCATTTGTAGATTATGGATATTGAAATCAAATCCTAAGTATAATTTCCCATTTTTAATGATGACTGCTTATCCAAATTATTAAACATTCAAAACTAAATTTTATCTAATCAAAAGCTTCATCCAAAAAACTGAAATAAAATCCACAACACAATTTTGATAACGAAGTTCACCTGAAGGCTACGTCTCCAGATTCTCGAAAAGAGAATAGATCTATTATTTCCCAAAGAATTAAATTTCACCCTTCCATAATGACAAATAGACCGTTATACCTGCAAATGATCTGATCTAATAGTCATGGAACTCTACACAAAATTAGAAATTGTGCCGAGGTCAATCTGTGGCTCCTACAGTGCTTCCACAGTGTGATCCCCTTTCAAATGTGATCGAAAAACACCTAAAACTAGAGATTTAAAAATAATACATGGAAAAAAATTACATATATGGAATCCTCATGAAATTATGGGCAACTTATCTTTTTACACCATGGTCTAGTTGGTCTAGGTGAAAAACTTATATCTCTGCTTGCTCCCAATGCCCTTTTCGTGCAAAGGTGATGGAAAATCATCTATAATAGAAAATAGGTATAAATTCATGGGAAAAAATTACATATTTGGATTCCTCTCATAATTTTGAACTATTTTACTTTTTACACCAAGTTCAAACTCGGAGCAGAAGTGTCTCAAAAATGGCCTTCTTTGAAACTACCCATGTTTTGTCATTGCACAATCCTACAACCGTGTCTATTCAAATACCCCGCGAGCTCACTCTTCTACCTGAATGAGATATTTGGAAGATTGGTTTGGGATCTAAGTTGGTAAGCCATATGTATCAGGGTTGAGCGTCATCCCTACTCTTTTGTTGCAATCAATTTTTCTTAAGTGGGGATTAAATCCCACATTTTCCGTGCGGTGGACAGAATTTTCTTTACAAAATAATTCACTTTTCCTATATTACTGTTGTATATATCTTCCCCCCAGGTAGATATAGACAAGCGGAAGAATATGGAAACCAAAGAAATTTAAACCTCAGCCCATGGCGCTCAAAAGGGGCGCATGACAATGAGTGTCGACAGCAAAATGGATGCACCCATGGTGCACAAAAGGGGGCGCACGACAATGAGTGTCGATAGCAAAATGGATGTGCCCATGGCACACAAAAGGGGCGCACAACAATGAGTGTTGACACCAAAATGGATGCGCCCATGGCGCACAAAAGGGGCACACGACAATGAGTGTCGACAGCAAAATGGATGCGCCCATGGCGCACAAAAGGGGCGCACGACAATGAGTGTCGACAACAAAATGGATGCGCCCATGGCGCACAAAAGGGGTGCACGACAATGAGTGTCGACAGAAAAATAGATGCGCCCATGGCACACAAAAGGGGTGCACGAAAATGAGTTTCGACAGAAAAATGGATGCGCCCATGGCGCACAAAAGGGGCGCACGACAATGAGTGTCGACAGCAAAATGGATGCGCCCATGGCACACAAAAGGGGCACACGACAATGAGTGTCGACAGCAAAATGGATGCGCCCATGGCACACAAAAGGGGTGCATGACAATGAGTGTTGACAGCAAAATGGATACGCCCATGGTGCACAAAAGGGGCACACGACAATGAGTGTCGACAGCAAAATGGATGCGCCCATGGCGCATAAAAGGGGCGCACGACAATGAGTGTCGACAGCAAAATGGATGTGCCCATGGCGCACAAAAGGGGCGCACGACAATGAGTGTCAATGGGGAAAAAGTTTCTCCTTGGCACACGTAAGAAGATGTCGACACACACACGGATTCACCTATGGCACACCTTCAGGAGGCGCAACATTCTGAGTGCTGACAGGAAGCAGACCCTGACCCAGATAATCAGATGGCCATAACTTTTGACTGGGAGCTCCGATTCACACAAGGTTGGACTTTTCGGAAAGCCTACGGCGTCCTCTACCTAACTACGACTGGATATATTTAATTGGGTGGGAACAAGTTCTTAAAAATGCAAAATACAGTTTGCCACTTTTGGGGTTTGATATGGTCCTCACCTACCACCATAATGAGATGAATTAAATACAACCTGAGGTGGTTGGGGTAGATTTGGACTTTCTCTCTCTTCTCTCTCTCATTCTTCCTATAAATTGTAAGGAGGGGCTTCTTTCTAAAGGTTGGACATTCTTGTTTTGCCCCTCCCTTCTTCTCTTTGGCAGGTGAATCTGTGGAGTTCAAACCTCCTATCTAAAACTGTAATGCAACCTTGTCTCTTGGCATTTTGCAGTGTGTTGTATCAATCTTTGGAGCAAATTAATGCATGTCTGTGGATGATTATCAACCCTCTCAGTGTTTATTTGCATTTTTTTTTTAAATCTTTCACTGTAAATCTGGTTATCTGTGCATGATCTTGCATTACATTTTTATGGTCTGTGTTTATTGGCAAGACAGGTGTTCTTCATTCCTCGGTGCATCACCTCCTTAGCTTAGGTTTATTTTTATGCATTTTTCTCTCCCTGTCTCCTTGGAAAATTAGATTAGGTTTTGAGTAGACCCTCTGCATTTTTACGTGTGCATCTGAACAGAGGAATAGGAACTGGCCTTCATCCGGAGATATTTTTCGATTTCGCAAGGTCCCACACCTGGGAAAAGCTCCATGTTATGCAATCACACTGAGAATCTGCAACCCATCGAGTTACAGAGTCCCAGGGGTGCTGTGATTCGACATCAACAATTACCTTGGCTTAGACCACATCTGCTGCACTTTTGTTGCACCACACAACTGTGTTGGTAGAGTCATTGGTTGAAACCCCACTATGTGGTGAGTTCTACATTATTTAGTTGAATCACCTCAGTCTTGAGTCGAGGTGGGTGCATTTGGTTTGTTTGATTGAATAATCATGTGAGGGCTGATTTGTATGGTTTGAATATGATGAGTATGGTGTCGAGTTGTCACAATACACCTAATGTGTTGGGATTTCCATATAATGCACTGAGCTGATAGAAATCCCACAAAGGTAATAGGGAGGTAAAGTTATCCCGAACCATTGGGGATAACTCGGTCATTGCAATGCTAATCTCGAACAATGTGGTAAAACTGTGATCAACTCAATGGGGAGTTGATCACCCCACATAGCTAAAATAGAGTTGCTCGAGCTAATATCACCCTGCAATGCACAATATGAACTCTCCAAAACAATAATCCCACATGGTCAATGTTAGAGAATAAATGGCATATAAAATCGTAAAAATGATAATAGAAATGTGAATAAAAAGGCAACAAAGGCACCCCTCCTATAAAAGAGTGTGCCAAACCTAGCTGAGGGTCTCCGACTAGAAAATAGTAGGGCCCACTAAATTTTTAACTATTTTTCAAAAATTGGAGGTCAAAACAACAAAATTAACCTTTTTCACCTTTTGCCAAAACTGCCACTGGTCAACGTGTGATTTTCCAGTTGACCGACTTTGACCATTTTCAAACCAAAAATTTGACCTGCAATAACTTCTGTACCTAAAATATATTTATGGAGTTATGCATACCTTCAGAAAGGTCTCAAGACACTCTTAAGCATGGTCATGGTTTAGGGAGGTTTAGGAAAATTTCAACACCCAAAAATCCTTTAGGTCAGCTGCAGATTGGTTCTACCATCTCCCAGCTGGTACTATTACCAGCTGAAATACCATGAAGACTCATTTTGAGAATAGGTTCAAACCTACTAAATATTTCCATGCCTTCTTAGCTCAAATTTCCCAGATAAAGAAGGATCTTTATGAACCCATGTGGGAATTTGTTTCCAAATTCAATAAATTGGGTGATAAAATTCCAACTTCTACTCACCTTGTTGATCAAATTCCAAAATGTTTCTTCCTTAATGCTCAATTTCCAGAGGTGATTTATGCACTAACAAGAGAAGGTCTTGTTACTTTAGGTGAAAATTAATGGCTAACCATAAGCATAGAGTATGACCTAATAATGTAGGGCAAGTTGAGAAAAGAACTGCCCAAGGCTAAATCTTCTACTTCAGGTGCATCAAACTCTGAATAGTTAGTTCAAAAGTTAGCCAATGATTTGATTACAATTAGGAAGCAACTTGCTCAGAATGTACCCTACAAGGACATTCCATGAAGGAATTTTCAACCAAGAAACCATCTTCCTCCTTCTCAACCAAAGCCGATGATTGAAGTTCCTCTTGTTAAAGTCCAAGTGAATGCAACTTATGAATTACAGGAGCCCGATGATGAGATAGGAATATAGGAGATGGAATAACCAGAAGAATAACCAGAAGAGGTCCAAGAAGGGGCAGATGATTCTCAAATCAATTACCTCACTACTGAGGGAGTTAATGATGACAATGATGATTATGATGAAGTAGTTACAGACATGAAAAATGAGTCTTATGCTTTCATAACTAGAGAACAATTGAAAAAGAAGAAGGAAGTTGTGCAACCTGTAAAGAAAGAGAAGTCCAATGAATCTCTGGCCACCATTCCAGTAGTTGTGAGGAGAGGAGCACCCATTCCTAGTGTTGCTGTTAAGAAAGTAAGTACTACCTCTCCCTCTAATACTCCTTCCACTTCCTCTTATGTTCCTAAAGCAATTACACCTTCTAATCCTATGTCAAAAGCACCCCTAACCCCAAAAGATGATAAACCTAAAACTTCTACTTCCTCTAATCAATAAACCCCATCTACCTTAGGGTATTTTTATATCATCGATCACATCAAGAAGACCAAAATTTACATGTCTGAAGCTGAATTTTACCAGACCCACCCAGAGGATTTTTCTCAAGTGGTCAAATTTGTTAAATCCAATTCTATCCAGTCTTCTACAACTTTTAAAATTCCTTTTTCCTACTCCCAACTCTCCTTCCCCACATAATTTGATGGCCATTGCACCCTCCACTTTTGAGAAGATCAAGCCCTTATATGTCACACTACTAATAGCCTATCATACAATCAGTAATTGTGTCATTGACTCTGGAGCATTAGACAATGTAATTCCTACCAAATTTTCTCATGCCCTTGGCCTCACCTTGACCCGAGCCTTTGGTTCATGTTACTCAATGGAGACTAAGGAGGTACCCCTATTCAGAAGGATAAAATATCATCAAGTAGCTTTTGCTACATTCTTGGAGAAAAGATTCATGGCCATAATCTTTGTTGCATACATACCTCCTTCTTATTGTATGCTATTGAGTAGAAAATTTTGTAGGGAAGTTGGAGGAGAGACACACATGGACTAGTTTCATGCTCTTATCCTATTCAATGGAAAAATGAAGAATTTGTTACCAGAGAGATGTGCTGAATATATTGTTCAAAAGGTAGATGAGCCTAAGGCTCAGATTATTTATGAAGATATTGTTCATGGTAATTATATGGTGATGTCTAAAATTGGGGCTAAAGCTCCCAAGGTGGTTCAGGATGATCCCAATGGAATTTTTATTCTTGAGTTTGATGAAAGTTATTCCATGACTAGTTCTAGAGAAGGGTTGTTTTGGTCTCTCTTGATGGTAAGCTCCACCCTTTATCCTACAAAATTCAATATTCTAACACCAATAATATTGTTGAGTTTGAGGCCCTTATTTTTGGCCTAGTAGTAGCAAGAGAAATGGGAATAAAGAACATTTGTGTGCAAGGAGATGTAAATCTTATTGTCAAACAAGTTTGCAAATATTTTCAAGTGAAGAATCAAAGGTTGAAACACTACATAAATCTAGTATAGGATTCTGTTGAGTTGTTAGACGCATTTTTAATTAATGTTGTGCCAAGGGAAAGTAACACTAGAGCAGATGCTCTAGAAGTTTTTGGATCCTTTCTCATTCCTCACCCTGATTATACCCAAGATAAATTTATAGTGGAGATGATATTTAGAACTATTGTCCTAGAAAATGTAGACAACTAGAAGGTATTCAATAATGAGTAGCACTTGATTTCCTTTCTTGAACTGAAATACAACTTTAGCCAATTTTACTTTGAAGGAAGTGAAGAATCCTCTACATCTTATGTATCTGAATGAGTTGAAGAAGAGTTTGACCAAGATGGTTATATCAAGCTCAAGGAAAATAAGATACCTAAGGGTCTTGTGAGTTTGGAGGACCTATTTTATAAACACGATAGACACATCAAAGGAAAGGTATCACAAGAGGTTAGTCAATCTATTGAGTTTGAGAAGGTTAATATAGGAAGTAATAAGAAGCCAAAATTGGTTAACATTGGAAAATGTTGCTTTGGTAAGGAAAGAAAGAAAATGATCCAACTATTGAAGAAGTATGTAGATGTTTTGGCTTATTCCTATGATGATTTGAAGATTTTGAAGCCAAGGGAAATGAAACATTATATTCCCTTAAATCCAGGCATCTAAAATTTCCACCAGAAGTAAAGGGAATATAATATGAAAATTATAGGCACCATTCATCAAGAAATTCAAAAGCTGCTCAATGTTAGGATAATCTTCCCCATTCATTATTCAACCTGGGTAGCTAACATTTTGCATGTGAGAAAGAATAATGAAGACATTAAAATTTGTGTTGACTTTCAAAATTTAAATTAGGATTCTGTCAAGGATAACTATCTACTTCCTATGATGGACTAGATTTTGTAGGTAGTCACTGGTTCAGAGATGTTATCTATGCTCGACAGATTTTTGGGATACAATAAAATTGAGGTGGATGTATAGGACCAACATAAACTTCTTTTATAAATCACTGGGGAACATTTTACTATAGAAGAATTTCATTTGGTCTGATTAACGTAGGTGAAACATTTCAGAGGGAAATGGAGACGACCTTTGGTGACTTAATGAATAAATGCATAGTGATTTATCTTGATGATCTAACTATTTTATCAAAGAAAAGGGAGGATCATTTTCAACACTTGGAGTATGTTCTTTAAAGATGTAAGAACCATGGAATTTCATTGAATCCAAAAAATTTGTCTTCAGTGTTATAGAGGGGAAGTTTCTTGGGCACATTATGTCTAAGGATGGTATGAAGATTGATCTTGAGAGAGTGCAAGCTCTCCAAAATATATATTTTCCAACAAGTAAGAAGGTCGTTTATTATTTATTCAGGAAAATTGCTTTCTCTTAGAAGATTTATTCCAAGTTTTTCTGAATTAACAAGGAATATAGCTCACATGATGAAAGAGAAACAATATTTTGGTTGGACTCTCGATGGGAAGAATATCTTTGAGAATATCAAGAGATATTTTTCCAAGACACCTACTCTTACTTCCCTGGATTTTGACAAAGATTTTATAATCTATTGTTACGCCTGTACACACTCCTTATTAGTCATCCTTGTACAGAATAAATTCTAGGAGTGTGAAGTGCTTACTAAATTTATGAGTTATGTGCTAAAGGATCATGAATTAAAGTAATATCAACTAGATAAACATGCCTTTGCTATGATGAAAGCAGTAAAGCAGTTTCATTTTTACATCCTAAATTCTCACTCCACTTTGTTTGTTCCAGACACAACCATGAAGTTAATTCTCACACATCATGATTTTGGATTCAAGTGAGGAAATTGGGTGGTGAAAGTCTAGGAATACGACATTGATATCAATCCCACCATGCTTGTTTGAGGGACAGTCCTTTGTGATTTGATTACTAATGGTTCAAACAATTTTTCAATTGATCAGGAGACTGATGATGTACCAATTGTACTCTTTATAATTTCAACAAACAATTGGTATGCAAATATCACTCATTTCCTTACGGAGAATTTCTGGCACACTTGAGTGTCAAAGAAAAAAGAGTTGTTAAGGTTCAATTTGCATAATATGTTCTCTGGGAAAATTCATTGTTCAAGAGAGGGATTGATGGTCGATTTCTTAGATGTGTTGTTAAGGAACAAAAGAAGATATTGTTGAGGGATTCCATGATCAGGCCTATGGATGCCACTTTTCTTCCTCAGTGATAGCTCATAAAATTCTCCATACAGGGTATTATTGGCCAATACTTTTCAAAGATGCAACAAAGTGGGTTTCAAAGTGTGAAGCATGTCAAAATTTTGTGGGTAGACCCAAGTTGGCACCTTTCCTCTTAAGGTGGTTATTGAAGATCCCTTCCAACAATAGGGGATAAACTTTATAGGAACTCTTAATCCAACCCCAAGTATAAGACACACATGTTTTAACAACCACTGACTATTTCACAAATTCGGTTGAAGAAATTCCAGTTAAGAGGACCACTTCTGAGGTAGTCTTTGATTTCATTAAAGAAAATATACTAGTCAGGTTCAAAATTCTAAATAATATTGTTATAGATAATGCCACCAATGTTTCCTCCCATGGGATGATTGATTTCTACTATGGATATGGTATTTCTCTTGCACATTCATCTGATTAGTATCCACAAGGGAATGGGTAAGTTGAATCGACCAATAAAAACCTGGTAACAACTATTAGGAAACTTGTAAATGAATCATAGAGGAGTTGTCATAAGAAACTATATGATGATCTCTGGGTAGATAGGATAACACCAAAGAGAGCCATCGGGATGTCTCCATTACATTTGGTGTATGGGATGGAAGCTCAATTTCCAGTGACTATGGAGTTGACTACACTTCATCTTGAAAAATCTATTGAAGTTGGAGAGCTCTCAAGTGCCATGGAGAAAATACTAATGTACCTGTAGAATTTGGATGAAGAAATATTGCAGGTTATTGACATGATTACCACACAACAACAGAAGGTCGAGTAAATTTTTGACAAGAAATCCAAGCTCAGGGACTTCCATGTTGGAGATATTGTCCTACTTTGGGACAAAAGGTGTGAACCATGAGGAAGCCATGGTAAGTTTTATTCACTTTGGCTTGGTCCTTTCAAGATTAGACATTTTGTAGGTGAAAATCATTACAATCTAATCTATATGGATGGAACTTCCCTTCCATTACCATATAGTGGTCAACATTTGAATATTTTCCAATCTTGATTGAACAACAACCTTTTGTATATAGTTCTGTAAATATTCTTATACAATATTTTCTTTTGGTCTATGTTGTGTTCTTGTGCTTTTGTGTTCTTTTGTATGACCTTGTTAGGAAATAAGGGATAAAATATGTGGAATAATCCCTCACAGAATCGCAACAGTAGAAAATAATATGCATAAATTAGTACAGATCTCAAATATAAGTATAGAATAAAAAACACAACACAAAGAGACAATATTTAACGTGGTTCACCCAATTTGGGCTACGTCCACTAAGAATCACTTGCTCATATTTTATTAAAAGCCACCGCTCTCTCAATACAATAGCCAGATCTATTTAGAGCTATGTTCAACAAACTCTACAGAATTCACACCCGAGTTCAAAACACATCTGCAATGTTACATTATATCTACCATATGCACAAAACCATATAAATAGACAACTACTTAAGTAGTTTTATAAAACCATGGGTATCAAAACCATGGGCCAAAACTGTCCCATATACCTATGGGTTAAAAAATCCGCCCATATGAGAAAATCACATTTCTCGATATATCGGGCACGTTTTAAGGTCCAAATTTTTTTTTCACGGTGAGACAACTATGGAAAGTGTACAATACTCTTAGTGTACAGTCTTCAACACTTTCTCACATGAAAATAGGCTCCACAACCTATCAATCTCCCACTTGGAGACTAGTTTTCCTCTGAGCAAGCTTCTCAACCCTTCACTAGTTTCCGTGAATACCAACCAAAGTTGAACATAGCTTCGGTTTTTCCATTGTGACCACCTTGGTCATCATGTCTGCAGGATTCTGACTGGTATGGATCTTCTCCAACTTCAACTTATCTTCTTCCAAAGTTGTCTTAATGAAATGGTACCTTAACTATATATGCTTTGTCCTAGAGTGGAAAGCAAAGTTCTTAGCTAGGTGTATAGCACTCTAACTATCACTATGCAAATTTCCTTCCTCCTGCTTATGCCCCAACTCCTCAAGAAATTATTGTAACCAAATAATTTCTTTGCTTTCCTCTATGGCAAAAACATACTCAGTCTCTATGGTTGACAAAGCCACCAGATTCTGTAGTCATGAAATCTAGCTCACTATTGTCCCACCTACACTGTAAACATAACCTATCGTGCTCCTCCTACTGTCTACATCTCCAACAATATCTGAATCTACATAACCACAAAAAGTGGTGTCTAATCCACTGTAGCACAAAATTATCCCCACAGTCCCTCTCAAATACTGAAGGATCCACTTTACTGCCTTTCAGTGATCTCTACCTGGATCACTCATAAATCAACTCATCATTCCCACTTCATGGGAAATATTAGGCCTAGTGCACACCATGGCATACATCAAACTACCAACTGTTGATGAGTAAGGTACCTTGGACATCTGGTTTCTCGCATGCTCTTTCTTGGGACACTGCTCCTTTGATAACTTGAAATGGCCTACCAAAGGATTCCCAACCAGTTTAGCATCCTGCATATTAAACCTTTCTAAGACCTTCTTAATGTACTCTTCCTGAGATAAAGTCAACTTCCATTCCTTCCTATCCCGATATATCCTCATACCAATTATTTGTTTGGTTGCCCCCAAATACTTCATAGCAAAGGATTCACTTAGTTTCTTCTTGAGTAATTTTATTTCCTACATGTTTTTACCTGCAACCAACATGTCATCCACATACAGACACATGATAATATAACTGCCATCCTCAAATTTCTTTGTATACACACAATGGTCAAAATGACATCTAATATAACCTTGCTCCATCATGAAGCTATCAAATTTCTTATACCATTGATGTGGAGCTTGTTTTAAGCCACACAATCTCTTATTTAGTTTGCACACCATCTCCTCTTTACCTTTGACCTCATAGCCCTTTGGTTGTTGCATATATAGTTCCTCCTCCAAATCACCATGGAGAAATGCAATTTTTATATCAAGCTGCTCTAAGTGCAAGTCTTCTACTGTAACTATTCCAAGAACAGTTCTAATAGAAGTCATTTTTACTACAGGAGAAAAAATCTCATCAAAATCTATACCTTTTTTCTGTGTAAACCCCTTGATCGCCATCCAGGCCTTGTATCTTTTCTTGCCTCCTTATTCCTCTTTGACTCTAAACACCCACTTGTTCTGTAATGCTCTTTTACCTTTGGGTAGCTTCACCAAATCCCATGTCTGGTTCTCCATGAGAGCCTACTGCTCCTCATCCATGGCTTGCTCCCACTTCTTCCTGGCATCTACCTATATTGCTTCATCAAAGCTCTCTAGATCTCCACTATCAATGAGTAATAAATAATAAAGAGAAGGAGAAAAATGTTCAAGTTCTCTTCTTACCCTAGAAGACCTCCTTAATATAGGAGTTTGGGGTTCCTGTTGAGGAGGTTCCTAAATTGATTCATGTGTCACTTTTCCATCCAGAAGATCCTCTACCACTGCATATTATTTCTTGGATTATTACCTATTTTCTTGTAACTACTGCTTATACATGACTTTCTCATTAAAGACCACATCCCTAGATTGAATGATTTTCTTGTCCTTAATACTCCAACATTTATATCCAAAGTCATCACCACCATAACCAATGAAAGTACATTTTTCTGATTTAGCCTCTAGCTTGGTCCTAAATACTAGCTTGATGTAAAAAACTACATTTCTCCATGGTGATTTGGAGGAGGAACTATATATACAACAACCAAAGGGCTATGAGGTCAAAGGTAAAGAGGAGATGGTGTGCAAACTAAAGAAGAGCTTGTATGGCTTGAAACAAGCTCCACATCAATGGTATAAGAAATATGATAGCTTCATGATGGAGCAAGGTTATATTAGATGTCATTCTGACCATTGCGTGTATACAAAGAAATTTGAGGATGGCAGTTATATTATCATGTGTCTGTATGTGGATGACATGTTGGTTGCAGGTAAAAACATGTAGGAAATAAAAGTACTCAAGAAGAAACTAAGTGAATCCTTTGCTATGAAGTATTCCATTACCATATAGTGGTCAACATTTGAATATTTTCCAATCTTGATTGAACAACAACCATTTTGTAAATAGTTTTGTAAATAGTCTTATACAATATTTTCTTTTGGTCTATGTTGTGTTCTTGTGTTTTTGTGTTCTTTTGTATGACCTTGTTAGGAAATAAGGGATAAAATATGTGGAATAATCCCTCACAGAATCACAACAATAGAAACTAATATGCATAAATTATTACAAATCTCAAATAAAAGTATAGAATAAAAAAACACAACACAAAGAGACAATATTTAACGTGGTTCACCCAATTTGGGCTACGTCCACCAAGAATCACTTGCTCATATTTTATTAAAATCCACCACTCTCTCAATACAATACATGTTTTAACAGCCACTGACTATTTCAAAAATTGGGTTGAAGAAATTCCAGTTAAGAGGACCACTTCTAAGGTAGTCTTTGATTTCATTAAAGAAAATATACTAGTCAGGTTCAAAATTCTAAATAATATTATTACAGATAATGCCACCAATGTTTCCTCCCATGGGATGATTGATTTCTACTATGGATATGGTATTTCTCTTGCAAATTCATCTGATTAGTATCCACAAGGGAATGGGTAAGTTGAATCGACCAATAAAAACCTGGTAACAATTATTAGGGAACTTGTAAATGAATCATAGAGGAATTGTCATAAGAAACTATATGATGATCTCTGGGTAGATAGGATAACACCAAAGAGAGCCATCGGGATGTCTCCATTACAGTTGGTGTATGGGATGGAAGCTCAATTTCCAGTGACTATGGAGTTGACTGCACTTCATCTTGAAAAATCTATTGAAGATGGAGAGTTCTCAAGTGCCATGGAGAAAAGACTAATGTACCTGTAGAAGTTGGATGAAGAAATATTGCAGGTTATTAACATGATTACCACACAACAAAAGAAGGTCAAGTAAATTTTTGACAAGAAATACAAGCTCAGGGACTTCCATGTTGGAGATATTTTCCTACTTTGGGACAAAAGGTGTGAACCATGAGGAAGCCATGGTATGTTTTATTCACTTTGGCTTGGTCCTTTCAAGATTAGACATTTTGTAGGTGAAAATTATTACAATCTAATCTATATGGATGCAACTTCCCTTCCATTACCATATAGTGGTCAACATTTGAATATTTTCCAATCTTGATTGAACAATAACCTTTTTTATATAGTTCTGTAAATAGTCTTATACAATATTTTATTTTGGTCTATGTTGTGTTTTTGTGTTCTTTTGTATGACCTTGTTAGGAAATAAGGGATAAAATATGTGGAATAATCCCTCACAGAATCGTAACAATAGAAACTAATATGCATAAATTATTACAGTAAAAGTATATAATAAAAAAACACAACAAAAAGAGACATTATTTAACGTGGTTCACCCAATTTGGGCTACGTCCACTAAGAATCACTTGCTCATATTTTATTAAAAGCCACCGCTCTCTCAATACAATACCCAGATTTGTTTGGAGCTATGTTTAACAAACTCTACAGAATTCACACCCGAGTTCAAAACACATCTGTAATGTTATATTATGCCTACCATATACACAAAACCATATAAATAGACAACTACTTAAGCATTTTTTACAAAAATGTGGGTATCAAAACCATGGGCCAAAAATCCAGCCCATATGAGAAAAGCATGTTTCCTGTTATATCGGACACATTTTAAGGTGAGAAAACTATGGAAAGTGTACAATACTCTTAGTGTACAGTCTTCAACACTTCCTCACATGAAAATAGGATCCACAACCTAACAATCTCATAGTTGGAGACTAGTTTTCCTCTGAGCAAGCTTCTCAACCCTTCACTAGTTTCCATAAAGACCAACCAAAGTTGAACATAGCTTCAATTTCTCCCTTGTGATCACCTTGGTCATCATGTTCGCAGGATTATGACTGGTATGAATCTTCTCCAGCTTCAACTTCTCTTCCTCCAAATCTTTCTTGATGAAATGGTACCTTAACTATATATGTTTTGTCCTAGAGTGGAAAGCAGAGTTCTTAGCTAGGTTTATAGCACTCTGACTATCACTATGTAACTTTTATTTCCTCTTTCTTATGCCTCGACTCCTCAAGTAATTTTTGTAACCAAATCATTTCTTTGCTTGCCTCTATGACATCAACATACTCAGCCTCTGTGGTTGACAAAGCCACTAGCCTTTGTAGTCATGAAATCCAACTCACTATTGTCCCACCTACAGTGTAAACATAACCTGTCATGCTCCTCCCACCGTCTATATCTCCAACCATATCTAAATCTATATAACCACAAAAAGTGGTGTCTGATCCATTGTAGAACAAAAACTATCCTCATTGTCCCTCTCAAATACTGAAGCATCCACTTTACTTCATGTCAGTGATCTCTACCTATATCACTCATAAATCTACTCACTGCTCCCACTGCATGGGTAATATCAGGCCTAGTGCACACCATGGCATACATCAAACTACCAACCGCTGATGAGTAGGTAACCTTGGACATTTGATTTCTCTCCTACTCTTCCTTGGGACACTGCTCCTTTGATAACTTAAAATTGCTTGCCAAAGGAGTCCCAACCGGTTTAGCATCCTACATATTAAACCTCTCCAAGACTTTCTTAATGTACTCTTCTCGAGATAAAGTCAGCTTCTGTTCCTTCCTATCCTGAGATATCCTCATACCAAGAATTTGTTTGGCTGCCCCCAAATTCTTCATAGAAAAGGATTCACTCAGCTGCTTCTTGAGTACTTTTATTTCCTACATGTTTTTACCTGCAACCAACATGTCATCCATGTATAGACACAAGATAATATAACTTCCATCCTCAAATTTCTTTGTATACATGTAATGGTCAGAATGACATCTAATATAACATTGATCCATCATGAAGCTATCAAATTTGTTATACCGTTGACATGGAGCTTGTTTCAAGCCATACAAACTCTTCTTCAGTTTGCACACCATCTCCTCTTTACCTTTGACCTCATAGCCATCTGGTTGCTGCATATATAGTTCCTCCTCCAAATCACCATGGAGAAATGTAATTTTTACATCAAGCTGCTCTAAGTGTAAGTCTTCTACTGCAACTATTCCATGAACAGTTCTAATAGAAGTCATTTTTACTATAGGAGAAAAAATATCATCAAAATCTATACCTTTTTTCTGTGTAAACCCCTTGACCACAAACCGGACCTTGTATCTTTTCTTGCCTCCTTATTCCTCTTTGACTCTAAACACCTACTTGTTTTGTAATGCTCTTTTTCCTTCAGGTAGCTTCACCAAATCCCATGTCTGGTTCTCCATGAGATCCTGATGTTACTCATCCATGGCTTGCTCCCACTTCTTCTTAGCATCTACTTGTATTGATTTATCAAAGCTCTTTGGCACTCCACTATCAGTGAGTAATAAATAATAAAGAGAAGGAGAAAAAAGTTCAGGTTCTCTTCTTACCCTAGAAGACCTCCTCAATATAGGAGTTTTGGGTTCATGTTGAGGAGGTTCTCTGAACCGATTCATGTGTCACTTTTCCATCCGGAAGATCCTCTGCCGTTGCATATTCTTTCTTGGATTCTTCCCTATTTTCCTGCAACTGCTGGTTATACATGATTTTCTCATTAAAGACCACATCCCTAGATTGAATGATTTTCTTGTCCTTAATACTCCAACATTTATTTCCAAATTCATCACCACCATAACCAATGAAATTACATTTTTCTAATTTAGCCTCTAGCTTGGTTCTATCATCCTTGTCTATATGAATAAACACCTCACATCCAAAGACTCTAAGAAATGAATAATAAAATTTCTTACCATACCAAGCCTCCTCAGGTATGCCTCCATCCAAGGCACTTGAGGGTCCTCTGTTTATCAAGTACACAGTTGTGCTCACCACTTCTACCCAAAAAGAAAGAGGTAGTCCTACATGTAACCTCATGCTCCTAGCACTTTCCATTATTGTTTTGTTCATCCTTTCTGACACCCCATTTTGCTGCGGAGTTCCTGGAACCATATTTTTCCCACGGATTCCATTCTTAGAACAGTAATCATCAAATTCATTGCTGCAATACTCCCCTCCATTATCTGACCTGAGACATTTTAGCTTAAGACCTGTTTCATTCTCTACCAAGGCTTTCCATTTAACAAAAGTGTCAAATACATAAAATTTGTTTCTAATACAATAAACCCAAAATTTCCTTGTTGCATCATCAATAAAAGTAACATAATAACTTGAACCCCCAAGAGATGATACCTGTGTCGGCCCCCACACATCAGAGTGCACCAGCTCTAACTTACTCTCTTTCTTTGTAGGTCCAACCTTGAGAAACCTTACTCACTTCTGTTTCCCATATATGCAGTCCTCACAGAACTCTAAACCTATTTTCTGTATATCTAGGAAAATCCTTCTTTATGATCTCCATGCCCTTATGGCTCATATGATGGAGCCTATAGTGCCACAATGTTGTATCTACTTCTAAAGCCACAAGATTACAAACATTAGTGCTATAAGTGGTTAAATACAAGGTTCCAACCTTCTTACCTCTTGCCACCACAAGAGCACCCTTGTTAATCTTCCAAGAGTCCTGCTGTAAATATCACAGTACAACCATCACTTCCCAACTTCCCTGCCAATATTAAATTTCTTCTTAATGTAGGCACATGTCTGACATCCTTCAATAGCCAAGTATTCCCATTCTACATCTTAACCTAAATAGAACCTTTTCCAACTATGTTGCAAGGCTCATCATCACCAAGAAAAATATTCCCAAAATATCCTTAAACATAATCAAAAAAAATAATGCCTATGTGGAGTAGCATGGAAAGAAGCCCCCGAATCTAAAACCCAAGATTCAGTAATATTATGCAAAGAAAGAATCAAAGCATCCTGACATACATTACCCATTACCACATTTGTCCTCCTCATTTTCTTCTAGTTGTTTCTTCTTGTTCTGAAGCTCCCAACAATCCTTCCTTGCATGCCCAGAATTTCCATAGTGCCAACATACTATCTTGCTTTTGGATTTTGACCTTGCCCGATCCTTTGATCTTCCACAGCTTCCTCTATTTTTTTGTCTCCCTCTAGTTTCCACTGTCAAAGCATTCCCTGAAGTAGAAGATTCACTAGAGCTATTTTCTTTCACATTTACTCACTTAGAATCACTCCTACAACATCCTCAAACTTTGACTTTGAGTTAGCTAGAACCGATTTTCTTACCCGCCATTACCAGGCTATTCCAACTCTTAGGTAAAGAGCATAGAAATAATAAATCCCTAACTTCTTCATCAAATTCTATTATAACCAAAGCTAGCATATTTACAACCATATTAAAATAATTTAGATGACCTACTACTAAACCATTCTCAGATGTCTTCATATTAAACAACTTTTTTCATTAAAAATATCTTATTTGAGGCAGAGGGTTTTTCATACAACTTCCCTAATGCATTCATCAGTTCTTTTGTAGTCTTTTCCTTTGAAACATTAAATAATACCGAAGATGCAAGACACAGCCAGATTGTCCCAAGTGACTTTCTATCCAGACGAAATCCCATTCCTGCATCTGTCATGCTTGAGGGTTTGTTCACCGTTCTTAGATAGTGGAATATAAAGATCCTTTTGATAAAGGTAATCTTCCATCTGCATCTTCCAAAGACTGAAATTATACCCATTGAATTTATCAACCCTATATCTTCCATCATCTGCCATAGCTCCCACTCAGGATAAAAATTTCCCTGCGATTCAACACTTTAGCAAACCAAACCTTGGGCTCTGATACCAATTGTTAGGAAATAAGGGATAAAATATGTAGAATAATCCCTCACATAATTGCAACTGTAGAAAACTAATATGCAAAAATTATTACAGATCTCAAATAAAAGTGCAGAAGAAAATAAAACAACACAAAGAGATAATATTTAATGTGGTTCACCCAATTTTGTGCTACGTCCACCAAGAATCCCTTGCTCAGATTTTATTACAAGCCACCGCTCTCTCAATACAATATGCATATCTGTTTGGAGCTATGCTCAACAAACTCTACAGAATTCACACCTAAATTCAGAACACATATGCAATGTTACATTATACCTACCATATGCACAAAATCATATAAATAGACAACTACTTAAGCAGTTTTATAAAACCATGGGTATCAAAACCATGGGCCAAAAGTGTCCCATAAACCTATGGGTCAAAAAAATCCCAGCCCATATGAGAAAAACACATTTCCCGGTATATCGGGCATGATTTTAAACCCCGATGAGACAATTGTGGAAAGTGTATAGTACTCTTAGGGTACATGCCCCCGAACCCCTGCTAACAGGAAAATAGCCTCCCTCAAACCCCCACTTAGGGCCCAGCTCATGCCCCAAATTTTCCCTAATGGAGAAGGCATTAGTCTTGTAACCAGGAATTTTGGGGCCCTTTTCCATGTCTTGTTTTCACTGTGTGTCAAGTCAATCCAATCCCTAGAAATAGCTAGCTGTTGTCACTTACCAAAAAATGTGCAATTTTTGATTTTTTTTTGAAAATTTTAGTCAAGTGATCCCTTTACCTAATTTGTTTTCCTTTGTGAAGTCCTAGAGAGTGAAAAAATCCATTAATAGTTTGTCAATTTTTGGGTTTTGAGGTCAAAATGTGTATATTGCGGTGATTGTGGGTTCTGGAGGATACAAGTTCCTCTGAGTTGTCCTATTCCCTACATCCCCGCTCTACCCATATTAAGTGTATTGCAGGTATTTGTGTTCCCCATGGAACTATTCCATTCAGGTCCTTATTCCCCGCACCCGCTTGTTCTCTGCAAGGCACCTTAACCCGTAGGTATTTGTTTTGTAGTTATGTGGAAGTATTTGAGTTAGACGGAACTATTCTCCATTTCTCATTGTTCCCCACAACTTCATATCATCTGCATTCCTCTAAAATCCTTTGCTTTCCGGGCATTTCGGATAATTATGGAACTCGTGACCCCTATTCCTCCTGGGCCTCTTTTCCCTGCAAGCTCCATTCTTCCACACTTCATTGAGTTTCCCTATATTTTGGGATTTTTGAACATTTTTGGAACATGTCGTACTTTATTCCCTCGGGCCTCTAGTTCTCGAAAAACCTGACATATCCACAATTTTGAGAATTTTTTTTACTGAATTCTAGGACATTGCTCACCGCCAACATTGCATTAATTTTCTCAAATTAAAACCCATTTCCTCAGGCTTTGTTGTTATAAAGGGGGGGTAAAGGTAATTCATTTTTACCATTCCGTTTGTGAATTTTGGACTGTGCACTCACTATTGTCTACTCTTGTGCCCTAGCGAACAAATTTGGTCATAACTTTCTCATTTTTCATCCGTTTTGAAAAATTCAAAGTGTGTCGAAGTTGTTGTCAAAGAACCATTCTTGCCACAGTATAGGTGAGTCATTCCATGCTCATTTGAGTCAATTTGGTGGTGTTTTTTGTTTTTTACACCATATCCTTTGATTTCTTTCGTAAACCATAGTTAAAGACCTCATTTTTCTTGAGCTTTTTTCCTCACCTTGCCACCATGAAGTTCTAGTATGGGGGTTATGATCACATTTTCTTATTTGGAAACCATTTATGCCTAACATTAGGGATAGTGATGTTAAACATATCAATTTGGATGACTTATGGGCTCGAATCTCTTGAAACAATTCCCACGGTTATAGCCTAGTGTATCAAGGATAGTGGAATCGCTCATGATGTTGGTTTCCCTCTCTCTATCTAATGTATGGATATTTTCCTAGCTTGTGCCTCTTGTTTTGATCCTGAAACTAAATAAATCAAAGACCCTTAATGCAATGGAAAATCCAAGTTGGATGCTAGTTTCATAAATGCTTCCCTAAGAATCCATGTGTCTGAAGATTCAAACACCCTATCCAAGGCCCATGCCCAAAATATTTTTGAGCAAGATAAAGATAGATATAGGGTGATGATTTCTAAGTTTTGGCTCAAAGCCCAGAAAAGAGGTGCATCCAAATTGCTTAAGGTTCCATATAGGGAAAAATTCAAGGAAGAGATATCTTATATGATTACCCTATTGGAAAGATTGATGGGATTACCCTCATCCAATGAATTTCACTTCTGGATGTGTGTCTACATCAATATCATTTGTGAGGGAAAAAAAGAGCCTGAATTGGATTGAGATTTGAGAACAATTGAGTGATAAACTTGTGAATGTGTAGTAGAATAAATCCTTCTACATGACCTCCTAATTTATATATGTCATTGCAGCTTATAGAGTGTTGGTAGGATTATCCCCTCAAGATGTTAAGAAAAATGAACTTGTCTATGAATTTTATCCTCAACTTACCTTTGAAAAAAGTAAACACCCATCATAGGAGGGTGAACGATGTTTTTACAATGTATATAGTCATTATATTGGAGAGAAACACACCGAAAAGAATATTTGCAGAGGATAAATAGTTAATCTCCACCTATGACAGCCTCTTCATTCAATTCATGAAGTTTTCCTATATCAAACTAGCTAGTTTTGAAGGTGCACCCAACAAGCTACCCATGTATAGCAATGATAAATTGGTTCTTGTAGAATTCTGTAGACAATTGGACATGTGGCATAGGACATGTAGAGATAAGAAGATCTGGTGTCCCCGAGATTTCACTTTGAAATCTAGGACTACCCCTTTTTTTTTTTAAATTGTTCTTTTCAAGTAACAGGTCGTTTTGTGTTTGTTTTACCTACAGTTGTTTGCATTACTCTAAGATATTCCTAGTGAATCATATGTGCTAATTTCGACAAATACCCACATGTTAAAACTCATTTTATCCCTCCGCTAGGTTTTGTCTGCAGAAATTTTACTTAATTATTTATTAAATAAATAAAGTTTCGTTTAAGGTAAATTGTGTTGTAGTTGAACCTTGTTGAAGTTTTTTTCATGCCAGTATTCCCACATCTCAATAGTTTTTTCACCAGGAATGAATTCATAGAAATTTTCTGGCAACTTCTGGTAACTTTTTTCCATTTTTATTTATTTCTTTTTTGCATTTGGAATTTTTGGTTTTCTCCTCAGTAGTCTGTCTCTTAAATTCCCCTTGGATTTGTTCTTTGTTCTATATATGCCTATTTAATTTCAATTGGAACATAGAGAAGTCATCCTTAGCCTCAGAAATGGAAGGAATTAATCATGCAGTGCTAAATTCTGACCAAAAAAGAACAATTTAGGAAAAATAAGCTTCTCCCATGCAAGTCACACTTTTTGGGATAATAGATCTAAGCTATCAGTGGGAGTTTTGGAAGTGGCAGGAAAGAGGTGGGAATTTCTTGCCTACCTAGCAGGTTACTTTTTCCCATCAAAAGTCAAATCACTCAAGGAATTGCCAATGGGAATTTTAGGGGTGGCAGGAAAGATGGGAATTTCTTTCCTACCTTGCAGGGTAAAAATTCCCATTTCTTTGACTTCTTATTTTTAGCAATTCCTCTTGCCAAAAAGTGCAACCCACCTTGGCATTAATACATGCATTTAATGATATTCATTAATATTATTTCTAGTCAAATTTTACACCATGAATAGAAGGAAAGTCAAGGCAAGTTGATGAACTAAAGAGAATTCAAGGATGCATGTTAAAAATAAATAAAATAAATTCATAAAAAAGCAAGCAGAAATCATGCAGACTTGGGTGCCCAAATTGAGTCAAGGAACATGGCTTTTAATTAATTAATTGCCAAAAATAGGGAAAGACGAATTATTAAAAATAGTATACAAATAACTATATAAGCATGAGATGCCATAAAGGAGAAGTAATTAATTATTTTTGAAGCATGGAGCCATGGAAGAATTTTAGCCCAAAGGAAGGATTTTGCATTAAAAATTATTTTTCATTGCCAGGAAGCATCCAGGTTTTGGCACCTAGGGTTGGAAAGGATTTATTTTTATTATTCAGATCTGCATGTATGGTATAAGTGAGAGTGAATTAAAAAATCATTTATTAGCTTTATTGGTGAAGAAAAGTCTAAAATTCATGGAGGTCTGCATACTTTGATATATATTTTCAGAATCAGAGGAATTAAATAGATGCCATAGACTCCATAATTGTCTAAATTACTTGTGAAAAATACATCACTAGGTCTCATATTGGTCTAAATGCACCCCAAATGGAATGTCAGATACATTGAATATATCTTTTTAGGAGAAATTGTGCATGTGCTCCACAAATCTTCCAGTTGAAGCCTTCATTGAATTTACTTATATTTTCTAGGCAAAAATCACTAAGAGTGCTTTTCAGAATTTAAAATTGCTCATTCCATGATAATTAAAAATGAAAAGGTGACGAGTTTTGCCTGAATTGTTTATGACGGGAATTTTATTGGTGAATGTACTAGAGAAGAACTACAAATGCTTCAAGGATAAGAGGGAAGATAGGTCAAAGGCAGTACCCACAAGTAAATCAAAGTCAGTTTCTTCTGGATCTAGTTTGGTGAGAATGAAAAGAAAGAATTCAACAACACATGGGAGTATCTCAAGATACATGATTCAAAGTAGAGATATCATTCAAATCATTCATTGATAAAGTAGATGAAGACAGAAGTATAATGCATATTGGGATCAACATGCTGACTATGAAGAAAGAAAAAAATGGAGAGTGTTGCAGCTAGAATAACTTCTTTTTCTTCTTCTCTTATTTTCTTTGAAAAAGTAATTGAGTAATCAATTAAATTGTAAAACTTAAGTAATTGGTTTAAAATCCATTACTTCAAGTTACTGGAAGAATTCAATTACTTGGAAATAGGTGGCAGACATGCAAAATAAAAGGTTATATTTTCAGTGATAAATCATGCATGTCATGCAAAGAGGAATTCTAGGAGGAATATTGCTAGCTGCCTCCTTTTCTATAGCTTCCACATGTGGCAATTCATTAAAAACTTCCTATTTGTAATTTCCCTCTATACACTATAAATAGAGGAAGAGCCTACATGTTAAAGGATCACAATTTGTTAATCAACATTCTTGAGTTCCAGAATTTGTGCTGCAACCCTTGATATCATTTTTGTGAAAGCTAAGGAATTCAATAAGAGGAAGATTTTTGGAGAACTTTGTGTCCACGGTGTATTTGCTTCTAACTTTTGTGTAGATATTTAGATAAACTTTGTGTTATCTTAGATTTAGATTAGAAGATTTTCCTTTCCTTTAACTTATGAATATTGTGAGATCTACTTATTTATTTAATATATGTGTATGAGACCAACTCTGTAAACTATTGGTTGGATTACACATCTTCCTCTCTTTCTTTCCTTACTTCAATTATTTTCCCCCTTCTGCAAATATTTCATTACAAAACAGTTGCTTACTTGCTGCAAAATTGCTAAGTTATGGTTTATGAGCTTTGTAATTAAAGTAAAACCTATAAAAATAGTTATTAGGATTTATACTCGCCATATTGATAAAAATCTTACATAGGAGCCTCATCGGTAAATGAGGGAGATTTATCTCATGACTGCTTAGGTTTTTAGCTATGCAGAAAATCTAGCCAACAATTTTTGGCGACTCCACTAGGGAACAACACAAATTATTAGACCAGATATCTTCTTACCAGTTCCCTTTTATAATATAATCTCAACTTGGAAGAATGTTCCATTCACTGCGGTCTAGCAGATCTCAAGGAAGGACTGATCATTTTTATAGATTGTAGGAGACATTTTAATTTCAATCATCCTCCTCAAGTTAGAAGTCCAGATCCTCAGTCTTTCACAAGGAAGAAGAGTGCAAAATCCTCCAGATCCGGATCATGTCTAGCACAATCTGTAAGATGGGATTATTCACCAAGTCTATTCTCAAAGAATATGTGCTCTCCTTTCATGATGCAAAATCAACCACTTGCCCCTGCAGCACCTGTTCCATGGGGTGCAGCCTTTGGACCTCTGAATCTGACTCCTCCTATGCATGATCTACCTAAAGGGATGAGAAATAATTTTCAAAAATTCTTTAGAGATGGAAAGTAGAATCCAGATGACCACTTAGCTACGTTCTTCATATCCTATGGAGTACTTGCAATCGAACATGAAGATGTATCTGTCAGACTCTTCATAGAGACTCTACATGACTTAGCTAGAGAATGGTTCTACCGGCTAGCTCCTGGTACCATAACTAACTTGGGCTACTATGAGAGATGCATTCCTGAAAATATTCAAGTCAACTGAAGATTCCAGTACACTGATAACTCAACTGACTCAGCTGAAGAAGGAGCCACAAGAGCACATGTGGGATTTTATTGTAAAATTCCAAAGATTACTGTATAAAATTATGGCTTCTACTTCTCTGAATGATGAGAATCAAAAGGTATTTTTCATCAATGCTTTACTTCCTGAAGTAAGCTATCAACTATGAAGAGCACGTCCTATTGACTTGTTAGCAGCTCAAAACATGGCAGTTGAAATTGAAGGCAACCTCATCATGGCTGGAAAGATAAAGAGAAACACTTCTAGAGTTGAAAGTTCATCCTCTGCTACTACTTTTGATTCACTATTGCAAAATTTAGCAAATGAGATGTCATAGATGAAGAAACAAATGGCTCAAATGACTTAAGGAAACAAAACTTCCCCTGCTTAGGAATTTTAACAACAACAACAACAACAACCAGAATTGCATTGTTGGTTCCCAAATATTAGCAATTAAAGATGCTCCCAGAAATAACGTTGAAATGAATGAAGAAGATTGGGAAACTAAGCCTGATCAGCTCGAGAATGATGATTTTGTAGGTCATGCTGGCGACTCCAACATTAATTGCCTAAACTAAAAATCTGAACACGACTCTGAGGAGTTTCTTGAAGATGATCATGGTCATGCATATGCAGTATTTACACAATCACAAACTCACCAAGCTGAGGCATTAGATGATGAAAAAATAAGGGGAATCCCTTTACCTTCTTCCTTAGCTCCCAAAAAAGTGAGTTATTCATCTCAACCACAAAAAGTAGCTAGGTATATGAATTTATACCTTCCTTTGACATTGTTGATCTTGTCAAGAAAACTAGGATTCAAATGTCAGAAGCTGAATACCTAAGAGCCTTTCCTAAGCAGTTAAATGGGCTGGTTAAGTATGTGCAGTCACCATGACAATCCAATGCATCAAAGGGCCTTTTTTACTAAGCCCAAAGATACTCCTCCCCAGAACAACACTGTAATTGTTAAACCCTCATCATCTTCTGAAAGAGTTGAACCTTTCTATGTATCCTTATTGCTTAATGATTTCAAGTTAAGCAATTACATTCTAGATTTGAGTTCTTTTGAAAATGTCATGTTAGCTAAAATTGTAGATGCTCTTGCGATTACCTTTACAAAGACCATAAAAAGGTTTTATTCCATGGAGAGAAAAGTCCCTTTAATCAGAAAAATCAAAGACGTACAAGCTGTTCTAGTAGCTTTTCCTGAAAAAATATTAAATATGACAATCCTTATAGCAAATATTCTAGTATCTTATGGCATGTTATTAAGCAGGAAGTTATATAGAGAAGTGGGAGGAGAAGTAAAGATGGATTGGTCTTGTGCCCATATTCCTATCAAAGGGATTAAGCATAAGCTAGAGCTGGAAAAGAAGTCTAAGTATAATGTGAACAAATCTGAAGATTCTAGATCTCAGATTATTTTTTAGGGGTCTGACCACAGTGTATACTTCTTGGAAATGGATGAAGGTGTTCCAGAGATAGAACTTTAACCAAAGCTAGAGCCAACAAAAGGATCTGAAAATTTTTGGATGTTAGAGTTTAAAGGGACTTGTTGTTCTCTTGGATCAGGAGCCAACATTCTACTAATATCCCCAAATCATGAGATATTCCCATACTCCCATAAGATGATGTTTGAGAACACCAATCATACGGCATTGTATGAATCATTTCTGCTAGGAATGGAGCAAGCTAAAAAGAAATGAGTAAAATTCCTCAAAGCCCAAGGAGATGTTAAACTTCTAGTAAAGAAGGTTTGAGGGGAAAATCAAATCAAAAGAGATAAGATGAAGCATTAAAAATATAGAGTTTTTTTTCCACACTAGATTTTGCAACCTTCTCTATCAACTTCATTCCAATAAATTAGAATTCCAAGGAAAACTCTTTGGTAGTCATAGTTGCACTATTGAATCCGGATAGACCACCGACCATATTCAGATAAGGAAACTATAAAGTGGAGATGGTATACCACCCCAAAGTCCCTGATAATGTAAAATGGTGGAAGACTTTCAACGATGACAAACAAACATCTGCATGTCAAAAACAAGACAACTTTGACAAGTTGTATGTTGAAGGGAGTAAATTACCTACCACGAAAATAGTCACAAATAAAATTGATCCAGGTTATGGAATAATCCAACCAAAAGGTAACAAAATCCCCAAGGGTTTAGTTTCCTTAGTGGAGACTTTCGACAAGCAGGATTAGTACTTGAAGAAGAACAAAGAATATGGTGATAGTTCTTCCACATAAATACAACCAGTAAATCTGGGAATGGAGGAAGTTGATGTAGACTTACCTACCAAAGAGAGAAGAAATAATGAGCCACCACAAGATGAAGTTGATAAGGACTTGCCCAAGTTATTTGACAAGAAGGACAAAGGAAAGAAGTTTGAGATCAAATACTGGGTACTCTGGTGGGACAAGAGACATGAACCGAAGGGCATGCACAACAAATCTGATTCACTTTGGAAAGGGCCCTTCATGATTAAAAGAGTTATTGGAATGGATAATTTCTTCCTTTCCTACCAAGATGGAATTGATTTATCATTTCCTTTCAATGGGAAGCATCTGAAGTTGTTCAAAAATTGAGATACAGGGTAAAGCCTGTTTGTATATAAATAAAATTTTTGTTGTTTTCTTTTCTTTTCTTTTTCTTTTTCTTTTGTTTTTGTGACTTGACTCCGAACCCAATAAATAAGACATGAAACCAGAGATGCTAGGATCTCATATTCACTCCTTTAATTTTGAAAGAGGTAAATATGTCCACATACGGAGCTGACTGGTGTCCCTGAGATTTCATCCTGAAATTTGGGACTACCCCTTTTTTAAAAAATCGTTCTTTTCAAGTAATGGGTTATTTTGTGTTTTTTATTTTCCTGCAGTTTTTTGCATTTCTCTAAGGTATTCCCAGTGAATCATATGAGCTAATTTCGACAAATACCCACATGTTAAAACTCATTTTATCGCTCCGCCAGGTTTTGTCTGTGGAAATTTTATTTAATTATTTATTAAATAAATAAAGTTCTGTTTAAGGTGAATTGTGTTGCAGTTGAACCCTATTGAAGTTTTTCATGTCAGTATTCCCAAATATCAATAGGGTTTTCACTAGGAATGAATTAAGAGAAATTGTCTGCAAATTCTGGAAGTATTTTTCCATTTTTATTTATTTCTTTTTTATGTTTGTTTTTTGTTTTCTCCTCAATAGTCTGTCTGTTAAATTCCCCTTTATCCATTCTTTGTTCTGTATAGCATGCTTAATTTCTTGGAACATTTGGAATTCATCCTTGACCTCAAAAAGGAATGAATTAATCACAGAGTGCTAACTTTTGACTAAAAAAGAAGAATTCAGGAAAAATAAGCTTCTCCCATGCAAGTCTTACTTTTTGGGATAATATATCTAAGTTGCCAATGGGAATTTTGGAAGTGGCAGGTAGGCGGAAATTTCTTGCCTACCTAGAAGGTTACTTTTTCCCATCTAGTCAAATAAATCAAGTTGCCATTGGGAATTTTAGGGGTGGCAGGTAGGCGGGAATTTCTTGCTTGTCTTGTAGGGTAAAAATTCTCATTATGAAAGTCAAGTCACTTAAGTGAAAAGTGGGAATTTCTTAGTTGCCTTGTAGGGTAAAAATTCCCATTGCTTTGACTTCCTATTTTTAGCAATTCCTCTTGCCAAAAGTGTGACCCACCTTGGCATTAATACATGCATTTAATTATATTCATTAATATTATTTCGAGTCAATTTTAACGCCATAAATAGAAGGAAATTCAAGGCAAGTGGATGAGCTAAAGAGAAGTCAAGGATGCAGGCTAAAAATAAATAAAATAAATTCATAAAAAGAAAGTAGAAGCATGCAGACTTGGGCATCCCAGATTGAGTGAAGGAACATGACTTTTAATTAATTAATTGCCAAAAATAGGGAAAGGAAATTATTAAAAATAACATGCACATAGCTATATAAGCATGGGACGCCATAAGGGAGAAGCAATTAATTTTTTTTTATGGAGCTTGCATCCTAGAAGGATTTTGGCATCAAAGGAAGGAGGATTTTGCATTAAAAAATATTTTCCACTGCCGGGAAGCATCCAATTTTGGTGCCTAGGGTTGGAAAGGCTTTCTTTTTATTATTTAGAGCATCTGCATGTTGATGAATACTTCATTTATGCCCATATTGGTGAAGAAAGAAAAATTCAATGTCTAATACATTGAATATATCTTCAGAATCAGAGGAAGAAATAGATCTAGCTCTCATAATTGCAAAGAATTTCCGAAAAAAATCATTCTTTTGTTTCTAATGCAGCCCATGTGGAATTCATTGCATGGAAAATTACTTTTAGGAGCTTGTGCATGTGTTACCAATCTTCCAGTTGAAGCCTTCATTTAATTTATTTTTATTTTCCTTCAACTAGAGCGCTTTCCATAATTTAAAATTGCTCATATGAAATTAAAAATAAAATGTGATGAGTTTTTCCTGAATTTTTATGGCAATCATTTTATTAGTGCATGTACTAGAGAAGAAGTACAAAAGCTTCAAGGATAAGAGGGAAGACATGTCAAAGGTAGTACCCACAAGTAAATCACAGCTAGCTACTTCCAGATACAGTTTGGTGAGAATCAAAGGAAAGAATTTAACAGCACATGGGAGTATCTCAGATCCACGGAAGAGATATCATTCAGATCATTCATTCCTAAAATAGATGAAGCGGAAGTACAATGCATTTTGGATCAACATGCAGAGTATGGAGAAAGGATAAAATGGAGAGTGTTGTAGCTAGAATAAATTATTTTTCTTTCTCTTATTTTCTCTGACAGAGTAATTGAGTGATCAATTAAATTGTAAAACTTAAGTGATTAGTTTAAAATCTATTACTTCAAGTTACTGGAAGAATTCAATTACTTGGAAATAGGTGGAAACCATGCAAAATAGGAGGTTATATTTTCACTTATAAATCATGCATGTCATACAAAGAGGAATTCTAGGAGGAAGATTGCCAGCTTCCTCCTTTTCTATAGATTTCGCATGTGCCAATTCATTAAAAAAATTCCTATTTGTAACTGCCCTTTATACACTATAAATAGAGGAAGAGCCTACGAGTTAAATCATCACAATTTTTTAATCAACATTCTTGAGTTCCAGACTTTGTGTTGCATCCCTTGATGTCATTTTTGTGAAAGCTGAGGAATTGAATAAAGGAATATTTGTGGAGAACTTTGTGTCCACGGTGCATTTGCTTCTAACTTCTTTGTGGATATTTAGATACACTTTGTGTTATCTGAGATTTAGATTAGAAGCTTTTCTTTTCCTTTACTTCGGAATATTGTGAGATTTACTTATTTATTTAATCTATATGTATGAGACCAACTCTGTAAAATATTGGTTAAATTACATATCTTCCTCTCTTCTTTCCTTCTATTATTTCCCCCTTCTGTAAAACATTCCAAAACAACTATTTACTTTCTGCATAATTGTTAAGCTATGGTTCATGAGCTTTGTAATTGAAGTAAAACCTCTAAAAATAGTTATTAGGATTTATAATCACCAGATTTATAAACATATTACATGGGAGCCTCACCGGTAAATGAGGGAGATTTATCTCATGACTGCCTAGGTTTTTAGCTATGTAGAAAATCTAGCCAACAAGATCACAGGCATCCAATTTCATATCTCTTTCGGGAATTGTTCTTGCAGGACTGCATTATATTCCCAAAATGTAGAGAACAATCTCTGAATTTAAATTCCATTCATACCACAAAATATCTCCTTTTGATATAAAAGGGTTCATCTCCAATCACTTGAGAACTTCTTACTACCATGTGCATGCTCTTGAAGATTATTGGGAAGATTTCTCATATGAATATGAAGTTAGAAGAAGATGTTTTTGCAAACTCTCTTTACAATAAAAAAAAATATTTCAAGGTGTATAAATTCCTAGAGGATTTAGAGGATGGAAATGAGGATATGTACTCTGTTGAGTATATCAAAACTTTCCAGCACCTGCCCCTTCTTACCATTGATTGGTCTTAAAAGGAGAAGGATGATCTCTCTGAAATAATCAATCCATTTTTATGAGAACAAATATTTGGTTCAATAAGAAGATAAGGGCATATAATCTAAATGTGACACAATCGTCCTCTCAAGATTCTTCTTCATCACATAAATAGGTTTCCATTCATCCTCTAGAGGTTCAAGCTCAATAAAATCCTTCCTCTTCACCTTTGAACTCTGCAACTAAGGTATATGCAAAGAAAGAGAAAACCAAGGAGATAGAGAAAATTGAAGAAACTCCTAAGAAAGAGGTGGAAGAGGAAAAAATTCAAAATTTAGTAGGAGAAGTTGTTGTAGACACTGAAAATCTACACTCCCTCGTCTTCATTTAATTATCCTGTTCACATTCATAATTTATTGCTACATTAGATTAATTATGTCAACACCCCATATTCCCCCCATTCTTATTTAATTAAATATTTCTTCAGATACACAAATATCATATTCTATGATATTTATTAATCTACCTAGGTTATTCTCCAAAATCTATTTAAACAACTCCCTTATCCCTGCATATCTATCACGGGAATTTTTCCAAATCCATTATTATCTTGACAAAATCCTAAGTATTTATCATCATTGATATAATAGTCTTATATTCCTACGTTTGATAAATCCTAATTGTCCACCTAACACTTATCCTAAACAAACTTAAGATAAATTAGATAATAATCTAACCTATCTTATCATTTCCTAAACAAAATCGACACCTCATTATCCAACTCGACACTTTCAAACCACTTAACAAACCCATCCTTCGAATTTTTGAATAAAAAGCTCAAATTAGCAAATTGTTCCAAAACAAACTCAAAAAGGCCAAAATCCTTGACGATTAGGTAAATTTCTAACAATTATTTAAGCCCAGTTTGCAACCTCTTTTCGGGATAATTTTCTCATACTCTCAAACCTCAATCTTCTATCAGGTTCTATTATCGTTATATTACATAAACAACAACACAATATCATCGAAGTACAGACATTCAAATTCACTAAGCAAGTCTGAGAATCCTTTTGGATCTTGGTTGACAGTCAACAAATCACTAGTCAGCTTCAAGCCGAGTCCATAATTTCTAATCAAGGTCATTTGTTATTTTCACATGTTCATTTACATATCTAGGTACAATTACCTATTATTTTCCCTATCTCTCATTATAATTCAATTCCCTACACCATTATATTGTCAAATATTTTCTTAAATATTACATTTTATTAGCTTGTCAATATCTCCCATAATCTCTTGTGATTCCTATATACTCTATTTTCCTATAGTATCAATCAAATTTCATTTATTATTTCCACTATATGTTTATTACTACTAACATGTTGTCAAGAATGGCTTATTTAGATGGCATTAAAAGGACCAAGCCATGAAATAACAAGAATAAATTCTCTACATGTCAAACAACATCCCTTATATTGGGAGTAATACAATGTTTTTCATGACCTTGAATCATGTGCCATTCATTATGCACCTTTGGACTAGTTGCACACCATCTTCAAATCCACCTAGAAAATTCGAGATGCCACTAACGAGTTTTGGGAGGCCTATTTTGAGATCTTATGCATTCGAGACAACTTAGCTTGGTTTGAGTACCAATATGAATCCAAACTAGAGGAACTGTGCTATGAGGCCGAATCTGAAAATCAAACTGACTCAGAACACTCATATTCTGATTCTGATACAGGAGAGGAGAAACGAGAGTACATTTCTGACTTCTTTGAGGAAGGCTACGGTGACCACAAGAATTCAGATTATCCTGAGGACATTGATTTTACTGAAGAGGAAGATTCACCTTCATCTGAAAATTTTGATAATGATTTAGACTCCGACTTTGAGCCATAGTCTACATATCTCATACTTCATTATCTACTACATATTTGTAATAAAATCTGAACTTGTTAGAACATTTATTATTTATCCATTATATATCATGGCTTGTTTACAAAATCACTTGATTGTATAAACAACGGGTTGAAATCCTTGCAATAAATTCCTTTGACTTCCAAGGACTGGCCTTTTCCAGGCAACCTGCTTACTATTTTTATTAATAAATATTTTTTGTAGTGTTTGTGATTGAAGCTTTGGTGTACCCAGATTTCATCCTGAAATCTGTGACTACCCTATTAAAAAAAATCGTACTTTTAAAATAATGGGTCGTTTTGTGTTTTTATTGCCTGAAAGTTCTTGTATTGCGTCAAAATATTCCCAAAGAGCCATATTAGCCTTTTCTGCCAAATACCTAGATGCCCAAAATTGTTATATTCTGTCGTCAGGATTTGTCTACGGGAAATTTGTATTTAATTATTTTGAGCCTCGTATGAGGCTATTTGCGCTCCACTTTAACTCTGTTATGATCGAACATATCATTATTCCCTTGTACCAGAAGGATTTTAACTTGGAATAAGTTTTGGGCTTTATTTGTGACTTTTGACAATTTTTCATGTTTTTGTGTTGTCCTGTTTCATTTTCTGTGAAATTTCTCTAGAACAATTCCTTTGCCGGGTAAGGCCAATTTTTGGCCTGGAGCAGCTGGAGAACATATACGCATGTTATGCCCGGAGGAAGTCACCATTGGAGGTTTGGATCACTAGGAAAAAGTAAAGTCGTGTGCTAAAAAGCTCCTGCGGGGTTGGGCGCATTTTTGGAAAACAAAGGATTTAAGCTGCAGTCGGAAAAATAGAAGCAGTAGGTAGGTGGGAATTTTGTACCTGCTTAGCAGGGTAATTTTTACCGTGATATAAAATTCACTTAAGCTATAGTGGGAAAGTTAGAGGCCGCAGGCAGGAATTTATTGTCTGCCTTGTAGGGTAAAAATTCCCATGGTGAAATAAAAGAAAATTGACTTAAGTGAAATCATGGGATTTTATTGCCTGCCTTACAGGGTAAATAATCTCATTGTCAAAGTCAAATCACTTAAGTGGATCATGGGATTTCCGGGGCTGCCTTGCAGGGTAAAGAATCCCATTGTTATAAATTCTTAAAAATAGAATTCTATTATTCCAAAAAGTGTGACCCACCTTGGGTGAATAATAATGCATTAAATAAATATTTGTTAATATTTATCCACCCAAATTTGGCACCTAGGCTTGTGGAAAATTCAACAAAGGGAAGTGGACAAAAGGAATTTAAAAATAGAATTCCAAAATTAAATAAATTTAATTTACTTAATGCAGCCCCTTTTAAGAAGGAAATAATACTTTTTAAAGTATTAATTGATTAAATTAAATTCTATTTTCAGTGGCTATGGTCAAGGCACACTGTGAAGCTTCAGTTGAGTGAAGAGTGGATGAATTAAATGAATTAATTTAATTTATTGGATGGCTGTCCTTAAACATGCTATTTTTAAAGAGAGAAGCATGATTTTTAATTAATTAATTGCCAGGAATAGGAAAGGCAATTATTAATTATAGAATTGTGAGGGTTATATAAGCATGGGCTGCCATATGGGTGAATTATTTAATTCACCGGTAAAGAATTGCAGCCAAGAGGAAAAGTGCACCCCATTTGAAGAAGGGTTTTGCTCAGGCAAGGTGGAAACAAGGCAAAAAACTTCCAAATTTGGCACATGCTTTGAAGGAGGTTGATATTTGTCTGCATAATTGTTTGCATATGTGTTACAGGTGCTCAGGTGTTGTTGAAAGGATTCATGCTCTCTTTATGTGCAAATTAAACATCAATTTTTGGGGCAGCAGGCTTGAAAAGTGCAGATTTTTACAATTAAAATTCACTGTGCATGCTCCGGTGGCCATCTTTGTCTGAATTAATTGCAGGAACTAATTACAGGTGCATTACAAAATAAAAAGAGCTTTAATCAACGTCTAATACATTGCATATATCCTCCGAATATGAAGAAGTATCCAGATTTGCACCAGTATTGAAGAAATCCAACCAAGTAAGAAGAAAAAGAATTATTCAGACAAAGATAGACAAAGCCATGGTGAAGAGAGATGAAAAAGAAAGCACAACGGAGTCATGCATCACTTCCTAATTTGCAGATAATGGAGACACGGATCTAGGCTCGGAACCTCTTGCTGAATTGATAGATAGATCCAGAGTAGGAAAGACTTCACTCATGCATGCAGATTAAAAGTAGTGGAATTATTCGAGCTGCAGCTTTTCCATCTGCAGCCCAGTTGCCAGAGTTTGTTATACAGATGCAGATCCATATCCATATGCAGATCCAGATCTAGATCTCATAGTTGCAAAAGCTTCCGGCACAAAGGCTTCATCCTCTTGTTTCAAATGCAGCCCGTGAAAAAGTCATTGCGTGGAAAATTCCTTCCAAGATCTTGTGTAAATGCTCCCATCTTCCAGTTGAAGCCTTCATTGAAGTTGCATTCACCCGGAGTGCTTTCCAAAATTTTTAATTCCTCATATGTAATTAAAAATAAGGATGATGAATTATCTATGGAAAACATTGCACTGATGCATGTACAGGAGAAGAAATACAAAAGCTTCAAGGATAAAAGAGAAGAAAATGTGAAGGCAAAATCCAGCTGCTTCCAGTCACTTCCAGATCCAACTTGCTTCCATATCCAATCCAATTGGTGAGAATCAAAGGCAAAAGAATCATCTGCATGCAGGCATGAAGAAAGACAAGACTGTAGCTTTCCTCTTACTTCTTCTTTCCTTCGACAAAGAAATTGAGCGATCAATTAAATTATACAACTTAAGTGATTAGTTTAAAAGCCATTACTTGAAGAAGTCAACTACTTGGAGATAGGTGGCATGTGTAAAATAGAAAGTTCTATTTTCAGTTGCAAATCATACATGTCATGCAAAGAGGAATTCCAGGAGGGAGATTGCCAGTTGTTTCTTTTCTAACTTCCACATGTGCCAGTTCAACTAAAAGCTTCTAATTTGTAATTGCCCCTCTACATTCTATAAGTAGAGGAAGAACCTTCGGGTTAAAAAAGGATAATTTGCAAGCAACAATCTTGTCTTCTATACTTTGTGCTAAACCCCTGAGAGCCACTTGGAGCAAAGGAATACAAAGGAGCAGGTTTCTAGAGAACTTTGTGTCACAGTGTACTATGTTTCTTGCTTTTAATCTTAGATCTCTTAATAAACTTTTTGTTATTTTAGATCTGGATCTAGAGTTGCCTTTTTTTTAGAATTCTGTGTTTCTATATATTGGATTCTTCCATGTGCATGCAATCAGCTCCGCCATCTACTGACTGGGATGCACATCTTCCCTGTTTCTTCTATATGTTTATGTAATTACCTTCTTCTATAACTTTTCCTTTCTTTAAACAGTTGCTTATTTGCTGCAGAATTATTTAGTTATGGTTCATGAACTGAGTAATTAAAGTAAAACCCCATTTAGATATTTAGCATAATTAAATTGAAAAATATGACATGGGAGCCTCACCGGTTAAATGAGGGAGATTTATCTCATGACTGCCTAGGTTTGATGCTATGCAAAAAATCTAGCCAACAAGCTTCATTCGTAGGACAAAAGTTAATTCATTTCTTACACGGAGTGCAATAAATAAACAATGGGGTAAGCCTGAATACCATGCCAGTATCAGTAGTAGTACAGAGTTGGGCCTCACATAACTTCAGGTATATTGAGGACTCCGCCCATAAAAATACCTGAAACTAGCCATAGATTTCCATTTCCTAGGACCCTTGTTAACCATTTTACACATTTCATTCTTTTATAATTAAATCAAGAAAATCTAATTTTTTTTTACTTTGTTTGTTGTTTGTAACAAACTCATTTAGTTATTTTCATTTTTTAGGTGTTTGTGTGTTTTTTTAATATGGTACAAACTAGACAACAAGCTCGTAATCAAGCTTATGAAAACATGTCTCAACCATTATCCAAAACCTTGCAACAACAAATTTTGCTATCCACATCCTTGTCTACACCATTATCTAGTACATTTGCTACCCTATTACAACAATAAAAAACTCATTTCATCAACCAAATACATTTACTCCTCTTTCTGATGCCCAACGAACTTGGAATGAAATAGAGGAGAAGTATAACGAATAAATGCAACAAAAAATTTTGAGCTCAGGACGTTATTTTCATAGTCAAGATTTCCATACATCTGAGCAGGAAGAAATCGAATAGCCATACTCTCCTAGCTCTCAATCAGAGTCATCTAAACCTCCCTTCTATGATAGAGGAGAACCTTGTTTTGAATCAATGTTGGATTCAAATCCCATTACCCTTAACGTTTATCTCATAGCTAGGGATGTTCAACTCCAGTCATTTACACCCAAACCATCCACAAATATTCCAGATCCTTTATCTGGCTCTTCACGACAAGTTGAACCCAAACCAACTTCAAATATCCATGATCATTTATCAATTTCTTCACCTCCCCTTAATGCAAACCAACCATTTATGCCTGGACCATCACATCCATATGATCCTTCGTCTAGTATTGTAAGTCTTATCAATTCAAATCAGGGACCTATTGTTCAACAAATACATTCATATCCACCTTTGAATCAATATGAAACATTAAAAGTTGTGTCTTTTGTTCTTTTCTTTAGCCTTCATATGATTTCCTCTCAAGACACAACTTCCCAACAACATACATCTTCACCAGACCCTTCCATTGGTTCCACATATCCTTTGAGTAATATGGGTGCTTCTTCATCCACCCCTCTAACATCTTCATTGATTCAGACATCTCTAATGAGTTCTGTTACTGCTTCTATCACCATATATTCTCAACCGATTAATAATTTTGTCCAAAGTAATGCTATGTCTATTTCCCCATCCTCTTCCTTAGTTAATACTAGTGTTATTGCTAGCACTCATCCTAGCTTAGCTCAATCCAGTGCACCCCTCATCTCACAACAAATACCACAGAAAGCATTGTCCTTTGCTGCTTATACCACACCCTTTCAACAACTTCCTCCTTATTCACAACTTTTCACTGGTACATCCCTTCCACCTCCTTATCAATACATTCAATCTTCACAACCATTAGTGTCTCAACCACTTTATGGTATGCCCTCTCAAAAATAATCCCTTACTAGCAATATATTCTGCAACAAAATATACCTCAACAAAATATTCCCACTTATAGTATCCCTTCACAACAAAACATCCCACAACAAAATATCTCATCTCAACAATATATCCCTACCAATATTCCTTCACAAAAAAACATCCCAGAGTAAAATATCCCATCTCAACAGTATATCCCTACTAGTATCCCTTCACAAAAAACATCCCACAACAAAATATCCCTTACTAGAAAATTACTATGCAATAAAATATTCCTACTAGTATCCCATATCAACATAACGTAACCCAAAAAACATCCCTAATTATAGTATTTCATCCTAGTAGAACATCCCACAATACAATATTCCTCAACAAAACATTCCATAACAAAATGTTCCACAATACAAAATTCCACAACAAAACATTCCTTACCAGCAGAATGTGCCTCAACAGTATCAGATATACTCACAACCTAACCAGTTTTCATTTCAACCTGGTTCATCCTTGCAATAACCACCACAACCTGATCCTCTGCAAGCTCTCATGTACCGCATATCTAGTCCTGAGGCTGCTTTATGAACACCCAAAAATGTGCTCTCTTATGATCAAATATGCAATGAGCCCTTTCATCCTTTAGTACCATAAAAATCTTATCCACCTCATTGGGAACTTCCAAAATTTATCAAATTTTATAGCAAATAATATCCCCAACAACACATTCATGTTTTCTTCCATGCTTGCTATCTAATAGCCCATGATCAAGAACTCATTCTTAGGACTTTTCCCATGTCCCTTGTTGGACCGGTGTTGCATTGGTACAATAAAATTCCTTGGTACTCACTCTAATCATTCACACAACTTGCACAAATTTTATTAGAACACTTTTCTATAAACATAGCCCATAAAGTCACTATCAATGACCTCTAAACTATTAAATAGTTCAAGGATGAGTCCATTGCTGATTTTGTTTCCCGTTGGAGAGGTACCATCTATCAGTTTTCCTTTGCATTACCGCAATCTGAATTGATTTAAGTCTTTTGTCGATCATGCGCCAAACATATCTCATCAACATTACTAATTCAATCATTTCAGACCTTTGACGAAGCCTTTACTATGGCCCATAAATTAGAACTTCGAGCTCTAGAATATGGTTGAGTTAAAATTCATCCTAAGAAACAATGAATTGAGTTCCCATCTAAAACATCCTCCAATCCTAATAAATCCAAGTCATCTTCTAACACTGTAGTGGTTAAATCTACCACTAAGGAAAGAACTACTACTAATCATACCCGCCAACCATGCAGCTACACACCCATATGAGAGACATATAGTGCAGTCTTTGACAAGCTGCTAGCTACAAATATGATATCCCTCCCACCTATTTGACCTATTATCACGTCCATATCCAAACCTTCTTGGTATCATGATAATTATTATTGTAAAGACTATAGGGTTAAAGGACATGACATTGAAAGGTGTCACACTTTTCATAATGTCCTTTAAGATTTGATTGATAAGGGTTACCTTCACTTAGATAATCCAAATGTACCCCTAAATCAAAATCTTGACATATTCAAACAACCATTTCCTAATCACCCTTCGTCTTCTAATCAACCAAAAGCAAATGATTTTTAATCTCACCATAAAATCAACACCATTACTAAAACATTACTAACCCTTGAGTTTACCACAATACTAGTTGAATATGAATCCACATCTTCAGGATCAACATCAACATTTACTGAATCCAAATCTATATCTATTGAACCCTTCGCCATCAGGGAAAATGTTGAAACTACCCCCTCCTCTGTATAACATGATATTACTCAATCCACCTCCATACCCATCACATCCTCTAATATAACTACATCTGCACATGCACCTAGATTTACAAATATAACTATGATACCTCTTGAAACATTTTTAGCACAACCACCTCCACTTAAACAAATTTGTACCATATTCATCCCTAACCTACAAAAACAAACAATCTGAAATCAACAAAACCGAAAAATCATTTGTATTACATTAACCACATTATTCAAACTCTTTTTCCTTCATTGACTTCAAAAAATACACCCAACTCTTCCAAAACCTCAAAGGGACCTAACAAACAAGGTATGGTTTAGGTCTTTAAAAGTCCATATTATAATGAAACATATCATTTCTTTGGCCCTCCACATTTTCTTCTACCTCCTCTTAGAAATTCCATTTCCACTCTTAGTGATCCTCTTATTAGGCCAAGACCAAGACCTACTTACCAAGCTTCCACAACGGGACCTCATAAATAGGATGTTATTCAAGAAAATCCTTATTATGTCCCTCCAAATCAAAATCGTGTGTGGCCCTCAATCTCTTATACCTAGGAATCACCCCATTATTTCAGGTCCAAAGCTTGTCTACCAATCTTCCACAAGTCATTCACGTCCCTCATCGATCACAACACCCAAAATCCCTCAGCGACTAATAACGCAACAACCCCCAATAAAATTATTACTTCTATTAGAAGATAAGATATTTGAAATGTTAGGATAAATTAATTATGCATTATATGATTAATTATTTAATTAATTTTATTAATTAAATAATAATATTATATGGTTATATTATAATTGTATGTTGTTATATGGTTTTAAACCATATTTGTCTTTTGTTTCACAGGGATAATTGTTACAATTATTATAACAATTTATATGCTTCCCGGATGTATTATTGGAAGCAATTGTGAGTATGGTTTTACCTGTGAAACATATTTCTTTGTCTACACATGACTGTAAAATACCTATAAGTATTGCAGTCCTACTATTGTAAACTGGTTGATTCTGATTAATATAAACTACAGGCTTCCGTCCTTGTTTACATTTGGTACCAGAGTGAGAATCTAGACCTGTGAGCATATGAAGGTGTGGAAAGAGGGAGCAGCCAAGATAGAGGAGTTTTGGAGAAGCGTGTTAGGAAAATTATAACTATAGTGTGAACTAGAGGTTTATTCTAGTGTGTGTATAATGAGTTGTATCACACAACTCATCTAAGAGGGATAATAGGGATACTCTTCAAGATAAGCCTTGAATCCTTTTTAATAGGATCAAGTTTTGTGTATTAATATCCTCCTACTATTGGAATAATACATCCCGTGCATTTCATATTATATTCCTAGCAATGTTGAGTTCATTTACATTTGGTACCAAAGCATGGTTTATCCTAGGATGCGGGAGGTAGCATTGACTTCTCTGCATTGTAGTATGGTGGCTCAGATCTGACAAGAGATCAATCAAAGTTTCCAGCACGTCCCCCTGACCTGCGTGCACCCTCGAATAGTGAGAACATCCTCCAGACATCTACTTGAGGCACGAGTGCCTGGAAATGGATAGACTGTAGGCCGTGTTTTTTGATTTTAACCGTATTTCATTGCATGTCTGGACAGACTGTAGGCTAAACAAAAATTTTAACTGTATTTCCTTGCATGGCTGTTTGGAGTATTTTAACCGTATTATCTATTGTAAAATATATTTGCTAAATGGATTTGCTGAGTGTCTTATCTTTGCATTCGGCGCTCCCTTAGAGGATTTACACTAATCGTGGTTTGTGTTTTTGACTTATAATACTTCCATATTCCTCTGATCGACCACACACTCTACATAGCTTTCAGATATATTTGGCTTGGTCTTCAATGTGTTGAGGAAACTCAGTCAGATATGTACTCAGAATTACATTAATCTCGGGTGTCTCAGACCTGCGTGGTGGAAAAGGAAGAAAAATACTGAATTGTTGTTGCGTATGGAGGACTAAAAAGGGCATCACCATGTGTTCACAAATCATCATGCATGGAGAGAACATGCATGCAGGCTGCTTTATCTCCTCCATAACAAATCCTCACGTGCATGGTGATTCTGATCACTAGTTTTGCTTTATATATATATATATATATATATATATATATATATATATATATATATATATATATAATTTTAAGCCCCAAATTTTTTAGATTGTCTATAATTTTTTTTCTTTGATTGATACTATAAAATTAAAAAAATTAATTTCTTTTATTACTTTTTAAAATAATATTGTAAAGGGTGCATTCTCGATTGTATTTGACACCCTAAAAAATAAATAAATAAATAAATAAAATTGAAGAGTGCATTATCGGTTGAAACTGAAACTCTAAAGAATCATGGACATCCCACTAGATGAGTTCAACGGATTAAACTTTCACACTTGGAAAGTTAAAATCCAAATGCAATTAATGCATAAAAATATATGGAGGATTGTATTAGGAGATGAATCAAAACCCACAGATGCTGCAAAACTAATAGAGTGGGAAACAAGGTACGATAAGGAAAAAGCAGTAATAGGACTTGCCCTATCTAACACTGAGCTACACTATGTGGATCTAGAAAAATCTGCAAAAGAAATATGGGAACTAGTCAACAAAACTTTCAGTTTAAATGCAGTCAATGCAAAATTTTCATTAAAACTTATATTATTGAAACTCAAAATGAATGATAATGTGACAATGTCAAGTCACATCAATGAACTGAGATCACTCATAAGCCAATTTTCAGAAGTAAAATATGTAGTAGATGAAGAAGATGCTAAAGCCATACTTCTACATAGTCTTCTTCCTAAATACAGTAATGTCATTTTCACTCTCAGACAGATGCCCTCATAATCACTAGAAGACATGATTTATAAGCTCCTAGATGAAGAGAAAATAACAAAAGAAGACATTTAGGAAGAAAATGCCCTCTATACAAACAAAAGACATACAAATTTTTCAAATAACAAAGAAGAAACAGAATGTTATTATTGCAAGAGAAAAGGACATAGAGCTTTTTTCTGTATTACTTGTGCCAAAGACATCATAAAAGGAAAGCTTAAACTGCAAGAGGAAAATGTAGCTGCTGAAGAAGAATAAAAAAAAGAAGAACCAACACGAGAAGAACCTGACTACAATTCCAATGACTTTCTTTTCTAGAAACATTCGGAGGCTAGAGGCAAGGAGGAGGAGGAAAACAACATCTCTTGTTAGTCACCAACAAAGAGATTACTCAGCATATTGGTGACCTTCTTTTAGTTGTGTTGTGTGTTTATTTTTTGTTGTAATAATGAACAGAAGTCCCATTCCTGTTCAAAACATGTTTCTTTCCTTCTACAATCTCCTCTTTTGTATTGAAAGTGGTAAGAGAAAAAATAATGTACTGTGCTATGAAATGGTTGTTGGTTCCATTCTAAAACCTTCTTGAGAGTTTTTGGATCTCTTGAAAAACGCATATAGATATGGTTGTTGGTTGTCCTAGAAAACCTTGTTGTGGTTAGTGGTTAACCAATTGTAAAACCATATGTAAAACATGAGAAAGTACAGGAGATAACTTTCCCCAAGTTCACACTAAGGGGGTGATTGTTAGGAAAATTCTAACTATAGTGTGACCTAGAGGTTTATTCTAGTGTGTGTATAATGAGTTGTATCACACAACTCATCTAAGAGGGATAATAGGGATACTCTTCAAGATAAGCCTTGAATCCTTTTTAATAGGATCAAGCTTTGTGTATTAATATCCTCCTACTATTGGAATAATACATCCCATGCATTTCATTTTATATTCTTGGCAATGTTGAGTTCATTTACAAAGTGTTTGCAACATTTGAGAGCCTGTGCATCCTCCTGCAACCTCCCAGCCCCATCCCTACCTCCTCACATCCTCCAATTCATTCCAAGTGATTGGAACACAAATTGTTTTTGCACTGGTGCACCCAACACCAGGAAAAATTTTCTGCAAGTATTGAAAATTAAAAAATTATTTTTCTCCCCATTAAGGTTTTTGCATCTAAATTCAGAAGTCATTTTAGTTTTTTCCGAATTTAGCATCCCTACTACATTTGGAGGGGACTGTGTCTCATTTGAATAACATCAAGCTCTTAAGAGAGCTAGTCATCAAGTTTTTCCGAGTTACATCTAGACCAGGTAACTCATTGACATATGAGCTATCACTATGAACATTGGTTGTGTCTTGATCAAGTAATTTTTCATGCATTGAGATGAGCTATTTGAAGCGGAAACAAACGCTGAAGATTCGAGCTCCTACCACCGCCGAGTTGAGGATGAGACCTCCTCCCTTTCAACATTGACTGATGGGTTTTTTGAGCTTTTACAAGGGCCGAGCTAACTGCAAACCACCCATATGGTGGAGATATTGTTCTTTGGCAAGTTGATCTACCATCGAGCCCTTCACAGACATCCCTGCTCCATGGGCTCAAACACTCCACACGTACCTGTAATCATAGTGCAAAAACAAGCAAACAAATTACTGAAAATTGGTTGTTCCACAACCACGACTGGCAAATTAAGAAAAATGGAGGACTATACAAATCGATGGAAAAAAATAAAACAAAGCGACTGAAAAAATCAATATATAGTGGCGCCTACACAAAAAAAACCATTGGTTATAACATTTAAAGTGGTGGATTTCATTAAGGAGAGGACAAAACTTCGATCCATTTTTTATGGGATGCTAGTAAAAGGAGTAACCCTAATTCGTCATCCACTCAACTACATCCACGTGGATCCCAAACATTGCCACAGAGGTCTCTTCTTAGCCACGTCACCCTCAATGTGGACTCCTCCTCTACCGGGTCGCATGTTGCAAAAGGTTAGTCTTTATAGAAGTTATATAAATTTTTGTAGCTTCATTTTATATGCATAACACATTGAGTGCCTTCGTGGATAGATTGAGAGCTTTGGGAGTATGAGGTGTGGGGTTCAATTCCCACCTCTAACACTTATTTTTCAACCAATTTTTGAAATTTAGTGGAAAAAGTCTAAACCTACCAAATTTACAGGGTATTTTAGCAGGAAAATCACCTCTAAATTAGCTAGTCACAACTACACAAGCTACCAAAATTTAGTGAGAAAAACCCTAAATTTAGGGTAACTTTTTTTTCCCACTAAGCCTATTTTTTCATTTTGGGCATTTTTTGCAAAAGGAAGACCACCCAAAAACTTCATCTTGGGCATTTTTTTAATGGTTTCCAGCATTTTGGGTCATTTTGGGCTCCGGAGGCCACTAGGGCCTGCAAAACAAAAAAACAATGCCTGTCATTCAATTTTTCTAGATTTTTTAATGTAATTTGTATACTACATTATATTGTTCTAATTTTCAGGTTGCCATAGTCAACTTCAAACTTTGTAACTACTTATAAACTGGTAGAATTGTAATAAAAAATAGCTAAAAATTGGTTCTGTAACACTCACGAGATCCTAGATCTCATTCACAGTGTTCGGTATATTCGGTGCCTTTGGGAAGTGCTTACGGGTAAAGTTGTCGCAAATAATATTACACTTAATGCCTAATATAGCTACAACAACGTCGTCTAGGCATCGAGCCTTTAAATTGATGGGGAGTAATAAGGTCACAGTGCACACACTATGAGCCATCCCATCCTTTTGTGAACGATTGCATGACATAAATCCAGACTGAGAAATTATCCAAGTATATAGTGAAGTTACACACGCGTATGAGGATATTTATTTGAGCCGATTTCAGTAATCACATAGAACCCATCAGTACTATCTTGGTACCACGTATTGAATTCTTTCACGTACGTTAACGCCTCTTTCACATACCACCAGGTATATAGAAAGGGCGAACTTCTTCCACATACCGTCGGGTATATCAGAAGGGTGCTTATATAGAAAGGTTCGGTATATTAGACTGATGGTATATAGATTGGGAGACCTTATACCTGGAGTGATAAGAGCCAAAACCTATCAGTGATCTCTGTAAAATGGGCACCAATTCCACCAAATTTTTTCTTCCGGATTCACAATTACTCAGAAGAAATAACTATGCTGCATGGAAGACAAAAATCAAGACACAGCTTGAGTTTGAAGAAATCTGGCCTACTATGAATGGTATTGTAACTAGATCAACTACTGATACAATACAACAGTGGTAGTTTGATAAAGTAGATCAGAAGGCCAAACTCATAATCTTGTTTGGAGTGTTCGACGATGTGCAACCCCACATTCGAGATGCCAAAACAGCCAAAGAAGCATGGGATAAGTTGACCATAGTATAAAAGGCCAGGAACAAGAATTTTATATTGAATTTGTAGAGTCATTTACACACATTAAAGTTCAAGAAGATTGAAAAAAGAGAAGATTTCCTAAGAAGAGTTACAGAATTGAGGGCTTCACTTCTAGCCCTGGGAGAACTGGTCACAGATGATGCTCTCGTTCCCATTGTTCTGAGAGCACTCCCCTCTTGTTACTGCAGCTTTTTCACAACACTAAATGTGTCAGATATGCCAATTAATTTTGAAAAGCTGGTAAACCTACTACAACAAGAGGAAGCAATACACAATAAGGATGATGAAGAGGAGTAGGCACTATCTTCACATCAAAAATGGAAAGGAAAAGGTAAAGGAAAACCTAAATCCTATCAAAAGTCCCAAAATCAAAATAAGTATCAAGGGGATAGACAACAGAAGAAGCAATGTCCAATCTGCAAAAGAGGACATAACCTACAATATTATTGGTATAATACTTACAAGAAAGGTTCATCAAGCAACTCTAGACCTCCACAACAATCTAACAAGGGACATTCTAACTACAATCAAGGGTAGAAAAAGGGGAACTAGAAAATAAGACCCCACCAGCAAGGTAATATTGCTGAGCAACAAGAACAATCAGATAATGAAGACTTATTATTCACTGCTCAATCAAGTGAACCATCAACGTCATCTAGTGATGTTTGGTATGTTGATTTTGGGGCCACTCGACACATGACTGACCACAAAGACTGGTTTATTTCAATGAGGGACATGCCATTGAAAAATCATGTTTTGTTGGGAGATGATTCTTCATATACAGTTCAGGGGATTGGGAACATTTCTCTACCCCTTGGTTCATGCAAATGTAGACTATCAGATGTCCTATATGTCCCTGGGTTGACTAAGAATCTTCTTTCAGTCAGTCAACTCCTAGATCACAACCTAAAAATTGACTTTGATAGTCAATCTGACAAGAAAACGTGTTTGATTTGAGACAAATCAAGAGGCTCAAAAATAATTACAAAAGCCTCCAATGTGGGACGCATGTTCCAACTTGATTTTGTTCACAGAGACGATCAAGCACTTGTGGCTAAGAACTCCACCTTAGCACAGTTGTGGCATCAAAGATTCGGTCATGTAAGTTTTAAATATCTCAAAACACTTCGCCGGCATAATATGGTACATGGGCTACCATCTCTTCATAATGATACAAACAAGTGTCCTCACTACCTAATAGGCAAACAACACAGTGCTTTGTTCTAGAGGAGTACATTTTGAGATCATGGTAAACTTGATCTGGTTCATACCAATCTTTGTGGACTAATCTAGCCAAGTCATTCTGGGTTCCAGTACTTCATGCTTTGTGTTGATGACTATTCAAGAAAAATGTGGATTTTCTATCTTTGCAAGAAAAGTGAAGCATTTGAAACCTTCAAAAATTTCAAATTAGCAATTGAGAACGAAACCAGTCGTCACATCAAAACTCTCCACTTAGATCGAGCGGGGAATTCATTAGTGATGAGTTCAGAGACTACCTACAAACTCACATGATTCGTTGATAAATGCCTCCTCCACACACACCGTAACAAAATGGTGTTGTTGAGAGAAGAAATCATACTATCATGGAAATGGTGTGATGCATGATCGATGATTCTAGACTTGGAAAGACATTTTGGGTAGAAGCAGTAAAGACAACAGTGTATTTGTTGAACAGAGCACCCACTTTTTCTCTTGACGGAGTAACACCATAAGAAGCATGGTCAAAATGGAAACCATCTATTACACACCTCAGAGTATTTAGGTGCAAAGAAAGCATGCACATACCCAAACAGAAAAGAAATAAATTGGACATGAAGTCACAAAAACTCATCTTCATTGGGTACAGTGAAGAGACTCTTGGGTATAGATTAATGGATCCTAAGACTAGAAAATTATACACCAGCAGAAATGTTGAGCTTTTTTAGAAGAAGGAAGCAGAGACTCATCCAGACTCACAAGAAGTAGATTTTTCACTAGTTATAAAAATTGAAGTTGATGTTCCCTTTGAAGATGAAAATTATGATGGGGATGATGGTGTTTATCAGATAGAACCATGACCCACGGGAACAGTTCCGCATATGCCCAAGTGGTGTATAATCACATTACGAGATTTAAGAATGGATGCTCCACCAGATACATCCACCCCTGGACTATGGAATAGTAGTAAAGTAAGAGAAGAAGTTAACTTTTCCTTGATGAGTAGAGTTATTAAATCAGATGAGCTCTCAATAGTCTAGGAATCCCTACAGTTAAAATCTTGGAAAGATGCCATGGATTCTGAATATCAATCAGTGATGAAGAATAACACTTGGCAACTTGTCGATCTTCCACCAGGGAAGAAACACATTGGATACAGATGGATATTTAAAACAAAGTACAAAGTAGATGAGATAGTGGACAAGTATAAAGAAAGACCTATAGCAAAGGGGTATGCACAAAAAGAAGGCATTGACTATGAGGAGACATTTTCTCCTACAGCTAAGATCAAAACGATCAGGATGATCTTTGCTCTAGTTACACAGTTTGGATGGAAATTTCACCAGATGGACATAAAAAGTGCCTTCCTAAATGGATATTTACAAGAAGAAGTCTATATGACTCAACCTGAGGGATATGTTGTACCTGGTCAAGAAGTAAATGTATGTAGACTCAGGAAATCTCTGTATGGCCTAAAACAAACACCCCGGGCATGGTACATCAAGATTGATGAGCATATCGTACAACATGGATTTGTTAGAAATCCATATGATCCCAATATTTACCTCAAAAAGCAAGGGGGGGAGATTTTGATTGTCATTGTCTATGTTGACGATCTAGTCATCACTAGCAGTTCAGTGAGGATGATTGATGCAACGAAGAAAGATCTTAATCAATTGTTCAACATGACCGATCTCGGGCTGATGCACCATTGTCTTGGATTGGAAGTGTGGTAGAAAGAGAATCATATTTTTGTTTCTCAGATGAAATATACCAAGACTACGCACGAGAATTTTAGGATGATGGATTGCACAAAAATTACTACACCCATGGAGAACATATTGTAGTTATCTCATTCAGATCCATCTCCTAAGGTAAGTGCCACTCTCTATCGGTAGCTGATCGGAAGTCTCATTTACCTAACCTACACTAGACTAGATATCAGCTTTGTAGTGAGCTATTTATCTAGGTTCATGTAGGAACCCAAAGTTTTTGATTAGAAATCAGGAAGGCACATTTTGAGATATCTCAAAGGATTAGTGGATCTTGGGCTAGAATACAAGAAGAACGATAACTTCTTCTTGACTAGATATTCGGATTCAGATCATGCAAGTAACATTGATGATAGAAAATCCACTTCTGGATTTGTATTCTTTATGGGATCTGGACCAATATCATGGGGAAGCAATAAACAACACTTCGTTTTTCACTCTTCCATAGAAGCCAAGTATCATTCTATAAGAGAAGTTGTCTGTGAAGCGATATGGCTACGTCGCATACTGGAAGGACTTGGAATACCACAGGACAAACCGACCACCATGTATGTTGACAATGAAGTTGTTCTCAAACTTGTTCACAATCCTATTTTTCATGAGAGAAAAAAACACATTTAGGTACAAGTTCATTTCATACGTGAACATGTGTTGAAACACAACATCCAGCTTCAATATTGTCCAATAGTTGAACAATGGGTAGATATCTTCACAAAGTCACTTGCACGTGACAAGTTCAAGTTGTTCAGAGAGTTCCTCTCCTCATCCCTTGATACAATTCACAATTAAGGGGGGGAATGTTAGGATAAATTAATTATGCATTATATGATTAATTATTTAATTAATTTTATTAATTAAATAATAATATTATATGGTTATATTATAAACCATATTATAATTGTATGTTGTTATATGGTTTTAAACCATATTTGTCTTTTTGTTTCATAGGGATAATTGTTATAATTATTATAACAATTTATAAGATTCCCGGATGTATTATTGGAAGTAGTTATGAGTATGGTTTTACCTGTGCAACATATTTCTTTGTCTTCACATGACTGTACAATACCTATAAGTATTGCAGTCCTGCTATTGTAAACTGGTTGATTCTTATTAATATAAAATACAGGCTTCCGTCCCTATTTACATAAAACTCCATCGTCATTTACATATGCACCAAAGGGGCATTATGCAACCATTTTGGAATACCTCCTTCAAAAATCACTCATAACATTACCATCTCTCAAACCATAAGATTCACGAGGATGGAAACCCATTTGGTATGATTTGTATGTCTCTTGTGATTATCACAGGGCAAGGGGACATTCCATAGAATATTGTAAGGCCTTACGTTTAATTTATCAAAACTATGGAAATCTAGCTCTCCTTCCTTCAAAACCACACACTTCGCCATCTTCACCTAAATCTAAAACACCCATCTCTTCCCATCATATTTATGTTGTTCACATTGCCACTCATTCACAAAGCTACGACATGGAATCATCTGAGCCTAAGAAAGGCAAAAAATTCTTAGCCATAACCCCACCATGAGAATTATTTTCCCCATCAGACAAACCAAAACTATCTATTCCTATAGCTCCCAAAAATCTTGGTCAAACAACATCACCCAAAGCTAAAGTTTCAATCCTCACTGCTCCACCTTTGTCATCTACTATGATACAGTAGGTTGTTAATAAAATACACCAAGATCCCGTTAAGATGTCACTTTACGAATTATTTAAAATGTCACCCTCTCATAAAAGGCCATGATTGAAGCCCTAAAATCGATAGCAGTACCAGAAGATGACCCTTCATCCTTTACAAATTTTGTATGGGCTCTTAAAACATCCACTGCCATATCATTTGAACCATCTGAGATTCTTGCACTTAGGCCTGAGGAACATGACTTGCCATTTTTTATCACCACCCAAATCAATCATGTCCTCATTAGAAGGGTCATGATTGATGGAGGCATAACCATGAACATTATATCATCCATTACCTTCAATCAACTTAATCTATCTCCTTCTGTTGTTGGTCAAACTCCATTTTTATTGTGATCCTTCAATGATATTATTGCACCCACATTAGGTATTGGAATCCTTCCACTCAAAGCTGGAAATAAAACCTTACATGATATCTTCTATATCATAGAGGGATAATTCCAATATAACATGTTATTAGGATGCCCTTGGATACACACTATGTGATGTGTACCCTCTACGCTTCATCGGTGTCTCAAATACGAACATGAAGGTCAAAAATTCACACTCCCAGCGGATCCAAATCCATTCACTGATTGTTATTTGACATATCATCCAAACGATGTCCTTATACCAAAGTCTAAATCAGATTCATCTGACAAATCATCTACTAGCACACCCATATCTTCCTCCAAGTTACCAAATGATTCCTCTCTTAGTGATGTTGTACACTGTCTCACATTAGGAGATTATCACCTTCTCATGCTCAACTCCATCCCTTCACCTAAGACCTATGGTCACCCTAACAAACAACCCATGTACGAGACTAACATAGGATATGTTATCTCTTATAGTCATGTTTATCTTAAAACAAAAATTGTCTACGGGGGACTTGATCGTCCTTCTTCCCAAGTCATTAATCTACATCGAGCTATGCTATTTGAATCAAAATTCATATATTTAGATAACCCATATTTCACTCATGTGTACCCTCGTTACTACACATGGAAAGGTTTTGGATTTGGTCATTATGAACAAGGAATACATTAATTGATTACCCAACGTGCCCTTAAAACATATGAAAAGTATGGCCTAGGTTACAAGAAACTTGGTTCCAACCCATCCAAACCTACTACATTTGTACACATCATTGAATGTGAACCATCATCACCTACAACCTCTAAAGATCCTATGGATGTAGATGACACTATATCCATCCCCCCTAACTTTTTTTAGTCAATACTATATCCTTATTACCATTAACTTATCAATCTAACCATGACACTAAACAATTACCTCTTGTTTGGCTAAAAATGGTTGAGGAAGAATTACATATCATATATATCCTTCAATTTCATGATGATCAGGAAATCCTTTTACATATGGGAGTTGAGGATCACTTCCTTTAGAAAACCTTACCATCTGAGACATTAACTCTCCTCAACAAATCAACCATCAACATTAACTTAGGAACCCCTCAAGATCCTCGTATAGTTAAAGTTGGCTAGTCATTGAGTCCACAAGAACTAGAGGAATTCACCTCATTATTATCAAATTACTATAAATCCTTCACCTGGTCATATAGTGATATGCCTAAAATTGATCCCAATATTTTGGTAAACAATATTGTCACATATCTAAACGCTAAACCAGTTAAACAAAAACTCTGCAAAATGCATCCATGCATAGCTCTCCTTGTTAAAGAAGAGTTACAATGTATTTTAGTTGCTAAATTCATCATACCTATTGATTATCCACAATGGGTCTCTAATATTGTTCATGTAACTAAAGCATCAGGTAAGTTATGCATCTACATAGATATTAGGGATCTCAATCTCGCTTATCTGAAAGATGATTTCCCCCTTCTAAACATAGATCATCTCGTTGACCTAACAGCTGGCCATGAAATGCTTTCCCTTATGGACATTTTTTCTGGTTATAATCAAATCCTCATTGCTACTAACGATCAATACAAAACCTCTTTCATCACTCTGTGCGGAACCTTATGTTATCGTTTCATGCCATTTAGTCTTAAAAATTTAGGAGCTACTTACCAACGTGTCATGACCTACATTTTTCATGACCTTATCCAAAAAACTATTGAAGATTATGTTGATGATCTCTTAGGAAAATCCAAATAACGCAAAAATCATCTCAACATCCTTGAGTCAATCTTTACTCACTTTATCTAGTATTTCCTTCGTCTCAATCTTGCAAAGTGTGTTTTCAGTGTTCTCACCGAATTTTTTTTAGGATTCATTGTGTCCATCCGAGGTATTGAAGTTGACCCAAATAAGGTCAAAGCCATTATTGAAATGTCTCCTTCATCTAATCTTAAACAACTATGCAGCCTTCAAGGAAAATTGCAATCAATATGATGCTTTATATCATAACTCTCTAATCATTGTCAGCATTTTTATCATCTCCTCCCCAAGAACATAAAATTTCATTGGGATTTTTATTATTAGAAGGCATTTGATGAAATCAAGAAATATCTTTTATCACCACCTGTTCTCACTCCACCATGTGAAGGAGAGCTATTATATCTATACATATTTATTTCAGAACCTGCTCTAAGAACCATGCTCATTCATCATGATGAGTAGGGTAGTGAAAAAGCCATATACTATATTATCTGCACACTCCATGAATATGAAATCCATTACACTAAAGTTTAAAAGTTGTGTTGTGCTTTGTACTTCGCCACTTTCGAATTGCATCATTACCTTCTCAATCACAAAACCTATGTTGTTACTAGCTTCAATCCATTCAAAACTATGTACTCTAAACCATATCATAGGGACTGTATCACTCGGTGGCTTATGCTTGTTGAGCGTAAGGAATATAGATCAAGTAGAAGAGTGCATAAGGATTGGGAGCGTAAAAAAAAGACACACGGGAAGGTGCATATTCAGGGAGGAACACGAGCGTACCAGAATAGTTTGAATTTAGGACTTAGCCACTTTTGCGGGTTAAGGCTATTTTTGGAGACAAAGTGTTGAGCATGTGATAAAAATGAAGAATTGCAGCTCATGCAAGGCTATTTTAGGATATGAAACGATTCAAGCGCCATGCAGGGTCTTTATCTAATAATATTATTTCGACTTAGAGTTAACTATAAGAAATCTATTATTAGAGCACTTTCATGATTTTGTATTCCCTTGCAAAGGCACATGACTATTTTTAGTATGTAGCCTATTATTGGAAGGTACATGAGCAGTGAAGGGAAAGTCCCATCCCTATATATATGTATTGATTTGCACGACTTAGAGGACACCAATTATTGTAGAGTATGTTGCAAATTTGCTAATGCACATAACCATGGAGACTGTATCTTGAATGTATGAAGCTTATATGTTTTTCACTGTTTAATATAATGGATCATATTGGCGGGATATTTGTGTTATATACGTGACTAAATTTGGTTATTTCATGGTAAATATGTATTATGATCATTTCTTTAGTCAATCTTTCATGTGGTTTAGATCTAGATCTGGTTCATGTATCCTATGGTTTAATTGATTATCTATTATAGATTTGAATAAATACATGCACAAACATACTAACATTCTGGATAAGAAACTATAAAGAGGGATCTTGGTACCCTTGCATGCACTTCGGGTGAGTGCTTAGTTCTGACTGAGTGATGTGCTAGCATGCCTTGAGATTTATAGGTATATTCTAGGATGCATCATTGGTTCCGTTGCTGGGACCTCTTTCTTAGTTATTTTTCAGGATGTTGCATGATGAAGACATACCGATTGGCCTTGGCCAGTATTGAGGAGTGGTTAGTAGATTTGGAAGAGGAGTATGCTCATAAATTCGGCACCGGACCTAATTTTAATGCACACACGTGGATTGAGAAGAATCTGTATGACTACTTATATGCGAGCTTCTTTGCTATCTTCCTGATAGAATTATACAAGTGGTTTGTTTCTTATGCATCAAAGAGGAATTGAAGGTTTTGCACACTTGTTTGGACACAAGAATAATTTTAAGCCTTGTATGATATAGATCTGATTTGGATGTGACTTTTTGGATGTTTGGTTCCCTGGTGTTTTGAATAGCTATATTCTAGAGTACGTAGTTTCAAATTACTCTTGCCCATAGGTTGCCAAGTTTTAATTTTTCCACAAGTCCAGAGGATCATATTTACACGGTATTCCACTAGAAATTAAGATCTTGATTATAACCCTAGATTTGGAAAAGAATCCAATGGCTAACTAAACCCCACCACATGTGGGGCAGGAGTGGTTTTTATAAGGATGATAGACCTAGTAGTAGAGAGACAGAGGGAAGAAAAGGTGGCTTAAGTTCAATGAGGCTACGTGAGAGGGATCTAGAGAAGTAGCGTGAAGTTTTAACAATGGATGGACATTGTGGAGAGAGATGTCTCGTGAAGGATTTGGGGCTCATGTAGAAGACGTGGAGCCAGAGACATCTAGATCTCCCCCATTTGGTAAATCATGGTAGGGAACCCTCTTCATCCTCAAATGAGATTACATCAGTAGAGATGACATGGGCCATGGGTGCGCATTTGAATCTACCTAGTGACCTAGCCCTTGTGCTTAGTTTTCCAATTTTTACGACAGTCAGTAATCAATCCAACTAGTGTGAGTAGTAGAGTTGTAGTAGATAGAGTTAATTTACAGTCAAGTTCAGGAGTTGAGAAGGGAAATTATTCATCTATGGTGCACTCATCATCTAATTTATTTAGAGGACTAGTTAGAGGAATATTTTCTGGCTGCATCGTCGACATAGAATGTAGGCAAACACAATACCTAGGCATAATATCTAGAAGTAGTGCAACTTCGTAGACTGTGAGCATTTAGTTTAGAAAAACCATCAAAACACAAGGTAGTGCATCCTCTGGTTTGTTACCTGGTATAGGAGGAGGCTTAAGAGGATTAGGAGGATGAGGTGGCTTAGGCGAACTGGAGGATTTGGTGGATATGGCGGGGTAGTGGAAATACATGATGAAACATAGGAGGGTCTGTATCATGGTGGGCAAGGTTCACACCAACCTCAGTAAATTTATATGGAGATGTATCTCCATTTGCAAGAGTATATAGGTATTGAAGATGCAACTGAGAAGGTGCATATGTGTGAGATATTATGGCACACAAAAGGGATTATAGCTCCATAACAATGTAACACAATCCAATTCACAACTACATTGTAGGGACGTGCCCACAGTTGGTACAGAAAGTTTGATCCAAATCAGACTTGTGTGGATTATACAGCACTATGAGATGCTTTCTTAAAGGAATTTTATATCCCTGAATTTAAGCAGAAGAGCATAAACGTGCTTAAAGACATTAAGTAGGGAACTACTGAAAGTGTTCAGGAATATGATGCACGGTTCAATACTCTTTTGTCTAAGTTATCTTATGACATACACGCGAGTCAGCATGAACAATGGTTTGTTGGAGGACTGATCACACCTTTTAGAAGGGAAATTTAGCATAAGACTTACATAGATCTGGGTGAAGCACTTGAAGTAGCTCTGTGTGCTGAGTGGTAGGAATTGTGGACACAAGAGTGAGCCAATTCTTGGAATATCATATTACATCAATGGTGAAGTAGTTGGAGAAATTATCTGCTAATTCAGTGCATGAGACATGACAACGGAATTTAGTGTATGGATTTTGAAGTAGAGGGCCATACTAAGGATAGTTTCCCTCAGAAATCAGTGCGATCCTTGTTATTGGATTGTTAGATATGTCACTTAGACCATAGTTCAATCCAATTCCCATTATTCAAGCACACGATAAGAAAGAATGTGTCCAGTTACTTTAATATTTACACGTCCTTAACTCATGATACTGAAGATTATAGGATTATCGATCATATCCATGATGCCATTGATGTTGGCGTAAGAGAAACTCGTGTTGAAAATAATTCCAAGGAAAAGGGTGAACATTGTGACTATGATCATAGTGAGGGATGTTCTGATGGTAGTTGTGGTAGAGGTTGAGGTTACAGAGGTGGATTCTGAGGTCGATGTCACAGGGGAGGAAGGATTAATTTCTCTCGTGGAACTTGCTATACATATGGATCTCCTTACCACTGCATGTGTGAATGTCCACATAATATTGTGTATTATTTTTTTGGAAAGAATCGTAGTTATGAAGAGTGCCCTCGAACTTATATGAGCACTTAAGAAAGAAACACAAATTGGAAAATAAGGGAACAGGAATGGTTAGAGTATAGTGCACCGTGGAAGACCAATGGATTCCAAAGTTAGCATCGTATTCTGAGTTGGTGCTTGTGAAGATTAATACATGCGCTGAAGAAGTACACACTAGGGAGACTTTGTATTAGAAAGCTACCATTACTAAGGAGGAATTCCTACATGCCAAGTACCTAGACCCTATGCATCAAAAGGAGGTTTATCAAGAAACTATGGAAGTAATTCATAATTTACAGGGTGAGATATAGTGTTTGAAGGATTAGTCATGGAAGTTAGAACAAAATAAAGTAGTTGATCTCCATCAAACATATATTGATTACTTGAAATAAGTTTTCAAGATGTTGTGCCAAGAGAACATTATTCCTTTGTTGGGAAACTGGCTAAAGGGAAACACTCCGCGTGTTGAGACTGAACATGAGAGAAAACTTTTACATGCTAATATTTCTCTAGACAGTTTGGATTATGACAAGGAGATTACTCTAAATGTTGTTGTTGATGGTTGGCTTTTGAGTAACATCTTGATTGACAAAGGAACAAAAGTGAATATGCTCACTTTGGATGCATGGGTTAAGATGGGAATACCTCCATTATAGCCATATTCTAATGTGTTATTCATGGAAAATAGAACTAAGGAAATTCCCATTGGATTTTTAAAAGATGCATGCATTACTATACATGGGGCCAAGTTCACTGGGGACTTCGAGGTCTTAGCAATTGTAGAAGAAGAAAACTTTCCCACATTACTTGGGTGCCCTTAGTGTTATGTGAACAACACTAACTTGTGTTTCAACAAGAGGTATATCAGCTTTGAGAACAACAAAGAACCTGTCATCATACCACTGATAGATGGGAAATGTATGCCTTATGTAGAGCCCTTAAGTGAAGAAGACTTGAACAAAATTTATGTGTGCACCATCTGAGATCTAGAAGTTCTTAAGATATCAAAGGAATGAGTTCTCCACTGGGATGATGTAAATTCCATGAGTGATACCATAAGTGTTGCATGTGATAATTGGGCACATGAAACTTATGAAATGGTTGGGCTTGAAGTATGGAGTACAACTATGCATTTCTTAATCTAATCAGTATCAGACATTTAGACAACAGTCAGGTACCAAAGTATACGGGTGAGGAGAATCCAAAAATATTCCTACTTGCTATGGAAGTTAAATGGGAATGTTAGGTGGAAATAAGTAACATGTTAGTATATACTTTACATGGGATGGCACTGTGTTGGTGGATTGTTCACAGGGATAGTCTCTTAGAATGGAGAGAAGTAAGGATTTCTTTATCTATTCAGTTTCTAAAAATAAATGTGCCCACTCAAATTTGCACATTCCATGGTAATGATAATTTTTAACACCATGTTAAGAAGTGTGAGACACTCTAGAAAACGGGACAAGAAGATTTTCCTCCTTCGTTGTGGGTGCACATGGTATGTCTATGCAGAGTTGAATAGAGTGACTGAAAAATAGCAATAACTTGTTAAAGGTATGAATCAGACCTTTTATTACTTAACTATGGGAGACAATGCAAAGGTTGAAGAGTTACTTTAGGATTTGTTAGGGGAATCAGACATGGGGGCACATTTTGAAAAGGAAGAAACAGATGTTGAGCAGCTTGGGCATGCTTGCCTAGAAAGAGAAAAGGGTAAGATGATTTACATGGTTAATGATGAAGAGGTAGACAACCTGGACATTGAGCACACAGAGGATACACGCAAAGTCTTGGATAGTGCAGATGAGAAGGTTTGCGCCTACCATGAGCCTTTGAATACCAAGAAAGTGAACATAGACACAGATGTTGAACCTAAGGAGGTTATTATAGGAGATTATTGGTCTGACTCTGAGATTGCTAAGATCATTGAGCTACTGCATGACTTTTAGGATTTGTTCCCTAGAGGCTATCATGAATTGAAAGGTGTACATGAATCATTGAGATAAATCTAAAAGAAGGTGTACGCCCAGTCTGAAAGAGGCCTTACAGGATGAATCCAAACTCGTGCATCAAGGTAAAGGAAGAAATTTCTAAAATGTTAATTTCTGGAATTATTGTGCCAATTGAGGAGTCAGAGTGGGTAAGCCCTATGGTGATCAACATCAACAAAGATGGTAGAATCAGGATTTTTGTGGATTACAGGGAATTAAATGTTGTATGTGTGATTGATCCTTTCCCACAACCATTATTGAGGAAATCTTGGAAGGCGTTGCAGGGTGCAAAATCTACTCCTTCACTGATGGATTCTCTGGATATCATTAGGTGAGGATAGCTATTGAGGACCAAGATAAGACAAATTTCACCACCAAGTAAGGAAGTTTGTCATACATGGTTATGCCCTTTGAATTAAAGAATGCACCTACAATATTCTTGTGCATAGTGGCACAAACATTCTAGGATTTTATTCATAAGTTCTTGCAGGTGTATCTGGATGATTGGATAGTCTAAGGGCTCATGAAATATCACTTTGATACCTTATGGTTGATGTTTGAGAGATGTAGGTAGTTGAGCATCTCCTTAAACATTAAGAAGTGTATATTTACTACCCCTTTTGGAATTTTGTTAGGGAAAATCATCTGTAAAGAAGGATTTTTGGTGGATCTTGTTAAGGTAGATGTGATTTTGGGCTTGGAGGAACCTACTAGCCAAAGAGAGGTGTGTGGATTCTTGGGTCACACGGGATATTATAATAATTTTATTAAGGGATATGCCAAGATTGTTGCACCCTTAGAAGAATTACTCAAAGGAAAAGGAATTTTCTATTGGGGTGAGGCACAACAGCACACATTTGACACACTGAAGGAAAGGATTAATACAACACCCATTTTGCACTTTCCTTCATGGTCCAATCCCTTTCACATTCATGTAGACACCTCTAGTCATGGACATTGGTGCCGTATTAGCTCATCCTTAAGAGGGGATTATTGATCATCCTATTTGTTTTTCTAGTAGAAAGTTGACTCTAACATAACAGAATTATAAAACAACAGAGCGTGAGGCCTTGTCTATGATCTACGTGCTCCATAAGTATTGATAGTATTTATTGGCTACATCATTTATATTTTATACATACCACATGGAATTGAAGTACTTGGTGAAAAATACTGTTTTAAAGGCACACATATGTCATTGGGTATTGTTATTTCAGGAGTTCAATTTTTATATTAGTGGTTAAGCCTAGTAAGATCAATTATGGTCCAGACCACTTATCAAGAATTCAGTCAGGAAATTGTTAGAAAAATAATGTTTACTATGGGAGTTTACTGTATGGTGAAATTGTATGTTAGTAATTAGTTATATTATTGTTATATAAGCAATAATATATTATTGGAGTTATTTTAACAAACCGTATGATTTGAGTTGTGTATTGTTATGTGAGTAATAATCACAACTAAATAGGATTATTGTTATAACAACTTCTTAATTTATAGGAGTTTCATATTCCTATATATTTGTAATCTATTCATATGAAGAAACATAGAAGAAATAAGGAGTACTATGTTTTGTTAATCTTTGTCAAATCTGGCCTTGCTCTTAGATTTGGTATCAGAGCATATTTTATCCTTTGCATACTTAATAGAGTTCTAAAATTAGTGGCATGATGTTTCAGTCAGGCGTGAGGTGACTCGAGGCTTTATACAATGGTCAAATACCATTAGATTACATTCCTTCCACCATTAGTTTGTTCACATTGAGATTAATATCCTGCTCAAGATATATTCGCCATATCATATATGTATCATCATGCTTGAGCCAGTACTTGCAGGTTGTAGACATATGCGCATGTGGGTCGACTATGTTTGGTGATATAGATGGTAGACCATCGCATCTTATCACTTGATCTATTAATATATTCACTTGATTAATTTGTCCTAGGATCCACAGTAGTATTCAAGCTTGCATACATGTGACATCATGGTATTATCACTAAAATCCTTTTTGTAGTGTTTGCTTTAGATTTTCCTTTGAAATGGTATTTTGTATTGATGGTTGTGCGTCATTACGTTGACCCCACCAAATTATCCACTCAGTAGATCTTTATTGCCATAGATTTATCATATTTTTCCTATAGGCTTTACATCCATAATTATGTCCACCTCCTCAAAGCATGCGTCTGATCTATTCATAATTCGTTTTGTTGTATATACAAGTATCTGATCACATGCAAACAATAATTCTGGTTTGTTCATTGTTAAAGATTGGTATATATTTGTGGTTGTGTCGTGAATAAGTCTTCATGCATTAATTCCATGTGGTTGTGTGGATTTTCAAAATAATGCAAAATAAATGTCATCATGTTAGCTTTCATTTTAGAATTTTAAGTTTTGAAATTAATTTTGGTTTAGTATTTTTTTATATATGTGGTCTTCTAGGTTAATGTGTGTCAATTCTAAGATATTTAAAAATATTTTTGTGTCAAATGTCAATGTAAATAATCATTGTCATTTTTCATAATATTTTGAGTTCATTAGTGTCTATTTGTTTGTAAAAAGGTGCATTTTTGGTTTCAACTGACACCTATTTTTTAAAATTTGTGAAGAGTCATAATGAATAAGTTGAGTCACATTGAAAATTTTGAAGGTAAATATTTTCATACCTAGAAAGTACGAACTCAATTGTTCCTAATTAAAAAAAACTTGTGGGATATTGTTGATGGAAAAGAGAAGAAACTGACAAATTCATATGAAGCAACAAAATGGGAAAGAAGAGATTGAAAGGCTACAACGATTATTGGATTGGGTCTATCAAATTCTTATTTACATCATATAGAATTTAAAAAATCCTCTCACACAATTTGGGAGATATTGAACAAATTTTTTGGATCAAAATATGGAAGCGCAACAATATCTTTGAAACAAATATTGTTCAGCCTTAAGATGGAAGAAGGCAACAACATGGTGGAACATATTATTAAGTTTTGTTCTATTTGTAATCAACTATCAGGAATAAGTGTAGATGTGCCTGATGATGATGCTAAAGAATTATTACTCAATATCATGCCTCCATGCTATTCTAACATGGTATTTACATTGAGTAAAATAAATCCAAATTTAGAGGAAATTATTTCTTCTTTTCTAGATGAAGAAAAGATAATCATGTTTTCAAAACCAAAGGAAAAAGCCATGTATGGTAAGAAATAAGATAAAAGAAGATCTAAATCTTCTTTTAGACCTGGATCATATTATAAAGATTCAAAGAAGAGGCTCACCTATTATTACTGTAGACAATCTGGTCCTTTATCCTCAAATTGAAAGAAAAGAGCACAAGACTTACTTGATGGGAAACTGCTAGATAATGTCATGGTTGTTGACGACGAAGGAGAAAATGAAGAGGAAGGAAATTCTACTTATAAAGAAAATCAAAGTGATGAAGATTTTGTTTATTAGATAATTTTTACTGAGGATGGAGGCATCGGAGCCTGAAGGTCATACAACAACCTCTCTTCAGTAACCAATGATGAGGCCACACGGAGCTGTGGTGGAATTTTGTGGTGTGATTTTTCTTTTAGTTGTGTGCTTCAATTTTTATAGTTTTTCAGTTTTCAATAAGTGGAAATTTCACATTGAGGGGGGAACATGATCAACATGATCCAATATTCCATTTTCAGTTTTTCAATTGTGTATGGGATTATTCCTATTTCCCCAATGTAAAAACATAGTAAAGAACAGATAGCACAGATGAAAGGAAACATCATGCGTTTTGATGAGGTAAAATAGTCAGATGTGTTCCTGTTCATACCTAGGTTTGTGGTTAGCCTCCTAAAAACCATTGAAGGCTACTCAAATCTGTTCCTGCTTGAGTTCCCACATTTCTAGGTCAGATGTGTTCCCTAGAGTGACTATTTGATAAGCAGATGATTCTTGAGAGTGTTCCCATCCTCATTGGTTAGATGTGTTCCCAATATTGCATGGTCGATAAGAAGTTGATTTGTTCTTTCTTATACCTTCATTTTGAGTGTGTGCCAAGATCATGAGAGCACAGAGGTAGCAAGCTATAGAGGAAGTGTGAAAATTATTTTACTACCATGTAAACACTAAGGGGGGAATGTTAGGAAAATAATGTTTACTATGGGAGTTTACTATATGGTAAAATTGTATGTTAGTAATTAGTTATATTATTTTTATATAAACAATAATATATTATTGGAGTTGTTTTAACAACTTGTATGGCTTGAGTTGTGTATTTTTCTGTGAGTAACAATCATAACTAAATAGGATTATTGTTACAGCAAATTCCTAGTTTATAGGAGTTTCATATTCCTATATATTTGTAATCTATTCGTAAGAAGAAATATAGAAGAAATAAGGAGTATTATGCATTTTGTTAAGCTCTGTCAAATCTAGTCTTGCTCTTAGAGAGATGATGTATAGAGAAATTAAGGATACACAGTTGTTCAGGTTGAACCGCTTGCCCTCGGACTTGGAAGATATTGTTGTCTTTTTATGTATAGGTGTGGCACCCAAAAGAATGAAGGCTTAAGAGAAGAAACAACTTGATATCCATGTCGCGCCTTACATGTTGATTAGTGGAGACTTATACAAATTAGGTCATGATGAAGTTTTGTGTTGGTGTGTACTAGAGCATGAGTGCGGCATCAATAATGGCAGAGGCTCATGGTGGTTGATGCAACTTAGAATCCACTATATAGAACCCAATCTTGTTGGCACATCACCTAGCCTGAGTGAGCTCTCATATGAAGTGCGCAAAGGTACCAAGCCCCTCTTTAGAGTTGCTTATGTAGGATGTTAATGTGATGAAGATAAAGCATATATTTAGGTCCATAAATAAACATAAACATTCCACATAGCATATTTCAGGTCTATATCTTAGAGAATCATGAATCAAACAATAACTATAATAAGATCAACCATACAAGAACTATTTACAACCATGTTTAATACCATTATCTAGCCAACATACTCCATTACATTAAACATTGTAAAACATAAAAGCTTCTTACATTACAAAGTAGCACTATAGGTCATGCGCCCATTAGATCTAACAAAATAACTCTACATTAATTCACTAATACTAAGCTACACATCTCACTACATATTTATAGGGGTGAGGAATTTCCCTTCACCAGCTATCCACTTCTCAAAATAGGTTGCATGCTAATAAGATTCATGCACCTTTACAATAACATGCACACATGTAAGTGCACTAATAATAGACATCTTATAGTTAACCAGAAGAAGTAATCATATCATTAACTCAAGCTCATGCATGGCGCTTATCAGTCACTCATTCCCAAAATAGCATTTGTGTGTTGTGCAAGTATCCATCTTGATGTGTGATCCACATGCTATCTCCAAAAATAGCTTGTATCCATGAAAACGGCTAAGTCCCAAATCAAACTTGTTGTAGTGTGTGTTCCCTTTCCTATCATTCTACACCTTCAAATACACCTTGTTCCCGCAAGTGAATCCTATGTGTTTCTTCTCCTTAGCTCAAAAATATGTCTTCTAAGAATTACCTCACACTAAAGTACATTACCGTCTTGGAACCAGAGATTCTTTCTGATGTTTCCAAATAATAAGGAATAAGAATTGAATGAATGTAAAGAATAAATGTACAAAAGAATGGGTGTTTACTCTGTAGCTTCCTCTTCTTCAACCGGAAGGATCAACTCTTTCATCTCTTAATCCCTATGCTCCTCCACATCTTCTGGTTGTACTGGAGTTTCAGGCATGCTATCTTTGGACTCCTCCACCTCCTCATTAAGCTTCAACATTCTTCTTCTTTTCTTCTCAGGTGTTTCTTTCTGAGGGGAATTCGAGGTGATATTCTTATTGACTGTGATGTTCTTGCATCTTGGGTTCTCATTCTTCTAAATATCCTCTTAAACTGGTTCTCATCAGATAATACATCCACATCCAAGTCCTCCTCTACTTCTTGAACCTGTGGTGGAGTACCTGTGTGCTCATTCTCCACTCTGTCTGTGGGCTACCTCTAGCCCCTATAATCCAAGCCTCCACTATCTTTTTTCTTCTTCTTCCTCATCTATCTGTATCGCTGTGGTAGACTTTGGAGATGGCACATTCTCCATTGTATGTTTTCCCTTAGGCAGACCCTAGGAGCATAAACTCATTATCCATATGCTTATTATTCTCTAGCCTAGGCTTAAGCTGAATATTTATGAGTGTGGCTCCACTGTCCCCAATATCCAAGCTTACTAGCTTTATGTTTATGACATCTGAAATGAGCCTCTCAATATAGGAAGACCGAATTGGATATATATATGTTTTCCTGAGAGTGTGGTAGTCACAATCTACCTTGTTTGCATTGAATTTTAGATGACATGCACAGTACATTTGTGAACTAAATCCTGGAAGTAGTGTGCTGTGAATGCATAGGGTAGTTTTCACCATGGATTCTATGTCCCATCCTTCATGGAAAACTGCTCAATGCAGAAGTTTTGATACACCATGAACTATACTACCTTACCTACTACCAAAGGTAGCTCCTTCATAATGTTCCACTCCTCAAACATCGCGTGAAGTTGGTCATACCATATTTCTTCCCTTTGATTGAATGGGCCACTCATTGATCCTTCACATTAATATTTCTCAAACCTTTCCGTGAGGGACTTCTTCTCACTGGGGTATTCCCAAATTTTATTCTTTGGTCCATCGGGCACCCCAATTTCTACTAAAACAAGGGATAGTAAGATAGAACCAAAACTTATCTTCTCACCTGCACGCCCTTCCTCAATAATAGTCTCTACAATGTAGCCAACCAAGTTGTAGATTTCTCCCTCTTTCATTTTCTTTTCGTTGTGTAGCCATATGGTATTTACATGTGGCCATCTCTCTTAATCATTTAACTTGGTGAGCATGTGCATGACTTCCTAAACTACAGGAAACTTCTTAAATTTTGTCTATGTCCATTCTGAGTGGACCTTTGGAGTATCCAAACTCCTTCCTGGTGGTTATAACAGTTGCCTTATCTGTCAAATTACTCATGATATCTATCCCGGTGCCATTCAGTCTTATCAATGTGGAAATCAAGGCTGTTGTGATCCATACCCTTTGTCCAGTAAAATAGAAAAATTCCTCTTGGACTCTTGCTCATAAGATATTGGTATAAATCCTCTAGCTTTCCAAAGTATGGGAGTTCATATAACTGATAAACCCCTACCTTCTTCAGCAACTTCTCTCTAGCATCATCATATACTGACATATCATCCAACGTGTACTTGTTGGTCTTATTATTCAACAACACATCCAATTATCCCTTGTTCTTAGTGGTGTGGTGATTGTAATCACTTACTTTGCATTGAAAAACATGTGAATCCCAATCCCGACCGACTATCACTCCTTCTGGGTACTGCATCTCTAAAATTTTTCTCTCGGGCGCAACTTCGACCTCAACCTCCACCTTTTTCTTTCCCTTCATGCCTATTGCAAGTTATTTCTTTGGTGCCATAGTAAAAATCCCACCTTTATATTTTGTATCGATTAAACTAAAACCCTAGCTTGAAATCACGTGCCCTAGCTTGAGACCGCATGCCCTAGATCCTTCTAAATGCTTCTGTTATGCTCAAACCCTTCACCAATGGGGACGCAAGCCACTTCCACACTTAAATCTTCTCTCCACGACTAGTTTCATAGCTTTCCACACCTCAATATGATTCACTTGGCTTGGTCACACTTATCTCTCTTAAATACTTGTGATCTCAAAGGTAAAATTGAACCTGTATCACATCCTTATATAGATTTTCAAAAATTTAGTACATTTATTACTCAACCTACCAACAATCCTTTCATTAATTGACCATTTTCCTAATTTCCGTGTGGTACACCTTCGCACCCCGGCTATAACCTTCTAGTGTGCCTTCCTACCTTCTAGCTACATACTTCTCTTCCCTGCACTTCTATGTTCGAATTACCTCACTACTGTGCCCTCTTTTGGAATTTTCCACAGCTGCTGCTTACCTCGCATTATATTGTTCATTCATTCATTTCCATTGATGGTCTTCTTCAGAAGTAATCACCTTTCAAATAGCTCCCTTCCATACTTGAATAGCACATGTAATAGTTTGTTCTCCTGTGTACCCAGTTATGAATAACAAATAACAACCACCCCATACCAATGGTATGTGCATTCCTATGTGCATAAAAATACTTCAGATTGTAATTAGCTTCTAGTGCGTAAACGTGCTTATTACAAAAAACACCAAAATAAATTGACAAAGCATAGCAACGAAGAAGGAGATACATTAAAGGAAATATAGAAAGGGAAACCTATGCTAAATGGCAATACTTCCTTATTACAAACACCAAGAAGACTTATTTATAGTAGGGCTTCAGCTTACTCCCATTGAAGTAACCAGGTAATTGTATTCCATTAAGTGTCTCTAACTGATAAGTGTTAGATTCAAGTATATGAATGCTAAGATACGGTCCGAACCAATGCACCTTAAGCTTGCCTAGATGGCACATAAATTTAAAATCATAAAGTAGTACCATTTATCCAACCTCAAGCTTCTTGTCCCTAATGTGCCAGTCATGTCATGCCTTCTACCTATCCTTTTCCTACTTCTGACTCTAATGTGCTATGACGCGCCTATGATCCAACTGTATTAACCTACCAATTCTTTCTTCTAATGATTTTTCATCAACTAGACCTCCAACATGTGTAATACGGAATGATGGTAACATGAATTCCATTGGAAGAACTGCTTCCACGCCAAAAACCAACTGAAAGAGTGTGGCCTTATTTAACCTTTTGTAGGCTTTTCTATATGTCCAAAGCATAACAAAAACTTTATCATCCTAATCCTTCATTCCAACATCAAATTTTTTTGTCAAGGTCTTTCTCAATATATTGTTGAAAAACTTTGTAGTGCCATTTTCCTGAGGGTGATAAGGTGTTGTCTTGTGATGCACAACCATAAGTACATCCAAAAATTTCATGATTGTCTCATTCAAGAAGTGTGTGCCCCTATCACTTGTCAAGCTTAACAGGCATCCGTACCTAGTAAGAATATTTTCCCATAAGAACCTAGTTGTTCTAGCTACTGTATAATACTTTATAGGTGTTGCTTCTACCCATCTAGTAAGATAATCTGTACAAGTGATGATATAGCGTGATCTAGTTCTATGTGTGGCTAGGGAAATAGGACCCTAAAAGTCTATAACCCATTTCTCAAATGGCTCTACACTAGAAATAGGCCTCAAAGGCATCTCATCTCTCTACCTATGTTTTCCAAGATGTTGACAGTGATCACACACCTTACAATACTCTTTACAATCTTTGTACAGGGTCTCCCACCATAATCTAGCAAGTAGAATTTTGCTCGTAGTGGCATCACCTACATAGTGTGCACCTACAATACGACCATGAGCCTCTTCCATGATATATGCGTGCTTATGTTATAGTACACACTGGTGCAATACTTTATCTTGGCCTAGTTTGTATAAGTCACCACTGATCAACATGAAGGTTGTTGCGGTGAATTGCAAGTTGTTTCTTCTCTAATGATTTCATTCCTTCTGGTGTCATACCTATGCATAAAAAGAAAACAATATCCTCTAATTCTGAAGGCACACGATGTAACTTGTATAACTGTGCATCTTGTATTGTATCTTCAATTGTCTACGCGTCCTCCCCTAATTGAATCCTTGATAAGTACTCTGGGCTAGAATTACTTTTACCTAGTTTTACCATGATTGTAAAGTCAAATTCTTGGAATAAGATAACCCATTGACATATGCACCCCTGTAAAATGTGCTTATTTACCAAGTACTTTAATGTCACGTGATCAGTATAAAAGACAAAGGGTGTTGCTAGAAAATATTGTCTAAATTTATGTAGTGCATAGATAATTGACAAGGCCTCACACTCTATAGTTGTGTAATTCAATTTTGCAGGAGTCAACTTTCTACTACCAAAATAGATAGGATGATCTATAATACCTTCTCCAAGCCGAGCTAACACTATGCCAATGGTCCTGCCAAAGGCATCCACATGTACGTGAAATGGTTGTTTCCATGAGGGAAAACATAGAATAGGTGTTGTAGTAAGTCTCTCCTTTAATGCCTTAAATGCATGTTGCTACAGTTCTCCCCAATAGAATGTCCATTTTCCTTTTAATAACTCTTCCAGGGGCGTAACAATATTTGCATATCCTTTGATAAATTTTCTGTAATACCGTATGTGATCCAAGAATCCGTGCACCTCACTCTAATTGGTAGGCTCTTCCAAGCCTACAATAATTGTAACCTTAGCTGGATCTACTAACAGACCTTCCTTGTAGATGATATTCCCTAGCAAAGTTCCAAAAGGTGTAGCAAAAACACACTTCTTGATGTTTAAGGAGATGCTTAACTGTCTTCATCTTTCAAACATCAAGCGTAAATTGTCACAATGATCCTTAAAAAGCCCATATATCATCCAATCATCCAAGTAAACCTTTAAGAATTTGTGAATAAAATCTTGGAATGCTTGAACAACTATGTGCGAAAATTACAGCATGTGCGTTTTTCAAACCAAAGGGCATCATAGTATATGAAAAAATTTCACATTTAGTGGTGAAATTCATTTTTTATTGATATTCCTATGCAATTCTAACCTAATAATACCTAGAGAATCCATCTATAAAAGAGTAAAATTCACATTGTGCAATGCCTTCTAATATTTCCTCAATGAAAGGTGTAGGAAAAGGATCAATTATACATATAGCATTCAGATCCCTGTAATCCACACAAATCCTAATCCGACCATCTTTCTTTATACTGATCACCATGGGGCTAACCCACTCTGATTTTTCTAGGGGTTTAATGATTCCAGAGTTCAAGATTTTTTCAATTTCTTCTTTAACTTTTACATGTAGGTTTGGGTTCATCTTGTAAGGTCTCTTCCTGACTGGGCGCACTCCTTCCTTTAGCTTAATCTTCATCTCGCCTAATGAATCATGCACTCCTTTTAACTCATACTAGCCCTTAGGGAATAAATCCTAAAAATCTCGCAGTAACTCAATTATCTTTGCCACTTCAGAATCAGATTGATAATCCCTAATTATGGCCTCCTTAGGTTTAGCATCCATGCCAATGTTCACTTTCTTAGTTTTCATAGGTTCATGATCGGCGGATGCATTTTTATCCATGATGTCTAACACTTCACACATACCTGCTGAATGAGCTATGTACAAATTTTCTACTTCTTCATCATCCTCTATGTAGACCATTTTTCCTTTCTCCTTCTCAAGGAAAGTGCACATAAATAGTTTGGAAACTGTATCAGGTACTTCATCAAAATGTGCTCCTTGTTCTTCCTCACCAAATAAATCCTGAATGAGTTCTTCAGCCTTGACACTGTCTCCCATAGTAAAACACTCCATAACTTGTAATGCCTCTCTTACTAGAGGTTTAGTAGAGAAGTACTCAAAATTATGGGTCATGCCTGCAATTAAGTCTTGCCAATTTCTAGTCTCCCTATACAGTTCTACATAAACATAACAAGTGCGTGTGCATCCTTGCAAAGTGGAATAAAGTTTGGGCACCCAAATTGAAGGTGGTAAAGCTTCCTTCCCCTCTGTCTAGAGTCTCTCAAACTATTGAATGCGATTTTGAACAGGTTAATTACCATGATATATGCAGATTTGAGTAGGCACATTTCTCCTAAGGAATCGAGTGGTTAGATCGATTCTGAATTCATTCAATTCTATGAGATTATCCATGTGAACCATCCACCAATGCAATGTCATCCCACATAGGGTATAAAATAACATATTTCTTCTTTCAACTTGATTCATCCAATTCTCCTCCATGGCACGGAATACCGTAAGATCTCCTTCTCCAATATACCAAGGTAAAGAGTTACCTATCCTCCTAATACAACAAGGTTTACTCCTCCATGAAAATGAACTTCTTACTTCATGCCTAACCATATCATATGTACCATGTGCCCAATTTTCACAAGAAATACTTGTAGTATCACTAATAGAATTTCCATCTTCCCACTGGAGGATTCCTTCCTTAGATGGCTCAAGTACTTTCAGGTCCCGAATGACGCGTACATAAATTTTGTTCAGGTTTTCCTCACTCAAAGGTTCAACATAAAGTGCAGATTTTCCATCTTTCAAAGGGATAATCACTCTTTCTTACTTGTTCTCAAAACTTATATACCCCTTGTTGAACCGTAGATCAACATTATTTGCATAACACCAAGGGCACCCAAGTAGAGCTGGGAAGTTGTCCACTTCTACAAGTGCTAAAACCTCAAAGTCTCCAGTGAACTTGACCCCATCTATAGTAATGGATGCATTCTTTAAAAATCTAATGGGAGTGGCCTTGGTTTGATTGGCCATGAACAATACATTAGAGGATGGTTGTAATCGAGGTCTACCCATATTTACCCATGCATCCAAAGTAAGCACATTCACTTCCGCGCCTATATCAATAAATATATTGCAAAAGAGCCGTCCATCCATAATAGTATTTAGAGTGATCTCCTTATCATAATCCAAGCTATGAGGGGGAAGATTAACATGTAGGATCTATCATCCATTCTCAATACTTGCATGTGGAGTGTTTATTTTTATCCAATTTTTTTGCACATGGTAAAATTCGGCAACGGGGTCCTATTTATATCAAATAATGACATTGGTCCTAGGGGTCCATTTCTGGACATCAAGATAAAATGATTTAAATAATTGATAAATGATCTCACATAGCCTAAAATAGGGTCACTAGGTGCCAGCTCAGTGTGTACCTTAGTGCCAACCTGGTGCTAGCTTATGAAGGACTCGGCTAAATTAGAATCCTGATAGATTAAAATCGGTTGAGAAAGCTTGATGAAGTGTGAGAAAATTAAGATGGAGATAAGCTTGATATGAACTCAGTTTTAACTCGGGTATGTAGCTCGGTTGGTAACTCAATGTTCAACTTGATATCGAATCAGTGTCAACTCAGTTGAGTAACTCAACTTGAAAAATCAAAATGTAAATATTAATGATGGAAAGTGTAAACAACTCGAATATGATTATATCGATAACCCAATGCACCGAGCTAGGAAAATGAAACAACACATGAGTTTAATATCAAAAGTGGCATGGTAAGGTCTAAATTAAAACTTGGTCAACTGATTAGGGGAAATGATCCAAAGAGAGCTCATGCATGACTTGATGCGGGGTAATAGCTCGGTTAGGAAAGTTATCTATTGTAAGATTTCAAAGGGAAAATCAAATCAAGATCATATTTTGGCCTGATTCAGGAGGGACAAGAAGAGTTCAAACTTGATTGCAATACCGCAAGGACCACAAAGAGCAAATCATTTCCAAGCCAAGGAGTATCTCATGATTGACCTCGATAGAGTTACATGATTTGATTAAAGAGGAAGCTCAGTTTGGGGCTCATTATGGGACGTATTGCAGTGATGTGTATTTTAGGTCAGCCTCAGACTTTCAAGTTTGGGGGAGAGTTTTGTTCTTTATGCCAATACATTGACAAGGAAAACCAGAGATTCCAAGTTAGGTTTTAAGAATCATTTTACCAAGAATGTGGGGACTTTGGGAAATACAAGCCATACAATCACATCAATGGAAGGCCATATGGTCTTTGGGTCCCAATTTTCTTTATTCCAAATGTGGAGGTCTAGGTCACTCAAGACGAGAAGTTTGACTCTTTTTTCCCATAGAAAATCAGGATGTGGAGTAACTAGTTTTCCAAGTCAAGTGTCAATCCAAAATGACTTGGTAGAGAAATTGGGAAATGTGGGAGGTCATCCTAGCACGACGTGTTGAAATATTTAAACCCTAGAACATAAGGTAGTTTGGTTAAATCTTGGCGGTCAAGAAGAAGAATATAAGCTTCTTATGATATTTTCAAGCTTGAGTTAGTTGTGTAAAAGCTTGGAGGAAAAAATGATTGTAGGTGATGCATGGAAGAAGCTCAAAGCTCATACAACTGAATTAAGCTCATCGAGCTAAATGGAAGGGTTCTCAATTGTGTGGTTGCTAGCTCTATAATGATGTGTTGGATGAGGGAGTGTTTTAGAACTCGATATGATAGGATATTGAATGTGAGCTCTTGGTGGTGAAGCCTAGTTGGCAGTGACTTGCATACAACATTGATTGAGCTCAGGTGGGGTGAAGCTCAAGCCTGGACTGAATATCACCGAGTCGAGTCACAAGAAGAGCTTGGATGGTTAACACATGGAGCTTGCAACTTGGTGATGAGAGTAAATGACTTGAGGACAACCGAAGGGAGCCTATCTTAGGTGAGGGACATAGATTGAGAGCTCGTAAGAAAAGTGATGCTCACATGTGCATAGTTTTGAGAACTCAAAATTAGGAGCCCAAGTTGGATGTTGTAGTTGAAATGGAAGAAAAATTAGTTGGTCCCTAGAAATATCCCATAATCTGAGCTAGGAGATGACAAGGGTGAGTCCTTCCCCAAGTTGAAATCATGTTGCAGGAGGAAATTCATTCCAGTTCGTTATGGGAAGAAGGGTCGCATTGACATTCACACATGCAATGGGCAGTAGAGGAGTTGAGCTCATTAGTAAGGAGAATTGTGTACATGATGAAATCACCATTGATGTGCTCAATTTTGGTTGAAGTTAACTTGACAAAGGCCGAGACATTGAAAAGAAGACTGAGCTCCTGTATGGCTTGATGAGTCACATGTGTAGCCAAGTATTGGGAGACCAAGCCCAGTGGAAGAAACAGATGACTTGATCAGTAGATGAGTGAAATGGTAGAAGAGTTTTTAAGTTCACACAAGGAGTGAGTTTGTGTGTCTTTGTGGATAATGCATTGGAAGGCTGAGCTAAGAGTTAGGGAAACTCACCTCAGTGAGCTAACATAAGTTTTGTAGCATGGTGACATCAATCTAAAGAACAACGAGTTACAAAAAGGCCAGCTTGAGGAAGGGTGAGGTGAATATCTTGTGCACTGAGTGAGCTAGGGAAGAAGACTCGGTCGATTCATAAGAAAGAATGAATATTGGGCTCGCTAAGGATGAATTTGACACTCAGTGAAATATGTGAATTAACTTGGTCGATGCTTGCAAAATGGATCTCAGTTGATACACGAGCTCGATACAAATTTTATCTCAGTTGCAGTTAGAATAGAAATTCATTTGATGCAAAGCGCATGTAAGGGATTATTTGGCTTGACATGGTTGTAAAGAGGCCAAGCCCAACTCAGGAGAATCTAATCAAAGCCAAGTCACTCGGTCAATATTCCATGGGTTGTTAGCTTGGTCAATGTGTTCAAATGAAATATAGCTCGATGCATATCAAACAGAACTCGATGGAAAAATTATTTTGGGAACTCGGTGGTAGGATCTCAGCTCGGTTCCGCATAGAGGAGTTCAACTCTAACTTGGTGAGTTAGCTCAACAAGCCAACCACTGATATGGTCTCTTTTTTTAACCATTCACATGGAACCCTTCCTCTTTAATGTAAACCATTCAACGGGGGATCCCACCAATATTTTTTAATTAAATTAATATTTTTATATTAAATATTTTATTAATAATATTTATTATTATTATTTAAATATTCCTTTAATTAATTGAGATGATTAAGTCAAATTGGGTATTAATAGCACATGATGGAAGCTTCTCAAGTGGTTCAACCAACTGTAATAAATAAACCATCATGTACCTTTAATTTAGGAAGCTAATTTATGACTTCTTCTCGCCTCTCTCACAACTTCTTCTTTAAATGTAAGTTGGAAGCTCATTCCAACATGTTAGATAGGTTAGAGAAGTTGGACAAGTTAGACTTTTGAGATAAGTGCATAGTTTTCAAGAAACCTCCTTCTTTGGCAAGTTATCCTTGTATGTTGAGGGAAATTTCAAGCCTTTTTCCAAGATTGTAATGGAAACCATTGCCTCTTTTGAATGTATGATGCGTTGTGCATGTTGTTGAAGTAATAAAAAGTGTGTGTTTTGTGACTAATCTTGGTACTTTCATCCTTCTATACTTCTTTGTGCCTTTTCTCATGCTTGTAAGTACAATGTGTAAGTTTAAGTTTCTATTGCAGGTTCTTGGAGTTATGTGCTTATCAAGTGGTGGAGTATTGCATACAGTTCAGTTGTGGTGCTTGTTCACCATTCTCAAGTTCATCCTTCTTCACTAGCAGACTGGTAGATTGTTTTGTCTTATTGAGTTTAACAAAGGGAACTCATGCTTCCTATTCTATGGTATTTTGTACCTTCTCTAAGTTGCAGTAGGCGAAGTTGTCTTATGGTGCATAACACCCTCTTCAAGTTAATCCATCCTGAGTCTAGAAATACCCTATATTTTTTGCATCACCATCCCTAGTATAGTTTCATTTCTTGCAAATCTCTTTCTCTAAAACCCATGAAAATGTTAGCATAGGTATAGATAACTATTTTATTGCACTAGGAGTAGTACAACACTTAGTTTAGGAAGAGGAAGTTGGCCTTCTCAGTAAGTTCACCTCGAGCCTGTTGGGGTGTGGAGCCTAATTTTGGTCTTCTTAAATCAATATTAAAGTTTTGGAGTTTGAAAAATTAATTTTGGAGACTTCAGGAGTATTCTGCAGTCATCTGCTATGATGTTGTTGTGTCATCATTGTTAATATGTTGTTAATTGGCTGTTAAAGTTGTGATAGTTTTTCTAGCTATGGGAAGTTGAAAGGTCGCAACTTTCAAACTTCTAGGGTTGGATTTAGGACTTCTTAAAAGGATTGTAATCCTATAAATAGAGGTGTTAGGGTATCTTGTAGATATATTTAGTGTTCAAGAGGTCTTGAGTCTTAGTGATCAAGAGGTGATCAAGAGTGCTCAAGGTTAAGCAATTAGATGTCATTTGTGGTTTAGATGTGATTTAGCATCTTTGGAATTCTATTGTGAGTTCATAACTGAGAGAAGAATGTGAGATTTGTTTTACTCTTGTTGATAATAAAATTTGAGCAAGTTCTTGGTGGACATAGCCCACATTGGGTGAACCACGTTAAATCTTGTCTTGACTTCTTTTGTGCATTATTTATTTATGTTGTTATCTTTCTGCAAGTATAATTATGTTATATAGTTTCCTACTGCTGTGGTTTGAGGAATTGTTTCCGCATATTTGTTCTCTAATTACTAACAATTGGTATAAGAGCTTTGGTGGTTATTTGTTGAAGTGGTAAATCATGGAGAAAATTTAGCTTGAGTGGGAGCTATGGAGGATGAGGGAAGATTGAGGGTTGAGAAGTTCAATGGGAAGAACTTTGGTTTGTGGAAGATGCAAATGGAGGATTACTTATATCAGAAGGACCTTCATGTTCCTTTGGATGGACAAGCAAAGAAACCTACAACCATGTCAGATGAGGATTGGGAGTTACTGAATAAAAAGGCACTCGAGGCAATTCATTTATGCCTTACATCTTCGGTTGTGTTATCCCGTAAAATTGACAAGGGCAATTTTGCAGGTAACCCAATGAAATTTTGTTCTGGTCCCTCTTCAGGGACCCCTTTGCGTTCAGAACATTGCAAACTCCTTTCCCAGGAAATCTAGTTTTCCGAACTTAGCCATTTTTGGTCTTTTTTGGTTGGGCGCACCTTTTGTCTGTGCAACACAGAGTAACTTTGCACCCCCTTCATTTCCTTTGGCGCACCCTTCGAAGTGTCGACACACATTTTGGTGCACCTCCCCATGTTGCGCCTTTCTTGCATGCGCCAAGGCGCATGCGCCTTCGTGTCAACAACATTTTTGTTGCGCCAAGTTTTGGTGTAGCCAAAGGCACACGTATTTCCATGTTGACAGTATTTTTGCTGCACCAAAGGCACACATAATCACGTGTTAACATGCATTTTGGTGTGCCAAAGGGCACAAGGTTTGAAGTGTCGACAGGTGTTTTGATGCGCCTCTTCAAAAAGTGGTTGGCACATTTATTGCACCTTTCCTATATATAGGTGCATCCGCCCTTGTCACTTTCACAATTAAAAACACACGTGATAGATTTTATTCCTCTGCACCTGTCAGCACGCCTGTCATCCTCGTATCACGTTCGTGGACCCCGCTTCATTTCTCACGTTATATTTAATCTGGGTAGGTGGTCCTTTTCCTCTTATGTTTTTTCTGTTGGTTGTTTGTTTGTGTGGTAGGATAGCATGGATTTCTGTAGCCATGAAACCCCTCTCCTGCTGTTCCTTGTTTTTCCTCCCAAGCTCTCCCTCCTCTTTCCAGATCTGCTGGTAAGGAGAGACTCTACCTCAGAAAAATCACTTGGATCTTTTAATTGTGCCCTCTTCACTATCTAAGAAACCCTGAAAAGAGGCTTAAAAGATCCATGCAAATCTATCCAAGAAAGAAAGAAGACTTCAAAACGTTGGTCCAGAACTACGTTTTCTACCCTCTTGGCGCAATCGCCACCCTTGCTGCATGAAAAATAGTTGCGCCCTCAATGGTGCACCCGAACTTTCCTTGCTTGCAACACCCAATAATCCCTGCGCCCTCTTGGCACACCGAACTCCTATGTAACAAAGCATAAACCTGCGCCATTGGCACACCCTGCACCCATGCAACACCAACTTTACTTGCGCCAAGTATAAAACTACGTTAAATGGCGCAGGTGCATCCCCTGTTACAGTAACACAATGTCATGCAAACCTTTCATGCGCCGCGCCAAGTTCCCCTGTTGTGCACGCAAAGACAATGTTACACACACTAAACCTGCGCCCTTTGGCGCATCCTGTCCCCGTGTAACATGAAAATTATCTGCGCCCGTTATAAAACGCATGTAAATGGCGCAGGCGCACTTCCGCTTGCAACAAAAAAATGTCATGTGCAGTATCCATGCGCCTTGCACCCTTTGGCATTGATTTGTCCCTTGTAACACCCTTTTTTTGTGCGCCATACTATTTAACCCTGCAGTCTGCAGTGTTCATGCGCCCTGCGCCCTGATGCCTTAAAATTGCTAACTCTTCCTTCTGTCAATGCTTTAATGGGAGATCAAACAGCTAACATGACTCTTCTGCGTTGGGTTTCACTTCTTCTTCTTGCAGATCAGCAACTGAGTTCAGAACTACATATGTCTACATCAAGCAAGAGACCAACCAAGTCTAAGGGTAAAGCCAAACTTACAGAGGAAGAGATGAAGTATAAATATCAGAGGGTCAGGATGCCCGAATCCCAGGCAGAATGTGACCTGGATATAAGAGACTCTGAGCTCGGTCACATTGATATGGAAGATTTCTGGGCCAGAACCAGGAGGGTCACAGGAAGTCCCTGGATGGACAAACTGGTAGGCAGTGGCCTGCATTTTGCTGGGGGGATCCCAGTCAGTGCAGTAAACAATGAATTCATGATGGTAGTGGCCCACTGCTACAACAAAGACACGAGGTGTGTCCAAAATGAGAAGGATGAGGTCGTGATCAACCTCACTACCCGGCACTTCGAAATTATGCTTGGCATTCCTCACCACCGGCACTTTGTGGCCGTAAGCCAAGAAGACTGCACCAAGGCTTGGGAGGACAACGAAGACCAGTGTATGCAATTGATGAATGAAGTGTACCTGAAAAACAAGAAGGTGGTAACCAGATGGCCACAGGTCATTCATCACAGTGATTTCTCTGAAGGAACTAAGTGATACCATCACGTTCCTAAGTAGAGTATTTGGGCTTTCTGACGCCCACTACTTTCATAAATGGATGCTTAGGTACCTAGAGACAATGAACAAGAATGTGTCAGATCAACGCTTCGAGTGGGCGGAGATCATAAGCAGCACTATATCCGAGCAGCTCCAACAACTCACCACAACGGGGAGGTTCTACATGAACTCCTATGTAGTTTATGCTGCAGCCTCGGAGAGGGATTATCCAGCATTGATGCGATGCGGGGTTTGGCCCCAAGTGAAAATATATGAATACTACCCAGAGCTAAAGCTGGAAAACAGTATTTCACAGTTTACAAAGATCAACGACGCTTTCTTCTACGGCATCGTCTACCTTTTGAGGCCAAACATGACTCACGGTCATACGACCAAGAGCATTGTTGCAGCAACAGGAGAAGTGGGGGGCCTTATTCACGTAATTTCCCACCTTCACCTATCTAAGGGCAGCCAACTTCTTGGGGGAACCCACCAAATTTCCAAGATATGCCGGCCCCAAGCTGATCCTGTTGGAGCTATCCAGACAGCTCATAACCTACCACGAAAAGTGCTTGAAGAGAAAGAAGGGTGGAACTCCTTTCCCCCTCACAGTGGGCAGGTACACTTGTCTTTCCCACCACAAAGCCCGGGAGATGTTTGCAGAGCTGGAACTGCTCAATCTAAAGCACAACTTCCTGGAAAGGCCCACTTTCGACCCAAGGAATTACCTTCCCAGGGCCAAACTCGATCCAATCCACATTCCAGATCGAGGATATTTATATCGACCTGTATCATGAGGTCGAGCTCAGAAGGAAAGATCACTCCCGCTTGGCTTTGGCTGAAATCATTCAGTATGGCATGGCCATTGTCCCAAAGGGTTATCAAACTACTGATCAAGAAGTTGATCAGGTATATCTTGACACGGATGGGGACAACTGGCCGTTTGTTGTAATTGACAGAACTAAAGCACCCCAAACCATTGAAGAAAGGGTTAAAGAAACTCTGCGGAGAACAGAGCACTGGTGCAGGATGAATGGCCTCATCTACCTCGGAGTTGATTTCACCACATCTCCATTGGGCAACACACCTTCCAGGCCAAAACATCTGCCAAAGGGGAGAGGTAAAGACAAAGAGGGAGTCAAGCTCTGCCCAAGAAGAGGCTCCTGAGAGTCCCCCTTCCGCCGCACGAGAACAAGTTGTAACTCTGGCTTCTCCAGAGAAAGAAGCGGCCGAAGATGTTCCGTTGGGCACATCCACTCAGGATGTTGCCACTACTACAACTGTTGAGGTCCCTTCCATCCCTTCTCCCTCTCTTCCTTCCCCTCCTCGCATGACCCAAGCGACCATTCCTTTGGTCGTATCCTCTCCCCCATCTTCTACTATTCCCCCTTCCTCGTCATCCATCTTCTCTTCTCTCGCGGAGCTGTCCCCCACCATTTCTTCCCTCATCTCTCAGCTCCCTTCCATTCCCATGTCTACCTCCCCTACAGTATCTCTTCCTCCCGTGAGCACTTTCTCGGCCTCCCTCTCAATGCCGCCTCCAAGTGTCTCAACGCACTTTCCCTCTACTACTGCAGCTACTCCCTTTTCTACTTCTGGTCCCTCTCCCATAAGTCCAGCATGGATCTCTCAGCACCTGAGCCAACAAAAGAGGAAAGTTCCCATCACACCAATGGACTTCTCTGTCATCCCATCAAAGGGGGCCAAGAAGCAAAAGCCTATAACCCGCTTCTCTCAGAGTGCGTCAGGAGAGAGAGTAATGGAGATAGCGTATCCCAATCCTTTAAAGGATAAAAAGGATCTGTCTTCGACAGATTATACAGTGACCCAAGTCACAATGGGGACATCTTTAGAAAGCCTTCAGGGAGAGGCCCTATCTGCAGTTGACGCCCTTTGCAAGAAGCTCCAGGAAGCAAAGGAAGAAAAGAGGCTATTAAAGGAGCAAAATAAACATCTTCTCCACGCCTTGCAGAAAATGGGCAGTGCACCTCCTACAACTGCCACCGAAACTCCTGAGCCTCTGAGCCAGGATAAGATTAATGAATATGCCAAAATCGGCGAGCAGGGTATGGTAGTTTCCACCTGGAGAAGCCAAATCCTCAAGGAAAGTGAGGGAGTAATCGCCAAGTTCACCAGATTGTATCAGAATATCAATCAGGTGAACAAAGAGCTCCAGGTGATAGCAGGACCCATCTCCGAAGAGCTGGACCATGCCAGGATGCAGCATGAGACCTTTTAAAAAATGCTCGACTGTTCAGTTGAAGATCTGGTCAAGTTCGGCGTCTTCGGTCACCCCAGGGCCCTCAACAAAATCCTTTCTACTCTGGACTACCGGGTCGATCAGCTGGAGTTTGTTCTGGAAAAGATTGACAAAATCAAGGAGGAAGCCCTAGATGCAATGCATCAAATGGAGCAGATTGTCCTGAGAATGTCTCCAGGCTTGCTCACTCCTTTTTCACCTTGAGAAAGGTTGATGAAACTATTCGGATCTTCAAGGAGATCATTTCGCAAGGGCTAGGACCAGAAGTCACTTTCGACGCCGAATCCATCAACAACCTGCTGGCCTGTCGTGACTTCATAGGGTACCTGATAGATGCAGAAAATGAATATTCCAAGCTCCCAGAAAAGCTCACAGATGAGCGAGAGACTTGCGAGGCTATCAGTGATCGTCACAAGGATCCTTCCCAGGATCAACTTCAGCCCATGATCAGCAAGTTCATGGAATACCGTGCCCAGTTCCACATCACGTCTCCTGAGCAGTAGCAAAAGCAGGATACCCCCTTTCAGCCACGGGATGACGATGAATAGTTTCATTCTTTTCGACCTTCTCTTTGTAAACATCTAAAGTATGTTGACACAAATGATGACATCATCCATGTTGCACCATGGGATGATGTCATCCACAAAGTTGTCAAAAGTCAACAAATGACTTTAGGATATTTTGTAAGATATTTTTGTAATTAAGTGGTTGGTTTGTTTTTTCCTTCTTTTCTTCTCTTCTTCTATAAATACTTGAATACTTGTTGTATTCAAGGGTGGATACTTTTCAGATGAGAAATAGAAGTAAGAAGAAAAGACTTTGAACTTTTTGTAACAGAAACAAATATTAATACAATATTTAGACTTTGTGCTGAATACATGTGTTTTACATCAGACCTTTCTTATGTTAGATCTGTATGATTGTTCTGTTGAATCTACTTCTACTTTGTTGTCATTTATTCATCAGTATTGCTTTATTCATCTATGCAAGTAGGTTCGGCTCTGTTTACTACCAACCCAAATCATAGACCTTCTGACCTTTCTGCTTTGGAATTCATTTCTTTTCTCCCTTCAGATCTTTCCTATCTCCCCACCTCGTTCCTTTCCCTTCTTTTACAGTTGGAAATACCTCTACTGGGATGAGATCCCAACCCCTGAAGGTAGAATATTGTGAGACTTGCACAAGATTCCTGCTGGTAGAATAGCAATAAACCAGTTTCACTTTGCTGACTCAAAGAGGGGCTATGCCCTACACACTGTTGGCTCGTCTGTCCATAGATCTGTCCACCTGACCAGATTTTCGAACCAACATTTTTTGGCGACTCCGCTGGGGATCGAACAGACCTAACGGATCTATGGTAGTGGTGTGTTTGAAAATCAAGAAAAAGTCAAAAATCACTACCTGTTTGCAAATTTTAACTTTTTGTCTGAAATCCAAATTTTTTGCAAAAAATGCTCCAAACTGAAAATTTTCTTCAGAGGTCCATAGATCTGGGTTAGATAGAGATCTTTAGTTCGCTGAGTTTTTACAAAAGTCTGTATTTTTTCGTAGATCTGAGTTTCTGACAGTTTACCAAAATTTTCAAACTCTTTGAAAAGTCAACTCTAGATCTGAAAATCAACTTACTAAGTTTTACCATCATTTTATCCTTGTTAATCAAACAATAAACCGCAATCGGTTTTCAAGAGAAGGATAAAATTTAAATATTTAGAAAAGTACATGCTGCTGGTTTTTGTCAGAAAAATCAGAAAATCAGCAAGTACAATAAAAAAGAGTTCTTAAATCTGCTCCAAAAATTACAGACTCTGGAAGGTACACTGGCGGGTGAACCATTTACTCGTAGTAGGAGAGCTCATGGAGAAGTTGATCTTACTTTTGATCTACTTCAAAGGCACAACTTCAGTATAACACCAGCATGCTTCTCGTCACTAAGCTCAGCCAACCGATTGTCCAGGAGTGTCTCACCTCCATGAAGGAAGCATCTCTCACCAGGAACATCTACATCACTTTGCAGTGCCTTGCTGCTCAGTGGAACTGTGCTTCCAGCCCGCATTCTTTTTCCGGCCGTCCAAATGGCAGTACCATGGGGAAATGCTATGGGCCCACTTGCTTTACCACATCCTGTTCACGCGCTCCCACATGGAAACTGAAAGAATTTTCCCAAATTTGATGGGAGCGGGAAACCAAAGCACCGATTCACATATATCTGCATTCATCATGTCATGCAGTATCCTTGATGTGACCCATGAAGATGTGTCGGTTCGCCTTTTTCTAGAAACTTTGCAAGGACCCACTGCAGAATGGTTTCAGCATTTGCCGGCTGGATCTATTACTAGTTGGGCCACCTTACGGGCTGCATTTGAAGACAGGTATAAGCCTTCCGAAGACGCGTTCACGTTGCTGTCAAAGATCACTCACCTAAAGAAGGAGGTCAATGAAACTATGCGTGACTTCATCACCCGCTTCAATTCACTGATCAACCGTGTTCCGCCTACCATGCTTCCCACACCGGAAAATCAGAAGTGTTTCTTCGTAAACGCCATGAGCTCAAAAGTAAGTTTCTTACTCCTGCAAGAACAAGTAGCTACTTTGATTCTCACCCAGGCTGCTGCCATCCGGATCGAAGATAACTTGCTAATATCTGGCGAATTAAAAAGAGAATCATCCAAGCTTAAAGCTTCGAGCCCTTCTCCCACCACTTCATCTGATCCGGCATTTCAAAAGATGGTGAATGACTTGCTCGCATTAAAGAAGCAGTTAGCCCAAGCTTCCCCCAGTTCCCCATACCGGGATATTCCACGAAGAACTTTCACTTCCAACAGCGTCCCGCATAGGCCGCATTTGCCTGCAACTGCTCCACGGTTGGCGCTTGAGGCTCCTCCGGTCAACGCTTTAGCCGAAATCGAAGAAGAAGAGAAAAATTACGAAGAACCTTCGTCTCAAGGCGAAGATGATCAAGATGTCGGTGAACCGACTGGCGACTCTACTATCGGGTATATGGAATTTGACGAGGGGGAATCTGATGAAGAAGAGGGTACCCAAGGGTATGCAAGTGGACAGTCATATGCTGTTTTCACCCACTCACAAGGAAAGGAAGCAGAGGTTGCTACCAAGATACAAAAAGAAAAGGATGTGTCAAGCACACCTCCAACCATCGCTAAATGAGGTAGTCCCCTTCCGGCTCAACCTGTTATTAGATCTTTTTCAAAAAAATATTTTCAAAGTCCTCTCATGTTCCTATCAAGGCCAGTGATCCTACCCTACCGTCGCGAAATGAGGGACTCATTCCTTCATCAACGCAACCCTTGGCCACATTTGACATAATTGACCATGCTAAAAAGACCAAGATCCAAATGTCTGAAGCCGAGTATCTTCAGTCAAACCCCGAACAACTTGTAAGGTTGACCGAATACATCCAAAGTCAGGCTGTCGTAACTAATCAGGTTTCCCCAAAAGGAATCCTTTCCACCCCTCCTTCATCCCGCATAAACGTTGCCTCGACTTCCGTATCAGGCAAGATAGAACCTTTCTACCTCTCCCTCCTAATCAATGGCCACAAACTAAGCAACTGCATAATTGATTCTGGAGCTTCTGATAATGTCATGCCAGAAAAATTCACCCATGCTCTGGGCCTCACCCTTACCAAGCCTTTTGGCTGATGTTATTCCTTGGAAACCAAGCAAGTTCCGCTGATCGGTCAAATCAAAGACGCACAATTTGCGTTTGCAGCGTTCCCAGAAAAAAGGGTAAAAATGACCGTCCTTGTTGCCGATATTCCAGCAGCCTATGGAATTCTGCTAGGAAGGAGTTTTTGCAGTGAAGTTGGTGGGGAGATTCATATGGACTGGTCTAAGGCTAGAATCCCCGTCAAAGGTGTAATGCAAACATTGGAGCCTGAACCGCAAAAGAAGTACCTGGTTACTAACTCCGATGACCCCAAAGCCCAAATTCTCTTCGAATCATCAGGGATGGGAAACTATTTCTTGTCTACCGAGTCTGAAAAAATGGATGTCCTCATCCAAGCAGAGGATCTTAACAAGATTTGGACTTTGTAGTTTGATGGCAGCTGCGCAACTAGTGGGTGCGGCGCTGGCACCGTACTAATATCTCCCGAAGAGGAGATTATTCCTCTCTCTTTCAAGTTACAATTTTTCAACACAAATAATACTGCTGAGTATGAATCTCTGCTACTTGGCATGCAAGCCGCAAAGGAAAGAGGAATCAAGAATCTGAAAGTACAAGGTGATGTAGAGCTGGTCGTAAATCAAGTTAAAAGGATATACCAAGTGAAGAATGAAAGGCTCAGACATTACCACAACGCGGTGTGGGACAACATCGAGGAGTTTGACAATTTTTCAATAAAATCCATCCCAAGAGCTCAGAATGACATGGCCGATTCATTGGCCATTTCAGCATCCCTCATGCTCCCTCACCCAGGTTTGAAAACAGACAAATATACCATTGAGGTGGTTTTCCACCCAAGCGTGCCGGACAATTCTCAGCACTGGCAAGTATTCAACGATGACAATCAACTCATTGCCTTTCTCGAAAAGGTGGAAAATTTTAGTGAACTTCATTTTGAAGGATCCACTTCTACATGCCGTGAATCAGTTACCGATCAAAATGAAGAATCAAAAGGAAGTGACGGGCATATGTCAGCTCAAAGGAAATAAAATTTTGAAAGGCCTGGTTTCCCTAGAGTGTTGTTCGACAGGCATGATCGTTTTGTAAAAAAGAAAAGGCGAGATGATCCTGGCTCCTCCCCAGAAACCGAACCGGTCAATTTAGGTTCGGTTGAACATCCACAGTTTGTAAACATTGGAAAATGTTGCACACCTGAAGAAAAGCGGAAGTTTGTCAAATTGCTGAAGAAATACATGGATGTATTGGCATGGTCCTATGCCGATCTAAAGTCTTTTAAGCCAAAGGACGTCCAGCATGACATCCCGTTGAAAGAGGACGTCAAACCCTTTCACCAGAAGTAGAGACACTATAATCCTAAGATCTCAGGTACTATCCAGGCTGAAATTCAGAAAATGCTGGATGCAAGGATTATTTTTCCTATCCATCACAGTACCTGGGTCGCGAACATTGTGCCAGTGCAAAGAAGAATGGCGAGATACGCATCTGCGTGGATTTTTGCAACTTGAATCAGGCATCCTTGAAGGACAACTACCCACTTCCCATAATGGATCAGGTTCTACAAGCAGTAACTGGATCAGAAATGTTGTCCATGCTTGATGGTTTTTCAGGCTACAATCAGATTGAAGTCTCACCTAAAGACCAATTTAAAACAACATTCACTACCCCTTGGGGTACATTTTCTTATAGCAGGATGCCTTTTGGCTTGACCAATGCTGGTGCCACTTTTCAGTGAGGCCATGGACTTTGCGTTCAAAGGTATGATGGGGAAGGTCATCGTAGTCTACTTGGATGACTTAACTGTGTTCTCCAAACAGTGAAATGATCATTGTGATCATTTGGAGCAAGTATTGATTAGATGCCGAGAGCACGGGATCTCCCTGAATCCGAAAAAGTCTATTTTTGGAGTCACAGAGGGAAAGTTGCTGGGACATGTCATTAGCAAAGAAGGGACGAAGATAGATACTGAAAGAGTTAAGGCTATTCAGAGCCTTACTTTACCTACAAGCAAGACCGGCGTTCACTCCTTCTTTCGGAAAAGTGAATTTTCTCAGGCGCTTTGTTCCCGACTTTGCTGAAAAGACTCGCCACATATTAGACATGATGAAAGGGTCACCAACTTTCTGATGGAGCGAAGAAGGGAAGAAGTCATTCGAGGAGATAAAAGCCTCCGTCGCTCACGCGCCAGTCCTGGTATGTCCCGATTTCTCCAAGGATTTTATTATGTATAGCTATGCATCTGAGCACACTGTGTCGGCCATCCTAATGCAAAGGAATTCTCAAAATGTTGAATCCCCGATTGCGTTTATGAGCTCTCCTCTCAAGCCTCATGAATTAAAAATGACCCAGTTGGAAAAACATGCCTTCGCCATTGTCAAAGCAGTTAAGAACTTCAGGTATTACATTCTAAACTCTCATACAGTGGTTCTAGTTCCTGACACGGCAGTAAAGTCCATCTTAACTCAACAGGAGTTAGGGAGTTTGCGAGGAAATTGGATTGCAAAAGTCCAAGAGTATGATCTGGATATAAAACCAACCAAGTTAGTAAGAGGCAAGGGCCTATGTCAACTTATGGCTGAAAACCAAGATTCAGAAGTTTCCAGGGGAAAAGATGATTGCGCCAATGGAGCACAAAGCCAGCTGGAGAAAGCCGATTCACTGCCTATGGTCCTATTTGTCGCAACTAGTGACGAGTGGTATTCTGATATTGCTTTCTTTCTCACCTATGGTGAATTCCCAGCTCGTCTAACTACAAAGGAGAAGCACGCTATAAAGCTCAGAGCAGCCAGATATATCATCTGGGATGACGGTCTATACAAACGTGGAATAGATGGCATCTTCTTGCGATGTGTTGACAAGCCACAGTAGGTGAAGTTACTTGAGAGTTTTCATGATTCGGCCTGTGGTGGCCATTTCTCCTCTTCCGTGACGGCGCACAAGATCATCCGGGCCAGGTACTATTGGCCAACGCTTTTCCAAGATACAGCCACCTGGGTAGCAAAGTGTGAGCCTTGCCAGCAATTTGTCGGCAAGCCCAAAATGGCTGCTTTTCCCCTCAGGCCGGTCATCATTGACGAACCATTCAGACAGTGGGGAATCGATTTTATCGGTGCACTCAATCCCCAATCGAGTGCTGGACATAGTTATGTCCTGACAGCAACAGATTACTTCACGAAATGGGTGGAAGCCATACCTGTCAAACATGCCACTTCCGAGGTTGTTTGCAGTTTCATCAAAGAAAATATCATTGTCAGGTTTGGCGTTCCAAACAAGATTGTTGCTGATAACGCTTCCAACTTCTCCTCACGAGAAGTTGTTGGTTTTTGCTATGAATACGGAATAACTTTGGCTCACGCCTCAGATTATTACCCTCAGGGAAATGGTCAGGCAGAATCCAGTAATAAAAACTTGGTAACCATCATACGAAAGCTAGTGGATGAGAATCAACGAATGTGGCACAAGTCATTATACGACGCTCTGTGGGCGGACCGCATTACTCCCAAGAGGTCTCTCGGCATGTCACCTTTTCAAGTGTTATATGGCACCGACGCCGAGCTTCCCATTTCTGCGGAACTCCCTGCTCTGCGCTTGGCAAGAGCGATCGAAGATGAGACTTTCCAAAATTCCCTTGAAAAGAGGATCATGTATCTAGCAGAGCTCGAAGAAAAGAGAGTAAGAGTGGTCGACAGGATCACCGAACATCAGAATCAGGTCAAGAGATTGTTCGATAAAAAAGCTAAGCAAAGGGAGTACCAGGTGGGAGACCTCATCCTTTTGTGGGACAAACGAAGAGAGCCGAAGGGCATGCATGGAAAATTTGATTCCCTATGGAGAGGACCTTTCAAGATCAAGCAGCTCAATGGAGAGAATAGCTTCTATCTCTCGTATCTGGACGGAACTGAGCTCCCGCTTCCCTATAGCGGGCAGCATCTGAAAATCTTCAGGAAGTAGAGCTTGCTCTCTTCTTTGTACAGTTTGCTTCAGTTGTGTGTTTGTTTTTGTCGTGTGTTTTCTTTTGTTGGTTGTGTTTTTCCCCTTTTCGGTCGCCCTTGTTTTTGACTCTGTAGCCCAATGGATAGGCACATGAAGATCTGGGATTCTCTACCCCTGAGTTCCGCTCAGAGATAGTCCCCAGAAAGAGCCAGTTGTTATCCCGTAAAATTGACAAGGGAAATTTTGTGGGTAACCCAATGAAATTTTGTTCTGGTCCCTCGTCAGGGACCCCTTTGCGTTCGGAACGTTGCAAAGTCCTTTCCTGGGAAATCTAGTTTTCCGAACTTAGCCATTTTTGGTCCTTTTTGGTTGGGCGCACCTTATGTCTGTGCAACACAGAGTAACTATGCACCCCCTTCATTTCCTTTGGCGCACCCTTCAAAGTGTCGACACACATTTTGGTGTGCCTCCCCGTGTTGCGCCTTTCTTGCATGCGCCAAGGCGCATGCGCCTTCGTGTCAACAACATTTTTGTTGCGCCACGTTTTGGTGCGCCAAAGGCACACGTATTTCCATGTTGACAGTATTTTTGCTGCGCCAAAGGTGCACATAATCACGTGTTAACACATGTTTTGGTGCGCCAAAGGGCACAAGGTTTGAAGTGTCGACAGGTGTTTTGATGCGCCTCTTCAAAAAGTGGTTGGCGCATTTATTGCACCTTTGCCTATATATAGGCGCATCCACCCTGTCACTTTCACAATTAAAAAAACACGTGATAGATTTTATTCCTCTGCATCTGTCAGCACGCCTGTCATCCTCGTATCACGCTCGTGGACCCCGCTTCGTCTCTCATGTTATATTTAATCCGGGTAGGTGGTCCTTTTCCTCTTATGTTTTTTGTTGTTGGTTGTTTGTTTGTGTAGTAGGAGGCATGGATTTCTGTAAAAACCCCTCTCCTGTTGTTCTTGTTGTCCTTCCTCCCATACTCTTCCTCCTCTTTCCAGATCTGCTGGTAAGGAGGACTCTACCTCAAAAAATCACTTGGATCTTTTAAAATGCCCTCTTCACTATCCAAGAAACCCTGCAGAAGAGGCTTAAAACCCATGCAAACCCCTCCAGAGAAAGAAACAAGACTTAAAAGTTGGTAGACTGCACTTTTCCTCTTGGCGCATCGCCATGCTTGCTGCATAAAAACAGTTGCACCCTCAAAGCGCACTTTCCTTGCTTGCAACACCCAAAACCTTGCGCCCTCTTGGCGCACCGAACTCCTATGTAACATTGCAAAAACCTGCGCCATTGGCGCACCCTGCACCCATGCAACACCAACCTTACTTGCGCCAAGTATAAAACTATGTTAAACGGCGCAGGTGCATCCCCTGTTACAGTAACACATTTCCATGCAAACCTTTCATGCGCCACACCAAGTTCCCCTGTTGCGCACGAAAAGATGATGTTACACACACTAAACCTGTGCCCTTTGGCGCATCCTGTACCCGTGTAACATGAAAAATATCTGCGCCCGTTATAAAACACATGTAAATGGCACAGGCGCACTTCTGCTTGCAACAACAAAAATGTCATGTGCAGTATCCATGCACCTTGCGCCCTTTGGCACTGATTTGTCCCTTGTAACACCCTTTTTCTGTGTGCCATACTATTTAACCCTGCAGCCTGCAGTGTTCATGCCCTGCGCCCTGATGCCTTAAAATTGCTAACTCTTCCTTCTGTCAATGCTTTAATGGGAGATCAAACAGCTAACATGACTCTTCTGCGTTGGGTTTCACTTCTCCTTCTTGCAGATCAGCAACTGAGTTCAGAACTACATATGTCTACATCAAGCAAGAGACCAACCAAGTCTAAGGGTAAAGCCAAGCTTACAGAGGAAGAGATGAAGTATAAATATCAGAGGGTCAGGATGCCCGAATCCCAGGTAGAATGTGACCTGGATATAAGAGACTCTGAGCTCGGTCACATTGATATGGAAGATTTCTGGGCCAGAACCAGGAGGGTCACAGGAAGTCCCTGGATGGACAAACTGGTAGGCAGTGGCCTGCATTTTGCTGGGGGGATCCCAGTCAGTGCAGTAAACAATGAATTCATGATGGTAGTGGCCCGCTGCTACAACAAAGACATGAGGTGTGTCCAAAATGAGAAGGGCGAGGTCGTGATCAACCTCACTGCCCGGCACTTCGAAATTATGCTTGGCATTCCTCACCACCGGCACTTTGTGGCCGTAAGCCAAGAAGACTGCACCAAGGCTTGGGAGGACAATGAAGACCAGTGTATGCAATTGATGAATGAAGTGTACCTGAAAAACAAGAAGGTGGTAACCAGATGGCCACAGGTCATTCATCGCAGTGATTTCTCCGAGGAACTAAGTGATACCATCACGTTCCTAAGTAGAGTATTTGGGCTTTCTGACACCCACTACTTTCATAAATGGATGCTTAGGTACCTGGAGACAATGAACAAGAATGTGCCAGATCAACGCTTCGAGTGGGCGGAGATCATAAGCAGCACTATATCCGAGCAGCTCCAACAACTCACCACAACGGGGAGGTTCTACATGAACTCCTACGTAGTTTATGCTGCAGCCTCGGAGAGGGATTATCCAGCATTGATGCGATGCGGGGTTTGGCCCCAAGTGAAAATATATGAATACTACCCAGAGCTAAAGCTGGAAAATAGTATTTCACAGTTTACAAAGATCAACGACGCTTTCTTCTATGGCATCGTCTGCCTTTTGAGGCCAAACATGACTCACGGTCGTACGACCAAGAGCATTGTTGCAGCAACAGAGAAGTGGGGGGCCTTATTCATGTAATTTCCCACCTTCACCTATCTAAGGGCAGCCAACTTCTTGGGGGAACCCACCAAATTGCCAAGATATGCCGGCCCCAAGCTGATCCTGTTGGAGCTATCCAGACAGCTCATAACCTACCACGAAAAGTGCTTGAAGAGAAAGAAGGGTGGAACTCCTTTCCCCCTCACAGTGGGCAGGTACACTTGTCTTTCCCACCACAAAGCCTGGGAGATGTTTGCAGAGCTGGAACTGCTCAATCTAAAGCACAACTTCCTGGCAAGGCCCACTTTCGACCCAAGGAATTTCCTTCCCAGGGCCAAACTCGATCCAATCCACATTCTGCAGATTGAGGATATTTATATCGACCTGTATCATGAGGTCGAGCTCAGAAGGAAAGATCACTCCCGCTTGGCTTTGGCTGAAATCATTCAGTATGGCATGGCCATTGTCCCAAAGGGTTATCAAACTACTGATCAAGAAGTTGATCAGGTATATCTTGACACGGATGGGGACAACTGGCCATTTGCTGTAATTGACAGAACTAAAGCGCCCCAAACCATTGAAGAAAGGGTTAAAGAAACTCTGCAGAGAACAGAGCACTGGTGCAGGATGAATGGCCTCATCTACCTCGGAGTTGATTTCACCACATCTCCATTGGGCAACGCACCTTCCAGACCAAAACATCTACCAAAGAGCAGAGGTAAAGACAAGGAGGGTGAGTCAAGCTCTGCCCAAGAAGAGGCTCCTGAGAGTCCCCCTTCCGCCGCACAAGAACAAGTTGTAACTCTGGCTTCTCCAGAGAAAGAAGCGGCCGAAGATGTTCCGATGGGCACATCCACTCAGGATGTTGCCACTACTACAACTGTTGAGGTCCCTTCTATCCCTTCTCCCTCTCCTCCTTCCCCTCCTCGCGTGACCCAAGCGACCATTCCTTTGGTCGTATCCTCTCCCCCATCTTCTACTGTTCCCCCTTCCTCGTCATCCATCTTCTCTTCTCTCGCGGAGCTGTCCCCCACCATTTCTTCCCTCATCTCTCAGCTCCCTTCCATTCCCATGTCTACCTCCCCTGCAGTATCTCTTCCTCCCGTGAGCACTTTCTCGGCCTCCCTCTCAATGCCGCCTCCAAGTGTCTCAACGCACTTTCCCTCTACTACTGCAGCTGCTCCCTTTTCTACTTTCTGGCCCCTCTCCCATAAGTCCAGCATGGATCTCTCAGCACCTGAGCCAACAAAAGAGGAAAGTTCCCATCGCACCGATGGACTTCTCCGTCATCCCATCAAAGGGGGCCAAGAAGCAAAAGCCTATAACCCGCTTCTCTCAGAGTGCATCAGGAGAGAGAGTAATGGAGATAGCGTATCCCAATCCTTTAAAGGATAAAAAGGATCTGTCTTCGACAGATTATACAGTGACCCAAGTCACAATGGGGACATCTTCAGAAATCCTTCAGGGAGAGGCCCTATCTGCAGTTGACGCCCTTTGCAAGAAGCTCCAGGAAGCAAAGGAAGAAAAGAGGCTATTAAAGGAGAAAAATAAACATCTTCTCCACGCCTTGCAGAAAATGGGTAGTGCACCTCCTACAACTGCCGCCGAAACTCCTGAGCCTCTGAGCCAGGATAAGATTAATGAATACGCCAAAATCGGTGAGCAGGGTATGGCAGTTTCTGCCTGGAGAAGCCAAATCCTCAAGGAAAGTGAGGGAGTAATCGCCAAGTTCACCAGATTGTATCAGAATATCAATCGGGTGAACAAAGAGCTCCAGGTGATAGCAGGACCCATCTCCGAAGAGCTGGACCATGCCAGGATGCAGCATGAGACCTTTCAGAAAATGCTCAACTGTTCAGTCAAAGATCTGGTCAAGTTCGGTGTCTTCGGTCACCCCAGAGCCCTCAACAAAATCCTTTCTACTCTGGATTACCGGGTCGATCAGTTGGAGTTTTTCCTAGAAAAGATTGACAAAATCAAGGAGGAAGCCCTAGATGCAATGCATCAAATGGAGAAAATTGTCTTGAGAATGTCTCCGGGCTTGCTCACTCCTTCTTTCACCTTGAGAAAGGTTGATGAAACTATTCGGATCTTCAAGGAGATCGTTTCACAAGGGCTGGGACCAGAAGTCACTTTCGACGCCGAATCCATCAACAACCTGCTGGCCTGTCGTGACTTCATAGGGTACCTGATAGAGGTAGAAAATGAATATTCCAAGCTCCCAGAAAAGCTCACAGATGAGCGGGAGACTTGCGAGGCTATCAGTGATCGTCACAAGGATCCTTCCCAGGATCAACTTCAGCCCATGATCAGCAAGTTCATGGAATATCATGCCCAGTTCCACATCACGTCTCCTGAGCAGCAGCAAAAGCAGGATACCCCCTTTCAGCCGCGGGATGATGATGAATAGTCTCATTCTTTTCGACCTTCTCTTTGTAAACATCTAAAGTATGTTGACACAAATGATGACATCATCCATGTTGCACCATGGGATGATGTCATCCACCAAGTTGTCAAAAGTCAACAAATGACTTTAGGATATTTTGTAAGATATTTTTGTAATTAAGTGGTTGGTTTGTTTTTTCCTTCTTTTCTTCTCTTCTTCTATAAATACTTGAATACTTGTTGTATTCAGGGTGGATACTTTTCAGATGAGAAATAGAAGTAAGAAGAAAAGACTTTGAACTTTTTGTAACAGAAACAAATATTAATACAATATTTAGACTTTGTGCTGAATACCTGTGTTTTATATCAGACCTTTCTTATGTCAGATCTGTATGATTGTTCTGTTGAATCTACTTCTACTTTGTTGTCATTTATTCATCAGTATTGCTTTATTCGTCTATGCAAGTAGGTTCGGCTCTGTTTACTACCAACCCAAATCATAGACCTTCTAACCTTTCTGCTTTGGAATTCATTTCTTTTCTCCCTTCAGATCTTTCCTATCTCCCCACCTCGTTTCTTTCCCTTCTTTTACAGTTGGAAATACCTCTACTGGGATGAGATCCCAACCCCTGAAGGTAGAATATTGTGAGACTTGCACAAGATTCCTGCTGGTAGAATAGTAATAAACCAGTTTCACTTTGCTGACTCAAAGAGGGGCTATGCCCTGCACACTGTTGGCTCATCTGTCCATAGATCTGTCCACCCGAAATTTTTTTGAACCAACAGGTTGCTTTCAACATATCGTAGGAGAAGACCATGAAAGTTCTCATGAGTGCGTTGGGGAAGTTATATGAAAACCCCTCTGCCTCTAATAAAAAAATTTTGATGAAAAAGTTATTTAATATGAATATGTATGAGAATGGTTCTATTGTTGATCATTTGAATGAATTTAATATGGTTGTGAGTATGTTAAACTCGGTAAAAATTGACTTTGATGGTGAGGTCAGGGATTTGTTGATTTTGTGCTCCTTGCTAGATAGCTAGGACAACTTAGTTATGGCTATAAACAATTCATTCCCTAATAAATCAAAGCTGAAGTTTGATGATGTAATAGGTTTGATCATAAGCAAGGAAATGCGAAGGAAGAGCACCAGAGATTCTTATACTTCTGGAAATGCTTTAACGGTGGAGAGTAGAGGGAGATAAAAGAATAGAGGGAAAGGTAACCATGGCAAGTTGAATGATCACGGAAGGTCAAAGTCCAAGAGTAAGTTAGAATGTTGCCATTATGGGAAGGTTGGTCATGCTAAGAAATATTGTTGGGCTCTTTGGGATAAGAAGAACAAGAAGGAGGAAACTAAAGAGGTAAATTTGGTAGTAAGTGATGTGTTTTAGGATGCCTTAATTATTTCTTTAGATAATATTGTTGAATCTTAGGTGTTAGATTCAGGGGCTTCTTTCCATGCAACCCCACATAGACATTAATTTAGTGATTTTGTTCAACGTGATTTTAGACATGTATATATTGGTGATGATGAACCATGCAACATAGTACAAAAAGGTTATGTTCAGGTAAAAATATAGAATTGGAACACATGGCTACTTAAGGATGTCAGGCATGTGCCTAAGTTGAGGTAAAACTTGATATGAGTGGGTCAGTTGGGTAGTGATGGCTGTACGGTTAGTTTTACAGTGGATTCTTGGAAGGTTACCAAGGGAGCTCTTGTGGTTACAAGAGGTAAGAAAACTGGTACTTTGTATTTAACCAGTGGTGCTAATTATTGTAATTTAGTAGCTACAGATAGAAATGTAACTTTGTGACACCAGAGACTCGGTCATATGAGTCATAAGGGCATGCATATTATAAAGGGAAGGTTTCCCAAATTAAAGGAGTTATATTTGGACTTTTTTGAGGACTGTGTTTATGGGAAATAGAAACAGGTGAGATTCCTCAATGTTGTACCTACTAATAAAGAGGGTAAGTTACAGTTAGTGCATACAAATGTATGAGGGCTAGCTAAGGTAAAATCTATTGGTGGTTCATGTTATTACATACTTTCATTGATGATGCAATGAGAAAAGTTTCGGTATATTGCATTAAAAAGAAATCAAAAATTTGAAAAGATAGAAATCCTTGGTTAAGAATGAAACAGGTCTCAAGTTGAAATGTATTAGGTCAGATAATGGAGGGGAATATTGCAGCAATGAATTTCTTAACTATTGCTTGGTAAATGGGATCCGTAGGTAAAGAACAGTTCCAAATGCTCTACAGGAAAATGGAGTGTCAGAGAGAATGAACAGGACAATCATAGAGCGTGCTAGGTGCCTGAGGTTACATGCAGGGCTGTCACTCATGTTTTTGGCGGAAGCGGTGAGCACAATTATTTATTTGATTAACAAAGGAACCTCTATGGCTTTGGATGGAGGTACACTTGAGGAGGCTTGGTCTAGTAAGAAAATTGATTACTCATTCCTTAGAGTATTTGGATGTTAGGTATTTGTTCACATTGATAAAGATGATAGGACCAAGTTAGAGGCTAAGTCTAAGAAATGCACCTTTTTTGGATATGGTAAAGATGACTTTGGTTTCCGTGTTTGGAGTCTTAAAGACAAGAAAATATTTCAGTCTAGAGATATTGTCTTTAATGAAAAATTCATGTATAAATATCATTTGTAGGAACAAAAAGTGGAATCAAAGAAAGAATACACAGTGTTAGAGGACATTGTGGACAACAAGGTGTCCAAGGGACCGGTTCAGGTACAACATGTTCCGACACAGCCAGTTCAGGTACCTACTCATCAGGAACCCCAAACACCTGAGGTGAGAAGGTATTTTAGGGTAAGAAGAGAACTTTAATGATTTACTCCATCTTTGAATTATTTATTGCTCACTGACAGTGGAGAGCCAGAGTTCTTTGAGGAAGTAGTACAGGTGGATGCCAGGAAGAATTGGGAGCAAGCCAAGGATGAAGAGCATACATCTCTTATGGAAAACTAGACTTGGGATCTGGTGGAGTTACCCGAGGGCAAGAGATAATTGCAGAACAAGTGGGTGTATAGAATCAAAGATGAAGATGGAGGTAGGAAATGATACAAGGCCTAGTTGGTGGTCAAGGGATTTGTACAGAAGAAAGGTATAGACTATGATTAAATTTTTCTCCTGTTGTTAAAATGACTTCTATTAGGATTGTTCTTGGTTTAGTTGCAATAGAAGACCTACACTTAGAACAGTTGGATGTGAAGACTACATTCCTTCATGGTGAGTTGGAGGAGGAATTGTACATGCAGCAGCCACATGGTTATGAGGTCAAATGGAAGGAGAGGTTAGTGTGCAAATTAAGGAAGAGCTTGTATGTCCTGAAACAAGCTCCACGACAGCGGTACAAGAATTTTGACAGTTTTATGCAGGAGTGGGGTTACTCTAGGTGTCACTCAGACCATTTCATGTACATCAAGAAGTTTCTTGATGGTAGTTATATTATTTTGTGCCTGTATGTAGATGATATGCTTGTCTCAGGGAAGAACATGCAGGAAATAAAGGTACTCAAGAAGCAGCTAGGTGACTCCTTTGTTATGAAGGATTTAGGGCAAGCAAAACAAATCCTTGGTATGAGAATAAATCGGAACAAAAAGGAGAGGAAGCTGGTATTATCTCAAGAAGAGTACATAAAGAAGGTCTTGGAGAGGTTTAGTATGTAGGATGCTAAACCGGTTGGTACTCCTTTGGTAGGTCACTTTAAATTATCAAAGGAGCAGAGTCCCAAGACTGAGGAGGATAGAATCTTGATGTATAGGGTACCATACTCATCAACAGTTGGTAGCTTGATGTATGTTATGGTGTGCACTAGTCCTGACATTACCCCTACAGTGGGAGCAGTGAGTAGGTTTATGAGTGATCCAGGTAGAGAGTACTAACAAGTAGTAAAGTGGATCCTTCGGTATTTGAGAGGGACCATAGGAGTTGCATTATGTTTAAGAGGATCAAAAACTACATTACGTGGCTATGTACATTCAAACATGGCAAGATATTTGGACAACATGAGGAGCATGACAGGTTATGTATTTACGGTTGGTGATACAACGGTGAGTTGGATTTCATGGTTACAAAAGGTTATGGCTTTGTCAACCATAGAGGCAGAGTATGTTACTACCACAGAAGAAAGCAAGGACATGATTTGGCTACATTAGTTGCTTGATGATTTGGGTCATAAAATGGAAGATGGGATACTACACAGTGATAGTCAGAGTTCTATTCATTTGGCAAATAATTTTGATTTCCACTCTAGGATGAATCACATTCAGCTAAGATATCATTTCATCAGGGAAGCTTTGGAAGAAGATAAGTTGAAGCTGGAAAACATTCATACCAATCAGAATCCTGTGGATATGATGAACAAGGTGGTCAGAAGGGAGAATTTGAAGTTGTGTTCAACTTTGATTGGCCTTCATGATTGACAATGAAGGGTTAAGAACTTTTCTCAATGAAAATAGTCTCCAAGTGGGAGATTGTTGGGGCGTGGAGCCTATTTTTGGTCTTCTCAAATCAGTATTAAAGTGTTGGTGTTTGAAAAGTTAAGATTGGAGACTTCAGGAGCATTCTAAATTTATCTGCCATGATGTTGATGTGTTGTTGTTGTGTTGTCGTTGTTAATATGTTGTTAATTAGCTGTTAATGTCGTGACAATTTTTCCAGCCGTGGGAAGTTGAAAGGTCGTGACTTTCAAACTTCTAGGGTCAACTTTAGGACTTCTTAACAGGATTGTAATCCTATAAATAGAGGTGTTAGGTTATCTTGTAGATATATTGAGTTTTCAAGAGGTCTTGAGTCTTAGTGATCAAAAGGTGCTCAAGAGTGATCAAGGTTAAGCAATTGGGTGTCAATTGTGGTTTAGATGTGGTTTAGCATCTTCAGAATTCTGTTTTGAGTTCATAATTGAGAGAAGACTGTGATATTTGTTTTACTCTTGTTGATAATAAAATCTGAGAAAATTCTTGGTGGACGTAGCCCATACTGGGTGAACCACATTAAATCTTGTCTTGTCTTCTTTTGTGTATTATTTATTTATGCTGTTATATTTCTGCAAGTATAATTCTACTATATAGTTTCCTACTGCTGTGGTTTGAGGAATTGTTTCTACATATTTGTTCTCTAATTACTAACAATTGGTATCAGAGCTTTGGTGGTTCTTTGCTAAAGTGATAAATCACAGGGAAAGTTTAGCTTGAGTGGGAGCTATGGAAAATGAGGGAAGATTGAGGGTTGAAAAGTTCAATGGCCAGAACTTTGGTTTATGGAAGATGCAAATGGAGGATTACTTATTTCAAAAGGACCTCTATATTCCTTTTCCTGGAAAAGTAAAGAAACCTACAACCATGTCAGATGAGGATTGGGAGTTTTTGGATAGAAATGCACTCAGGGAAATTCATTTATACCTTGCATCTTTGGTTTCTTTCAACATATTGTAGGAGAAGACCACAGAAGGTCTCATGAGTGCGTTGGGGAAGTTATATGAAAAACCTTGTGCCTCTAATAAATTTTTTTTGATGAAAAAGTTATTTAATATGAAGATGTTTGAGAATGGTTTTGTGTTTGATCATTTGAATTAATTTAATGCGGTTGTGAGTATGTTAAACTCTATAAAAATTGACTTTGATGATGAGGTCAAGGCTTTGTTGATTTTGTGCTCCTTACTAGATAGCTGGAACAACTTGGTTATGGTTGTAAGTAATTCAGTCTCTAATAACTCAAAGCTGAAGTTTGAGGATGTAATAGGTGTGATCCTAAGTGAGGAAATGTGAAAGAAAAGCACTGGAGATTCTTCTACTTCTGGAAACACTTTAACGATGCAGAGAAGAGGGAGACAAAAGAACAGAGGGAAAGGTAATCGTGAGAAATTGAATGATCGCGGAAGGTCGAATTCCAAGATTAAGTTAGAATGTTGGCACTATGGGAAGGTTGGTCATGCTAAGAAAGATTGTTGGGCTCTTTGGGATAAGAAGAACAAGAAATAGAAAACTAAAGAGGTAAATTTGGCAATAGGTGATGTTTGTTAAGATGACTTAATTCTTTCTTTGGATAATATTGTTGAATCTTGGGTGTTAGATTCAGGGGCTTCTTTCCATGCCACCCCACATAGCCATTACTTTACTGATTTTGTTTAAGGTGATTTTGGACATGTATATCTTGGTGATGATGAACCATGCAGCATAGTGCAGAAATGTTATGTTCAGGTAAAAATGTAGAATGGGAACACATGGCTACTTAAGGACATCAGGCATGTGCCTAAGTTGAGGTGAAACTTGATATCAATGGGCCAGCTGGGTAATGATGGTTGTATGGTCAATTTTATAGTGGATTATTGGAAGGTTACCAAGGGAGCTCTTATGGTTTCAAGAGGTAAGAAAACTGGTACTTTTTATTTAACCAGTGGTGCTGATTATTGTAATTTAGTTACTAGAGATGGAAATGTAACGTTGTAGCATTAGAGACTCGGTGATATGAGTCATAAGGGTATGTAAATTATAAAGGGAAGGTTTCCCAGATTAAAGGAGTTAGATTTGGAATTCTATGAGGACTCTTTTTATGGGAAACAAAAGTGGGTGAGATCCTCAAGGTTGGACCTACCAGGAAGGAGGGTAAGTTGGAGTTAGTGCATACAGATGTATGGGGACCAGCTAAGATAAACTCTATTCGTGGTTCATGTTATTTTTTCACTTTTATTGATGATGCAACTAGAAAAGTTTGGGTATATTGCATTAGAAAGAAATCTGATGTGTCTGAAACTTTCAAAAGATGGAAAGCCTTTGTTCATAATGAAACAGGTCTCAAGTTGAAATGTCTTAGGTCAGATAATGGAGGGGAATATTGCAGCAATGAATTTCTTGATTACTTTTTGGTAAATGGGATCCACAGGCAAAGAATGGATCCAAATACTTCACAGGAAAATGGAGTGTCAGAGAGAATGAACAAGAAAATCATAGAGCGTGCTAGGTGCATGAGGTTACATGTGGGGCTGCCACTCATGTTTTGGGTTGAAGCGGTGAGCACATTTGTTTATCTGATTAATAGAGGACCCTCTATGACTTTGGATGGAGGTACACCTGAGCAGGCTGTGTATGGTAAGAAAATTGATTACTCATTTCTTGGAGTATTTAGATGTGAGGTATTTTTTCACATTGATAAAGATGATAGGACCAAGTTACAGGCTAAGTATGAGAAATGCACCTTTGTTGGATATGATGAAGATGAATTTGGTTTCTGTGTTTGGAGTCTTAAAGATAAGAAAATATTTTGGTCTAGAGATATTGTCTTTAATGAAAAATTCATGTATAAATATTAGTTGCATGAATAGAAATAGGAATAAAAGAAAGAATACACAGTGTTAGAGGACATTGCAGACAATAGGTCTCCAAGGGGTTGGTTAAGGTATAACATGTTCTAACACAACCAGTTCAAGTACCTAATCATTAAGAACTCCAAACTCATGAGGTGAGAAGGTCTTCTAGGGTAAGAAGAGAACCTAAATGATTTACTCCATCTTTGAATTATTTATTGCTCACTGATAGTGGAGAGCTAGAGTGCTTTGAGGAAGCAGTGTAGGTGCATGTCAGGAAGAAGTGGGAGCAGGTCATTGATGAAGAGCATAGTTCTCTTATGGAAAACCAGACTTGGGATTTGGTGGAGCTACATGAGGGCAAGAGAACATTACAGAATAAGTGGGTGTATAGAATCAAAGAGGAAGATGGAGGCAAGAAATGATACAAGACCCGGTTGGTGGTCTAGGGATTTGCATAGAAGAAGGTATAGACTTTGATGAAATTTTTTCTCCTGTTGTTAAAATGACTTCTATTAGGATTGTTCTTGGTTTTGTTGCAGTAGAAGACCTACACTTAGAACAATTGGATGTGAAGACTGCATTCCTTCATGGTGAGTTGGAGGAGGAATTGTACATGCAATAGCCATAGGGTTATGAGGTCAAAGGGAAGGAGAGGTTAGTGTGCAAATTGAAGAAGAGCTTGTATGGCCTGAAACAAGCTCCACGACAGTGGTATAAGAATTTTGGTAGTTTTATACATGAGTAGGGTTACTGCAGGTGTCACTTAGACCATTGCATGTACATCAAGAAGTTTCTTTATGGTAGTTATATTATTATGTTCATGTATGTAGATGATATGCTTGTTGCAGGGAAGAACATGTAGGAAACAAAGGAACTCAAGAAGCAGCTAGGTGACTCCTTTGCTATGAAGGATTTGGGGTCAGCAAAACAAATCCTTGGTATGAGTGTAACATGGAACAGGAAGGAGAGAAAGCTGGTATTATCTCAAGAAGAGTACATAAAGAAGGTCTTGGAGAGGTTTAGTATACAGGATGCTAAACCGGTTGGTACTCCTTTGGCAGGTCACATTAAATTATCAAAGGAGTAGAGTCCCAAGAATGAGGATAGAATCCAGATGTCCAGGGTACCATACTCATCAACAGTTGGTATCTTGATGTATGCTATGGTATGCACTAAGCTTGACATTTCCCATGCAGTGGGAGCAGTGAGCAGGTTTATGAGTGATTCGGGTAGAGAGCACTTGTAGGTAGTAAAGTGGATCCTTTGGTATCTGAGAGGGGCCATAGGATTAGCATTGTGTTTCGTTGGATCAGACACTACATTACATGGCTATGTAGATTCAGATAGGGTAGGAGATTTGGACAGCATGAGGAGCACGATAGGTTATGTATTTATGGTTGGTGATATAGCGGTGAGTTGGATTTTACGGTTACAAAAAGTTGTGGCTTTGTCAACCACAGAGGCTGAGTATGTTGTTGCCACAAAAGCAAGCAAGGAGATTATTTAGCTACAATAGTTTCCTGATGATTTGGGTCACAAGCAGGAAGTTGGGAGAATACACATTGATAGTCATAGCATCATTCATTTAGTTAAGAACTCCTATTTCCACTCTAGGACAAAGCACACTTAGCTAAGATATCATTTCATTAGGGTAGCTTTGGAAGAAGATATGTTGAAGTTGGAAAAGATTCATACCAATTAGAATATTTTAGATATGATGACCAAGGATGTTTGAAGGGAGAAGTTGAAGTTGTGTTCAACTTTGATTGGCCATCATGGTTGATAATGAAGGGTTAAGAACTTTTCTCAGTGAAAACAGTCTCCAAGTGGGAGATTGTTGGGGTGTGGAGCCTATTTTTGGTCTTCTCAAATCAGTATGAAAGTGTTGGAGTTAGAATAGTTAAGTTTGAAGATTTTAGGAGCATTTTGTAGTCGTCTGTCATGACATTGTTGTGTCATTGCAGTGTCATCATTATTAATATGTTGTTAATTGGTTGTTAATGTTGTGACAGTTTTTCCAGCCACGGGATGTTGAAAGGTCACGACTTTCAAACTTCTAGGGTCGGCTTTAGGAATTCTTAAAATGATTGTAATCTTATAAATATAGGTGTTAGGGTATCTTGTAGATATCTTGAGTGTTCAAGAGGTCTTGAGTCTTAGTGATCAAGAGGTGATCAAGAGTGATCAAGGTGAAGCAATTGGGTGTCAATGGTGGTCTAGATGTGGTTTAACACCTTTGGAATTTTGGTGTGAGTTCATAACTGAGAGAAGACTGTGAGAGTTGTTTTACTCTTGTTGATAATAAAATCTGAGCAAGTTCTTGGTGGACGTAGCCCACATTCGGTGAACCACGTTAAATATTGTCTTGTCTTCTTTTGTGCATTATTTATTTATGTTTTTATATTTCTGCAAGTATAATTCTACTATATAGTTTCCTACTGCTATGGTTTGAGGAATTTTTTCCACGTATTTGTTCTCTAATTCCTAACAGAACCTCAGTCCCACAGCTTGAGATGTGATCCCATGTTTCCTAATCACACCAAACATCATGTTCACATTTTGGCCATTCAGAGGGTGCATTGATATGGTGACAATAGTTTTTGGCATGCCCCATTGGAGAGATTTGGTACTTCTCTTCTCACTTACACAATTCAAAGTGCCTAATGACTCTATATCTCTGGACTTCAAATATCAATGTGCTAACCTATGTGACAAATTCAGACAAGAGATTCTTTAAAGAAAGGAAATTATCAATATATCGAATTATCTTTGTCTCCTCCAATGAGAAGAAGTGGTGTTTCTACAATACCAATTGCATCTTTACCTCGTAGAGGTCATTCAACTCCTCCTGACGGAAGGTTTCCTCCACCAAGGAACAATTGACCCTTGGTCACCATGGTAGCAAATTATTTTCCTCCTTTCAATGCCAACAGTCCCTTACTATTAGCCTAAGGAGATGTTATACCTTCATCTACTTTGAAAAGTTTTCCATTTTATAACGGAAAAACCAATGTTACTCCTTGGGAGCACATTTTGGATGTGGCTAGTATTTGTGTAGTGCATAGTATTACGAAGAATAAAGTAGCGGTAAGAATTCTCGCTACTTCATTTAAAGGTAAAACACTTAAATGGTTTTGAAGCTTAACTCCTAGTTCCATTAATACTTGAAATGAGTTAGGCATGAAGCTATGCAAGTAGTTTGAGGAAAAAAGTGATCACCTATCACTTATGGAACAACTCACTACCATAAAACGAGCCCCTCAAGAATATATGAGTGAATTTAATTTTTGATTTGAAAAAACTTGGAACCAAATCCCAATGCTTGTAAGGCCATCTCCAAACAATGTATTCTTGTATTATTTATGGGCCTTAAACAGTTATATAGCTGTTATGATTCAGTATATGGGTGGAATTATAGTTCTTGATGTCTACGAGATCACTATAAGGGCTGAAAATTCTTTAATTCAAAATGGAAAGATTGCACCTAGGTCGCCTATGCCTTTATTTGTAGAAATCACAGGAAAATAACCAATCATCATGCCTGTTCCAACACATTCTAGTCAATCAACTGTGGCTACACCTATTCCTTCTGATGATCTGGTGGAGGTAAAATCACTATTGTAAACTTTTGGAAATGAGCTCGTTACACTCAAGAGGTAAAAAAATCAATACAATCATCCATACCAGCCACAAAATCATTAGTATCAGTCTAACCATCCTCCTTTTCAAGGAAACAATCAGTATCAAAATAAAACTAAAAGACAAGTTTTGAATGTCAGGCTTTGAACTTTCAGAACCCTCCTAATGTTAGCTCATCAAGAGCCATAGTACCTGTTCAAAATAATCTAGTTCAAGACTACGAATCGTGCGATCCTTGTTCTCAACCCCACAATAAAAATCTTTGTCCCAATGGATTTATTATCCCAGACCTTTGGTTTAAAGCATATCTTTCCCTTCAAAGCCAATAGAAAATTCATCTACGTAAGAAACAACAGATCAACCATAGGCACCTGAAGAAACCACTCTATTAAACTGACAAGCAGAAGATTTTTACGGGTTAAATACAAATTCCTCATAAGTGGTGGAAAACACTCATTCCAAGAACAGAGAAATGGAACCTAAACCTTCTAAAACTAATCAAGCATCATCTTCATAACCTCATCCACAAGTGGCGGTTGATAAAGATGTGGGAAATAAACCACCAGAAACACTTGTTAGGCAAGTTGTGAGGAAAAAATGTTCTTTAGGCATCATGGTACCCAACAAACATTTTCTAAAAGAGAATCCTAACGCCCAAATAAGTGTCAACAAATTTGGAGCAATTCCCTTTAGCCTAGTAGAATAAATGAAGAAAACCAATCTTGGTGTTACTATGTGGGACGCACTCTCAATTCCTTCTCAAAGAAATTTTTTACAAGAGGCTCTAAATAGTTTTGGTACAACTGATGGATCTTCAGGTCGTGGAGCAGCAACTACTATGAGTTTTTGTCAACTAGAAGGGAAAAATATTCCTAAGGAAAACAAACCACCACCATTCTATATTTCCTTGATCATTAGCAAACACCTGGTGCATAATTACATGATAGATTCTGGTGCCAGTAGCTCAGTCATACCTAAAAAAATTACAGATGTACTAGGCATACAATATGCACCGGTTACAAGAGGAGTTGTTCCATTGTATGGTACATATATTAATATTGTTAGAGTTATCAAAGGAATTCAACTTACTATCCATGCATGTCTGAGTCTGTCATTCACCTAAGATATATCAGTCATTCATCTTCCTCCTCTCTTCACCATTTTCCTATCACAAGATTTCACTGCCAAGATGGGTGGTTATCTATCAGTTGATTGCTCACATATGATTCTCAAGACTAGATATGGAACCAAAGTGACTATAAGGACAAAACTGATTTTTCATAATCATGTATTACCCTACACTTCTAGTCCTATAAATGTGAATTACACCATCATAGATCCAGAAGAAGAAGATGTTGATCATGAACCAACTAGTCTTGTAGAGGAAGTCCCTGATACAGTGCTAGATGAAGTAAGTTGATATCATCAGTATGATCCCTACGCTAATGTGTTGGCATAAGAATAATTTGGTTTGTTGTTGTTGGAAGAAACAGGATTATGTACATACTACATTCACGAAGAAGATATAATCATACCACAACTGGTCAAAACACCAATAAATTCTGAAGGACTGTGGCAATTGTTATTCGATGGATCGAGAAGTAAGAATGGATCTGGTGATGGTGTTATGTTAATTTCTCTAGAGGGAGATAAGTACTTATCATATTTCTAGTTATAATTAACTTGCACTATAAATTTTGTTGAATACGAGGCCCTTGTGCAAGGAATTTAGCTAGCCAAAAAGAAAAGGGAATCAAGGCTCTGACTATTTTTGGAGACAATGAGTTACTTTTTCATCAAGTGATGGAATGTAATGCATCCAAGAATGATATTTTAAGATCATACAAGAACCGAGTCTAGGACTTGATTGAATATTTCAAAGATTTTAGGATCCATGCAATTCCTAGAAATCAAAATCAAGATGTCGATAGGCTTGCTAGAATTGGCTCGCAATACGACATACTTGTTGATATCAATAAAGAAGGGTAAAAATTTGTCAATATGGTGGTTCAACCTATAGTCCCTGATAATGTGAGTAGCTTGAAAGTGTTGGATAGTGAGAAACAAATCGTCCTTTTCCTACAAATTAGAGGCAGAATTCACTGTGAAAAATCAAGATAAGTTGCAAGAATCATATGGTGAACAAATCATACAATTGAAAAGCAATAAACTCCCAAAATAATTACTCACTTTGGAATCCATCTTCAATTCATATTATCAACCAAAAAGAAAAAGCTCTAACATGGTGGTCAAAGAAGAAGATTTTGAGGAAGTCAAGGTAGCAAATGAAATTTTTTTTAAGATCGAAAAAGTGTGTACTTCCGAAGAGAGAGAAGCTTTCATCAAAAATTGTCAATATTATCATGGACATTTTTTCATGGAACTACAAGGACCTATGTGGTTTTGATCTAGGTCTAGCACAACATACCATCGAATTGGATCCTAATGCCAAGCGTAGTTTTTTAGAAACAGAGACCAACTAATTCCAAAATCGAGCCACTAATGAGAAAGGAGCTACCCAAACTCATTGAGGTATGTATAATTTTTCCTATCAAAAATTCCTCTTGGGTAGCCAATCTGGTTCCTGTAAGGAAGAAGAACGAAGAGATTTGGTTATGTGTGGACTTTAGGGATTTGAATCATGCATCATTGAAATACCATTATCCTCTTCCATCAATGGGGAAAATCCTTCAAATGGTGGCAAGAGCTCAAATATTTTCGTTGCTTCATGGATATTTGGGGTTACAATCAAATTCTGGTCCAAGAATCTAATCAATTCAAAATGGATTTCACTACCAAGTGGGGCACGTATGCTTATAACAAAATGTCATGTGGATTGTCTAATTTTGGGGATACTTTCCAAATAGCCATGGACAAGGAATTTAAGGGGACTAATCAACGATACCATTATGGTTTACCTTGATGATATAACTATATACTCTAAGCATGCAGAAGACCACCTCACGCGTCTAAGGAAGGTTTTTCGAAGGTGTAGGGAATTCAGGGTTTCACTTAATCCCAAGAAGTGTATTTTTGCATTGCACAAGGTAAAGTTGTTAAGGCATGTTGTTTCAATGGAAGTACTGTCAAAAAATCTAGCCAGGATTCATTTGATTATGTCCTTACCTCTCCTAAGTTACAAGAAGGGTCTCAAGAGTTTTCTGGGAACCATAAATTTTGTGCGGAGATTCATCCCTCAATTTGAGACATTGGCTAAACAAATAACAGCCATGCTAAAGAAAAATATGCCATTCTCACGGAAAAAGGAAGGAAGGGAGATATTTGAAGCCATCAAAATGGCCATTTCTCAAGCTCCCATGCTAGTAAACCCCAGGTTTGATAAAGACTTTATCCTTTATGCTTTTGTAGGTCAAGAGAGAATTTTAGGTATCCTCACCCAGCAAAATGACAACCTGATGGAGCAACCAATTGCTTTCTTCAGTTAATCCCTCACAGACTATGAGCTCAAATATTCATTCATTGAAAAACAAGTCTTTACGATTATTCAAGCTTTGAGGAAATTTAAACACATGTTGTCTAACAACAAAATTCATCTGATGGTGTCTCATCTAGGTGTCAAGGACTTTTTACTCAAAAAAGAGATGAACTAAAAGCATGTTGGATGGATCATGAAGGTGATGGGTTATGACATGCATATCAAAGTTACCAAACTTATCAGAGGTAAAGTTTTGTGTCAACAACTTTCTACAGACATAGAATCAAAAGGTGATGAGGACCCGATGCTCCTAAACATTGATGAGAGTGATAATCAAGTTGGTTAGTTATCCAAAATGTAGAATTTATTTTTCTTAGGAGTATATCTCGTGAACATAGATAAAAATCAAACATAAAATTTCCATATTTATTCTATTCCATATGTTATGGTAGCTAATGTTCTCTTTTAAAAGGATTTGAATGGTGTTCTCCTTCGGTGCGTGGGATCGGAACAAGTAAGTAAGATACTAGAAGAGTTTCATAATGGCTTATTTGGAGGACATTATTCTACATAAACAACTGCTACCAAGATCATGTAAGCTCGCTACTATTAGCTAGATTTGTTCAAATATTCTCATCTATGGGTAAGGAAATGTAAGGAATGTGCCTTTTTCATGGGCAAGAAGAAGTTGACAGCTCTTCCGTTGCTTCTAATTCAAGTATATCAACCCTTTTTTCAATGGGGGTTGGAATTCATTGGAATGATTAATTCTCCATCTAGTGACAGACATAAATGGGTCCTTACTACAACAAACTATTTTAATCGGTGGATAGAGGTGGTAGAATTGAAGGAGATTAATGAGAAGGTAATTCTAGATTTGTTGGAAGGTATAATAACAAGGTTCAGTGTTCCATTTACAGTCATTTTAAACAACGTGATGGATTTTCTTGGTATGAAGTTGAGTGGATGGGATGTTAAAAATGGAGTCTACCTCAATACTTCATCCAATTACTATCCGCAAGGAAATGGATTGGCTGAGTCTAGAAACAAAAACCCCATAAGGATTATTAAGCACACAATGGAAACTAACAGGAGGATTTCACATACACAGCTTAAGACTACCTTATGGGCAGATCAGATCACACCTAAAAGGACCATTGGAAATCATCCTTTTGTTCTTGTATATGGAAGAGAAGAAAAACTTCCACTCTCCCTAGAATTACCTTCTCTAGAGTTGGCCCATTAGCTTGAGGTCATGGGAGAATGATTCCTTGTCGGTAAGGTTTGTTGAACTTATGGAGTTATAGGAAGTGCAAAACAAGGCCATGAGAACCTTGGAACAACATGAGGCTCATCTTAAGAAATCATTTGATAAGAAAAAATATGACATGCATTTCCAAGAGGGAGATTTAGTTCTAAAATGGGATGAAGATAGATTCAAACTAGGCAAGCATGCCAAGTTTGACTCTCTCTGGAGTGGGCCATACATCATCACGAGTTGTAAATAGGTAAATTCATTTCATCTATCCAAGCTTAATGGAGAATAACTTCCCATTCATGTGAATTGGATACATCTCAAAGCTTTCTTTTGAGATCATTCCACCCCTGTAAAGTTTATTTAGGTGTTTTTCCTCTAAGTGCTTATGCACATTGTTGTGTATTGTTATTCTTTTTCTTTCCTTTTTGTTGTGTTTTTTTGTTCTACACACTATTTCATCATTTGAGTTTTTCAAGGGGAGGAATATTTTGGGTTTCCATAAAAGTTCCATGATATCCCTAATTTAAGATTTGCTTCATTCAAAATTTGTAGTATTCCATAGATGCCAAGTATTCATCAGATTCAGTATACTTCATGCCTAGCATTCTAGGGAGGTCAAAGATTGGAAATGCTAAAGAATCAAATCAGTTTCTGGATTTCAACATTGACTCCATGCCCAATGGATGACTTAAGGCTACTAGAATCATCCTTAGTAGGTAATCATCCCAGAGATTTCATCAAAATTGTTATCTCATTTTTACACACATGGAAAAATTGGGCAACGAGGTCCTATTTCGATCAAATCACAACATTGGTCCTAGGGGCCCATTTCCAGTGGTCATCAAGATAACCTGATTTAAATAATTAAAAAATTGATAAATGATCTCACCTAGCCTCAAACAGGGTCACTTGGTGTCATCTCGTTGTGTAGCTCAGTGCTAGCATATGGAGGACTTGGCTAAGTCAGAATCCTGATAGAGTAAACTCAGTTGAGAAAGATCGATGGAGTGTGAGAAAATTAAGACAAAGTTGAGCTTGATACAAAATCAGTTTCAACTCGGGTGTGTAGCTCGGTTGGTAACTCAATGTTCAACTCGATATCAACTCGGTGTCAACTCAATTGAGTAACTCAACTCACAAAATCAAAACGTAAAGCTTAATGATGGAAAGTTTAAACAACTCGAATTCGAGTATATCGATAGCCCGATGCACCGAGATAGGAAAATGAAACAACACGTAGTTTAATATCAAAAGTGGTGTGGTAAGGTCTAAATTAAAAATCAGTTGACTTAGTAGGGAAAATGATCCAAAGAGAGCTCATGCATGTCTCGATGCATGGTAATAGCTCGGTTAGGTGATTTATTTGTTGTAAGATTTCAAAGGGGAAATCAATTCGAGCTTGTATTTTGGCTTGATTCAGGAGGGACAAGAAGATTTCAAACATGGTCATAGTACCACAAGGACCATAAAGATCAACTCATTTCCAAGCCAAGGAGTATATCAGGATTGAGCTCAATAGAGTTGAATGAGTTGATTGAAGAGGAATCTCAATTTGGGGGTCGTTGTGGGACGTATTGTGGTGACATGTTTTTTAGGTTAGGCTTAGACCTTCAAGTTTGGGGGGAGAGTTTTGATATTTCTACAAATACATTAACAAGGAAAACTGAAGATTCCACATTAGGTTTTAAGACTCATTTTTCCAAGAATGTGGGGACTTAGGGAAATACAAGCCATAGAACCACATCAATGGAACGCAAGATGGTATTTGGCTCCCTAGTTTCTTTATGTAAAACACGGAGGTCTGGGTTGCTTGAGACGGGAGGTTCAACTCTTTTTTTCCCATAGAAAATCAAGATGTGGGAGTAACAGGTTTGCCAAGTCAAGTGCCAATCCCAAATGACTCGGCAGAGAAATCAGGAAATGTGGGAGGTTATCCTAGCACAACATGTTGAAATATTCAAACACTGGAACATAAGGTAGTTCATTTAAAACTTTGCATTTGAGAAGAAGAAGATAAGCTTCGTACAATATTTTCAAGCTCGAGTTGGTTGTGAAAAAGCTCAAAGGAAAAAATGATTGCATGTGATGCATGGAAGGAGCTTAAAGCTCATACAGTCAAATTAAGCTCATCGATCTAAATGGAAGGGTTCTCAGTTGTGTGGTTACTGTTATCCCAAATGTGCCCCCTTCTCATTTTGTGGCTAACTCCTTTACATCTTTCCTTCTCTTGTGCCTCAGTCAGAATATTTTGTTTTCCAGAGCACTCAAAACCTTCTGGAAATAGCACCATTGGATAGAGCTCTTTCTCAGCTTTCCAGAAAGGTAAATTTTTCCTCCTAACTCCACGTATTTTTCAAGTTATGGCTCAGCGGAGTTTTGGTGGGAAATTTTTCCCTAGAAGGCCCGCAGCCAATCAGGAGCTGCCACGTGTCCAAGGGTGAAAAAAAAACCAAGCAACCTGAAGGAAAAAATGGCCAGGAAGGGCCTGTGCCAAATTAGAATGTGCCATGTGGTACCTGGAGTGGCGGAGCATGTGGAAAATTTGAAAAATGTTCCAAAGATCAAACGGGTAAAAATTCAAACTTTTTGCCCGCTGATCTGATTTTGGCCTGTTTTTGCCCCTAAATCTTCAAATGGCCATAACTTTCGATCTAGAGCTTGGATTTTCACTTTCTTTATATCAATGGAAAGATGGTAAAATTATCTACATGATTCTATGGTAAATTTTGAATTTTGGTTTTAATTTGGAGAGAGAAAATCAAAAAAACACTTCTGGCACGTGGTAATGGCCAGAAATGACGTTTCAACAACCAGTTTTAATGCAAAATGGCTCGTATTCTTCTTTAGCATGGTCAAAAATGTCAGGGCATGGGTTTGTAAGGACCTCCATGTTTTTTTTTAATACATTTTGGTCAATGGGGGAATGGCTCCCACATTTTTTCACATTTTCTCTCTCCTGGGCTCGACCCATGCACTGTAAAAGCCAAATTTGGCTCATTTTTCAAAGGGGAACACCTTTTTTGCACAACAAGCTTCTATTTTCACTTTCAACAAGTGATTTTGGCAAGTATCATACATTCCAGGGATTGTAACAGGTTTTTCTGCCTCTTTGGTGTTGGAATACAAGGATTTTGATGTTGAAAATCACAATACAGGCTCTGTGAATGCTTTCAGTCCTTTGTATGTGTTGTTTGCTATTCATTTCAAACCCTTGATTATAGCTTATCAACCTGTGCATGATGTTTTATGTTGAAATTTATAATTTTTGTCAATTTTCATGAGTAAGAAGTGCTCACCACTCCTTTGGTGTATCACCCTTATCAGTTTAGTTTTAATTTTTACATTTCTTATCCCTGTCTCCTTACAAATGAGGATAAAATTAGGATTTGAACCTTTGCAGTTGTGCAAATAATAGATCTAATCAGAGGATTTTAAGGAACTAACCTCTAATCTAGAGATTCCTCTCTCATCTTGTAATTCCCACACTTGAAGAGAGGTTTCAATGTTGTGGAATCACATTGGATGCCCTAAACATCAACTTAGAACCTTGATTTGCATTCAGGAGTGCTGCTGATTTGCAACAACAGTTTTGGCATGCCCAGTGGGACCTTAGAGGTCTTCCACTTCATATTTTGTAGGTTGGTGTGTTCTTGTGAAGATTTTAGCCTTTGGAGGCACTTACAAACACATCTGGCGACTCCATCTGATCATCAACTCATTTCTGAAGTTGCAGACCTATTTTTCATCCATTTCCCTCTAGTATTATTTCCATCTCTTTCATTCTTTTCCATTCCATGAAGTTGTGAAATCATGACTTCATTTCCATCATGGAACTCACATTTACAACAGCAACAATTTTTCCCACCTCCAATTTGTTTTTTAAAATCCTCCAAATCAGAATTTTGAACAAATTCAAAATCAACATACATACCCCATATGAGCAACAATGCCAAAATCAGTTTGGCTATGGAGCTTTCCAAGAGCAAGGGGTGTGTATACAATAAAGACAATAAGATGCAAGATGTTGGTCTGTTGGAGAAAATCCAAAAGATGGAGGTAAACATGGTGCAGTCCAGGGCTCAAGTATAAATGAAAGCATTTGGAATCGGTTGTGGAGCACTCTGTCCATGGGTGGGACCTTTCCCAAGGCATTACAGCCCTTAAGAGAAGCTTGACTTCATGATTGCAACACTGCCATTGCTTGCAAAGTGAATTGAAGGAATAGAGGTGTATGAGAGGAGTATTCAGTAACCTTGTCAATGGGTAAGCACACCATCTCATGCCTTTTCTTTTCCTCTTTCTCAATCTGTTTTATCTCAGCAGTGTCAAGTTTTAAACTCTCCATTTGCTGTCCCAAGTGTTGAATCTATTTCTCCACCCCCTAGTCTTCCACCTCATCTCAATTATTATATAATTTTCCCTACCAAACATTCATCCCCTCCACAAGAGCTAAATGAAACACCCTCTCCTCCAAAGAAACAAGAGGTTTTACCTCCTCCACCACCACAAAAAAATGCAAAAATCAGTCATGAAGGAAAACAAAAAGAGAAGCCAAACAAGGATGAAGAAATTCAAATTTTGAAGAGTTGGGATCTTAAATTTGGGATGAAGAAGATCCCTTTGCTAATGAAACCTTCAAAAGAGGTTTCAGTTAAAGAAAAAATGGTGGTCAAGACTGATTTTGTTGCAGCAAAAGAAGAGCAAAAAGGAGTTGCAGATCAGCAATCAATTTGTTCATAATATAGTGTCCATGTTGGCACCCTATTTGAAGGAAATGCTGATCCAATTCAAATTGCAAAAATCAGTCATGAGGGACAGCAATAGGAAGGAGAAGTTGCCAATCCAAATCCAAAAGAAGAGGAGCACATTCCAGCTATGGGGGAGAAAAGTGCAGATCCAAAGGCTTTGATCACAAAGCAGGTTATAGAAGAACCTTTAGTTATTCTCTGTACTTCATCTCTCTCAAGTTCTAGTACTGAAGAAGAGTTTGATCCCTCAAACTCAATGTTGGAGGATGAAAGAAACCATGGTGATCAAGTTTTAGATCAAGAGAATGCCATGGGAGAGGTTGAACATTTGTAGCAGGACAGCAATGAGGTAGTTTACCTATCTGATTTGGAGGACTGTTTTGATGAAGAAGAACTAGTTGAGTTTCCACCATTCTCTCTTTCATCATCCATCTTCCAAACACAAGAGCCTATTGTCACGGAGGAGAGTATTCATCTGCAGCAGCCCACATCTTATAGAAGCTCTTTGGAACCAATATTGGAAGATTTTAATCTTTTCATGTCCTTCATTGGAGGAAGAGAAAGGGAAGAAGGGTTCTACCCATTTCTTCCACACCATCCATTCAAGGTCTACAAGAGAACTCCATTATTGGAGTTGAAAATCAGAATTATGGGCATACTCAATGGATCAGACCTTGCCCAATCAGGTATTTGGCTTCATTGGAGCCAAAGGAGAAGCCATAACTAGTCATTCTTGCTTCTAAGCATGAGGATGAGTTGCAAAGTTCCAAGGATCAGCTGTCATACCTCTCCAATCCAAATGCAGAGCAACTAAAAGAGGTGTTGGATTTGTTTTTTAGTTGACACCCTTGCTAATTTGGGTAGAATACCATCTTCTTGTTGATTTTCCACTCATCCAAGCAGCCATACTCAACTCCAAATCATTGGCATGGCTGCCAATTTTGAAGAAAGGAAGCTATTTTGCACAACCAGTTACAGGATTTGTTTAGCTCACCTTTGCTTCTAGTTAGAGTAGAGTAGGTAGGTTTTCTGTTCAGTAGAAGAAGTGCTTGTGCACACTCTGCATGACCCATTTGGAGCATGTATGATTTTCAGTTTGTACATAGTTTTGGTGCTGCTGGTTTTGCTCTTGCACAGTTCATTTTGATGGCATTTTGGTGGGAACAACTCCATGTCCAGTGGGATTCAAGCGGTTCAGAGTGAAATTTTCAAAGTTCAGATCACTTTTCAAGCTACTACTCATGACTCCATGCCCAATGGATTGCTTCAAGTAACTGGTAACTTCATCCAGTGGGAAGATGACCCCTCTAAGTCACCAAATTTTTTATCCCAAATGTGCCCCCCTGCTCATTTTGTGGCTAACCTCCTTTACATCTTTCCTTCTTTTGTGCCTCAGTCAGAATAGTTTGTTTTCTGGGCACTCAAAACCTTCTGGAAATAGCACCATTGGATAGAGATATTTCTCAGCTTTCCAGAAAGGTAAATTTTTTCCTGCTAACTCCATGTATTTTTCAAGTTATGGCTCAGCGGAGTTTTTGGTGGGAAATTTTTCCCTAAAAGGCCCGCAGCCAATCAGGAGCTGCCATGTGTCCAAGGGTGAAAAAACACCAAGTGACCCGAATGAAAAAAATGGTCACGAAGGGCCCGCGCCCAATCAAAATGTGCCATGTGGCACCTGGAGTGGCGGAGCATGGGGAAAATTTGAAAAATGTTCCAAAGACCAAACGGGTAAAAATTCAAACTTTTTGCCCGCCGATCCGATTTTGGCCTGTTTTTGCCCTAAATCTTCAAATGGCCATAACTTTCGATCCAGAGCTTGGATTTTCACGTTCTATATATCAATGGAAAGATAATGAAATTATCTACACGATTCTATGGTCAATTTTGAATTTTGGTTTAGGTTGAATAGATAAAATCAAAAACATGCTTTTGGCACGTGGTAATGGCCAGAAATGATGTTTCAACAACCAGTTTTAATGCAATAATGGCTTGCATTATTCTTTAACATTGTCAAAAATGTTAGGGAATGGGTTTGTAAGGACCTCCATGTTATTTTTAATACATTTTGGTCAATGGGGAATGGCTTCCACATTTTTTCACGTTTTCTCTCTCCTGGGATCGACCCATGGACTGTAAAAGCCAGATTTGGCTCATTTTTCAAAGGGGAACACCTTTTTTACACAGAAAGCTTCTATTTTCACTTTCAACAAGTGATTTTGGCAAGTATCAAACCTTCTAAGGATTGTAATAGGTTTTTCTTCCTCTTTGGTGTTGGAATACAAGGATTTTGATGTTGAAAATCACAATGCAGGCTCTGTGAATGCTTTCAATCCTTTATATGTGTTGTTTTCTTCATTTCAAACCCTTGATTACAGCTTATCAAACTGTGCATGATGTTTTATGTTGCAATTTATAATTTGTGTCAATTTGCATGAGCAAGAAGTGCTCACCACTCCTTTGGTGTATCACCCTTATCAGTTTAGTTTTAATTTTTACATTTCTTATCCCTATCTCCTTGCAAATTAGGATAAAATTAGGATCTGAACCTATGCAGTTGTGCAAATAATAGATCTACTTAGAGGAGTTTGAGGAAACCAGTCTCTAATATGGAGATTCCTCTCTCATCTTGCAAGTCCCACACTTGGAGAGAGGTTTCAATGTTGTGCAATCACATTAGATGCCCTAAACATCAACTTAGAACCTTGATTTGCATCCAGGGGTGCTGCTAATTTGCAACAAAATTTACTAGCTCGGTAATGATGTGTTTGAGGAGGGAGTGTTTTCGAACTTGATATGATAACATATTAAATGTGAGATCTTGGTGGTTTCAGATTGAATGATAGACACAGAGATCTCACAACTCGGTGATGAGAATAAATGACTTGAGGATGACCGAAGAGAGCCTATCCCAGGCAAGGGACATGGATTGATATCTCTTACACAAAGTAACTCTCACTAATACATAGTTTGGAGAACTCAAACTTGGGAGCTCGAGTTGGATTTTGTAGTCGAAATGGAAGAAAACTCAATCGGTGCCTAGAAATAGCTCATAAGCCAAGTTAGTAGATGACAAGGACAAGTCTTTCCCCCAGTTGAAATCACATTTCAGGAGGAAGTTTATTCAATTTGGTTATGGGAAGAAGGGTTGTGTCAACATTCATGAATGTAACGGGTAGTAAAGGACCTAATCTTGTTCTTAAGGAGAACTGTGTACGTGATGAAATTACCACTCGTGTGCTCAATTTTGGTTGATATTAACTCGAAAAAGGCCAAGACATTGAAAATAAGATCGAGCTCCTACATGGCTTGATGAGTCACGTGTGTAGCCAAGTATTGGGAGGTAAAACCCAGTGGAAGAAATAGATGACTCGATTGACATATGAGTGAAATAGTAGAAGAGTTTTTAAGTTCACGTAAGGAGCGAGTTCGTGTGTCTCAATGGATAATGCATCGGTAGGTCAAGGTAAGATTCAGGGAAGCTCACCTCAACAAGATAACAAAATTTTTGTAGCATGACGAGATCAATCGAAGGAATGATGAGTTACGGAAAGGCCAGCTCGAGGTGAGGTGAGGTGAATATCTTGTGCACCGAGCAAGCCAGGGAAGACGACTCGGTTGATTCGTAAGAAATAATGAAGATCGAGCTCACCAAGGATGGATTCAGTTCTTAATGAAATACGTGAAGTAACTCTGTCTATGTGTGTAGAATGGATCTCAGTTGATGGAGGAGCTTGATCTAGAATGGACCTCGGTTACGGTTAGAATAGAAATTCATTCAATGTAAAGCTCATGTAAGGGAGTCTTTGGCTTGACATGGTCTTAAAGAGGCCAAGCCCAACTTGGGAGAATCAAATCAAAGTCAAGTCACTTGATCAATATTCCATGGGTTGCTAGATCATTCAATGCACTCAAATGAAAGATAACTTGATGCATATCAAATACAGCTCAGTGGAGAGCTCATTTTGGGAACTCGGTGGTAGGATCTCAGCTCGATGCGGCATAGAGGATCTCGACTCCAACTTGGTGATTTGGCTTAGTGAGCCAACCACCGAGTGGGTCTTTTTTTTGACCCATTCACATAGACCCCTCCCTCTTCAATGCAAACTAGTCAACGGGGGGTCCCACCAATATTTTTTTATTAGATTAGGTAAAAAATAGGGATTGGCTCCCAGGGGCCATAACAAAAGAAGAGGAACGCAACCACAAAAAAATAGGAAAAAAACTAGAAAGTGGTCCCAGAAAGATGAGTTAAACATGCTTAACTCTTACATTGCAAGATATGGACCACATAGAGGAAAAAAAATATAAAAAAACAACAAGACACCACAGTTCGCTAGCAATCCGCACACAATTCAGAGAACAACAAGAAAAACCTCTACAACAAACCCACCAAAGGCCCTAGGCTAGTAGCAGCCATCCTAGATTCCAGAACCATCCATCTCCTTCTCCTCCCCCGAGCTACTTTGCGAAGGTTGAATCTCCTCCTTTTCTTTTCCCCTCCAATCCCCTCCACTCTATCAAGCAGAACTTTAACCTAAATCTCCAGCTTCTTCATTTTGTGTTTTATCTGGCCCTGATCCACGACCATCTTCTTTGAAATGTTGATGATTTTCAAAATGGACTCCCTTTGCCCCTCGTTCATGTCTTCCATGGCTTTTAGGACCCCTTCTAAATATAACATCTTCCTGCTCCATTCTTCAAATACATTAGGGTCTCCCACACATTCATTCTTCCTTGAAGTGTTGGATTCCCCAACACCACACTCATTTTTTTTCTTTATCTTTCTCATTCCCCCAGTGGATACCCTTACCCGATTTCATTTTAGTTAGACACTCTGCAAGAGTAATATCATCTTCCTTGGCTTGCTCCTCTAGGACCATTGTCAAAGGATAATATAGAACCAGCTTGCCATTCTCAACCAGAAGAAGAATCATGGAGGGGCAGCTCAGCTTTCCCATTCTGGAAAGCCATCAGTGAATTTGAAAGAGAGGTGGCAAGAAAAAAGGGAATAGTAGCCATAAACTTGTGACAGAACATGTTGAGGAAGGTCATGTGATGGGTATAGATTTTTCTATACTTACCCTCCAGCGTAATATATTTCATAAATTGAAGGAAAACATCCTTCCAGACCCCAGGAATGCACGAGCATGTAATACCATTCGTGAAGAAGTAACATTTCTCTTTTCCAATGAAAAAATGCTATCAATATTGAGGTCACTATAGGTTATTTCCTTGTAGATATTTAACCCTGTCCATCTTCATATCAGTCACCCTGGAACTATTGGACTCTGAGACCTCAACCTCCACACCACGGATAGTAAAAAACCCCTCTTTCTATGCTTTGCCTGAAGTCTTTTGAAAAAGATGTGTCATGACCATGTAATTTAGCAATATAATTGCTAAATCCTCTAACTTTAAGCTTGTTCCAAAGATCGTGGTGACTCTCCTCCATGTTCTAACTGGTGGGTTCCACTGCGAATCCTGTCTCCACCCATATTCACATTACTAAAGTTGTCGTCCTAGCAAAATTTTTCCACAACCAACAAATTGTTCACCCTATCAAAGGTCAAATAAAAAAAATGATTTTTATAAAAGCTAGCATGGTACCTAGAATACTTACCCCCGCTCATGCTGATATTATTAATCCTAGTGCGCCTTCTATCCTTAATGATTTCATCATTAATATTAGAGGGTAATATCTCTCCTTTACACCAAATTTTGTACTCATTACTAAGGACTCCCACATTGGCCATCTTTTCTACACATTTAGTTCCCTGCCTCAAGGTATGATTGATAGATATCTTATCAAAATACTTTAACAATTCCTTGATATCTTGAATGATGTTTTTTAACGACCAATTGATCTTACTCCTATTGAGGAGAGAATTTATAATAATTAAGGAGTCACCTTCAATCTGCATGTCCTTAAGGCATTTTTCCTTAGCAACCAAAATACCCCATAGGAGGGCTCTAGCTTCAGCCATGTTATTAGTCTGCTTTCCCAAGGGACCCGCATAGATGAACAGCCAATCACCCTCACTGTTCCTTAAGATACCCCTCCCCCTTCTTGACCAGGATTCCCCTATGAAGCCCCATCAAAATTGATCTTGATCGTATTTCCCATAGGTCTAATCAAGTAAACATTCTTACCAGGGCTTTTGATCTTGACTGGACTATAGGTGAACTTATCTAGCACTTCCTACTCCCATTTCAGGAAAGGATTTTTTGTTTTACCTTTAAACAATTTGAGATTTTCCTTTATGGTTGCTAGGATTTTCCTTTTAGCCACCACAATCAGAGGTTTCCAATCTCTAAAAACACTATCATTCCTTATTTTCCACAAACCCATAAGAGATGAGGCAGAGTAATCTTCCAGGCCCAGGCCAAATAAGGAAACCTAAAAGGGCTCTCCCATTGAGTACAACAATCCTCCATATTCGAAGGCATAATCCATTGCATGTTGAAAAGTTCCAAAATAAGTGAGAAGACACCTTTAGAGAAAGGGCAATGTAAAAAAAGGTGATTCACATTCTCTTCCCCTCTCCGACAAAGAGAGAACCTGTTTGGGATCTGCATTCCTCTTTTTATAAGATTTTTAACCGACAGGATTCTATTTTGAACAGCTAGCCAATAAAAAAATATTGATATTAGGGATCAAGTCCTTGATTCATAACTTACCCCAATACTCTTTTTGAAAATATTTCTTGAAGTGTAAGCTATAGGAAGATTTAATAGAATAGTTTCCAGAGTCTTCCTCTTTCCAAATGATGGAATCCTCCTTAGTTTGGAAGATGGGGATGTGGAATGCCCTGAGTTTCTTATTGAGATCTTGAAAAGGTTTGATATCACCATCATAATTAGGAGGAGGGGCTATGTTTTCCCATTGGACCTTATCATCATAACTCCATAAATCTCGTATCCAGATTTTACCATTCTCCTCATAGATTTGAGCAACCTCCTTCCATATATCCTGATCTGCTAAAGGGGAATCTTCAATCCAACTATCCCACCAAAATATGATCATGTTCCCCTTTCCAATCTCCCATAAGGATCCCTTTGAGAGGATATATTTTGATTCCAATAGAGAATTCCAGAAGAAGGATCCTCTAGGGATATTTTCATGAAAGAAGAACGAGTCAATTCTACCTAAATTCCGCAGGTATTTCTTTTTTATTATATCAATCCATAGTCCTTCCTCTCTAGCAATTCTCCAGCCAGCTTTAGCAACCAAAGCTTTGTTCATGATAGGTATACTTTTCAAACCCAGAACGCCACACATCTTTGGCCTAGTGACCTTCTCCCAGGACACCAGAGGGAATTTAAACTTTTCTGAGGCCCCAGCCCAGAGAAATCTCTTCTGAATTTTTTCCAGAGCGTCAATTATTTTGGCCAGGAGTTTAAAGAGAGACATAATGTAAATGGGGACACCTTGAAGAGAGTCTCATAAGGAGTTGAATCTTTCCAGCTTGTGAGAGAAGGAGACCTTTCCAGGAGGAAAGTTTCTTGTTAACTCTTTCCAACAGGGCATTCCAAACAGAGATGTTAGGCCTTTTGTAGATAATAGGCATTCCTAAGTAAGAGTCTAGAAAACACTTGATTTTGCAACCCAGAATGTGAGCTAGCCTTAATTGGACTTGTTTATCCACATTAATAAAGTAAACAACACTTTTGAGAAAATTAATCATCTGCCTTGAGACCGAATCATAGTCCTTGATAGCAAATTTTAAGTTGGTGGCTTCTTGGACAGAGGCCTTTCCCATCAGAAAGTTATCATCAACAAATTGGTTGAGGCAGATTGGAGGGAGACTATTAGAAATCTTGATTCCCTGATTACTCCTAGAAAGCAAAGCCTACTTACAAATTCTACACAAAGATTCACCCATTATAACATAGAGGAAAGGAGATAGGGGGTCACCTTGTCTCAAGCCTCTACCAGCTTTGAAGAAGCCCTCTAGGCTGCCATTAACCAAGACCGAATAACTAGCAGTAGATATTCAGGTCATAATCATTCTAACTAGATATTATCAAAGCCCACTTTATTCAGGATGGCACCAAGGAAATACCAAGTAATCCTGTCATAGGCCTTGTGCATATCTAACTTAAGGAACATAGCTGATCTATCAGAATTAACAATGGAGTGGATGGATTCCTGAATCACCACAATACTGTCAGTAATTTGCCTACCTGGGACAAAAGTACCTTGATTTTCAGAGATAAACTGGGAGAGAACTAATCTAATTCTGCCAGCTAATATTTTAGTCAAGATTTTATAACTCATGTTACAAAGACTGATCGGTCTAAAATCTTTGACTTCATTGGCCCCTACAATTTTGGGAATAAGGACCAAGAAAGTATTATTAAGCTGGCTAAGAAGCTTCCCATTATTAAAGAAATCTTGGACCATTTCAATGACTTCTTTCTTTATCAGCTCCCAAAATTTCTAGTAAAAGAAAGCCTGAAAACCATCATGCCTAGGTGAATTTTCAAGTTCCATATCAAAGACCACAAATGTGATTTCCTCCTCAGAAGGGATCCTTAAGAGCTCGCAATTTTCTTCAAGGGAGATAACTTTCTAGAACATGTTCAGGATATTGTTTTGATTCTGCTCCTCAATCCTCTGACCTTACTGAAAAAGATCCTTGAAATGGTTTATGATGACTTGATTTATTTCCTTGCTCTCTAAAAGGATCTCACCATTCTCATTCTTAATTTCATTTATCTTGAGGAGGTTTGTCCAGGAGGTGGCTAAGAAGTGGAAGAAATTGGTATTCCTGTCCCCCTCCCTAAGCCATTTCACCCTCGACTTCTGCTTCCAATATACTTCTTCCTTAGCCAGGATGTCATGATACTCAACCAATATATTTTGTTCCTGCTCCTTTAGAACTGTATCAACACCATCAAGATCGATAAGTTCCTCAATATTCCTTAAATATTCAGCCACTCTACTTTTTTCCTAGAAAATATTACCAAAGACCTCTTTGTTCCAATTTTTGAGACAAACTTTGAGATGATTTAATTTGTAACTGAGCTGGTAACTGGCCACCCCAAAGACCCTGATATTCCACCACTCTTGTATTCTATTGAAGAGGTCAGGGTGGTCTAGCCAAATCTTTTCAAATATGAAGGGTCTAGATTTCTTGACTGGATTTAAACCTAGATTAAGGAGGATAGGGTTACGATCAGAGCCAAATCTGGGGAGAGTCTTCAGATAGTAAAGTTGATTGATCATATAGAGATGACTTACAAAAACCTATCAAGTCTGATTTGGATAAGCTCTCTCCCAACTATCCTATTATCCCAGGTGAACTTAGAACCTTCCAAATCCAAATTCACCAAACCATTATTGTTAAGGAAATGAGCAAGGTCCTCCATACTCTCAGTAAAGGAAGTGATGCCCCTTTTTTTTTCCCCGGAGAAAGGGGGAGTTGGAATCTCCTCCAATAATCCAGTCTTTATCTTTGAATAAATTTTTGAAATTAGAGAGATCTTGCCACAATTTTCTTCTCTCACTTACTAGATTAGGAGCATATATGTTGGAGAAATACAAGGATTTATTTGAGATCAGATTCATAAAACACATTGTCATATGCCCCAGAACTGCAAGGATAGGAATACCTTACACAATGTTGGGATCTCAAAGCGTGACTACTCCTCCAGAGGCTCCCAACGAACTGCACCCTTCCCAACAACTATCTTTCCAAATAGACCTTCCCACTTCTTTAAATCTTTCCATACTCATTTTAGTTTCTTGAATCATGAAAATATCTTGTTTAATTTTCAATCTAAGATCCTTTGCTATTATGTGTTTGTTGGGATTATTCAACCCCCTAATGTTCCAGGAGAGAAGAATCATTTAACATTTCTTATTACGGGGGAACAAATTCCCTAGAGTTTTCTGAATACCTGCATCCACTTCCTTTCTTGAACTTATCTCCCTTACTTCCTTATTAATTTTCCTACCCTTTTGGCTGGAATATTTACCAAAGTCAGCTCTTGAGCTACTACGAGTGATAGGTTTAGATTTACTCACAGGTGTCTTTGGTGATCCTATCACCTCATAGGTGTCAGCTACAAAATCTGTTAGGATCCCAAACTTATTTGACATTGTTAAATATTCTTCTTTTCTTTGTTCAAAGGAGCTCTGACCTATAGGTGATACTTCATCCAACAATAATCCATCAACAACTTGTAGAGCAAGTTTGTTTCCTTCTATGTCTTTGCTTTCCCTATCCTCAGAATCTTGGATTTCTTATTCCAAAAATGACGTACAGGCTCATCATCCTTTTCTTTATTTTCTTTATTGGTACTTCTTTGTTCTTAAATACTAGTCCCCACTCCTTCCTCTCTGGTTTTGATAAGTAGATTAAAGGGTTTCTCTACTTCAGGGTTTATCTGGAGAACCTCATGTTCCTTGATTTCAACAACCCTTCCATTTTTCCCAATCCTTTTCCATTCCTTCACCTCCTTTTCAGTCGCCATCTTTTGAGGCATGAATTTTAATTCAAGCTTCTTCCTTTTGAGATTTGGACAAGAGCATTGTTCATGACCCACAAACTTGCAATTTTTGCAAGCAAAGGGCGTAGGATCATAATCAAAATGTTGCACCCAATCACCCTCTAGGGTCATAAGCCTAATATTACTTTCCAAACATGAATCTTGATGCATATTCACATAGAATCTGGCATGAGTGAGTTTATTTTTTGCTTTAGTAACCGGTGTAACACCCTCGACAATTGTTATATTCCTCTTTTACATTTCAAGTGTTGACATATGATTTTATTCTAAAGAGGTGTTCTTTTGATTGTTGGAGATCATGCTTGATATGGATAAATCTTTTATGTTCTTAAGATCATTAGACTCGAATGTAATGGCTTCCTTGAATCCATTTTTCACTTCTTGTAGGTGAGTTGTAATCTGGTTTGAGAGTTGCAAACTTATCTCTTTACCTGACTCATCCTTGGATCAATTTCAGTGATCGAAGGAGTTTTTTAAACCTTCTCAGTTGAACGAATGGTAAATTGACATTCCATAATTAAGGGACATGGTGGACTGAAATTTTTTATTACAAGTTCTTTAATCTTGTGTGAACGTATAGCTATTCAGTTGTATGTTGTACTTAGGTCCTTAAAGATTGATCTTGGCAATCCATTGCTGAAGTAAATGAAATACACCCAGTTCATGACATTGGAAGGATTCAAAATCCTAAAACTAAAGGATTATCCTACAGAATCCTAATCTGGGTAAGAATATATACTACCTAGTTATATTACTTAATTGATTTTATTTCTAACCTAAGCCTTGTGTTAAGGGAGTATGGAAAGGTTTCTAGGCTATCTAAATTAACCTAAAACCTAATGCTATATGGTTATGAGATGATCTAACCTAATGTTGGAATTACCTAAGGTAATGTGTTAAGACCTAAGGTAATTATTCCTAAACTAACCTAAGTTTATGGATCTATCCTAAGCTATTTTAATGGGAAACTAAAAGGGTTGCATGTCTCTAAGGTGACGGTTCCAATGGCATTGAATTATTGATAAGGTTCTTAAAGGCATTACGTACTGCTAGTTTTGGCAGTGTTCTAGTTGATGGATTTGTGGGAGTGGAGGCTTATGTGGAAGCTCCACTAAAGATGGAGTTACATGTTAAATTGGAATTAGCATTTACCAGATTTGGGCTAGAGCTTGTATTCGGGTTCATGTTTTGTTTGAGCTAAGGCTTGATGATAAGTGTTTGAAACTTTCTTGGTATGTGCTATTTAGCGAGACATGCATGAGAAACTTGTTACTGTAACTCTGCTTGTCATATATTGAACCAATATACAAGAAGTTTGAGCTCATGTTTTGTTTGAGCTTGAGCTTGTATTGAGCTGGTGTTTCATTTGAGCTTGCATTCAAGTTCGTTTGTAGTTAAGCTTGATTTGGGGTTAGTGTTTTGTGAAGAACTTGGGTTGGAGGTTCTTGCCACTCTAAATAGTGTTTGGATTCTCGAATAATCTTGGACTGTTGTTTTAATTCCATATGTACCTCTATACTCATGTTTATTCTTGTGTTATTCTAGACTGTTAATGGAAGTTCGTAAATTACACAGTAATAATATTCTCTTTGATTATTCTGAACTCTAGTAGGAGCTCGTGTTTCGAGATGGTTTGATTTTTCTTTGTTTGAAATGCAAACTAGAATGGGAATAGTGAATGCCCTGAACCTATGAATATGTACTCAAATGGTTGTAAAATCTTCTTGGAGAAACATGTGTTTCATTTTGAGTTGGAAAGAGGGTTTCTTATTTACGCTATAAACTAGTTAAGGTCATTCGTGTTATATTATGACTTATATCATAATATTTGCATATATTTCTGTGCTCACGTTTGAGACTTGGTGATTCGGCACTGTACATGTAATTTGATACATAGTGTTTGGAATTTTTAGTTGAACGACATGTTAGCTCTATTCTGGTATTTGTGACTTGGTTTTAAATTGTATTTTTAGTTGATATTATATAACTCCTTTAATGCAAACTGATTACTCCCGGTAATTCTGGGTAAGTAGTATGACTGAGTTGTTTGAACATCTATTGGAGATTTAATTGGAAACACTTTTGTTTGATAGAAGAATTTAGAATTATTTTAAAAAAGTTTGTACCAGTGCTTAGAAATAGTAGTGGAGGTACAATACTTAAATATGTTCAAGTCTAATTTTGTTTTATAGTTCTAATAGAATTATGAATCACCCATGATTAATACAATGTTGTGGAGGCATGTAAAGGAACTTTAGTTTAGAGTTTGAGCATAATCCTGAACTGGTTTAGTTTAAAGTTTAGGGTTTCCTAATCTTGTTGGGATCAATAAGTGAATGCTTAAGTATTTTAAAAGAAGAAGGAAATTGGGAACCCTTAGGGATAGGGTGCTTTTTTAAAACTTTACTGTCTATTGTTCTAAACTAAATTTGGAACTCATGCTTGTAATGACAAGGATTGTAAGGGGAACTTGCTGTACATTTCTTTACAATAAGTTGGTTTTGTTTTCTCTTTTGGGAACTAGTGTATGAGCTTATTTTTTGGATTAGAGACAGGAATTTGTTGTTAAGTTTAGAAAAGAAATTAAATATTGAGTCAAATTATGATATGATTCCCTTTCTAACCTATAGGGATTAGTTCATTTGATTGAACCCTTCTATTATTAGTTCCCTTGCAAAATGGAGACTTATTATACATGTTTAGCCTTCCTTATTCATATCATTTGTTAAAGTGACGAAGGAAGAGATTTGATGTTCGGTTTTGTTGAACATAAAATACAATCTTGTTGTCAGAGTGTTTAAATTCTATATTCATTCTTAAGATTGATATGGGATCATGTTCTGTTTAAAATCTTAAATGATGTGTTTAAAGGTAATTGTCCTTTAAACGAAATAGTTAAATTCATGTGATGAACTTGTATTGGTTTTATGATATTTTTGTGTTGAGCATAATTTAGAATAGATATCCTTCTTCCTTACTTAGGAGCTAGATGTATCATCTCAATGTGAACTATGATGTAAACCCTTTCTTTGTTTTTTAAAGGTAATTGTTAGGATCAATTAAACTTTAATTTTGTAAGGCATATGTTGTGGATTATATTATGTTCTTCTCTTGGAAGTGAATTCAATTTGGTTAAATGTACTTCTTTTCTATTTGCTATTACTTTTATTGATATTTATTAAGTATTAATTGTCTCATTAAAGCAGAGTTGTTTTAATGGAACAATTAGTGGAATGTAGTTCGTTTTAAGGCTTAGTGCTTATCATGCTCAGTTCATTGAACTGACCCGTGCTAGAAATTTTTGTAGGTGGACTTCTTAAGTGATAAAATAAGGAAAAACTTATATGATGCATTGGCTGATTTAAATCTGAATCCTTGTGAAGAATTCTGATTCGTTCTTAATATTGTATTGAAAAAGAAAAGTAGTATTCTTTTATAATGAAGGCAGTTGTTATGCAATATGCCTAAAATGCATAAGGCTTGTAAATTTATAAGTTATAAGGATGAATTAAAATATGAGAATTTACTTGTATTGGTTGTCTAAATTATCTTGTACTTGTATGAAAAAGATGGATTTTTGTCTTGTTGATATTCTTCATATTATTTTAATGCTTAATTGGTTATCCTTTGATAAGTTGGATAAAGGGATTTAGTTCAATTTCCCTAATCAAAATGCAGCTTGTTAAGTTGCAGAATATGATGTTCTTTATCTAAACTATATTATATAGTAATGTAATGTGTGTTGCACATACATTAAGAAATATGGATATTGGGTAGGATATACCCTAACACTTTAACATGTAGATAAAGACTCTTTCTCTTTCCTAATTGAATAAACAAAAAAGGTATGTAAATGTGATTACAATTTATTCGACTTCATTTTGTATGAAGTCTACTTTAAATTGGATATATATTCGGATGTTTAACCTATCTAAAGTTATTGTAATTTTTAAATGAAACTTGATAACGTTGTTTGGTTGCAATTAATTGGTAGTGTAACTGAGAGAGCTAACATTAACAACAACCGTAAGTATAAACGAAGTTCTTTATGGACTAAATAAAGAAAGTGTAGGAAATAACTTATTGAGCGTTAGATTAGGGTTTGGTAGGGTTGTTGTAATCAAGAAATAACTCAAACTAACAATGTATTAACAATCTCCTCGAGGGTATGTACATCTCGATGACGTAGTTTCTATAGGATGTTGGCACATGCCAACTACAGGGCTATACTTTCGAGAAGGCTTATGTCTTCTCGATAATACAGTGTTGTAGTTGACATGTAGCATCACCCTTCCGCATTGATCATCTAGATCTATACCCAATAGGAAATCAGACTTGAACTTAGTTTTCCTCTAGGTCTAGATAGGAGCATATTTAGGATATGAATTAGCTTCCAATGGCTCAGGGTACATTGGCACATCCGGTCGACTTAGGTTAACCGAGTATGCCCATTTACCCTAAGCCATTATGACTGTCTTCCTATAATAGGTTATGTTCCTATCTAGGGCTAGGGTTAAACCTAGAACAAGTGGACTGATGGTAGTCAGTAAAGACCAATCATGATAATTGAGGAGTGAGGTGAAGGAAATATTCCAATATGACGAGTATGTCATCTAGGAATAGTGGCATACACAGTATGTTATAATTTTTTTTCCAAAGTATCACAAGCTTCTGGTTGTGTTGTCCTATGTCACCAAGTTTAAAACAACGTGATATTAGATGAATATTTGTAGCAAATATTTAGATATGTTCTTTAAACAAATCACTCAGTACCCAGTGTAGGGTAGGATGATAAAGTATATGAAGTATACAATATGTATTCAATACATAAGATAACATAAATAGATCGATAGCTTACTAAGTTATGGAATGAATAGATCAGTGAATCATCGAGTCATTACAGCTGCATATGTTTATCCATTGAATTTGATTGGCATTGAATGTCTGTTCTAAATAATGCTATATTTAGAACAGTGAACACTATAAAAAAAATCCCTTGTTTCTAAAGTCTTAAAATGGGAATGTTACATCTTGGTATCAGAGTTGAAGGTTACAACTCTTGGACCTATTATGTCCATAATCTGATGAAACTTAAATTTTCTTGTAACAAAAAATGGTGAGAATAAGAGGAAACATTGCAAATAACCCTCCGCCTAAGGAAGGAGTAGCAACTACCTAGAAACTCGATGAGATCCTTACTGCCCTATTGGACACATGAGATCATTTGGCTATGCTTTAACAACAAGTAATGGGTAATGAGGAGGAAGAAGAAGCTGATACTAATAATCAGCCACCTCTAGGGGACAACGCCAATGTGGGTGTTGATAATAACAATGTTAACATACATGTTCAGCCTGAGAACAAAAAGGCTAGGCTAGCAGCAAAACTCACTAATGACATAAAAAAGATAATTCCACCTAAGTTTTATGGCACCACATTATGAGATGGGGCTGAGAATTGGCTCAGTGAGATGGAGAAATACTTTGCAATAAGAAATTTCTCAGAAGAAATAAAGGCGATATGGGGAGCATATCAACTTTCTCACAAAGCATCTTCATGGTGGGACAGCCATAAGGTTGTGTTGAACATTGATGAATCTAATATCACATGGGACCAATTCAAAGGTTACTTTAGGCAACGATAGCTACCAAAACTCTACTATGATCAGAAAATGACTAAATTTCATAAGTTATCTCAAGGAAAGCTAACTGTAACTAAGTATTGGGAGTGATTTACAAAACTCCTTAAGTATGTGCCTCAGTACCAAACTGATGAGAAGTTCAGGATATAGAAATTTTTCATGGGCTTGAATCTCGTTATAGGAGGAGAGGTGGATGTTCACAACCCAACCACAATGGAAGGGATTGTTGAAAAATCCATAAGGCAGGAACATAAATTAAAGGAAATTTCTACTCACAAGGAGGAAGTAAGGAAGAAGAATCCTAACTCCTCTTCATCATCTCTTACACCCAAGAAAGGATCATGGAAGAAATTCAGAATGAAGAATAATTTTTCATCTGATACAAATAAGAAAGCAGAAACAAACAAGTTTGCTGGTAATGCATGGAATAACTTTGCTAAGAACAATAATAATGGACAAAAGTCCTATGGGGGTCTGAACGATAACTCTAAGGCTGGAAATAAACCCGAGCCTAGGAAGGGACCTATAGGAGGCTGTTATAACTATGACAAGGATCATTACGCAAATCAATGTCCTTTGAAGAAGGATGATCGTAATCAGCACCATAAGATACACGCTGCAGTAGCTGACAAGTAGGCTGAGAAACAAGCCACACCTATAGAAGTTTTGGGTAAGTTATTTGGCTTACCAATAACTATTATTTTTGATACCAGAGATACTGAATGTTTTATTTCTAGTAAATTAGCATCAAAATTAATAATAAAAGTTGGAAACATGGATAAAACATGGATTGTACAGTATGGGAATAATGTTGTTCATATGGTTAGTATGTGTCTTTTTGGAGCAATCCTTGACTTACCTAACTTTTCCACTAAGGTTGATATTTATGTTGCACCCTTGGGGTATTATGATGTAATCATAGGTTTTAATTGGTTAGTAGAACATAAGGCTAAAGTGGTCTATTTTGAAAAACACATTAGTTGTTTAGACGACTTGTAGAAAACAACAGAGATTCAGGGTGTGAAACGTGAGATTTCTGTTAGAAAACTGTCAACTTTGCAAATTAAAAAGGCCAAAAATAAAGGATGTACCCTATATACAGTAAAAATTATTGAATCAACAGAAGAGAGCAGCGATATTATGGAACGGTATCCATTGTTATGAGACTTTAGTGATGTATTTCCAGAAGAATTTCCAGGTCTTCCATTTAAAAGGAAATTTGATTTCATGATTGAGATTAAGCCTGGAACTGAACCTATTTCTAAAGCACCGTATCGAATGACTACTACAGAATTAGTAGAGCCTAAGGCTTAGTTGCATGAACTTTTGTCTCAAGGTTTGACTAGACCAAGTGTTTCACCTTGGGGAGCACCCGTAATTTTTGTGAATAAGAAAGATGGAACACTTAGATTGTGCATTGATTACAGAATGTTAAATAAGGAAACAATCAAGAATAGATATCCACTCCCTAGGATTGATGATTTATTTGATCAAATGTGTGGAGCATCGGTATATTCTAAGATAGATCTTCGATCTAGATATCATCAGTTGCAAATTAAGGATGAGGATATTCATAAAATAGCTTTCAGAAAAAGGTATGGACATTATGAGTTTATAGTTTTACCTTTTAAGTTAACTAATGCACTTGCGAAATTTATGAATTTAATGAATAATATCTTTCAAGAATACTTGGAAAAATGTGTGCTCGTATTCTTAGATGAAATTCTCATATATTCTAAAAGCATTGAGGAGCATCATGAGCATTTGAAAATAATTTTGGAAATGATGAGAAAGAGACGATTGTTTGGTATGTTGTCCAAATGTTATTTCTATGACATAGAAGTGCACTATCTGGGACATGTAATAAGTAAAGATGGAATTGCTTTAGATCCTTCTAAAATTACATCTATAATGGAATGGCCTGCACCAAAGAATGTACATGAAGTTAGAAGCTTCATGGGACTTGCTGGCTACTATAGGAAATTCGTAAAAGACTTTTCTAAGATAGCTGCACCAATAACTTTGTTGGAACCTTGTAATCTTAACCAAGTTTGAAGGCACGTGGGCGCGCAGGGTCCCATTTATGAAAAGGTTTTCAAGGTAAAAGCACATGAGAGAAAGGCTTAGGGAAGCACATAGCATGCACGACGCATGAAAGGAGGCTTGGGACTTAGTCAATTTGAGTTCCCAGGGTAGAACATGTGAAAAGCATGATTGGTTATGCATGGATAAGATGCTAGCCTGGTGATAGGCTAACCCAGGAAAGAGCATGCCCCGGATGGAATCTTCTAGAAGAACATCATGAGGTAAAGTGGAAAGCTTAGGCTTGAAGAAGTATGCTCGCATGGACCACATTCGACACTTGGCACCAGATCTGAGGACATTAGAAGGTGAGTTGGCAGTGTAGGAAAATTATAAATAAAAGTGCCTGCAGAGTAAAAGATATATCAAGAAGTATAAGGTATAGCGGGTTAAAGAGTGAACAGAGATTTTCAAAATTACTGTGAGTGGATATTTGTATTCAGGAAAGAATGCACTAAGCATGGAGTTGTAATTTTTCTTTTTCTGTTAGCTTAGTTACATACTTCCAGTGATATGCATGACTATGGTCTACTCTCTGTGACACTCTGTAATGAATCAATGAATATAATGACGTTACCTAATATAAATAGACATGGATATCAATGGTTTTAATGCACTTTTCTCTCATATGATTTCTCTTTCCTTTCATGCTATGTATGAATGCTTGTATAATTCTTTCTGTCATAAGGCATGTTTTGGGTTCTGTTAAAGTACTTAGTCTAAGGTGACTACAAGGATCTCGAGGCCGTTCTAAGCCCTATGGTCCTTGTATGTTTCAACCTCCATCATTAAAACTCTTACACTAATCACAATTGATGCTTCCCACTAAACTCACACAAAAGAGAGACTCGATACCCACGCATGCCTCGATTGAGCACTCAACTTCTATTGGGTGATAGGTCGACTCGCATGGGGTTCCTTCCTTTTATGATAGTAGTAAAAATGAATACATCTTGGTTCCATTTTCGGGACCTCTTTCCGAAGTTGTAGTGGGATATAACATACATCATGATCTATGTAATGAGTAATGACAGAGTGGTTGACATTGGAAATTGTTGAATCATGGTTCAAGAGCACAGAGGATGAATTTTCTTAGAGATACAACACTGGACCTAAGTCTAATGCACGTAGATGGGTAGAAGAGAACCTCTACCATGATCTATATGAGACCTTCTTTTGTTTCTTCCCAGTAGAACTATATGAATGACTTTCAGCCTATACGTCTAGATCAAGTTGGCGTTATGGATCACATGAATGGACTGAAGAAGACTACCAAAGGTTGTAGGATGCAGATCTGACATGGGCCCATGCTGTAGATCATTGGTGGAGAAGAGTTACACTCTGGAATAAGCAATTCCATGTATTCTTGTCAGGAGCTTGCTGAGTTTGAATTTTTTCGAGAACCTAGAGGAACGTTTCTATGTGCTATTCCCCTAGCTATGAAGATATTGATGGCTACCATGAGTTTAGAGGCTTTCCCAATGGCTGGCTAAACCATTCTAAGCATTGGGTAAGGGAACTTGGGTGGACGAAGATGGCAGATATCATGACAGAGAAGGATAGGGAAGAGAGACGACTCAAGTATAGTGAAGTGCCTGAAAGGGAGATTGCTAGACAACGTGAAGCTGCTAGTGTGATGGATTTATGATGACATACGTTGTGGGAAGGCGTTGAGGTTCACACAGAGGATGTGGAACCTGAGAATTCTGTGCTACCCCATCTTGGAAAGCATGTGAGGGAGACCCTTTCAACTTCTGGTGAGAGTTCATCACACAAAGAAAGGAGAATCATTGGCGCATATCTAAACCCACCCAGTGACCGAGCCCTAGTGCTTGGATTTCCTGAACCAAGAAGAAGTGTTATTGACCCAATTGATATTGGTGGAAGAGATAGATCTACACCTATGAGATACTATTTTACAGTCCCTTCTTCTATGGATACACATATTCAAGTATTTGGAGGAATCTTTAGACAAGGAGTGAGTGTATAAGCTTTCGGTCTCACATCAGGGAGTGGCGTGGGACAAAGTAGTGGTAGCAGAGCGCTATCACAGACCATTGGCGCATAGTTCAGTGGGACTGTGGGGGTGCTTGACACAGCTCCTACAGGCCCTATTGGACCCAATGGTTCTTGTGGATCTGGTGACTCTGGAGGCACAAGACCTAGTGGATCAGGCGATGGAGGAAACACCAGAGGGAACCAAGGCTTAGGCTCAGGAGGATAGGGACCCCAGCCACCACCTCAAGTATTCTTTGAAATGTCTCTACATTTTCTAGATTACAGGGGCATTGAGGATGCTATGCGGAACATGTTCACAAGTGTGAACTGCTATGGCACGTGAAGGGTGTCACAACCCCAGAATGGAAGGCTAGTCAGTTTGCAACCATGTTGCAAGGGTGCGCGCATAGCTGGTATAGGAAGTATGACCCTCATCAAATGGTGGTGGACTATACTACCTTAAAGAATGCATTCTTGGACAGAGTTCCACATCCTTGAGTTTGAGAAGAAGAGCATCAACACTTTGAAGGAGATTCAACAAGGAATGGTAGAGAGTGTGTAGGAGTATGATGCACGCTTTAAAACTCTCTTGTTTAAATTATCATATGATATCCATCCTTCTCAGCATGCACAGTGGTTTGTTGGAGGATTGATCACCCCTTTTAGAAGGGCCTTGTCTCATAAAACTTTTACAGACCCGCACGAAGCATTGGAAGCTACCTTACGCGCCAAGGCTATTGGTAGTATTGATACTGGCATTAGCCCATTCTTGGAGGCTCAGATTGCTGCTATGGAAAAATAGTTGGAAAAATTATCTATGAACACAACCCATGAGACTGTAGTGGTTTGTGGTGCACAGATTGTGAAATAGAGGGACACGTTAAGGATAATTTCCCCTAGAGGATGGTACATGCTTTGACAGTGGATTGTGAAATTTTTCATGGGGACCATGATGCAAGTAGATGTCCCTTACTGTAGCACGCGATCAGGAAGAATGTATCTTGTTACTGACAAAATTTGTCACCTCTACAACCCATGACACTAAGGACTTGTAGGCTCATTGATCAGATCCATGAGGCCATTGATCATGGGGTGTGCCAAACCAGCATTTCCAGTGGTTCCAAGGATAATGATCACTGGTATGAGGAGTGCAGATAGGAGGTGCGTGTGGAAGAGGTTTTCAAGGAGGATTCCATGGTTGAGGTAACCACAGAGGAGGAAGGAGTGAGTTCCCACGTGTGGAACATGTTTCAACTATGGATCTACAGAACATTACAAGTGTGAGTGCCCGGACCTATTGCAGTGCTCATGGTGTGGAAAGAAGCATAAGTATGAGGAGTTCCTGGAATTATTTGAGCACATGAATCAGAAGCACCAAAAGGACAAGGGCTCTGCAATGGTCAGTATTAAGAAGGTAGACATACAGTGGATGCCTTGGGTAACATGAGATGAAGGTTTGGAGCCTATCTTGGTAACAACAAGGGTAGAAGCCATGCATGCGTGAGAGAGGTACCAAGACAGAAAACCTTGGTTTCAAGAGAGGAGGTCATTCATGGAAAAATATCCAAACCCTGTGCATCAAAAGGAGATATATCAGGACACCATGGATGTTATTCGGAAGCTTACAAGGGGAGATCTCAATGTCTAAAGGAGCAATCCAGGAGGGAGGAACAAGGAAGGAGAGTCGAGGCATAAAAGGATGACCTGGATGAGGTCAAGGAGGTGTGTAAAATGCTAAGGCAAGAGAATATCATTCCCTTGCTAGGATCCTGGTTGAGAGAGAGAAGGTACCACGTACCAGAGAAGAGTGTGAGAGATAGGTCTTACATGTGAAACCTTCCCCCTCACAGCCTCGACAATGAAAAGGAAATTACATTGAATGTAGTTGTAGATGGATGGCTCCTCAGCAATATCCTCATTGACACAGGCACAGAGGTTAATGTTCTAAACTTTGGATGCTTGGCATCAGATGGGAAGACCTGCATTACAACCCATCTTCGAATGTTGTTGTATATGGAAAACAAGACTAAGGCAATGCCCATTGGTATCTTCCAAGGATGCGGCTATTACTATCCAGGGAGCCAAGTTTACTGGGGACTTTGAAGTCTTGGTGCTTACCAAGGCGAAACAATTTCCCAGCACTACTTGGGCATCCTTGGTGTTACAAAAATAATGCATACCTTTGGTTCAACAAAGGGTACATTAGCTTCAAGAACAAGGAGGAATGGGTCATTATACCACTGGTTGATGGGAATTCGACACCCTATATTGAACCATTAGGGGAAGAAGTTCTGGACAAGATTTATGTGTGCTTAATCAAAGACCCTAAGATGATACACCCTACTAATGGGGTTATCTAGTTTGAAGATGCTTAGTCAATGAGTGATACCACCAATATGGCATGTGAAAATTGGGCACATGGAACTTACGAATTAATGGGATGGAATTTGAGAGGGTTGGTGACCAAGGTAACAAAGGTGCACACGGTTAGGCACCTTGGAGGAAAAGAACTACCCAAGTATTCAGGAGGAGCCTTCCCTGAGATCTTTTTACAGGAGGTAGAAGCTCAGTGGAAGGATGAGAAGGAATGGAGGGAGATGTTAAGTTATGTCTTTCTTGGCACAGCAGCTTGGTGGTGGGCCACACATCAAGAGAGCCTTTTAGAATGGCGCGAGGTAAGAATTTCTCTCTCTGTCAGATTTTCTAGGAGTCAATGTACCCACCATCATCAAGGAGTACCATGGGAAGGATCCCACCTCTTTCCATATCTAGGAGTGTGAATGGGTCTAGAGAGAAGGCATGGAAGCTTTTCCACCATCCCTCTGGGTGCATAAGTTGTATTCTACACTGCAGGGTTACGTGCGCTGCATGGTACATTCATTCGGAGACACGCCTGCCAGATAAGGAATTGGCAAGAACTCATGGCTAACCTTATTCAAACCTTTGAATATCAGAGTACCAAGCCATCGGTTGATAAGGCCTTGTAGGGTATCAAGCACCTTACCATGGGGGATAGTGCTAGGATGGAAGATAGGCTGTTGGAATTACTAGGTGAACCAGGATTGGAGGTGTGTTTTGAAGAAGAAAAGGAAATAGAAGAGTTACAGCTTGAGTGCGTGTGTTTGAAAAAAAGAGAAGGGAAAGTTGGTATATGTGATTGATGGAGAGGAATCAGAAAGCTTAGATGTTAGCCATTCTATAGGGATGCCTGAGGTAGTGGACAGTGCAGATGCTTGTGTGAGTGCCTTCCATGAGACTTTAAAGATGAAGAAAGTTAACATCATTTTAAAAGAAGAACCTAAGGAAGATATTATTAGGGATTACTCGACAGAGAAGGAAGTATCAAAAATCATTGATCTACTATGCATGAATGTGAGGATTTATTTCCAAGCGTGGGTATCCTGAGCTCAACGGAATTCACCATTACTTAGGGGAGATGAAGATAAAACTAAAGGACAGTGCATGCCCGATTAGGAAAATACCCTACCAAATGAATCCCAAGTTGCACATAAAGGTCAAGGAGGAGATAGACAAAATGATAGCTTCTCAGATCATTAAGGTAGTGGAAGAATCGGAGTGTATAAGTCCGATGGTAATCAACATCAAGAACGATGGGCAGATTAGAATTTTTGTGGATTATAGGGAATTAAATGTAGTTTTTGTCATCGATTCATTTCTCGACCCCCTTCACTAAATAAATTTTAGCAGGAGTTGCTTGGGTGTGAAATCTATTCCTTTACAGATGGATTTTTAGGGTACGACTAAGTCCGGATTGTAAAGAAAGAATAATGGAAAAGACAAATTTTTCCACCGAGAAGTTTTCCATATACCATCATGCCATTTGGATTGAAGAATGCGCAAACTTTCTTTTTATGCATAGTGGTGCAAGCATTCCAGGAGTTCATCCATAAATTTCTTCAGGTCTATTTGGATGACTGGACAGTATATGGTCTAGTTAAAGACCATTGTGACAATTTGAGGTTAATGTTTGAGAGGTGTAGGTAGTTGAGGATATCCCTTAACATTAAGAAATGTGTGTTTGCTACACCCTTTAGGACTTTATTGGGGCATATCATATGTAAGGAGGGCTTGCTCGTAGATCCCGCTAATGTTACAGTTATTGTGGGGTTAAGGGAGCCTACTAGCCAGAGTGTAGTGCACAGATTCCTTGGGCATGTGGCTATTACAAAAAATTCATTAAGGGATATGCTGAAGATCGTTGTGCCATTAGAGGATCTTGCTTAGACATAAAAGTTCCTTCCATTGGGGAGAGGCACAACAGAGGGTGTTTGATACATTAAAAGATAGGCTTATTACTATGCCTATTTTATGGTTTGCCTCTTGGGACAAGCCCTTTCATGTTCATGTAGATGCCTCAGGGACTGCCATTGGAGCAGTGCTTGCACAACCAGGTGAAGGGATTGTTGATCATCCTCTCTGTTTTGCAAGCAGGAATAAGACAGCCAGCAAAGTAGAATTATACCACAACTGAGTGTGAGGCATTGTCAATGATTTATGCGCTCTTCAATTTTAGGTAGTATCTATTGGCAACACCCTTTGTGTTCTACACCAACCACATGGCATTGAAGTATTTAGTGAACAAGTCTTATTCTACAAGGACGCATATGTCGATGGGTGTTGTTGTTTCAAGAGTTTGAATTCACCATTGTAGTAAAACCTAGAAAAAGCAACTATGGGGTCTGATCATCTATCAAGAATTGATTCAGGGGAGGATGTGTAGAGTATTGAGGAAGCAATGCCAGATGCACAACTATTTAGGTTGCGGTGTGTATGCCCTCAGATTTAGAGGAGATTGTAGTATTCTTAAAGGAAGGTGTGGCACCAGATGGAATGAAGACATTGGAAAAGAAGCAGTTGGCCATATACATCGCACGCCCTACATGTTAATCAGTGGAGACTTATAGAAATTGGGACGTGATGAAGTTTTGCACAGGTGTGTCTTAGAGCATGAGTGCCTAGCCATCATGGAGGAAGCACATGGAGGAAGTGTGGTGGGCATTATGCAGGTGATGCCACCACGCAAGATATTAATGACAGGTTTATGGTGGGAAACCTTGTACAAGGATTGCAGAGATTATTGTAAAGCATGTGACCATTGTCAACACATTGGCAAACCAGGAAGGAGAGATGAAATTCCTTTGCACCCTATTCCTAGCACGGAGCCTTTTGAAAAATGGGCATGATAGAATTTGTTAGGACCTATTGCACCGGTAGCACATAGGACTTGGTCACATTATGTCATCACTTGCATAGATTATCTCACAAGGTGGGCAGAGGAAGCCCCAACTAAAGATTACACGGGTAGCAATAACAATGGCAAGGTTCTTATGGGAAAACATTATCACGAGGTATGGGTGTCCATTGAGTTTGACCAGTGATAGGGGTATGCATTTCTTGAATGAGACCGTCAGGATCCTATTATCAGAGTTCATGGTATAGCTCATCACAAGACTATGCCCTATCACCCACAAGTAAATGGAACTGTGAAAGCATTCAATAAGATACTGAGTCATACCTTGAACAAGATTTGTGATGTTAGAAGACAAGATTGGGATGACAAGGTATTAGCAGTACTATGGGCTTACAAGACAACGTATAAAAGACTAAATAAATCCATACATTTTCAATTGGTGTTTAGTGCATGAAAGTTTTTTTGCAGTTGAAATTTATGTTCCCTTCTCTAGAATAGAGCACGCAGGAGGGTTAGCCGATGAACAAGCACTGGAAGAAAGAATTGATGAGTTAATGAAAATAGATGAGTGATGAATCACTTACCTGATGGATCCAATAACAAAAAAGGTAAATCAAAAGGCTTGGCATGATCACCATATAAGAAACAAGAAGTTTGAGGTTGGGCAGTTGGTGTTATTATATGATTTTAAGTTTTTACGCAATCTTGGGAAGTTGAAAGTCCATTGGTTTGGTCCTTACACAATCTCATACATCCTTGATTCAAGTGCGTGCCTGTTATAAGTGCTCGATGGGATTAAGTTTCCTAGACACTTCAATTGGTATTAGGTTGAAGCCCTACTATAAATAAGTCTTCTTGGTGTTTGTAAATAAGGTAGTTTTTCCAGTTAGTTTAGAAGTTTCCTTTATGCATTTTCCCTTTCTTGTGTTTCCCTTTCACGTTGTTGTTTTGTTTCACACCTTGGGCACTGATAACCTTATTTACTATTTTTGGAGAATTTTTAAGTGTGATAGAGGACCGTACATCGCTTTAAGTGTGGGGTGGAGAAAGGTGAAGAAGCACATGATCAAAGTACCAAGGAAGTTGTGTTGAAAAGCCTTGTTGAGTAGCTGGGTTGAAAGAGGTATATAAAGAGGAAGATGGAAGAATGGTTAGTGCCAAGGTAAAGCTACTTGTAGATCCCTTGTACTAAGGAGGAGAAAGCACATTTGAAATCAACATGAGGTAGGTGAGAGCAAGGATCAGGATAGAAGAAGTGCCTTCGATGTGGGTTACGCGCATGCACAAGAGTCTCCTGTCAGGTTGGATTGGTTGTACACCAGAAGGTTGGAGGAGTTTTCCATGTAGGTTGGGTGCATAAGGGAAGGTGTTAAAGATGGGATTTTTTTGAAAAAACCACATTAAATGAAAAAAGTATGGTGGTAGGTGAAGTAGCATTTAATGTTTAGAAAAGAGAAAAACTATAAGTAAAGGGTCGAGGCATTCTCATTTTTACCTTGTGAAATAGAAGAGTTTGAGATATAATCAAGTTCCATAAACTAGGGGCTTTCAGATTCAATCCAGTGAAGGAAAGATCTGTGAGATTGAAGCAGACAACGTTTGAATTTGCAAACCATAAGGGGTTACATGGGCATGAAGAGAGTGAAGAAACAATTGTCTTGTGAAGATTTTATCAGAGTTAGGGTTTGACAAACTAGGGCATCAGTTTAGAAGAGTTACTATCACTGAATCTGAGATCAGAGGATTGGAAGAAGTAAGATAGAATAACAAGAAAAGGATAGGAGTGATAAAAATACCTCAACCATGGCACCCAGGAAAGGAAAGGGCAAAGCCAAGGCTAAACAACTAGAAACCCGTGGTAAACACAAATGAAGAATGGTATGCAGAGATGTAATACCTAGATGGGGTGATGAAGGGGAAGGAATGGGAATCCCACTTGAGAAGTGTACCTGTTAGTGACTATAATCACTGCATGAACACAATAGAAAAAGAAATGGCATTGGAAGTAGTACACCACCATGAATAAATGAACACATGAGGGTTTAGTCTATATACGATGATGACGTTAAGGTTAAAATGGAGAAGGCAGGGCTGATGCAACTCTATGAGTTACCTTATTTTGGAAAGCCAGAAGATGCATAAATACCAATGGTTGATGTCATGGGTGCATGAAGACTACTTCCAATTTATAGGGCACAAGATGTGGCGTGACCCCCCAGCTAGTTTCACAATTTATAAGCCTCATAAGTGAGGGAGAAGCCTATAAGATGACATTGGCAACAAGGAAGCTATTCAAGAGACCATCACCAAGTATGCTTGCAAGAAAGGGTCGTGCAGTACTATGACATTTCAAACATCAAGGAACCCATAATGAAAATGGCCACGCACATCTGGTGACTAAGCTGAATGGCTAGGAAAGATAGACACATAGTCAACAAACCTTGGCTATATGTCTACAGAAAGATTATAGAGGGAACTATATACAACCTATCCACATAGATTGATGGAGGTAATGGGCTATGTTGACCGATACAAGGAAGGTGTTATGATGCATGATTCTAGAGAACATCATACTCACCATGGAGAGAATCATGGAGCCATTGGGGTGCTTTTGAGACTAGGACAGTTTGCATGGGAGCACCCAAAACCAAGAAGATCCCTCACCCGCAAAGAGTTTTGAAAAATATACCTACAATATAATGACAACACCCCATAAGGCGCGGCCAGAAAAATGGTACACACACCTGAGGAATGCATTCAAGGTAGAGTGGAGAATCCCCGAGAAACTCCCAGAAGCCACTGAGGGAGAAGTTGAATTCATAGTCTACCAACACTACTGCCTAGGCAGGTTCAAGCTAATAGATGAATCATGGAGCCCTTGGTGTAAGCTCCCCTTCGCATTTACTACCCAATACTTCCAAGTGGGAGTAAATAGGTTTAAAGAGTCAAAGAAGCTAAGACTAGAACTGGGTAGGCTAGACTGGGAACACAAGGAGATGAGAAAGAAGCTGAATTACCCCAGCAGCAAGCGTGCATACGTGGAAAAGTACATGTTGCACGAGATTCAAATGACAATACCAATGACTCTCCCCATCACTGGAGGATCAGTGACATGCGTGTGCTTGCACATAAGGCTGAAGTTCGAGAAGGGTGCGTATCTAGAGAATGAAGTCTCCATACCTGAAGACCCCTTGGGGAAGAAGAAGCCAACGTCTAAGAAAGAGGGAGAGGAGAAGAAGAAGCACCAGTTGTGCAGACTGCTCAGATAGTGAGCATGCCATCCACAAGTGCTCAGCCAAGTACTTACATGCGGAGAAAGAAGTCTCCGGTGAAGGAAAAGATGCTAGAAGCAGAGGTGCCTAGGCAACCTACCTCCAAGGAAGAATCGTCTGAGGAAGAAGATAAGGCCGAATCCCCTAATCAAGAGCCACCTCTTAGAAAAGAACAAGGGTAACATGGCGGAAAGAGAAAGGGTCCTAACCAAAGTAGAGAAGAAATCAGAGGCAATTGAAGCTTTAAGGAGCTCAATTAAGGCCTGGCTAAAGGAATTATACCCGTAAATCACTAGAAGGATGGATAAACTTGAGGACCTAGGAAAAGAGATGGAGTAGATTGTGGACATTTTTGGCACATAGGAAGTCGACCTAAGTTTTGATGAAGTGAGCACCCTGGTGGGTGACCTCTGCCAGAAGGCACGGGGTGAGGTCGAGGTATGGAATAAGCTAGAAGTAGACCTCTAGAAATATTTTCCTAGCTTGTTGAGTTGATGCTCCCCCCCATTCTTCATTCTTTTTCCCAATTATTTCATTCCTTATTCTTTTTGTAAAGTGTAAGACAATTCATTAGTTCCTTGGACAACATGCATCTTGGTCAAGTGAAATGTTTCTGAGGACGGAGAACAGGTGTAGTGTGGGGTGATGTTGGACCCCTGTAATCTTAACCAAGTTTGAAGGCATGTGGGCACACAGGGTCCCAGTTATGAAAAGGCGAGCACGGAAAAAGCACATGAGAGAAAGGCTTAGGGAAGCACATAGCACGCGCGACACACAAAAGGAGGCTCGAGACTTAGTCAATTTGAGCACCCAGGGTAGAACACATGAAAAGCATGATCTGTTACGTGTGGATAAGATGTCAACCTGACAATAGGTTGGCCCAAGAAAGAGCATGCCCCGGATGGAATCTTCTAGAAGAACATCATGAGGCAAAGTGGAAATCTCAGGCCTAAAGAAGCATGCTCGCATGGACCACATTCGACACTTGGTACAAGATCTGAGGACACTGGAAGGTGAGTTGGCAGTGTAGGAAAATTATAAATACAAGTGCCTATGGAGTAAAAGATATATCAAGAAGTATAAGGTATAGCGGGTTAGAGAGTGAACGGAGCTCTGCAAAATTACAGCGAGTAGATATTTGTATTCAGGAAAGAATGCACTAAGCATGGAGTTGTAATTTTTCTTTTTCTATTAGCTTAGTTACATACGTCTAATGATATGCATGACTTCGGTCTGTTCTCTGTGACACTCTGTAATGAATCAATGAATATATTGAGGTTACCTGATATAAATAAACATGGATATCAATGGTTTTAATGCACTTTTCTCTCATATGAGTTCTCTTTCCTTTCATGCTATGTATGAATGCTTGTATAATTCTTTCTGTCATAATGTATGTTATGGGTTCTGTTAAAGTACTCAGTCTAAGGTGACTGCAAGGATCTAGAGGCCGTTTTGAGCCCTATGGTCCTTGTATGTTTCAACTTCCCTCATTAAAACTCTTACACTAATCATAATTGATGTTTCTCACTAAACTCACATAAAAGAGAGACTCGGTACCCGCGCGTGCCTTGGGTGAGCACCTCAACTTCTGTTGGTTGATAGGCCAGCATGCATGGGGTTCCTTCCTTTTGTGATAGGAGTAAAAATGACTACAAACTTCCTTATAGAGGAAAGATAAAAAGTTTTTTTGGAGTGAGAAATGTGAAATTTCATTTAAAACCTTGAAGGAATAGTAAACTTTAGCACTTATTCTTGCAGTACCATATCCTAATGGAGATTTTATGGTGGTAACTGATGCATCTAGTGAAGGTATAGGAGGTTTTTTTTATAAAGTGGTCATGTCATAGCATATGAAAGTAGAAAAATTAAGTTATATGAGTTGAATTATGCTCCACATGATTTAGAGCTTGCTGTCATTGTTTATGCACTACAGGTTTAGAGGCATTACCTTCTCGGTAAGCCTTTTGAATTAAAAAATGATCACCTTGGAATGAAGTATATCTTCACTCAGCCTAATCTTAATGCAAGACAATGAAGGTGGTTGAATTTTTTGTCTCAATATGATTTTGACATCAGTATATAAATGGTAAGGAAAATAGAGTGGCTGATGCTCTAAGTCGTAGGAAGCACATTTCTGCTCTTATAACATTAAGAACTTTGTTTAAGGATGAAGTAAAAAGTATTATGGAATCCGATTCTTACTTCCAACAAGTAAAAGTAGCTCTTGCTAAAGATTCTAATGATGTGAGTTATAAAGGTTTTCTCTTTGATAAAGAAGGGATCTTACGATTTGAAAATAGAGTCTATGTACCTTCGCTAAATGATTTGAGAAAGAAATTATTAGCATAATTTCATAATTCACATTTTTTTGGACACCCCTAGCATTACAAAAATGCTTGCTGATATAAAACAACAATTTTTTTTGGAAAGGAATGAAAAAAGATGTTCTATAACCTTGTGACACATTGTCTTGAATGCCAACGTGTTAAGGCAGAACATATACACCCAGCCGGTTTGTTGTATCCTCATAGCATTACCGCAGTACAAATGGCAAGTAATAAACATGGATTTTGTACAAGGGTTACCTATGTCGAGAAATAAACATGATGTTTCTTAGTAGTTGTGGATAAACTAACAAAGGTAGCACATTTTATTGCTAGAAATCTAAAGGATGATTCTCCTATTTGAGCAAGAAGAATTGTAAACAAAATTTTTCAGATTACATGGAGTACTTGAGTTAATCATTTTGGATAGAGATCCTAGAATGACAGAAAGATTTTGGCAAATGCTTAATGTAGCTCTTGGAACTAAGCTGAATTTCAGTTTTGCGTATCATCCAAAAACACATGGGCAGACTGAAAGAGTAAATCAAGTTTTGGAAGATATGTTACGAATGTATTGCATGGATCAACAATACAAGTAGGAAACTCCATTAGTTGAATTCACATACAATAACACATATCATGCTTCTCTTAAGATGGCACCTTTTGAGGCATTATACGGAAGAAAATGTAGAACCCCTATTAGTTTGGGATAACATAGAGGATAGAGAGGTAATTGGACCTGAAATTCTTACTAAAATGGTACAAGTTAAATTGATTCGTGAATGCTTGAAAGAAGCAGCAGATAGGCAAAAGAGTTACGCTAACTTAAAGAGGGTTGATAGGAAATTTGAACTTGGTGAGAAAGTCTTTCTTTAGGTTAAACTGAAAAAGAGTTCTATAACTTTTGGCAAGGCTGCCAAGTTATCACCTCATTATGTGGGACCTTTTGAGATAGTTGAAGTAATCAACCCTGTAGCTTATCATTTAGCATTACCTCCTGCTTTGTCACAAATGCATGATGTTTTCCATATTTCTTTACTTAAGAAATATGTTTCAGATTTATCACACATGTTAAATTGGAATTCCTTACAGGTCCAGGACCCAGGAATAATCATGGTTAAACCCATATGAGTGCTTGAAACTCACCATTTGCATTTGAGAAATGGAGAAATAAGTCAATGTAAAGTCCAGTGGGACCAGTTTAACGAAGATAGTGCAACTTGGGAAAACCTAGAGGATATGAAAACTTCTTTTCCATATCTATTTGAACAGAATTGATTCTGTGTATTGTTAAAAAAATTGTGATTTTTCTTCTGTATATGACTATAAGTATGCCAGTTTTGGGAAGATATTTATATGAGTTGAATAAATAGCTATTTAATGCTGATTTCAAGAACTATAAGTTGTTTTTTGATATATTTGACTTATGGTAAGAGAAGTAATGAATTGATTGTCATTGATATAAATTGTTAAAATTAGGTAATCATCAGGATGATGATTCCTTTTAGGAGGGAAGCATGTAACACCCTCGACAATTTTTATATTCCTCCTTTGCATTTCAAGTGTTGACATGTGATTTTCTTCTAAAGATGTGTTCTTTTGATTGTTGGAGATCATGCTTGATATGGATAAATCTTTTCTGTTCTTATGATCATTAGACTAGAATGGAATGGCTTCCTTGAATCCATTTTTCACTTCTTGTAGGTGATTTGTAATATGGTTTAAGAGTTGCAAACTTATCTCTTTACCTGACTCATCCTTGGATCAATTTCAGTGATCCAAGGAGTGTTTTAAACCTTCTCAGTTGAACGAATGGTAAATTGACATTCCATAATTGAGGGACATGGTGGACTGAAATTTGTTATTATAAGTTCTTTAATCTCATGTTTGAACGTATTCCTATTGAGTTATATGTTGTGCTTAGGTCCTTGAAGATTGATCTTGGCAGTCCATTGCTGACGTAAATGAAATATATCCTTGTTCATGGCATAGGAAGGATTTAAAATCCTAAAACTAAAGGATTATCCTATGGAATCCTAAGTTGGGTAAGAATATATACTACCTAGCTATGTTACTTAATTGATTTTATTTCTAACCTAAGCCTTATGCTAAGGGAGTATGGAAAGGTTTCTAGGCTATCTAAATTAACCTAAAACCTAATGCTATATGGTTATGAGATGATCTAACCTAATGTTGGAATTACCTAAGGTAATGTGTTAAGACCTAAGGTAATTATTCCTAAACTAACCTAAGTTTAAGGATCTATCCTAAGCTATTTTAATGGGAACCTAAAAGGGTTGCATACCTCTAAGGTTATGGTTCCAATGGCATTGAATTGTTGATAAGGTTCTTAAAGGCATTACGTACTGCCAGTTTTGGTAGGGGCTAGTTGATTTAGTGGAGGCTTATGTGGAAGCTCCACTAAAGATGGAGTTGCATGTTAAATTGGAATTGGCATTTGCCCGATTTGGGAGGTGGTGGCAAGGAGAGTTGAGTGGGAAAATTGGAATTAATGAAATTAATTGGCCTCAAGTTTTGTTCACAAACCATTCTAGGAAACTTGGAAGGTGGATTTGTGGGAGGTTGTTGTTTTTACATGCTTTTTAGATTTTTCTCTGCATGGAGCAAACTGGTTCTTCGAACCAGTAGTTCGACTTGCACTTCATTGCTATTTTTAACTCACCTCGTCTATTTTCGATCATGGGAAGATATATGAGGCATTCTGAGGAAATTTTTTGGTTGGTTGATCTTTCATGGAGGAGAAAAGGAGTTGGAAGCTCGTCTGGAAGTCTCCTTTAATTTGATAGAAGTGCTATCAGGCATGATAGGCTCTAACCATTAAGATCTCTTGCTTTCTTCTAAATGATTTCATTAAAATGACTCTGCTCTTATGAGATTCTTGACTTGCATGTTTTATCTAGTTATTTGCTTGTTGGGTTTTGTAATCTTTGGAAATTTGGGTATTAATCCATGGTAAATTGATGATAAGTGTTTGAAACTTTCTTGGTATGTGCTATTTAGCAAGACATGCATGAGAAACTTGTTACTGTAACTCTGCTTGTCATTTCTTGAACCAGTATACGAAGAAGTTGTGTTTTCAACTAACCTTCATCACTATGTAAATGGTTTTGAGTTTTGGGAACCTTGAATCCCATTTAATCTTTCTGTATTCAGTTTCGTGTTTTGTTGAGCTAAAACTTGTAGTTGAGCTCGTCTTTGTTTGGGCTAGAGCTTGTATTCGGGTTCATGTTTTGTTTGAGCTAAGGCTTACAGTTGAGCTCGTGTTTTGTTTGAGCTTGAGCTTGTGTTGAGATGGTGTTTGAGAGCCTGTATTCAAGTTCGTGTGTAGTTAAGCTTGATTCAGGGTTAGTGTTTTGTTAAGAACTTGGGTTGGAGGTTCTTGTCACTCTGAACAGTGTTTAGATTCTCGAGTAATCTTGGACTATGTTGTTTTAAGTCCATATGTACCTCTGTACTCATGTTTATTCTTATGTTATTTTGGACTGTTAATGGAAGTTCGTAATTTACATAGTAATAGTATTCTTTTGATTATTCTGAACTCTAGTAGGAGGGATGTGTTTCGAGCTTGTTCTTTTTGTTTGAAATACAAACTGGAATGGGAATAGTGGATGCCCTGAACCTGTGAATATCTACTCAAATAGTTATGAACTCTTCTTGTGAGAAACATGTGTTTCATTTTGAGTTGGAAATAGGGTTTCTTGTTTACGCTATAAACTGGTTAAGGTTGTTCGTGTTATATTCTGACTTATATCATAATATTTGCATATATTTATGTGCTCACGTTTGAGACTTTGTGATTCGGCACTGTACATGTAATTTGATACATAGTGTTTGGAATTTTTAGTTGAACGATGTGTTAGCTCTGTTCTGGTATTTCTGAGTTGGTTTTAAATTGTATTTTTAGTTGAGAGTTTATAACTCCTTTAATGTAAATTGATTACTCTTGGTAATTCTGGGTAAGTAGTATGACTGAGCTATTTGAACATCTCTTGGAGATTTAATTGGAAACGCTTTCATTTGATAGAAGAATTTGGAATTCTTTTAAACAAGTTTGTACCAGTGCTTAGAAATAGTAGTGGAGGCAAAATACTTAAATCTGTTCAAGTCTGATTTTGTTTTATAGTTCTAATAGAATTATGAATCACCCACGATTAATACAATGTTGTGGAGGCATGTAAAGGAACTTCAATTTCGAGTTCGAGCATACTCCTGAACTAGTTTAGTTTAAAGTTTCGGGTTTTCTAATCTTGTTGGGATCAATAAGTGAATGCTTGAGTCTTTTAAAAGAAGAAGGAAATTGGGAACCCTTAGGGACAGGGTGTTGTTTTAAAACTTTACTGTCTGTTGTTCTAAACTGAATTTGGAACTCATGCTTGTAATGATAAGGATTGTAAGGGGAACTTGTTGTACATTTCTTTGCAATAAGTTGGTTTTGTTTTCTCTTCTGAGAACTAGTGTATGAGCTTATTTTTTGGATTAGAGATGGGAATTTGTTGTTAAGTTTAGAGAATAAATTAAAGATTGAGTCAAATTCTGATAAGATTCCCTTTCTAACCTGGTAGGGATTAGTTCATTTGATTGAACCCTTATGTTATTAGTTCCCTTGCAAGATGGAGACTTATTATACCTATTTAGCCTTCCTTGTTCATATCATTTGTTAAAGTGATGAAGGAAGAGATTTGATGTTCGGTTTTGTTGAACAGAAAATACAATCTTGTTGTAAGACTATTTAAATTCTATATTCCTTCTTAAGATTGATATGGGATTCTGTTCTGTTTAAAATCTTAAATGATGTATTTAAAGGTAATTGTCCTTTAAACGAAACAGTTAAATTCATGTGATGAACTTGTATTGGTTTTATGATATTTTTGTTTTGAGCATAGTTTGGAATGGATATCCTTCTTCCTTGCTTAGGAGCTAGATGTATCATCTCAATGTGAACTATGATGTAAACCCTTTCTTTGTTGGTTAAAGGTAATTGTTAGGATCAATTAAAATTTAATTTTGTAAGGCAGATGTTATGGATTATATTCTGTTCTTCTCTTGGAAGTGAATTCAAATTGGTTAAATGTACTTCTTTTCCGTTTGCTATTACTTATACTGATATTTATGATGTATTAATTGTCTCATTAAAGTAGAGTTGTTTTAATGGAACAATTAGTGGAATGCAGTTCGTTTTAAGGCTTAGTGCTTATCATGCTCAGTTCATTGAACTGGCCCATGCTAGCAATTTTTGCAGATGGACTTCGTAAGTGATAAAAGAAGGAAAAACTTATATGATGCATTGGCTGATTTAAATCTGATTCCTTGTGAAGAATTTTGATTCGTTCTTGAGATTGTATTGAAAAATAAAAGTAGTATTATTTTAGAATGAAGGTGGTTGTTATGCAGTATGCCTAAAATGCATAAGGCTTGTAAATGTATAAGTTATAAAGATGAATTAAAAGCTGAGAATTTACTTGTATTGGTTGTGTAAATTATCTTGTACTTGTATGAAAAAGATAGGATTTCTATCTTGTTGATATTCTTCATATTATTTTTTGCTTAATTGGTTATCCTTTGATAAGTTGGATAAAGGGATTTAGTTCAATTTCCCTAATCAAAATGCAGCTTGTTAAGTTGTAGAATATGATGTTCTTTATCTAAAATATATTATATAGTAATGTAATGTGTGTTGAACATACATTAAGAAATATGGATATTGGGTAGGATATACCCTAACACTTTAACATGTAGATAAATACTCTTTCTCTTTCTTAATTGAATATAACCAAAAAGGTATGTAAATGTGATTACAATTTATTAGACTTCATTTTGTATGAAGTCTACTTTAAATTGGATATATATTCGGATGTTGAACCTGTCTAAAAGTTATTGTACTTCTTAAACAAAACTTGATAACGTTGTTCGGTTATAGTTAATTGGCAGTGTAACTGAGAGATTAACATTAACAAAACCGTAAGTATAAATGAAGTTATTTATGGACTAAATAAAGCAAGTTTAGGAAAGAACTTATTGAGCATTGGATTAGGGTTTGGCAGGGTTGCTGTAATCAAGAAATAATTCAGACTAACTAATGTATTAACAATCTCCTCGGGGGTATGTACATCTCGATGAGGCAGTTTCTGTAGGATGTTGGCACAGGCCAACTGCAGGGCTGTACTTTCGAGAAGGCTTGGGTCTTCTCAAGAATAAAGAGTTGTAGTTGACATGTGGCATCACCCTTCTACATTGATCATCTAGATCTACACCCAATAGGAACTCAGACTTGAACTTAGTTTCCCTCTAGGTCTGGATAGGAGCATATTTAGGATATGAATTAGCTTCCAATGGCTCAGGGTACATTGGCACATCCGGTCGACTTAGGTTAACCGAGTATGCCCATTTACCCTAAGCCATTATGAGCTGTCTTCCTATAATAGGTTATGTTTCTATCTAGGGCTAGGGTTAAACCTAGAACAAGTGGACTGATGGTAGTCAGTAAAGACCAATCATGATAATTGAGGAGTGAGGTGAAGGACGTATTCCAATATGATGAGTATGTCATCTAGGAATAGTGACATACATAGTATGTTATAAATTTTTGGCCAAAGTATCGCAAGCTTCTGGTTGTGTTGTCCTATGTCACCAAGTTTAAAACAACATGATATCAGATGAATATTTGTAGCAGATATTCAGATATGTTCTTTAAATAGATCACTCAGTACCCAGTGTAGGGTAGGATGACAAAGTATATGAAGTATGCAATATGTATTCAATACATAAGATAACATAAATAGATTAATAGCTTACTGAGTTATGGAATGAATAGATCGGTGAATCACCGAGTCATTACAACTGCATATGTTTATCCATTGAATTTGATTGGCATGGAATGTTTGTTCTAAATAATGCTATATTTAGAATAGTGAACACTATAAAAAAATTCCCTTGTTTCTAAAGTCTTAAAATGGGAATGTTACAACCGGATCTAGAGCAATGGGTTTGCCCAGACTTTTCGCAATACCAAAAAGGACCTCCGGTTCCTAGAATTCCAATGGTAAGCCCAGCAGGTTGACCCATATTGGAAACTTCGTAACAAGATTCCCATAACATTTGAAAGTTGGCTCCCATTTCTAAACAGTTATATGATATTTTTCAATGAACCATGGTCCTTCTGCCAAAAAATTTTGCCACATGATTTTTACTAGGTAGAATAGCTAAGAAGTACCCATTAGCGTAAGCTAAGACCTCAATGGTACCATTAGCTGCCCAATGTCTCTTTGCAAAACCTCTAAAATAATCTATATTTGGTCTTTAGATCCCATGCATTTTGTAAAGAGTGCCCCTTCCATGGTAACTTTTGTTCTAGCCAAAAAAGAGACAGGAATTTTAAGGGATAGATTACCTTTTTCTTTAACCGGTACCAGATTCTCTGAGACACCTAGATCCTGATTTCCCCCCCCCCCAAAATTTCTGCCCACGTGCTTGGTATCCCATCCTTTTCCCTGTTTCCAATGGGCTCCATGATCACGTGATCCTTCGCCAAGTTCTGCTCCCGTTCTCCCACCAATATTTTTTAATTAAATTAATATTTTTATTTTAAATATTTCATCAATAATATTTATTATTATTATTAAAATATTTTATTTAAATATTCCTTTTATTAATTGAGAGGATTAAGTCAAACCAGGTATTAATAGCACATGATGGAAGCTTCTCAAGTGGTTCAACCAACTATAAAAAATAAACCATCATGTACCTTCAATTTAGGAAGGGAATTTATGATTCTTCTCTCCTCTCTCACAACTTCTTTAAATGTAAGTTAGAAGCTCATTCCAATAGGTTAGACAGGTTAGACAAGTTGGACAAGTTAGACGTCTGAGACAAGTGTATAAGTTTTTAAGAAACCCCCTTCTTCTAGAAATTATCCTTGTATGTCGAGGGAAATCTCAAGCCTTTTCCCAAGATTGTAATGGAAACCATTTCCTCTTCTGAATGTATGATACATTTTGCACATTGTTGAAGTAATAAAAATTGTGTGTTTTATGACTAATCTTGGTACTTTCATCCTTTTATACTTCTTTGTGCCTTTCTCATGCTTGTAGGTACACTTTGTAAGTTTAAGTTTCTATTGTAGGTTCTTGGAGTTATGTGCTTATAAAGTGGTGGAGTAATGCATGCAGTTGAGTTCTGGTGCTTGTTCACCCTTCTCAAGTTCATCCTTCTTCACTGGAAGACTTATAGATTATTTTGTCTAATCGATTTTAACAAAGGGAATGCGCACTTCCTATTCTGTGGTATTTTATACCCTCTCTAAGTTGCAGTAGGTGAATTTGTGTTGTGGTGCACAACACCCTCTTCAAGTTAACCCTTCCTGAGTCTGACAATACCTTGTATTTGGTGGATCACCATCCCTAGTATAGTTTCATTTCTTACAAATATCTTTCCCTAAAACCCAAGAAAATGTTAGCATAGGTTTTGGAGTAGTAAAACACTTAGTTTAGGAAGAGGAAGCTGACCTTCTCTGGAGGTTCACCTCGAGCCCAAGTCCCATGGATTGAGAAGTGATCCCATGTTTCCCAATCACACTGAACGTCTTATTCACATTCTGGCCATTCAAAGGTTGCAGTGATCTAGCAATAAAATTTCCCTTTAGCCAATTCCCTTATAATGGAATGATATTCTCCTAGTGCAACATCTTGCATACCTCTTTTAAGTCATCAATATCTGATTGGACTATCTCTGTTGCCTTCTTTTATTCTAACTTTTGTGACTGTTACTTTAAACACTGTATTTCACACTAAATATTTCTAAGTACCTCCATGGTCTCCTGATAAACCTCCTTTTAATGTGTAGGATGTGGGTACCTTGCATCTAAAACTTCCTCCTTAGTGATGGTGGGATTCTACTATAACGTCTCTCTTGTGCATGTAGCTTCAATGCTTGTAGTAATCTTCATATGTACTACCTCAGGTTATGGTGCTAACTTTAGCATCCACTAATTCTATATGGTGTGTTTTATTTTAACGATCCCTGTGTCCTTGTTCTCATGTTTATGCTGCTTGCTAAGATGCTCATACAAGTCCAGGAATTCCTCATAGTAGTTATTCTTCCCATAAAAAGAACAAGTAATATTCTAAGTAAATTCGTGTTTGTAGTGGTCAGGAGATCTGCATGTAAAACACCTTCCATGAGGACACTTGCCTCTTCCTCCACCATGATATCATTGACCTCTTCCATGAACTCCTTCAAAGCTTCATTCATTTTGATCATAGCACACTTGAGTGTGGTCATGATCATGGTGCTCACTTTTTCCTTTAGAGTTGTCCAATATTGTTGTTTGTCACACACCAATATCTATGGAATCATGGATTTGACCAATCAACCTACAATCTTATGTATTGTGAGTCATGGACCAGAAAATATTACAATAGCAAGATACATTCTTTCTTATCGTGTGTTGTAATAATGGGCAGCAGTTTGCATCATGGTCTAAATGACATATCTCATAGTCAAGTAATAATGAATGCACTTACCTGTAGGGACAAATATCTTTGGTGTTCCCTTCCACTTCACAATCTGTACACCAAATCCCAGTGTGTGTCTCATGTGCTGAATTTTTCGATAGTTTCTCCAATTATTTTTCCATAGCTACAATTTGTGCCTCTAGGAATGGGCTCACTCTAGTGTCTATACTCCTGAATGCTTCAACATGTAAATTGGCTTCAAGTGCTTCGCGTGGGTTAATATATGTCTTATGTGACAACACCCTTCTGAAAGGTGTGATTAAGACCCTAAGGAACCACTATGTATGTTGGCTTGCATGAATATCATAAGAAAGTTTAGATAACAATGTCTTGAAACATGCATCATATTCTTGAAGGCTCTTAGTAGTGCCTTACTTAATATATTTGAGCACGCTTATACTCTTCTGCTCGAACTCAGGGATATGAAACTCCTTGAGGAAGGCATCCTTTAATGTTGTATAATCTACGCAATTTTGATCAGGGTCAAACTTCCTGTACCAACTATGTGAGTGCGTCCCTGAAATGTAGTTACAAACTGACTTTCCTTGCACTCATAATCTATAATTCATATTACATGCCAAAGTATCTCACACATGTGCACATGTTCAACAGTGTCTTCTATTCCCATATACTATGGAAGATAGAGATACATCTCCATGTAAATATTATGGGGTTGATGAGGACCCTGCCCACTTGATCCAGAACCTCTTGTGTTACCTCTACCTCCAAAACCATTAGATCCACAAGAACTATAGCCACCTATGCCCTATGATCCTCCTCCTATAGCCAAAAGTAGACCAGTGGATGTACTACCTTGTGTCCCAAGAGTGGTACTAAACTGAACTCCTAGAGTCTGTGAAGAGGTACTACTCCCAGAAGTGAGTCCAAAATTTTACACGCTTGAGTTCTGTGCTGACGATGCACCTGAGAAGGTACCTCCAAACAACAAAGTAGACATTTTTCCAGTAATAGATGTACTTTCTACTTGATTAACTCCTTTTCTAATACTCCCCAAATAAGCTTGTTGACTACTGGTTGTACTAGATACTGGAAATCCAAGAGCAAGGGCTAGGTTTCCAGGTAGATTCAGATGCATGCCTGCAGCCCATGTCATCTTCCTAGTACACTCCCATGTGAGGCTGAGGAGGGTTCCCTATTATGCTTTCCCAAATGGGGAAGTTCCAGATGCTCTCTCTCCACACCTTCTGTGTGAGCTCCAAATCCTTCACGATACATCTCTCTCCTTAATGCCATCCACTCTACAATATCATGGTGTTTCCCCATCTCCCTCTCATGTACTTTAATGTACCTAAGCCACCTTTATTCTCATTTCCTCTCTACTGTTAGGTCTGCCATGCTTCACCAAACTTGCTCCTACCCCCACACGTGGTTGGTTTTAGCTAGCCATCAGCTTCTCTTCCAATTTCAGGGTTACCATCAAGGTTTTGATTGCTAGTGGAATTCCTTACAAATAATTTCCCCTTAGATAACGTAAAAATTGGAACTCAACTACTTCCAGGAAAGAATAAGTGGAAATTGAGTACTCCAAAATATAGCTATTCAGAACACCATGGAACCAAGTGTCCACAATGCGCATCCAAATTAGATCAACATCATGGAGGGCCTAAAATTCTTCATACATCTAGAAAATTGTGTGATACCTCCAATTCCTTTTAGATGCATAAGCAACTAGCCACTCATATATCTCTACCAGAAAGATAACAAACAAATACAGTCATACAAATTCTACCCCACCCACAAGCGTGTGTTAAAATCAGATCCAATGTTGAACCTCTAAGAATAATCTTATTCCAGATCCTTTATCCACTCCTCAACACTTATTAAGGTCAACCGGTACGTATTCATAATGAACCATCCTAAAAAAAGCTGAAAAAGAGGTCCCAGAAATGGAACCAATGATACAACCTAGAATCTACTATATAGAACCTAGGAGCGTTGGCACATCACCCAGTTTGAGTTGAGTAATCACCCAAAGCACGCAAAGGTACCATGGCCCTCTTTAGATTTTCTTGTGCAGGATGTTAGTGTGACAAAGATAAAGCATATATTCATGTCCATAAATAAACATAAACATTCCACAGAGCATATTCTAGGTCTAGATCTTAGAGAATCATGAATTAAACAATAACTATAATAAGATCAACCATACAAGAACTAGTTACAACCATGTTTGATACCATTATCTAGCCAACATACTTCATTACATTAAACACTGTAAAACATAGAATATTTTTACATTACAAAGTATCACCATGTTTCATGTACGCATCAAATCCAATATCATAACTCTACATTAATTCAATACTACTAAACTACATAGCTCACTACATATTTATAGGGGTGAGGAATTTCCCTTCACCGCCTATGCACTTCTCAAAATAGGTCACATGCTAATAATAGCCATGTGCCTTTACAATAACATGCACACATGCAAGTGCGCTAATAATAGACATCCTATAGTTAACTGGAAGAAGTAGTCCTATCATTAACTCAAGCTCATGCATGGTGCTTATCAGTTGCTCATTCCCAAAAAAGTATTTTCATGTCACACAAGTCTCCATCCCGATCTATGCTCCGCATGCTATCTCCAAAAATAGCATGTATCTATGAAAAAGGATAAGTCCTGAATCAAACTTGTTATGGCACGTGTTCCCTTTCCTATCATTATGTGCCTTGTTCCCATGCACGAATCATATGTGTGTCTTCTCCTTAGCACAACATTATGTTTTCTCAATAGTTGTATTGTAGGTGGACACCATGCAGGGGATGCCACCGTGCACAAGATTCTACTCGTTGGTCTAAGGTGGGAGACTTTATATAAGGATTGCAAAGAATATTGTAAGGCTTGTGACCATTGTGAATGCCTTGGAAAGCCTGGGTAATGTGATGAAATACCTTTGAGGCCTAATACTAGTGTAGAACCTTTTGAAAAATGGGTAATTGACTTTTTGGGCCCTATTTCCCCAGCCACACAAAGGAAAAGATCATACTACATTATAACTTGTACATATTATCTTACAAGGTGGGCGGAAGCGGTGCCTCCAAAGGATTGCACAGCAAATACGACAACAAGGTTTATGTAGGAAAATATTATTAGTAGGTATGGCTTCCCTTTAAGTTTCACAAGTGATAGGGGTACTCATTTCTTTAATGAGACTATCTGGATATTGTTGAATAAATTCATGGTTGCACACCATTGGACAACCCCTTATCACCCTTAAGAAAATGGAACTATTGAGGCCTTCAACAAGATATTGATCCATACCTTGACAAAATTTTGTGATGTTGGAAGGTGAGATTGGGATGACAAGGTTTCTGGGGTACTCTAGCGCATACAGAAAAAACCTACAAGAGGTTGAATAGAGTAATAACATTATAGTTGGTGTTTTGCATAGAAGCAGTTCTCCCCATGGAATTCATGTTACCTCCTTTGCGTATTGCATGTGCAGGAGGTCTAGCTGATGAGAAAGCATTGGAAGAATGTATTGACAAGTTGATGGAGCTGGATGAAAGGAGCGCCACAACAAGATGGAGTCAAAATCAAGAAAACACTAGTCAAAAGGCATGACATGACAAGCACATCTAGATTAAAAAGCTTGAGGTTGGGAAAATAGCACTTCTGTATGATTCAAAGTTTTTACTGTCATCCTAGAAAGCTTAAAATACATTGGTTGGGATTGTATATTATCACTCATATACTTGATTAAGGTGTTGTCCAATTAGAGCCATTGGATGGAACACGATTTCTCAATTACTTTAACAGGAGTAGGTTGAAGCCCTACTATAAATAAGTCTTCTTAGTGTTTGTAATAAGGCAATATTTTCATTTAGACTAGGTTCCCTTTAATGCATTTCCTTTATATGTGTTTCCTTAATCATTGTTATGATTTGTCAATTTAGTTTAATGTTTTGTGTAATAATTACATTTGCACGCTATAAGTTGATTACTATCTCAAGTGTTTTCATGCGCAAAGGAATTTTCCTACCCTTAGTGTGGGGTGGTTTACATACATGGTTCATTACCAAGTTGAATATAGTTGATTGTCATCTAAAGATGGGTATGCATGAGGAAAATTTAGTGCAGGTGCTTTTAGGAAGGGTGCAGATAGAAAAAAAATGCTTATAATGAAGACCAAAAATGGAAAAACGGACACATAGTGTAACGCAATGTAGGTTGTAGCAGTGGAAACTACTTAGAAAAAGGCACAGTATAAAGTACTTCGGTGCAGGGGAGCACGTGAAAGGAGGTTTTAGACCAAGAAGTAAAAAGGCATGCTAGAAGGTTATGACTATGGCGTGCAAAGATGTATAGTGTGGAAAAGTTGGCAAATGAAAAATTAATATTGGGATTGGTGGTATGTGGAGGAGCAATAAATGCAGTAAATTTTTTAAAATCTATATAAGGATGCAATGCGGATTCATTTTTGCCTTTGTTATTACAAAATTTCAAGCAAGTTATTTGCAAACGAGCTAGCGAGACATTGTTGAAGTGAGGAGAGCTGAGAAACCAAGTGTTATGGTCATATTTATGCATAGGATTGACTTGTGCTCCCATTAGAGAAGGATTTGAGCAATGCAGAGGTGTGCAGGGAGGACAAATCAAGCACTAGGGTTTGCATTGAAGCTAGGGCATGTGAATCAAAGTTGTAGAGCTCAAAAAATGTAAAAAAGATCACATATTTCTAGATATTATGACACATAAACGAGCACCATGAGTAGGTAAAAGGGGAAAGCAACAAAAGGATGTTGAGATTGAGATCGAGGATGTACCCGAAATTAGGTTTTCTGAAATGCAATACCCGAGAGGAATTAATCATGGGCCATGATTGGGATTCTCATATCCGTTGAAGCAAAGCAAGTGATTACAATCATATAACAACTGATAACAAAGAGGAGTTGGATGTGTTTCTGAATAGAAAAATAAACAAATAAATAGTAGATGACATGTTGTTGTCACCCTCAAATTTCCCTTTAATTTCTAGAAGTCTAAAATTGTAAAAATTTGAGTTGGTGCCCTTAAATTATGCTTGAAAAGAGGTGTTTTTGAATTTGGAACTTTCTAAGACTTGGAGGGCTCATAAAAATCACTTCATCATATGGGAAATTTCTTCCCCTTTCCAAAAAGGTAAAGAAGTCCTCCTACCTCTTTGTCATTTTTGAGTTATGGCTCGGTGGGGCTAAGTGCTTAGATTTTCCCTTAGTAGACTGGCGGAGATGTGGGGGTATTTGTGCAATTTGATCTTTTTTGCAAAATCTAAGTTGGCACAATTTGGCCTGTGATCCCACGGGGAGAATTGAAACAAAATCTCCTAAGGACCCACAATGAATCAAAGGCTGCCATGTGTCCAAAGGGAGGATCGGATCGGTGGAACCATGAAAGAATTCAAGGTTTTGAACCTTTTACCAAAAGGTTAAAAAGTGGTAAGGTAAGTCATTTTCCTCATAACCCATAGTGAATCCAAGGATGCCGCGTGTCTAAAGATCTGAATCAGAGCTCTGGGCTGGTGGATGTAAATGAGATTTTGTGCAATTTTACAGAAAAGGTCAAAATGTTACAATGAGAGCTGCACACCCATTTCCAACCAGATTACACCACGTGTCCATTCTAAATCGGAGCTGCAGGATGGCAAAGGTAAATGATATTTTGTGTTTTTTTGCAAAATAGGTCAAAATGTTCATAATTGCACCAGGACCCCATTTCCAATCACAGCTTGCCACGTGTCCAAGTCAAAAAGTCAAGGCGGGGTTACGGGGAAATTTAATCCAAAGTGCCAAAACACAAAAAATTCATGAAAATGAAAGGGGCTTCCCCCACGCCTGCTCCAATCTTCTCCTTCCATGTGGATGGTTTGATTTGAATGTTTTAATAGCAAATCAATGGTTCATATTGAAACTAGAAAATAAAATGAAATGTTTGTATATTTGTGCCAATTAGCTTTCCGCCACGATTTTTCTTCACAATTGGATGAATTTTGAAGGGCGCGAAGGATGAAATCCATTTGTAAACCATTTTTCTCGCCTAGAGGAAGTTATAACCAATTTTTGCAAGCTATTTGAGGGGTTCTGGAAGCCGTTGTTGAGGTTGGAAATTCTAATATGTCAAGACTGTAATTTTGAACCAAAAAATCAATACAAGATTTTCTTTTTATTTTTCCTATGTTTCCCTCTCTCCATGTGCTCTGTTTTGTGAATCATTTGATCAAATAGAAGCTAAGAAACTTTGTGTTCTTAAAAATTCAATTCTAAGAACTTTTTGTCTATGTAATCTCTTTTCCCCGAAAGTATTGCCTTCTTCTGCATTCTCTTTCCCCTTCATTCTTCCATTCTATTGTACTGGTGTTTTTCCTTGAAGAAAACACATTTTCATATATCAGATGACCACATTTGATGCAAGTTGTAGATTTGTAAATAATCTTGTTTCTGGATTTTAGTAAGGGAACCTCTCACATCAAAGAGGAGGGACTTGTTTGTCCCCTGACTATGGTTTCACCTAAAGTGCGAATTTGAAACCCAATAGTTTTTGGTGACTTTTCTGGGGATTCGTTTTCAACAGATTCTAGTTTTCAAAGAATAATTTCTTGATCATTTTCTGATCTGGTGACTCTAAGGTTTACCAGTGGTAGGAAGGCTCTTAGAATCGAAGATTCTCAGTTTCAACTCTTGGAGCAGCAAGTTTTTCCTCTTCCTTCAAAAGGGAGAAATAAAAGAGCTCATTCTACAAGCACACCCCCTATTGAATACAGAACCCTTGGGATTGGAATCCCTCAAGAGGAAATCAGCCCTAATCTTTGTGCTTTCATTCTTGTTGGTGTTTCAGTTCCTCTTCAATCAGTTTTCCCAAGGATGGCAATTCCATTACCTTGGGGCCACTGAGTTGGTCCCTTGGCTCTTCCACAACCTTTGCATGAGTTACCTAGGGGTAACAGAAAGAATTTTCCAAAATTCAGGGGTGATGGGAAAGTGCACCTTGATGAACACATTGCAGCATTCATTGTTGCATGTGGAGTCCTCAGTGTGGAACATGAAGATGTCTCTGTTAGGCTTTTTGTGGATACCTTACAAGACAATGCAACAAATTGGTTTTACCATATTCCTTCTGGAGAACCTACCAATTGGACCATGATGAAAACAATATTTGAGAACCATTTCAAACCTACAGAAGATGTACATGCTCCGCTTGCCCAAATTTCTCAAATCAAAAAGGAACCACAAGAGCCCGTGAGAGAATTTGTAGCTAATTTTAATAAGCTTATTAACAAGATCCCACAAGACACCCGGTCCATGGATCAGATCCAAAAATGTTTATTTTTGAATGCACAACTACTTGAAGTAAGTTATGCTCTGAGCAGAGCCAATCTAGCAACTTTGGATGAGGATCAAAGGCTGGCAGTTAGTGTGGAAGATGACTTGATCATGTCAAGCAAACTAAAAATAGAATCCCAGAAATCCAAGACATCATCTTCTTCCTCTTCTCCTAGAGGTAATTTGGATCAGTTGGTACAAAATTTGGCCAATGACCTCATTGCAATCAAAAAATAATTGGCTCAGCATGCTCCATGCCAGGATGTTCCAAGGAAGAATTTTTCAGTCTAGGAATAGACTGCCTTCTTCTCAAACCAGGTTGACAATTGAAGGTCCACCTCTCAAAGTGCCTATCAATGCAACATGTGAAGTCCTTGAACTTGATGATGAAGAAGAGAATGAATTGTATGGTGATCAAGAAGAGGATGTTGATGAAGAATTGGAGCAGCCCAGAGGTTCTAGAGTCAATTTCCTTACCATTGAAGGTGTTGATGATGAAGATGATTATAATGATATAGTGGCTGACATGAACAACGAGTCATATGTTGTCATGACTCGAGAACAGACCAGAAAAAAGGAGAAAGTTGTGTAGCCTACAAAGAAATAAAAGGCAGTTTTCCAATACCATTCCAGTGCTTGCAAAGAGAGGTTCTCCTATCCCCACCACCTCCACACAAAAGGTAATCTCTTCTAGTTTTTCTCCCTCCAATTCTACTTCTAAAGCTTATGCTATGTCAAATGATAAAGCTAATAGGTCTAAGGTCTCTTCTATTCCTTATAATGATACCCCATCCACATCTGTATCCTTTGATATTATTGATCACATAAAGAGAACTAAGGTTCAGATTTCTGAGGTTGAGTTTTATGAAACCCATCCCAAAGCCTTTGCCAAAATGGTTGATTTTGTCAACACCAAATCTAAAATCCCATCCCATGTTTCCAAAGGTATTTTTTCAACTCCTTCTTCCCCTTCCCAACCAAATTTTGTAGCTACCGTCACATCACCTAATGAGAAAATCAGACCTTTCTATGTGACTCTCCTTATAACATGCCACACGCTTAGTAATTGTGTTATTGATTCTGAAGCATCTGAAAATGTAATGCCTACTAAATTATCTCATGCCTTGAGACTCACTCTTACCCACACATATGGTTCTTGTTATTCTATGGAGAGAAGGGAAGTGCCTTTAGTTGGGATAATCAAGGATGCACAAGTAGCTTTCATTGTTTGGCTAGAGAAGAAAGTCCTGGCTACCATCTTGGTTGTTGATATCCCTCCTTCTTATGGCATCTTGTTGAGTAGAAATTTTTGCAAGGATGTGGGAGAAGAAATCAAAATGGATTGGTCACATGCCATTATTCCAATTAATGGCAAGATGAAGAAGCTGATGCTTGAGAAGCAAGCTGAGTATATTGTGCAAAAAACAGATGATCCAAAATCACAAATATTATATGTAGACATTGGGCGTAGTAATTACATGGTCATGTCAACTGATGAGGTAATTCTACCAAAGGAAGTTTTGTTTGATCCTAATGATGTCTGGACATTAGAGTTTGATGGAAATTGTTCCTCAACTGGATCTGGAGCTAGTATAGTGCTAATATCTCCTGAAGGAAAGGTTCATTCTTTCTTTCCTGAACTCTATTTTGAAAATGCAAATGATATAGCTGGTTATAAAGCTCTCATCCTTGGTTTGAAAAGGGAAAAGGAAATGGGAGTGAGAAATCTTCTTACCCGTGGAGATTCAGATCTAGTTGTAAAACAAGTTAGAAATCTTTTTCAAGTGAAGAATAGAAGGATGAGGTGTTACAGAGATCTTGTTTGGGATTCTATTAGATTGTTGGATGCTTTCCCCATTGAATTTTTACCAAGAAGAAAAAATGCTAAGGCTGATATTTTCACTACTCCAGAATCTTTGTTGTTTCCTCTCCCAAACTCTTTGGACAATGGATGTGGAATTATTTGCAAAAAAAAAGAGAGAATGTTTTGTTTTCTTAATGTTGCTCATTATGACTCCTCACATTTTCAGATATTCATCCCTCTGCATTATCTCCATTCCAGCAATGAATGCCTTCTGATAAAATATGTGCACATGGATCTTTTGGTAGTCTCCCAAAATGGATAGAAGATGGAACTTCATGCTTGGAATATTCTCTTCAAAATTCTGATTTTAATATCTTTGTTTTAGCGTATTCTAGGGAGTGTTGGAAGAATGAAGAAGGCATGTTCTCTAAGGATAAAACAACAAATATTAAGGTTGAAGGAAATTATAATAATGAGTTATTTGGTGTTTCTTTCCTAATTTTTCTTGAAGGTTGTTACAAGGAATTTTTTTTGGAAATACATGGGTTTCAAGATGTATGCCATGATAGTTGTCAAAATTATCACATAGATGTGTTCAGTAGTTCATTGAAGTAAGGAGTTGGTGTTGCAAAGATTGGATTTTGTCTTGAATCCAATTGTCATACTTCAGTTGAGTATAGAGATCAGTTTGGAAGCAACCATGCATTTTATGAGATTTTGGATGGCATCATTCTTTCACAAAAGAGGAGCTTTGGGTAGGTATTCAAATTTTCACAATAATTGGATGTTTTCAGTCTTAGGTATCATTATTTGGGTGGCATTCTTGTCCCAGTTTTTCTTTTCAAGCCACATAGTATTCACATGAGGTTTTGGTGTGCTCAATTTCTCATTTTCAAGTTATGGGTATCTCATACCTTTACTTGGTTGTTCCACAAAGGTACTTATTTTTCCCAACCTATCTCTAGAGTTGTGTAAAGTCCTAGGTGATTAGGAAGTCCCTTTGTACATTGTGTATAGTCTTTGTTTTTGGTTTGTTTCCTTTCTTTCCTTGTGTGTGTTGTCTTGTATTGGTTTTTCCTTTTGACTCCTTTCACCCAATGGATAAGGCAAAAGTATTCATTTCCCAGAGTTGGTCTATTGTTCTTGATCTTTCTTTGTGTCTTTGTTTAAGCCAGGTCATCCCCAGAAAGAGCCAGTTGTTGTCACCCTCAAATTTCCCTTTAATTTCTAAGTCTAAAATTGTAAAAATTTGAGTTGGTGCCCTTAAAGTATGCTTGAAAAGAGGTATTTTTGAATTTTTAACTTTCTAAGACTTGGAGGGCTCATGAAAATCACTTCATTAGATGGGAAATTTCTTCCCCCTTCTAAAAAGGTAAATAAGTCCTCATAACTCTTTATACTTTTTGAGTTATGGCTCGACGGGGCTAAGTGGTCAGATTTTCCCTTGGTGAGCTAGCGGAGATGCGAGGGTATTTGTGCACTTTGATCTTTTTTGCAAAAGGTAAGTTGGCACAATTTGGCCCATGAGCCCGCGGGGAGAATTTAAATTAAATCTCCTAAGGACCTGCAGCGAATAAAAGGCTGCCATGTGTCCAAAGGGAGGATCGGATCGGCAAAGCCACGAAAGAATTCAAGGTTTTGAACCTTTTACCAAAAGGTTAAAAAGTGGTAAGGTAAGTCATTTTCCCCATAACCCGCAATGAATCTAAGGGCACCACATGTCTAAAGAGCTGAATCAGAGCTACAAGCTGGTGGATGTAAATGAGATTTTGTGCCATTTTGCAGAAAAGGTCAAAATGTTACAACGAGAGCCACGTAGCCATTTCCAACTAGATTGCACCATGTGTCCATGCCAAATTGGAGCTGCGAGCCGACGGAGGTAAATGATATTTTGCATTTTTTTGCAAAATAGGTCAAAATGCTCATAATTACAACGCGGCCCCATTTCCAATCACAACCTGCCACGTGTCCAAGTCAAAAAGTCAATGTGGGGTTGTAAGGAAATTTGTTCCAAAGTGCCAAAACACAAAAAATTCATGAAAATGAAAGGGACTTCCCCCATGCCCACTCCAATCTTCTCCTTCCACATGGACAACTCGATTTGAACATTTTAACAACAAATCAATGGTCCATATTGAAACTGGTAAATAAAATGAAATGTCTGTATATTTGTACCAATTGGTTTTCCACCATGGTTTTTCTTCACGATTGTATGATTTTCGAAGGGCACAAAGGATGAAATCCATTTTCAAACCGTTTTTCTATCCTAGAGGAATTTATAACCAATTTTCGCAAGCTATTTGAGAGGTTCTAGAAGCCATTGTCGAGGTTGGAAATTCTGATACGTCGAAACTGTAATTTTCAACCGAAAAATCAATACAAGAGTTTCTTTTTCTTTTTCCTTTGTTTCCCTCTCTCCCTGTGCTTTGTTTTATGAATCATTTGATTAAATAGAAGCTAAGAAACTTTGCAAAAGGTAAGTTGGCACAATTTGGCCCATGAGCCCGCGGGGAGAATTTAAATTAAATCTCCTAAGGACCCGCAGCGAATAAAAGGCTGCCATGTGTCCAAAGGGAGGATCGGATCGGCAAAGCCACGAAAGAATTCAAGGTTTTGAACCTTTTACCAAAAGGTTAAAAAGTGGTAAGGTAAGTCATTTTCCCCATAACCCGCAATGAATCTAAGGGCACCACATGTCTAAAGAGCTGAATCAGAGCTACAAGCTGGTGGATGTAAATGAGATTTTGTGCCATTTTGCAGAAAAGGTCAAAATGTTACAACGAGAGCCACGTAGCCATTTCCAACTAGATTGCACCATGTGTCCACGCCAAATTGGAGCTGCGAGCCGACGGAGGTAAATGATATTTTGCATTTTTTTGCAAAATAGGTCAAAATGCTCATAATTACAACGCGGCCCCATTTCCAATCACAACCTGCCACGTGTCCAAGTCAAAAAGTCAATGTGGGGTTGTAAGGAAATTTGTTCCAAAGTGCCAAAACACAAAAAATTCATGAAAATGAAAGGGACTTCCCCCATGCCCACTCCAATCTTCTCCTTCCACATGGACAACTCGATTTGAACATTTTAACAACAAATCAATGGTCCATATTGAAACTGGTAAATAAAATGAAATGTCTGTATATTTGTACCAATTGGTTTTCCACCATGGTTTTTCTTCACGATTGTATGATTTTCGAAGGGCACAAAGGATGAAATCCATTTTCAAACCATTTTTCTATCCTAGAGGAATTTATAACCAATTTTCGCAAGCTATTTGAGAGGTTCTAGAAGCCATTGTCGAGGTTGGAAATTCTGATACGTCGAGACTGTAATTTTCAACCGAAAAATCAATACAAGAGTTTCTTTTTCTTTTTCCTTTGTTTCCCTCTCTCCCTGTGCTTTGTTTTATGAATCATTTGATTAAATAGAAGCTAAGAAACTTTGCAAAAGGTAAGTTGGCACAATTTGGCCCATGAGCCCGCGGGGAGAATTTAAATTAAATCTCCTAAGGACCCGCAGCGAATAAAAGGCTGCCATGTGTCCAAAGGGAGGATCGGATCGGCAAAGCCACGAAAGAATTCAAGGTTTTGAACCTTTTACCAAAAGGTTAAAAAGTGGGTAAGGTAAGTCATTTTCCCCCATAACCCACAATGAATCTAAGGGCACCACATGTCTAAAGAGCTGAATCAGAGCTACAAGCTGGTGGATGTAAATGAGATTTTGTGCCATTTTGCAGAAAAGGTCAAAATGTTACAACGAGAGCCACGTAGCCATTTCCAACTAGATTGCACCATGTGGTCCACGCCAAATTGGAGCTGCGAGCCGACGGAGGTAAATGATATTTTGCATTTTTTTGCAAAATAGGTCAAAATGCTCATAATTACAACGCGGCCCCATTTCCAATCACAACCTGCCACGTGTCCAAGTCAAAAAGTCAATGTGGGGTTGTAAGGAAATTTGTTCCAAAGTGCCAAAACACAAAAAATTCATGAAAATGAAAGGGACTTCCCCCATGCCCACTCCAATCTTCTCCTTCCACATGGACAACTCGATTTGAACATTTTAACAACAAATCAATGGTCCATATTGAAACTGGTAAATAAAATGAAATGTCTGTATATTTGTACCAATTGGTTTTCCACCATGGTTTTTCTTCACGATTGTATGATTTTCGAAGGGCACAAAGGATGAAATCCATTTTCAAACCCGTTTTTTCTATCCTAGAGGAATTTATAACCAATTTTCGCAAGCTATTTGAGAGGTTTTAGAAGCCATTGTCGAGGTTGGAAATTCTGATACGTCGAGACTGTAATTTTCAACCGAAAAATCAATACAAGAGTTTCTTTTTCTTTTTCCTTTGTTTCCCTCTCTCCCTGTGCTTTGTTTTATGAATCATTTGATTAAATAGAAGCTAAGAAACTTTGGGTTCTTCAAAATTCAATTCTGATAACTTTTTGTCTATGTAATTAGACCTGGTAAAAAACATGAATGATTCTTCTATGGAATTCATTTATCCAATGCAATTAGGGGTTCTCTCTATAATCTCTTTTCCCCAAAATTATTACCTTATTCTTCCTTCTTTGTCCCCTTCATTCTTTCATTCTCTTTTGCTGGTGGTTTTCCTTGAAGAAAAACACATTTTCATATATTAGAAGATCACATTTGATGCAAGTTGTAGATTTGAAAATAATCTTGTTTCTGGCTTTCAACAAGGGGAACCTCTCCCATAAAAGAGGAGGGACTTGTTTTTCCCTTGACTATGGTTTCACCTAAAGTGCAAATTTGAAACCCAACACATGCCCATCTAAAACGATGCTGGGGAGAAGATCTTGAGAATGGTAGGGGTTTTACAGTTGAATGAGCTACCATATTTTGGAAAACCCAAAAAAAACTTTACCAATGGCTCATGAGTAGAGTCCGTGAGGAATTTTTCTATTTTTTTGGGAGACAAATGAGGATCACAATGCCCTTGATTGGAACTTTGATGAGTTTGAAAATCACAGGCACAGAGGTGAGTAGTGACCTAACTGATAAGGGCAACAGTTATATCCACCAGTAAGGAGCTGGGTTATGTAAAACATCCGCATGACATGGATATTTACAAGTTGGGGAAGTATCCAGTTGTACAGATAGCCACACACTTGTTGAAAAAATTGAATGAGTACGATAGATGGTCACAAGTGAACACTATGTGGCTACATATTGCGAAGAAAATGTCAAAAGGGGAGACCTAAAACTTGGCAGGATATATTGTTGAAATAATCATTGAGGAGGCATGTAAAAGTGATAAGATAATCTTTGGCATTATTTTTCTATCACTTGTATTTATAGAGATTGGGAGTTCTTGATGGGCCAAAGAATAAAGTCTGGCAGTACCCTGAAGAGAAGAAATATCTCACAGAGAGATTTCAAAATTATATATGTGAATTATCCATGAGTGGCCCATTTAAACAAAGGGCAGAGATGTGGTACGAGTAACTATAGATTAAGAATTTCTGTGCTTGTTACCTGTCTAAGTTAATGCACCAAACTAAACACAAAAAGTCCTGAAAAACTCAAATGAAATTGATACCTGATAGTTTAAAATAGGATCTAAAGACGTAGATGGGAGGAAAGCCAATGTAGGACAAGACGGGTGCACATGGGCAATCCTACAAAGTAGATCCGAGAAACCTGTGATGCACAAATCCTTGGCTGAAAAAGACAATGTTAAAATATATTTGGGTGGACTTCCTGAAAAGTAGGTCCAAGAAGCAATGAGCTTCCTCAGTAGATGTCAGTCCATGTTTTCAATTAAGGAAAGAAGCATACATGATAAAATATTTAAGTAAATGTTTATATTTTATGATTAAAAATAAAAGACAGAATGTAAAAAAACAGACAAAATATAAATAGAACACAAGAAATTGTGAAAAAAATGTTAGAATTATGTTTCTTGTACTTGGCATCTATCTACAGGTTGATCGGTATCGACCAGATTGTGGTCAGCATCGATTTATTTAAGTGGCGCCGATTAGGGTAAAATCGGCGTCGACTGGAATGGGTCTACGTCTATCGAAGGAAAGTTGCAAAAAGCTTGATGGATGATTGATGAGGACTGGATCGTGAACACCTGTAGGGGCTGCAAAGATGTGGATAGAGTTTCACCTTAGCTAGATGCAGGAATAGAGTCACCAAGAGGTCGATGAATCCTCACAATTTCGATGTTGTGAGGGCAGAGTAATGGTACACCTCTCAGGGATTGATTTCGACAAAATTCTCCCTTCTTTCCGATTGACGATTCGAAGGCTCAAGGCTTAAGCTTTCTGTCTCTCTTTCTATCTAACCAGAACTAAATTCTAGCCCTGTATTTATAATCAGCACCGATTGAGGTACAATCGGCGCCGATCAGGGAACAAATTCCCAAAATGGCCAAAAAGGATGAATTAAAAAGATAAGAGTATTATCCTTCTTACTCAAATACAGGAAATATCCCGCTGCATGTTTTTGGGAGAGGAAAAATAGGGGGGATAGATTGATATAATTGATATGGGAGGTTAGGAATTGATATGGGGTAGATAAGTGGTTAAGATACATGTAAAAAATATAGTTAAATAGTTAATATTTAATTATCCATGGGTAAAATACAATGGGGTATAATAAACTTAGGATAGATGTTTAATTAGATATTTAATTAATACCCTAAAGGAAAAGTGGTGATCTAAAGGTGCCCCAGGTTACCCGAGAAGGTGTAAGAACGCGGAGGACACTAAATTGGGTAACCAATTTTAGGTGTCTACAGTAACTTCACATGGCGTTTGAAGAAGAGTGGAGGATACTGAAGGAGTTTCCCGCTATGGTAGGAAAGTTGGCACAGTTTATAGTGTACCAACATTGTTGCATCGCACATTTTGCGATGAAGGATGAAACATGGATTCCATGGTGAAAATTTCCCTATTCCTTCACAGTGTGGTTCTTTTAGGCATCAGTTCACAGATTTACAGATGCGCATTGGCTGATATAAAAAACATATAAGGTATACTATGACTACCACACTCTGCATAAGACTTACACTTATCCAAGTAAGTATGTATACATTGAAATATTAATCTCTTATGACATAAATATGAATCCTGTAAGCTTGGTGATAGTCTAAATTAGGGAAGCCTTGATATACCTTTAGCTTAAGCCTAGGATGGAGAATGGAAAGTACGTAGAAAATGAATTCAAACTGCCATGCCCACCTAAGGGGAAGTACACAGTTGGAACTCTAGTAGATGAAAAACATGTTTTTCCCATTCAAGAAGAAGAAAAAGAAGAAGAAGAAGAAGAATAGTTACATGTAGATAGCGGGGGGTCAAAGCATAGGGGTCACAATCAACCAATTTCTAAAAAGGAAAGCGAGGTGCACGACTACTCCTCTATTATAGCAAGACGAAGAGGAAGTATTGGAGACTGACGTGTTAGAAATTGATACAGAGAAAGTTGTTGAGGAGAAACAATTCAAGAGGGTGTTCAGGAGAACCAAGACTCAAGGTGTAGGCTCATCATAGCCTTTGATAAGGTCACCTAGGATTTCACCATAGAAAGAATCACCTAAGAAGAAGAAGAGGCAAAAAATGAAGCTTCAGAATGGCAAGGAGGATGAGCTTGGAGAAAGTGTTCCTAGTACTCCAGTACATCCAGAGGATGTAGAGGATCCTCGTGATGAGGAGATGAAGGGAATTGGGGTAGCGTAGAAGCTGAAAAAGGTGAAGGCTTGATTCTAGATTTAGGCACCCAGGTTCCTAAGGGCAAGAGAATGAGAAAGGATAAGGAGAGTGAGGATTACGTGACTCCTATGTTTGGCTACATAAGTGATACAAGTAAAATCATACGTGCCCAATTTAAAAGCATAGTAGAGCAGAAGGATATATATGGCCAGGAGTTAATGGATGTAGATATTGCCAATGCATGCACTAGGAAGAAACTATTTTGGTCCATGCAAACTCAAATGGATGAGCCAGAATCTGATGTGTGTGAATATTCCTATGTGTTTCTCCAAATGAAAAAGTCTCCACATCTTCAACACATGAATATTAAGCCCATGGCTATGTTAGATGAACATTTAAGTAATGACTTAATAAATATATTTTCAGAGGTTATGTGCAGGAACATAGATAAGGCAGAAACCAATAGAGCATTATTCAAAGACATCAAGGAGAAGAATGTAGAAAAAGAGTGTCTGAGAGCAGAAAAGGAACAGGAAGAGGCAAAGAATGAATCACTTCTCAATATGGCTGAAGAAATTGGAGATGAAATTTTTAAGGAAAGAACTCATCTAGAGTCTCAATTTCCTTAATGATATCTCTCTGCAATGCACTATCTACGCATACTGGTAGTATTAGTCATCAATGAAGGGCTTGTATGTATTCCCATGCCAAAGGATCTTAAAGAAGAAGTAACTAGAGCCAAGGCCACTATTGCCAGAAAAATTGCAAGTTATGAATCTTTTCTATAGACCTTGAAGGAAGAGCTTAAGAAGGGGAATCAAGCTATGAACATGTGTATAGCTCACAATGCAATAATTAGGACAAGGACCCTTGAAGAAGATAATGCATTCCTGAAGGATATGAAGGATGAGACACTTGGGAACGTAGATAGACTTTCTCTAGTGAAAGAAAATTGTGAAGCCTTAAGAGCATCCCAATATCTACACAGTGAAAAAATAGTTGAAATTAGGAATCTTAGAGTGCAGAAAATGGACTCCTTGGACTAATATTGTCAGGGTTCTATAGAATGAGAAAGAAAATATGACTCAAGATGAACTAGACGCCATTGTGATAGACATCCCAGACAAAACAAGTGAAGCATTGAGTGATTGGCAGACATTGGAGGTAGAAATTAAGAATGAACATCCCGAGCTGATACTACTAGTAGACGAGGAAAGTGCCAAGTGAAGAATCATTCTTTTTGTTGAACAAGTCTTTATTATTTCATTCATTCTTATTTTCTTTGAATATATAATTTGGATTTCCCATTGTTAGGGATGGAAATGCAGTTAGTGTGGAGTAATTTTGAGCACAAGGAATATATCTCAAGTAGAAGAGCACATAAGGATTGGGTGCACATAAACTAGACGTGTGGGAAGGCACAGATTTAGGGAGGAACATGAGCATGCCAGAACATTTAGAATTCAGGACTTAGCCACTTTTGTGGGTCAAGGATATTTTTGGAGACAGAGTGTTGAGCACATGATAAACATTAAGACTTGCAACTCCCGCAATGCTATTTTGGGATATGCAGCAGTTCAAGCATCATGCAAGGTCTTGATCTAATAATAGGATTTCTACTGAGAGTTAACTATAGGAAATCTATTATTAGAGAACTTTCATACTTTTATATTCCCTTACAAAGGCGCATGGCTATTGTTAGCATGTAGCCAATTTTTGAAAGGTGTATGGGCGTTGAAGGGAAATTCCCCACCCCTATATATATATATATATATATATATATATATATATATATATATATATATATATATATATATATGTATGTATGTATGTATGTATGTATGTATGTATGTATGTATGTATGTATGTATGTATGTATGTATGTATGTATGTATGTATGTATGTATGTATGTATGTATGTATGTATGTATGTATGTATGTATGTATGTATGTATGTATGTATGTATGTATGTATGTATGTATGTATGTATGTATGTATGTATGTATGTATGTATGTATGTATGTATGTATGTATGTATGTATGTATGTATTGATTTGTACAGCTTAGAGGACACCAATTATTGTAGAGTTATGTTGCGGATTTTCTAGTGCACATAACCATGGAGGTTTTATCTTGAATTTATGAAGCTTCTATGTTTTGCAGTATTTAATATAATGGATCATATTGGCAGGATATTGGTGTTAGATGTGAATGAATCTGGTTCTTGCATGGTAAATCTTATTATGTTATTATGATCATTATTTATTCAATCTTTCATGTGGTTTAGATCTAGATCTAGTTCATGTATTTTTGTTTAATTGGTTATGTATTATGGATATGAATATATACAAGTATAATCATGCTAAAATTCTAGACAAGCAACGCTAAAGAGGGACCTGGTACCCTTATGCGCTTCGAGTGAGTGCTCATTTCTGGCTGAGTGATGTGTCAACACACCTTGGGATTTGTTGATATATTCTAGGTTGCATCAATGCTCATGACTGATTTTGATCTCAAGTTCATTTCACAAAAATATATTAAGGGCCAAGCTATTACAAACCATCTTGTTGGTGCTCCCCTTCCCAAAAATCAACTTCCTCATGAATATTTTCCTGATGAATCCATCAAAGATTTTGATGAATATGATTTCATCCCTGTTAAAATGACCCTCTTCTTTGATGGTTCTAAATTCCAATAAGGGGGAGGAGCTAGTGTTGTTATCATACCACCTTGGGGTATTATTATTCCTTTGACATTCAAACTTATTGTTGATTATACCAATAATATGGAAGAATAAGAAGCGCTAATTATGGGTCTTACCACTGTCATTCTCCTAGGTGTTCACATCTTAGAAAACTACAGAGATTCACAACTTTTTATTAGTCAAATCAAAGGAGAATACCAATGCAAAAATTAAGTTCTGCAAAAATATAAGGCTAACATTGATTTTTTTCTTAAGGATTTCTATCGTTACACCATTCAAACCATCCCACGATCCTTCAACAAGTTTGCAGACACAATGACCAATTTAGGAGCCCTAATCCCTTTAAAAACTAAAGAATCAAAAGATAACACTAAAGTATCCATAGTGGTTCAAATACTGGTCCATCTTTCACATGAAAATCAACTCTCTTCTCTTAACATTGGTTGCAATAATCCAATTGATTTATGGTATACTCAAATCTATGAATATCTCGTTGAATCAAAAATCCCATCTGACTTATCATGTAATGTTAAACAATCATTTCTTCAATGAGATACTCACTTCTTCATCATTAACGGTATACTTTATAAATGAATTTTTGATGGTATCCTATTAAAGTTCCTTAAATCAATCAAAGCCATCAAATAAGTCCATGACAGTATCTACGAAGGACATTTCAGTGGAAATTCCATTGCTAAATGTGTAATATGGATAGGGTATTGCTAGCCTACTATTACCAAGGATTTTTGTGCATATGTTAAGAAATTCCTAAAATGTCAACTTCATTCAAATCTTATCCATGTGTCCAGTCAATAATTACAACCCACTCAACACCTATGGCCTTTCTCTCAATGGGGTTAAACCTCATTGGGGTAATCAATCCCAAGTCATCTCAACAACATCATTCCATTATCACAGCTACTTAATATTTCATCAAATGGGTTGAAGCTATTCCTTTAACCTCAATGAAATCAGGACCTATCACTAATTTCATATATCAATACATCATATGTCGTTTTGGCGTCCCCCATAAACGTATCACAGATAATGGAAAATTCTTTAAAAATAAAGAATTTAAAAATATTTGTGAAACCTTCAATATTAAACTCAGTTTTTCATCACCTTAGTATCCACAAGAAAATGGATAGGCTAAAGCCTCAAATAAAACAATTAATAAAATCCTTATGAAAACAGTAAACGATGCAAGTAGGAATTGGCATCTCCAAATCCCATTTGCTCTATGGGCTTATTGAACTAGCATCCACATACCTATAGGTGTTATGCCCTACTCACTTGTCTATGACTCTAAAGTTGTCCTACAACTGGAAGTTCAAATCCCATCACTTTGTGTATCCCTCAAGGACTTCATCCCAGATGAAGAATATCGACAAGACCAATTAGCACAGCTTGAATTGTTAGATGAAAAACATCTAATGGTCCTTGAACATCATCAATTCTATCAAGAATGTGTTAAATGAGCTTATAATAAACATATTAAAGAATGTGATTTTAAATTCGGTGATCTTTTGCTTAAAGATGCCACTCAATTAGAATGGAGTAAACATGGAAATTTTTCTTCCAATTGGATCATTCCATACGTTATCACTCATAAGTATGGTTTAGGAGTGTATCATCTTGCTTCTCTGGATGGTGAACATGAAAGTGAACCCTGGAATGCCTTGCACTTATGGCCCTTCTACTATAAAATAATTTTTCGTCATGATTGTAGTTACATCTTGTCACTCCATCAAAAGCATCCTTCATAACATAGTAGTGATTTAAAAGCATGTGGTTATACATCATTATCTTAAAAACACCTTAAAGATGAGCACTACGGCTCTGTTCATCACATAATTCTCTATGGAAATTTTCTTCTCTATAAGGAACCCCTTGAATCACTACACACATCTACCCTGTACCAATTGGAAAAATGACATGGGATACGAATGTGTAGATCATATATGCACCTTTTCCCCTCCTTGGAATGAATTATTAGGGTTTTTTCCCTCAACCCAATAATATATGTGAAAATCATTTGGATGCATTTCTCAAAATATTAAAAATATAGTAGACTTATCACTCGAAGGACAGCTACCAATAAAAAATATAGACTGATCCCTTAAAGAACGGCTATTTGTAAAATTCAAAAATAAAAAATGTAGACCATAGCCTTGAAGGATGGCTACCCATGTAAAAGGATTCTCTCATTGATCAACCTTCAAAAATATATGAATATCAAAAGCATCCAGGAAAATTTCCCACATTGATCAACTTTCCCATTATAGAAAACTTCTCGCATTGATCAGTTTGCTCCAAAATCAAATATTAGTTGTGGCATCTCTCTTTAGATCCGTAGAAAAGGATAATCTATTTCCCCTCATCAATCTATACATGTTCAAACCCCCTTTCATGTCCTAATAAGGAACATTTATTTAATCCCACATTTTATTAAGTGTTGTGTAACTACCCATTGATGATTTTATTTAACATTTGTTAATTCTATAAGTGTAAGTGTGTTCAAGCTTTCAAAACCCATTGCGTATATACCAAATCCATAGTAAAGGCAATCATTTCATGTTTATCCTATCTTATTGAGCCACGTTTTGATATAATTTTATATAACATTTTAAGTTGATTAATTTAATCATATTCATAAAACCATAACCTCATATCACATATATCAATCTAATACTAACACATTCAAATTAAAGCATAAACCACCATATACATTGAGACCAACAATTAACACATGGAAAATAAAACAATATAATTCATAAAACCTCATCATCATCATCATCATCATATATCATCATATATATATATATATATATATATATATATATATATATATATATATATATATATATATATATATATCGATCAAGTCCATATACGTTAATATCAAAAATAAGCTTCTAAGAGCCATATCATCAAAATACATCATATCAATGGCATACAAAAATAGGCTTCCATGATTCGTAAAAACTACTATCACATTCATATCATGAATCAGTAAACTGAAAAATATCCAAGGGACTGTCAAAGAGGAGTTGTACTTCCCTCTCCTCCATGAGCACCTCCACCTCTAGTTACTCTTACACCACCCACCATACTAGTATCTCTTCTATCTCCTCCCTCAATATCACCCACTCAATCAGGTCTCTGAGGAGGGTTACCCACACTCATAGTACTAGTACTAGGACCTACCACCTTAGCAGCCAATTGGTCAGCATACAAAATGACATCATGGTAATACTATGTAATCTTATCAACATAATAATCACGCTCTGCCCGTACTATCTCATAATGAGCCCTCAAAATTTTCCTAGATCCTACAGATGGTCTCGATCCACTAGCCTATGCTCCCTATCTGCTACCTTGAGATCTATCCCTTCCTGCCTAAGTCATCTCCACTAACTCGACACTGAAAATCGAAGGCCCAGTAATCCCTAAGGCCTTCTTCATCCCATATCTCTCTCCCTTATATCGATCTCTATCTACGATGGCCTGAGCTAGTTGTATATTAATTCCATCTCGCTTAGTAATCAAACTATCCTGCTCAACAATCAATGTGTCTCAAACTCCAACGAGGTCATCTCTCTCTTTCCTGACCGCATCTCTCTCTCCCTCTACTATAGCCTTCTCAGTTGTCACTACTGCAATAGTTACAACCACATCATCAACAGCCTCCTCTTCACTATCATCCTCCACACCCTATACTACCTCCTGTACTGGTACTCCTCTTACCACCTGAGCATGTACTCGTATAACTTTCTATACTACTCTCACTGAAACCTGAGTCCTATCAAAGTTCCTTAATTCTTGGGTCTACCATGATGTATACTCAGGGGTAACCCCTGCATCATCAATCGAGACAATATAACCCTCATCATTGGGACACATGCCCCCCTGTTTATCAACAATAATCTCAGGAATTATCACAACTTCCCTCGAGGTCTCCGTGTCTCCATCATCCTGCCTATATTGTACGGCCTCCTCTAACACTCCCTGAAAAAATCTAAACTATCTCCTGACACATCCAAAATTTAATATCTCATTCTCACCTAGTTGGTGAGCCTGCACCCATATAGGCTGATGTAAACCAACCACTGTCAATAAACTCAAGCCAAAATCTAGATATGGCCTCTATACCACATCTCCCACCTACAATCCAAAAAATAGCTATCTATAATATCTTGACCTCCTCCTCTTCAACCCATTACCAACATCCTCCCTCCATCTCATGAAACATGGGTGTCCATCACCAATCCCCCACGGTAATCCCATTGGTCAAGAAATGGAAATATGCTCAAAGGACCAAGCCTGTAATAAAAATCCAATATCAATACCATATCTCTTGTGGACCGTCTAAGCCCAAGACTCTTTGTATGTCTGTGGAAGTAGGGTAGGACCACACTCAAAAACTGTACAGTGCTCCATCATTCAAGGAAATCAGCCACCCCTTGAATCTAGTAAAGCATAATAGATTATGGCCATCATCATCATGGTCATCCAAGCACAACCCTTTTTCCTCATTTGAGTAAATTCTACCATAAGCAAATGCTCCTGACTCATATATAACATCAGCCACATCCACTCCAAACAACCTAGTCATCACCTCATCCCTCTCCTCCTCAGTAATGATATATACATCCTCCCCCTAGATAGGTACTCCCAGGATGCGGTGTACATCCTCCAAAGTGATCATGATCTCACCTAGTAGGAAACCAAAAAGTATTGGTGGAAGGGTTCCACTGCTCTAACAAAGCCAACATCAAACTCTGAGATCTGTGTAATCAACGATAATGCCTCATGGCACCAAAACCAGATGGCCTCAACATGGCTCCCCAATCATCATCATACATATCATCTCTCACCTCATCTAAGATCAATGGTATATGGTCACAAATTGTCAACTTTGCATCCACCTGTAAAATACAAGAAAATCCACATTAGTATTGCTATTAAAAAACATATATCTAAAATGTTAAAATCATCCACAACATATCAAAAATTCATCCACATCACACATCAACATCATCATCTAAGAATACAAAACAACATCAAAAACATCAAAATATTGTGATAGTACTATTGTTACCTAAAATCAGAATTCCATATTCAAAAGCAAAAACTAACTACGTAATCATCATTGAAAATTTTAATTAATTAAGTTCAACACCAATTTCAATATTAGAACCACAAATATCATGTAAAAACCCAAATATTCCTATAAAAAATCTTACCCAATAAACAAAAATGCAAATTGTTTACATAGCAGGTGAATCACTGGCGATTCACTTAAATCGTTGGTGATTGCATGAATTGCCGGTGATTCCTACATTTTTTCCCTAGGGCATTTGCGCACCCCCCAAAAAGGTTGAAAAAACCCAAAAAACTACAAAAATCAACAAAAATAGGGATAAATCACTTACCTCGACCATCTTGGGCTTTGGTTTTATGCTTGAAGTAGACATTTCATCCAAAAATCATCCTTTTATCCTCAAAAACATGTTCTTATCACCTAGCTCACTTTGTCAATCACTTTCACTGTGGTAACAATGTGGTGAAATGAACCCGTGAATTGGATTTTTATAACCCAATTTTTACATTGAGGAAATCACTAACGATTCCCTCAATCGCCAGTGATTTACCTTTAATCAATTATAAATCATATCCTTTTGACATATGTGCCCATTTTTTCCCTAAATCATGGCAATCTCACTTTTCCACAAATGTGTCCAATTTTCAATGGACCCTAGTCCTTGAAACATTAAAATGAACAAATGAAATCTATACTAGAGATTTTTCATTCGTCTATGGGACACCTGCCCTTTGGCCCCCATCACTTGGCTTTCCCACTCTTTTCACCTACCTTTACGAATCATATGTCTATAGGTGTCGAACCCCTTCAGTTCCCCTATCATTTGATTCTTCGGTAGCACATCTTGTTTTGGTATCCCCTAGGACTAGGGAATCTTTTTACGAAACACATGATACACAAACACTGGTGTTCCTTATGGATCACCCATACAACTTTTCATCATTTTTGGTCTAACGCTTTTCCCATAAGCCATCAGACAAAAAGGGGAAAATGTAGACACTGAAAATCTACACTCCCCTGTCTTCACTAATTATCCTGCTTCACATTCATAATATATTACTACATTAGATTAATTATATTAACACCCCATATTTTCCCCCATTCTTATTTAATTAAATATTTCTTCATATACACAAATATCATATTCCACGATATGATATTTTAATCCACCTAAGTTATTCTCTAAAATCTATTTAAAATCATCTCTAACTCCCTTATCCCACATACCTATCATGGGCATTTTACAAATCCACCATTATCTTCACAAAATCCTAAGTATTTATCATCATTATATAATAGTCTTATATTCCTATGTTTGATAAATCCTAATTTTCCACCTAACACCTATCCTAAACAAATTTAAGCTAATTTAGATAATAATCTAACATATCTTATCATTTCCTAAACAAACCCAACACCTCATAAGCCAACACGACACTTTCAAACCAACTAAACAAACTTATCCCTTAAAAACACGAACAAAAATCTCAAATTAGTAAAATTTTTCAAAACAAACTCAAAAAGGGCTGAAATCGTCGGGCAATTAGGTAAATCACCAGCGATTATTTAAGCCCAATTTGCAACCTCTTTTCGGATCATCTTCTCATACTCTTGAACCTTAGTCTTCTATCAGGTTTATTATCTATTATATTGCATCAACGAAAAACATATTATCATCCAAGAAATGGCATTCATATTCACCCAGCAAGTCTAAGGATCATTTTGGAGCTTGTTCAGAAGTCAACAAATCATCAATTATCTTAAAGCCACCATCCATCATTATCTAATCAAGGTCAGTTGTTATTTTCACATGTTCATTTACATATTTAGGTACATTTATCTATTATCATTCCCCATCTCATTGACAATTCAATTCCCTAGACCTTTATATTTTCAGATAATAATTGGTCAGATATCACATTTTTATTATCTGTCAATATCTTCCAGAATCCTCATCGATTCATTGAATCACTTGTGATTCTTGTACACTTTGTTTCCTACAGTATCAATCAAATTTCATTTATTATTTCCATTATATCTTTATTATTGCTAACATGTTTTCTAGAATGGCTTATTTAGATGGCATTAGGAGGACCAAGCCATGAAATAACAAGTATCAACTCTCTACCTGTCATCTTCCATCCCTTACATTGGGAAAATACAACATTTTACATGACCTTGAATTGTATGCCATTCATTCCACACCTTTGGACTAGTTTGTAGACCATCTTTGAATCCACCCAGAGGATTCGTGATGCCACTAACAGTTTTGGGAGGCCTATTTTGATATCTTACACATTCGAGCCAACTTGGCTTTGTTTGAGTACCAATATGAAGCTGAAATAGAGGAATTGATCTCTAAGGTTTAATCTGAAAGATCAAATTGAACTTGAAACACTCATATTTTTATTCTTATTCTAGATACAGAAGAGGAGGAACTAGAGTACATTTCATACTTCTTTGAGGAATACTATAGTGATCAAGAGAATTAGATTATAGAATTGAAGACATTGATTTTACTTAAGAGGAAGATTCACCTTCATCTGAAAACTCTGATACTTATTTAGACTCTGACTTTGAGCCATAGTCTACATATCTCATATTTCATTATCTACTACATATTTGTAATAAAATTTGAAATTGTCAGAACATTTATTATTTATCCATTATATATCATGTCTTGTTTACAAAATCACTTGATTGTATAAACAGCATGGGTTGACATCCTTACGAGGAATTCCTTTGACTTCCAGGGACTGGCCTTTTCTAGGTAACCTACTTACTATTGTTTACTAATAAATATCTTGTGTAGTGTCTATGATTGCATCTTCATTTATAGGATAGAGAGTTGATTCATTTCTTATACGGAGCGTAACAATCAAACATTTTCCTTCCACATCCATGGGTACCTCTAAACCCTACCATATCAAGGTTTGGTGAGTTTTTATTATCTTTCTTATTAGGTTAAGTTGAAGAGGTAAAATTTATTTTTAACAACTACCTCTAATCCTAAACAAGTGCCATAGCCACTGGGAGAAGAAATGAAAATAGCTAAGGAGGGAAAGGATAATACTGAAAAGGCTAACACAGAGCAACAAAGAATGGTCAAGAGAAAAGTGGGGGATGAGGAATAAAGTGAAGAAGAGGAAGAGAAGGAAGATGATTTGAAGATCATAGAGCCAAACACTAAGAAATTAAGTTATCTCAAGGCCTAAATCACCAGTCAAAGAAATGTTTTCCTCTATTATTGAAATACTCACTCTAGAAGTTCCTAATACTCATCCTCTTGGTTATCTCCTAGTGTTTATAGCATTAGTACCACCTCCTCCTCCATCTTCAAGTGATTCTTTCACATGGGTTCAACCCATGATTGATAGTAAGAAAAGAAAGTTTTCTTCCAAGATAGTTACTCCTGGTTTTGATGTTTTGGCTTCTTTACTTCACACAACCCCAACTCCTCCACCAAAAAAGTCCAAAAAAACCTCCAAGTTGGTTTCTAATTCAAAGGGATAGAAATTATTGGAAATTTCAAAACCAATTTAATAAAAATATGAAAAGGATATCACTCTTGCAGACTTGGAGCTGACCAGAATCCCACTTGGTGAATCTAATCCTAAAGGAGAGGTTCAAAATTTGAAGGAGACTATTTTAAGGGTAATTGAGAGAGTTGAGAAAGACAAACAAACATAGGATCAACTCCAAATCCTCTCTCTTCAATGCCTTGTCCAACCATCCTTTCTAATGAATATATCAAATCCATCAAGGAAATTCATAAGCATGCTTCATACGGTAGAGCTACTGAAGCATTGGTGGAGGGAATACTAATCATTGGTCTAAATTTCATCGATGCATCTTGCAAGATGTGTGATAGAATTTTTTTTTCCTAGGATTAATTCAATATAGATATCATGGAAGTGGAGAAATAACTCAATTTATGGCTGGAGTGCATCTAATATTTGAGGACCATGAGCACCAAAGATGAGAAAATCCTCCTTTCTCATAAAATTTTTGATGACCCCAAGAATAATATTTCCAAGAAGTGGGTGCACAGTTTTGAGTGGAAAATCAAATTATTTGAAGAGCTAGCCACTGAACTCAAGAATACAGTACAGAAAGGAGAGGATTTCAAATCTGAATTTTTTGCTAACTTACAGGCCCTTCGGTGTCAATTCTAAAAGGAGAACTCTATAGAGAGGTGCTCAGTGGATGAAGTCAAGGAAAAAATCAGTTTACTCATCAAGGAAGATCTGTTTAAAGATGAGACTATCACCAAATAAAATATGAAAGAAATCAGAGAGCTACACAAAGTTATTGTAGAGGCCACCAAGGGCTTGTTGCAAATGGAGGCATTGTTTAAAAAATGAAATAATCTCTTTGAAACTAGTTGAATGCCATGGAAAACACCACCATTCCAAAGGTTATGGATATTTTTAGTTCTCTATAAAAATTCAAATTTCATGTGCTCAAAGTAAAGATTCTAGCTACATCACTCACCAGTATTCCTTCTCCCATCTCTTAAATCTTTTCTTTCTAACTATTATATTTTGGATTTATCTTTATCATGTTGAAAATTTTAAAATTATAAATAAAGCTAACTTATGTAATCAATTAATTAAGTGTTAGCACTTAATTAAATAGCAATTAGTTAAGAATTTGGTTGCAACCACCCCTCTATCTATATAAGGCTTCTTTCTCATTGTAAAGGGTTTAGATATTTATGTTTTTGAATGTAATGATACATAGCTTTTGAAATCAATACAGAAGAAGAATTTCTCTCCCTCTTGTCTATGTTCTTTCTATTTCTCTTTCTTGCAATTGTGAATGTGAATCTATTATATTTGAATAAATAAATTGTGTCCAATCCATTTACTATAGTGTGAAGAATTTTTGTTTTTTGCATCTATATTTATTGGATTTTTCAAATATATTAATTCATATGTTCTTAAAGTCCCATGCATGCATTTGTAGGATATTATTATACAATATCTATATTTGAGTGTGTTCCCTTCTTCACTTCTATTCCTTACAATAGTGAGTAATTTTGAACAACCAAGGAGAATAATTGTATTATTGACTAGTGGATTAGATATAAATTTGTGTCCCTAGTTCACTCCTCTTACTCATACAATCTATTTTTTCTTGCTATGAAACCCTTCTCTCTTTTTCATCTTCTCTATTGAGAATACCATAATATGGAGACATTCCTTACACCAAAAATCCTCAATCAGAATGTTATTTTGTATATCTATAAATAATTAGATCTCTAAATTTTTGGTGAATAAGGTAACCTCCCCACAAATAGGGAGTGTTGTCCCCTGAACTATTGCTTGTCTCCATAGACAAAATTTCCAACCAACATGATTGTTTCTCATGGTCTTAGAATACTCTATAAAGATTCAGGAAGACCATTTTGGTGTTGATCAAGTATGAAACAAGGTCTAATCTCGATACAATCATGATTATTGTTCTTTGTCAAAGCTTTGTATTCCCTGGGTCTATATGTCAGCTACAGTGACTGTTATGGTCTTCAACATTGAAATCTTAGAAGGGAAGTGCACCTGGAAGATGGTCATTTTCTTCTTTGATTATATTTGGAAATGGTAACAAGGGATGCAAGTATAATGGAGTTCATTAGGACTATTAATGCCAATAGAGACAGGGGGAAAGTAATGTATATGTTGCTTGATCAATTTTTCTATGCTACAAGTTCAGGATGTGTTAAAGGCCTGTGATAGAGGTGTTGAATGGTAGAAACTTGATTTTTACCTCCCTCAAAATGTGTGTGATCAAGAAAACTTTAAATTTTTATAAGGAATCATATGACTGTTTGACTGTGATTAGTTGGTCTCAAAAGAGTCTAAAGTGTGATGTTAGTATATCAGTGCCATTGAGAAGCATGTTTAAGGGTATTGTTATTTCAAGACTGTATCATGATATTCTCTAAAGGCGATAGAATTATGTAGGTTGATGGTTTTTGTTAAGGTCATGATGAGTTGATCATGAAGAAAGAAGAAGGCAAATATTGGGAAATTAAGCAATTGTTTTTTTCAAATCTACAAAAGATTCTTGGGGTGTCAGTATGATCTTGATTCCATTTTGTGTGTAAGGGTATAACTAAAGGTGTAAGATTCTCTAGAAATTCGATGGGCTAAAAAGTGTAAGGGGTCAGATATGTCAGTTGAATGAAGAATAGAGGGAATTATCCCTTTGTTCCCTTTGTGCCCCGCTTTACCACCCCACCCGTAAATCAAAGAGATGGACAAGTTGGGTTTTGAATTCCTAACAAGAAAATTCCCTTGTTCCTCCACTTTCAGTTCTCCACTAACCTACCTGGACTGATTACGATGCAAATTTTCTAAATAACTCCCATATTTTTGCCAAGAAGAGGAATATGAAAGGTCCTAAACTCAAGTTTTAAAATGTAATATTGTATTTGTGCCCAAATTGAATGTATTAACTCAATTTTATGATATTCATGATCCAAAATGATAAGAACATGAAAGTTCATGTGAAGGGAAGATGAAGATTCATATTGAAAATCTATAAATGGTAATGTCCTCTCCATTCCAGGGGTTGGTAGTTGTTAATTGTTAATAGTTATCGAGATTTGTATCACTACTATTGCAATAAATAGAGATACATTTCTTCTATTTCCTTTCTTATGTTCCTCTACTCTTTCTCTACTTTCCAACTTTGCAAGCATTTTGATCTTGTACAACTAAGAAGGAACTGTGTGTCCTTAATTAATGGATTTTTGGAACTTTGTGCCTTTGGTTTATTAGTTTTGTTGATTTCTTACATTTTTATTTTCTTCTAATTGAATTTGGACCTACTCTATCTTATGTGTGTGAAATATGTAAGTCTACTCACAGTATTAACCCTCTCTCCCTATTTCTCCTACTCCCATTTACCTCTCCTTAAATAAAATTCCTCCTTTGCAGATTATTCATGTGTTATCCCCCCTAACATCCTCCCCACAATTTTAGTTAGTTTACATTCAATAATGGAAGCCTCCCAATACCCAAGAAGGAGGGGCATAGCCCCATGGCCATTGGTGAAAACCAATAATTTGCACTGCAACAAATTATTTCACCAATAACGTTTAAAACTTAAAAAGGAATGAAATAAGAATTCACAAAAAACTGAAATAAAAAATGTAATGATGAAATGTAAATTGGTGCTCGATTGGCCTCAATCATGTGTCAAGTTGAGCCATATGTTGATTGTTTCACTTGATTACATAGTTGGGAATATTCAATCCTATAGAAGAAAGTGTGACAATGTAATTCAGATCAATGCTTGATTGATCTCAATTACATGCCAAGTGTAACATGATGCACAAAAGGCTCTATTGGGTGCATGATTGGGGCCAATGAAGTTATGTTGAATCAAGTATGAAAATACAATGTAAATCAACACTTTATTACGCAATCACGTGCCAATTTGAACCAAATGCTTGATTTGATCCATCTAGAGAATGATAAGGGAAAATCAATCCCCATTAGATCAAGTGTAAAAATGAAATATGAGTTAGTGTTATATTGGCCCTAATTTCATGTAATTTTGAATATAATTCTTAACTGGTTCACTTGGGAGTATTCTGGGGGCTAATAAATCCATATAGGATAAAGCGTGATAATACAATATAAATCAATACTTGATTGAGCCCAATCATATGTTAAAGTTAAACTAATGTTTGATTATATCCATTGGATGACATGGGATAATCAATTATTTAGTTACAATTGGATCCATTTGGTGTATAATTAGGGACAATTGAGCCCTGTTACATCAAATGAGATGATGTAATGTGAATCAATTCTCAATTGGCCTCAATTACATACATAATTGAACTAAATTCTTGATAGATTCACTTTAGTGCATGAATGGGATAGTTAAGCCACATAGGAGAAAGTTTGATTGATAATGAAATTTGAATTGGTGTTGGGTTGGTCTCTGTTGCATGTAAAGTGTAATTTAATTTTATTGGTTCCATTGGATGCACAATGGGGATAGTTTATTCTTTTTAGATTAAGTGTGGAATTACAATGTAAATCAATGCATGATTACCTCAAATCCAATTGCTTGATTGTTTCACTCACATGAATGTAAAAGGAATGATAACCAGATCGTACCAAGCCAAGAACACATATGCTAAACAAACACCACGATCAATAAGATGAAAGTAATTCACCAGAATAACTTTACATAAACCTTTGAAAACAAATGAGCAGCAATATCATATATTATTATGGAACTCAATGCAATAAAATGAGAATGGGCCTTTCTTAAATAGGAAAGGAATAAAAATCTAAGAACCAATCAAGGTCATAGATCAAGCCATAAATCAAGGAAATAACTAGTCATCAAAGAACTAGTCAAGACCATAGATTTAGGAGAGAACTAGACATCAAAGATCTAGTCAATACCATAGATCAAGGAAATAACTATACCTAACAACTGGATAATATCTCCTAATATCTAAATAAGATAAAATAAATATCCACACACATAAGTGGGTGAGGATAAATACAATAAAGGTAAATAAAGTAACGAGGTGAACATGAGCTATGGTAAATACCTACTCTAACGGAATGAATGGAGCCAACCATGTCCCATTAGATAAATGTGATAAATGCAACACAAATTGATGCTTTATTGACCATATTTACATGTAAAATATAAAGAAAATGATCGATTGGATTCATTAGGTTTTTGATTGGGGAAAGTTGAGCCTCCTCAATTAAGTGTGAAAATTCAATGTAAATTGGTGCTTGATTGGACCCAAATTTTGCGTCACATTAAACCTAATACTCAATTGGTGCACTTGGGTGTGAAAATGAGGATATATATTCCTCATATGAATAAATTACAATAATACAATGTAAATCAATGCTTAATTGGCACTAATTACATGCCAAGTGTAATGAGATGTATGATTGGTTTCATTGGGTGTGTGATTGGGTCTAATCGATACCTATCAGATAAAGTGAAAAAATAAAACGTGATTCAGTGCTCAATAACCCCAATCACATACTAAGTTGAACCAGATGCTCAATTGGTTCCATCAAGTGTGTGATTTTTCCAATTGAGACCTTCAGATCAAGTGTAATAATTTAATGTGAATTAGTGATTGACTATCCCCATTCGCATGTCAAGTGTAACTAGATGCTCAGTTGGATTCATTGATTGGATGATTAGGACCAATCATTCCCCATGACATCAATGATGACAATATAATTTGAATTGGTTCTCGATAAGACCCAATCACATGTCAAGTTGTAGTAGACATTTGATTAGATCTATTGGGTGTGAGATTGGGGCCAATTAATTCCCATAAGAGAAATTCTGACGATGCAATAAGAATCAACTACCAAATATACCCAATAACAAGGTAAGTGTAACCAAATGATTGATCTAATCCACATGAATGGGGCCAATCAACTCCTACCAAATAAAGTGTGATGATGCAATGAAAAATATGTTCTCAATTTTCCCAAATCACGTGTCAAGTTGAGATATACATTTTGTTAGTTCAATTTGGTGTGTGATTGGGAAATTTAAATCCCTATTGGATCAAATAAAATAATACAATGTGAATCGTGTTCAGTTGGTCCCAATTTCAATTCAATTATAAATAAAGGCTTAATTTATTCCATTAGGTGCATGATTGGGGCCAAACAAACCCTGTAATATTAAACACAAAAATGCAATGTGAATTAATGCTTAGTTGGCCTTAATCACATGCCAAGTTGTTACAAATACTTGATTAGATAAATCAACTGTATGATTGGGGAAAATGAGGCCCATTTGATCTTATCACAATGCATTGTGAATAGGTTCTTGATTGGCCCTGATTTCATGGAAAGTGTAGCAAAATGTTTGATTTGTTTAATTGGGTGCATGATTTGGGTCAATCAAGACACATGGAATCAAGTAAGACAATAAAATGTAAATTGGTTCTCAGTTAGCCCAAATTTCACATCAATTATAACCAAGGGCTTGATTGGTCCCATCGAGTGTGTGATTGGGCCAATTGATCCCCATTGGATCACATGCGATAATGTAATGTAAATTGGTATTTGATTGGCCCCACTTACATGTGAAGTTGAAAAAAAAAAATTATTGATTTGATTGGGTGTGTCATTGGGGAAAATCAAGCCTCTTCGAATTAACAGTGATAATGCAATGTGAATCGATGCTCAATTCTCCTTACTCACATTCTGAGTTAAACAAGATTCTCCAGTGGTTCCACCAAGTGCATGATTGGGGAAATCATGCCTCATAGGAGTAATTGTGAAAAAAAAATTAGATTAATTAATAGGTGGATTAAATTTTGTGGGAGGGGGTTGAACATGTATAATTTGTTCAAAACACCTAATATATGTGTAAAAATCATATTTTATAGTGTAATGAACCTTTAAAATTTAAAATACAAATTACAAATTTTATTTCCCCTTTTTGTTAGACCCATTTTGTATTTCATTGCCTAATGTTTCCTTATAACTTGACTTCATGATCACCTAGGGTCAATGATGATATGTACATTTAATCTAGAACAATTGAACACCTAATTAATATTTATTTACCCATGTATGACTTTGGATGCTCCCATAAAAGTTAAAAAAATATTATAATTTTTAGCCTATGATAATAATGTAAAATGTGACACAAATATTTCCTAATTTTTTTGAAACTAACTCCCTTCAAAAATTTAAACTAAATTTTTTAAAGCAATTTATGATGCAATTATTGTATAATCTGCAATGGAATATGCCATATGTTAGAAACATAAAGTCCCATTATCTTATTGGTGTGAATGCAGAAACTCAATTTTGGTCATTTTCACTTTGACAACCTTGAATTGACTATGCACTCTTGTTATGACAAACACGACTTCTCATTTCCTCTTAGCACTTCCTGAGATCGAGTGTTTAGCTTGTTTATCCTTGTACATTAATATGTCAACAAAATTTGAGAACAAAATGCATAAAATCTGTAAAGAAACATCAACTCACCAACTCCAAGCCTCATTCCACATGTTCCCTGCTCATTTCCAAGATTGTACAGTCTAGTAAGGACCATATTGTATGGCTCTAACCCTTTTGTATGGTCTTGTAATGACTTGTCTTCCAACTACATTTTAAAATTTAAAATATTTTGTTGGGTATTATACTTCCTTAGGGTTATATTTTATTAGATAAATCATATACAAAACCTATATAAACAAGTAAATGTTAGGAAAGAAGTGATAAAATACATGGAACTATCCCACACATAATCACAATAGTAGAAACTAATATGCAGAAAATATTACAGATCTGAAAATAAAAGTGTAGAATAAAAAGAACACAACACAAAAAGACAGTATTTAACGTGCTTCACCCAATTTGGGCTACATCCACCAAGAATCACTTTCTCAAATTTTATTACAAGCCACCTCTTCTCTCAATACAATACCCAAATCTGTTTGGAACTATTCTCAATAAACTCTACATAATTCACACTTAAACTCACACACGTCTGCAATGTTACATCAACCCTACCATATGCAAATAACCACACAAATAGGAAACTTTTAAAGTAGTTTTACAATACCATGGGTATCAAAACTATGGGCTGAAACCACCCATAAACCTATGGGTCAAAAATACCACTCATATGAGAAGAGCACATTTCCTAAAATATTAGGCACATTTTTCGAGGCCAAAAAAATTGGTGAGAAAACTATGGATAGTGTACAATAATTTTAGTGTATAGTCTTCAACACTTCCAAACATGAAAACATGATCCACAACATAACAATAAACACTACCTCATTGTTTATCTCGTATCTTCTAAGCTAATGCACTAGAGCACTCACTTCATGCACTTGCAAAAGGCATCCAAAGCTCCTTAAATCCTAGAATTACACATCTACAATCATTAGAGAAGCACCCAAACATGTATGAAGCTCAAAACTAGGTCAATTCAACCATATATCTCATCTACAAGCATTTAAACATCCTCTCTCCAAGTGTTTTAGCAAGAGCCAAGTCAAAGTAAACATAGTCAAAACATTTTCTCAATTTGATTGATCTACCTAGATATCACATGTTAGGTGGAGAATGATGTGTAGTTTGAGGCCTATTCAAAGAATTACCAATGTTGGCAGTGCACACAGGTTCCCACAACTCTTCTCATGTTTTTTTTACATGACTCTTCATCAATGACTAGGGCTTGAGATGATTATCAATCCATTCAGAGAGCTTCGTTACATGTGTGAAAACTAGGTTTTGAAAGTGATAGATAAATCCAGGAAATAAAATAACCATGAAAGTTCCAGGATCCATCTTAGGATAGGTCCAAGACCATAAAAAATTTCCTAGATTTTACAGTACAGTCTTGACTGTATTATACAATCCTAACCTAGGAAGATTTACATTTCTAGTTCAATTTTTTATGTTTCTTGATATTCATCTCTCTTGTTTTTTTAGTATACACTTCCAAAATTTTTTAGAAATTAAACATGGAAAGCTAAGTGCCTCTATCCCCCACTTTTTAATTTCTATTGTTTATTAGGTTAAGTTGTGCTATGATATTTCTTATATGATATGAGCTGCAAATTTGATTTAATTCTTATATTTTCATATCTTTCTTAAATCAATAATTAAATCTTATATATCATACACCTAATTAAATCAACCTAGAGATTTAATTTATGGTTAAACATTCTATTGAATCCACTTTTGATTAAATCCGTCACCTAATCTAGGATCTATTCCTTGTGTATTAGGCCCACTGATCTCCAAACCCTAGCTTCCATAGGGTTCCTTATTTTCATTGTCTATTCAGCCCTAAAAAAAATTGCACAAATTTTCCCTTTGGGTCACTTTCTAGGGATCCTAATTATCAAATCACCTTTCATTTCATATATCAATCGTACGAATCTATTATCAAATTCCTTTGAGGTTATTTTTTAATTTTTTACATATTTAACAAAAACCTCCTTTTTGTAAAATTTAAATTCTATTTCAGATATGGTTGTTTTATTCATTTGACGATAAATTTTTGGTCAACATCACTTTTTGGGTCTTATTCCCATGGTCTCTTAATTTTCAGCCCTCCAGATGTTAATCCTTAACCTTTTCTATATAATTGGATTTTTTCTCTCTCATTTTTTCCTACCATCATGGATCATGCTACAAATTCGCAAGTATCCTTATATGATTTGCTTCAATGTCATCACAAATGTAGAAATACTCTCATGAAAATAACACAAGAATTATTTTTCCTTGATAATACAAGATCTTCACATGTGAATTCAATATTGACTCGTATTTCAACTCCTTTTATTAATAATGATGAAACATTTCATAAGGCTATCTTAGAGTCTATTCAATATTGACACCATGTTTTCTAGATAAATTTCAAGCTATGAATACCAAGATCACATCTCTCAAGTGTGAGATGATGCATCTAAAGGAATATTCCAATGCCTATATTCATCATATCTCTACACGTCATGATCAATCTAGTTCTAAGAAAAATGACAAGCAATTTTATAAACACATCATAGATGATACCTAATCCAATGCAAGTGAAGTCAATGTAATATAATAGAAAACACATCTTCAGTTTGAAAATCATTGTCAAAAACACAATATTCTATCGGATCTACAAAGTAATCATTCAATCGCTTTAGTACCCACTCATTAGTACCCTCGCTATCATCATACAAAATTCAAAGGTCAAACATTTTCTAATTATCATGGAATTAATGGACATAATGAAAATGTTTGTTGTTCTTTATAATGAAAAATCCAACAAATTGAGCATAAGGGATTTATTTCATTTTCTAGACAACATTCTACCACACATTCATCTCAAGTTTACAAATCTACACAAGTTCCGAAATTTGATCCATCTTTGTCTGGTGAACATTATTCTATATTAAATCATGTAACTTCTCCAATAATAAAAGAGCCACCTATTCCACAAGAAAATAATAATGACATGCCTCCTTTGGAAGTACCAACCTCAGTAGCAATATCACATCTTACTATTGTGTAAACTAAAGAATACAATTACACACGAGCCATTGCACACCCAAAATCCAACAATATCAGTTGAGCCTCTATAAGCCCAATCTGGGGGCAACATGACAATGGATTCTAAAAATATCTCTACTCATTCACAACAAATTGAGATAGAGTATCACAACACAACTATCGATGACTTACCTGATCATCTACGGATCTCCACTGGCATGGGATCATATAGGCCAAATCCTAAGTATGATTTTAAAAACATTTCGGGGGTTACATGTAGCATAATATAACTATTGATAAAGTATATGACACTATTTCCCTAGAACCATTTCAAATTTCTCAATGTATAGCTATAAAGCATAAAGCTACACAAATGGAAAAATATAGTACCCCGAGTGAGACCCATGCAGATGTTTTTTAATTCTCCACAACATACATAAAGGAAATTTACATGTATACCTTGTGCTCCACGCATTATACTTCCACAATTACTTGAGTCTAATCTCGTGTCTTTTCCTCCACCATTTGAGGTTGATGTGAGAAAGACTCAATGTACAATTTTTGATGGTAATGCTTATTGTGACTATCATGGCTACACTGGACACCTTACCGATCAATGTGACAAACTTCAACATGTTATACAAGATCTTATTGATACAAATACAATTTAATGGGATGAGCACACTGAATCTTCCGCAACTATTTCTCCACCTCATCTGAAGTCTCTCATTGGATAAATTTCTTACTACCCATACTCTTTGTATATAGCTATGCATTGTGATAATATAAAAACATTCAAATATTTATACAAGTCAAATAAGAAAGAGGAATGTTTGTTAAGAAGTTTGATATGGAAAAGTTTAAATATCCATCTGATTAAATGAATTCCATAACTTTCCAAGTGGAAAGAACCACAGAAATCTATATAAACATTGGATAATTCAGTAATCATGTTTCTAGAGATTTTTTTTTCTAGATCAAAGGGGGTTGTGAGCGTGCTCCCCACCCTATAAAGTGTAAACTTAAAATTAAAAAAAGAAAGCATTTTACCATGGTTGATAATGCAGTTACAGACATTCTGACTACCAATTTCCATTAAAAACTGGATAAGGATTTTTTCTATTGAAAGTTTAAACAGGGCTTTACATCACAAAGTTTCAAAGACACGAAGATAACAAACCAAAAGATTATCTAACGGTTGAAACTTGCTCTTTAATTCCAATTAGTGCATTTGTCCATGTGTACAAGCAAACAATTGCACCGGCAACTAGACCTGACCATATTCCTTTCTGGAATTTCATTTTGATGCCGAAGTTTCTTCCTCCTGCATTATTTTAGACAAAGATGGTCAAGTGATTAATTGATTCAACTGAAGCAGTTGCTGCATGATACTTCTGTCTTTGTTCCTTTTCTATCTTTCTGCTTTGATGAAGAAAATTGAGCCAGCCAACAAATTTTTTGTTAGTGACAGCAAGCTAAAAGTTTGTATGTCCAGAACTTCTGCTACAGAGGATTACTTCACGAGTGAATGTCCAAATGTTTTCAACTCAGATTGCATTTTTTTAGGGATGCTTCATTTTCTGTATTTTACCGTTTATTCTGTTAACTGAGGAGCCTCTTCAAATTCTGCGGCTGGAACCTGTGTTGCTGACCTTGATTACCCAGTCAACTACTTCCTCGTCTTGCTCATTTGCATCCTCACCTGAATACAAAGCGGAAATATTAAATATTGAAGAAATGTCTAGTGCATCTCGTGTGTCAAGTTTGTACGCATTGTCATTGATGTTCTTCAAAATCCTGCAAGGTCAAATTTTTATATATTTTAACTTGTTATAACCCCCCTTTGGAAATTGGTATTTTCTCTAATGCAGCATAACCCAACCCCCTTCTTCAAATGTCTTGAACCTCCCAGCATTGTTCTGCATCCTTCTTGTATTTTTGGGTACTCTCTAACCTTATAATGAAGTTGTTGCATCTATTCAGCAAAGGCCTCTGCATCATCATTGCATCTTTCCTCAATTGGCAAAGAAACAACAGCTGTAACCTCTTTAAGACTCCATGTGCAATGTATAGCCGGCCAAAAATGTGTCCCAATGGTTTGCTCTCCTAAGTCTTCTGTTCTACAAGGGTATTGAGGCAAGGAGACACACATGAACTGCAACACAACAAGTTGGTTTAAAGGAGCTACGATGAGCGCTAAGGTTGCATATCTAGAGGGTAGTAATCCCTACACTATGTCAACCTAGGGTTTCCCATGTTAGCAGTGAAGATAGAGGAAAGTGATCTCCTAGGATATCGGTAGATGGGTGAGAGATATAGATCGATGGGGGATAGTCAAGCATCCACAATCTATACTATTGCAATATAATTGAAATAAAGAGAAGGAAAGCTAAGGAGTTGATCATGTATAAGAGCACTATGCTAACTAGTATCAATGTACATATAAAACTAAGCTAACATAGAGCAATGGGGAAGGGAAATGAAATAATCTATACATAATGACAAAGAGAGTTAAAGCACTTACCTGTGGGGTGGTCGCTAATGCATCTATCTCTCTAGAAAAAGAACACACCAAGAGAGAATCACTATTGGGTGTGGAAGGGGAACACTGTTCATATCCTAGGCTCACTATAGATGACCCAGTAGTGCAAAAAATCTAACCAAGAATAAGAGTGTCTAATCCAATCTAAGTCAAGTGCAAGATGAACTAAGGGTTGAGTGAGCAGATGCAAATTTGGCGCAAAAGAGCAGAGTAGATGGTAGTTCCTATGATCTTGGTTTCCTTCCTTCTGAAATGTCAAAGTGTGGTGTGTAGGCGATAGCGTTAGCTAAGGAAAAACCTAATGCCGATACCATTGCCCAGGGGTGAGGTCGTCGGCCAAGGATGCTAAATGTCGTGCAAAGTGAAAAAGAGGTGTCATGGATCAAGTAAATGGATGGCCAAGGTGCCAAGAGGTGAAATGTTGGCAAGGTGTTAGACGTACAATGTGTATGAGACATAAAGGGAAAATGATAACTAATGCAAGGATGACTAAGGTTGGGCCACATAGCGATACTCTATCCGTGTACTATCTCTAACCCATAATGACCATGTGAATAATCATACCCTATTTCCAAGAAGTCCGTTAAGGCGCCCATTCAAGAAATAGATGCATCAACGACCCTTATCTGCACAAAGGAAATTGTAAGTAATAGGTATGAAAGATGAAAAGTGAAATATTAGGTGTATACAATTTGTAGGATTCAAAATCCTTTTATATGACCCTGTATGACATATTTTGCACATTGACTACATGGATGTTGTTTGTGCTTTTCTACATACATTATTTCTACAAATTGATTTTATTACTATTATCATTACTTTCTATTGGAAATTTTTTTGTTATGTGTCATGGTTAACACCATTTGTAAACACATTTCCTTTCGAAGGTATAGGTTCTCTAAGGTGACCACCTCTTTAGCACTCTACGCAACTCCTTAAAATTCACGCCTATTTATTTTGAGCCACATGCTCAAACATGTTTTTTAACACATGCCTCAAAATAGGGTGCATCTATATAGGTTTAATGTACACTTTCAGTAGAGAAAAATATATTTATGGGGGAAGATGAAAGTATAAATTGTGTACATGCACCCAAAATTGCAATTATAAATAGAGTTTTGGCAAAAATCAGCACATGTTCAAGACCCTACAACTAGGTCAGAACTGTATAGTATGGTATATCCCCATATGTTTCTAACTGGGGGAAAGTTCATCAAAATAGGAAAAAAAATTCATATTTTCACCTATATAAACAAGTTCTATACAATTTTTCGGAGTTCAAATCAATACAAGGGGCATGAAATCAATCATTCCTTCTCCACAATCAACACTCATTTTCAGTTTCAGTTTCAAGAACTTTTGGGGCATGGTCCCCCTTCCTTGCTCAAAATTTTTGGCACATTTTCATCATATTTCATTGTTTGTTTCAGTACATACTTAGTTGTTTGGTATATGGGGACAACTTGGGGGAACCCATTCTCTTTTATATTTCATGTCATTATTTACAAAATCAGGTTTAGGTTCATCTGCAATAATGTGATCCATGGGGTTATGGAAGGCAAAAAAGTAGATAATAAATTCATGGTAAAGTTCCCCTCTCCTATTTTCACTTTAAGGGGAAGATATCAAATTTTTTAAATACATTTAGTACATGGTATTCTTCCTTTTGTAGGGGTGCATTTTCACCTCTTTATTCTTCGTTTTATTTGCATATTTAAGTGTTGGGTTGCATGCACCTAACACTTCAGTTTCTTCTTATAGTTGATTGGGGATTGATCACCCCTAATCCCTCAGCAAAGTTCAACAATACAAATATCCAAGCACAAGAAAAGCACAAAACAAACAGGTGTACTCCTTCCTTGTTTGCATCTCTTTCACTTTACATATATGCAAATGTAAATCTCATTTGTTACAAGTTCTATTTGAGTTGTGGTCAATTATCTATCTTAGACATTGACTACTCTTTGTGTTGTATGTTTCATCATGGAGCATGCCAACACCAAACACAACAACGCAACTACAAAACAAACATTCAAGAAAAGGAAAAGTGTGTTTACAAACACAGGTGCAAATTCCTTTAAGCATGCAATTTTCAATTTTATACTTAAAGGGGGGAAATGTAGACACTCAAATTTGGTAATTTGCAATTTGGAAACCTTGACTTGATTATGCACTCTTGTTGTGACAAGCACAACTTATCATTTCCCACTTAGCACTTCCTAAGGTCTAGTGTTTATCTTCTTTATCGTTGCACATTAACATGTCAACAAAATCTAAGAACACAATCCATAAAATCTATAGAGAAACATCAACTCACTAGCTTTAAACCTCATTCAACATATTCTCACTCCTATCCAAGACCGTATAGTCTAGTTAGGACCATATTGTACCACCTTGACCCTTTTGTACAGTCTCGGATGGACATGTCTTTCAACTACACTTTCAAATTTAAACCTTTCATTGGGTCTTATAATTCCTATGGGTTGGCATTTCTTAAATAACCTATATAAGAAAGTAGACACTACCTCATTTGCTAACTTGGAATTCCTCAGGCAATGCATTAGAGAACTCACTTCATACACTTGCAAAAGACATCCAAAGCTTCCTAAATATGATAATTGCACATTTGTAGTCATTAGGGAAGCACCCACATTAGGTATGAAGCTCAAAAATAAGTCAAGGAAGTCATATCTCTCATCTACAAACATCCAAACATCCACTCTCGAAGTGTTTTAGCAAGAGCCAAGTCAAAATAATCATGGTCAAAGAATTTTCCAAATCTGATTGATATTTCTACATATCACATGCTATGTGGAGATGGGCGTGTAGTTTTAGGCCTCTTTAGAGTAGTGCCAACATTAGTAGTGTACACATGGGCTGCCCACAATTCTTATAATGTTTGTTTTGCAAGACTATTCATCCATGGCTAGGGTTTGAGATGATGATGAGATCACATATGGAGATCTTCATGCTACATGTGTGACATCTAGGGTGTGGCATCGTAAGAGAAACAAATCCAGGAAATGGTGAGCAACCTAGAAATTTGTAGGATGTTATCTTAGAGTAGGTCTAAGATCCATATAAGAATGTCCTAGACCATATGGTACAGTGATGACCATATTATATGGCCTTAACCCATAGCACATTTGCACTTTTAGTTCTGATTTAATAGGGTTTCTCAAGGTTCAACTCTCCTAGTTTTCTATGTTGTAGTCTTCCAAATATCTGTCCAAAAATAATTTGTGGAAAGTTTAGTTCCTCTATACCTTTGTTTTGTACTTTCAATTGTGTGTTAGATTAAGTGGTGTGTTATAATATTTCTTATCTTATCTGAGTTACAAATATGATTTAGTATCTTATATTATCATAATCCTTGTTAGATCAATAATCAATTCTTATATATCCTACACCTAATTAAATTAACCTAGAATAAATTTAAGTTAAGGGTCAAACAAAGGATGTCATCTCCATAGGATCCCGACTAAAAATTCATTTTAAGAATATGTGACCATTTCTAAAATTGGAACAACCGCATGTATCTTATTTGGAATCTTAGCTAGGAATTAGAGATTTGAACTATGACATACATTCCTTATGCTACTTCCTAGTTTTAAGTCATAGGCTAAGAGTATCCATGCATTCCTTACCCTCATGCATCAAAAGCAGCATCTATCAAAATTACATACTACATTTTGGGGTTGGCACACATATCATTTTGTTACCAAAGTCGAAGACTTTACTAAGGAGGGTTGTCCCCGTACCCTACAAATTTTGTAGTATTTTCAAACTCCCTATATGATTTTGAAATAATGGATTATGTTGTGCTAGTGTGATTTAGGTATGTACCATTCATATGTGTAATACCTTCATATCCACATTTTGATTGCACCACATGAGGTGGAAGGCATTGGGATTTATTTCCTTCTTTAATCTCCTCTAATATGTGCATTTAGAAAAAAAAGTCATGAAATCCATTAACACTCAATTCAAATTCATTTCCTTGAAGTGTGTGGATAAGAAGAATAGAGAATGGCTGGTTTTATTAGAAGCACCAAGAATTAATGATACCATGATTTTTGTATCTTAGAGCAATAGAACCCACAAGATTATAAATTACAGAAACAAGAAATTAAAGTTTAATCTTTAATGACAATTTTTATTACATTTTTGTATAATCTTGGTATGTTGGTAAAGTTTGAAAACTCTGTTGCTACTCATGCCTCCATGGTTGACTATTTTTTTAGTTTACATCCATTTTTCAACAATGTGTAGTGGTATAGAAACATATCACTTAATCCATTTACCTTGGTGCTATAGAGTAACGTACTTGTGAATATGATGTTCAAGTCAGGGGACAGAATATTTATGGAATCCTTCCAATATGTTAGTACATAATTTTTCTATGTGTATTTCAAAATACATCAATCCCACAAAGTGTCACGATTTCTGGGGTTCAATGATAGGTTTTTTGGTTATGGTATAGCATGGATTTATGGAAATAAATCATTTGAAAATTTTGACCAAGTCAAAGGAAGTGTTTTGATGTATAGTTTGAGTGTAAAATTCAAGCTTCAAACATTTACGTGACTTTCTATTGATGTTTGCAGCATATAACCATAATTATTGCATTCAATATTGATGGGTGATCCCACCATTATGGTAAACATCATATATGTAGCATCAATGCTTTTGACAGTAACAATGTAGATAGTATTCTAAAGTCATCCCAAAATATTCTGGGGATTTGGGATGGGAGTTATATGGTTGTGGTGTAGCATGGCTTACATAGCATTATGACTTATAAACAACCCAGTAAAATATACTAGTGCATAACATAGCATTCTTACAACTTCAAACAAGTAGAAAGCTATATTAATGGATGTTGTATAGTAAATAAATCCCTTAAGTACATGCAAACATCCAAAGAATAAATCCCTGGATGGAGATTTCTAAATTTTTCACAACAAACAAAAGATGCACGAATGCAACACATGTGGATATTTTAAGAACCCTTAGGTCATATTGTGAATTACTATCTAATCCAAGAAAAATTAGTACATGGAACATAAGTATACTGCTACATAAAAGTGGCAACTTTCTCATTTGACCATTTAAGTGCAAATAGTTAATATGCAAAAGAACTGGTTTTCAAAATACTAAAAAAAAAAGGCTTCTATACCCTATGCAATATTCCTTACAAAACATAAACTTTCCCATCTATATGGGGCATTAGTTATGACCAGGTAACTATGTAAATTGAAAATAAAATATGGAAACGAACATATGTCCCAGGTGGACTACATCACCACACCATTGCAGTGTGGAATGCATTTTCCAATAACTTTAATGCCACAATTTTACCACATGTAGCTGAATCATAATGTGATATTAGTTTAAAGGAATAATCCATATGAGCTTAGGGGCATGTAGGATTAAGCAGGGAAGTACCAAACTATGTGACCACAATCTTCATACACTTTGGTGCTATCATTGAATGAAAACTCGTTGGATAGGTATTCCACTAGTTGAGAAATTTTAATTTTTACCTCAAGGACATCACTTTGAGTTGGTATACATGAGACACCTTATTTTTTAGAAGTTGATGGATAATATTTAAACATAACTTGATTCCCTGATTAGTTACATCTTATAGGCTTTTCAAAAGAATTATTGGGAAGCTAGATGTGTGACCTCTAAGGAAGCATGGGAGGAAATCTTCATGTGTTTTCAAAGCTACCACATGAACAATCAAAACATAAAAGTGTCCTATCTTACCAAACCTCTTTATAATTTACATTGATAAGTTAGAAGAGTTTATTCGGCAACATGACTCCATATGGATGATTGTTTAAAAATACTACGCTGAGAATGTACTTATAGCCATCCTCCTTTTTTCAATAGGATGTTTAAATCTACTCTCACACTCTACAGAGGGCTTACATCTACGTAAAATTTGATTCATCTTTAGGTCACTTCTATAGGATCTCCAACAACTATGTGGTCATTTCAATCTTATTACATAACTAGGGTCATTGTCTTCAATATCCCCAAGTCAGATCCCATTTCCATTTCTAAAAATGGGAACTTCCTTGATATCACATCAACATACACTTATTTTTTAGTCCAATTTTCAATCCAAAGCTGTTACATATTAAGTTTTTTTCTGGCAGTGTTCATAGCTTTGCAAAAAGGTATCCCTCTATTTCCATTTTGGCAGACAAAATACAAGCCACGAGGGTCAAGAAAAAACATGCCACATAGGGCTACAAAAAATGGACAATAGGTGAAGACATCCCTTCCAAGATATAATATCATCAAACCTATAATTTTTTCATGAGTTAATAGGTTTGGGTACATTAGGATCCTAGGATCTACTTGGACTAGGAGGTCCCATCATCTCGCATAGGTTTTAGAAAACTCGATGTTGTAGTGCATGATATTTTGTAAAAGCGACAGTTGAGCATTCAATGCCATCACTCAAGTTGAGCATTTATCACCCATCGCATTATGCCTTGATACTATCTTCAAGATTACTTTCTACATCAAGGGTAGACTTAGCATCCAAACTAGGAAGACTCATCTTCTAGTCGTGAGAGGTATCCCTACTTGGAAGCATTTTTCCACTTCAAATACCACGCATTACTTTCGAGCTCCATTCCAGGACCAGAACATCAGGTCACTATTGGTGACTCTAAGACGTGGAAGTGGTCGGGTCCTTATTTATATTGACTGCAGGATCGACTATGGTGTCTATGAGGATACCCTGGGGTGGTCATGGGATTGACGATCATCATCATCCAGACGATCCTAGCTCGGCTCCAACAGGGTGCACTGCTCCAGTGATCAAGCATTTGCTAGAGATGAGAAAAATCCATCGCGACCTTCTGCAAGTGGTGGATGGTACTATGTGCCTGAATCTATATTTGTCTAGACAGACTTGAGGTATCCACCTTGTTGGATTAGATGAGATTTTGTTCAACACCAAGAGTACAATGTTAAAACAAACCATCACATTCTTAGCTTTCAAGAACTAGATTATAATCTCATAATGAAAGAAATCCCCCTCTAGGGAGGTAATGTAGGAAGTCCAAGTGGCATGGTCATAAAACTTAGCAACTTTCCATATGCAAAAACCATTTAGTATGAGATGGCTGAGGAAGGGAGTGATTACGGTGCCAATTTTATTGTGCTATAAGGACATTTAAATAAATTATACTATGTTTGACTAGGATTTTATATCTACTATTATGCAACTACGGACTATATTAGGAATTCACTAATGGAGGGAGGAAAATCTCTTCAACCTCTCAATGCAATTGAAGAAACATGGAATGGGATTTGTAAAAAATGGCGCTGAGAATAGAATAATGAGGTTGCAAGCTTAGATGACTCAATTTAGGGTAATATCTAAAATCGTTAGATACGCTTTATTAGGGTGACATGAAAATAATGTAATGACCATCTGGTATTGAGCTTAAAATAGTTGTCGGAAAAATTTTAGATAATAAGCCTGAGTGGCTCATCTCCCTCCATTGTCATTCCTAATAGTCCCCTGTCCCACGTCCCCTAACACCTAGTCTTTCCACCAAGCCATAGGTGATCAAATACATTTGCATCTGTGTAGCAGGGTATTATAGGGCAAAAAAGACTGAATATCCAGAATTGAAGTTAAGATCTAAACCTTTCTAGGTTGAGAGGTGAGAACTCGCCCTTCAATAAATAATGAATCCTACTAGGTGTTTAGGTTTCTAGATCTAGAGGCAAACAGATGTGTTCGCTACCAAGGTACTCATGGTTGCATCTGTTGATCAGGTGTATCTTTAGATGGTTGTGTAGGTAGAATGAGTTCTGCCCCTATTCCTAGACACTGTGACCTCTGTAATGAAATATTCAAAGGGAGGCTTTATTTATTGACAATGAAACGGTGGACTCTTTTGGATCTCTTTTGGGGATTCAAATTATTGGGACCATCTACGCGGATTGTGCTTGTTTATGGGCTAAAACATCTGTAAATTAATGTGAATGTTCCCAACGGGGTTTGATCGTTTTTAATGATCGACGAAGGGATAGGATCTCCTTGAAAGCGGTACCCCCTCTTACACTAGTAAGATGGACAATGTATCCCTTGCAGTAAGCTAGAGTTTTCTTTATCATGGTTTAGCATTTCGAGGACTCATATGATAAAGGATTCTATAGCATTTACTCCACGAACTAAGAGTCGGTTGCCACTGGTCAACATTTAATCACTTATCCTTATGAAACCACCGCCAGTTTCTAACTTTCCAGCAATCCCCTAACCTACTAAGTTTAATGATCATAACCGGTATGGGTAGCGATTACCTCATCTCCCAGTGTACAGTTTTGAGGTGGAGGAGAGTCCATGATGGATATTGAGCAATGCTTTTGGAAAGTTCATTTAATCCATAGATTCCAAAAATGGGATTTTATACTCACACTTACTTATGCAACGTAATTTTGGTGGATTTCCAGGGAGTACCTACTTTAGATCATGTCCAGATTCCATTGATCTGGAAAAGTACTGAATAGGACTTGCAGATCGCAACCATTTGATTAGAAGTCGGAAAGAGCTTTCCCTTAATTTTTAGGAAATGATTTTCCCTCAGTAGATCTTTTTCTAGAACTGTCAAAAACGTAACAGTAGCAACGTAAGGAAATAGTATCGTTGTTCTGTGCTAGCACTTTGTAATAGAGTTAGTGCATTCGTATGACAGGTTGGCTGCAAGCACCCTATAATAAATATCAAAATATTTGTATTCTTATGTTATATCTATTTTTTTTGTATTATTCTTCAAATTTAAATATATTAATAGTTCTTTTAATACCTGCTATCATTAGAAAGAAAAAAACAGCGGTTGGAGTAATCGGTCGGAGAGGTAGATGGTTTTCCTCAGGAGGCTAAGAGGTGATCATACTAAACAAAAACATCTTTTGCAAGGAAGAAAGGAGTACATTTGATCTTGTTTCACAGATGGGTTTGTCATGAAACCCAAGTAATTGGCCAGGGTTTTTCAGTATGGAAAGGTTATTTTGTGTGTGAGCAACCAGAGTATGGTTTTTTCCTGTAAAGGAGGTTTGTCATACTTGCATGTAACTTTTTTCTTGTGTTGATGTATAACTCTTCTATTTATATGTCTTCTTCTGGGTTTCCTTTTGTTATGTGTTCCTCGTTATTTATTTGAGTTGGGTGTGTTGTTACGGTAATTTGGTGTGGTTATCATTAATAAGGTTTCATTTTTTTAGAAAACAAACCCTGTTTCCACTTGTTTTTGTGGTCATAAAATGGAACAAATAAAAATACTTATGTGTTTTCTGAAATCGATCCAAAAAACTATGTAACCAGATGGAATTCTATGTGTGGTTTTCATGTGCCCAGTTCTAAACAAAATAAATTAACTCCTTTTTCCTATATTGCAAGTTTTGACAGGCACGGAAGGCATATATTGTTGCAAGCCTCATCATCTGTAGAAGAGAGATGGAAGCCTCACAATTATATTAATGTTCAATCAACAACTTATAATAGTTATGGACACAATATTTATATATATCACACAGCCGAGTATAAACACATAAGAAGTTTCACAGGTGCAACCAGAAACCATACGAGAAGTAATACAACCCACTATTAAACAAATAAGAATAAAATCATGATAGGGAATACTATTCCCAAATACAAATGAAATATGGTTTATAACCAAATTATAACATCTTACCACTGTAATAATTAAATTACGTATTGTTAAATTAACCTAGGTAAACTATGTTTTACCTAACATTCCCCCCTTAATTTTGCATTGTCTCAAGTGAGGTGGAGAGGAACTCTCTGAACAAATCAAACTTGTCATGTGCAAGTGAATTTGTGAATATATCTGCTTGTTTTTCAGCTATTGAGAAACACTAAAGCTATATATTGTGTTTCAACACATGCTTGCATATGAAATGAACATGTACCTCAATGTGCTTTGTCTCTTGTGAAACACTAGATTACAAACATGTTTGAGGATACCTTTATTGTCTACATACATGGTGGTAGGTTTTTCATGTGGTACTCCAAGTCCCTTAAGTATACGACATAGCCATATCACTTTGTAGATAGCTCCACCTATAGCACGATATTCAACCTTTGTAGAAGAGTGAGAAATAAAGTTTTGTTTCTTTCTTCCCCATGATATCAGTCTAAATCCCAAAAAGAATACAAATCTGGGAGTGGATTTCTTGTCATCAATATTACCTGCATGATTTGAATCTGAATATCAAGTCAAGAAGAATTGATCATTCTTCTTGTATTCTAGACCAAGATCCATAGTACCCTTGAGATACCTAAAGATCTGCCTCGCTGCTTTCTAATGACAAAACTCTAGGTTCCTGCATGAACCTGGAAAGATAACTCACTGCAAAGTTGATAGCTAGTCTAGTATAAGTTAGGTAATTGAGACTCCCAATCAATTGTTGATAAAGATTTGCATTTACTAGAGGAGATGGATCTAAACGAGATAATTGTAGTATATTCTCCATAGGTGTCGCAATAGGTGTGCAATCCATCATCCTGAACTTCTCGAGTGTTGTCTTGGTATATTTCAATTGATAAATAAAGATGTGATTCTCTTTCTTCCATACTTCCAATCCAAGACAATAGTGTATAAGCCCGAGATCTGTCATGTCGAATGATCAATTAAGATCTTTCTTCATAGCATTGATCATCTTCAATGTGCTTTCAATGATGACTAGATTGTCAACATAAAAAAACTATCACAATCTCTCCTCCTTTCCTTTTGAGGTAGAGATTGGGATCATATGAATTTCTGATGAATCCATTATGAACAAGATTCTCATCAATCTTGATGTACCAATCCTGGGGTGCTTGCTTAAGGCCATACATAGATTTCCTGAGTCTACATACCTCTATTTCTTCACCAGGTATGGCAAATCCCTCAAGTTGAGTCATATAGACCTCTTCTTGTATATCTTTGTTTAAAAAGGTACTTTTCACTTCCATCTGATGGAATTTCCAACCATACTGAGTAGCTAGAGAAAATATCATCTTGATCATTTTGATCTTAACTGTGGGAGAAAATTTCTCCTCATGGTCTATGTCTTCCTTTTGTGCATACCCCTTTGCTACTAGTCTTGATTTTTACTTCTCTATGGTCCCATCTGCAATCAATGGGTTTCTTCCTTGTTGGAGGATCAATAAGGTGCCAGGTGTTGGTTTTCATCACTGACTGATATTCAAAATCCATGGAATCTTTCTAAGATTTTGATTGTAGGGATTCTTGGACAATATAGGGCTCAACAGATTCAACAACTCTACTCATCAAAGAAAATTTTGTCTCTTCTCACACTTTACTGTGATTATGTGGTATAATGGTGGATGTATTCGGTGGAGCATCTAATTTTTCATCTTAATCATATTAGTATACCACTTGGGCATACATTGTATTGTTCTTGTAGGTCGTGGTCCTATCTGATCATCACCATCATCTCCATCATCATTGTCATCATCAATGGGAACGCCAGATTTTGTTTTCACAAAAAGTGAAATATCTACATCATGTGAGTCTAGAGGATGAGTCTCAGCTTCCTTCTTCTCAAATAACTCGACATCTCTGCTGGTGTAGACATTTCTGGACTTCGGATCCATCAATCTATACCTAAGAGCCTCTTCATTGTAGCCAATGAAGATGAGTTTTTGAGATTTCATATCCAACTTATTTATGTTCTATTTGGGTATGTGCATGCTAGCTTTACACCCAAATACTCTAAGGTATGCAAAGGATGGCTTCTGATTTTGACCGTGCTTCATGTAGATTTACTCCATCAAGAGAAATTTTGGTCACTCTATTCAAAAAATATACTATTGTATTTGTTTCTTCTACCCAAAATGTCCTCGCTAGTCTAGAATCATCGATCATGCAATGCACCATCTCTATGATAGTACAATTCCTTCTCTCAACAACACCATTATGTTACAATGTGTGTGGAGGAGGCATCTATCAAAAAAATTTATGAGCTTGAAGGTAGGATTTGAACTCATTACTTGATGCAGCCTAGAATCCACTGTATAAAACCCAGGCACATTGTCACATCACCCAGCCTGAGCTAAGTGCTCACCCGAAGCCGCAAAGGTACCATGCCCCTCTTTAGAGTTGCTTGTATATGATGTTAGTGTGATGACGATAAATATATTCAGAACCATAAATAACCATAAAAATTCCATAGAGCATATTCCAGATCTATATCTTAGAGAATCATGATTTAAACAATAACTATAATAAGATCAACCATACAAGAACCAGTTATAGTCATGTTTAACACCATTATCCATCCAACATACTCCATTACATTAAACATTGTAAAACATAGAAGCTTCTTACATTATAAAGTATCACCATAAGTCATGCGCACATCAGATCCAGTAGCATAACTCTACAATAATTCACTACTCGCTAAACTACACAGTTCACTACATATTTATAGGGGTGGGGACTTTCCCTTCACTGCCTACACACTTCCCAAAATAGGTCACATGCTGATAATAGCCATGCGCCTTTACAATAACATGCACACATGCAAGTGCGCTAATAATAGACATCCTATAGTTAACTGGAAGAAGTAATCCTATTATTATACTCAAGCTCATGCATGTTGTGTTTATCAGTGTTCATTCCCAAAATACCATTTGTGTGTCACGAAAGTCTCCATGCCCAATGTGTGCTCTGCACCTATCTTCAAAAATAGCCCTATATCCATGAAAATGGCTAAGTCCTGAATCAAACTTGTTCTGGCACTCATTTCCTTTCCTATCCTTCCGCGCCTTCAAATGTGCCTTGTTCCCGCGCGTGAATCATATGTGTGTCTTCTCCTTAGGACAATACTATGTCTCCTCAACATTACCCCACACTAAAGTACATTATCATCCCGACAATGGGGATTCTTTCTGATGTTCCCAAATAATAAAGAATAAGAATTGAATGAATGTAAATAATCATTGTACAAAAGAATGGGTCTTTACTCTGCAGCTTCCTCTTCTTCAACTAGGAGGATCAACTCTGGATATTCACTTTTAATCTCATCCTCCAATGTCTATCAGTCATCCAATGCGGTCCTTGTACTTCTCTAGAATGTCTGTAGCGATGGCATCCAACTCATCCTGAGTAATATTTTCCTTCTCATTCTGTAAAACAGGACAACATTGGCCATAGACAGACATCATTCCCTCCAGAAGATCCATCTTCTATGCTATGAGCTTCCCAATCTCATCTATTCTCTCCTTATGTGGATCTTGGGCTGTTGCAAGGGCTTCACGCTTTTGTTTCACTAGTGCCAATATTTTTACATGCCCTAAAGTCTCATCCTTCATTGCTGTCATGACTTCATTATCCTCAACCAGAGTTCTGGTCCTTATTACTACCTCTAGTGTTGCACACAAATTCAGAGCTTGGTCTGCTTTCTTCAGCTCATCCTTCAAAGTTTGGAGCAATGCCTCATACGTTGAAATTTTTCTAATTATAGAGGCCTTGCTCTCTCTACTTCTTGTTCAACATCTTTTGGTGCATGCATTCTAAGTGGTCCATCTTCTAGCACCAAATCAACCAAAGTGTGCACATAATGCATTGTAGAAGGAAACCTTCTCAGGTACCTTTGGTTCTAGATGAGGCCTTGCTTTCATAATGTAATCACCAATCTCCTTCGCCATGCTAACGAAGGCCTCATTATTTGTTCATTCTCACTCCTTCTCTTCCTTTAAGTGCTCTATCTCCATAGTTTTATCCTTGTTATCTTCCATCAATGCTCTAATGGTGGCGGCCTTATCAATATTTCTCCATGCCACCTCAGCAGATACCTTGAATAAGGCATTATTGACCTGCTCATCAGACATAAGTGTGGGATTTATGGTCATGTGCCTACTCTGAGGTGCCTTCTTTACTCTCCTTGAGACATAAGACTCCTTGCACACATCAAAATTTGGTTTGTCCATGTGAGTTTGCATGGACCAGGATAGTTGTTTCCTTGTGCATGTAGTGGCCATATCTGGGTCCATCAGCTCCCACCCATATAACTCCTTAAGGTCCACTATTACTCTGAAACTGGAGGCGCAAATGATTTTACTTGTGTCATTAGCATAGCCCATACTTGGCACAACATATTCCTCACTTCTCCTTATCCTTGGCCCCTTAGGAACCTAAGCACCAAGGTTTGGAGTTGGCCCTTCTCCTATCTGAGTTATAACTGGTGTGCTGGTTTTCTCACACTCAGTTTCTTCAGCTTCTTTCACCCCTTCTTCTTCATCTTTCATTTCTTCATCCCTAGCTCCTCCACATCTTCTAGTTGCACTAGAGTTCCAGTGCACTCTCTTCAGACTCCTCCACCTCCTCATTAAGCTTCAACTTTCTCCTTCTCTTCTTCTTAGGTGTTTCTTTCTTAGGGGAGAGTCGAGGTGATATTCTTACAGGATGTGATGTTCCTGCACCTTGGGTCCTTGGTTCTTCTGAATACCTTCTTAAATTGGTGCTCTTCAGGGGACTACATCCATGTCCAATTCCTCTTCTACTTCTTGCTACCTGTGGTGGAGTATCTGTGCACTCACTCTCCACTCTTTCTGTGGGCTGCCTCTGGCCTCTATGATCCAAGCCTCCACTATCCTCATGTTCTTCTTCTTCCTCATCTATCTGTATGGTCATTGATTAGGATTTGGAGCTAGCACATTCTCCATTGTATGTTTTCCCTTAGGTGGCCCTAAGAGCATGAACTCATTCTCCACATACTTATTATTCTCCAGCCTAGGCTTGAGCTGAAGATATATGAGCATGGCTCCACTGTCCCCAATAGCCAAACTTACTAGACTTATATTTATGACATATGAAAATGAGCCTCTCAATGTAGGTAGATCAACCTAGATATATTTATGTTTTCCTGAGAGTGTGGTAGTCACAATCTACCTTATCTACATTGAAGTTCATATGACACGCATTAGTAAATCTATGAACTAAGCCTAGAAGTAGTTTGCAATTATGAAGGCATAGGGAATTTTTCACCATGGGTACTCCATGTCCCATCCTTCATGGAAAAATGCAAAGACTGATGCAGAAGTGTTGATACACCGTGTACTATAGTACCTTGCCTACCACCATGGGTAGCTCCTTCGAAATGTGCCACTCCTCAAATGCCATGCATGAAGTCAGTCATACCAAATTTCTTCCCTTTGCTTGAATGGGCCACTCATTGATCCTTCACATAAATATTTCTTGAACCTCTCCACAAGGGACTTCTTCTCAGTAGGGTATTCCCAAATTTTTTTCTTTAGCCCATCGGGCACTCTAATTTCTACAAAAACAAGAGATAGTAGGATAGCACCAAAACTTATCTTTTCACCTACATGTGAGCTTCCTCAATAATAGTTTCTGCAATGTAGCCTTAGCCAAGATTGTACACTTCTCCCTGGGACATTTTCTTTGCAATATGAAGCCACATGGTGTTTACCTGCGACCATCTCTCTTGATCATTTAACTTGGTGAGCAGATGCACGACTATCCTGTACTACAGGAAACTTCTTCAATTTTTCTATGTCCATTCTGTGTGCAGACCCTTGGTATACTCCTAACTCCTTGCTTGTGGCTATAACCATTGTTCCTTATCAGTCAGATCACTAATAATGTTTATCCCTGTGCCCTTTCAGTCCTGTCAATGTTGACAATCAGGGCTGCTGTGATCCTTACCCTTCCATCCAGCGAAATAGAAAAATTCCTCATGGACTCTTCTCATAAGCCATTGGTATAAAGGTTCATGGTTTTCCAAATTATGGGAGTTCATATAACTGATAAAACCCTACCTTCTTCAACAACTTCTCTCCAAGCATCATCATATACTGGCATATCATCCACCATGTGCTTGTTGGTCTTCTTATTCAACAACACATCCAATTCTCCTTGTTGTCGGTGGTGTAGTGATTGTAATCACTTACTTTACATCGAAAAATGTGGGAATCCCAATCCCATCCAACTATCACTCATTTTTCTTATGGGTAGCTAAAATATTGATCTACCTTAAAACTTTCTCTCAGGACTGATATCAACCGTTCAACCTCAACCTCCACCTTTTTCGGTGGTGCTTTGTAATCCTTTGTGCATGCTGGGAATCCCAGGTGCTTTCTTTGGTGCCATCTTAAAAATCCCACAAACTTTTTCATCTTTCCTGTACTGAGTAATTTCTTTGGTACTCAAACCCTTTTGTCTTATGTGTTGAAAATTTCAAATGCCCTAGCTCGAAACCGCATGCCCTAGCTCCTTCTCAATGCTTCTGCTTCACTCAAACCCTTCACCAATGGGGACGCAAGCCTTTTCTATGCACACAAATCTACTCTCCATGTCTGGTTTCATAGTTCTCCACACCTCAATACAATTCGCTTAGCTCGGTCACACTTAGCTCGCTCAAATACTTGTGATTGCAAAGGTAAAAATGAACCCGCATCACGTCCTTATATAGATTTTCAAAAATGTTAGTGCATTTATTATTTATTCACCTACCAATAATCTTCTCATTAATTGACCATTTTCCCAATTTCCACGTGGTACACCTTCGCACCCAAACTATAACCTTCTAGCACACCTTCCTACCTTATGGCTACAGAATTCTCTTCCATCGTGCTTCCATGTGCCCGAAGTACCTCACTACTGTGCCCTCTTCTAGTAGTTTCCACGGTCGTTACTTACCTTACGTTATAGTGTTCCTTCATTCATTTCCATCTATGGTCTTCTTTAAAAGCAATCTCCTTTCTAACAACTCCTTTCCATACTTGAATAGCACCTATAATAGTTTGTTCTCATGTGTACCCATTTGTGAATAACAAATAACAACCACCCCACACCAATGGTATGTGCAGTCCTCTACGCATAAAAAAAATACTTTATATTGTAATTAGCTTCCAGTGCACAAATGCACTTATTACACAAAACACCAAACTAAATTGACAAAGCATAGCGACGAAAAAGGAAATTATATTAAATGCAAATACAGAAAATGAAACCTATACTAAATGGAAATACTACCTTATTACAAACACAAAGAAGACTTATTTATAGTATGGCTTTAGCCTACTCCCGTTGAAATAACTTGGTAACTACATTCCATCAAGTGCCTCCAACTGGAAGTGCCTTGATTCAAGTATATGAGTGATAAAATACGGTCCCAACCAATGCACCTTAAGCTTTCTTGGATGGTACAAAAACTTAGAATCATAAAGTAGTACCATATTGTCCAACCTCAAGATTATTTTCCCTGATGTGTCGGTCATGCCATGCCTTCTTCCTATCCTTTTCTTGCTTTTAACTCCAACGTGCTATGGTGCTGCCTTTCATCCAACTGTATTAACCTGTCAATTCTTTCTTCTAATGCTTTCTCATTAGCTAGACCTTCAGTGTGTACAATATGCACAATGAAGGTAACATGAATTCCATAGAAATAATTGCTTCTATGCCAAACACCGACTGAAAGGGTGTGTCCTTATTCAACCACTCTTGTAGGTTGTTCGATATGCCCAAAGCACAATAGAAAACTTTATCATCCCAATCTTTCCTGCCAACATCATAAAAAATTTGTCAAGGTCTGACTCAATATCTTGTTAAAGGCATCTGTACTTCCCATTTTCTTAAGGATGATAGGGTGTATTTTTGTGGTGCACAACCATAAATTCATCCAATAATATCCTGACTGTCTCATTCAATAATTATGTTCCCTTATCACTTGTCAAGCTCAGTGGACATCCATACATAGTAAGAATATTTTTCCCGTAACAACTTGGCTGTTGTGGGCTACTAGTGCAATATTTTGTAGGTGCTGCTTTTACACACCTTGTAATATAATCTATGCAAGTGATGATATAGCATGATCCAGTTCTACTCGCGGCTAGGGAAATAGGTCCCACAAATTCATATAGCCCAATTTTTTCAAACATGGCTCTTTACTAGCATATAGGTCAAAAAGGCATTTCACCTCTTTTCCTGGGTTTTCCAAGGCATTGACAATGATCACATGCCTTACAATAATCTATACAACCTTTATACAGGGTCTCCCACCATAATCTAGCGAGTAGAATCTTGTGCACAGTGGCGTCACCTACACAGTGCCCACCTGCAATACCACCATGAGCCTCTTCCATGATATTTATGTGCTCATGCTCTAGTACACACCGGCGTAATACTTTATCTCATCCTAGTTTGTATAAGTCACCACTGATCAACATGAAGGGTGCCACGCGAATTGCAAGTTATTTCTTCTCTAATGCTTTTATTCCTTCTAGCATCATACCTATGCATAAAAAGACAACAATATCCTCCAATTCTGAAGGCACGTGATGTAACCTGTACAACTGTGCATAATAGTTTGTGCATCCTCCCCTGATTGAATTATTTATAAGTGGTTCAAACTAGAATTACTTTTACCTAGTTTTACCATGACTGTAAGTTTAAATTCTTGGAATAAGATCACCCATTGACATATGTGCTCCTATAAAATGATCTTATTTACCAAGTATTTTAATGCCATGTGATCAGTATAAAATACAAAAGGTGTTGCTAACAAATACTATCTAAATTTATACAGCACGTAGATCATTGACAAGGCCTCGTGCTCTATAGTTGTGTAATTTTGTTCTGCATGAGTGAACTTTATACTAGAAAAAATATAGGATGATATATAATACCTTCTCCAGGCTGAGCTAACATTGTGCCAATGCTCATGCTAGAGGCATCCACATGTACATGAAATGGCTGGTTCCATGAGGATAAATGCAAAATAGGCATTGTAGTAAGTCTCTCCTTCAATGCCTCAAATCCGCGTTGATGCGGTTTTCCCCAATAAAATGTCCCTTTTCCTTTTAGTAACTCTTCCAGGGGTGCGGAAATCTTCACATAACCCTTGATAATTTTTTGTAATACCCTGTGTGGCCCAAAATTTTGCGCAGCTCACTTTGACTGGTAGGTTCCTCCAGGCCCATAATAACTGCAACCTTAGCTAGATCTACTAATAAATCTTCCTTGTAGATGATATGCCCTAACAAAGTTCCAAAAGGTGTAGAAAACATGCACTTCTTGATGTTTAAAGAGATGCTTAATTGTCTACATCTTTCAAACATTAAGTGCAAATTGTCATAATAATCGTTAACAAGCCCATATATCGTCCAATAATCTAAGTAAACCTGCAAGAATTTGTGAATAAAATCCTGGAATGCTTGAACAACTATGCGTGAAAATACAACAAGCACATTTTTCAAACCAAATGGCATCACAGTATATGTAAAAATTCCCCATTTAGTGATGAAATTCATTTTCTCTTTATCTTCCTATGCAATTCTAACCTAATGATACCCAGAGAATCCATCTGTAAAAGAGTAAACTTTACGCCCTGCAATGTCTTCTAATATTTCCTCGGTGAAAGGCATAAGAAAATGATCAATCAAAAATATAGCATTCAGATCCCTGTAATCCACAAAAATGCTAATCCAACCATCTTTCTTTATACTAATCACCATGGGGCTAACCCACTCTAGTTTGTCTAGGAGATTAATGATGCCAGAATTCAGCATTTTTTCAATTTCTTCTTTAACTTTTATGTGCATGTTTGGGTTCATCTTGTACGGTATCTTCCTGACTAGGAATGCTCCTTCCTTTAGCTTAATCTTCATCTTGCCTAATGAATCATGCACTCCTTTTAACTCATGGTATCCCTAAGGAATAAATCCTGAAAATCACGTAGTAACTCAATTATCTTTGCCACTTCAGAATCTGACCAATAATCCATGATTATGGCCTCCTTAGGTTCAACATCTATGCCAATGTTCACTTTCTTGGTTTTCATAGGTTCATGATAGGTGCACACGTTCTTATCTGCGGTGTCTAACACTTCACGTGTACCTGTTGAATGAGCTATGTCCAAATTTAATACTTCTTCATCATCCACTATGTAGATCATATTTCCTTTCTCTTTTTCAAGGCAAGTGCATGTAAATAGTTTAGAATTTGTATCATCTACCTCATCAAAAAGCATTCTTTATTCTTCCTCATCAAATAACTCCTGAATGAATTATTCAGCCTTGGCACTGTCTCCCATAGTCAAACACTCCATAACCCATAATTCCTCTCTTACCATAGGTTTACTAGAGAAGTACTCAAAAGTATGGGTCATGCATGCAATTAAGTCTTACCAATTTCTAGTCTCCCTATGCAGTTCTGCATAAACATACCAAGTGCATGTGCAGCCTTGCAAAGTGGAATAAATTTTGTACACCTATAGTGAATGTGGTAAAGCTTCCTACCCCTCTGTATAGAGTCTCTCACACTACTGAATGTGGTTCTGAACAGGTTGATTACCATGATACATGAAGATTGTCATAGGTGCATTTCTCCTAAAGAACCGAGTGGTTAGAGAAATTCTGAATTCATTCCATTGCATGAGATTATCCATGTGAACCCTCCACCAGCAATTCTTTCACCTTGATTCATCCACTTCTTCTCCATGGCATGTAGGAATACCGTAGGGTCTCCTTCTCTAGTGTACCGAGGTACAGAGTTACCTATCCTCCAAATACAATAATATTTGCTTCTCTGCGCAAATACGCTTCTTACTTCACGCCCAACCATTTCATAGGTGTCATGTGCTCAATTGTCACAAGCAATACTTGTAGTATCACTAATAAACTATACGTCTTCCCATTGGAGGATTCCTTCCTTAGATGGCTCAAGTACTTCTGGGTCCCCAACGTCACCTATATAAATTTTCTTCAAGTCTTCCTCACTCAAAGGTTCAATATAAGGTGCAGATTTCCCATCTATCAAAGGGATAATCACTCTTTCTTCCTTGTTCTCAAAACTTATATACCCCTTGTTGAACCATAGATCAGCATTATTTTTATAACACCAAGGTCACCTAAGTAGATCTGGGAATTTTTCTGCTTCTAGAAGTGTTAAGACCTCAAAGTCCCCAGTGAAATTGGCCCCTTGTATAGTAATGGATGCATCCTTTAAAACTCCTATGGGAGTGGCCTTAGTTAGATTAACCATAAAAAGTACATTAGAGGATGGTTGTAATGGATGTCTACCCTTTTGTACCCATGCATTTAAAGGAAGCACATTCACTTATGCACATGTATCAATTAATATATTACTCAAGAGCCACCCATCCACAACAACATTCAGAGTGATCTCCTTGTCATAATCTAAACTATGAGGGGGAAGATTAGCATGCAGGATCTGTCATCCATTCTCAATAATTTCATGTGGAGTGTTTCCCTTTAGCCAATTCCCTAATAATGGAATGATATTCTCCTGGAGCAACATCTTGCATACTTCTTTTAAGTCATCAATATCTGATTGGACTGTCTCTACTGCCTTTTTTTGTTCTAACTTCCTTGACCATTCCTGTAAACATTGTATTCCACCTAAAGATTTTTGAGAACCTCTATGGTCTCCTGATAAACCTCCTTCTGATGTGCAGGATCTGGGTACCTTGCATATAAAAATTCCTCCTTAGTGATGGTAGGCTTCTTCTGTAATGTCTCTCTCACACGCACATCTTTAGTGCGTGTAGTTATCTTCATAGGTACTACCTCAGGTTCTGGTGCTAACTTTGGAATCCACTAATTCTCTATGGAACATTGTATTCTAACCATCCTTGCACCCTTGTTCTCCTATTTATGATGTTTGTTAAGATGCTCATATAAGTCCAGGCATTCCTCATAGTTGCGATTCTTCCCTCAAAAGGAACAAGTAATATTCTGAAGACGTTTATTCTTGTAGTGGTCAGGAGATCCACATGTAAAACACGTTCCACAAGGAAATTCACCTCATCCACCACCACGACCTTGGCCCCCGAATCCACCACGGTATCCTGAACCTTTGCCATGAATTCCTTCGCCATGAATTCCTTCAAAATGCCCTTCATTCTGATCATAGTGCCCTGGGTTACGATCACAATCATGGTGCTCACTTTTACTTTTAGAGTTATCTGTTACTCATGTCTGTCACACACCAATATCTATGGCATCATCGATATGACCAATCAACCGTTAGTCTTCTATATCATGAGTCACGGTCTGGAAAATCTTACGATAGCAAGATACATTCTTTCTTATCATGCATTGTAATAATGGTCAGCGGCTTACATCATGGTCCAAATGACATATCTCATAGTCTGGCAATAATGAACACATTGATCTGTGGGGACAACTATTTTTGGTGTTCCCTTCCACTTCATAATCTCTACACCAAATCTCAGTACGTGTCTTATGTGCTAAATTTTCTGATAGTTTCTCCAACTGCTTTATCATAGCTATAATTTGTGCCTCCAGGAATGGGCTCATTCCAGTTTCTATACTCCTGACTGCTTTAGTGCACAAAATGGATTCAAGTGCTTCACACGGGTCTGTATATGTCTTAGGCAATAGCACATGTAATCCAAAATGAGCCCCCTACACATTTTGTGGCTAACTTCCTTCATTCTTCTGTCCCTTGTGCCTTAGTCATAATTTTTTGTTTTTTAGGCACTCAATACTTTCTAGAAATGGCACCATTTGATAGATATTTTTCTCAGCTTTCCAGAAAGGTAAAATTTTCCTCTTAACTCCATGTATTTTTGAAGTTATGGCTCGGTGGAGTTTTTGTGGGAAACTTTCCCTTTGAAAGGTCCGTAGCCAGTAATATGCTGCCACGTGTCCTCGGGAGTGGCGAAGGGTGGAGGTAAACTTGGGATTTTACCAAGTGATTCAACAAGTTTTCAAAAGGAACATTTCACCCCGAAGGCCCGCCGACGAATGATATGCCGCCACATGTCCAAGGGGGAGAAAATTGAAAAATGACTAAGAGTTGGCATCATGGAAAAATATCCAGGAAAGACATACGCCCAACCACATTGCGCCATGTGTCCTTAGTCCTCAAAAGTGGTGGAGCACAGAGGTGAAGTTAAAATTTTGGTGAAATATTTTGCGAGGGCACAAGGTGAAATTTTTCCCACGTGGTCCACATCCAATGGCCTCATGCCACATGTCTCAAGACACGCAGACCGTGGAGGAAGATTTAAAAATTTGGTGAAGTGTTTTTGCAAAATTCAAGAGGAAAGTTCTGGCTCACCGCTCCGCCAGCTAGTGAGATCAGGCCACGTGTCCACGGGGGTCAGACCGTCAGAGCGTAGGGGGAGATTTAGAATTTTTCCCAAAGATAAGCGCAGAGAGAAATGTTTTCCCCCAAGGCCCGCGTCGAATGGGAGCCCGCCATGTGGCACCGGAGCTTTGGAACATGGGGGAAAAGTTGGAAATTTTCCCAAATAAAAAAAAAGGAAATTTTGAAAGGAAAAGTCCCCCCCCCCAAACACGAACCAATGGCATCTTGCCATGTGTCCATGTGGCGGCAAAAAATTATAGAACATGCCCGTAGGGAAAAAGGGAAGTGGAAAAACCATAGCCAATGGGGTTGTGCCACATGTCCAAGTCAGAAAAATGGTCAAACAACCATGAAAATTTTGAAAGGAAATGCCCATGGTGAATCACGTCTTGCCATGTGTCCCCAGGTCATCGGCCCAGTGGAGAATTTTTGGAAAATTTTCCAATGGCCAAAACAGTGAAAAATGAAGCACTAAAGGCCCACATCCAATCAAAACATGCCACATGGCACAAGGAGCAGTGAAGCATGGGGATTTTTTTGGGAAATTTTCTCGAATGCAAAAAGTGGAAAATTTCAAATTTTTCACCTGCCAATCTGTTTTGGCCGTGTTTTGCCCTAAAATTTCAAATGGCCATAACTTTTGATCCAGAGCTCAGTTTTTCATGTTCTTTATATCAACAGAAATTTGGTGAAATTATCTACAATATTCTATGGTAAATTTTGTATTTTGTTGGAGTTTGGAGAGAGAAAATTGAAAAATGCCTCTGGCACGTGGTCATGAACAGAAATGACATTTCAACCACCATTTTTAATGAAGAATGGCTCGTATTCTCTCGCATCATGGTGAAAAATGTCAGGGAATGGACTTGTAAGGATGCCCATGCCATTTTATTGCATTTTTGGTCAGTGGTTGAAGCTCTCCCATGTTTTCCTACATTTCTCTCTCCTGGGGTCGTTTCTTGCACTGTAAAAGCCAGATTTAGCTCATTTTTTGGAAGGTTGAACATTTTTCATGTATTGCAGGCTCCCTTTTTCACCTTGAAGAGTGATTTTATGGAATATCAGACCTCTTCTAAGACTTCAACCTATTTTTTTCCTCTCAGATGTTGTAATGCACGTGTGTTTTGATGTTGAAAATGATAATACAGGCTCTGTGAATGAGTTTTAATCCTCTGTTTGTGTTATTTGATTCATTTCTAACCTTCCATTATAGTTTATCAATTTGTGCATGAATTTTTGTTACATTTCCATGATTTCTGTCAATCTACAGAAGTAAAAAATGCTCACCACTCCTTTGTTGCATCACCTTATTAGCACTAGCTTCAGTTTTTTACATTCTCTATCTCTGTCCCCTTTAGAATTTAGAGTAGGACTTTGAGTTTAAAACCTCTGTATAACTTGCAAGTAATACACCTGATTAGAGGAATTGAGGAACCAGCCTCAAAACTAGAGATTCTTTTCCCATTTTACAAGTCCCACACTTTGGGAAAAGATTTAATGTTGTGTAATCACACTGGATGTCTAAAATGACCAAACTAGAATTTTTATCAACATCCAGGGGTGCTACTGATTTACACCAATAGTTTTGGCACACCCAGTGGGACCTTAGAGGTCTTCATCTTCATTGCAACAAAATTGATGTGCATTTTTTGTAATTTTCTTGCTTAAAAGATCCCTAAATTACACATTTGACGACTCCAAGGAAGAAGAATCAGCTGGTTTTAGCAGTACAGACTTGAAAAATCATGAGAAGAATCACCACAAGGTCAAGAGTTGGAGAAGAAGAGGTGTTGTTTGAGTATCTGTAGTTATCTCCAAGAAGAAGGTAAAGAGGGAGGAGAATTCAAAGGTCTCCATCTCCTCCAAATAGAACTCTATCAACTCCTCCACCTGGTAGGCCTTTCATTCAATCAACAAGGGTTCTAAGGCCAATCAGAATGGCACAAAACAACCCATATGTCAATTTCACTGGAAGCAGCCCACTTGCTCTCAATACACAAAATCCAATCCCAATTACAGCATTGAAGAACATTCCATACTTTACTGGAGAGAATCAGACCACTCCTGGTGATCATGTTAAGGATATTGCTGATATTTGTGCAATCCATGAGATTAATGAGATGCAAGTTGCTGTCAAACTACTGGCATCTTCATTCAAAGGGAAAGCTTTGCATTGGTTCAGGAGTCTTGCCTCAAGTTCTATCAAAAATTGGAATCAGCTATGTATAACCCTCCATGAGCAGTTTGGAGAGAAGGGAGATAACTTGTCCCTTTTGAAACAGTTGACAACCATCAAGAGAGCTCCCAATGAGTAGCTGACTGACTTCAACTTCAGTTTTCAAATGACTTGGGAGAGAATTCCAGTGGCAATAAGGCCAGCAGTAGAAGGTGCTTTTCTATCTTACCTTAAAGCTTTAAATTCTGATATTTCTATGTTGATTCAATCCATGGGAGGCAAAACTATCCCTGTTGCTTATAGCATTGCCATTAGAGCTGAAAATTGTTTGATTCAAGCTGGCAAGCTAGCTCCTAGGCCTCCAATGCTATTGTTTCCAAGTTTAGAGAGCCCAAGTACTAGTCAAGTGCCTATTTTAGCTCATATTCCCACTCCTAGAAATTAGAATTCAAGTGAAGCTTCTACTTCATCTTCTAGTGCCTCAAATGAACTTCAAGAAGTCATGAAGCAATTGCAAAATTTAGGTAATGAGATGGTTACACTCAAGAGGTAGCAAGCCCAAGGTTTTAGACCTTTTTTCTAGCCTCAAGCTTAGCCTAACAGGTAGCCATACCAGCCTCAAAGACCACCCAATCTAGTTGTAAATCAAAATCAAACAAGACCTCCTACCAACAGACCATTTCAACCCTATAATCCCAATGTTACATCTGCCTCTAAAGCCATAGTGCCAATGCAAAACAACATAGCTCAAGAGTATGATTGGTGTTTCCCATGCAATGAACCGCAAAACCAGTCTATGTGTTTCAACGGTGCCTTAAATCAAGCATTAATGGTGACTACAACTGGTGTGGAGGGTGAAGGGAGTCAAGGAAATTACCAACAACCAGAAACATTCCAGGAGCAATCAACTCCAAATGATGCCACACTTGTAAACTGGCAGGCAGAAGATTTTTGTGGCATAAATCAAATGATTCCCCAAAGTTTTGCATCCAACACAAGGTTAAAAAGGAGAAATTTGGGTGAATAACAACCATTGGCTCCAAGTAATCCACAATCTTCTATCACTCCACAAATTATTGGCAAACAAAATGTAGTTCCAAACACGTAAGGACTACTTAAAACAACTCCTAGGCCAACTCAAATTCCAGTTTCTACTACCCATGTGCAAGGAATGAATGTGCAGGCCAAGGGACAGTAAAGAGATGCTTCATCTCCATTCAAAATCATTGATCATATGAAGAAGAAAAATGTAAACATATCAATGTGGGAATCACTATCCATCCCAGGCCAAAGAGATTTGCTACAAGATGCCATGAACGACTGGTTAACTTCAAATCAGCAAGTCCAAATGTAGGAGAAGGTGCTCAAAAATGTTGCCCATCCTGAGAGGAATCATGGAGGACAACAAGGTAAAATGTTAAAGCCCCCTCCATTCTATGTTTCATTGATCATTGGAAACCAATTAGTACACAACTGCATGATTGATTCCGGAGCAAGTAGTTCAGTAATGCCCAAGAAAATAGCTGATCAATTAGGGCCTCAATATGAAGTCATATCTAAAGGGGTAGTGCAATTGGATGGGACAGCAATAACAACAGTTGGAGTGATCAAAAACTTGAGTCTTACTTTGCATGCATGCCCCAACATTGTTTTTTTGCAATATATCTCAGTAATAGATCTTCCACCACTCTTTGCCCTATTTTTGTCAAGGGATTTCATAGCCAAGATTGGAGGTTACTTATCTACTGATTAGTCACACATGTTGTTTAGAACAAGATATGGAACTAAATCCACAATCAGATCTGAGCCTATTGCAAAATTTCACATTGAGCCTTACACTCCAAACCAAATCAATACCAATTTTTCAACATTTGATCAAGAGGATTATCCAAGCACTGATGAAGCTGACACCAAGGTTGGAAGCATCCCAGTTTTGAATCTTGATGAATGGGAAAAAAAGGTGCATGATTTTGATCCTTATCAAGAAATAGAAGAATCTGAGTTAGGAGTCTATTGCATGCATGAAGAAAATCAGCCTATCCCTAGCATCACCAAGCCAAACCATAAGGATGATAATGAGGTATGGCAGTTGTTTTTTGATGGCTCAAGGAGCAGACAAGGTGCAAGAGGGGGAGATATGCTTGTTTCACCTCAAGGAGTTAAGTATTATTTAGTTTTTAGATTTCAGTTTGCATGCTCTAATAACACTGCTGAATATGAAGCCTTGATACAAGGATTACACTGGTCAATCAAGAGAGGAATAAAGAACTTGCAAGTCTTTGGTGAGAGTGAGTTGATTTTCAACCAAGTTAAGGGGTAGCATGCTGTCAAGAGTGATCTGCTTAAGTGTTACAAAAACAGGGTGTGGGACCTCATTAAAGATTTTGAGGGCTTTGGCATCAAATCCATTCCTAGAAAAGAGAACCAAGCTGCTGACAGGCTTGTAGCAGTTGGGGCAGCCTTTGAAGTTGTTGAAAGCATCCAAAGATACAAGGTATAGCCAAACATCCATGTGATTGTAAGGCCTTCAGTGCCAGACAACAATGTAAGTTGGCAAGTGTTTGAAAATGATCAACAAATCATCCATTTCTTGCAAGAAGAGGTTGAGTTCTTAGTTAAAAATCAGGAAAAGTTGGAACAACAGTATGGTGACCAAGTGGTACAGCTGAGAACCAACAAAATACCAAAGGGACTTATTACTTTGGAGTCCATTTTCAATCCTAATGATCAATTTAGGAAGGAGAAATCAAACATCCAAGTCAAGGGAGAAGATTCAATGTCCATCTTGGTGGAAGAAGGAAAATCACTCCAAGTTGGTAAAGTGACAACTAAGCAAGAAAGGTATGAGTTCATACAGCTTTTTCAATAATTCCCCGATGTGTTTGCTTGGAGCTATGAAGATTTGAAAGGTTTCAATCCCAAGTTAGCTCAACACACCATTGAATTGGATCCAAGTATTAAACCCATCAGGTAAAAACAAAGGCCAGTCAATCCACACATGGATCCTCTCATGAGAAAATAATTTAATAAGTTGATAGAGTCAAGAATCATATTCCCTATCAAGCATTCTAGTTGGGTGGCCAACTTGGTTCCAGTTAGAAAGAAGAGTGGGGAAATCAGATTGTGTGTTGAATTCTGAGATTTGAATAGAGCATCTCTCAAGGATCATTATCCACTTCCTTCTATGGAGCATATTTTGCAAGTTTTTGTTGGCTCTGAGTGTTTTTCATTACTTGATGGCTATTTGGGGTACAATTAGATCATGGTGAAAGAAGAGGATCAGTTCAAGACAACCTTTACAACCAAATGGGGAACTTATGCATACAGGAAAATGCCATTTGGGTTGTCCAATGCTGGAGCTACTTTCCAAAGAGAAATGGACATGGCGTTCAAGGGTTTGATTAACAACATGGTGCTGATATATCTTGATGATATCACTATTTTTTCAAAAAATGCAGTAGACCATCTCTTTCATTTGAGGCAAGTGTTCCAAAGGTGCAGAAGATTTGGAGTATCCTTGAATCCTAAAAAGTGTATTTTTCTAGCCCATGAAGGAAAAATCCTTGGCCACGTTGTCTCCAAAGAAGGATTGGAAATTGATCCAGAAATATTTGAAGCCATAAGAGCACTACCATTGCTGAGCCACAAGAAGGCCCTTCAAAGTTTCTTGGGGAGAATAAATTTTGTTTAGAGGTTTGTCCCAAATTTTGTAGCCCTAGTCAAGCCTATCACCAAGATGTTAAAGAAAAGCATAGCTTTCAAATGGACAGTAGAAGGCAAAGAAAGTTTTGGAGCAATCAAAGAAGCCATCTCACAAGCCCCAACTCTCATTAACCCAGATTTCTCCAAGGATTTCATCCTCTATGCATTTGGGGGTGATGATACTATTTCTACAATTTTGGTACAGTAGAACAAAGACAATGATGAGAAGCCAATTGCTTTCTTCAGCCAAAGCCTGGAGGACTATGAGGTGAGATATTCTTTCATTGAGAAGCATGTTCTTGTAGTAATCAGGAGCTTGAAGAAATTCAAGCACCTAGTTTCAAACAACAAGGTTCAATTGCTGGTTTCTCATGTGGGAGTTAAAGACTTCCTCCTCAACAAAGACCTAAATGAAAAGAGAGTAGGTTGGATTACTCATGTCATGGAGTATGACATAGAGATCAAAGTCACCAAGTTGGTCAGAGGAAAAGGTTTGTGTGAGCAGCTGATTTTGAACAAACACAAGGGAGGGAGCATGCAATGAGAAGGAGGTTGTTTTGGCGTTGCAGGACAGCCATGAGCAAGGAAGCACTCAAAAATAAAATGATGATATCCTCACTCCTTGCTGGACCCAAGACATAATGCACTTCCTAAGCACAGGTCTATGCCCTCTAGAGATGAATAAGACCAAAAGAAGACACTTCAGATTGCAAGTTGTCCCATATGCCCTTGTTGATGGTGTTTTGTTCAGAAAGGATGTGAATGGAGTGCTGCTGAGATGCATTAGTACAAATCAGATTCATAGGGTGTTGGAAGAGTTCCATGGTGGATTAGCTGGTGGTCATTTTGCACCAAGAGTGATAGCTCTAAAGATCATGAGGGCTGGCTATTATTGGCCCAAGATTTTTAGTGATTGTTATGCATGGATCAAGAGGTGCAAGAATTGTGCATTCTTCACAGGTAAAGAGAGGCTAGCTGCCCTTCCATTGCATCCAATTTCAGTTGACCAGCCATTCATGCAATGGGGTTTGAACTTCATTGGAGTCATTAATCCCAATTCAAGCCAAGGGCACAAATGGATTTTAACAGCAACAAATTACTTCACCAAGTGGACTGAAGTAGTAGCACTCAAGGAAGAAAATGAATCTAGCATCCTAAATTTCTATGAGGGAATAACAACCAGATTTGGCATACCTGCTACAATAATATCAGATAATGCATTGGCATTCATTAGGTCCAAGGTGACTGAATGGGCTATCAAGAATGGGATCTACCTAAGTACTTCATCAAACTATTACCCTCAAGGTAATGGCCAGGATGAGTCTACAAACAAGAACTTCTTAAGGATCATTAGGAGGACACTTGATGAAAATCAGAGATCTTGGCATACTAAGTTGAAATCAGCCTTATGGGCTGATAGGATAACTCCTAAAAGATCTACAGGTAACTCCCCATTCAAGCTTGTTTATGGAAGAGAGGTAATTTTTCCCATGTCACTTGAGTTGCCAACGTTAGAACTCATGAAACAGTTGGAGTTGTTGGAGTTTGAGCCCATGGAGGTTAGATATGCAGAATTGATGGAGCTCCAAGAAATAAAAAATCAGGCATCCCAAGCAATGGAGAAGGATCAAGCTTTGATAAAGAAGACCTTTGATAGGAAGGCCAAGGATAGATCTTTCCAAGTTGGAGATCTAGTGTTAAAATGGGATGCAGACAGAGCAAAATTGGGGAGGCATTCAAAATTTGATGCCATTTGGAGTGGCCCATACATGGTCACAAAGTGTAAGGACAACAATGCTTTCCAATTGTCTTCATTAGATGGCAAAGAACTATAGATTCTAGTCAATGGAATCCATCTAAAGCATTGCTACTGAAGGGAATTCTCCACCTTGTACATATTATCTTAGGTTTTCATTCCTCAAAGTGCTTGTGCACATTGTTTTGTTGTAGATTAGCCTTGCTTTCCCTAAGTGCTTTGGCACAAGCTTCCTGTTCTTGGAAATGTGTGTTGCAGGCCTTGCCCCAATCAAATGATGTTACACCCTCCACCTTCCTCCTTGCAGTGTTCTAGCCAGTTGGGGTACCAAGCAGAGAATTTAATGACTCCATGCCCAATGGATTGCTTCAGGCAACTGGTAACTTCATCCAGCAGACAGATGACCCCTCAGAGTCACCAAAATTGTTATCCAAAATGAGCCCCCTACACATTTTGTGGCTAACTCCCTTCATTCTTCCCTGCCTTGTTCCTCAGTCATAATTTTTTTTAGGCACTCAAGACTTTGTGGAAATGGCACCATTGGATAGATCTTTTTCTCAGCTTTCCAGAAAGGTAAGGTTTCCTCCTAACTCCATGTATTTTTCAAGTTATGGTTTGGCAGAGTTTTTGTGGGAAATTTTCCCCTGAAAGGTCTACAGCTAGTAATATGTTTCCACGTGTCCTCGGGAGTGACTGAGGTTGGAGGTAAACTTGGGATTTTACCAAGTGATTTAGCAAGTTTTCAAAAGGAACATTTCACCCCGAAGGCCCGCCGAAGAATGACATGCCGCCACATGTCCAAGGGGGAGAAAATTGATAAAAATGACTAAGTGTTGGTGTCATGGAAAAATCTCCAAGAAAGGCCCATGCCCAACCACATTGTGCCACGTGTCCTTAGTCCCTGGAAGTAGCGGAACGCGGAGGTGAAGTTAAAATTTTGGTGAAATATTTTGTGAGGACGCAAGGTCAAATTTTTTCCTTCGGGGTCCGCATCTAATGGCCTCATGCCACATGTCTCAAGAGATGCAGACTGCGGAGGAAGATTTGAAAATTTTGTGAAGTGTTTTTGCAAAATTCAAGAGGAAAGTTTCTGGCCCGCCGCCCACGCCGGCTAGTGAGATTAGGCCACGTTTCCACAGGGGGTCGGACCGTCGAAGAGTAGGTGGAGATTGGGAATTTTTCCCAAAGGTAAGTGTAGAGAGAAATGTTTTCTCCCAAGGCCCGCATCGAATGGGATAAGCCCGCCACGTGGCACCGAAGCTTCAGAACATGGGGGAAAAGTTGGAAATTTTCCCAAAGCAAAACAAAGGAAATTTTAAAAGGAAAAGTCCGCCCCCCAAACATGAACCAATGGCATCTTGCCACGTGTCCATGTGGCAGAAAAAAATTGTAGAGACAAGCCCACAAAGAAAAAGGGAAGTGGAAAACTCATAGCTAATGGAATTTTGCCACGTGTCCAAGTCAGAAAAATGGTCAAACAACCATGGAAAATTTGAAAGGAAATTCCCGTGGTGAATCACGTCATACCACGTGTCCCCAGGTCATTGGCCCAGCGGAGAATTTTTGGAAAATTTTCCAATGGCCAAAACAGTGGAAAATGAAGTGCAGAAGGCCCACATCCAATTAGAATGAGGTGCCATGTGGCACCAGAAACGGCGGAACGTGGGGATTTTTTGGGAAATTTTCCCAAATGCAAAATTGGAAAATTTCAAATTTTTCACCCGCCAATCCGTTTTGGCCCTGTTTTTGCCCTAAAATTTCAAATGGCCATAACTTTCAATCCAGAGCTCAGTTTTTCCCATTCTTTATATTAACGGAAAGCTAGTGAAATTATCTACAATATTCTATGGTTTAAGTTTTTATTTTGGTGGAGTTTGGAGAGACCAAAATTGAAAAATGCCTCTGGGACATGGTCATGAACAGAACTGACATTTCAACCACCAATTTTAATGAAGAATGGCTCGCATTCTCTCCCAACATGGTGAAAAATGTCAGGGGATGGACCTGTAAGGATGCCCATGCCATTTTATTGAATTTTTGGTTAGTGGTTGAAGCTCTCCCACGTTTTCCCATGTTTCTCTTTCCTAGGGCTCGTTTCTTGCACTGTAAAAGTCTAGATTTGGCTCATTTTTGGAAGGTTGAACATTTTTCATGTATTGCAAGCTCCCTTTTTCACCTTGAAAGTGATTTTGTGGAAATCAGAACCTCTTCCAAGACTGTAACCTATTTTTTTCCTCTCAGATGTTGTAATGCAAGTGTGTTTTGATGTTAAAATGATAATGCAGGCTCTGTGAATGAGTTTTAATCCTTTGTTTTTGTTGTTTGATTAATTTTTGACCTTCCATTATAGTTTATCAGTTTGTGCATGAAGTTTTGTTGCATTTCCATGATTTTGTAAAATCTACAGAAGTAAAAATGCTCACCACTCCTTTGGTGCATCACCTTATTAGCATTAGTTTCAGTTTTTTGCACTCTCTATCTCTGTCCCCTTTGGAATTTAGAGTAGGATCTTAAATTCAAAACCCTCTGTAACTTGCAAGTAATATACCTGATCAGAGGAGTTGAGGAACACAACCTCTAATCTGGAGATTCCTTTCCCATTTTAACAAGTCCCACACTTAGGGGAGAGGATTTAATGTTGTGCAATCACACATGGATGTCTTTTTAATGTCAAACTAGAAATCTGATCAACATCCAGGGGGTGCCTGCTGATTTGCACCAATAATCAAACTTTCAAGTTCTCTTTCTAGCGAACAAGTTTGTTGTAGTTAGAATATTTTTGAAGAGGACACTTGTCAAGCCCATGATGAGGCACATTTTTTTGTCCCTATTGTCCCTATCCCAAGGGGACATAGTGACATAAAATTTCTCCCCTCCTCATATTTTCCTCATGGATCTTCACATGACCTTAAGCTAGCCCCCGAAGCACTAAACGACCTATTTCTAGCCCCCTCCATCTCACATTGTGAAGGTGCCACTTGTCACAAACAGGCGAGGGAAAATATTTATGTCCCTCCTATCCCTGTTCCTAGGGGATAGAGGGGAAAAGAAAATTCACCCCTAGTATCTCACACATCTGCATGTTTTCAACAACATCTTATATGCCCCTATACTCTGGAAGATAGAGAGACATCTCTATGTAAATATTTTGGAGTTGATGAGGACCCTACCCACCTGATCTGGAACCTCTTGTGTTACCTCTACCTCTAGAACCACTAGATCTACTAGAACTACAGCCACCTATTCCCCCTGATCCTCCATCTATAGCTAGAATTGGACCAATTGATGTAATTCCCTGTGTCCCAACAATGGTAATAAATTGAACTCCTACAGTCTGTAAAGTGGTACTACTCCCAGAAGTGAATCCAAAATTTTGTGCGCTTAAGTTTTGTGTTGACGATACGCCTGAGAAGGTACATCTAAAAAATAAAGAAGACATTTTCCCAGCCATAGATGTACTTTCTACTTGATTATTTCCTTTTCTACTAATCCCCAAACTATCTTGTTGAATACTAGTTGTACTAGATACTGGAAAACCAAGTGCAAGGTCTAGGTTTCCAGGTAGATTCAGATGCACTCCCACAACCCATGTTGTCTCTACTAGCGTGATCCCATGTGAGGATGAGGAGGGTTCCCTATTATGCTTTTCCAAATGGGGGAGTTATAGATGCTCTATCTCCATGCCTTCTATGTGAGATCCAAATCCTTTAAGAGCCATCTCTCTCCTCAATGCCATCCACTCTACAATATTATGTTGCTTCTTTATCTCCCTCTCACACACCTCATTATACTTAAGCCACCTTTCTTCTTGTTGCATCTCTGCCGCTACGTCAGCCATCCTTCACCAAACCTGTTTCTGTACCAGCGCGTGGTGGGGTTTAGCTAGCCATCAACTTCTCTTCCAAGTTCAAGGTTACCATCAAGATTTTGATCACTAGTGAAATGCCTTGAAAATAATTTTCCCTCAGATAACATAAAAATTGGCACTCAGCTACCTTTGAGAAAGAATGAGTGGAAATTAAGTACTCTAAAATATAGCTATTCAGAACACCACAGAACCAAGTGTCCACAACATGCACCCAAATCAGATCACCGTCATAAAGGGTATGAAATTCTTCCTGCATCTAGATAAGCATGTAATACCTCAAATTCCTTTTAGATTCATAAGCAACCAACCACTCATATAAATTTATTGAAAATATAGAAAAGAATCTCTCATATAAATAGTGTTGAACCCACGCATGTTTACCAAACATGGATCTAGTGTTGAACCTCTTAGTGTACTCTTCTTCCAGATCATGTATACAATCCTCAACACTTGCTAAGGTCAACTAGTACGTCTTCATCACGAACCATCCTGAAAATAGATAAAAAAGATATCCCAGTAGCAGAACCAATAATGCAACCTAGAATCCACTCTATAAAACCCAGGCATGTTGGAACATCACCCAGCCTAAGATGAGCACTGACCCAAAGCACATGAAGGTGCTAGGCCCCTTTTTAGAGTTGCTTCTATAGGATGTTAGTGTGATGAAGATAAAGGATATTTAGAACCATAAATAACCATAACCATTTCACATAGCATATACTAGATTTAGATATTAGAGAATGATGATTTAAACAATAACTATAATAAGATCAACCATACAATAACCAGTTATAGTCATGTTTAACACCATTATCCATCCAACATAATCCATTAGATTAAACACTACAAAACATAGAAGCTTCTTACATTATAAAGTATCACCATAAGTCATGCACACATCAGATCTAGCAACATAACTATACAATAATTCACTACCGCTAAACTACACAATTCACTACATATTTATAGGGGTGGGGAATTTCCCTTCACCGCCTATGCATTTCCCAAAATAGGTCACATGCTGATAATAGCCACGCGCCTTTACAATAACATGCACACATGTAAGTGCACTAATAATAGATGTCCTATAGTTAACTAGAATAAGTGATCCTATTATTAACTCAAGCCCATGCATGGCGCTTATAAGTTGCTCGATCCCAAAATAACATTTTATTATCACACAAGTCTCCATCCCGATGTGTGCTCTACATGCTATCTCCAAAAATATCATGTATCCATGAAAACGGCTAAGTCCCTCGACTTAAACTTGTTTTGGCACGTGTTTCCTTTCCTATCATTCTGCACCTTCAAATGCACCTTGTTCCCGTGCGTGAATCCTATGTGTGTCTTCTCCTTAAGAAAAAACTATGTCTTCTCAACATTACTGGTGAATTTCCCCCTCAATCTGAGTGGAGAGATCTGATACAATGACCAATCTCATTCTCTACAGCCACTTTGAACTTTTTGAAGTTCTAAAAAGCTTCCTTTTTTTACGAAGATAAAAAATCCACATTTTTCTAGAGTAATCATCAACACATAACATGAAATAATGAAATCCAGAATGAATAGGTTGCATTAGTGTGCAAATATCGATATGAACCAAATCAAACTTACCTGGAGCTTGATAAGTACTTTTCTTGAATGAAGTTCTATGTTTTTTTCCTATTAGGTAGTTAGGACACTTATCTATATCCTTTTTTAGAGATGGTAAGCCTCTCACCATGTTTTATCAGTGAAGTGTTTTGAGATATTTGAAACTGATGTGACCAAGTCTCCGATGCCATAACTATGCAGAGGAATAATTCTTAGCCACAAGAGCTTGATCATCCCCATGGAAAAAGTAAAGTTGGAACATATGTCCCACATTGGAGGATTTTGCAATAATTTTTTAGCCTCTAGATTTGTCTCGAATCAAACACACTTTCTTACCAAAATGGCTATCAAAGTTAATCTTTAGATTGTGATCTAGAATTTGACTAATTGATAGTAGATTCTTTGTTAAACCAAGGACATATAATACATCTATTAATCTATAATTTCTTGAACCAAGAGGTAGAGAAATGTTCTCAATACCTTGTACCATGTAAGAAGAATCATCACCTAACGAAACATGGTTTTTCAAAGGTGTGTCCCTCATGGTAGTAAACTAGTCTCTATGCCTGGTCATGTGTTGAGTGGCTCCTGAATCAATGTACCAAACAATACTAGATGACATGGATGGTTCACTAGAATGAGCAATCTATAAGAAGTCCTCATTTTTTGAATGATCTTATTGATCAGCTACATTACCTTTCTAATGGGTTTTTCTTTACCAGTTCCCCTTCTTTTGTCCTTACTTGTAGTATGATTATCCCTGATGATATTTCTCATATTGAGGTTCTGAGTTGTTTAATGAACCTTTCTTGTATGCATTGAAGCAACAATATTTCAAATCATGTCCTCTTTTGTAGATAAAACATTTCTTATTTTGTTTTTCCCCTTGCTCATGTTGTTTTGGTACTTTTGAGAATATTTTACTTTTCCTTTTCTTTTTTGATGAGAAGATAATGTTTGCTCCTCTTCATTATATTTTTTATACATTACATCTTCTTGTTGTAGTAGATTCACTAACTTTTCAAAATTAATTATCTGATCTGACAAGTTTAGTGTCGTCACAAAAATGTGGTAAGAAGGAGGAAGTTCTCTCAAAACAATGGGAATGAGAGTTGTATAAATTACCTCCTCTCTTAGGGCTAGAAGTGAAGCCCTCAATTCTACAACTATTCACAAAAAAACTTCCACTTTCTCTGTCGGCTTGAATTTGAGTTTATGAAACTAACTCTGTAGATTCAATATCGTGTTCTTGTTTCTAAACTCATACATGGTTTTTAACTTATCCCATGCTTCTTTGGTTGTTTTGGAATATCGAATGTCAGGTTGCACATCGTTGGATACTACAAACAAGATTATGACTTTAGCCTTCTGATTGACTTTGTCAAATTATCTCTGCTGGGCTGCATCATCTGGTGATTTGGTTGCAGAACCATTCACCATAGGCCAAATATCTTCAAACACAAGTTGTGTTTTGATCTCATTCTTCCATGTGGCATAATTATCTCTTCTTAATATTTGTGAGTCTGAAAGAAAGAACTTAGGGGCATTGATGCAAATTTTCTGAATCAATTGACAAAGGGTAAGGCTCTTATCACTCCAGGTATAAGGTATCCCAATATAGATAATGTCATTCTGATATATCAAACCTTTCTATATATGTTCCCTTCTTATATACTCATTGGTATGTGGAAGAAGATCACCCTTTAGATATACATGATGGTACATGAAAGAGGCGTTAACTTATGTGAAATAATTCGATACATGGTATCAAGATAGTATTGAAAGGGGTGTGTGTGATTATTGACACCATTTCAAATAAATATCCTCATATGCACACGTAACTTCGCTATATACTCGAATAATTTTAGTGTTTAGATATATCCTCATACGGACACGTAACTTCGATATATACTCAAATAATTTTAGTGTCTGGATTTATGTTGTGCAATCGTTCATAGATGGACCGGAAATAGGGAGGAAACCTGTGTATATTTTATTAATATGAAAAAAGTAGATTATAGAATATAGAGTGTTGCAATGATTCTATACATTAAACAACAGGTTACAAAACAAATAGATGGTTACAACCACCTGAAACAAAATACATCCAAGAAATGTAATACAAATAAATACGATGTTACAACTATGCAACTATAACCTCACGGATGTACAATAAAACAAATATAAATGGTTATAAAAACATAACCATATAAAAATAATATAAAACTACCTAGTTACCTAAGTAACAAATAAGTTACCACAATAACACACAATTACCTAAATAGTAAATGCATAAATTACTACGATAAACTATGTTTTACCTAACATCATCTGGAATGGGTGCAACTAAATCTCTTTTTATTAGAGTTATGGATCTACTTATTTTTGTACCTGAGGGTCTTGTTAAGGTATCAAAAAACCATCCCTTGTAGGCTTGAAACCTATGTCATCATTGGTAAATTGTGTAAGGATTGTGCTTATTTATGGGCTAAAACAACTATAGATTAGAGTGAATGTTCCCAACCATTGATCAACGAAGGGATAGGAAGGAATTAGAGTGAGAAAAAACCCCATAAAAACAATTGTGTGTTGCAGAAGCTAGAGAACCCGGTGTCGTAGCGTTTCAGGGAAACATGTGAGGAAGGATTGTGTAGCATTTATTCCATGACAATAGAGCTAGTTGTCGTTGGTAAATTTAATATTTCTCCTTTTTATCCACTGCCAATTACCCACCTTCCAACAAGGATCTATCCTACAAAGAATATAGAAATGCGTAGTGATAGAACATGTAGAGTTAAATTGGAGGGGGTAAAAGTACATATGGGAGAGCCATTGACGTTTCATTTAATGTTGACAATGCTCCATTTTTCTCACTTATTTTTTACTTTATGTCGTGCCAAGGAGCAGTATAAAGCATGTAGTGTAAATGATATAGCAAAGAGTGAAGAGGATGCAGATCTCAATGTGGATAGAATTCGTAAAGAGTCCAAATGTAATATGAAATAAAAGTGGAATTTTGTTGGAACTTAGACTGGCGTAACAAGGAAGAAGGGAATAGTATCATCATTCTCTGCTAGAGATTTGTAACAGAGTTAGTACATTTGTATGACAAGTTGGCCACAAACACCCTATAATAAATATCAAAATATTTGTAGTCTTATGTTATATCTATTTTTTGGATTATTCTTCAAATTTAAATATATTAATAGGTATTTTAATACCTAATATCATTAGAAATAAAAAAATAGTGATTGGAGTAATCGATCAAAGAAGTGGACGACGGTCATCAGGAGGCTAAGAGATGACCATAATAAAAAAAAAACATTTGCATGGAAGAAATGAGTACGTTTGAGCATGTTTCGCATATGGGTCTATTGTGAAGCCCAAGTAATTAGCTAGGGTTTCAATATGGAAAGGTTATTTCATGTATGGAAGCAACTAGAGTGTGATTTTTCCTGTAAAGGAGGTTTATCATGCCTATATGTGGATTTTTTCTTGTGTTTGTGCATAACTCTTATCTTTATATGTTTAATTCTTAATTTCCTTTTGATATGTGTTCCTTGTTATTCGTTTGAGTTGGGTGGGTTGTTGCGACCATTTGGTGCAGTTATAACTGGTAAGGTTTCAAATTTTTTTGGTAAACAAACCTTTTTTCCAAATTTTTGTGGTCATAAAATGGAAAAAATTAAAATATTTCTACATTTACTAAAATCTATCCAAAGAAATTGTAACCATATGGAAGTCTATGTGTGGGTTTTCATGTGCCAGTTGATTAACTAAAATTAACTAAATTAGGTAGTATATAATAGTTAATCTAAGCTATGAATACTTGCACTGAAGTAAATAAATGTAGTAAATAAATATGCTAATGATCTAAGAAAATATCTAAAATGAAATACTAAACCCTGATGTACAAGAGTGAGGAGGAAAGAACTCACTGATAACAGACGTTTGTTAGATAGTGTCGATGTGATGAACAAAAAATTAGAAAGTAGGAGCGACTATGTCGGGGTCCCAAAGAGGACAAATCTAGGTGATGTGGCTAGACTGAAGCACCCCTGAGAGGATTGGGGCACCCACGGGTGCTCTCATAAGAAAAATAGGTGCCTAGTCTAGGAAAAAGGTCCAGAATTGGTCTTCACAGGTCTTGGAGATGACTTTTATCCTTCATTTTTTGTCGCATTAATTTTCTCGTACTGCATTGAATGCTTGAAATATTCCAAGAGGGAGAAACAACCTGTATAAGACAAAAAGTAAATATCAAAACCCTAAAAAAAGATGTAAATGAATGGTTTGGACTAACCTCAATTTCCATAATAGCAGGCTTACTAACTGAGTGTTGCACTACATTTCAGACCTAGATGTAGTTCTGGTGAGTGTGTGCATGTCATGCCCTATATGCTCTTGTGTCAGTCGCACTTTGTGAAATAACGAGCAATAACTAAATGTAAAAAATTTAATAGAATGTGTGCATGGAATAGAATAGAATCCCTCCCCCTATGAAGTGTGATGCAGATGTCCTAGCTTGTCCATTGATAATGGAGCTATGTGGATGTCAATACAATAGATGGATGAAACTCTATACGAAGTGATAGTAGTAACTGATGTTAGGTCCCTCATTATGGTCTCATAAATTTATATTTATAGGGTTCTCTTACTCTAATTTTGTAATTAACCCTAAAAATGCCAACCAAAAGAAATATAAGGATGAAAAATGGCTAGAAGAGGCCCAAAAAGTGGCGAGAAAGTGCTAGAAGGATTGGGGCACCCCCATGTGGAACTAGAGTGCCCATGGGCGCCTCGACTGAGGATAAAATAACATGGAATGTCAGAAAATGGATAGGCATATGGGTGCAATAGGTCACAAATTATGAAATAAAATAAATAAGATGGCCAAAAGGATGGGGGTTAATTAGTACTTTCTTCACTCAATAACCTTCTAAATAATAGTAGGAGACCAAGATAAATAAATTTCTAAAGTGCGTGATTTTGTGACTATATGTTTCCCTCACTTTATGTTGGTAAGAGGAAATCTCGGTAACATAAAGTAAATAAATATGTCTACCAGATGTTCCTTAGTATAGTAGAAACACGCCGAAGGACTAGACAAAAGTGTGGAATGACAAAAAGATGGAGAAGCGTGGAAACTAGAGATGAAAAATGAGCAAAAAAAAGTGATGAGAGTGAACTTAGGGCAGAATGTGTGTGTGTAGTTTCTATAGTGTGTAGTGTACATACATGGTTATTAAATCATGTTTGTTATCACATAATGTTGTTGTTGTTGTTTTTCCCCCATTTGATTGCTTGTTTCTCATACGACCAGACCTACAAGGAGAAAACAATCAAGTAGTCAAATACGTATGCATATAAGTGTAGAAATGTTATGTAAAACATGCATGTAAATGTAAAATACGTTAATGAAAGTGTAAATGGAAAATTAAATGGAAAAGTAAATGGAACATGTGTACCTTATCCATGTCGAGAGAAAGTGTAGAAGGATATCATGTACTGTGGATTTTTAGGGTGATCTCATGCCATAGGCAAAAGAAGTATAGGGAGGAAATGCTCTGTGTCTTCAAGGATCTAACTAATTCCTTGAAATGTGTGTAGAGATCTTTGTATTGTCCTATTTTTTGGGTGATTTGACACCACTGGCAAAAGTAGTGTAGAGAGGCACACCCACTGTAACTTCCAAGCTTATAACTGCTTCCCGTAAATGCTAAGGACACCATGTCCTATAAAATCCATTATGTATAGGGTTCATAGACTAGTCTGAACCCACTCATTGTATGTAACCCACAATGTCAAGGGGGGAAAGTACACTGAACTAAACTGGTGTAAATACATTGTGTTAGTATGTAGAAACCCCCAAATTATGCCCCCTTTTTGGGGGCACATGCAACGTCACTGATAGGAGACATGTGGCCCCTAAAGAGGGTCAACCATATGTACGTTGTAATGTTGAAAAGTACTTGGTAGGAACCAAGGCATGCATAAACAAGAAGGATAGCCGAAAAAAATGTAAACACACATGCATGTAGAAAATAGTGTATAAGCCATGCAAACAATGTGTACGCTACCAAGAAAATTAATGTAAAGACGCAATAAGACAAGTAAGCTAGACAAATCAGGCCGCAAACGTGGGACATCAGTCATGATGTCACAAGGCCATCATGGCCGCAAACAACAAACAAGTTTGCAAACCAAACATAGGGCAATGCTCACAAAAAATAGCAAACAATGGTAGACAATGTAATCAAACAAGTATGGAAACCAATATACCTACATAACAAATGTTACACATGAAGCACCTGTTAGCATGTTAGAAATATATCTAGTATGTAAAAATCATGTGTAAGTAAGTAATGTAAAGTGTTAAGTATAAAATGAAATAGTAACACCTAGACGATACGAATGTGGATGCCCCTAACGACTAGTGTAGGAAGGGTAGTAGGCGGAAATCTATGCCATGTATAAGAGACATGTATCTATGATCACAACTAAAAGAAGGCATGAACATTAATTTGTGGATGGTATAGATAAATGGCATACAAGTAATCTAACAAGCATGTGTGATAAAGTGATCATGGACAACAAAAGTAAGAAAGAGTATAAGCAACAATAATATATAACGTGTTGCAGATAGATTGAATAGAATGCAAAATGGAATGATAGGATCCATGTTCCCCTGAGTGGATGGAAATGTATACAATGAGGTTCATTTTTTACCCCCTCAGTAGTCAAGAATGAACCATAAATGAGATTATGTCATTGGGAAATGGTCAAGTTGTGTGTGTTATATCCAACGCACTGTGAGGAATGTGTAGGTGTAGTGATGAGATGTGACCTAATGACAATGTGTGTGAACCTTATAGACAAGTCGTATATCATGAAAAAATGACATATGGAGTTATTATTTATTCTAAATGTATATCACTATATGATGAATGGACAAGTGATGATTTATACCTAAGCGTATATCACTATATGATTAAGGTACAAGTGAGGATTTATCCCTAAGCATAAATCACTATAAGATGTTAGGATGGTATGGTGATATGATTGAAGGTGTAGACCACTAGAAAATGATATAATATTTGATGATTTAGCCTAAAGCATATGTCTTGATGAGATGAGTAAGAAGGGATTGGTTATGTAACCTAAGGTGTATACCACTACAAAAGGATGGAATAGGTGAATATTTAGCCTAAATCATATGTAACTAGCCTAGAAATGTTGCATGGTGGAAGTTAAAGTAGAAAAATGTGTAAGGTCCATTTGATTGATAAATCCTAGGCAGGTCGAGTATGGACCAAGGAACTAAAGTGCATCATATGGTAGGAAAAGCATAATGTAAAAGACAATGTAGTGTATGTAAGGATGAAATATGACCATATGATGAGTGGAATGTGTAAGTAATCTATGTGTAAATGGAAATGGAAGATATGTAGGATGTGCAAAATGTAAGGTGAATAAAACGTATAACTATGGGTGATGTAGAGTAATGTCATGTAGTGTTCCATAGGTGTAGTATGCCTACGATCATATAGTATGTAGAATTCAATGCTATACGCGTAGTACACGTAGATCATCTAAGGCATAATGCATAAAGTGACATGTGAATTATGTAGGTAGAATAGGAATGTAATGCTAGACTCATATATGATGAAGAATAGTATAATATATAGAATAGGTTGAAGATATGCAGTGTAATATGTAAGGAATTTAGAAAAACAAATAATGTGATATGTAGGATAAGTATTTTAGCATGTAAGATGCATAGAAATAGGTGTAGATATGATGCACAAGTTTCAAAAAAATTTACACTAAATGTAGAATTTAGGGTATATGAAACATAATGTGTGATGAAGTGCAATGTGTAATTCCTATAATGCAGTGTGTTTGGGTTTAGTGTAGTAGTAATACATCAACAATCAAGTGTGAACTGAAGCACAATAGTGCTTTCATCAGGGTAATGACGGTAAAATATATGATGAGTATGCCTAACAAGTGTGTGAAAATAGAACAATGAAAAATGTATCTATGCTAAGACAAAGTGGGGGGGGAAGTGAAGTGTTATTCCCCCCAAGTGTGTGTTCCCAGAAAGATCATGTAAATTCATCAAGAAGATCGTCATCCTTTAGATCAAAGTCATATGGATAAGCATTGGTTCCCTAGTAAGCAATAGTTTCTGGTTGATCATGCAGTGAGCCGTTAAGCTAAAAATTTTACAAGCCCATAGCATACTCCTCATCAGTGAATGGAGGAAGTGGGCAGTTGTGTGCATACCAACAAGTGTAATTTTACGAATAGCCAAGAGAAGAATTATTGCAAATTAAAACATGACCTAAGCGCATAGGAAATGAAATGTCTATATGAATAGGATTTAATGTGCCTCCAATATAAGTAAGCTAAGATTCCCCTAAAGTGAGTGGAGGTAGATGAGGGGTTTGTTATAAGTAGACCCATAAGATGAAATACTCGCAAACCATAAGCAGTAGTAATAGTGACGAAGGCATAGTGTAGATGAGGGTTATGAGTGGAAGGATTAAGATCCTCAAAAGTGAAACCAAGACAAGCTAAACCATCATAGGAATAGATAGTGAAATCACATATAGAATAAAATGGAATGTGTTCCCAATATGAGTTATTCATGAAAAGTGTACAAGTGAATAGTGGGAATGCTAAAGTAGATGGTGCAAGTGAAGGTGAATGTGATAGAGAGATGTACATAGACTAGATGCGCCCCTGAATCATAGTAGTACTAGTATCAAGTGGGCATAGAATATATTACATCTATCACACAAACAATACCATCAAGTGGTAGTAAGTGAGGTAATTTGGCCATAGATCGGGGATCATTAGTATTTTTAGTACGTGGAATAGGAATACTAGTATTAGGAGCATAATCATAGTATTGGAATGGGTCACGGTCATGAGGAATATTGTGTTCAATGTTGTCATGATGGAATTTAACGCAATGATGTACAGTAGATGCAATGGCTTGCATGGCATGAATCCATGGCCTGCCAAGCATAATTTTATGAGAGACCAAGAAATCAATGAAAAAGAAGACAATGTGGATAGTTTTTTATGTCCAATAGTAATTGGGAAATATAATGTGACCTACACATGGACAGACATAACCATCATAAGAACACAATTAAATACTATATCGGCTAATGTCATGATCGGAGAGGCCAAGGTGATGAAGGAATGACATGGGACACAAGTTGATCTTAGATCCATTATCAATTAGGGTGCACTTTACACCTATATTTTTAATATGACAGATGATATATAATGGCGGGTCATTTTCAAAAGTAGAAATCTCAGCCTGAGGAATAGATGGAAAAGCAATATGGTGAGAGAATTCATCCGCAAAGGTGTTATAGACTATATTAAGATGGGTGATGTCAGGAAGTGGAGTAATGAATAACATATTGATTATTTTAGCTCATAATTTAGGATGAAGGAGCAAAAATTCATGAATGGAGATAACATGATGAAGAAACCCTAATAAGAATGAGGATCCTAGGAGTATGTAGGCGAGTCAGGTTCACCAAAATGATTAACTAAAAATTGAACTAAACTATGTAGTCTAAAGATAGTTAATATAATTTATGTAAATTTTTACTAAAGTAAATAAATGTACTAAATAAATAGGCTAATGATCTAAGAAAATATGTAAAATGAAATACTAAACCCAAATGTGCAAGAGAGAAGAGGAAATAATTCAGCTAATAATAGACACTTATTAGATAATGTTGCAGTGATGAATAGAAAATCATAAAGTAGGAGTGACTATGTCGGCGTCCTGCAGAGGACATATGTGGGTGATGTGTCTAGACTAGAGCACCTGGGAGAGGATTGGGGTGCCCACAGTTGCTTTGGTAAGAAAAAAATGGTCCCTAGTCTATGAAAAAGGTCTATAACTGATCTTCACAAGTCCTGCAGATGACTGATAACGTCCACTGCTTTTCTTGTCGCAGAATGCTTAAAGTATTCTAATAGGAATAAATGACCTTTAAAAGACCAAAATGAAGTTTTAAAACCATAAAAAAGAAATATGCAGATGAATGGCTGAGATTGACCTTAGTTACCACAACAGTGAGCTTACTAACTAAGCGTTGCACTACATTTCGGACTCGGATGTAGTTCTGGTGCATGTGTCCATTTCGTGCCCTAGGTTCTCTTGTATCAGTTGCACTTTGTGAAATAGTGAGAAATAGCTAAATGTAGAAAATATAATAGAATGTGTGCATATAATAGAATACAATCCCTCCCACTATGAAGTGTGATGTTGATGTCCTAGCGTGTGCCTTGATGATGGAGCTATGTGGATGTCATTGCAATAGATGGATGCAACTGTAGATGGAGTGATAGTAGTAAGTAATGTTAGGTCCCTCATTATAGTTCCATAACTTTATATTTATAGGGTTCTCTTGCTCTAATTTTGTAATTAACCCTAAAAAGGCTGACTACAAGAAAGATAAAGATGTAAAATAGCTAGAAGAGGCCCAAAAGGGGGGGAAAAGTTTAAAAGAGGCCAGGGCGCCCCCAGGTAGGACCAGTGTTCCCATGGGTGCCCCAATACTAATCTGGTCACCCCAACCAAGGCTAAAATAACACAAAATGTTAGAAAATGGCTAGGCATATGGGTGCAATAGGTCACAAATTATGAAATAAAACAAACAAGATGGCCAAAAGGATGGGGGTTAATTAGTAGTTTCTTCACTTAATAACCTTCTAAATAGTAGTATGAGACCGGGATAAATAAATGTCTAAAGTGCATGATTTTGTGACTACACCAGTTCTGAAAAAAATAAATTAACTCCCTTTTCCTTTATTACAGGTTTTGGTAGGCACAATAGGCATATATTGTTGAATACCTCATTTTCTAGAGTGGGTGCAATTGAATCTTTTGTTATTAAAGTTGTGGCTTTTGTTTCACCTAATTCTAAATCATTTCTTTGAAGTATTGACAAAACAAATAGGGTAACGGGCGTAGGAGGAATACCTGTTCAAATGCTGGTTGATGGGTTGTTGCACGCGTATGACTTCTAAATCCACATCTAATTGTGAGAGCTTCCTTTTGGCTAGGAGGAACTACCTGTAATAAAAGCAAGACCACCAGAAGGAATTAAACAATATGGGCAGTGAATTGCCTAGCGTATGTTAGATCTGGGAAGCGTGATACTTCCTAGATGGCTGTCAATCCACTATTTTAAACAATTTAATGTTGTAAATAAAGTAAATCCTATTTTAATTCAAAATTATTTAGGTATCTCACTTAAAACACAATAAGAAATAGATCTAATCTAACAGGCTAGGCTAGAATAGGATCCAAAGGTCAAGTTACTGGTTTTGGGTCTCTACAGGTTTGACAGAGGTCTCAGGTCAATCAAAAGTGGATGAGGGTGAGGTGAAATTAGGTGGGTAGGTTTCTGTTTTGGGCTGTATGGGCAAATACAAAGACCGAAGTCGGTTAAGGGTGGTTGACGGTGGTTAGGTGTAACTGGTACTAATTACTGTGGAAATCTGGGAATGCCACAGAACAAGCTTTAGTTCTCCTTTGTGATTGCACCAAGGACTTTGGTTGGTTGGGATGAGGTATTGGGTGAATTGGGTAGGATTTGGTGATATTTTAATGGGTATATGGAGGTGGAAGTGTTGGAGAAGGTCAATAGGTAGGTAGGTAAACAATAGATGATAAAATAATGATGAAATGAAATAAACCAGAGAAGTATGATGCTATACTTACTTGAATTTTGATCCTGGATGTCTGTGAGTGAGGGATAGAAGTGTTGATGAGAGGTTTGAAGCCTGTAAGTGATCACCAACTGAAATAAATCTTTTGCATGGGTTGGATGTACATTCCTCTTTACTTGGTTAGATCAGATCATGACTGGGATGGCTGTGCAGGAAAAGATGCTTGATCTCCTTCCTTACATGTGTGTTCTCTCTGGAATGTGTTAATGTTCATCAGCTTTCTGCCAACATTTGCCAAAATTATTTTCTTAACTTCCAACCTTGAGAATAAGGTTGTGTTGAGGTTAAAAGGGTAACCGACGATGGTTCTGGCTTAACTAGTGATGGTTAGGGGTAACCGGCGTCGATCAAGGTGGGATTTCCTAGGTTTACTAAACTAGGGAGATCCTCTTGATTTCCTCGGATTTCATGTCATTAACCCATGGATTAGAGTAAGAGCCTCTTGTAAGAATGCGGGAATGTTGTTCGAGGGAATGTAGGTATTGATTTTTAGGGTTTGGGTAAGTCTTAGTTAGTTATGGCAACTTACTAAGAATAGGTCCTAGGTTGAGTTGGCTTGGTGAGGTGTCTAAGTGAACTGTATGTGTGGGTATTATTTAAATTAATATATTTAAATAATAAATATGGTGAGGATAATGAATTAATTTAATTAAATTAATATTAGTGAGGTGAAAGGGTCTATGGTTAGGTGAATGTGAGGAAGGTATTTATTTGTTGAGGGACCAAAGGGGAGTGTGACCTAATTTTGGTGTCTATATTTTTCCCCTTTTTTTTGCGTAGCTTGTATTAGTAAGCGATGCTAACAAAAATAAGATGTGGTTACCCCATGTGTGGGTGAAGGTGATTCCCCTTAAACCAAGAACTGACAAGGTAGCAAGAAAAATCGATGAGTGGTTTAATAAAAGGTAAATGCGAGGAAAAGGCAGGTGGGCACGAGAAAAAAAGGTGAAAGGTCTACTCGGGCCATTATAGGTAATGGGTTAGGGTCAAAGGTAGCAACAGTCAAACGCACGCACACATATAAATTGTAGTACACTACTAGGTTGAAGAGCAGGAAAACTCTATATCATCTAAGGTCGATAGGTTTATCCAAACAAGGTTGAAGTGATTCTGGTATCCAAGGTATAGGATATGGTTAGGAAACACAATGTAGGTTAGGCGCAGGAACATTTAGGTATGTTCTGGTACACCAAAGGTAGGGTTTGGATAAATGGTCATGGCAATAGGCTAGGTAAGGTCATCAGGTCAATCAACACAGGTAACAGTTCCACAAGGTATAGCAAACACATGATGTCAAAGGTCACTAGTGATGGTCCAGGTCCAAATATCTAGGTCACGGCACAGGTAAGGCCAAGTTAGGGGTAGAATAATGAGTCCCCAAAGGAGGACGAAGGGAGGTAGTAAATGATTTGGTCAGCAAAGGTGAGGTAAATGGGTAGGGTAAAGGTGGGGTGGGGTAAATGATCAAGGTGAAGGTTGGGTGGGGAAAAAAGGGAGGTAGGGGTAGGGTAAAAGGGTAAAATTCAAGGTAATGTGTAGGTGATGGTGACCGATGCCGGTCATGGATAACCGACATCGGTAGAGGTAAACTGACGACGGTTAAGTAGGGTATGCTACCGATGGTGGTCAAGGGTAACTAACATCGGTTAGGTTGATTTTGTTGTAAAAACAAAAAATCTGAGTGTTTTTGGTATTCATTTGTTATTTGACAAAGTGAGAAAACAAAAAAAAAGAGAAGAGAGAAAAGTTTCTGGACAAAATGGAACAGTGAGCTGGCAATGTGATTGGATGAGGGATTGGTTGGTGAGCAGTGGGTCCATGGGATCAGGGTGAGAGATTTGATCGGTCAGAGGTTACCAGTAGCTATTTGGTGATGGCAGAGGCTAGAGAGGGATTGGTCAGGCCATCAGTATAGCAACCAGATGTGCCACTGAGAGTGCGACAGCGCGATGAGGTAAGCGCCCTACTCTACATTGTTGATTTGATAGATTAGAGGATGAATGTACTGTTGATTTAGGTTTTGTTTGGTTTTTCAGTTTTGTGGGTGGGTAAAAATGGAATTTAGGAATGGGGAGGGTAGTAAATAGTATAGGTGGGGTGGGCAGAGGTCGAGGAGTAGGTGAGGTCATTGTAGGTGGTGTAAAAGGGGTAGGGGGAGGTTTTCAGAAAAGGGGGGTTTTGGGAAGTCGTGGGTTTTTCCACAACAGTGACCGGTGTTGGTCAAGTGTGGCTGGCGTCAGTTAGGTGGAACCAGTATCACTCACCGAATAGGTTGCTGATGCCGGTTAAGGGGTAACCATGGTCGGTAAGCGTGAACTGGCATCGGTCACCAAACAGGTGACCGGTGCCAGTTAAAGGGTGACCGGGGCCAGTTAGGATGAACCGGTACCAGTTGGATTAGTGGGCACAAGGGTCCAAAGTGATGTGGCCTAGGTGGTTGAGATGGGTAGAGTGAAAATAGGGTGTAGGAAAATAATAATGATTGAATATGGATGTTACATGTAAATTAATGTTGTGCTTGTATTGGATGCAGGGGGAGTGCAGTTATATATGCGGGATAGCGTTTCGCCTCTACTAGTGATAGTGTGTGGCACAGCACCCCCGTTGGAGCTGCAACATGTGGAGGCAGTGGGATTGAGTGGGGTTCGCCACTACAGACATGTTGTTCGATAACCAAACTTGATGGTCGCACTCATCAATAGATGGAACTCCGTGACCAACATGTTCCACCTACCGACAGGTGAGATGACTATCACCCTGGAGGATGTGTTACAGATTCTTTGGTTACCCATATTGGGTGCCCAAGTGTATTCTATATCCTCCGAGGGCCTCAGCGGAGTTGATTGTGACTATTTTTAGCGAGAGGGTGGCTGATCTGAGATTCCATAGTGCCAGTTTGAGCTATAGAGAGATGTACCTAGCCCGTCTGGAGGATACGAGGCTAGTGGTCCTGTTGATGGAGGTAGTGTGCTGCTATGCACTGCCAGATGCAGAGGGTGGACACTTTCCCTGATCACTGATGGGGGTACTCCATGACATGATGGTGCATGAGAGCTACTTTTCCTGGGCACCAACATTATTGGTGCAGCTATACAGAGAGTTGTGGGCATATGAGTGGTTGTGCAGGTTTATCCTGTGTTGTACATTTATACTGCACTGCGAGGCCTATGAGCACATAGTCTGTGTGTGGCCTATAGGGATGCCCTAAGTAGATGCATTCCCACCTAGATTTGTGTGGGTGGGGTACAGGAGATGGGTGCCAGTGATAGGAGAGTGGAGATCGGATAAGCTGACACATGATGTGGCCCATTTTCAAAAGTTACTGGAGGGATTTTCTGGAGTGGACATTATATGGAGGCCATATGTGGGATTCCCCTCATATAGGCATATGCATGAGGAGCTAGCAGAGCTCTAGCTAGAGAGGTGGATACAGGGTCATCATACCGGAGAGGATGAGATGATCCCGGTAGACAGAGTCTAACGGTAGTTCTAGCTCTTATAGGACATTCATCCACCATTCCCATAGTATCAGAGAGATGACGTGGAGAGGCACTTACCTCTACCATAGCCTACAGTGCCCACATGGGAGGAGGAAAAGCCAGTGGATTGGTGGATAGATGATGTCAGATGTACAGATAGGTACAGGCAGTGGTGAGTGACTCAGTTACAAGCCATACCACCTAGACCGGGGTAGCCAGACCTAGCTACTATTACAGTGTAGAGAGATTCCCTACAGGGGTAGGTAGCGACGTTGATTACCCAATTAGGTATACTGCAGACATAGCTGGAGGGTTCAGAGGTAGAGGTAGCAGAGCTACACATACAGGTGGCCAGTCTGCAAGCCTAGATTGCTGATGGAGGAGATGGAGATGGTCAGGAGGGGGATGGTTAGGTTGCAGCCTTACAGGCTCAGGTGGAAATTTTACAGGGCCATTTGGCCATAGCCCAGGCATAGATTGGGGCCCTATAGGCCCAGATATAGGCACAGGGGCAGGGGGCACCACCATAGGCACTAGGAGCAGGTGTCAGTTTACAAGCAGGCACGGGGTAGGGTGTTTTAGGGTAGGTACAGGGGCCAAGACCTATGGGACCACCATAGACCGTGCCTGTATCGAGGTTATGGGATTCCCTATGTGAGGTGAGATACTATCAGGACTAGCTTATGACGGCTGGGATAGATTTCATATCCTATGCTGAGTACAGGGCACAACAGGCATCCAGTGAGAGGACGATATCCCGCACTCATAGTGTGGAGAGCATAGGAGGTCAGCGAGCTCTGAGGCCGAATCAGGGAGAAGCCACCAGCGCATGGAGACCAGCTCTAGGTGAGGTGCCAGCAGGGACACAGGAGGCCAAGGGTACAGGTGACATAGAGATGGAGGACATCTGGGGAGATGCTTGATATGCAGTTACCTAGTTTTTGATGTATGATAGCTATTTTTTGAGATATATATACTATCCTGCGTGTTGAAGATAGTGAGGATGTATGAGTGATTTGTATATTTTGAGTATATACTGGCCTACGTGCCGAAGATATTTTGTATTATTTCATTATTATTTTTGTATATATGAGACTGGCCTGTGTGCCGATGACATTTTGTATTATATATCGGCCTACATGCCAAATTTTTTGAGATGATGGACATGATGAGATAGCCATGTATATTTGAGATACACATTTATTTATTTATATGATGAGATACATGGTATTTTTTTGATGTGTTTATGTGTTTATGAGATTTTGATTTATGGCTTGTGTTAAATGAGATATGGATTTTTTGTTTTGATATGGATGGAAATTAGGTTAGTTAGGCATGGTGGAGTCAGGTCAGTTTAGGCATGGATCAAGTCAGGTCAATTTAGACATGGTTGAGTTAGGTTATAGGCATGGATTGAGTCAGGTCATTTAGGCATGGTTGAGTTAGGTTATAAGCATGGATCGAGTCAGGTCAGTTTAGGCATTGTTGAGTCAGGTCGATTTAGGCATGGATGAGTTGAAAGTAGGTGAAGTTTTGATTCATTATTTTTTGCAATGAATGATACTATGGGTCATATGTGAGATGTGGTATAATCTATGCATAGTGATGATAGAGAAATGGTAGGCATAATAAATGTATGTTGTGGTAATGTTTAAAATATGAAACAACTTGTTATGTATGTGGTTTAATTTCCAATTTTGGGTATAAAAGGGAAACGAAGTTAGGTGTGATGTGATGTGAGGCACATGGAAGATGAATTGTTCAAGGTAGAGGATGGCCGAGCTAACCTCTAAGGGCCCCATGCCCTCGAAGTTCTACCTACATAGTCCCAGTGAAAAGGGACCTCAAGCCGATGTAGTTCTCCCATAAGCTAGGGAATAATATGAGGAGGTATGAAAATGAGTTGGTAGGTTTTTGGGCATGTTGTAGGTTTAGATTTGTTAGGCATGGGTAGATTATAGGTAAAATTCTGTAGGTGAGGGTGATTATGGCAAAAGAAGGAGATTACCCCAAGATTAAGCGTCGAGGACCAAGTCTTGTATAAGGTAATCAAAACATAAATAAAGATGGCTAAAAGATAAGAAGGGGAAATAAAGCCACCTGATTAGGTAGGATCATACTGAGTAGATCATACCTTGGTGGCGGTGATGAATGTAAGACCTTAAAGACATTGCATGATGGACTGTTTTATGGTGGAAAGTAGTCACATGATCAACAAATGTCTAAGTCCCAAGAAGTCCCTTGAGGCAATGAGGAAATAGGAGTGGGAATGGTAAGAAGTAAGGTAGTTAATCTTTATACGGTACGAGGTAACATGCACTTCGGGAAAGAGATCCGAGGTCACAATGGGAAATTCCATGACAAAAAGGTTGTTATTTTTGATAGAATGATCGATGTGAGAAGTCTATATGGGATAAATAAAATTGAACTCCTTGAGCTCTTCGTGAAGCTGATCGATGCGGGAAGCTTCGGTTGCTCTCATTTTTTTTAAGAGCTTTACATAGCTGTCCTTCAAGGGAGCAGTCTATTTATAGCAGCAGTTGTTGAGAGGAAGATGTCCTTTTTGAGGGAGTCATCTTTTTATTAGAAGTTTTACTCAAGGAGTTTGGTCCTATATGAGGTTTGTGCAGTCATGGACAAGACCAAGGTGAAGGATAGGACTCTTGTTCAAAAGGAAAGGAGAAATGACCATGGGATCTCATCTAAAGGTAGATGAAAAGTATCCATGAGAATCATGTTATGTGTAGTGCGGTGGTACACATATCCAAGAGAAGATAACTAGTGACAGGTACTCACATGATTCTTGTTTAATCATTGGTGTGGTGTATGGAGTGAATAGCACTCAAGGGACGAGCATGGAAAGAGACAAAAGGTGAGGTAGGATGACAAGTCAACAATAGAATGGTCGAAGATGCAAGGTATTAAGTGGCTCAAGTTCAGGTTTACCATCGAGTGAAGATAAACAATAAGCTCCTGATCCATAGGTATGAGTCACAATGTATGGTCTAAGCCAATTACGAGCAAATTTTTCCCGTTTACATTTTTCTGCTTTGGTTACGTGTTGATTTTCTTTCAAGTCAAGGTCACCGACTTAGAAGGTTCATTCATGAACACGTTTGTCATAGGCACATTTGATACATTTTTGGTAAACTTGAAGGTGATCCAGAGTGTTAAGATGACATTCGTCTAATAACTCTAGTTGTGCTAAATGGTCCTAACGAAAGTCATCGTCATTGAGTATGTCATGGAGAGGAATACGGAGTGAGGGTATATGGACTTTGAGAGGCAGAATTTCCTATGTACTGTAGACCAGAGAAAAGGGTGTGGCCGCAATGGAATTACGAATACTAGTGCGGTATACCCACAGGGAAAAAGGAATGTGTGTATGCCAATCCTTCCCAGTATCGTCAACCACTTTCATAAGAATTTTTTTGAGGGTTTTGTTAGTAGATTTGGCTTGGTCATTGGTTTGTGGGTAATAAGGTGATGAGAAACTAAGCTGAATTCCGAAGGCGTCACAAATTTTTTGCAAGGTTTTGTTTTTGAATTGTTTTCCATTGTCAGTGATGAGGCGATGAGGAACACCAAAGTGACAAATGATGTGGTGATTAATGAACTCACATATTTTCTTGGCTTTTTTAGAGATGAGTTGTATGGCTTCCACCCATTTTGTGTAGTATTCAGTAGCAATGATGATCCATTGATGGCATTGGGACGAATGAGGATTGATTTCTCTGACAAGATCCAAACCCCATTGAGAGAAGGGCTAAAGGTCATGAGTGACCTGTAAGGCATGACTAGGTGTATAATGAAGATTGGAATGTTGTTGGAATTTTACACAATGTTTGACGTAGTCTCAACAATCATTGTTAAGGGTCAGCCTGTAATATCCCAGGTGAAGAATACACTTAGTAATAGCAAGGCCACTGAAGTGACCACCACATATGCCATCATGAACCTCCTTAATGGTATAAGGAATTTTAGAACTTGTGAGGCATCGTAAGACAATACCATCAAAGCCACACTTATAAAGGAGTACCCCCAAGATGACATAATGAGAAACCTGTTTAAGGAAGGCACGATGTCCATTACGGGTGAGATCAGGAGGTAAGATGGAGAGAGAAAGGTAGTCAGAGTATTTTTTATACCAAAGGTCACTCGGGTCAGGGGTATCAGTTTTGATCAAGTAAAAATCGTGAGGTAAATAAGAAGGTTATTAGAGTCGTTGTATGGTGACGAAGATTGTAGAATCGGCAAGTGAAGCGGGTATTTGGGAAGCTAAGTAGGCCATGGTATCTACAAATTTTTTGGTTGAATGTGAGATGGTTTGAAGGGTATAACGATCAAAAAAATATGTCTACATGATGTTTATACTTTTGAAGTATCTCGTTATGACATTGGTACATACCATTGACTTGTTTTATGACCAATTGAGAATCACCAAAGATGTTGATTGATTTGACATCTAGGGCGTAGGCGGCTTGGAGACCTAGTACGAGCGCTTTGTATTCAACAATATTGTTGGTACATTCAAAATATAGTTTGAAAGACAAAGGCATGGGTTCACCATAAAGGGGAATGAGGATAATACCATCCCCACCCCCATGCTGACACTTAGAACCATTGAAAAAGAGTGTCATTTGATAAGGAGGTTCATCGAGGGAAAGAGTAGCAATTGACTCATCTGAAAAGTCAAAATTAGAGGGTTGATCCCTGGAAATAGGTGCGTCGGCCAATTGGTCAGTGATATCTTGGCCCTTGATGGACTTTTGATGAATTCATTCGAGGTCAAGATCAGCTAAAAGCATAAGCCATCATGTGGCACGCTGATTTTGATAAGGTTTGGTGTACATGAAGTGTAAGGGGTTGGTGTTGGTCACAACATAGGTTTTTTTGTTGAGTAGGTAATGACAAAGTTTGGTGGTAATGAACACTAAGGCTAAGCAAAGTTTTTTTGGGTGGGTGTATTGGGTTTCATAGTCCAAAAGAGTACAACTTATGTAATAAACTACCTACTCCCTGTGTTATTCATCACGATGAGCAAGCATGGCTCCCAAGGAGTGATCGGTAGTGGATATGTATAGGTAAAAAGGTTGATCATCTTTAGGTGGAATGAGTACAGGTGGTTGGAGAAGGTATCATTTTAGGGCCTCAAAATCTTTGTGACAGTCATCATCCCATTTAAAGGAGACATCCTTCTTGAGAAGGTGATGAAATGGTTGACACCGATCAAACAATTGTGAAATGAAATGATGAATAGACTGCAAATTACCTTGTAGGCTACGAAGTTGCCTAAGGTTGGTGGGTGGAGGCATTTCCAGAATGGCCTTGAATTTAGTAGGGTCCACTTCTATACCATGTAGGGAAATGATAAATCCCAGGAGCTTTCCTGGAGGACCGCGAAGATGCACTTCTTTGGCTGAAGGTGGATGCAATATTTAATGAGACAATCAAAGATGGTTTTGAGGATGGTTAGGTGCTCGGAGTGGCGTTTAGATTTGGCCAAGAGATCATCCATGTAATCTTCCAATATTCGATGCATGATGTCATGGAAGATGTAATTCATAGCCTGTTGATATGTGGCACCAGCATTTTTAAGGCCAAAAGGCATGACTCGATAGTAGAAGGTCCCCCAAGGGGTGACGAATGAGGTTTTGTGTTGATCTTCTGGGGTAAGCAAAATTTTATTATAACTTGAGAATCCATCCATGAGTGATAGCATCTCATGACCAGCGGTAAGGTCAACCAGTTGATCAATACTAGGTAAGGGAAAGTCATCTTTCAGGCAAGCTAGATTGAGGTCACGGAAGTCCGTGAAAATGCAGAGTCCCCCGGTTGCTTTAGTGACAGGGAAAATGTTATAAATTCAACGAGGATAGTCAATGGGTAAGATGAAGGAAATGGAAAGAAGGCACTAAAGTTCTTATTTGATGAGAAGAGCAATGCGAGGGTACATTTTCCTCAGCTTTTGTTTGATGGGTTTGGCATCGGGAATGGTTATAATATTGTGGACCACTATGGTGGAATCAATACTAGGCATGTCTGCGTAAGACAAGTGAAAGTGGGAATGCTCTCTAAGAAAAGAAGTGATGGCTTCCTATTCAGCAGCATCTAAGATTGTCTGATCTTAGGATGTGTGGGTTGTCCTGAGTATGAAGGTTGTCTCAATAGTTGATTTCATCAACATGGTTTTTACATCTCAGAACCCGGAACGAATGATGAATATTGAGTATTCTGCACCAAGGTAGGTGAGTATGGAGTAATATCCTGACATTGAATGACGTTAATGAAGGAGGTATCGCCCATGCTCATTTAAGGATCTAGGAAGGGAAGAGTGGAGGGCCCTCACCCTCGCCGTTGATAAGTCAGAGGCCCCAAGGAATGGTTGGTTATGAAAAAAAAAATAGGAGGATAGATTCAATATCCACGGGTGAAGGTGAGTGAAGGTTGGAGCGGGTTGAAGAAGGTTGTTGTAGAAGAGCTAGTGTCCTTATGAGTTCAATGTGAGGCCAGTTTGTTAGGTGTGCCAAGAAAGCCTGATTACACTAAAGTACAGTATGTTTTGTGGGTGGTACAGGAATAAGGGTATGGTGGGCCTTGATCATAAATCCAAAACCAAAAAACCTTCCACACACATCGGACGTTAGGGAAGGTTGTGGGTGAAACAGTGATTGGTAGTAAGTGATTAGGACGAAGTCATTAGAAAATGGGGAAAGTTGGTGGTTAGTGGTTCGGGTGTGTAAGTGGGTAGTATAAAGACCCCAGAGGTGCGGACTAGTACGAAGGTAAGGCGGCCCAAATGGAGACTTATCCTATACGGTGATGTAATGTGGGTGTTGGTGGAAGGCTTCTATAACTCTTATGGAGTAAGGAAGTGTTGACAGTATCTAAGCGCGTACTCAAAAAGAGTTGTGGGGTTGAAAAAAACCCTCCAAGGGATCAGTGGTTGGTATGTCGGTAGCTGGTATGGACTAACGTGTCGGAGGGTCGATGTTGCGGGTAGAGTTAAGTAGATTAGTGGAAGCTGATGGGTCAATGGTGGAGGTTTAAGGGCGAGTAGTGGGGTTAGGAATAGATGGAGAATGTGTGTAGACAGAAGCAGCGGCTGTTTACTGGTTAGGTGGGAGGTGCTTAGGTGAAGAAGGAAGGGTGTGGAGGGTAGACGGCTTAATGGTATGAGCACATTACATTGCTGGTCGGTGTAAAGCATGTTGCCATGTTTTTAAAGGTGAGGGATCAGATAGAAGGTATAAGTGTTATCCTTCAGTTCAATTACAACAATGATGACAAAGTGAAGGGAACGTAACCCTGACCATTGGATTTAGGGTCTGCAAGCAACAGGTTAGATGGGAATCACCCTCCAAGACATAAAACCAATTCGAATAGTGCGGGGGCTAAACGTAAATATGGAGGATTGACGGTGCCTAGTGTAGGAGAGGTGATAGCATCATGATGAATGCACATGACTGGATGTGTAGAATGTAATTGTCAGGTATGCACATTTGATGGAATGCTGGGATGAAATGATATTAATTACTAGCATTCCCCCTCAATCATCACACGATGTATCGTCATTTTGTAAATGTGGACAAAGATGAAGAGGGTTGGGTCTGGGTCATCATTTGGATGTGTGTGCGTTGATTCGTCCTCTAAGAAGCTAGGACACTACTTGGTGAATGTCATATGGTGGGGTGAAGATGAAGGTGGTGTAATTTGGTCTGAGAGAGGCTACAGTGTGGTGTTATTGATTACTGGAGGCCACGGGTTGTGTGTGTAGGTCATTCGGCGGTAAAAATGCAATAAATTGAACGGAACCTCCATGAGAGCTTGACGATTGGGCTTCTAAGGGTTAATGAGGTCTATTAGGGACATTTTGAGGGGAGTTGTATAATTTTTTAGCATGGTGCGATGGGTGACGCATTAGAAAATGGGGGTACGTGGGGCTACAAATAGTGATTTTAGGGTATGGGCTATAGATGGTATGTTGGGTATGATTGGTGGTGGGTCAGTTGTGCTTTTTATTTCACTTATCCTTCTGAGACGTGTAGTGACATGTATCATGTTTTATTTAGGGGAGGAGTCATTTGGTGCACATGGAGACGGTTAGGCTAGAGTGGTGTTGTTTGTAACGACATGACGAGAAAAAAACCTATTAGGAGAAAAGCCCTTGTGAGGTTGAGCTCGGGTCAACAACATTGTGTGGTGGCTGTGGCAAAAATTCTTGATGTGAACCATTTTAATTTCAAATTTTTGAGGGGGCTCTAGGAGCATAAGGGCTGGAGGTTGTGGTTATGAGTGGGCAATGTGGAATGGGTGTTGGTGTAGTTGTAGAGGATCCTCATCGAGGAAAGGTAGGCATTGTCAAAGTTGGCTTGGAGGACATAACTAGATAAGGATGGTTTTCAAGGGCATACAGTTATCCAATCAGTTCTGTGGCACATGATGGTATGCACAAATTGTAGTAGGAATCATCAAACCCCTTTTGGCTTGGGTTGAGGGGGGTGTAAGGTCTCTGAGTGGTGGTATTGTGATGACAAAATTTCTCAGGGGTTGGCTTAAAAATTTGGCCATAACCTGCCTGGGGATCGCAATGGGAAGTGAAGTGAAGGTGGGTTTGGGTTGTAGGTGGGGATTGATGTCGCGAACGGTCTTGGAAGAGAATGGTGGATTGAGATAGGTGTTTAGGTGATGGTGTGGGGTTTTAGGTTGTCAGTGTGCTGTTAGGTAGAGCCATTCCAAACTAGTAGAGGGATGGGAGGAGGGTGCTGTTGGTCCATTTTCTAACTTATTTTGGGGTAGTGGGTTTGCTTTGGGTGGAACCTTTTCTGGGTAAAGGTGATGTGGGTTATATGAGCTAGAAGGAAAAGTAGATGAAGGAAGATGGTCAGTACCATGGGGATAATGGGCTGCTGGGTGAAGGTGAGGGAGTGGACATGGGTCATGCTGGGGTGTGAGAGACAGTGATTGAAGGTATAGTGAGTGGGGTAGTGAAAGCAATAACTGAGGGTATTGGAGGTATGGTGGTTAAAGGATGTTGCAGGGGCTAGGTAAAAGTTCCATGTTGAGTCATCTGGGGAGATTAGAGCGAGGTGTGAGGAAGGAAATGGAATTTAGGTGTTTTTGGTTATTGGTTGGGTGGGGAGGTTCTTGGACCATGTGGGGAAGTTAAGATACTAGACAGATGGGATAGGTTGCAGGTGATGATTGGTGATGTCGGGGGGGTATGAGGCCGTCCCGATGGGTTTTTTTGTTCTGTATTGGGTAATATAGAAGAAGTAGGTATGGTGTGACTTTGGAGGAGTATCTAAATCTAGTTTGGATAGGGTGCAATGAGTAAGGCTGTGCTGTGTGGTCGGGGGTGGACCCCCTAAAGTCGGTAACGAGGTTAGTTGAGGCAATGTTGATAGGTAGGGCTATTGGAGGTGAGGTGTATGGGTGAGGTATGGGGAAGGTATATGTGTGGTCTGAGCTGTTTATAATAGGTGTAAGGTAGGGGTTGTATTGTGATATAGGGTGGTTGTGTTGGTTTGTGATTTGCTTGAAATATTTTGGTAGATAGTGGGCGTTTCAGTAAGTGACCTCTAAATCTGCGTTGATGACGGGGAGCAAAAGGTGACAACATAGTAATCGGAGAGAAGGAGCCAAACAGCAAGTCTAACCGGTGAGTGGGAAAAACGTCTCCCTGAGAAGACAAGTATGTAGGTCGTGAGGTTGAAGCGGACCCCTATGGAAATTCCTAGAAAAGGGTCTTAGACGATGAGTTTATTGGTAAATTGGCTAGCTTCAGCTCCCATGGGTAAGAGACCCAAAAGATGGTTAGCAGGATTTGGGTTAGCTGATGGAGAATGCTTGCCACGAGGAAAAGGTTATCTCAAACTGGGACTATGATAGGTGTGAGGAGACCGATGGGAGCTCCCTCTATGGGTGGTAGGAACTAGATAGGTTGCTCCATCTGTGGCGTGGAGGATGGTAATTTAATGGGTGCTCCTTAGGGGGGGAGCGAGATACCATATTTTTTTATTGGTGCTCCTCTATGGTGGAGGAAGTAATGTAGGTCGGTGCTCTAAGTGGAGGAGCAAAGGGTGGATGCGTTCAATGTTCGCGGAAGACTCCTAGTAGGGTGGATGAAGACGATGAAAGATGTTCTCTGTTGGTGAAGAATAAAGGGGCAGGTTGGTTCCAATGCCGAAGGATGATTTCAACAAGCTAGGATCTTCTTCTATGGAGGAATATGGGGTAATTGGGCGGTAACAGTACGTCAGTAAGGAAGGTGAACAAGTGGGTATGGTATCGTGATTGCGGTCTCACTGGTTTGATCAAATGAAGGGATATGGGAAATGGTGTATTGACGATGTGTAGTTTGGTTCGCAGGGTCACTAGGATTATTATCCATGTTAACTCACCTTTGCGGCATTTATTAGGACAATCTTTTGAAAGGATGCAGTGTCATCACTATGACCCTTACTCGATGATTTAAGTACAGCAATCATGTTCTTTATAAATGTGGGCATGGACAAGTAGGTCAAAACCTAGTGTTGTGGTTTATAGTGGAAGGGTGATTGATGGCTTTGATATATTTACTGAGATATAAGAGTAAGGCTCCCCAATTGGGTGGATATTTCCTCTACTCTTGGCTGATTGAAAAGTTCTAGTAGGTGAGCGATTAGAAGCGGGGGTAGCCTGATTGATGGATGTGCTGGGCTGGCCTTGAGTACACTGCGTTAGTGGTGCCCTTAGCTTTGAATAAGTTTTTGTGGTTTGGAAGAAGAAGATGTATCAATTCGACTGGAATGCCGAATTCTTATTGTGTAATGGATTTTTATCTCTTCGATGGCCCAAATCTCTAACTTCATGCCATATTGACGCTTCATCGAATACTTGGAAGGTTTGGACATGCCCAAGTCAGTGATGAGATATGTCTAGCACAAGCATGTGAAGAGCTCAATGAGTTTGTTTGTGGCAGTTGGAGGTGAGTTGTGTGATCAAGCTACGTAGCGAGTGACAAAAGCCACCATAGATTCATCCTAATACTGAAGTTTGGAAGTACGTATCAATCGGGTCATGGTAACCTATTGACATATTGATAAATAAATGAGCCAAGAAGGCTCTGGCTACCTTTTGAATGAGAATATAGAGTGTATAGTATTCCCACTATACCATCTATACAGGTCTAGGTGAGGGACATGGGAAAGGTTATCTAGAGCAAGGCATCACATGAGCGACAAACAAACTGTGTTTGAATGACCACAAATGTTTGTTGCCGGTTTCTTTGCTATCTGAAAGGATTGATTGAGGCATTGCCAAATTGACATGGGGTATGAGCGGATAGGAATGGATAGGTGGATGGTCCGTTGCAAATCTTGTCATAGGTGAGAGTGTTGTGGGAGCCAGAAACAATGCCTTAATGTCTGCATCTTTGTCCAACAACAATTGATTAAGTCCCATTGGTAGTAGTATGTGGACATTGGGTGATTCGTAGTGGAGAGGGTTGGTTTTGGGTGGAAATAGGGGTGGCATCCAGTGTATGGGGGTTGACCATGTTGGGAAGTTAAGATCCTACGACAATGGTAGGTGCAGGTGTGATTGGTGCTGTCGGGGTAAATGAGTCCGATGGGTTTTTGTTCTGTTTGTGGTAGACGTGGTAATGGTGTTTGACTTTGGAGGATTATCTAAATCTAGTTGGATAGGTTGATGAAGACGGCTGGTGGTCGGGGACCCTAAGTGGTAATAGTTTAGTTGAGGCAAATGTTATAGGTATGGATTTTGGGTTTAGGTTTAGGTTTGAGTTATGGGAAGTGTTTGGTTTGAGCTATAATAGTTCCTGTAGGGGTTGTGATATAGTGGGTTGTGATTTGGTTTGATTCTTGAGAAGATTTTTGGTAATCGTGGGCGTATATCAGTAAGTGACCTCTACATCTGCGTTGAGACAGGAAAGCAAAAGGTGCCCCCATAGTAAGGCTCTATCCACATAATCTAAGTGATTGGACAAACGTGAGAACGACACGTCTGTAGGTGGAGTTGAAGAGGACCTAATGGAAATTCCTATAAAATGTGTCTTAGAGATGGTAAATTGGCTAGCTTCAGCTTCCATGGGTAAGAGAACCAAAAGTAGGTTAGCAGGATTTTGGGTAGCTGATGGAGAATGCTTGCCAAGAGGAAAAGGTATCTCAACTGGGCCTATGATAGGTGGAGGAGATGATGGGAGCTCCTCTATGGGTGGAGGAACAGATAGGTGCTCCTCTGTGGGTGGAGGAGGTAATGGGTGCTCCTTTATGGGTGGAGGAGATAATGGGTGCTCCTCTATGGGTGGAGGAGGTAATGTAGGTCGGTTCTCTAAGTGGAGGAGCCAAGGGTGAGATGGTCTCAATGTTCGCGGAAGACTCCTCCGTAGGTGATGAAGAAGATGAAAGATGTTCCTCTGTTGGTGAAGGAAAAGGGGAGGTTGGTTCCAATGCAGAAGGATGATTTCAAGCTAGGATCTCTTCTATGGAAGGAATATGGGGTAATTGGGAGGCAACAGGTACGTCATTAAGGATAGCGTGAACCTCGTGGGTATGGGTATCGTGATTTGCGGTCTCACTGGTTTGATCAAATGAAGGGGCATGATTGGGAAATGGTTTCTTGAAGATGTGTAGGTTTTGGTTCGCAGGTTCATTAGGATTATCCATGGTTAACTCACCTTTCTCGAGCATTTCTTAGACAATATTTTTGAAAGTGATGCAGTTTTCATCACTATGACCCTTTACTCGATGATAATTACAGAAATCATGTTCTTTATAACATGTGGGCATGGGACAAGTAGGGTCAAAACTAGTGTGTGGTTTTATAGGTGGAAGGGTGATTGATTCGGCTTTGATAATATTTACTAAGATATAAGAGTAAGGCTCCCCAATTGGGGTATATTTCCTCTACTCTTGTCTGAATTGAAAAGTCTAGATAGGTGAGAGATTAGAAGAGGGGGTAGCCTGATTTGATGGATGTGCTGGGCTGGCCTTGAGTACCACTGCGTTAGTGGTGCCCTTAGCTTTTGAATAATTTTTTTGTGGTTTGGAAGAAGAAGATGTATCATTCGACTTGAATGCCGAATTCTTATTGTGTAATTGGATTTTCTTCTCTTCGATGGCCCAAATCTCTAACTTTCATGCCATATTGAACGCTTCATCGAATACTTGGAAGGTTTGGACCTGCAAGGTCAGTGAGATATGTCTAGCACAAGCCCATGTGAAGAGCTCAATGAGTTCTGTTGTGGCAGTTGGAAGGTGAGTTGGTTGATCAAGCTACGCTAGCGAGTGACAAAAGCCGCAATAGATTCATCCTCATACTGACGTTTGGAGTATCAATCGGTCATGGTAACCTTATTGACAATATTGATAAATAAATGATCCAAGAAGGCTCTGGCTACCTAATTGAATGAGAATATAGAGTGTCTAGGTATCCCACTATACCAATCTAATACAGGTCTAGTGAGGGACATGGGAAAGGTTATCTAGAGCAAGGCATCATCATGAGCGATCAAACAAAACCTGTGTTTGAATGACCACAAATGTTGTTGCAGGTCTTCTTTGCTATTGAAAGGATTGAATTTAGGCATTTCCCAATGCATGGGGTATGAGCGGATAGGAATGGATAGGTGGATGGGCTCGTTGCAAATCTTGTCATAGGTGAGAGTGTTGTGGGAGCCAGAAACCAATGCCTCTAATGTCTGCATCTTGTCCAACAACAATTTGATTAAGTCATTGGTAGGTTGTGACAATTGGGTGCTTCCTGTAGTGTGAGAGGGTTGGTTTTGGGTGTATAATAGGGGTGGCACTCCAGTGTATGGGGTTGCCATGTAGGTTGAGTGAGAAGAAGGTAGTGAAATAGGGGGTACGTACCCAGAGTGAATAATGGATGAAATGGGAGGTTGTTGGTAGTATGTTTATGGAGGTGGAAGGGTCATGGTAACCCTGGTGGCAATGGGGGCTAATGATTGTGGAATGGAAAGGACCACCTTCTGAAAAGGGTTAGGGGTCACTGACACGGGAGGTGGTAGTGTAGCTACAGGTATGTGTGAGACATTAGGGGTAGATGAGGTCATGTTTGGGGTAGTTATCGAGGGTATGGTGGATGTAACGGGTACCACAGAGATGACAAATGTGGCAATCATTATAGGTATATGACCTAGCTGTGAAATGACTAGAGGTAAGGTAGATGTGGGTAGCACAGAGCCAGATGGGGCTGATTTAGGAGTGGGAGCGAGATTCAGGGGGATAGATACGGGCATGTCGTATATTAACTGACCTGAGGCATCTCGAGTGGATGAGTGGAAAAGGTAAAACTGCAAGGCGGAATGGTTTTGGTCAAGGATTCGTGCAAACTCCTCATATCTAGTAGTAATAGTGATAGGTTGGATGGGATCCATGGCTGGTGATAAAATGGAAGATGGTGAGGGACTAGGTGGGAGTGGTTGACAACTGGCGTGAAATACGAGTGCACTTACTTGTCTTCGGGTCAGCACCATGTGAACCAGTACTGATCAGGTAGGGCTACTTCTCTGTGAATGACACAGAAAATAGTAGGAATAGGTGAATCTAATGGTAAAAAGTGGATTAGGTACCAAATGGTAGTTGTAAAGTGAAACAAGCTAACTGATGTCGGTTAAGGAAAACCGATGTTGGTCAGGGGTAACCACTATCGGTCACTGTAGAAAAAATGGACAATGAGTGAAAAACAAAGCCAAAGGTGAAATCTGATAGGTATGCCAAATTTGATGATGTTTACAACGTCAATGGGTATGATGGTAGTGACAAGGACTGAAAAGTAGAAGATGATGAATAAAATGTCCTTTTGGGTAGGTTAGTAAAAGGATATGAAACCGACATCAATTGGGTATAACCAATGGCGCTCAGATGATAACTGATGACGGTTACTGTGAAATTGAAAAAATGATGAAAAAAGTGGTTGTGAATTAAAATCTAATGTAGAATCAAACCCAAAATTCTGAGAATGATGATGATATGGCCCAGGCACACTCAAGTGAAGCCAAAATACACCAGCTGTGATGAGGAGCGTGTAAGGATGAACAAGAAAAATAAAGAACGTGATCTCTCACCTCAAAACACAAGCCAAGCAGAAACACTAAGAAAAATGTGATCCTAGGAGTGCCTTTTCTATTATGTTTTGTAGACATCTATAATTACGCCTGAGTAATTTAAATACTTAAATTGTGCTAATTATCTCCTTTCCTACAAATTGACGACATATTGTCAATAGTGCTCATCTTCTCTTCCATTGTCGTTAATTTATTATATTACACTAATTAATTAAGTTGCCTATCCAACACAGACCCTAATTAACGAACCTTCGTTAATCAACGCCTTCTATCTAGTCTAATTAATTATCATTAATTAATTAGCCTCTCTTCTCATTAAATCAATAAATCACTATTTAATTGGTTTAATTCCCTCCTAAATGGCCCAAATCACACTAAAATCCATCTAAAAGCTTATAAAAGCTTACACATGTATTAATTAATCATCTTGATTAATTAACACACCCCCTTTATCCACATCAGCTACAAAAGGACAAGTTAAACCTCCTAAAGTTAACTCAACCCCATCTAAATGCCCCCTTATCCATAACTAACTCTACATCTCCATTAGTCCCACATTCATGAGGATTTGTTGAATCCTTTATCCTTTGGACTATATAAACAACCCTCCCTCTACTTCTACACCTACACCTAAACCTCTTAAGAGACAAAAGTAAGCACACAGTTTCATACTAATAACCTTTTGTCATTCTTGAGCCCTCCATCCTCCATTATTGAACAGCTAAGTTTGACACCCAAGCATCCATTGAAGGATCAAAGCAAGCAAATATAATTTGATTGCCATTTGAACTACTTAGGTTCATTTTAATGTTAAATTAGTCAATTAAGGAGAATAGAGTTCATTAATTTACATTATGTTTTGATTATTTCAAAGTTAATAATGTTAAGGGTAGGAATTTCTCATTTCTTCATCATGATGGTGCACATTTCTCATTTTTAGCTAGGTTAGGAAGCTATTTCTACGTGGTAGTTTTCTTGCTTTAAATTTAGCTAAAATTGATGAAATCCTTACACACATTTGGCACACAAGTAATTCATCAATTTTAGCTAAATTTAAAGCAATAAAACTACTACCTAGAAATAGCTTCCAAACCTAGCTAAAAATGAGAAATGTGCACCATCATGATGAAGAAATGAGCAATTCCTACCCTTAACATTAATAACTTTGAAATAATCAAAACATAATGTAAATTAATGAATTCTATTCTCCTTAATTGCCTAATTTAACATTAAAATGAACTTAAGTAGTTCAAATGGAAATCAAATTATATTTGCTTGCTTTGATCCTTCAATGGATGCTTGGGTGTGATACTTAGCTCTTCAAGAATGGAGGATGGAGGGCTCAAGAATGACAAAAGGATATTAATATGAAACTATGTGCTTACTTTTGTCTCTTGAGAGATTTAGGTGTAGGTGTAGAAGTAGAGGGAGGGTTGTTTATATAGCCTAAAGGATAAAGGATTCAACACATCCTCATGAATGTGGGACTAATGGAGATGTAGAGTTAGTTATGGATAAGGGGGGGTTTATATGAGGTTGAGTTAACTTTAGGAGGTTTAACTTATCCTTTATTAGCTCATGTGGATAAAGGGGGTGTGTTAATTAATCAAGATGATTAATTAATACATGTGCAAGCTTTTATAAGCTTTTAGATGGATTTTAGTTTGATTTGGGCCAATTAGGAAGGAATTAAACCAATTAAATAGTGATTTATTGATTTAATGAGAAGAGAGGCTAATTAATTATACTAGATAGAAGGTGTTGATTAACGAAGGGTCGTTAATTAGGGTCTGTGTTGGATAGGTGACTTAATTAATTAGCATAATGTAATCAATTAACTACAATGGAAGAGAAGATGAGCGTTATTGACAATATGTCGTCAATTTGCGAGAAAGGAGATAATTAGCACAATTTATGTATTTAAATTGCTCAGGTGTAATTACAGGTGTCTACATTTTTGGCACGCCCAATAGGACACTTAGTCCCATGGCATTTTAGTTTAAGTTTCATTGTTTTGGATAATTTTTGATATATACATGTAGTAATTAATGTCCATTTTTTGGAATTTTTGATCATTTGATATGTGTAACTTCATGTTCATAGCCTTAATTTTAATGGGTTATTTCCATTCTTAAGCTAACTTGTCAAAAAATTGAGATATTGTGAGTTTTCTTGTGTTTTTTGTCGTATTTTCGTTACAAGTATGGTGCAAGAACATTTTTAGGGGCGCAGGCGTGGTTTTCGTGGTGGACACATCTCTCTAGTGGAGCAAGCACACTAGTAAAACCTATTACTCTATTTACCGACCCCTGGAGCATGTGTGCTAACCCTGGTGCACACACCCTAATCAACGCTTAGGTGAACTAACCCAGGCATAGGCATCATTTTGTACTGTACCTTCACTACATTCTGAAACCTGTCAAATCGGCGCACACGCCCTAACTAGAGCACACATGGTGTTTTAGTGGTGCAGGCACATTTTTCTGGTAACGTAGTTGTTTCTGTCTATTTTTTGAGAGTGGTGCATGCACTTTTTTTTTGCGCGTATACTATTTGCATGGTGCACACATCTCTCAGGTGGCGCAAATGCACTGTGAGCCAAAAACAATGTTAAGTGTTGCATACACCCTAACCAGCGCGTAGGCGCTAAAAAGGGGGCGCAGGTGTCCTTTTGAAATTTTTGAATTTAAGGTGTTGATGTGCTAACATTCTTACAGGTTTATCTAATCATATATTTGTCTTTGCAGGCTATTTTTACATGTTTGTATCTGATTAGGTAATATTTTTGCATTGTTTACTTGTAGGAACAAGGATCACGTATACTCTTCCCTCGTGTCCCTTGGGGCGATCTTGGGAATTAGAAACAATTCTTAAGTCCTTTTTGATTCTTTGAGGTTGTTAGGAGTATTTGAGTTGGAATTGGTTAATTCGGCGTAGTTGAATTAAAGTGTTATTCCATTTGATTTTTTTTGGATTTTGAAGACATCACATATGCTCTTCTCTTGCATCCTTGGATGATCTAGAGAATCAGAAATGATGCCTTCTCTTTTGATGGAAAACTACTAAAAATCATCATACATGACCAAAACACCATCGCTTATCAAAGAATGGAGAAAACAAAACAAAATTCAGAAAACTACTAATACAATTGTTATACAGGTTGCCAAATGGTGTTCGAGCAAACCACATCTAATTAAAAAAGATAAAACGAACAACATATTCAAAACACCATATTGCAGGTTTTGGAAAAGGGTACGTCCCTCTCCGTTCAACTAGAACATAACCCTTTGGCATAATGCCTTAAGCTACAACAATGGGGTGGTTCCAGGAACCCCAAAGTAGTCCACGCAAGAGGGAACCTTATGGACGAAATGGGAAGTGCTCTGCACTACCTATTTGCCTAGTAAATCCTTTGTGAGATATAGTTACAAGTTATCCCTATGTGACCCTTTTAAGTACACACTTGGATGCATTTATTGCCCTCTATGCTTGAAGGGGGAAAAGTCGAGATACTCCCAAACTAGTCATTGTGACTTTTTGGGTAAATTGTCCCACTCATCGATAATTTTTGTTGCACCTAGGACGAGAGAACCACCTAGGAAGATATACTTTGGCCAGGAGCCCACTTTGACCATTTTAAAACAGTGCTAAGTTGTGAACCATATTTTCATTACGAAATGTGTGACGCATTACTTTCGCTTAGTTTTTACTTGCCTTAGGGCATGGCAAAACTCTGTCGGAGTGAAGCCATTATTTTTCATCCTTTTTTTTTATTTCCTTCACTTTATTTTGAAACTTTGTTGGTCAGAAGAGGGGTGACTACCTTTGTGTTACCAATCGACTGTTTCTATCACTTTTATGTCCATTTATGCCCATCCATGTTTGCGGCTGGGTTAGTTAAACGTCTAAAGTGTGCAGAGGCGTATTCACGTCATTGGTAGCCACTGTGATCTTGATACCCATGTCAAGATCACCATTGTAGTTAGACGTGGTTCATCACCACGGAATTCCTTAGAAGAGTTAGCTTGTTCATATCATAGCAATACAATTTCAATATTTACGTCTTGTTTCTTGTAAACTCGACATAAATATTTATATTGTAAGGTTACGCTGCACACATTTTTAACTATTCCTAGCTATATTTTGAGATTTTTAGTTCGATTCTATTATTACCTTGATTTTGAAGAGTGCTAGGTGTTAGTATTTGTGAGTGTTATATCAATAACACCTTGATATCATTGCTTCACTTTCTCGCAAAGTGGGCTAACATATCTTGGTGATATTGTTGTGTCATTCACGAATTGTAATTGGCACTTTTTGAGATATAGGTCTTAATCGAGTTTGAGCTCGCTCATCGTATATCTTAATGGGGAGGTCGCATTGAATTCTTGTATTTACTTACATTTTGTTCATTCCCTTGAAATTGTCATAAGTGAAAACATCTTTTTAATCATCTTGTAGCGCGAAACTACTTTTTAAAACATAGTCTAAGAGGTACTTCATTTAAACAGGTTTCGATACCAAACACTTGTGTCACTAGTGATCTCTCATGCTATCACATTGGTATTATCACATTGTTGACATATTCATACTCTTAACAAATAAATTTTACATCTCACTTAGGGGTGGTCACTAAACTTTGAACGCATTTATAACTCTCCCTAGTGAAACTATCACGAAAACATGGCTCCTAAAACACGTCTAGGATTAAAGAAACAAACATACGAGGAACAACAAGCGCAAGCTTGGGAAACCTCTAATAGACAGGGGTCAAACCCCTTCATTGGACATGACCTAGGACTACTATTTTCTATAGAAAAGGAAACAGAAGAGATGGTCGATCATAGTGGAAATGAATTATAATCTCCACGCGCAGACTTCGATTTTGACCCCACTCTACTGGATGAATTTATTCTCAAAAAAAAAAGATAGAGTATTGGCATGGGTCGAGGAATTAGGGGCCAAATTTCACACTGATAATGAAAAAATACTACCTGCAAATGACGTTACTAAGGAAGAACGTCCCCTTATCAATATGGAAGATATTTTAGCCCATGGACATGCTTCCACTTCTTACATAGGGGATGATAAAGTGGTGGGGCATAGAATACCCATTATCAAAGTGCCACAAAGAAACAAGATAGAACATGAGATGGGTGAAGAACCTCCACAATACGAGGAGAAGGAACCTTTAGAAGAAGAAGCCACAAACCAAGCCATAATCCAACAACAAATCAGTAATCTAAGCTGACAACTAGCTTTGCTTACTTTCCATGTACAGAAAGACGTAAACAAGAATGTTCAAAATTTGAGGCCTAAGTTTAAGATCAATGAACTCCATTGATAAAACCAAGGAGAAGAAGACATAGGGTATCATCATGTATACATCCCCACTTCTCCCACTAGATAACAATTGCTCGCACAAGAAGTGCAGTCTATGAAAGCGACACTCACGAGCATACAAGAGAGCAATATAGGGAGCATTAGGAAATATCAATATGAAGAATTATGCCCCTATCCTTTTGACAAAACAATGACCCTTCAACCTTTTCCAAAGAAATTTGATATGCCAAAGTTCAAAAAATATAAAGGGAAAGGAGATCCGTGGGATCATGTTAAAGATTTTTACATGGCATGTCAAGAGGTGTCTTATAGTGATAATTACCTCATCAGAATTTTTCCCAAGAGTCTCAAAGGTCAAAACTTGGAATGTTTTACACGCTTACCATGAGGATTAATCTTCACCTAGCTAGAATTGGAAAAAAGATTCATGCGTCACTTCTCTTATAACATAGAGAGTGATGTCACCATGGTAGACTTATGTGGCACCAAGCAATGCCTGAATGAGACCTTCTCTAATGGAGAGGGATAGCTAGTCACTTCCCTTGCGCTTTCCCTGAAAAGTAGCTGGCTAGTATTTTTGTTCCCAATCTCAACCTGGATATAGCTTTCCACCTCCAAATGCATTGTGTTCACACTTTTGAGGAGGTTATCGAGAAAGGGATTTAGATATAAAAATCCCTCATTGCCAAAGGAACCCTCAAAACCAAATCTAGAGACAACCAAAGTGTCAAACTCATAGAAAATCTGAAGATCTTTAACAAAAACAAAAATGTGGTGGGAGACGGAATCACTGATTCCAAATGTGTTCAAACATTCCAAACTGGTCAACCTTTTAAACTGACCAAGGGCCCCATTCAACCACCACCAAAGCAAAGAACATTCACCTCTCTCAATGAACCTTTGTCAGTTATACTAAAACAATTAGATACGGCCCACATGATGACCTATCCTACAATACAACCATTTGACGACAATGCTCCAAAACCTCCATGGTATAAGGAGCATGAATATTGTGAAATACATCATGTCAAAAGACATAAGATAGAAAGATGTCTACGGCTTCGTCATTATATTTAGGACCTCATTGACAACGGGGAGATAGAGGTGGATAACCCAGGTAAAAAAAACACCTAACGAGAAAATGGGGATATATAAGGAACCATTCCCCAAACATGATACGTTTGAAAATTCAAAGCCAGATCTAGAAGAGTCATCCCAAACTTATAAATCCACAAATTACTTATACACCAAAAGAGACAACAATCATTATGATTCACTTATTGGATGTATTCACTCTCCTGCTGACCGTGTCAATACCATCTAAATCAAGGGAAAGAACTACATTGTGGTAACAAGGCGTGCCCACCTCATGATTTTGGAACCTTCTCCGTCGACCCCGCAAACCGGTAATAATAACCTTTTGGAACAACTTGAAAAGATGTTTGCTAAGATTTCGATCTTAGATCTTCTCAAGATATCCAATGTGCATAAAGACATTATGTACCAAACTCTTCAAGGGTCGGGAGTGCCTTTAGAAGCCGATCCTGCACACCTTCAAGCCGCAGTGTCAAACATCGCACTAAGTGAACATCTCACTTTCAACCATAGGGAGATCCCTACTAAGAATCCTACACATAATCTTCCCTTATACATTGAGATAGTTGTCACCCACAGGAAAATAAAATGGGTGCTTGTGGATAACGGATCTAGGTTAAACATTTTCACGCTTAAGTTGGTCAAATAGGTGGGACATACAGAGGAAGATCTTGAGTCCCATATTATCACTATCAACGCATATGACAACGTGGAAAGGGAGTCAGCAAGCACCATCATGCTGCCCATGGAGGTTGGCCCCACTTTCCATCAGAAAAAGTTTCATGTCCTAGACTTGGAACTTCCATATAACATGCTTCTAGGTCAACCATGGATTCATGCCATGCAAGCCATGCCATCAACATTTCATCAATGCATTAAGTTGAATCATGAGTGACATACAGTTACAATACAAGGAGATTCAGAGCCCTTTGTTCATTGTAGATCTCTCAATAACTTTACATGAAAGGGTACATATGTATGTCCCTCTACAGATATTGTTGTCCCTCTCCAGTCCGAGGTCATGGAATCCTAGGTGGATTCAGATTCTCTTAGTTCTTGTGCTCATGGTGCGTCTACTTCAACATCTCCATTTGATTCATGGGAGATGAAAATCCTTGAATATGGTTGTGGGGAGTATAATGTACAACAAGCACTCTTGGTTTCAGACCTCTCATTGTTGCCCAAGACTAGAGGTCGACCTAACTACCACTTCAGAAGACCTAGAGAGGAACAAACTGTTGGGTCATTCCTACCTGGAGGCTTGTTAACTGAGGAGAAATTGCTTGATCCACCTAAAACTTGGGTCCCTGAGGATACTCAGCCATCTTGTTATTGAACCCCAGAGTATGAAAAATCTAGTAAAATGATGTACTCCATGGGCTACAAAGGCTTAGGATGTGGGAGAAATGAACAAGGACAAAGAGAATCAGTCCCTCTTCTACATTTCAAAATAGAAAGATACGGCATTGGGATTCACCCTTATGGAGCAAACCCCAACAATCAAGACACTACTTGTTTTGAGCATAAGGATAGCTCCGACTATCTAGACAGTGATACAGATTCCCATTGTATCCAATATGAGGATCTGGCCTCCACAAACCTTTTCATGAACAATGATGTCCTAATCATAACCTCTGCGGAACCAACCCTTGACCTTGTATACCCTTCCCTTGTTGAATGGGACCAACAACGTCACATGCCACAAGATTTATTTGAGAATGACGGGGCTATCACAGAATTCATGGGCATAAGGGATATAATTCCCATTGGAGATCACAAGAAAGGTTTCTTTATCGACTAAGATACCTGTGCCTACTTTAACGAGGAGGCTAAACTTCATGGTCAGCAAAACTAAAAGAAAAGCGAGGGAAAAAGTTCTAAAGGAAAGCCTCGGTAAAAATCAAAGTCCACGTTGCACAATGAAAACCTCTTTGAGGCACTGGCAGAAAAACAAATAAGAAAATCAAAGGACCAACAAAGTGACCACGCCAAGGAATAAAATCTCGTGGAGACATCCTTGGATGAAGATCTCAACCTACCTCCTGATCCTACGCGTATGGAGGACTTATCAAAATTTCTAATGAAAGAAACCATTGATGTCAATATTGGTACAGAAGAAGATCCCAAGATAGTAAAATTGGGAGCATCACTCTTGCCTAGAGAATAAAAGACATTCACTATGCTGCTGCGAGAGTTTATTGATGTGTTCGCATGGTCTTACAAATACATGTCCGGCTTAGATCCAACTTTGGTCGTGCACAACCTAGTCGTGCACGCAGATGCTAAACCTATCAAACAAAAAATCCAAAAGATGCACCCAAGAGTGGCCCTGTTGGTTAAAGAAGAGTTGGAAAGATTGCTTGCAACAGGATTCATTAGGCAAATTGATTATTCTGATTTAATATCAAACATTGTTCCTATCCAGAAAAAACCTATCGGTATCTAAATCTGCATGGATTTTAGGGACATCAATAAATATTTCCCTAAAGATGATTTTCTACTGCACAACATTGACATGATTGTTGACTCAACAGCAGGGTATGAGATGATATCCCTCATAGATGGCTTTTCGGGATATAATCAAATTAAGATAGCTAAGGAAAACCAACACAAAAACAGATTTTATGACTCCTTGGGGCACCTTCTGCTATCAAGTGATGCCATTTGGCCTTAAAAATGCAAGAGCTACCTATCAACGGGTAATGATAGTGATTTTTCATGATATGATTCATGATATCATGGATGACATCCTGGGAAAGTCTAAAACAAGAGAGGATCATCTTGTCATTTTGTGGCATATCTTTGAATGCCTACGTGAACAAAGTCAAACTGAATCTAAAGAAATGTGTCTTCAGTGTGCTATCTAGGAAACTATTGGGCTTCATTGTGTCAAGATGAGGTATTGAGGTAGACCCTGCTAAAGTGTCTACTATCACTGAAATGCCTCCACCTGAGAATATCAAGTAACTGCACAACTTACAGGGGAAAATTCAAGCCATTTGTCACTTCATCTCCCAACTTGCAAATAAATGTCACTCATTCACCCATTTTCTTAAAAAATACATCACTTTCATCTAGGGACCCGAGCAACAACAAGCCTTTTCTTTTCTTAAACAGTACTTGGCTAATCCACCTGTCCTCATGCCTCCCACTCCTGGAGAGCCACTCTTGCTCTATATTTCTGCTACACAATTTTCTATTGGTGTGCTACTCATCCAATATGACCTTGGTCATAAGGAGAAAGTGGTGTATTATCTAATTTGCACCGTCATCACCTATGAGCTCAATTATCCTCAAATTGAAAAGGCTTGCTTGGCCATTGTTTTTACTTTTCAAAAAATTCACCATTACCTGTTGAATACTAAGACCAAGCTAATATCCAAGGTTGACTCGCTTAAGTATTTATTTTCCAAACCCGCCCTCACAGGTAGAATGGATAATTGGATCATTCTACTCAGTGAGTTTGACATAGAATTTTTCCATCAAAAATTGGTTAAAGGACAAGTACTTGCAGACCATCTAGCAGAAGCACCTTTGCAAAGCATGGAACCTTTGAATCTAGATCTTCTAGATGCCTCCTTGCTCTACATTGAATAATCTTTTGTATGGCAGATATATTTTGATGGGTCCTTTACATTTCATGGTTCAGGTGCAGGAGTGGTCCTTATTACTCCTTCTGGTGATCCTATACCGTAGGATTTTCACCTGGGCTTCCCTTGCACGAACAATATTGTAGAATATGAGGCTCTTATTACAGGAATGAAGCTAGCCATCAAGTGGAATGTTCATCATGTCAAGGTTGTAGGTGATTCACAGTTAATCATCAAACAGGTTAATGATAAATACAAGGTTAAGGATGACAAGCTCATACCTTACAAAAGGTTAGTAGAAACTCTAAAGGAGTACTTTGTGTGCATTACCTTTGAGAAAATCCCAAGAGCACAGAATAGATCAGCAGATGCCATGGCAACGGTGGGTTATATGCTTCGTATTCCATCGGGGAATAATGACATGCCATTCTTCATAGAAAATCTACACCAACCCATGTATGGCATGTCAGAATCTTACCAGGTTTGTGAGGTTGTTGATCCCCATTCCTCCTGGTATGAACCCATCTTTACCTATCTTAAGGACAACACGTTCCCTCCTGATATCTCCCATTCTGAAAAGCAAATCCTGGTTCACCAAATAGCCCGTTACACCCTTTTAGGAGGTACACTTTATCGTCGTGGCTATGATGGGAATATGTTACGTTGTCTAGATATGACGAAGTCAATCCAGGAAATCAAAGAAGTGCACGAAGGGGTGTGCAAAGCACATACAAACGGAATGGTCTTGGCTAAGAAACTATTGAGAGTGGGTTACTATTGGCCTACCATGGAAACTGATTGTTGCAATTATGTTAGAAAATGTGTTTTTTGCCAAAAGTATGGAAATTTCAATCATGCTCCGTCGCAACCATTGCAACCTATCACTGCCCCATGGCCATTCTCCAAGTGGGGACTTGATTTAATAGGAAAACTTACTCCTACCTCATCTGATGGTCATACACATATCATCACAACTATAGAATACTTTACAAAATGGGTGGAGGTTGTCCCTTTAACCTATGTCATAGGAGCCCAGATTTCTAAATTTATCATGAATCACATTATTTACCGATATGGTATTCCCGCAGCCATCGTTACAGATAATGAGAAGTCATTTAAAAACAAAAGTATGAAATTTCTTTGCCAAAGGCTCCAAATTAGGTTAAAATGGTCCACACCATATTACCCTCAGGGTAATGGACAAGTTGAGGCAACAAACAAGAATTTGGTAAGGATAATGGAGAAAATGGTCAGCAAAACAAGTCGTAACTGGCACCTACAAATTCATCCAGCCCTTTGGGCTTACTGAACCTCCATTCACACTCCTACAGGTGTGACACCATATTTCCTAGTGTTCAGGATAGAATCTATCATCCCTTTAGAGATTGAACTTCCATCCTTGAGAATTTCTCTTTGGGACTATCTGGATAAGGATGAAGATTATCGAGTGGCAACACTAGCTAAGTTAGATATCCTGGATGAGAGGCGCATTCACACTCTTAATCACCTGAAAGTGTATCAACACAGAGTCTCTTGAAACTACAACAAGAGAATCATCCCTCATCAGTTTGAGGTTGGTTATCTAGTCATGAAGGAGAACCAGTTCATCACTAGAGAAGAGCGATAAAAGAAAGGGAATTTTGAACCACATTGGTTGGGACCCTATGTTATAGTTTCCAAGTACGGCACAGGGGCGTACAAACTAGCTCACCCCAATGGTGATGAGCTTCAAGAGCCCATGAACGCCTTGCATCTTAGGCGGTTCTATGCTTGAACATGGTGCAAGGAAGTTAAAAATCAAAAAATCAGAAAAGATCAAAAATCAGAAAAAGAAAAAGAGAAAATAGGTTGTCCACTAGTGAAAACCACGCAATGGTGGCACTTTGGACAAGTCCTTGGGTGAAAAATGGTTTCCAGCGCCTCGGGAGGATTCATTGTTCACAAGAATCTTGTATCTGGAGGGTATTTTTCTTTGGCATAGCCCTGGTTCTACCTTCAAGATTCCTTGTCAAGCCTTGATCCGGCTGCGCCTTCTTTTATTCGTCTATGAGGTGTATGGTCTTTTACTATTTCCCACATTACGCTAGGGGCAATTCAACCACTGCACCTTCTTGTTCATAAACATGTGGCTTCTGCTCTTGTATATTCCCCATCTAATGTTGGGGGCATCCACACTTTCTTAGTTACCTGCACATAGCTTTGGAAAACTGTTAGAAAACACCAAAAACAATAGAAAATTATTTCACCATAAACCAAAAACAATAGAAAATTGTTTCACCAAAAACACAAAAATAGTAGAAAATTGTTTTGCAAAACCCTAAAAAATAGAAAATTGTTTCACAAAAACATAAACAATAGAAAATTGGTACAGGAAAACAAATCTTACAAAAAAAATAGTTACTTGCATTGTCTTGTCTCTTGTGTTGTTTGTTGCTTGTATAGTTGTTTTGTATTCTTGTTTTTGGATTGTTTGTTGCTTGGGCGTATTTTGTTAGGATTCATATTTTCTTACTTAGAATAGATTTATTCTTGCTTATGCATCTTAGGAAATCATGATGTACTATGTTAATTCATTATGTTCCTTCTTGGCATTTAATTATGTTTGTTACAAGTTAATAAAGTAAAGTAAATCATGGTGTATTGTATTATTGCCTGGTGTTTTTTGTTATCATTTGGTTGTGTTTATTGCATGTGCACTGTTTTGTTATCATTCACATCACATTAACATCATCATCATCACATCTAACATCATCTATACATCATATATAAACAAAATGCTAAGTTTTACATCATGCATGTATGCTAAGCTAATCATTGCATATTGTATCATCAATGGGGGCAAGAGGGGTTGCGCATGATCAAAAATCTATCCCCTCGCATCAATATTAACATATCATCCTGTCCATATACATCTACAATAACACATGAGAAATGCATTTGATATCATCTAAGAATATATCATCTAACATCCACAGCACATGTGTACATCAAACCTCGAAATCAGATACATACAAAGTACAAAATCAGATAACATCATAACACATCCATAAGTGTTGAATCACAAAACACAACATGTAATGAGAATCAACATAGTGTAATTTTTGGAAAAGGGTATTTCACATCATAGAATAATGCCCACTCATGTCACAACGCATCAATAAGTACTCAATCACAAAACACAACACGTAATGAGAATCAACATAGAGTAATTTCTGGAAAAGGGTATTTCACATCATAGAATTATGCCCACTCATGTCACATGCAATAGGACACAAAAATAATAAAATTACATCATCTCATAAACATGTGTATCTGAGCCCAAAAAGTAAATCCTCATATATATATATATATACATGTGTGTCATATACATCTATATCAATCAAAATGGATACATGTCAGTGCTCTGTATCAAAAATGCCTTTAGATGAGGCGTACAAAGATGCTACATCAATATAAGTAAAAATAGATGAGAAAGCCGATAAAATTTGAAAAATTACTTGATTCACGTTAAAAGAAGCATGTTGGAAAATGAGTGAAGGACCGCCACCCTAAGTAGGGGGGTGGTTACAGGACTGCCGTCCTACCTGGGTGGCAATTACGAGACCGCCACCTAGGCAGGGCGGCTATTTCGTCACTAAAGAAAAAAATGCAAAGGAACAAAGGGTAAAAGAGCAAAACAAAGCATGCGGAGGCTAAGCTTGGCATGTGGGATGTTAACATATACTTGGAGAGCTTTTTTAGATCCTGAACACCTTGCGAGGAGACCTATATCATCATTGGGGCATGTGTAACATCATTTTGGCAGCGCAATACCCTTACAATTTTAGGTACATATAGTATCAAGTCGGCATCTCTAGAGGCAAGCGCTGCCTGAAGTGTAGTATCTCACTCACCTATCTCTCTGCCCAAGTCTTCCTTGACCTATCTAGAGGAGGTAGCCTCTCGGTCCCTCTCTGCAGTAATAGTCTGTAGCTCGGCGCGGGCCTGGTCCCTCTGTACTAGAAGTGCCTATGATCATGTGTATACATGGTCTCTCTATGTAATAACCATCCACACCTATGACTAGGACTGATGAAGAAGGCTCAATATCTGAGCCCCCTATGTCGCTGTCTCGTAAATATGGCTCCGCCATGCCACTCTATCATCTCTTGGGCTAGCCTGGGCCCAAGCCTAATCTCGCTATGAAAGTAAGGTAACAATGTGAGCTCAGGCCTCATCATGCTCTACTACAGTAGTCACACACCAGCCTCAAGCATCATCTCTCTCGACTCTGGCCACGTCTCTCTCGACTATGACCTGCTGTAACTACATCTGTGTTCTGGCTATCTGGGCCACTGGCTGGGAGGCTGTGTTTGCCTCAGGGACTGTTCTCTGAGGTGCTCTAGATGATTTTCCCTGCTCTAGGACCCTACCTCTAGATGGTTGCAATGTTGTCTGTACTAGGCCTTGCAGCCTCAGTCCCTGTGCCTATGAGGCACCCTATCCATCATGTGGAATACCATCAAAAGGATCCTTTGGGTCTGGCCCCTGTGCCACTACCCTCACCCTGCGCTCTGCACCATGCCATATCAACACTTAGTTGAACTTGCACACAAAGTCCACATGGAAGAACAACATAGGAGCAAAGGTGCGAAGGTATAGGAAGGTGTCACACATAGAGGTGTAGAGTCAAACTTTCAGGACTTAGCCAATTTTGGAGATCAGGTCTATTCTTAGAGATTGGCGTGCGGAGCACACAAAGTGATGCTGAGACTTGTATGCCACTCTTCGTGGAGATTTTTGAAGAACATGTCAACTCACTCTTGCATGGGCATAAGCTAAGAATAGATCCACCACTTTAGTTAACTGTCAGCGATCTATAGATAGCATACTTGCATGTATGGCTATAGTTGTAAAAGGCGTGTGGCTATTATTAGCATGCGACCTATTTTTGGTAGAGTTAAGTGGTGAAGGGCTAGTTCCCCCACCCTATATATATGTAATGAATTACTTAGTAAATAGAGAGATATACAGAGACACATGCTTTGAAGAAAGAGAGATACATGAGTACATGAGACTGGATAATTGTAACAGATCCATGCACGCATGTCTGGTATTGTATGAAGCTTTTGTACTATTGGTATGATGAATATATAAAGAATATTGGCTGAACAATAGTGTCTGATATGTTTTGTCAATGTATATTGTTGTTATCATGATGATTTACATTTAAGCGCTTATAGATCTAGTTCAAGTATAATGATGAATAGATGGATTAGTTACTAAAAATATATGTTTACTGCTTTATCATGCTACCATTCTACTACAACAACTCTTAAGAGGGACCCGGTACCTTTGCGCACTTCAGGTGAGTGCTCAGCCTAGGCTGAGTGATGTGCCAGCATGACTAGGTGTTAACTAAGAATTCTAGGCTGCATCATTGGTTCCGTTACTGGGACCTCTTTTTCAATTGTTTTCAGAATGGTTCACGATGAAGACATACCAGCTAACTTTGGTGAGCGTTGAAGAATGGATTCATGATTTGGAGGAAGAATACGCACGGAGGTTTGACACTAGATCCAGATTTAGTGCACACACTTGGGTAGAGAAGAATTTGTATGATAGTTTATACGAAAGCTTCTTTGTTATCTTTCTAGTAGAATTATATGAATGGTTGACTGCATATGCATCTAAGTGGAATTGGAGGTATCACACACTTGTTTGGACACAGGAGGAATTTCAAACACTATATGATGTTGACCTGAGCTGGACTCACGCGGTAGATACCTGGTTTTGTGGTGTCCTAAACAACTATATTTTGGAGTATTCAATTTCAACTTATTCGTGCCCAGAGGTAGCGGAGTTCTAGTTCCTACGGTATCCTAGAGGGACGTATTTGTAAGGTATTCCACTGGCAATCAAAATACTAATGGTAACGTTGAACTTGGAAGCTAAACCCATGGAAAGCTAAAAGAAGCTCCACGTGCGGGGGACAGGAACAAGATTGGTGAAAGATGGCAGACCTAGCGGTAGCACGGTAAAGGGAAGAGAGGTGGCTGAAGTATGATGAGGCACATGAGAGGGAATTATGCAAGAAACAAGAAATTGCAGAATGGATGGTGTTGTGGAGAGAGATGGCTCATGAAGGATTTGAGGCTCATGGGGAGGAAGAAGAGCAAGAGCATCAGGAACTCCCCCATCTAGGAAAGCATGACAGAGAACCCTCTCCAACCTCACATGGAAGCATGCCAGTAGATATGACCTGGGTCGTGGGTGCGCATCTAAGCCAACCTGCTGACCTAGCCCTTGCGCTTGGTTTTCCAGTATCTAGTACAACAGGTAAAAATAGTTTTAATTTAGGAAGTGAAAGCATAGAAATAGGTCAGACAACAAGTACATCAATGGCAGCACAAGAAATACTTCGTTATTCTTTGGGGGTACATTTTTAGGCTCATCATCTGCATAGAATATGAGCGCACCGAGTGTGGGATTCACCTTTGGAACTGGGACTACTTCACAGACTATAGGGGTCTAGTATAGTACCACTGTTGGGACACAGGGGAGTGCATCCATGGGCCCTATTCCAAATCCTAGAGGAGGATCGGGCGGTTTGGGTAGTTCCAGTTCTGGTGGTTCGGGTGGTTTTGGAGGAAGAGGAAACCAAGGAGGTTTTGGGTCAGGTGGTCAAGGCCCGCAGCAACCCCAGAACATTTATATGGAGATGTCCCTTCATCTCCCAGAGTATAGAGGTATCGAGGATGCTTTTGAACATGTTCATATGTGTGAAATATTGTGGTGTGTGAAAGGTATTACAGCCTCTGAGTGCAAGGCAAGTCAATTTGCTACTACATTATAGGCATGCGCATGCACAGCTGGTATAGGAAGTTTGATCCCAATCAAACTTGTATTGACTATGCAGCATTGAAAGATGCTTTCTTAAAAGAGTTCCATATCCCAGAGTTTGAGTAGAAGAGTATAAGTGCACTCAAGGATATAAAGCAAGGCACTACTGAGAGTGTACGTGAGTATGATGCCCATTTTAAAATGCTTCTATCCAAACTCTCTTATGACATTCATGCGAGTCAGCATGCACAATGGTTTTTCAGGGGATTGATTACCCCATTTCAAAGAGCACTATCACATAAAACTTATACCAACCCATGCGAAGCATTGGAGGCCGCTTTATGCACTGAAGAAGTTGGGAGTATTGACACTAGAGTTAGTCCATTTTTGGAAGCTCAGATAGCAGCTATGGAAAAACAGTTAGAGAAATTATCAGCAAACTCAGCTCATGAAACGTGCTCAGGAATCTGGTGTACAGATTGTGAAGTGGAAGGCCACACCAAGGATAGTTTTCCCCCACAGAACTATACGTTCACTGTTGTTGGACTATGAGATTTTCCATTTGAATCATGATGCTAGTCACTGCCCCCTACTACAATGTGCGATCAAAAAGAATGTATCCTCCTTTTGTAAAATTTGTAGGTCCATGACCCATGATACTGAGGATTGTAGATTGATTGGCTAGATCCATGATGCCATTGATATTGGGGTAAGACAGGTGAGTGTGGCTGATAATTCTAAAGGGAAGAATGAGCATCAGGATAGGGATTATAATAAAATGCATGCTATGACAGGAATGACGGAAGGTTTGAAGGGGTTCATGAAAGAGGACGAGGATATCGAGGTGGATATGGAGGATGAGGCCGAGGTGGAGGAAGGAGTGAATTCCCTTGAGGAACTTGCTATACATGTGGTTCACCTAACCATTATAGGCGTGAATGCCCACAAAATATTTCCTGTTCATTTTGTGGAAAGGGGCATAGTTATGAAGAGTGTCTGGACTTGTATGAGCATCTCAGTAAGCAGCACAAGCAAGAAAACAAGGGCACGGGGATGGTTAGAATCCAATGCGTGATAGAGAATCAGTGGATGCCCAAGTTAACACCAGAACCTGAGGTAGTAACAGTCAAGATAACCACACGAGATGAGGTGGCACGTGCAAGAGAGGTGTTGCAACAGAAACTGACAATCACTAGGGAGGAGGTTTTGCATGCTAGGTATCCAGATCTAGCTCATCAGAAAGAAGTCTATCAAGAAATGATGGAGGTCCTTAGAATCCTTCAAGGTGAGATACAAGGTTTGAAAGAGTAGTCTCAGAAATTGGAGCACAAGGATACAGAACAGGCCCCATCAGATATTGACGACATCAGAGAGGTATGTAGAATGTTGCGCTAGGAGAATATTATTCCTTTATTAGGAAATTGGTTGAAAGGGAATACTCCACACATGGGAACTGAGACTAAAAGACAAATACTTCATGTGAATCTTCCCCCCGATAGCATTGATTATGACAAGGAGATCACTTTGAATGTTGTTGTGGATGGGTGGCTGTTGAGCAATATTTTGATTGACACAGGTGCGGAAGTAAATGTACTTACATTAGATGCATGGGAACAAATGGGGAGACCCCCATTGCAGCCATCATCTAATGTATTGTTCATGGCAAACAGAATGAAAGCTACTCCCATAGGAGTTTTGAAGGATGCATCTATCACTATACAAGGGGCCAAGTTCACAGGAGACTTCGAAGTGCTAGCACTTGTGGAAGTAGATAGCTTCCCAGCTTTGCTTGGGCACCCTTGGTGTTATGCGAACAATGCTGATTTGAGGTTTAACAAGGGGTATATCAGCTTCGAGAACAAGGAGGAAAGGGTTATAATACCATTGACTAGATGGGAAATCCATGCCATACGTGGAACCTTTAAGTGAAGAGGACTTGAACAGAATCTATATACGTGCTATTCGGGACCCAGAGGTCCAGGATCCATCTAAGGAAGGAATCCTTCATTGGGAAGATTCTCAGTCAATCAGTGATACTACCAGTGTTGCTTGTGATAATTGGGCTCATGGCACTTATGAACTGGTGGGGCATGAAGTTAAGTGTGCGGTTGCTTGCAAAAAGGGTTTTCACTCTATTCGATGTATAGGTCGCTCAGTACCCCGCTATACTAGATCTAAAGATTTGGCTGGGTTCTTACAGGCCATGGAAACAAATTGGGCTGACCAGCTTAAACGACGTGCACTATGCTGTCATATACTTTGGGTGGGACAGCCGCGCACTGGTGGGTGGTCCACAGGGATAATCTCTTAGAGTGGGGAATGATTGGGACCACCTTATCAACCAGGTTTTCAAGAAGTAATGCACCTACAAAAATTTTCCCTTATCATGGTGATCAACCTGCTCAACATCATATCCAGTAGTGTGAGAGACTCTAGACAGTAGGATAGGAAGCATTACCACCCTCACTTTGGGTGCATCAGTTTTATTCTACTCTACAAGGTTGCACGCGTGCTTGGTATGTATATGCTGAATTACATCGCGACACTGGTAATTGGAAAACTTTGACTGTAGGGATGATCCAAACTTTTGACTTCTTTTCATCTACACCACCAGTGAACACAACTTTAAGCTTTATCAAGCGCTTAACCATGGGAGATAGTGGGAAAGTGGAAGAACTTATTCAGGAATTATTTGGTGAGACAGAGATAGGGGCACGTTTTGTGGATGAAGAAGATGATATCATATTACTTGAGCATGCTTCTCTGGAAAAAGATAAGGGGAAGATGGTTTACATAATTGATGAGGAGGAAGTTGAGCACTTGGATGTGGATCATTCACATGGAACACGTGAAGTGTTAGCCAGTGCGGATGTAGATGTGCATGCATATCATGAACCTATGAAGACAACAAAGGTCAATATAGGCACAAAAGCTAAACCTAAGGAGGTGATAATTGGGGATTACTGGTCAGAATCAGAGGTAGCAAAGATCATAGAGTTACTTTGAGACTATGAGGACTTATTCCCAAGAGGATACCATGAACTTAAAGGCATGCATATATCACTCGGAGAAATGAAGATAAAGCTCAAGGAAGGTGCATGCCCTGTTAGGAAGTGACCATATCAGATGAATCCCAATTTGCGTGAGAAGGTAAAAGAGGAGATTGACAAGATGTTGAAATCTGGGATCATTCGACCATTGGATGAATCAGAATGGGTCAGTCCTATGGTGATAAGCATCAAAAAGGATGGTAGGATTTGGATTTGTGTTGATTATAGAGAGTTGAATGCAGCATGTGTTACAGATCCCTTTCCTACGCCATTCATGGAGGAAATATTAGGAGTGGCTGGGCATGAGATATATTCATTTACAGATGGGTTTTCAGGGTATCATCAGGTTAGGATTGCCCCAGAAGATCAAGAGAAGACCACCTTCACTACTGAATGGGGAAGCTTTGCCTATACTGTGATGCCCTTTGGATTGAAGAATGCACCTGCTGTATTTTCAAGGATAGTGGTACAAGCCTTCAAGGATTTTATTCATAACTTTTTACAGGTCTATCTTGATGATTGGACCATCTATGGGCTAATTAAGGATCATTGTGACAATCTATGCTTGATGTTTGAAAGATGTCGACAGTTGAGTATCTCATTAACATCAAGAAGTGCATCTTTGCTACTCCCTTTGGCACACTTTTAGGACACATTATCTGCAAGGAAGGGTTGTTGGTTGACCCAGCTAAAGTTGCAGTCATCATAGGCTTGAAAGCACCATCCAGCCAGTCAGCGTGAGGTGCGCGGATTTTTGGGTCATACAGGGTATTACAGGAAGTTTATAAAAGGGTATGCAAAATTTTCCATGCCCTTAGGAGGAATTGCTCAAGGGAAAAGGTACATTCTACTGGGGGAGTCACAGTAGCGCACATTTTGAGATATTGAAGGAGAAACTTACTATCGCACCTATCTTGCACTTTCCTTCATGGGATAAACCTTTTCATGTTCATGTGGACACCTCTGGCATAGCCATTGGTGCCATCTTAGCTCAACCAGGAGAAGGTATTGTGGATCATCCCATTTTCTTTGCTAGTAGGAAGTTGACCCCTGCAGAATAGAATTATACCACTACAGAGCACGAGGCCTTGTCCATGATCTATGCCTTGCAAAAATTTCATCAGTATTTTTGGCTACACCATTTGTGTTTTATACAGATCACATGGCATTAAAGTATTTGGTGAACAAGCCCATCTTACAGGGGCGCATATGCCGATGGATACTCTTATTTCAAGAGTTTGACTTTACAGTTGTGGTAAAACTAGGCAAAAGCAATTCTGGACCGGATCACTTGTCTAGAATTCAATCAAGAGAAGAGGCACAAACAATAGAAGAGACCATGCCTGATGCACAGCTGTATAGGTTATAGCGCATGCCATCAGAATTGGAGGACATTGTTGTCTTTCTAAAGACTGGTATGGCACTAGAAGGCATGAAAGCTTTAGAGAAGAAGCAACTTGCTATTCGCATAACACCATTCATGTTAATCAGTGGTGATTTGTACAAATTAGGCAGAGATGAGGTGTTACACCATTGTGTATTGGAGCATGAACGAAAAGGATATAATGGAAGAAGCACATGGTGGTATTGCAGGTGGCCACTATGTAGGTGATGCAACAGTGTGCAAGATCCTACTTGCTGGTTTGTGGTGGGAAACATTGTACAAGGATTGTAAAGAGTATTGTAAGACCTGTGACCATTGTCAATGTCTCGGTCGACCAGGACAAAGGGATGAGATGCCTCTATGCCCCAATTACAAGTGTAAAACCCTTTGAGAAATGGGCAATTGACTTTTTCGGGCCTATTTCACCAGTCGTGCGTAGGACTGGATCACGCTATATCATCACTTGTATAGATTATCTTACCCTGATGGGTAAAAGCAACACCTACAAAGGACTGTACAGTGGCTACAACAGCAAGGTTCTTATGGGAGAATGTTCTTACAAGGTATGGCTGTCCTTTAAGTTTAACAAGTGATAGGGGCACACATTTTTTAAATGAGACAATACGAATTCTTTTAGATGAGTTTATGGTTGCCCACCATAAAACTACACCCTATCACCCTCAGGTAAATGGGACTGCTGAGGCTTTTAACAAGATTTTGAGCCACACATTGACCAATATTTGTGATGTTGGAAGGAAAGATTGGGATGATAAAGTATCTGTTGTTCTTTGGGCTTATAGAACAACATACAAAAGATTGAACAAAGCCACACCTTTTCAATTGGTGTTTGGCATGGAAGCTGTTCTTCCTATAGAATTTATGTTACCTTCTTTGCGCATTGCATGTGCACTGGAGGTATAGCTGATGAGAAAGCCTTGGAAGAACGGATCAAGAAGATGGTTCAACTAGATGAGCACCAAGCCATCACACGCTGGAGTCAGAAACAGGAGAAAGCACGCCAAAAGGCATGACATGATCACCACATCAGAGATAAGAAACTTGCGGTGGGACAAATGGTACTTCTGTATGACTCCAAGTTTTTGTGCCATCCAGGAAAGCTCAAGGTACATTGGTTGGGGCCATATGTTATCACTCATATACTTGAGTCAGGTGCTTGCCAGTTAGAAACAATTGATGGCACAAGGTTTCCCGGTTACTTTAACGGGAGTAGGTTGAAGCCCTACTATAAATAAGTCTTCTTGGTGTTTGTAATAAGGCAGTATTGCCAAAAAAATTAGGTTTCCCTTTATGCATTTCCTTAATGTATTTCTTTCATCGTCGCTATGCTTTGTCAATTTAGCTCTTGTTTGTGTAATAAGCACGCTTACACACATGAAGCTAACTACAATATGAAGCATGTTGATGTGCAGAGGACTGCACATCCTTTTCATGTGGGGTGGATTGTTGGTGACTCTCAGGTATATGCTGTGAAGATGTCATGTTGTGGGTGTTGAGAAAGAAGGTTGCTAAGGGTAACTGACAAAAGATTGCTTCTCAAGATAAGAAAGGATGAAGATGGATGACGGAACGTATAACGCAAGGTAAGCGGCAGCCATGGTAACTACTAGGAGATGATGCAGTGATGAGGTACTCGGGTGCTAGGGTGCGCTAATGAGAAGTCTGTGACAAAGGGTAAAAGGGCACGCTAGAAGGCTATAGCATTTGGCACAAAGGTATACCACGTGGAAATGATAAAAATGGGTCATAAATGAGGAGAATTTGGTAGGTGGAGGAGTAATTAATGCACTGAAAAGTAGAAATCTATATAAGGATGGGATGTGATTTCATTTTTACCCTTGCGACTATGAGAATTCAACAAAGAGCCTACACATGAAGAGCATAAAGCTAACCGATTCAAGGTACGAAGCAAGCGAACCAGGTGCGGAAGACAAATCTATTTATTGGAAGGGCTTGAATCCCCTAGGAAAAGGGTTTAAACGAAGCAGAGTAACAGAACAGAGCTAGGGTGCAGGATTTCATGATTAAAATTAGGGCACGGTTGAATCGGGTTAGGGTTCAAAGCAAACTACTCAAAACACACAACAACTGGTCTAGAAAATAAAACCTACAAAGAAGAATGGCACCAAAGAAGAAAGCAACACCAGTAAAGGAGAAAAAGAAGGTGGTGGTGGAGGAAGAAGAAGAGATGGCCCCGGAAAGTAATTTTTCTGAAATGCAGTATCCTGAGGAAGTTATTGTGGGCCAGGAATGGGAGACCCACATCCGACAGAGTAAGATAAGTGAATATAATCACCGGACCAATGAAAACCAGAAGAAACTAGACGACCTGCTCACTTCTCGAATGAACAGGTGAACTGAGGATGACATGCCAATATATGATGATGCTGGGGAAAAGCTACTGAAAGGGAATGGTGTCTACCAGCTATATGAGCTCCCATACTTTGGAAAGTATGCACCATTGTATAGATGGCTGATGAGCTGAGTCCATGAGGACTTCTTCTACTTTGCAGGATGAAGGGTAAGATTGACACCCATCCTTATTGCCACAGTAACCAGATTAAGGGCAACAGGTGAAGATATTAAGACTGACCTAGCTGACAAGAGTGCCATCTTGGAAACACAGAAAGTGTTGGGCTATCAGAAAGGACCACGTGGAATGGACATTGACAAGCTGAAAAATTGTCCAGTAGTACAGGCAGCAGCACACCTGGTCACAAAATTGAATGACCAAGAACGTTGGTCCCAAGTTAATTCTATGTGGTTGCATGTGGCAAAGCACATGTCAGAAGGAACCACTTATAACATTGCTAGCTTCATTGCAGAACAAATAGTAGAGGAAGCACGCGCGGGAAATAAAATAAGTTTTGGCTGTATCTTACTAAGTTTAGTCTTCATGGAGATTGGGGTACCAAATGGCCCAAAAGAGAACATATGGGAATACCCCATGAATCATAAGTCTCCAGTTGAATGATTCAGCAAGTATCTTTGCAAGGGGTCAATGATAGAGGAGGTGAAGGAGCACACAGAGATGTGGTATGATAGGCTCCGCATGGCATTTGGAGAGGAATGGCGCATACCCAAGGATTTGCCTTTGGTCCTTGGGAAGCAGGTACAGTTTGTAGTCTACCAACATTTCTGTATTGCACATTTTCCAATGGTAGATGGGTCATGGAGCCCCTGGTGCAAACTACCTTATGCATTTCCCACACAATACTTCCAAGCTACAGTTCATCGGTTCACCAACACACAGAGGTTAGTGTTTAATGCAGACAAGGTGGACTGTGAATACCACACCCTATGGAAGACGTATGGATATCCAGGGAGGAATGTGTACAATGAGAATAATATCTCAGAGATTCTGAGCATTAAGCCAGAAACACTGGCCATTGTGGATATCGGAGGCCGCGCTAATATATCTCCAACTGAAGCCCAAAATGGAGAATAACAAGTATGTGGAAAATGAGTTCGCACTTCCAGGGCCACCAAAGGGGAAACATACCATGGAGAACATTCTAGCACCTAGGCCCTCTGAACCCAAACAAGATGATGAGGAAGAGGATGAAGAACACGAGGATAGTGGCGGCTTGGTGTGAAGAAGGAAGTAGCCATCTGGCCAAGAGAAGGAGCGCATGACATAACTTCCCAAGGAGAAGGAGTTACAGGGGAGGAGTAGGGTGACCAAAGGTTTAAGAAGGTATTTAAGCACACAAGGGCACAAGGAGAAACCCCACAGGTGAAGGAGCTAGAGGAGAAGAAAAGAAGAAAACTCAGGCTAAGTGAGGAAACAGAAGAATCTAAGGAGAAGGTGCCTTCATCTCCAGTAGAAGAAGAGCCTCAACACAAGGAGGAGAGAATGGAAGGAGAAGAAGGGGAACAATTAAAGGCTACATAGGACAAGGGTGGGGATACATCTAGTATTCCTAACCTTGATGCAGTCATTCCCAGAGGACCCTGATCCCGTCAAATAGGGGAGGACGCTAAGGCACATACCATGGGGTATGTAGAAGACCCAAAGTTGATTATTTGTGCTTGGTTTTAGAGCACCATCAAGTAAAAGGATTTATTCATATGGGTGCTCATGGATGAGGACAAGGTGACTCTTGCACACAAGGAAGCAAATTTCATGGTCTATGCACATGCATATGGATGAGCCCAAACTTTGATGTCAGTGAAGAATCGTGCACGTCAAGACGGTTGAAGAAGGCACCTGAAACGTGCCACATGACAATTAAGCCAATGGTGATGTCAGATGAGTAGGTGAGCAATGCTCTAATAAAGGTATCTTCTAAAGTAGCAAGAAGAAATATTGATAAATCTGCTACCATTAAGGCATTGATGGAGAAAATGAAAGCCAAGGATGTGGAGATAACACGCCTAGTATAGGAAAAGGACTTAATCAAAAGAAAATATGACACTTTTGTTAATATGGCAGAGGAAATTGGAGATGATGTTCTAAAGGTACGCCCACATCTGGAATCCTGGGTACCAAAAAGAATTTCCTTCTGCGATGCACTATGTGAAAAAAATGATAACATTAGTGTTGGAGGATGAAAAGGTGCATGTATCAACACAGTCCAAGGACCCTGGGAAAAAGTTAGAGAAAGCACAGGCTGGAGTAGCAAGGAATATTGCTACGTATGAAGGCCTACTGCAAGCCACCCATGATGAACTAAAGAAATATGATCATGCGCTAACAATATGCACAGCCCCAGATGCGTTGATCGCGGTGAAAACATTGGAGGAGGAAAATGAGGTCCATAAGGCTATGAAGGATGCTACCCTAGGCCACATCCTGAATGGTTAGTTCTGGTGAAGAAAAAGTGCGAGGCACTAGCTATGGCATAGGCACCGCATAAGGAGAGGTTAGAGGAGCTTGGAAACCTCATTGCTCAAAAGATGGATGTATTGGAGGGGGTGAAAACCTCTATGTCAAGCGTAATGCTTGTGATACAAAATGAGAAAGGGAAACTCACTATGGAAGAGCTGCAGTCTATCATTGCAGACATGTGCCTAAGGTGGCAGGAGTGGCGTTGATAGCGTGGGAGAACCTAGAAGCTGATATCAAAGAAGAATATCCAGAGTTGCTACTTCAGGATGAAATGGAGGGGCCTGAGGCTTGAACAGTTTTTTTAGCTGTGTATACCTTATTCAAAATTTATCCATTCTTTATTTATTCAACCATTCTTTATTTATCCATTCATTGTGTAAGTTTTGGACATCGCCATTATTGGGGTGACAATGAGATTAGTGTGGGGTAATGTTGATCAGAGAAAACACTTATTTGAACTTGCACACAGAGTCCACGCAGAAGAACAACACAGGAGCAAAGGCGCATGAAGGTATAGGAAGGCGTCACGCACAGAGGTGTAGAGTCAAACTTTCAGGACTTAGCCAATTTTGGAGATCAGGTCTATTCTTAGAGATTGGCATGAGGAGCACACAAAGCGATGCCGAGACTTGTGCGCCACTCTTCGTGGAGATTTTTGAAGAACATGTCAACTCACTCTTGCATGGGCATAAGCTAAGAATAGATCCACCACTTTAGTTAACTGTCAGTGATCTATAGATAGCATACTTGCATGTATGGCTATAGTTGTAAAAGGCACGTGGCTATTATTAGCATGTGACCTATTTCTGGTATAGTTAAGTGGTGAAGGGCTAGTTCCCCCACCCTATATATATGTAATGAATTACTTAGTAAATAGAGAAGATATACAGAGACACATGCTTTGAAGAAAGAGAGATACATGAGTACATGAGACTGGATAATTGTAACAGATCCATGCACACATGTCTGGTATTGTATGAAGTTTTTTTACTATTGGTGTGATGAATATATAAATAATATTGGCTTGAACAACAGTGTCTGATGTGTTTTGTCAATGTATATTGTTGTTATCATGATGATTTACATTTAAGCACTTATAGATCTAGTTTAGTATAATGATGAATAGATGGATTAGTTACTAAAAATATATGTTTACTGCTTTATCATGCTACCATTCTGCTACAACAACTCTTAAGAGGGACCCGGTACCTTTGCGTGCTTCGGGTGAGTGCTCAGCCTAGGCTGAGTGATGTGCCAGCACGACTAGGTGTTAACTAAGAATTCTAGGCTGGGCCCCATGGTCTGCCTCTCTGAATCCCTACATGTATGCCAGATATCTGGATGGGGGACCCCCTATACCCTGTCAAGCTACTGTTGGTACCTTTCTACTCGATACAAATCCATAATGTAACTACGGCTGCTAATGATAAAGTGCTCCACCAGGCACACGATGAGCTCTGTGGCATCCTCTAGCCAATAGAAATTCCTATATGGCCACCAGATGGCATCTATCTCTACCAGTTCGTCAAACTCTCACCTATATCGGAATAGGCTGCCAAGATGGCCACGTACATCCACACCAGTTGCTACCCATGCCATGTACGATGGATCCTTGGGATCTCAGACATAGAAAGGGCACATAGGGCATTCGTTCACAATGTGATCCCACAACCATATCTGTAATAAAGAAGCTGGACCCACGGTCTTCTAACCAAGGTATGTGATCAAGTGTAAATCCCAATATAGATGGGCCAGTATGCACTGCCCCCAGTAATATCTCTCACCACTGTAAATGTCATGAACCAAGGGCAGTAGTCCTCTCAGAAATGAGGTCCCTGTCTTATCAGTGAGTAGGAACCCAATAATAAGAGACATAATATAGAGAGGCCCCCAATGCAATGTAGGGTCAGAGATGCACTCGTGCAATGCTATAGTCATCTCGTCGTGCGGTATATCATCAACACCAAATAGGGCACTGCAAGCTAATCTAATCAGTCCTGCATCAGAACTGTACTCGATCAAGGTGCCCATCATCAGCATGTGAAGAATCTGCCATACATCCTCGATGGTGACGATCATCTCTCTTAAAGGTAGTTTGAAGCACTAACTCTCGATATGTCATCACTTGGCTAACACAGTCAGTAGGTCGTGGTCTAGTATGATGGATGGCATCCGAGACACGGGGCCTAGCCCCACCGCCTCAAGAAGTATCGTCATGGCTTGCCGGTCACACCGGCGCATACTACCTTCTAGCTCTACAATCTGGGTATGTTGCTCTCACATCTACAAAATTGGTAATCATCTCTGCAAAATAACATGGCACTAGTCAGTTCCTAACATTTCTTCTAAAAATATATCTCCCCTTTTAGGGTTAACCCAAAAATTCTAAAAATTCTTCTAAGTGTTATATTTTTGACACTTTCCTATCATTTCTCCACATGTCTAGGGTGCATGTGCACCCTTTTTGGCGTGTGCACCACATTTCTGGCACCTGCGCTTGCGCGCGTGTGTCTATTCACTCTTGTGCCCTCTTTTGGGCACCTGGGTGCCCTTTTTGGCATGTGCACCACACATTGGTGCTTGTGCTTGTGTGCGTATGCTCCCGTGTGTGCATCCGCCCTCTTCATGCCTGCACCATGCTTTTCACATGTGCACCCCATTTCTCGTGTGTGCGCATGCGTGCACATGTGCTTGTGTGTGTGTGTGCACATGAGTGTGTTTTTTCCATGCCAACACATGTGCGTGTATATGTTTTGGCACATGCGCCCCCAAAAGGATGTCTGCACCCCCAAAAAGGCACCTGTGCACCCTATCCGATGCTTGCACCTACATGCAAGAGTGCCAACATGACTTCTTAGGGCTAAAAGCTAAAATTTAAGCATTAATGACCAAATTTATGAAGCTAGCATTTGATACTCACAAAGGTGCCATCATCTACATGTCGTTGGTACCCCTGGACTGCATCTGCGTGCCTCAATCGGTCTCGTGCAATCACCATGGTTCTTCTCAGTTTTAGAGCTTCACGGTAAGTTAAAATGAATTGGTCACGATGTTTTTACCCCCCCTAGTGGGGTATATTAACCCATTTTTTTACCATCAGGAGTATCGGGAGGCCTGTTTCGATCACTGTTTTCTCCTCTATTCACTGTGGAATAATTATTTTTATTAAATAATTATTTTTCTTTTATTTTTCACTGTATCGGGGCATCTTTTGTTATCGGATACCCCTTTCTTCTCCATTGGACAATTTTATTGCTCCCTGGTGATTTTTATTCTTCTCCACACTCTCGTAAATAATTATTTTTCAAATAATTATTTTTTCTTAGTTTTTCCACTAAACAAGGACATTATTTGTCATTTATTTCTTCTTTCTTCCACCTAGGGTACTTTCTGTTTCCCCTAGGTCCTTCACTTTCTTCTTCTATTTTCTTCTAATTTTCACCACGATTTGGAAAGTAAAAGCAATAAAAGCGTTATATATGTCAAAAATTCAAAAACATGGAAAAAAATTTCAAAAAATCCTAAAAAGTAAAAAACCCTACAAAAATGGTAAACTTGCTTATTACGGTTGAAACTTGTGTCTTGCGCATGGTATTTTCTCCATATCTTGTTGGTTTATCTCACATCTTCCCTGATTGATATGACTCATGGATCACCGGATTCACAACCATTCACAAAGCTAGCTGCTTGCTCCATTTATACTCTGGGGCACGTTTGTTTCCTGGTGTTGTTTCATTGCACACAAACGTTTTTCATGGACCCCATGTCCATTTTCATTTCCCCTTGCATGTATCCTTGCTCTGGGAATCATTTTTAACCCTTGTCTTCAATCATGAACTTGTGGATCTTTTCAGCATTGATAACAAAATATTTGTACAACTATCTTGACCGTTGTTGGGTTAGATATGTGCGTTCGTATTTTTTTTCCCTGTTACATGAGCTTGTTTCCTTCTCGTATTACATTTCATTGTTGTATGTTGCATGGAGTTGGTATTTTCAGTAATGGATGATTGTTCGTAGTATGGTTTTTCATGTCATTCTACCTTTGTCGTATGCTTATATTTTTAATAAGGACCGATGATGTAGTTCCTATGGCAATATGATGACATCCAAATTGTTCCAATCAACAGCGGCTAGAGGCTAAGCTCTTCTCTCCCCTCCTTCATATTTCTTCTACATCACTTTTCTCTTACCCCTAATCTTTCATCTCACTGGGGTATCCTACCCCTTTCCACTCTTCTATCTACTTCTCCTCTTTTTCGATCATCGATCAACTTCCTTCATCACCCCATCAACACTTGAGGGGGCATCTCTCCCTCCTACTAATTTTTCTTCTATCCCTTCAAAATTTTCTTCCATCTACTATCTTTGAAGTGGCATCACTTACGCCACCCCAAAGAGGGGCAAATGTAGACACCTATAATTATGCCCGAGCAATTTAAATACTTAAATTGTGCTAATTATCTCCTTTCCCAAAAATTGACGACATATTGTCAATAGCGCTCATCTTCTCTTCCATTGTTGTTAATTGATTACATTATGCTAATTAATTAAGTCACCTATCCAACACAGACCCTAATTAACGACCCTTTGTTAATCAACGCCTTCTATCTAGTGTAATTAATTATTATTAATTAATTAGCCTCTCTTCTCATTAAATCAATAAATCACTATTTAATTGGTTTAATTCCCTCCTAAATGGCCCAAATCACACTAAAATCCATCTAAAAGATTATAAAATCTTGCACATGTATTAATTAATCATCTTGATTAATTAACACACCCCTTTTATCCACATGAGCCACGAAAGGACAAGTTAAACCTCCTAAAGTTAACTCAACCCCATCTAAACCCCCTCTTATCCATAAATAACTCTACATCTCCATTAGTCCCACATTCATGAGGATGTGTTGAATCCTTTATCCTTTGGGCTATATAAGCAACCCTCCCTCTACTTCTACACCTACACCTAAATCTCTCAAGAGACAAAAGTAAGCACATAGTTTCATACTAATAGTCTTTTGTCATTCTTGAGCCCTCCATCCTCCATTCTTGAAGAGCTAAGTCTCACACCCAAGCATCCATTGAAGGATCAAAACAAGAAAATATAATTTGATTTCCATTTGAACTACTTAGGTTCATTTTAATGTTAAATTAGGCAATTAAGGAGAATAGAGTTCATTAATTTACATTATGTTTTGATTATTTCAAAGTTATTAATGTTAAGGGTAGGACTTGCTCATTTCTTCATCATGATGGTGCACATTTCTCATTTTTAGCTAGGTTAGGAAGCTATTTCTAGGTGGTAGTTTTCTTGCTTTAAATTTAGCTAAAATTGATGAAATACTTACACACATGTTTGTTTAGTTTATGTTATTTAAGGACTGACACATGAATTTTGAAATAGAGTTTTTGGTGAGGATGGCTTCCTACGAAAAAGGAGATCTAAAAGGTGAAGTTTCAGGTATGTTATGGTGGGGGCAGGCTTGGCTTTGAAGTATGACTCAACAGAGCAGTGAGCTAGGTGCCCACTGTGTCGTGATCATGTGATCACTTACAGCTTCTTCCAGGTAGGATGTTGTTTAAGAATGTGTATATTTTGCATTTTTTGTGAGGTTTGGTAAGACCAGAGAAAGAGAAAAGGAAAGAAATTCTTTTCTATGATTTGTTTGTCAACCATTAGTTGGTCATGACTTCCAGTGTATAGGTTGCCCTCAATTAATGTGAGCCAATGCAATAAATCAAAATGCAATGCACTTATTTTTAAGCCCAAATCGAAGTGTGAAGTTGGATGACACAATAAGATGAAAAGGAAGAGGGATGCTCTTTCACTACAATGTAGAAAACACGAAGAAATGGTTCCTTTTAATTACACCAAAAGAAAGGTTTCCTTTAGATCAAATAGAAAGAAAAGGTGGGTTACCAAGGAAGAAGATTAATGTGTATGCTTTTTAGAAGGGAAACAAACACACAATTTTTCCTAGGAATGAATGAAATGTAAGGAACCTTGGATGGGTCCCACTGGGCGTGCCAAAATGTTTCACCTGATTATAGATCATTTCTTTGAAGTATTGATGAAACAAATAGGGTAACATGCGTAGGAGGAATACATGTTCAAATGCTGGTTGATGGGTTGTTGCGCGTGTATGACTTCTAAATCCATAGCTGATTGTGAGAGCTTCCTTTTGGCTAGGAGGAACTACCTGTAATAAAATCAAGACCACCAGAAGGAATTAAACAATATGGGCAGTGAACTGCCTAACGTATGCTAGATCCAGGAAGTGTGATACTTCCTAGATGGTTGTCAGTCCACTCTTTTAAAAAATTTAATGTTGTAAATAAAGTAAATCCTATTGTAATTCAAAATGATTTAGGTATCTCACTTAAAACATAATAAGAAATAGATCTAATCTAACAGGCTAGGCTAGAATAGGATCCAAAGGTCAAGTAACTGGTTCTGGGTCTCTGCAGGTTTGACAGAGGTCTCAGGTAAATCACAAGTAGATGAGGGTGAGGTGAAATTAGGTGGGTAGGTCTTTGTTCTGGGCTGTATGGGAAAATAACGAGACAGATGTCGATTAAGGGTGACCGATGGTAGTTAGGTGTAACTGGTACCAATTACTGTGGAAATATGGGAATGCCATAGAACAAGATTTAGGTCTCCTTTGTGATTGCACCAAGGACTTTGGTTGGTCAGGATGAGGTATTGGGTGACTTGGGTAGGATTTGGCGAGATTTTAATGGGTATATGGAGGTGGAAGTGTTGGAGAAGGTCAATAGGTGGGTAGGTAAACAATAAATGATAAAATAATGATGAAGTGAAATAAACCAAAGAAGTATGATGTTATACTTACTTGAATTCTGATCTTGGATGTCTATGAGTGAGAGATGGAGGTGCTGATGAGAGGTTTAAAGGCTACAAGTGATCACCAACTGAAAGAAAGATTTTGCATGGGCTGCATGTACATTCCTCTTTATTTGGTTAGATCAGATCATGGCTAGGATGGCTGTGCAGGAAAAGATGTTTGATCTCCTTCCTTACATGTGTGTTCTCTCTGGAATGTGTTAATGTTCGTCAGCTTTCTGCCAACCTTCTTTTTTCAACTTTCAAACTTGATAATAAGGTTTTTTTTGGGTTAAAAGGGTAACCGACAGTGGTTCCGGCTTAATTGGCGACGGTTAGGGGTAACCGGCGTCAGTCAAGGTAGGATTTCCTAGGTTTACTAAACTAGGGAGATCCTCTTGATTTTCTTAGATTTCATTTCGTTAACCCTCGAATTAGACTAAGAGCCTCTTGTAAGCATGTGGGAATGTGGTTAGAGGGAATGTAGGCATTGATTTTTAGGGTTTGGGTAAGTCTTAGTTAGTTATGGAAACTTACTAAGAATAGGTCTTAGGTTGAGTTGGCTTGGTGAGGTGTCTAAGTGAACTGTATGTGTGGGTATTAATTAAATTAAGATATTTAAATAATAAATATGGTGAGGATAATGAATTAATTTAATTTAATTAATATTAGTGAGGTGAAAGGGGCCATGGCTAGGTGAATGTGATGAAGGTATTTATTTGTCGAGGGACCAAAGGGGAGTGTGACCTAATTTTGGTGTCTACAGCTTTACTTGTTTTTGTACCTGAGGGTCTTGCTGAGGTATCAAAAAATAATCCCTTGTAGGCTTGAAACCTCTTTCAACATTGGTAAATTGTGTAACGAAATTACATTACTATAGTAGATATACATATAGTTATAAATAGTATGTTTTGTTTGTAAGAAATGTATTTTGATAGACTTAATATATGAAATATAATTTGTAGTTTATGGTAGAAAATTTATTTCCAGCTATTTCACGGTCTATTTGATAGACAATTATTCAATTTTTTATATTTTTGCACTTTAGTTTTGTATACATTAATAGTCATTTTGTTTCTTAATGGTTTTTTTTTCATTGGATAAACAACAACAAAAAATCATGATTGGTGTTGCACCTTGCTTTTACCTAGACCGATATTTGGGGGCATGTGCCTTCACCAAGGCCAGGAATGTAGTGTGTTGAGAGGTTTTAATCCTCTATGAGGCCACTTCAATATGCCCTAAGTTTGGTATCAGACTGTGTTTTGGAAAGGTTGTTAAAGCTTCATGTCGTCAATAAGTTTTTATTTCCATTGTGGGCCTCCCTTACCCCTCCACATAGTATGTTTTGTTTTTGAAGCCCTGAAGAACATGGTGCTTATTAATTGATGTGTTTTTTTACATTGTCCATAATGTGCATCAAAAGTCATTTCTTTTATGATATTTCATGTGTTTATTTTTTCCCCATTCAAAGTGGACTGATGAAAACATGAAGTAAGATTTGCACCCCCCTTGTGGGTGTTATTCTGACAACATCGCACTTGCATAGAGATGAAGAATTCAAAAGAAGTCATTTTTTTGTGAATGTGTTGTATTGCAGATAGCCAAGCCCATAAAAACCACAGATTGCAGAAATGCTCAAGGAACGTCTTCACTTACCGGAGAAATTTGTCATGTATCTCTCCAAATTTTACACATTTTGTTCATTATCCAGAGGGTTTGGATTGGTATACAACACAACTACAGATGCACTAAGAAGTGTGAGCCTCCCTTACAAATTGAAGAAGATGGGTGTCTTTGTTGACAAGGGGAAAATGGACAGAAAAAAGAAGGATACAAAAACAATCCCCCATGCGTACATTTTTTTTGGGAAAAACAAATGATATTTAACATTGTATATGTTCTTTTTTGGCTTGGTGAATACCTTTTATAAGTAGCATACTATAGTAAAGGATCCTCTTCCATTTTGTAGTATCGTTTTTTATGTAAATAGAAAATATGTTTTCTTTAACCTTCCATTTCATTTCGTTTATGTCGATTTTGTATTATTCCAAAAAAAAATACTCTAAAAGAAGAACAAAATTTAATTTATTTATGGAAAAATAAATGATTGAAGCAAGAATTTTAAAATCTTGATAAGCATTGCATTATGAATTAAATCTGTATTTTACTTTTTTATTTCGTATAGTAAAGTTGATTATCTTTTTTTAAAAAATTGGAAATGTCTTAAGGGAAATGTGAAGATAATGTATTGAAGTTATTAATTATTGTGGTATGTGTAAACATGAGTGGGTGACAGTCGAAGTTGATTTGTTTATCAAATTTGATGGTTAGAATTATTTTCGTTGTACTTTGGTTTTTTGTTAAGAGTGCTCTAGCATTGAAAATAATGTTGGTCAAATTTCCACTTTATATCAACAGTGTCGTTAAACTATGATTTGTGCAACAAATTCAAATTTTGGAAAGGTTATCACCAAATGTAAGAATTATTTTTGAAAACTAATTCTTGGGTCACCTATTCATATTTTCGTTGATTATATTTATAGGGGTAATATTTCATCGTATTTTAAAGATAATATGATCTATTTTTTAACTATAATGTTGGACTGGACAATGCTTTCAAACTGCAATTTGTGAAGCAAATTTTGGATTTGGAAAGATCATTACCAGATGAAAAATTTGTTTTTAAAGACTAATTCTTGCATCACCTAACCTTTTTATTGGAGGTCATATTTATACATATAAAATTAATTGTTTTAAAATTATATGGTTAGGATAGTTGATATACTTTCAAGTCTTCTCAAGTTAATTTGTACTTATATACCTTTGAGTAAATACTAAATTTTACATACATTGACTAATACAATTAATCATTTTGCTTTGATTTTTTTAATTTTTGCATTTCCATGAAGAGGTGAATTATGGGAAGTGCTTCACCGTTTTATTTACCTTTTTGAAATGATAAAACAGATAAGGGTAAGGGACAACGAGGAATATTTGTTTAATGTTGGTCAGTTGATGGTTGTTGCACATGCGTTATGACTTCTTGATCCACATAGATGAATGTGAGATATTCCTTTTGGCTAGGAGTGGAACTACTTGTAATAGAAAACAAGACCACAAAAAGTATAGTTAAATGATATATGACAGTGGACTTCCTAGCATATGCTAGTTCTGGGAAGTGTGATACTTCCTAGATGGCTATCAATCCACTGTTTAAGACAAGTTGTGATAAATACAAGGTCCTACTGTAGTTGATATGATTTAGGTATCTCATTCAAATACAATAAGAAAATCCAATCACAGTAGGCTATGCTATAGTTGGATCTGAGAGGTGAGGAGTTTGTCAAGGTTCTGGGACTGGTCAGGGTCAGATTCTAGGTTATTTAGGTCAACTGGTAGGGTGGTTGTTGGGTCTGTTCTTGGTCAAGGTGTAAAACACAGAGAACTAACGTCGGCTAAATGCAACTGATGCCAGTTTAGGTAGAACCGACGATAGTTATGGGTAACTAGCGTCAGTATGGTCGAGGTGAAATAAAATCAAAATAGGTTAAATGGTAGGGGTGATCTGAGGTCGAATAAAGTTTGGGCGAGTGAATGGGGGGTTTGTGGAGATCTTAGGTATGCTTAGAAGTATACAACAGGTGAGAATAGGTGATTTGGTGATGTGGGTGAAGATATCTTTAGGTTTACAAACAAGTGGGTGATGAAGCAATAAGCATGCAAATAATAGATTAATAACTGATAAAGATTACTAACTATAAACTTATTGGTTAGGGCCATAATTACTGTGTTAAGGATCTAATGGCTGAGTGGTGGAGGTGGTTGATCAGAGAATACATGTATGGTCATGTAGTGGTGCTTTCCCAGATTTCTCCCATGAATACAATGGTTCTCTTATTGATGTTGGTGATGGCTCTAGATGGCTGGATGCATAAAAGGATTCTTGTTTCACTTGCATGCTACTCTGGTCTCCTTCCTTGCTCTCAGAAAATGTGCCAACCTCAAAATAAGGTTACCAAAGGGAATAAAAGGTGATCGATGATGGTTTCGGGTTAACCAGCGTTGGTCAGGGCAGGATTCCGTAGGTTTAATAAAAATGGGAGATCATGGCAATGATTTATGCCAGATCTCTCTATTCATCTGGGAAAGAGCGGGAGTTACCTTTTCTTATGCGGGAATGTGGTTAGAGGGGATGTAGGATTTTATTTTTAGGTTTTAGTTAAGTCTTAGTTAGTTATGGCAACATACTAAGAATAGACTTAGGGTGAGGTGGCTAGGTGAGGTGTATAGGTGAGATGGTGGTGTGGGAATTATCTTAATTAGGATAATTAAATAATAAATATTGTGAGGACATGAATTAATTTAATTAAATTAATATTTGTGTGGGTGTAAGGGGCCATGGTTAGGTGATTGTGTTCAAGTTGATTATTTAACGAAGGGTCAAGGAGCATGTGATCCAATTTTGGTGTCTACATTTTTCCTCTTTTTTTTGTGTAGCTTGTATTGGCAAGTGACGCTAACAAAAATAATATGTGGTTGTCCCATTTGTGGGTGAAGGTGATCCCCCTTAAACCAGGAACTGATGACGTAGAAGGTAGAATCGGTGAGTGGTTTGATAAAATGTGAATGTGCTGAAGAGGAAGGTGGACAATGGGAGGAAAGGGGTAAAGGTCCAATTGGGTAATCTAGGTAATGGGTCAAGGTCAAAGGTAGTAATAGTCAAATGCACGCACACGTATAAACTACAGCATGGTACCAAGTTGAAGAGCATGCAAAATCTACATTATCTAAGGTCGATAGGTTTATCCAAACAAGGTTGAGGTGATTCTGGTATCCAAGGTATAGGATATGGTGTGGAAGCACTTTGTAGGTCAGGTGCAGAAATGTTTAGGTATGTTCCGATACACCAAAGGTTGAGTCAAGATAAACAGTCATAGAAAGAGGTAAGGTAAGGTCATTAGGTCAAACAATGTGGGTAACAGCATCACAAGGTATAGCAAGCATGTGATTTCACAGGTCACTAGCAATGTTCCATGTCCAAGTAGCTAGGTCACGACACGGGTAGGGCCGAGGTATGGGTAAAATAACAAGTCCCAAAATGCAATTAAGGACAAGTATAGGTAAGGTAGGTATGGAGGTTGGTTGCAATAAGGGTGGGTAAGGTAAAATGGTGGTTGGGTTGGTTAAGTGGGGCCAATAATGGGGAATGGGAAAGAATATGACAGGTAATCGATGTCGGTCATACATGATCGGGGACAGTCAAGGTAAGCTGATCACGGTTTATTAGGGCATATGACCAATGTCGGTCTTGGTATAACTGACCATGGTGAGCTAGGGCACAAGACCAATGTCGGTTTAGGTATAACCAACGTTGGCCAGGTCAACATGGGTATATAAAAAGAAAAATCCATATAATATGGATTATTTATACATTTCAGATTTTGTGAAAATGATAGAGCATTAAACGAGTTGTATTTGTTAGGAGAAAAATATGAGGGATGATATCTTACTGAGGTGGAGGGATCTAGTTGGTTAGAGGAGCCAGGTAGATGGGTTCACGAGCACACGTAGAGTGATTGTGATTGGGTAGAGAGCAGGAGGATTGGATTTGGTGAGTGGACATGATAGAGGTGGGAGAGGGATCGGGTGGACCACCAGTGCAGCAGCCCAATGTGCCACCATGGAGATGACAACGCGATGAGGTAAGATTTAATCTCTTGTATTGGTTTCAGAGGTAGATTGGGTAAATAGGTTAGAGAGGGAAAATGAGTTTTTTGGGGGGGAAAGGGAATTTGAATTGGAGAAGGAAAATTGGGTAGAATAGGAATGGGTAGAGGTGTGGTTAGGTGTATGAGGGGTGGGGTGGAGATGAGGGTAGAGGTACGTAGGAATGGGGAGAAGAAGGTAGTGTTTTAAGGAAAAGGGGGTTTGGGTATCGCGGATTTTTACACAACAGTGACCAACGTTGGTTAAGGGGTGGCCGACGTCGGTGGTGTCAAACTAGTACCAGTCATAGATAAGGTGACTGATGTCGGTGTGGGATAGACCATGGTTAGTTATAAGTAACCGGTACTAGTCAACATGTGGGGGAAAAGGGGCCAATAAAGATCTGTGATGGTTGGGTAAGATAGATAGTGGGCAAGGAAGATATTGTTGATGAAAAATAAAGCATGGGTAAGAGGTTGAAAGAGGTATGGTATGATTGATAATGGGTGAGGTTTGGGGTGGGTAGATAGAATATGTGACAAGAAGGTAAGTTGTGAGGGGAAAAAGAGGTAGGGTAATAAGTGTAGGTGAAGTGTCAAGAGTGATTGTGGGTATGATCAAGTTGTATTAATGTGATGTTTTTTTGGACGCAGGTGAGAGACGAGTTGCGGATGTGAGATAGGGTACCACCCCTACTCGTCACATTTCGAGGAGGTGGGGATGTTGAGGATTGGTGAAACGTTTCTGTGGTTGGCTTGATTAGGGTTAGGCGCTACGGGCATGTAGTCTGGTAGCCTAGTTTGATGGTCACCCTCATCGACAGATGGGATTTGACGACCATAACATTCCATCTACCGACACGTGAGATCACAATCACCCTGGAGGATGTATACAAGTTCATGCAGTTTCCTATAGTGGGGGCGTAAGTATATTCGATCTCTTTAGAGGCATCTGAGGAGTTGATGCTGACGGTATTTGGTGAGGGGTTGGTGGATTTGAGGTTCCACAGTGCCAGCTTGAGCTACAGAGAGATGTACCAAGCCCGTCTGGAGGAGACGAGGCTTATTGTATTATTGATGGAGGCAGTCTACTGCTTTGCACTTCCATATGTAGAGGGTGGGAGATTCCTGCGATCACTGATGGGGGTCCTCCATGATATGGTGATAAACCAAACCCATTTTACACGGGCACCAGCATTCCTAGTGCAACTATACAGGGAGCTTTGGGTATATGGGTAGCTTTAGAGGTTTATTTTGTGTTGCACTTTCCTATTACATTGTTGGGAATATGAGCACATTGTGTGTGTGCACCCATTTGGTATGCCTCGGGATGATGCATTCGAACTAGGTTTTGTTCAGGTGGGCTACAGGAGATTGGTGTCAGTTATTGGAGAGCGTCGAGTGGGCAAGGTGATGCATGATTTCACCTACTATAGGTAGTTACTGGAGGGTTGTCCGGCGTATACATCATTTGGAGGCCCTATGTGGGTTATCCATCATATGGGTAGATGGCTGTAGAGCTATATGGATTGCAGCTTCTCAGATGGATAGAGGGGTGACGTTCCAAAGAGCATGATTGATACCGGTAGACCTGGTTAGGTAATAGTTTGGGCTGTCGTTGGATATACCTCCACCCTTCCCTCAGTACAGGAAGGATGACGTGGAGAGGCCGTTGCCACTACCCCAGCCGACAGTGCCTACAGGGTAGGAGGAGCAGGTGAGAGACCGGAAGATCGATGATGTCAGGGTGACTATCAGATATAGATAGTGGTGGGTTGCCACCTATGAGTAGTATTGCTGAGGCCGGGGTAGTCAGATTTAGCCACCATCACTATTCAGAGGGACGCCCTACAGGGGCAAGTAACCACATTGATTACATAGTTGGGGATGGTGTAGGGGAAGTTAACAGGTGCAAAGGCACAGGTGACCACTTTATAAGCACATGTGGCCAATTTATAGGCCCAGATAGCACAGGGACATGCACCCTCACAGGGTGGTGATGGTCATGGGATACAGATGGCCGCCCTACATGCACATGTTATAGGTTTGTAGGGCCATTTGGCCACTGCACAAGCGTAGATTTTGACTCTTCAGTCCCAAATACAGGTAGGAGTAGGACAAGGTCCCTCAGGACAGGCACAGGTACAAGGACAAGGTCAAAGGGCATGGGGCCACCATAGATAGTACCCATAGCAGGATTACGGGAAGCCTTAGGTGAGACTAGGTATTATCAGGATATCTTGATGGCGATAGGGATATATTTTCTATCCTATGGAGAGTACATGGCATAGCAGGCCTCAAGTGAGAGGACCAAGTCACGAACCCACAGTGTTGAGAGTACAAGGGGCCAACGAGCCTCGAGACAGGGTCAGGATGAGGCTACCAGTTCACAGAGACCAGCTCCAGGTGCAATACCAATAGGGACACAGCCACGACCCATGATGGGTGATGAGATGTTAGCAGGCCATCGTACAGGAGCCGAGGAGGAGGAGGAGACAGGGGAGACCGATATGGAGGATATCTAGCAGGGTGATATCTAATAGTTGTATGTACCTCATGTGTTGTATAGTCATTTATTTTTTATATATATCGGCCTGCATGCCAAAGAGAGTGAGGATTTATACAAGAGTTGATGTATTTTGGTCATATACTAACCTGCGTGCCAAAGATGGTGAGGATGTATACGAGAGTTGATTGATTTTGGTCATATACCGGCCTGCATGCCAAAGATGGTGAGGATGTATACAAGAGTTGATTGATTTTGGTCATATACCGACCTGTGTGCCAAAGATGGTGAGGATGTACATGAGGGTTTTTGAGATTTTTGGATTCATTTGTATTGGTGTAGATATGTATGCGTACACATATGTCATGATTTATAGATGATATTTATACTATGGATGTTGTTGTTGTTGTAATTTCCATTATTATTTTTGTATGTGATGGAAACTAGGTGAATTAAGTATGATAGAGTCAGAGTCGTAGGCATGGATTGAGTCAGGTTGTAGGCATTGATTGAGTCAGGTCATAGGCATAGATTGAGTCAAGTGGAATTAGGTATGATGAAGTTTAAGTTGGTTTAGGTATAGTTGTATTGAGGTTGGTTGAGTGTTTAATTCATTAATTAGTGCAATTAATGATGATGTGGGTCACTTTAAGACATTCTGTAGTAAAATGCATGATACTGGTAAAGAAATGAAAGACATAATGAATGTATGAGTGATGATGGTAAAGATGTGAAGAAAGTGTTGCTTTTTTTTGTTTAATTTCCAATTATTGATATAAAAAGGAAACTAACTAGGGTATAATGTGACTAGGAAAGGGGGGGGAGGAATTAGTTAGGGTAGAGAGTGGCCAAGCTAACCTCTAAGGGCCCCATGCCCTCGAAGTGCTACCTACATAGTCCCGATGAAAAGGTACTGTTAGTACAAAATCACAGCACCCCCAAATGAGTCGTTAGATCTACTTTTCTAAGGCAAATTCATTTGGCGTGATTCGCGTAGCATTGCTTTTTCCCCAAAATGTGGGACTTTGTAAATGGGAAAACTCTTCAGATTAAAGGTTGGTTCCTATTCCCCTGTTTAGGTATATACGTGGAGACTTGAAAAGTACCTATTCCTAAACCTAATCTAAGTTTTACCAAGGAGATGGGGATAAAAGGAATACAATAAATCAAAAGTAAGCTACAAGGTGATGCACCGAAGGAATGATGAACATTAGTTTTGTTAATAGACACGAACCAACAAAATATATATAATAAACAATACATATAACCAAATTTATAATGAAATACCAGATGAGAGAAAAGGAGACAAGAAAGGATCTAAAATCGATCACAAATGTGTTTTACTGCTCTGTAGATTGATATAATGCATTACAAACAGCCAGAAGGTAGGAAACGTATTGCAATTTAAATGGAAGGTCTGAACTCTAGGAATTCCTTTTCCAGAAGGAAAGGGGAGCCTGTAAAAAAAAGAATGTCCAACCCTTTACAATGAGTCCCAACCCTGCATTTATAGATTCAATCAGAGAGAAGAAAGAAAGAGAGAGAAGTGGGAAAAGTAGGTTGAAGCTCAACCACTACTATTAATGCCTCCTACAAAATATGCCCCCAAATCTTCCTTGACTGCATCAACCATTGGTTCGACACCTTGAAGGAGGAGGAACGACGGAGTAGATTGAATCTGATCTGGTTGTTGAGGTAGATAAATCCTGCATTAATGGCCTTGAAGACATTTTATCAATTTTCCTTTACCTAAACTCCCCAAACTTAGAGTTTCAGATCTCTATGGTTTGGGCGAGGCCGAGATCTTTCCAACGGTGTCAGATTTGTAATATTTTGAGCCTTGAGTCAAAAGATATGCCCCTTCGAAGTTTGTATCGGGTCTATACAAAAGAGCGGGAAAACCAGTTTAAAAAATGGGCCCCCTTTTTAATATGGGACAAGTGGAGGGAAAATTAGGGCAAAAATTAGATTCACGGGCCTAGGATTTATCTTTTCCCCTTTTTTTGCAAACATCTCAAAATACAAAAAGATCCCGCGGCCCCGCAGCTTCACCTGGACACGTGGCATCCTTTGGTTGGCTGGGGAGATGCACTTCAATTTTCATATTTGTGCCCTTTTGTTAGAAGGAAAATTTTCACCTTTCCCTCTGATTCCCTGTTTTGACATTAACTCAGGCTCAAACGCTGACTTTTTCCCTTTGGGAAGAGTTGCGGGCCCTTTTGCAACTTTTACATCTTTAGAACAAAAAATGAAAAAATCCAACCTTTCCCTCGATGGCCTGCCTTAGCACTGTTAGTTTAGGCTTGCCATGTGGAGCTTCCTCCTCTGGCCTACCCAATTTCTATATTTTGGCTAAGTCCTTTGCTCAGTGAGGTCATTTTTCTTAAATGGTGACACACGGCAGTCTGGCGCTTGTTTGAGAACCCTCTATCTATTTGACCCTTGAGTTAGCATTGTTTGGACACTTGGCACTCTCCACCACCCTGCCACCATGCATTGAATATTCAACCTAAATATGTCCCCTTTAAAGACTAGACGTGTGGAGGCTCCATGCTCACTTGAGAGCCCGATCAAGATTTGCCTTTAAAGGAGCATCGGGCAAACACTTGGAAGCCTCCACGGGTCTTTGGACTTTTCAACAATCTCTCCCTTAACTTTTTAGACCCTGGGCTACGTGGCAAACTGGCACTTGTTTGAGCCTCCACTTTTGGATCTACCCTTGGAGATGCATCACTTGGACACTAGGTAGTCCCCGTCAATACTTCTATACTTATCCTTTTTTTAGGCCCACCCTTTCTACCTTTTGACCTCTGTTTACCATTTGCTACATGGAGGGTTGGCACAAGTTTGAGTCTCAACCTTGGGCTCCCATTTTATATTTACGCCGAGCTAACACCTAGCACCTTCCTGTCTAGTCGAAGACTTTTCAACTGTCGTGCAACTTTTGGGGCTCTAGATGCATGGAATCCTGGTGCTCGTTTGAACTTCCTTTCTTGGATTCAACTTTGGAGAAGTGTCGTTCCGACATGTGGCTCTCTCCGCTACCTCCTCCATACTTAGCCAATTTTTGGACTCGTTCTGAACTATTTTGATCTCAAAGACTTTAGATCTTCTCCGTTTCTTCTTTTTTGTACTCTTGGCTTCTTTGTGATATTGCTCCTCCATACTTTGACCCTGTTATTCTATTTCTGAGCTCACTTGTAACCTGTAGAATGGATTTAAGGCCCAAATTCGCTTGACAGAGCCATTTTTTGAATTTCTCCTACACAGGGTGATTTGATATTCACAAGCCTTACCACTTTCATTATAGAGTCCCTCTATAATCGGTTTGCAAGATCTGAACGTGATTTCTCAAGTTCTTTCAGTGCGGGGTCGTTTTGATCCAATATTTCACCCAGGGGAAAAATATGGATAACAATTTGGTGACTCACAGGGGTATCTACCTGCTAGATGAAAAGACCAATTGACTTGTCCTATCTGTTGGGCATGGAGTCGAGAACGATGGTCTGATACTGATCTTGCCTCTAATTCATGAGCCCAACAATTTGTACTCTTAATTTTCATAAGAGGTTTCAAAACGATTGTTTTTTAGAGTAGAAAATTGCTTTGACCCAGAGCTTCATCTGTTTATTAATGGGTTACGCAAGAGAAACAAAACAGTACCACAAATATATAAAAAATTTGAAATCATACATGCTCCAAGTAGAACATACAGAGTGTACAAATTACTTAGGAGAAAAGCAACCTAAACTACAACAAGACAATGTGCATAAGCACTTCGAGGAATGACAAACTAAACTAATATATATAAGGTGAGAACTTTCCTTCTAGTAGTAGTGTTTAAGATAGATTCCATTCACTATAATCTGTAGCTCTTCACCATCCAATGTAGAAAATCTGAAATCATTGCTACTTTTACATTTTTTGACCCTGTAAGGGCCACTCCAAATGGCATCAAACTTGGAATGCCTTCCTAGTTTTTCCCAATCTGCATCCCATTTCAAAACTAGGTCTCCTTCCTAGAATGTCCTTGTTCTTTTCTTCTTGTCAAAGCATCTCTTGATTGAGGCCTGATCCTTCTCTATTATTTAAAGTGCATGCTCTCTGGTTTCTTCCAATTCCATCAGTTCTGCATACCTAGCCTCCATTGGTTCAAATTTAGACATCTGCAGCTGCTTCATAAGTTCCAATGTTGGTAGCTCAAGTGATATAAGCAACATTGCCTCTTTCCCATAGACAAGTTTGAATGGAGAGCTATTTGTAGACCTCTTGGGTGTTGTCCTATCAGCCCATAAATCTAATTTGAGTTTTTTATGCCAAGTTCTCTAATTTTCATCTAGAGTTTTTCTGGTAATCCTCGACATATTCGTATTTGTGGACTCAGCTTGGCCATTACCCTAAGGGTAATAATTTGATGAAGTGCTCAGGTAAATCCCATTCCTCATGGCCCATCTTGTGATTTTAGAACCTATGAATGCCAATGCATTATCTGATATAATGGTGGCTGGCACTCCAAATCTAGTCATTATCCCTTCCTATAAATCTAGCATGCTAGACTCATTAGCTTCTTTGAGTGCCACTACCTCGGTCCACTCGGTGAAATAGTCTGTTGCTGTCAGAATCCATTTATGGCCTTAGCTCAAATTTGGATTGATAACTCCAATGAATTCCAATCCCCATTGCATGAATGGTTGGTCTACTGAAATTGGGTGCAATGAAAGTGTTGCTAGCCTTTCTTTGCCTCTAAAGAACGCACAATTCTTATACTTTTTGATCCATGCATAGAAATCACTAAACATCCTAGGCCAATAATAACCCGCCTTCATGATCTTGAGTGTTGTCACCCATGGAGAAAAATGGCCTCCAACTGCTTCATCATGGAACTCTTGTAACACTCTTTCAATCTGATCTATCCCAATGCATCTTAACATAACGCCATTGATGTCCCTCTTGAAAAATACACCATCAATAAGCACATATGGGATGACCTATAGTCTGAAATGTCTCCTTTTTGTTTTACTCATTTCTGGAGGACACATTCCCATTTGTAGGAAGTGCATAATACTCTAAGTCCAACAAGGAGCAGGTACATCATCATTTTCTTCCTATTGACTATTCTATAGGACAAAAATAGCTTCCTCCTTACCACACTTCATCTTGTTGACTTGAGGCCAGTTGTTCACACAATCCCTTCCCATGGACCAGCTTAGTAACCTTGATCTCAATGTCATACTCCATGACACGAGTGATCCATCTTGCACGTTTTTCATTCAAATCCTTGCTAAGAAGGAAGTCTTTAACTCCTGCATGGGAGCCTAACAGTTGGATTTTATTGTTTGAAACTAGATGCTTAACCTTCTTTAAACCTTTGATCACTATCAAGACTTGCTTTTCGATGAAGGAGTATCTCACTTCATAATCTTCTAGACCCTGGCTGAAGAAAGCAATCGGCTACTCTATATCCTCTTTGTTTTGCTATACTAGGATTGTAGAAATTGTGCCACTGCCTCCAAAGGCATATAACATGAAGTCCTTAGAAAAATATGGATTCACGAGAGTTGGGGCTTGTGATATAGCTTCCTTGATGGCCTCAAAACTTGTTTTTCCTTCAGTCGTCCACCTAAACACCAAACTCTTCTTCAACATCAACGTTATTGGCTTGACAAGGGCAGTAAAGTTTGGCACAAACCTGCGGACAAAATTGATTTTTCCTAAGAAGATTTGAAGAGCCTTCTTATGGCTTGTCAATGGCAATGCTCTTATTAGTTCAACTCTCTCTGGGTCAGTTGCTAAACCTTCCTTTGACATAATGTGGCCTAGAAGCATGCCCTCATGGGCCAAGAATATGCATTTTTTAGGGTTCAATGATACCCCAAATCTCCTACACCTTTGAAACACCTGCCTTAGGTGAAAAATGTGGTTTTTGCATTTCTGGAGAACACAATAATGTCATCTAGGTAGATCAATACTATTTTATTAATTATCCCTTTGAATGCCATATCCATTACCCTTTGGAAAGTGGCTCCGGCATTAGACAAGCCAAATGGCATTTTTCTATAGGCATAGGTGCCCCATTTGGTGGTGAAAGTTGTTTTGAACTGATCATTATCTTTCACCATGATCTAGTTGTACCTTGAGTAGCCATCTAGGAGAGAGAATCTCTCTAATCTAGACCCCACTTGCAAGATCTAATCCATTGAGGGGAGTGGGTAGTGATCTTTGAGGGAAGCTTTGTTTAAGTCACGAAAGTCAACACACAACCTAATATCTCCATTCTTATTCCTGACTGGGACCAAGTTTGTGACCTAGCTTGAGTGTTCGATTGGAAATATGATACTTGCCTCTATCAGCTTGTTCAGCTCTTTCTTCATCAGAGGCTTAATATGTGGATTGACTGGTCTCTTCTTTTTCCTGATGGGCTTAGTAGCTGGATCTAGTTCAATTATGTGTTGGGCTAACTTCGGATTGAACCCTCTTAGGTCTTCATAGCTCCAAGAAAATACATCTGGAAACTCTTGGAAAATTTACATGAATTCATACTCGTCCTGCTACCAATTTGAATTGTTTTTCCTTCTCCAACTAGAATTGACTCTGAATATTCTCCTTTAATCTGTATGTTATCCTTCTCTTTTCAAAATTGATCATTAGGATTAAAGATAGAATCCAAAATCACTAAGCCTTTGGGAAGCTTGTTTGTATGCAGCTGCACTACTTGATCCCCATATTGCTGCTCTAATCTATTTTGATTCCTAGCTGAGAACTCAGCTTCCTATTGTAAAAAATTGATGATCTACTAATCATTCTCAAACACTTTCCAGGATGTGTTATTATCTGGCACTTCTGGCCTCACAACTACATGGATATGTGGATGTCCTTTGTCCCTTTTGATGTTGTCAACTACATCAAATGTTGCTCTAACTTCTGCAAGCCTATCAACATCTTCATTCTCCTTTCTGGGTATGGACAGAATGTTGAAGTCTTCGAAATCCTTAATGAGATCCCATACCCTATTCTTTCAGTTTTTTAGCAGGTCATTCTTAACAACATTTTTTCCTTTGACTTGATTGGTAACTAGTTCACTATCACCAAACACCTGTAGGTTCTTGATTCCTCATCTTCTAGCCTAATGCAATCCATAAACCAAAGCATCATATTCTGCAGTGTTATTTGAGCAGGAAAACTGGAAACGGAAAGCTAAATAATACTTCATACCTTTGGGGGACACAATCATAGACCCTCCTCCACCTCTAGCTCCTTGTCTGCACCTCAAACCATCAAAGAATAATTGCCATACTTCATTGTCATCTTTGGTTAGGTCTAGGATACACCCTACCTTGGTATTTTCCTAAAAAGTGTTTAGGAGGTCCTCCTGATCAAAAGCCAAACAATTTGCATTGATTGGGCTTGGCACATAAGACTCAATGTGATAATCCACTATGGGCTCAGATCTGATTGTGTCCTTCACTCCATACCTTGTTCTAAAGAGCATATGTGACCAGTCAGCAGACAAATATCCTCCAATTTTGGCAGTGAAGTCCCTGGACAAACACAATGCAAAATGTGGTGGAAAGTCTATGACTGATACATCCTGCAATATGCAGAGTGAGTCACATTAGGGTAGGCATGCAGAGTGAGGCTCAGATCCTTAATGACTCCAACAGTGGTCACTGTTTCTCTCAGGTTGAGCCATATTGGTAAGAACTTTCTCTTATTGGCTAGGGGGTTGATTTGAGCTTGACCAATTTTACATGGCAGTCTGCAATAGATCCCTCTACCCTGGAATGACCAGTGATTCCCATAGTGAAATGTTCACACTTTTCCTCTTCATTTTCTCACTGATATTAAATGGGATATTCTTCTGTTTCCCCTTCCCTGGCACATTTTTCTCTTGCATATGGGCTGTTATAACCGGTGCCTGAGTAGGTTTAGAAGGTGGCTTGGATTGACCTTGCATATTGGGAGTTGTATTTTGAATGCCAATACCTTGTGGGACAACTGAGGGTTGAGGATCACCTGATTTTGGTGAATTTATTTCTCCAATATTTCTCTTCTTGGACCATGTATTGGCAGCTATACTTTGAGAAGGAGTTTGATTCATTCCACAGAAGTCTTCAGCTTGCCAATTGACAAGCATAGTTTCACTTAGAGGTCCCTTTTGTTGTGCTCCTTGCTACTAATTTTCTTCTTGGCTAGGTTCTTGTGACACACCAATGGTTTGCACCATTAGAGCTTGATTTAATGCACCATTGAATCACGTCAATTAATTATGTGGCTGACTGCATGAGAAACACCAATCATATTCTTGTGTCATGTTATTTTGTGCTAGAACCAATGCTCTTGATGTTGAAGCTATGTTTGGATCATATGACTTGAAAGGTCTAACAACTTGAGGTTTCCTTGGTGTTGACTTTGATTTGCAGCCTGGGCTGGTGGTTTATTTTGCTAATACAGGGGTCCAGCCTGATACACAGCTTGAGGCTGATATGGCCTAGAACTCTGAGCTTGTTTTCTTTTGATGGTCACTAACTCATTCCCTAAGTTTTGAAGTTGTTTCATAATCTCCTAAACCTCCTTTGAGGTGGTAGATGATTAGGAGGAGGCTTCAGCTGAACTTTGACTCCGGGGAGTAGGTATAGGAGCTATTGTGGTTGTTTGGCTGTACTTGGTGTTAGTATCTAGATTTAATCTCCATCACAACCTAACAGCATCATGAATCTACACAAGACACTCAAGGATAGAAAGATGTTTTGTATGTCAATTGTAGCTGGGGAGAACACCTATCTGCTTGTTGGTATTCAAGATTTGAGGGAGTGGATAGCACCTTCATAAGGGTTTTGATATAACCCTCACTATTTTAGGTTGTGCCTATCAACCAAGGTAAGAGAACCTATATTGCAGCCCATATATGGTAAGGAGATGAAGATATCCTTGTGTTTTGTATATGATGTGGAGGAGGCTTTGTGAAAACATGATCACATATCCATTATCCAAACTCAAAGGAGTTGTCACTACTAAATGATGGAAATGTTCTCAAAACAAAGCTAGAGCTACTAAAGACATGATAAAACCCTGATCAACTTTGTGCATTTTTGGGAAAGGGTTGAATTATTTTGTGGACACACAATGCAGATACAGGGGTATTGTAGGTGGGATGAGTTAGCTTAAAGATAAATTCTGATGAGAGATATTGGGATAAGAGTAGTTAGGAGTCATCACCTTCTTTGGGAAACTTTGCAAAAGAATCACAACACCTAAACAATAGAAATATTTCAATGAATTTGAAGTGCTCTTTCAATCAGGATGTGTGCATACATGGATGCCTAGATCTGCACTATTCCATAAAAACTTTGATAGCCTACCACAAAGGCTTGAAGTAAAATATCAATAAAGCATTCAGAACTTTTAGTTAGATCATGACCTAAGGTACACCCAAAGGTTTACAAACACCCTCACTTTACAAGGAAGGTAAGATGAATTTAAATATGTTTATCCCCACTCAAATGAATGCTCTTCTGAATGGAAGATGGAAAATGCCTTCAAACCCTCTACAATAAATGAGACCATGCATGATCAATAAAGATCCCAAACACAAGATTGCAACATGAGCATGAAACAAAAATTGAAAACATACTGAAATACAAGTGTGTGCAAGCTTTGCCAAGAGATAAAACCAGTTAATCCAAGAATTTGATCAAATATATCAGCAAGGGAAATTTATTTATACAATCTCAAAGCTTTTTGATGGCTTTACAGCTGAAACCAACTCAACATGATGAACATTTGATGCAAACTGGAATCAAAATGGCTCTCAGGTAGTTTCTCAAAAAGGAAATGGACTTCTTCCAATTTCTTCTTGTGAAATTTTTTCTCTTTCTCCCAAATTTTCAACAGACCTCTAAAATGTTTCCAAAACTACATCATATACCCTCTACCAACTTGGATCCTTGCATCCCAAGAAAATAATATGACAAAGGGATCAAATTTGTTACAAAACCCTATCCATTTGATGAAAAAATGATATAAAACTGTGAAACGGCTCACCAAATGCCAGAGATGCACAAATATTTTAAAATATTGCATGAACTCAGATCCTTATCCATCCCAGGGTCACGTTTTTGGCATTCCACCATGCTAGCATGCATTTGCAATCATTTTTCACCTTTTTCCCTCATCATTTTTAACTCTGCAACTTTTCATTTTTACCTTTCATGTGTTTTTCACGATCTGAGAAAAATATCTCATGAAAAACACTATAGGGCACCGAATTAGATCAAATAAATGATTCCATTGTGTTCAAAAGGCCAAAGGGATGCAGATTCATATAAAATTTCATGTGTTTTGGTGCAAAAATGACGATTCCACACTTCTTGGAGCTCCAATGGCGCCCAAAAAACAAAAATGCACAACTGCCGTTGATTAAAATCAACTTTAAATGCCATCCATCCACATGGCAGATCCAAATCCTCTTCAAAAGTGCCCAAATTACCTTTTCACCTTTACACAAGGTGGGACATGTGTCCAAACATGATTGGGGTGGGCCCCCAATCCTAAAAATGCATTTTGAACTTTTTCTGCCCTTGGGAAAAAATTTAAAATTTTCCCCGCGAGCCCCTAGATGCGCCACGTGTGCTTCTATGGGCCTTCACCAAAACCGTGGGCTAGTTTGAAGTATTTCGCCACCTTTTGAAAAAAAGGATAATTTTCTAAAAATTCTCCGCACCCCGAACACCTGCTACCACTTATGCCACGTGGCGGTTTCCTATTCGCTATGGAACCGACCCCTCCCTTTTTCCTTTACTCCTCCACGAGTCACAAAATCCCTTGTGGGCCTGCACTTCTTCCTTTTCTATTTGAAACATGCCACGTGTCGCCCCTTGATTGGATATGGGGGCACACTTCCAAATTTTCCCGTGGGCTTATTTCTCACCTTGAAATTTTTCGCTAAAATTTTGCAAAAATTTTAATTTTCTCTCCGCACTCCAAACCTCATCCAAATTTAGGACACATTTCCTTCTTTCATTGGACGCAGGCCTATTCTTCATTTTTTACTCTTTAAACATAGAGGCAAAAAAAAAATTGCAAACTCCTCCTTCAACCTCTTCCTCCATTTTGCCTCTTGGACACATGTCCATCCCTTATTTGTTGCGGGCCTTCGGGAAAACATTTTAATTTTAGCATTTTGAAGTTAAAAACTTCAAAGTCTTTAGAACTTCCGCCCCTCCATTTCATCCCCGCATACGTGTCACATTCTCATTGGTGTGGGCCATTGGGTCCAGATTTTTCTTTGAGTTTTTGAGCCAAAAATTCAAAAAAATTCAACTCTTTTCTCCCCTTCTTGACATCCTTGTGCCATGTGTCGCCCTTCCATTGGGCGCGGGTCTTCGGGCCAAATTGTAACCTTAAGATTTTGAAGTTAAAAGACTTCAAAATTTCCATAAATTCCGCCCATCCATGCCACCTTTCTTGGACACGTGTTCACCTTGTATTGGGTGTGGACCCCCGGGAAAATTTTTTACTTTTGCATTTTGAAACCAAAAATTTTCAAATTCTTCTAAGTTCCCTCTATTCCAGTCGATCTCCCTAGACACATGTCACCTTTCCAATCATTACGGGCTCACGGGCCAAATTTTTCCCCTGACACCCTGATCTAAAAAGACCAAAAATTTTCAAGTCCTTTACCATCCACCTGGCCCTCCTGGACATGTGTCAACATGCCATTCGCTGCGGGCCTTTGAGAAGAAATTTGATTTTGAGAAATTTTCGAAAAATGAAGGCAAATATTTTTAAGTGACCTCGGCCACTCGCTGCTCCATCTGACCAATCAAAATATGCCACGTAGACACACTAGGCAAATGCGGGGCCGCAGAGCAAATTCTCTCTTCGCCAAAAATTGATAATTTGACAATTTATAACATTTCTTCTTATCACACCCAGCTAATGAGAGCCTACCATGTCAGCATAAACTTTACAATGATAAATTTGATGGGTAGAAGATGCCCGTACGCCCGTCAAAATGCAAAAACGCAGGGGAGGCCTCCGAAATTGATTTTTTTCCACAAGGAAGGTGGATTTTTCACTTTAAATCAACTGAATCACGTTTTCACAATGATTTAGGCCTAGGGACTAGGATTTTAGCAACAAATGACTCGGATTCCCTCCATTTCGAGTTTTTGCATGAACTTGACAAAGGAAATAATGGCTCATCCCGAAAAATGAAGAAGTTAGGGGAAAAAAAGGGGAAACCTGGAAGTTTATTTTTAAAATGGGGCAGAATAACAACAATGAGGGCATTTGAAAACATCCAACTGAAAAAATGAGTTACAGATCTTCAGCTCGAGCCACAAGGATGTTTTGGAGTAAAAATGGAAAATGGAGAAATAGAGTAAAGTGTGCAAACCCATAAATTACACTAACATTGGCTCCTGCTTGGGGATGGGCACTCCCAATGAGTGCCACAAGATCACAACGTAGACCAAGTGCCAAAAATCCATTGGGCAAGGAGTCAAAACATTCATAACAGCCCAAAAACCAGAACTTTCACCAAAAACACAGCGACAAAACCACACCAACAATGGTTGCCAAGGATAAAAGGGAAAACCACGAGCCAACAACAGCAAGAACAAGGAAAAGACAAAACAAAAACAAGGGCTATAAAAAATGTACAACTTGTGCATACCTCCTTTGGGATTCAATCAAAAAAATGTTTTAAATGTCTATCATTAACAGGCAACTCCAACAAATCCCCATCCAAATCCCTGAGAAAAAATGTATTTTCTCCAATCCTGATATCAATGGCATAAGGGCCCATCCATAGAGCATCAAATTTTCCATGCTTTCCTTTGTCTTCATGCCTACTATCCCACAGCAAAACCAGATCTCCAACACTGAAAGCTCTAGGGGTGACCTTCTTATCAAACAATTTCTTCAATTTCTCCATAAACCTGACATGCCTTTGATGAGAAGCTCTCCTTTCTTCATCCAACTCAATGATCTGATTGATTCTTGATTCATATGGGCCATGTTCTTGATCTTCCAACTGCTGGGCAAACTGAAAAGTGGATAATTACAGGTGTAATGGCAGCAAAGCCTGAGTTCCATACACCAGTTCAAATGGGCTTTTACTGGTTGCTCTTTTCGGAGTTATCCTATCAGCCCAAACTGCAAATTTCAACTATTCTCCCCACTTCTTCTTGTTGATTTCCAAGGTTCCTCTAATGATCTTGAGCAATTTTTTGTTACTTGATTCAGCTTGCCCATTCCCTTGTGGGTTATAGTTTGAAGAATAGGTCAGATTTATCCCATATTCATTGCACATTTCCATCAAAGGCTTAGCTCTAAAACACAGCATTATCAGACACAATCTTAACTGGAACCCCAAATCTACATATGATATGATTCAACAAGAAATCCATTACCACTTAGTGTGTTGCCTTTCTAGATGGAATTACCTCAACCCATTTTGTAAAATAATCAGTTGCTACAAGTATCCACTTGTAACCAGCACTAGAAGGATCTGAAATCTCACCAATAAAATCCATTCCCTATTGTTTGAAAGGATCTTCAACTGATACAAGCTGCAAAGGAAGGGATCCTGAAGCCTTCAATCTTCTTGAAAAATGTTGGCAACTATCACACCTTCTAACTAGCCAATTTGCATCTTTGAAAAGAGTTGGCCACCAATAACCAGCTCTTAAAATCTTATGTGTTGTCACTCTCCCAGCAAAATTTCTACCTCAAACTCCCCCATGGAAATCAGAAATCAACTTGGGAGCTTCATCTTCAGTTATGCATTTCAAGAGGACACCTTCAGGGTTCTTCCAAGCCAGCCCAAGGTCTGTTATGACATATTTCTGAGAATCCAGCTTGAGGGCTCTTTTCTCATTTTTATTTAAGTGACTGGGACAACATAAGTGCTTGAGGTAATAGACCACATCCTTGTACCACTCAGATTTCATCAATTTTTCAAGGAGATCTACCCTTTCTTCCCCTAGTTGATTCACTTCTACATTCTGCAAATTACTCTCAGCCATGATTTTGGCAAGACCTAAACCTCTTACCAGCTTTGTTGTTTGGATATCCATATCATACTCTTGTAATTTGTTAACCCATCTACATCTCTTGATTGATATCTCCATGTCAAATAGGATGTCTTTAACCATGGTGTGGGGAACATAAGCAAAAACCTTTGAACTCATAATGTAGGGCCTGAAAATCTTTGTTACTTTTACTAATGCAAATGCTTGTTTCTCCATAATTATGTACCTCAATTCAACTACTTTTAAATCCTTGCTAAAGAAATAAATAGGCCTCTCAGCTCCATTTTCATCCTTTTGTAGCAAAACTGAAGCAATAGTAAATGCAAATGCAAAAGAGAAGATTTGGAAAGGTATCTTATAGTTTGGAGCTTCCAAAACAGGTGCATGCTTGAGTGCATCCTTTATTCCTTCAAAATCTTGGATGGCAGCCTCCTCCCACTTAATAACTTGATCCTTTCTTAGCATGCTTGTGATTGGAAGAGTCAACTCAGAAAAATTGGAGACAAACCTTCTAATGAAATCAATTTGGCCAAAGAAAGATTGAATACCCTTCTTGGTTCTTGGCATAGGCACCTTGGTGATTGCTTCCACTCTCTCAGAATCTATCATAACACCTTCTTTAGATACAATATGTCCCAGTAACTTGGCCTTTGGCACACCAAAATGAAACTTCTTTGGATTAAGTGAAATTCCATACTCTCTACATCTGATCAGCATCTTCTCTAGGTGTTACAAATGGTCTGCTTGCTGTCTTGAGAAAATAGTCACATCATCTTGGTAAACTGCAATAAACTCATTGATATAACCAGAAAAGACAACATCCATTGCCCTTTGAAAAGTAGCCCCAGCATTCATCAATCCAAAAGGCATCCTTACAAAAACATAAGTTCCCCAAGGAGTAGTGAAGGTTGTCTTAAGTCTTTTTGATTCTTTGACAACTACTTGATTGTATCCGAAGAAACCATCCAAAGTAGAAAGCATTTCTGACCCTGTCACAAGCTACAGCATATTCTCCATATTTTGCAAAGGATAGTTGTCCTTCATAGATGCTTTGTTTAGATACCTGAAATCCACACAAAGTATGATATCTCCGTTCTTCTTTCTAACTGGCACAAGGTTGGTAACCCAAGAAGAGTATCTAGTAGGCTGAATGATGCCACCATCTCTCAATTTCTTCAACTCTTCTTACATTTTCATGGAAAGTAGTGGGTTAATAGGCCTTTGTTTTTGTCTAAATGGTTTGGCTTTAGCCTCAAGAGGGATATCATGCTAAAACAAATATTATCTATATGCCTTCAACTCTAAATAAGACCAAGCAAGGCAGACTTGATATTTCTTTAAAAGTTGGGCATAGGACTGTGTTTCTTCTTTGCTAAGATGATTGCCCAACCAGATCTTCCTTGGTTTGTCTTTAGTTCCCAAATTGTGCTCTTCCACATCCCTTGAAGCAAACATCTTTCTATTAATGATGCAATCAACATTGCTAAAATTGGATTCAAGTGCAACAAGACCCTTAGGAATGGTATTTGTTTTCAATTGTACAATATCCTTGTCAAACAAAGTTTCTCTACCTTCATTCATGCACACCATTCGTTCCCAATCAATATTCTAACCAGAAAACTCTCCTTGGCATTTTAAGAACCTCAACACTTGTGCATCATCATCAAAAATCTACCAATGTTTCACATTATTCAGGACAGTTGGCCTTGTTAGCACTTCAATGTTATATTCACAAAAGGGTGAAACGGTGCAACTATCAAATCTGAAGCCTAGAAAATCCAACTAATCAGCAGCAGCATTAAGACTTCTATCATGGTAAACAATTTTAAAGGAATCAAACATTTCAATCAAGTCCCAAACAGCATGCTTATATAATCTCATATGCTGATTTTTTGTAGCATACAACTTTCTTACCTGCTTGAAAACCAGCTCTGAATCTCCTTTAGCAACAATATCTTTTACTCCATACTTCCATGCAATCCTTAATCCCAATAATAATGCATCATACTCAACAATGTTGTTAGTACATTCAAAATTGAGGTTGAAGGAAAAAAGAAACTCTTCTAAACTAGGGGAAACCAACATTAAACTAGCACCATTTCCAACTTTGGAGCAAGCTCCATCAAACAGTAATGTCCATAGAGAACCTACCATACCAAGACACTCTGATTTGTCCATCTTATTCTCTTTTCCATCAGCAAAACCAATGAAATTGTCAACATCTACGTCAGCAAACAACACTTCATAAGAAGCATTGTCAAGATCTTCAATCAAGTGTAACATCTTCTTTTCACCATAGAGTTTGACAAGGCTGCCCTCAATGGGAATGGTGGCATAGGACATGTCCATTTGAACACTACCACCAACATTTACAGCCCACTTTCTTGACAAAAGCATACCCCATTTGCCATGGCAGTCAACAATTAAACATCAAGTTTTAAATTCTTACCTGAATAGGCTGCAAGTTGCACTACTAAACCCTTCACACATCCAACAACCAGAAATTCCCTTGAATCCATGGATGTACACTTTCCATATGTTGCTGTCACCTTGATATCCAATTCATTCATAACTTCTAGAGGCATAACATTACATGATGCACCAGAATCAAACATGCAATTGTGAAGCAACCTACCTTTGATGAGAAAATTTGTGAAGAATGGATCAACATTCAATTGGGAATCAACCAAGGATGTCCCCAAATACACTTCAGGTGCCTCTCCAAGATCTTCCATTGGTGGTGGTTTTTTAGGGCCAGCAACACTTTGAAGAGGACTCTCAACAACATTGACATTTCTGCTTGGTATAATCTTTTCTTCTTTTAATCCCAAGTATTCAAAAACTCTTTTCTTGTGTTCAGGAATTCAAAGCAATTCAATAATGGGAACACTCACTTTAATTTGGCTCAATACCTGGGCTATATCATATGGAACATTCTTTGGCAAAACAGCATTGGAAGGGGAACAAGAAGGTTCATCAAATGGAGAAGTATTCTTGGCAGCCTGGGCATGAAGAGGACTAATATTTTTGCATGGGACAGCAGGGTTCTTAGCAATTGTTTCTCTTCTAGGATTATCTTTGGGAATGCTTGTGAGCAAGGGTGTCTTTGGCTTGGCTTGAGGGCTAGCTCCTCTAACAAATTTACTTCTAGTATTTTACTCCTTTTCTTGACCAACCACAACATTCATTAACAATTGTCTATCTTCCTCCGAAGGAATACCACCATCATACTTCTTGATCATTAAATCCCTTAGGTATTCAAAGTCATTATTAGGAATTTCAAAGGCCTGAACTACATCTACATCATGAGTTTAAGGAAGAGGAAGAAATGATACCCTCTTTACGCAATCCCGAAAGGTTACAGCAGTCCTTGCACTTATCACATCTGTTGATGTTGTTGCTTGTTGTGAGCCTGAAGAGTTGCCCATCATACAAATGTCACCATCCATTTCATTCTCATTATCATAATCTATATCTTGCTGGTCCATTTCACATGGAGGATGAGGAAGAAAACATCTATCACACTAATCCATGTCAGCAACTTCTTGAACAGTAGCAACTCTTGCAGTCAGAGGGTCAAACACCACTCTATTTTCACATGCTTGGGGTTGTCTATTTGTAGATCCAATAAGCCCTTTACCTCTATCATCTTGTCTTTGATCACCCCTAGGATGATTGCCAAATCTATCATGGTTTTGAGTTCTTTGTTGTCCTTGTGAACTTTTCCCAATTCCTTTCTCATCCTGGGCTAATTTGTAGGAAATTTCTTTGACAGCCCCTGCCAAAGTCTTGACAACATCCTCCAAATCAGCACCCTTGCTAGTTTGAGGCTTCTCATGGTTTATTAGCTTCACACCGTCCCTCTTAAGTGGTTTACCGACAGCTTTAATAGTATTTTCAATTTTAAGTGCCATGGTGAAAGCTTGCCTAAAGTTTGTAGGATTTTTGTCTCTCAAGTAATAGGCTACCTTTTTATTAAATGCATCTGCATATTTGATCAAGCAAGATTCATTACAAGGCCTCAAAATTACAGGAAACCTTCTCAATGTCTTATTAAACCTTGTATTTAAATCATGAACGGTCTCATTATGGTTCTTCTTGATGTTCTCACCTTGGATCTATTTTGTCTCCATATTGTAATCTAAATGCATTACTCATCTCAGTCCATGAATCAATAGAGTTATCAGGCAAAGCTTTATACCAATCTCTTGCATCTTCCTCAAGTGTATGGATAAACAAATTGATATACACATCCTCAAATTCTATTTCCAAGTCTTCCATCATGTTAACAAAGAGTTTGAGGTGTTGATCTTCAGTTATGGCATTGTTACCTTGGAATTTTGGTAATCTATTTCTCACATCCTATGGGATAGCATTTGGATAACCATCCATTCCTCCAAAATTTATAGGACCAAATGTGTTTACAACAAATGGAGGTCTAGGTTGAGCCATATTGTTTGGTGGGGGTGATCTTGGAGGTGAAACAAGCTGATGAGGAGTAGTAATGGGTATGATTGGAATAGATGAATGATCTCTAAAATGACAACCCCCCAAAGGCTCTCTCTCTTGATAGACTTTAGCAAACTTAGAAACTACAGGAGAATATTTAGGAACAAGTTTATTAAATACACAAGAAGGTCCCTCACCTAATGGAGAATGAAAATCAGCAAGAAGATTTCCTGAATCAAATATACTTGAAGAGGAATTATAATCTTCAATGACATGTTGTTCTCCTTCAAATTCAACTGTGGGGACTCCTTTCCTTGCAACCAAATCACCAACCACTTTCCACACTTTTCTTCCTTCTAGTTCTGAGCTTCTTGATTCGGTGAGAAACTTCTTAGAAGAGTCCTTGATGAAGAGGGATCTCCTTCCCTCCACTTTGACAGATTTAAACAACAAGTTTCAACTGATAAAAATGTATTAGACAACTAGTATTTCAAGATCCCAACAGCATGGAGTCGCCGCCAAGGATTTTCACTTTAGTTGTGTAAGAAAGCACTCAAAAATATTTTTTCAAATGCATGCTATACTGAAAACTTGCAGGGTTTTACAAATAAGATTTTCTTCTTCTTAATTCAACCAAAAACAGTGCATCCAAATCACATAAATTGCTGGTAGATGAGGAGAGCAGGCTAAGTTTGAAGTTTTTCTTACCAAAACATCCAGATCAAAAGTATGAAATGATATCTCAATAATATAACAGCTCAAATACTTGATCATACAAATGCTCAAACCTTTCAAGTACTTCAAAACCACCAAGAATTTGCAATAATTCCCTGGTAATGGCGTCACTCGGGTGTTGGTATCTAGATTTAATCTCCATCACAACCTGAACAGCATCATGAATCTACACAAGACATTCAATGATAGATAGATGTTTTATATGTCGTTTGTAGTTGGGGAGAACACCTATCTTCTTGTTGGTATTCAAGATTTGAGGGAGTGGATAGCACCTTCATAAGGGTTTTGATCTAACCCTCACTATTTTAGGTTGTGCCTATCAACCAAGGTAAGAGAACCTACATTGCAGCCCCTATATGGTAAGGAGATGAAGATATCCTTGTGTTTTATATATGATGTGGAGGAGGCTTTGTGAAAACATGATCAAATATCCATTATCCAAACTCAAAGGAGTTGTCACTGCTAAATGATGGAAATCTTCTCAAAACAAAGCTAGATCTGCTAAAGACATGATAAAAAAAACTGATCAACTTTGTGCATTTTAGTGAAAGGGTTGAATTCTTTTGTGGCCACACAATGTAGATGTAGGGGTATTGTAGGTAGGATGAGTTATCTTAAAATGATATTCTGATGAGAGATGTTGGGAAAAGAAATAGTTAGAAGTCATCACCTTCTTTGGGAAACTTTGCAAATGAATTACAACACCTAAATAATAGATATGTTTCAGTGAATTTGAATTGCTCTTTCAACCCAGGATTTGTGCACACATGGATGCCCAAATATGAAATATTCCATAAAAAATTTGATAACCTACCACAAAGGCTTGAATTAAAATATCAATATACCCTCTGCCAAACCCTGGTTATACCTTGACCTAAGGTACACCCAAAGGTTTACAAACATCCTCAATATGCCAGGAAGGTAAGATCAATTTAAATTTGTTTATCAAAACCCAAATGAATGCTCATTCTGAATGGAAAATTGTAGATGCCTTCAAACCCTCTACAAGACTATGAGACCATGTATGACTAATAAAGATCCCAAACACAAGATTGCAACATGAGCATGCAACACATATTTTAAACATACTGAAATACAAGTGAATGCAAGCTTTGCCAAGAGATAAAACAAGTTAATCCAAGAATTTGATCAAATATATTAGCAAGGGTCACGTTTTTTGGAAAATATCCAAGCTTTTTGATGGATTTACAACATAAAACCATTTCAACATGATAAACATTTGATGCAAACAAGAATAAAAAATGGCTCTCACGTCAGTTTCTCTAAAAGAAAATGCAACTTCTTCCAGTTTTTACCTTGTCAAAATTGTTCTCTCTCCAAAATTCGGGATGAGGCCCTTTTCAAAATATCTCCAAATGACATCATATACCCTCTACCAGCTTGGATCCTTGCATCTGAAGAAAATAATATGCTCAAGGGATCAAATTTGTTACAAAACCCTATCCATTTGATGAGAAATGATATAAAACTGTAAAACAACTCGCATAATGCCAGGGATGCACAATTCATATTAAAATATTGCATGTGTTTTGGATGCAAAAATGACGATTCCAAGGTCATGTTCTTGGTAGCTCTAATGGCACCCAAAAAATTGCAATCATTTTCTACAGCTTTTTCCGTCATGATTTTTAACTCTGCAACTATAAATGCTTTAGCCATCCACGTGTTTTACATAAGCTGAGGAAATATTTCTTGAAAAACACAATAGGGCATTGAAATTACCTTTTCAACTTTACACAAGGTGGGACATTGTGTCCAAACATGATTGGGGCGGGCCCCTAATTTCATATAAAATTTCATGTGGTTTGGTGCAAAAATGATGATTCCAAGTTCTTTGGAGCTTCCTTGGTGGTAAGAAACAAAGAACACTTTCAGCAACCATTGATTAAATCAATTGGAATGCGCCACCATGTCCTTCTGTGTCAGATTCAAATCCCCTTCAAAACTGTGGGCCAAAATTATCTTTTTGCATTCAAACTGAGGTGGGACTTTTGTCCAAACTTGATTGGGGCGGACCCCCAATTTTCTAAAATCACATTCTTTGCACCCCCGAATGCCCGGCTGCCGCTTATGCCACGTGGCGGTTTCCTATTCGCTGTGGAACCGACCACTCCCTTCTTCCTTTACTCCTCTGCGAGTCAAAAAATCCCTTGTGGGCCCACACTTCTTCCTTTTTCTGTTTGACACATTCCATGTGTCACTCCCTGATTGGATGTGGGGGCACACTTCCAAATTTTCCCGCGGGCTTGTTTCTCACCTGGAAATTTTTTGCCAAAATTTTGTAAATTTTTAATTTTCTCTCCACGCTCCAAAGCTCTGCCAAATTTAGAGACAAGTGTCTTGCTTTCATTGGAATGTAGTCCTATTCTTCATTTTTTACTACTTTAAACATAGCGCCAAATAAAAATCAAAAACTCCTCCTTCAGCCTCTACTCCATTTTGCCTCTTGGACCACATGTCGCATCCCTTGATTGGCTGCGGGCCTTCGGGACAACCTTCAAATTTTATCATTTTGAAGTTCAAAACTTCAAATTCTTGAGAACTTCTACCCCTCCATTTCATCCTTGCATACGTTTCGCATTCTCATTGATTCGAGCCATTGGTCTAAATCTTTCCTTGAGGTTTTGAGCCACAAGTTTGAAAAATTCCAACTCAAATCACTCCCCTGCTTGACATCGTTGTGCCACATGTCACCCTTCCATAGGTGCACGGATCCTCGAGCCAAAATTTTAACCTTTTTACTTTTTGAAGTTAAAAAAATTTAAAATACTCCATAGCCTCTGCCCCTCCATTTCATCCTTTCTGTGCATACATGTCCACACTTGTGATTAGGTGTAGACCCCTATGGCTCAAATTTGTACCTTTTGAAATTTTTCCTCCAAAGGCAAAAAATTTCAAAAAATACGCAGTTCACCTCACTTCTCCTTTGCTCTCCCTGAACATGTGTCACCTATTCCTATTGGATACGGGCTCACGGGCCAATTTTTTTCCCTGACGCCCTAAGCCAAAAAGCTCCAAAAATTTTCTAAGTCCTTCACCATTCGCCTGACCCTTCCTAGACAAGTTTCGCCTTCCCATTGGGTGTGGGCCTCGTGGGCCAAAAATTTGACATTGAGAATTTTTTCAAAAATTGAAGGCAAAAATTTGTAAGTGACCCCTCCACAACCCGCCAGCTCCATCTGACCAATCAAATTGTGCCATGTAGGCACACTCACTGTAGCACTATGTGGGGCCGTACGGAAAAAAATTCCTCCCTTTTATAAAGAAACTCAAAAATTGACAAGTCATAACATTTCTTCTAACCACACCCTGGCCAAATGAGGAGCCTGCCACGTCAGCATAAACGTTGCAATGATAAATTTGATGGGTAGAACACGCCCGTACGACCAGTTGAAATGCGTCCAAAATGTAGAAGATGCCTCTAGAAATAAAATTTTTTCCATAAGGAGGGCAAGATTTCTCACATCTCAAACCAACAGAATCACATTTTTGATAATCATTTAGCGACCTAGGGATTGGGGATATACTTAGAATGAATTGACTCAGGATTTGATCAATTTTTGAGTTCTTTGCATGAAGTTGGACAAAGGAGAAATGATACGGCTCGTCCCTAAGAATGAAGAAACTAGGGCACAACATGGGGGATAACCTGGATTTTTGTTTGAAAAATAGGGGCAGAATAACAACAATGAGGGAACTTTCAATGCATTCAAATGGGGAACATGAATTACAGATCTTCAGCTAGATAGCCACAAATGAACGTTTTTGGAGCAAAAATGGAACATGGAGAATTAGAGGCAAAATGTGCAGACTCAGAAATTGTACTAACACTTGTCTATCATTTCTTCTCTATTCGAGATCCATTTCTTACTTTTTTCTTTGAATGGATTCTTAGAGTCAAGTCTTCCTAACATGGACTTGGGAAAGCAAGAGGAGTGAAAGGTTGGGGTTCAACTCATCTTTGCAAGTGGCTGGGAGGGAGCTATAGGTAACTTCTGTGCCCCCCATTGAGGGGCTGAATGCATTGAAAGAGAAAAGGGTACCAGAACTGAGATGAGATGGAAGACTAGGGAATGGAGAAATGGGATCAACACTTAGTGGGTAGTACTGTTGAGGGGCTCCTGACTCCTAGGCCTCTGCTGAAATGATAAAGATTGAGGAATCCGTCAACTGAAAGATTCAGGGAGCTCTCTTGATTATTGTCAGTTACTCCATCAAGGACAAGTTATCCCCCTTTTCTCGCAAACTTGCTCATGAAGAGCTCTGCACAGCTGGTCCTCAAGTCCACTATGTAAGCTGAGGTAGCATGCTTCAAGGCTCATAAAGTCAAGCCTCCCTGTGAGAGATGTAGTGTCTTGAGTGATAGAGGCTAGCAACATGACTACAAGGTTCCATCTCAGTAATCTCATGGATTTTGAAAGACCCTTCATCTGTGTTAATAGCCCTGAGACGTGGTCACCATGCTTTGAAGTCTAGTTTTCCCCAGTGAGGTATAGAATTTTCCCTAATAGCTACCACCATTGTATGCATCCCCTAGTTTCTTGATAAGCATTCATGAGCCAAACTGGTTTTGACCCTTCTCAGTGAAATGGACATAAGCATAATGGTTCTAGACTGATGCCATAATGCTGATCCTGGAGGACCCTTCTTGATTGAAATACATTGGAGGTAGAAGGAGGAGGTGTTGATAAGTGCTGAGTTCCATGAAGTGGAGATAGAGAGTCATGGGCTCTGCTTCAACTTCTCATGGAATGGGAGAAAATGACAAGAGTATGTGAAGAAGAAAATGGATCTTCTCTTGAAAATGACCTTGTTTTTATCCTTCTCATGGACATGGAAAAGGTCTACAACTGCTGAAAGTAATGGGTTTTTGACCAGATGGATTTGCCAGATGTGCTTGCATGTGCCTCAAAAGGCTAGAATCCCACCAAGAACACATCAACTTGATGAAATAAAGTGAAGACCTCTTTGTCCCATTGGGTATGCCAAAAATGTTAGTACAAAATCATAGCACCCCCAAATGAGTCGTCAGATATACTTTTCTAAGGTAGATTCATTTGGTGTGATTCACACAACATTGAGCTTTTACCAAAGTGTGGGACCTTGTAGAATCAGAAAAGCTCTCTAGATTAAAGGTTGGTTCCTATTCCTCTATTTAGGTGCATATGTGGAAACTTGCAGAGGATCTATTCCTAAGCCTAATCTAAATTTTACCAAGGAGATAGGGATAAAAGGAAAGACAAGAAATCAAAAGTAAGCTATAAGGCGATGCACCAAAGGAATGATGAATGTTATATTTTGCTAATAGACACAAGCCAACAGAAATGCATACAACAACCTAGCACAGATAACCAAATTTATAATGAAATATCAGATCAAAAAGAAAAATAGACAAGAAATGATCTAAAATCTATCACATACGTGTTTTATTGCTCTGCAGATTGATACAATGCATTACAAGTGGCCAGACAGGCAGGAAAGTGTATTGTAGTCTAAATGGAAGGTCTGAAAAAAACTCCACGAGTTCCTTTTCCAGAAGAAAAGGGGAGCATGCAAAAAAAAAAGAATGTCTAACCCTTTGTAATGAGTCTCGACCCAACATTTATAGATTTAATTGGAGAGAAGAAAGAAAGAGAGAGAAGCAAGAAAATCAGGTTGAAGCTCAATCACTGCTATTAATTCCCCTTACAAAAGCTGCTCCCCAAATCTACCTTGACTGCATAAACCACTAGTTCGGCATGCCTCAAAGGAGGAGGAAACGGTGGAGCAGATCAAATATGATCTGGTTGTCGAGGCAGATAGGTCTCACGTTAATGGCCTTGAAGATGTTTTCTCCATTTTATCCTTTACCTAACCTCTCCTAAACTTAAAGTTTCAGATCTCCATGGTGTGGGAAAAACTAATATCTTTCCAATGGTGTCATATTTCCAATATTTTGAGACCTTGATTCGAAATATATGCCCCTTCAAAGTTTGTATCAGGTCCATATAAAAGAGTGGGAAAACTAGTTTAAAAAAAGGGCCCCCTTTTTAATATGGGACACGTGGAGGGAAAATTAGGGAAAAAATCAGATTCATGGGCCTAGGATTTATCTTTTCCCCCTTTTCCACAAAAATCTCAAAATCCAGAAAGCTCTTGCGGCTCCGCGGCTTCACCTGGACACATGGCATCCTCTAGTTGGCTGGGGAGATGCGCTTCAATTTTCATCTTTGTGCCCTTTTTTCAGAAGGAAAATTTTCAGCTTTCCCTCTGATATCCCCGGTTTGTCTTTGACTTAGACTCAAACGCTGACTTTTTCCCTTTGGGTAGAGTTACGAGCCCTTTTGCAAGTTTTAGATCTTTGGAACAAAAAATGAAAAAATCCAACTTTTCCCCTAACGGCCTGCCTTAGCACTACTGGTTTAGGCTTGCCATGTGGCGCTTCCTCCGCTAGCCTACCCAATTTCTATGTTTGGCTAAGCTCTTTGCTTAGAGGGGGTCATATTCCTTGACTGAGGACACACGACGGTTTGGCACTTGTTTGAGGACCCTCTATTTGACTCGATCCTTGAGTTAGCACCATTTGGACACTTGGCACTCTCTGTCTAGCCTACCACTATGCATTGACTATTCAACCTGACTCTGTCCCCTTCAAAGAGATTGGACGTGTGGAAGCTCCATGCGCTTGCTTGAAATCCTGATCGAGGATTTTTCCTTTAAAGGAGCGTTGGGTCGACACTTGGAAGCCTCTGCATGGGTCTTTGGAATTTTCAATGATCTTTACTTTACCCTTTTTGGACCCTAGGCTACGTGGCTGAACTGGCACTTATTTGATCCTCCTCCTTTTGGATCTAACTTTTGGAGATGCACTGCTTGGTACACGCGTGACCAGTCCCCGTCTAGTACTTCTATACTTAGCATATTTTGAAGCATTCCCTTTCCTACCTTCTGACCTTGGGTCGACCATTTTCTATGTGGAGGGCTAGAGCGAGTTTGAGTCTCTGCCTTGGGCTCCCATTTTAGATTTGCATCGAGCCAATACCTAGCACCTTCTTGTCTAGTCAAAGACTTTTCAATGGTCGTGTAACTTTTGTGGCTCTGGATGCATGGAAGCCTGGCACTCGTTTGAACTTGCTTTCTTAGATTCAACTTTGGAGAAGCGTCGTTCCAACACGTGGCTCTCTCCACTATCTCCTCCATACTTAGCTGATTTTTGGACTCGTTTGGAACTGTTTTGAGCCCGAAGACTTCAGATATTTGCCATTTCTTCCTTTTCTTGCTCTTGGCTTCTTTATGAGACTACTCCATACTTTGACCCTGTTATTCTATTTCTGAGCCCACATGTAACCCGTAGAATGGATTTAAGGCCCATATTCACTCGACAAAGCCATTTTCTGAATTTCTCCTGCATAGGGTTGTTTGATATTCACAGGCCCTGCCACTTTCATTATAGAGTCCCTCTGCAATCTGTTTGTAGGATCTGAACGTGATTTCTCAGGTTCTTTCATTATGGGGTCGTTCTAATCCAATATTTTTCCTAGGGGGAAAATACAGATAACAGGGACCTCAGGCCGATGTAGTTCTCCCATAAGCTAGGGAAGATTAAGGTGAAATAGTGGAATGGTTAGACAGGTATTAGGCATGGGTGACATAGGTCATAGGAATGATTGTGTTTAGGTTGTAGGTATGGTTGATTGATTTTTAAATACATGTGCCAAGGATCTGGTCCTGTATAGGATAATCAATAGGTAATGAGGAAGGCGAATGGTAAGAAGTGGTAAAAGAGCTACGAAAATTATCCATGAGAATCATATTATGAGTAGAGTCGTGGTACTCAAATTGAAGACAAGGCTAACAGGTGACGGGTAATCACATGATTCGTGTTTAATCATGGATCCTCAAAAATGGGTAATAATGGAAAGTGAATAGCGCTCAAAGGACAAGCGACCAATTGACAAAAATTGATATAGGACTTGATATCAATAATAAAATGGTCGAAGATGCAAGGCATTAAGGGGCTTAGGTTTGGGTTTACCTTCAAGTGAAGACAAATGATAATCACTTGATCCATAAGCATGGGTGACTATATAGGGTCCGAGGTAATTAGGAGTAAATGTGCCCTATTTACTTTTCTCCTCTTTGGTTACATGTTGATTTTCCTTTAAGACGAGATCACCGACTTGAAAGGTTCGTTCGTGAACACATTTTTTCATAGGCATGTTTGATACATTTTTGGTATATTTGGAGATGGTCTAGGGCGTTGAGATGATGTTCATCTAATAATTCAAGTTGCGCCAAACGATCCTGGTGAAAGTCATCATCATTGAGCATGTCTTGTAGTGAGATGCGGAGGGATGGAATATGGACTTCGAGAGGTAAGACAACCTTAGTAATGTAGATCAGAGAAAAGGGGGGTGACATCGAAGTGAGAATACTAGTGTGGTAAGCCCATAAGGGGAAAGGAATGTGCGTATGCCAATCCTTCCCAGTATCATTGACCACCTTCATAAGAATTTTTGTTCAAGGTTTTATTTGTTTATTCATCTTGACCATTGGTTTTTGGGTAATAAGGTGATGAGAAACTAATTTGGAAGCCAAATGCATCGCATAGTTTGCGTATGGTTTTGTTTTTGAATTGTTTTCTATTATTTGTGATAATACGGTGAGGAACATTAAAATCAATAGATGATGTGATGATTTATGAATTCACATATTTTCTCGACTTTTATGGAAATGAGGGGAATAGATTCTAGCCATTTAATATAATATTTAGTAGTGGTTATGATCTATTGGTGGCATTGTGAAGAATGGGGGTTGATCTCACTAACAAGTTCCAAACCCCATTGAGAGAAAGGCCAAAGGTCTCGTGTAACCTGTAAGGCATGACTAGGAGTGTGATGTAGATTAGCATGTTGTTGGCATTTGACACAGCATGTTTGACATAATCACAATAATCACGGTTCAGGTTTGGCTAGTAAGAGCCTAGGTGAAGAATGTTTTTTGTGATAGTGAGAGCACTTAAGTGGCCTCTAAAAATTCCATCGTGGACTTCCATAATGGTGTAAGGAATTTCAAAATTGGTAAGGCATCACAAGATAATGATGTTGAAACCACGTTTTTTATACATATGACCACCCATGATGACATAACATGAGACACTTTTAAGGAAGGCATGTTGTCCATTATGAATGAGATCAGTGGGTAAAATAGAGAGGGAAAGATAGTCTATATATTGCTTATACCAAAGGTCACTCGGGTTAAGAGTAACGGTTTCCAATAGAGTGGAACTTCATGAGGAAAATAAGAGGGTGATTGTAGTATTTGTATGGTGAAAAAGATTTTAGATTTAGCGGGCAAACCAAGGTATCTGAGAATCTAAGACAGGCCATGGTATCTGCAAATTTATTGGTAGAACGTCAGGTGGTTTGAAGCATGTGACAGGTTGAAGGTGGTCAAAATTATGTCCACATGATGCTTATAATTTTGAAGTATCTCATTATGACACTGGTATATACCACTGACTTGGTTTATGACTAACTAAGAATCACCAAATATGATGATTAAATTAACATCTAAGGCATAAGCAGTCTTGAGGCCTTATATGAGTGCTTCGTATTCAACAATATTGTTTGTACAAACAAATTCGAGTTTAAAAGGAAAAGGCATAGGTTCACCATCAAGTATAATGAGGATAACACTAGCCCCACCCCCATGTTGACACTTGGAGCCATTGAAGAAGAGTATCATTTGGTAAGCAAGTTCATCCAGGGAAAGGGTAGTAATAGACTCATCTAGGAATTCAAAGTTAGAGGGTTGATCCCCAGAAATAGGTGTGTCAGCCAATTGGTCGGTGATACCTTGGCCCTTGATGGACCTTTGATAGATGAATTTGAGGTTGAGCTTAGCCAGAAGCATAAGCCAGGATGCTACATGTTGATTTTGATAAGTTTTGGCATACATGTAGTGTAATGGGTTAGTATTAGTAATGATGAAGGTTTTTTTGGTTAAGTAGGTAATGGTGGAATTTGGTGGCGACATGATAACTAAGGCTAGGTAAAAAAATTTGGATGTGGGTATATCTAGTTTCTTAATCAAGAAGGGTATGGTTTATGTAATAAACCACTTACTCTCTGGTGTTGGTTGTCATGATGAGTAAGCATGGCACCTAGAGAATGGTTAGTGCTAAAAATATATAGATAGAAGTGCTAATGTCATCTTTAGGTAGGAATGGGCACTAGTTGGTTGAAGTAGGTATTATTTTAAGGCCTCGAATGCTTTACGGCAGTCATCATCCCATTTTAATGAAACATATTTCTTGAGAAGATGATTGAAATGGTTAACAATGGTTGGAGAGCTTAGCGAGATAAAGTGATGAATTAATTGCAATTTTCCTTGTAGGCTGCAAAGTTGATGGATATTAGTGGGTGGCAGCATTTCAAGGATAGACTTGACTTTAGCAAGATCAAATTCTATGCCATGCATAAAGAAATGATAAAACCTAGGAGTTTCCCTGAAACTACTGTAAAGACGCACGGTTTTTTGGTTGAAGACAAAAACAATATTTGATGAGACGATCGAAGATGAATTTAAGAATGTGTAGGTGTTTGGTTTGATGTTTAGATTTGGCAATCAGATCATCTGCATAATCCTCCAATATGCGATGCATGATGTCATGGAAGATCTAATTCATGGCCCGCTAATAGGTAGCACCAGTATTTTTGAGACCAAAGGGCATGACTCGATAGCAGAAAGTCCCCCAAGGGGTGATGAAGGCAGTCTTGTGTTGATCCTCGGGAGCTGAGAAATATTTTATTGTAAGCCTCGAGAAAACATCCATGAGCGCTAACATTTCATGGCCAATAGTAAGATCAACTAGTTATTCGATGCCTGGTAGTGAGAAATCATCTTTGGGACAAGGCGAGGTTGAGGTCATGGAAATCTGTTGCAAATGCAGAGTCCCCCTTTCACTTTTGTGATAAGAACGATGTTAGAAATCCATTGGGGATAATAAATGGGTAGAATGAAGGAAAGCGAGATAAGGTGTTGAAGCTTTTCTTTGACTAGAAGAGCAAGGCAAGGATGAATTTTTCATATCTTTTGTTTGATAGGTTTGGCATTAGGAATGGTCATGATATTGTGAACCATGATTTTAGGATCGATACCAGGCATATCGGTATAGGACCAAGCAAATACGTCCCTATGGTCTAGAAGGAAAGAGATGAAGGCTTCCTGTTCAGTGGCATATAAATATTGGTCGATATTTAGAATGTGTGGGTCATCTTCGGTATTAATGTTTATTTCGATGGTCGATTCTTTCAACACATGTTCTACGTCTTAAAGGGTAATGACCAGTGAATATAAGAGTCTCTTGCACCAAGGTAGGTGAGGATGGAATCATTTTCTTGACATTAAACGACGTTAATTGAAGGCATAGCATCATTGATCATATTAGGATACAATAATGGGAGAGAAGAGGTAGCCTTGCCATCGCGTTGACAGTTTAGTGGTCCTAGGGTAAATGGTGTTTACAAAAAAAGAGAATTAAGAGGTATAGATTCAGGATGTATGGACTTCTGTGGGTGAGGATGGTAATCTGGGTGAATGAGAGGGGGAATATTTCTTTTCCTAAATAATGCCAATGTGAACCTTCTTATGAATATGCAGCGTCAAAACCAATGCCGCTATGGTCATTGTATTTATGAGAGGTACATGAGATGACCAATGTTGGTGGCCTTGTTCATAAAAACCATGAAGCTAAATCCTTTTCACGTATACTGGTGGAGGAAAGTGTGAGTGAAACAATGGTTGGTGGGGGAGTGTAGGTCAGTGGAAAATGGTTGGGTTTGGGATGGAGGTTTGGGTTGATATGTGGCCATATCAAGTCCCCCATATGTTATATTGGTGCGAAGGTGGGGAGGGCCATAAAGGAAAATTTCACCGATGCAAATGTTGTAACTAGGGTGTTGATGCATAGATTTCTGTATTATTGTTGGGTGAGGAAGGTATCAATATTGTATAGGTAGTATTACCCCAGAATGAGGAATTGAAAAAAAAATTCTAAGAGGATGGGTAGTTAGTATGTGGATAGCGGGTATAAATGGCTCACTAGATGAAGGGGAAGCAGGGGTGCTAGCTGTAGAGACTATAACTGTAGTAAGGATAACAAGGTTAGACGTAACATAAGTAGTGGAAATTTTTGATGGATGGGCTTGTGGGTGGAGTTTAATTGGTTTTGGTGGCAGATGCCTTGACTGATATAAGCACATAATTGGGTTGATATAACATGTTATAAGTCTTGAAAGGTGAGGGGGTCAACATGGATGGTGTAGTTATGTCCCTCATGTTCAAATTTGAGGCATCGACGTAACGTTGAAGGGACACGACCCATAACATGAATCCAAGGTCGAGCCAAGAAGCAAGTTATACTGGAACTCCCATTTTAAGGACATAGAAAAGTTCCTGGGATGGTGTGGGGACCTATGCGGACATGGAGAACAACGGTACCCAATGTAGAGATTATGCCCTCATTGAAGGAATGTAACATAACAAGGTTACTATGCATGCAATTGGTAGGTATTTACATTTATGAATACACATGGGAGGAGATAATGTTAATGATAACTCCACCATCAATCATAACGTGTGGTAAACATATGTTATCAATAAAGACAGAGATGAAAAGAGCGGGATTCAGGGTCATCAGACTTGAGAAGGGAGTGATCTCTTTATCTGTAAAATTGAGGGTGGTCACTTGGTGAGTGGATGTAAGGTATAGAGGAATATGAAGACCTAATGAGAGAGGATATGTGGTGAGGGGTAATGATGGAGGCTATGGGTTTGGGGTCATTTGGTAAAACTTCGATAGATTGAAGGATCTCCATGAGGGCTTGAGGATGTGACTCTGACGTCTAGATGAGGTCATATAAAGACATTTTCAGGGGGTATTGGTGAATTTATTTTAGCATTGTATGAATGTGTGGCCCCTGTCGAAAATGAGATATGACAAGACTGCGAATGACGACTTTAGGTGTGCGTACCAGACGGTATATTGGGCACATGGTTGGTTGATGGGCCAGTTGCTTTCTTCTTGCCCTTGTCTTTATGAGCATGGATGGAAATCTTGATCATGTTAATTTGAGGGGAGGGTGGATGAAGAGGGGTGTGTCATGAAAGGTATAACAGTAAGAGGGACAAAAATCTAGTGGTGGATACGACGCTTGTGATATGAGTAGGGCACATTTGACACTTGGGTGGTGGTTTGGCCAACTCTTTTATGTGAACCATGCTAATTTTGAATCTTAGGGATGGATCTAAGAGTTGTGGGGGTGGAGATTTTTTTCGCTGAGTAGGAAATGAGGGAAGACCTATGGAAATTGGTGTCGGTGAAATGAGGTCCTCGTCAAGAAGATCATCATCGTTAAATTTTTCTTCTAGAGGGCATAATTAGATAAGAGTGGATTTCAAAGCCTTATAATTCTCCACATCATGTCTTGACACAAGATGGTAGGCGTAAATTTTGGTTTCGTCAAACCCTTTTGGTTTGGGTTTGAGTGGGTCATAAGGTCTAAGAGGTGGTAATGTGATGACAAAAGTATTCGAGAAGGTTGGTTAGGATTTTGGCGTAGGACCCTGCTAATGGATCACAATGAGAGGTGAATGTGGTTTTTGGATACAGTTGTGGCTGAATATATAAGAAGATTCTTTGTACAAGAGGGGTAGTAGGTTGAGCTACTGAGTTTGGTGTGTGGTGTGGTCTTAGTTTTTGGTCTTATCTGCTTAGGTGGGGGCATGGTAGTTGAACTGGCAATAGAAGGGTGTGGTTTGTTTAACTACCTTATTTGAGGGTAACAGAGTCTTAGCTTTAGGTTATATCTTCTTAAGGTAAAGATGATATGGGTGCACGAGATATGCAGAGGGAAAATCTGGGATGGTGGGAGAGGGCAGAGTTACCCATGAGGATAATTGAGGTGTTATGGAGTTAGGTGGTGTGGGTTGGGCCAATGAGGCGTGAGTGAAAGAGAAGGAAGTGTCATGGGTAGTGAAGAAGTTAGTGAAGGTATTGGAGTTATTGATGGTAAATAGGGTACAGGTGAGGGCAGAGGTTGTGTGGGGCGTTTGGGTATATTAGAGGTCTGCATGATGGGGAAATGGGCTACTACATTCTTGGTTTATTGATGAATGGGGGTTTCTTGGCCAGGGTCGAGGGGTGAGATCCTAGGATGGACAAAAAGGGTGAAGGTTATAAGGGTGTGGTTGGCAAGGTTGGGGAATGAGATCTAGGAGTAATGGCTCTTTTGTCTATGATTTGGGTTAAGTTTGGTGTGAATTTTGGAAGACGTAGCTAAATCTAATTTGATGGGTGGATGATTAAGGCTAGCTGTTGGTATGAACCCTAAGGTAGTCATCAGGTTTAGGCAAGGGAGATGATATATGTGTGGGTTAGGGTACTGATGCTTCTATGGGTTATGGGTACATCTGTGAGTTGAGCCATCAGTCAACTGTGATGGGAGACTTTGTGATTGTTGTGGTTTTGATCAGTTTGGTCGGACGAAACACTCCTGTGGATATATAGTGAAGATGTCAGTGATTGACACCTGCATAGGGAGGTTGAAACAGTAAGTAGAAGATGCCCCTATATGGAGGGCACATATCCACATAATCTAGGTGATTGTCCAAGCGAGAGAGGGGGTACTGTTGTATAGCAGAGCCGTATGTGGATCGAGTGGAGATCGGTTTAAAATCGTGACTCTGAGATATTAGGAAATATCTAGCCTCGGACTGTTGTCGGGTATGAGAGCCAAAAGAAGATGAACAAGATTTTTGAATGGAGTGATGGTCACCACATTCATCTGCGGGCGGTTGGTGCTACAATGGGTATCCTCCATGGGTAGAGGAGATGGATGGGCAAATTGTAATTTTTTTCTCCTTGGGTTGGTGGACAGTGGGCTCAAAAATTTGAGGGGTATGAAAGGCATGAGTGTGCTAACTATCGATGCTCTTTCGATCGAGTGAAGCGAGAAGATGATGGGGATTCCTCTGTGCTGTAGAGGAGTATATGATTGAGGTTCTGGTGTAGGTAGGTGAGTGCATGCTAATGTAGCAACTATGAAAGGAATAAGAGGTAATTGGGAAGTAGATTGGTGTGTCATTGACAATAGCCATATACCTCAACTGACTAATGCTAGTCATTATTTGAGGTATCACCCCCTTGGTTGGAAGATGGTAGAACTCATAAGGCTGAATGTGATTCTGATCAAGGAGTCGTGCAAACTCCTTGGTCACCAGAAGCAATTGTGGCTAGTCCAAGGTTGGAGTCATGGGTTGTCTAACATTTCTTGAAGGATGTTTTTTAAGGTACTGCAGTTATTGTCGTTGTGACCTTTGACTCGATAATAGCTACAATAGTCAGGGTGTTAGTCTAGCTATGAGTCACGCATGCATGTGTCACTCAGGGTACTGAAACCTAGTAAGACCGTATTCTAGGTGGAAGGGTAATGACACCAGCCTTAACAAGCTAGTCCAAAACGAAATAATAATGGGGTCTGACTAGGTGAAGTGTAGTAAATGTTCTAGATTTTGAACTAGAAAGTTTGGACAAGACATAACCGAATAGAAAGGAATTTGGCCATAACCAAATCGATGAGGGGGACCAAGATTTGAGACACAGACAACATAATCAAACACCTTTGACCTTTGAATAGTTGTTTTGAGGTTTCAAATATGATGAAGTATCATTTGATTTGAATGCGATGTTCTTGTTACGAAGTTGAATCTTCTTTGCAAATAAATGAGTATGTAATATCTATATATCCGTGCCATAGTGAATGCTTCAATCAAATACAATGAGAAGTTTACACGTATAGGGTCTGGTGATATAGTGTCAAGGATAGGACAATCCGAGTAACATAGTTCTATAGGCTCGTAGATCAAGGCAATTGGAATGTGAGTTGGTTTATGAGGTTGTGCCAGTGAGCGATCAAAGTCAGCACTAGACTCAAGTCGTCATAGATTGTCATGAGAGAACTAAACATCAGTCATGGTAACCTAGTCAATACCATAGATCTGATGGAGAAGTGATCTAGTCAATACTTGGGCTACTAGATTGAATGAGTAAATGAAGTGTCTTGGTAGTCCTAACTGTACCAGATCCAATGCCAGTCGTAATATCTAAATAAATTGAGAAAGTCCTCAAAATCCACAGCGTCATAAGTGGGCAATGAGGATAACATACATGTCTAAAGGATAAATAAATGTACCTAGGTGCGAATATTATTTGCTAGTTAAGGTAAATGACCTTTGGCATCTAACACTGTGTGATGGTCATGGTTGACTGGGAATATACAGTTGAATGGGCTCATTACAACTTTCATGATAGGTCAGGAAATGACTGGTGACATGGAAACCGAGGACAACTAATGTATGCACATTTTCCATGATCAACCGGTATGAGGTCACTGTTGGAAGAAAGTGATGGGGGGACAAAACCTGTGAACCGATAATGAGGTAGATATTGTACCTGGTAGGGATTGTGTATGGGGAGAAATATGATGATGCCCTGAGGGATGGAAGGCACATAATGCAGAATGGGTGACAGACATGAAATATGGGGTTGTTGAAAATAACTGTATGAAAGAAAGAAGCTTGACGTGAATTTGGTAGCGATTGGGGGAAATGTTACCGGGATGGAGTGGACAAGATTTTGGAATGGAGTGAGAGGTCGCCGACACCGACGTTGCGGTTGACTGTTACAATGGGTATTTGAAAGACAATGGGTGAAAATTGTGCTATGGTCTGTGAATGGTAAATTAAGTGAAGAATCAAACTCAAAAGACTGAGAGTGAAACTGTTGATGCGGTGGTCATGGCAGTTATGGGCCCTAGTTGTGAAACTACTAGGGGTGAAGCAAGTGAGGGTAATATAGTAGTGGGGACAAGGGCAGGGGAGTTTGATACTGACATGATGTATATCAATTGACCAGAGGATTCTTGGGTGGAAGAGTAGGAAAGGTAGAACTATAAGGTTGTGGGATTCTGATTAAGGAGTTGTGCAAACTCCTCATCGCCGGAAGCAATGGTGGTAGGTAAGGTTGGATCCATGGGTGATAGGATGGAAGGTGGTGAAGGAATAGGTGGGAGAGGTTTCAGGTATGTTATGGTGGGGGCGGGCCATCCTCTGAGATGATGACTCGAAAAAAGCAACAAGCTAGGGAGTACCTACCAATCGGATCATGTGATCACTGACAGATGTTCCCACGTAAGATTTTGTTTAAGAAATATTTGTATATTTGATTTTGTGCAACTTTGGTAAGACACAGAGAGAGTGAAAAATGTGATTTCTACGATTCTTTGTGTCAACCATCAACTGGGCATGACTTCCAGCATATAGGCTACCCTCAGTTTTAATGTGAACTAATAATGCAACAAATCAGAATGTAATGCGAGTTTTTTAAACCCAAATCGAAGTGTGATATTCGATGTAGCAAGAGATGACTAGGAATAGGGATTCTCTTTCACTAATGCAATGTGAAAGAAAGGAAGATGTGTTCTTTTTAAAGCACCAAAAACACGATTGTTTTTAGACGATAGAAAGAAGGAGAATGATTCTAAGGAAGAAAAATTAATGTGAAAGCTTTTTTAAGCGAAAAAAACACACGAATTTCACCTAGGAATGAATAAATGTAAAATAACCCCTGATGGGTCCCACCGGGCATGCCAAAATGTTTCACCATTTTCTTTACCTTTTCGAAATGACAAAACAGAAAAGGGTAAGGGCCAAGGAGGAATACCTATTTAATGTTAGTAGGTTGATGGTTGTAGCGCGTGTTCTGACTTCTTGATCCATAGTTGAATGTGAGATCTTCCTTTTGGCTAGGAGGAACTACCTATAATAGAAAACAAGACCACAAAAATATAGTTAAATGATATATGACAGTGGACTGCCTAGCTTATGCTAGTTCCGAGAATTGTGATACTTCCTAGACGACTGTCAATCCACTATGTAAAACAAGCTAATGTGAGAAATAAACAAGGTCCTACTGTAGTTGATATGATATAGGTATCTCATTCAAATACAATAAGCAAATCCAATCACAACAGGCTAGGCTATAGTTGGATCTAAGAGGTGAGGGGTCTGTCAAGGTTCTGGGACTAGTCAGGGTCAGATTCTGGGTTATTTAGGTCAACTAGTAGGGTGGTTGTTGTAACATCCTCATTTTAGAACATCAAAACAAGGGAAAATTTTATTTTTTTTGATAACGTTCACTGTTATGAATTATAAATTCAAACACACGTTCAAGTTTTAATAATTGTTCTCTGCCCAAACAACACAGTTTGGATCACACAATTGCTTTTTAAAACGAATGTTCCTTGTTCGCATATTTACAATATGGAACACACATTCAATGCCATTCAATCTTATAACAGATTCTATATGCTGCTGTAAATGACTTAATGAACTGTCGATCTTCCATTTTCATGGCTCGGAGTTTCAACGATCCTTCATTTCATGACTCGGCAACAACCGATCCTTCATGTTCATGACTCGGCAACAACCGATCCTTCATGTTCGTTTATGCATAGTATATTATATATATACCTATTCTCATAACCTTTCCCGGTTATCAAAGTGATCCATTTAAGAAGCCTATCTGAATATCTGTTACTGATATTGATCTGACATCCTGCATCTTAAATTAAGTGATAAGGACAACGCAACCAGCAATTGCGATACTTTGGCCAAAGATTTTCACATGCTTTACATGATCATATTCTTGGATGTGATACACATCTACGGAATACGTCCTTCACTTCACTTCACCTGTTATCTAGAATGGTCTTTCCTGGCTCCTACCAGTCCTCATTGTTTAAGGTCAGTTTTAAACTTTCAATTCCAACTAGTAATATGAACGGGTATAGGAAGGCACTCCTGGTAACTAAAGATACGCAGACATACGCTGTCGTTACCCCATGACTCCTTGTGTCTATTTATCTTTAGTATTCCGGAGTCACTCCGTATACCAGATCATACCCTATCCCCTGCTAAGATCTACACATTCAGCCTATATATTCTAGATGTTTTAATTCGGGAGGGCATTGCTATATGTCAGCTGCAACATTGTGTCGTCATGAAGACCCCGTCTTCATGAAGACACCTTGTTGTAGCTGGCGTATGCCAATGTCCTATAGAATCCACCCATCGAGAATACACATCCTGCTCAAGTGACTTAGCCACGAGTTAATAATTAAAATCAACTTTCAGCATTCATGCTGATCCCTTGATCCTCGTTTCCGTTGCAGTTGTATATAACTAAGAGGGACTAAACCATCCATTAGTTTGTTATGTATCTTCACCTTCGTATCGAAGGGCTATAATTCCTTACTTGGTTTATTTCTTAATCATTGGATTAAGCAGTCCGTACCGACGGACGTGATAAGTTTAACCTATTAAACTTAGCCAAGATTTTTCCAACTGCAACTAATTTCAGAATATTAACTTATTAGACATCATTCAAACGAGGTCTAAACTTTGAGAAATGAATTCATTTGTTCTCCTTAACGTTATATAGTTAAGGTCCATTAGTTGTGGATATATTTATCCTATATCCTTTATTCTGAATTTTATCAAACGGGATCATAAATGGAGTTCAAAAGCAAAGTTCGATTACTCCGAAGTTGAATTGATATTCCTTAGCTCCTAAGCTAATCCTGAATACCTTCTAATTATGGAATCATATTCCTCTTAATCCTTTTTAATGTCAATTAAAAATTCATCTTTACCCAAGTATGAACTATTTGCACTTTTCAACTTAAAAGTTGCATTTAAGTAAGAACAGATATCAGTTTCAATTCAGCATCCATCCAAGGACAATGAAACAATTCCAAATCAATAAATAACATCATATTTCCAATTTAAACAGTAATATCAAACTGATATAATTATTGAAAATATCACACTTGTAATTGTATTCAATATTTCGAGTCATAATTTGTACATTTGCCAATCCAGCTGATTGGGTATAGTTTATACAAAACATCCATACAACTCATGGACAGAAGAATATATTTTCTTCTTTTCACAATTCCTCGAAGAGGAATAAAAGCAACAATTACAATTCATTATCAACAATCAGAAGTATTAGAAAACAGCCAAGTCTTCCTTCTAATCAAATTTCATCTGCAAAATGAATTGCACGGGTCAGTTCAATGAACTGAGCATATTAAGCACTTATCCTTAAAATAAGATGCTTCAACTAACTGTCTCAATAAAAGAACCCTGCTTTTATGAATGACAGTTAAACATCACTCACAAAATAGGCACAAAAGAAAGATCAGCTTAACAACTGAACTATCAAATTATAATCACAATCAGCAATAAGACTGCTGTCCTGTTTCCACATAATTTTAAACATACTGTTATCCTTTCCACGCCTTTCATTGATAATAAATGCAAAGGATGAACTATCTGAAATGTAACTCATTACTTTCCTTCCAGTTCATGTATTAAATTTAAAGCAATCAAGTACAGACAAGAAAGCAAACATCAATGCATATAGTTTCTCCCATCTAAGCACTATAAAAATTCATTAATCACGAATTCCAGATTTCCAACTAAATGAAAGAAGAAAATATCACTTTTCCAAGTCATTCATTCATATCTCTATTTCCTTCCACATAACTGTCCTAACAGTGAAACCCAAATGAAAGTCAATTCAAGATAACAGTTCAGAGTGAAACTTACAAAATCCATTCGAAATTCACTTTCCGGCAGCAAGAATAATTTCATTTATAATCCGCTTAAAATGAAAACAGGGAAGAATTCATCATAGAACAAGCAATATCAAGTTGCAGACTATGTATTTACTGTACTAGAAGATCCCATACTTCTTTCACTGTATTGTTCACCAAACAAACAGTTATACAACCACGCAGTCACTTACTCATATGACCCTCTATATCCATGAACGCATACAGTTCATAATAACAAATTATACATTGTTGTTACCTACAGCGAAACCAAATTCTTATGCACCGTAAAGCTCCAATATTATTTTCAGAGTCAAAAATAGCAAAAGAGAAGAATTCATTCCCTATATTTTCATTAAGAAGCAATCATTTTGTTCAAAACGAAATCAAACACCCAACCCGTGTTCATCTTAAACAAGACAGCTCATTATAAAGATAACAGAACAGTCGTTCTTATCGAAAAAACAAACTCTCATAGCTTGTACCGTTTCAATCTAATACCACAAACAACGCATATTCAATTGTCAATTCCTTTATAAAAGCAAACCCGCACCGGGTGTTAATTGCATGAGCTCGGTACAGCCAGAGCAAACTCAGAAGACAAGTTAGATCCCAAATTTCCCATTTATTTCCACAAAATCAAATCAAGTTCGTATTCTCCAGATAGTTCAAACAGAAGGACAACCCTAAACTAAAAGACGCAATGAAATCAATTTTTTTTTTTTTTCCATTACAGTATAAAGAAATATAATCATTCTTTGCACAGAATACAATCAAGTTGTAATTGTGTCAACAGTCCGTATAGGAAGACCAAAAAGCATTATAAAACACAGTGAAACGACCTTATTCTCTGAACAAGGAGAAACGAAATCCATTGACGACTTAAGAAGGAAAAACAGTTATCTTTTTCCTACATCACGAATACCCAATACGTATTCGTTTAGTTCCTACTCAAGAAAAGGTACGGCAATGTTAATATTGCTAATACTTCATTCAGTTCGAGTTCAATTGCTCAAAGGAAACCTGAATGCCATTTCCCTCCAAAACCCAAAACAGTACAAGGAAAAGGATCTACTTCCTTAAAGAAAACTTCAATAAGAACTACTTCAACAACTATTATTTCCTTCCATCCTGTTCGTTAGCAATATACAATTGTTTCAATAGTGAAAACAACTCATAATAAGTGTACAGTCACCAGATTTACACGATGAATTTCCCGTTACAGTCACACGTCCAGCACACAAGAAGGTACATCATTCGAGAAATACAAAGAAAATTAAACTCAGCAGTCGAAGGCAATATTTCTTATCGTTTCCAAAACGACAGCAAGATTCAATGAAACCCAATTCATAGCAATATACACGGCTGTATCTCCACTTCCTTATTTTTACATGCAGGGACAGTTCCCAATACAATAGCAAGAAAAGATTTCATTTAACGAATCAATTTCACTATAAGGAATGAATACACATCCTGTTCCCAATTTCAAACAACATGAACAGTGAAAGAGATATCCATTTCAAACCACCATACAGTCAACAACCATACAATAATTCATTCCCAACTTGATTCGAACAAAAACAACTCAAAACCGAGCAACCAGAAGCAAATCTTCTTATCATTTTCCAAGAAAAGAAAGCAAAAACCAACAAAATCAAAGTCAAATTGGCTCGACAGAAATCACGCAATCCAACCCAAGAGCAGGGTTGTTTTAATGAGACACTTAAACAAAGCAAGAGTTTTAAAGAGAAGGGCTTAACATGCCTGAAATCTCTTTTCCAGAGCTCGAAGAAAACCTTGTTTGCCACGTTTTTCCCTTCCGCAACGACAACACAAACTTCCCAGCACTCCTTTCTTCTTCAGGCCTAACAACAGCCTCCAAATCTCCACGAAAAATGTCAAATGCCAAGAGCTGGTTCGACCGAACCAGGTCAGAAAAACCAAATGCAGAGCAACTTCACAAAAGGCTCGAATCTACAAAATGAAAATCAAATTCCCTCATGCTGTTTCCAAGGCGAGCTGGTCGCGAGGACCAAAAATAATTAATGCAATTTAAGGCTCTGCCTTTTTCCTTGCTTCTCACGCCACCGCCACTTGAGTTGGCGAACTTTAAATTTCAAAATTTTCATGCAAACTGAATTTGGCTCTATTTCTAAATAGATGCCTCTAATTCTTACCTGCCCCACCAAAACTGGCACTGTCCACGTAGGGACTGCCTATTAAATGCCAATGAATGCCCTTCCTTCATCCTTATCCCTTTCCTCCCAAGGGTCTGCGTACCCCTTAGATTAGGATTAGTTTAGGTTGCATAAATCATTCAACCTAGGTCTTAGTTTAGCCTTAGGTTTTATTTTCCCCTTTTTTTTTTTTTAATTTAAAAATCCGCTTAGGATAGTAGTGTAGGATGCATGTTAGGACTTAGGATTAGTTTAGGTTTTTAATTCATACTAACCACTAACACTAACAACTTCCATCCAGCCTCCCTACTAACATACACGTTAATGCAGAGCAGGACATTCCATCCTTCAGATTACGTGCCAAGGCCACCCGTGTCCAGGCATTCCTTGCCTCACGAGGTCCCTAGTTCGACAGTACAGGGTTCAAGAGTCGAACTCCTATCGTTGGCATTTATGTGCTAGCTGTTCACACCTGCAACAGGCACTGTACGCTCATAACTATCTCGGTTCGGTTCAATTGTGAATCGACACAGAAATCACAAGAGGACCTCAGCATACTTGAATCAATGGAATTGATTCAGGGTATGCTATCAATCAGCAACAAGAGCTAGCAAGTATACGACAATTTGTCGTCACATCAGCAAACACACAAGTACAATATTTGTTGTCCCATGTAATAAATCACAGTATGTAAAACATTCACCAAGTTAACATACAAAATCAGAGTGTTACATTCTTCCCTCCTTAAAGAATCATCGTCCCGATGATCAGATTAACAAAATAAGGAGTTCCTAGGAAAAAGTTCAGTTATTGTCCTTTCGTTCATAAGTTCATACCAAAAACAGATTCTCTCTTTAAAACAGCGTTTTAAGAAAATTGTACAATAGACTAATAATTGTCTAAATTTGGTAAAATTATCAGTTCTCTGAATTTCAAATTCAGTTAAACAGATGTGGAAAAGTAGATCTCATTTCTTCGAGATTCTCCCAAGTTGCACTTTCTTCACTGAACTGGTCCCACTGGACCTTACATTGGTTCACTTCACGATTTCTCAAGTACAACTGGCGAGTTCCCAGCAATCGAATGGGCTTAACCACGATTATTCCTGGGTCTTGGACCTGCAAGGATTTCCAATTTAGCACATGGGATAAATCTGTCACGTATTTCTTAAGCAAAGAAATATGAAAAACATCATGCATTTGAGACAAAGCAGGAGGTAATGCTAGACGATAAGCTACAGGGTTGATTATTTCAATAATTTCAAAAGGTCCCACGTAACGTGGTGACAACTTGGCAGCCTTGCCAAAAGTTATTGAGCTCTTTTTCGGCTTCACCCGAAGAAAGACCTTCTCGCCCAGTTTATAATGCCTGTCAACCCGCTTCAAGTCTGCATAACTCTTTTGCCTATTAGCAGCCTCCTTTAGATGTTCTCGAATCATTTTGATTTGCTGTTCCATTTCCATAAGGATTTCTGGCCCAATTACCTCTCTGTCCTCAACGCTGTCCCAGTTGACAGGGGTTCTGCATTTTCTTCTATACAATGCTTCAAAGGGTGCCATTTTTAAAGAGTCATGGTAGGTGTTATTGTAAGCAAATTCTACCAGCGGAAGGTATTCCTCCCATTTATACTGCTGGTCCATGCAATACATCCTTAGCATGTCCTCTAAAACTTGATTAACTCTCTCAGTCTGTCCATCCGTTTCTAGATGATATGCAGAACTGAAGTTTAATTTAGTCCCCAAGGCCGCATTAAGCGTTTGCCAAAACCTTGATGTCATCCTCGGATCCCTGTCCGATATGATTAATTCCGGTATTCCATGCAATCTGAAGATTTCATGTACAAATCTTCTTGCTAGCACTGGTGCATCATCCTTCAAATTACCAGCAATAAAGTGTGCCACTTTGGTCAATTTGTCGACTACAACCAGGATAATGTCATGTTTATTTCTTGACATAGGCAATCCTTGAACGAAATCCATCGTTATCACTTGCCATTTATACTGCGGAATGCTGTGGGGATACAATAATCCAGCAGGGTGCATATGTTCCGCTTTAACACGCTGACATTCCAAGCAGTGTGTTACAAACTCTACCACATCCTTTTTCATTCCCTTCCAAAAATATTGCTGCTTAAGATCAGCGAGCATTTTTGTAATGCCAGGGTGTCCAGAAAAAGGTGAATTATGGAATTCAGTTAACAATTTCCCTCTTAAGTCATTTGCCATAGGTACATATACCCTGTTTTTGAACCTCAGAACTCGTTCGTTATCAAAACGGAATCCTTTATACCTGATGTCCTGCGGGTCTGCAGCAAGTGCTGATTTGACTTGCTGGAAATAAGGATCTGATTCCAAGGCATCTTTTACCTCATCCTTAAACTGAGTTCTTAACGTTATAAGAGCAGAGGTATGCTTCCTTCGACTCAGAGCATCTGCTACTCTATTTTCCTTGCCCTTAATGTAGCTTATTTCAAAATCATACTGAGATAGAAATTCTAACCATCTTCGCTGCCTTGCATTCAGATTTGGCTGAGTGAAAATATACTTCAGTCCCAGATGGTCTGTTTTTAATTCAAAGGGCTTGCCAAGAAGGTAATGCCTCCATATTTGAAGCGCATGAACAATGGAAGCGAGCTCAAGATCGTGTGGAGCATAGTTCTGTTCATGTAACTTAAGCTTTCTGCTTTCATAAGCGATAACATGGTTATTCTGTAATAGAATACCTCCAAGGCCTTCTCCTGAGGCGTCCGTTACAACCATAAAATCTCCATTTGGATCAGGTACAGTCAAAATAGGTGCTGTAGTTAACTGTTCCTTTAAATTTTTAAAGGCAGATTCACATTTGTCTGTCCAGACAAATTTCTTTTCTTTCTTTTGCAACGAAGTGATTGGGGAAGCAATTTTTGAAAATTCCTTGACGAACTTTCGGTAATATCCAGCCAAGCCCATGAAGCTCCTCACTTCGTGCACGTTCTTAGGCGCAGGCCACTCAGTTATAGCTGTGATCTTTGAAGGGTCAACAGCTATCCGGTCTTTTCTTACAACGTGTCCCAAATAATGCACCTCTGCCTCATAAAAGGAACATTTGGACAGTTTGCCATACAACTTCCTCTTTCTTAAGATTTCCAGCACTATCCTGAGATGTTCTTGGTGCTCTTCGACATTTTTAGAGTATATAAGAATGTCGTCTAAGAATACAAGCACAAACTTGTCTAAGTATTCTTGAAAAATGTTATTCATTAGATTCATGAAGGCGGCAGGTGCATTAGTCAGCCCAAAAGGCAACACCGTGAACTCATAATGCCCATACCTTGTTCTAAAAGCTGTTTTATGAATATCTTCCTCTTTTATTCTCAGCTGATGGTACCCTGATCGCAGGTCTATTTTTGAATAGACTGATGCTCCTCGCATCTGATCAAAGAGATCATCAATCCTAGGAAGTGGGTATCGATTTTTAATGGTTGCTTTGTTCAGCATTCTGTAATCAATGCACAACCTCAAGGTGCCGTCCTTTTTCTTTACGAAAATTACCGGCGCTCCCCAAGGTGAGACGCTCGGTCTGATCAGCCCCTTAGTCAGGAGTTCTTGTAACTGAGCCTTCAGCTCTACCAACTCAATGGTAGTCATTCTATAAGGTGCCTTAGATATGGGTTCTGTTCCTGGCTTGATCTCTATAGCGAAGTCAAACTCACGTTTGGGCGGAAGACCTGGCAATTCCTCCGGAAATACATCACGAAAATCCCTCAACAATGGATATATTTCCATGAAATCATTATCTTCCTCTTCATTTTCTGTCATTTTTACCGCATACAAGGTGCAGCCTCTGTTTTTAGCCCTCTTTAGTTGCATAGCCGTCAGTTTCCTGACTGCAACTTCCCGTTTTACACCTTGAATGACTGCTGCTTTCTGCAGGTCATCAAGGCAACAGATTTGTTTTTCATAACAGTCGACCTTTGCCTTATGTTCAGCCAACCAGTTAACTCCAATAATGATATCATATGATCCTAGAGGAGTGACATACAAGTCAACTTTGGTGGAGAAACCAGGCAGATCAAGAATTGCCCCAAAAAGGCACATTTCGACTGTATGGACAACATTATTCCCATAATGCACTGTCCATGTTTTATCCATTCTTGCAGCCTTTCTTTTTAATTTCAAGGCAAGTTTAGCAGAAATAAAACATTTTGTAGCTCCAGTATCAAAAAGTACAACTACAGGTTTACCGAATAACTTACCGGTAACTTCTATGGGCGTCACTTGCTTTTCAGCTTGTCTGTTAGCCACTGCAGCATGTATCCTATGTTGCTGTCCGCGATCATCCTTCTTCAGAGGACAATGATTCGCATAGTGGTCCTTTCCATAGTTGAAGCATCCTCCAGCTGGCCCCTTTTTAGGCTCAAATTTGTTACCAGCTTTGAAGTTATCATTCTGGCTTCCATAGGACTTCTGTCCAATGCCATTAACTTTTGTAAAGCTGTTCCGCACGCTATTTATAGGTCTGTTCATCACAGGTTTCTTGTTGTTATCCACAACAATTTTGTTTTTCACACCAAACCTTTTCCAAGGTCCCCTTTTTGGTGCAAGAGACGAAGAAGGATTGGGAATCTTCTTCCTTATCTCTTCCCTGTGAGCAGATATTGCTCTCAATTTCTGTTCCTGTCTGATTTCCTTTTCGACAACTCCATCCATGGTGGTTGGGCCGTGAACATCCACTTCGCCACCAATGATGGGATTCAGTTCCATTATGAATTTCCGTATTCTGAACTTCTCGTCGGCTTGGTACTGCGGCACATACTTAAGGAGTTTAGTAAACCCTTCCCAGTATTCCGTTACCGACAGCCTTCCTTGCGACCAGTTCTGAAATTTAGTCATTTTCCTATCAAAATAGAGTTGAGGCAGCCATCGTTACCTAAAATAACCCTTAAATTGATCCCAAGTTATGTCTGGTTCGACAATATTCAACTCAACCTTGCGGTTGTCCCACCATGATGATGCTTCATGAGAAAGCTGATATGCTCCCCATATCGCTTTAGTCTCTTCGGAGAAGTTTCTTATTGCAAAGTATTTCTCCATTTCACTGAGCCAGTTCTCAGCCCTGTCCCCAAGAGTTGTTCCATCAAACTTTGGAGGATTTATTCTCTTTATATCATTTGTAAGTTCAGCTGCTAATCTTGCCCTTTTTATTTTCAGGGGGATTAGGAGCAATTACATTATTATCATCAACACCCAGATTCCCTCCATTGATGTTGTCCACAGGAGGCAGCTGATCATTTAATTCAGCTTCATTCCCCTCCTCTTCATTGCCCATTGACTGCTGTTCTAGTACAGTCAAACGATCCCTCGTATCAAGTAGGGCAGCAAGGATTTCATCCAGCTTTTGGGCAGTTGCTGCTTCTCCACCCTGCTACGGGTTATTCGCAGCATTACCTCTTGTCCTGACCATTTTCTATTCAATAATAAAATGTAAACTTTATTAATATCGTGGACTCATTAGGTCTAAGAGCTGCAACCTTCAGCTCTGATACCAAGATGTAACATCCTCATTTCAGAACATCAGAACAAGGGAAAAAAAAAAAATTTGATAACGTTCACTGTTATGAATTATAAATTCAAACACACGTTCAAGTTTTAATAATTGTTCTCTGCCCAAACAACACAGTTTGGATCACACAATTGCTTTTTAAAATGAATGTTCCCTGTTCAGCATATTTACAATATGGAACACACATTCAAATTCCATTCAATCTTATAACAGATTCCTATATGCTGCTGTAAATGACTCGATGAACTGTCGATCTTCCATTTTCATGGCTCGGAGTTTCAACGATCCTTCAGTTCATGACTCTGGCAACAACCGATCCTTCATATTCATGACTCGGCAACAACCGATCCTTCATGTTCATTTATGCATAGTATATTATATATACCTATTCTCATAACCTTTCCCGGTTATCGAAGTGATCTATTTAAGAAGCCTATCTGAATATCTGATTACTGATATTCATCTGACATTCTGCATCTTAAACTAAGTGATAAGGACAACGCAACCAGCAATTGCGATACTTGGCCAAAGATTTTCACATGCTTTATGATCATATTCCTGGATGTGATACACATCTACGGAATACGTCCTTTCACTTCACTTCACTTGTTTATCTAGAATGGTCTTTCCTGGCTCCTACCAGTCCTCATCGTTTAAGGTCAGTTTTAAACTTTCAATTCCAGCTAGTAATATGAACGGGTATAGGAAGGCCACTCCTGGTAACTAAAGATCACGCAGACATTATGTGTCGTTACCCACCATGACTCCGTGTTTCTATTTATCTTTAGTATTCCGGAGTCACTCCGTATACCAGATACCCATAACCCTATCCCTGCTAAGATTCTACACAGTTCAGCCTCTATTTCTAAATGTTTTAATTCGGGAGGGACATTGCTATATGTCAGCTGCAACATTGTGTCTCATGAGACCCCATCGTCATGAAGACACCTTGCTGGTAGCGGCTATCCAATGTCCTGCGAGATCCACCCATCGAGAATACACATCCGGCTTAAGTGACTTAGCCACGAGTTATAATTAAAATCAACTTTCAGCATTCGGGTTGATCCCTTGATCCTCGTTTCCGTTGCAGTTGTATATAACTAAGAGGGACTAAAACCCTCCTTAGTTTGTTTGATGTATCTCCAACCTTCGTATCGAAGGGCTACAATTCCTTACTTGGCTTATCTCTTATATCATTGTAAGGTCAGCTGCTAATCTTGTCCTTTTATTTTCAGGGAAGATTAGGAGCAATTACATTTTATCATCAACACGGATTCCCTCCGTTGTGTTGTTCCACGGAGGCAGCTCTATTTAATTCAGCCTTCATTTCCACTCCTCTTAGTGCCCATTGAATGCGGTACGCGTACAAGTTCAACGATCCCTCGTAGCAAGTGGCAGCAAGGTCATCCAGATTTTGTGGCATATGCTGCGTCTCACCCTTTGCACGCGGTTATTCGCCAGCATCCTCTTGGCCTGACATTTTGTTCCAATAAGAAAATGTAAACTTATTAATATCGTGGACCTCATTAGGTCTAGAGCTGCAACCTTCAGCTCTGATACAAGATGTAACATCCTCATTCAGAACATCAGAACACGGGGGAAAAAAAAATTGATACGTTCACTGTTATGAATTATAAATTTCAAACACACGTTCAAGTTTTAATCATTGTTCTCTGCCCAAACAACACAGTTTGGATCAACAATTTCTTTTTAAAACGAATGTTCCCTGTTCGAATATTTACAATATGGAACACACATTCAATTCCATTCAACCTTATAACAGATTCTATATGCTGCTTGTAAATGACTCGATGAACCTGCCGATCTTCCATTTTCATGGCTCGGAGTTTCAACGATCCTTCATTTCATGACTCGGCAACAACCGATCCTTCATATTCATGACTCGGCAAACAACCGATCCTTCATGTTCGTTTATGCATAGTATATTATATATATACCTATTCTCATAACCTTTCCCGGTTATCGAAGTGATCCATTTAAGAAGCCTATCTGAATATCTATTACTGATATTCATCTGACATCCTGCATCTTAAATTAAGTGATAAGGACAACGCAACCAGCAATTGCGATACTTTGGCCAAGATTTTTCACATGCTTTGTATGCTCATATTCCTGGATGTGCTACACAATCTACGGAATACGTCCTTCACTTCACTTCAACCTGTTATCTAGAATGGTCTTTCCTGGCTCCTACCAGTCCTCATCGTTTAAGGTCAGTTTTAAACTTTCAATTCCAGCTAGTAATATGAACGGGTATAGGAAGGCACTCCTGGTAACTAAAGATACGTAGACATACGGTGTCGTTACCCCAATGACTCCGTGTGTCTATTTCTCTTTAGTATTCCGGAGTCACTCCGTATACCAGATCATACCCTATCCCCTGCTAAGATCTACACATTCAGCCTCTATATTCTAATGTTTTAATTCGGGAGGGCATTGCTATATGTCAGCTACAACATTGTGTCGTCATGAAGACCCCGTCTTCATGAAGGACACCTTGCTGTAGCTGGACGTATGCCAATGTCCTGCAGAATCCACCCATCGAGAATACACATCCTGCTTAAGTGACTTAGCCACGAGTAATAATTAAAATCAACTTTCAGCATTCGTGTTGATCCCCTTTATCCTCGTTTCCTTGCAGTGTATATAACTAAGAGGGACTAAACCGGTCCATTAGTTTTGTTATGTATCTTCACCCTTCGTATCGAAGGGCTACAATTCCTACTTGGTTTCTTTCTTAATCATTGGATTCAGCAGTCCCTACCGACGGACGTGATTAAGTTAACCTATTAAACTAGCCAAGATTTTTCCAACTGCAACCTAATTTCAGAATATTAACTTATTAGACATCATTCAAACGAGGTCTAAACTTTGAGAAATGAATTCATTTGTTCTCCTTAACTTTATATAGTTAAGGTCCATTAGTTGTGGATATATTTCTCCTATATCCTTTATTCTGAATTTTATCAAACGGGATCATAAATGGAGTTCAAAAGCAAAGTTCGATTTACTCCGAAGTTGAATTGATATTCCTTAGCTCCTAAGATAATCCTGAATACCTTCTAATTATGGAATCATATTCCTCCTAATCCCTTTTTAATGTCAATTTAAAAAATTCATCTTTACCCAAGTATGAACTATTTGCACTTTTCAACTTAAAAGTTGCATTTAAGTAAGAACAGATATCAATTTCAATTCAGCATCCATCCAAGGACAATGAAACAATTCCAAATCAAGAAATAACATCATATTTCCAATTTAAAACAGCAATATCAAACTGATATAATTATTGAAAATATCACACTTGTAATTGTATTCAATATTTCGAGTCATAATTTGTACATTTGCCAATCCAGCTGATTGGGTATAGTTTATACAAAACATCCATACAACTCATGGACAGAAGAATATATTTTCTTCTTTTCACAATCCTCGAAGAGGAATAAAAGCAACAATTACAATTCATTATCAACAATCAGAAGTATCAGAAAATAGCCAAGTCTTCCTTCTAATCAAATTTCATCTGCAAATGAATTGCACGGGTCAGTTCAATGAACTGAGCATATTAAGCACTTATCCTTAAAATAAGATGCTTCAACTAACTGTCTCAATAAAAGAACCCTGCTTTTATGAATGACAGTTAACATCAATCACGAATAGGCATAAAAGAAAGATCAGCTTAACAACTGAACTATCAAATTATAATCACAATCAGCAATAAGACTGCTGTCATGTTTCCACATAATTTTTAAACATACTGTTATCCTTTCCACGCCTTTCATTAATAATAAATGCAAAGGATGAACTAACTGAAATGTAACTCATTACTTTCCTTCCAGTTTCATGTATTAAATTTAAAGCAATCAAGTACAGACAAGAAAGCAAACAGCAATGCATATAGTTGCTCCCATCTAAGCACTATAAAAATTCATTAATCATGAATTCCAGATTTCCAACTAAATGAAAGAAGAAAAGATCACTTTTCCAAGTCTTTCATTCATATCTCTATTTCCTTCCACATAATTGTCCTAACAGTGAAACCCAAACGAAAGTCAATTCAAGATAACAGTTCAGAGTGAAACTTACAAAATCCATTCAGAATTCACTTTTCGGCAGCAAGAATAATTTCATTTATAATCCGCTTAAAATGAAAACAGGGAAGAATTCATCATAGAACAAGCAATATCAAGTTGCAGACTATGTATTTACTGTACTAGAAGATCCCATACTTCTTTCACTGTATTGTTAACCAAACAAACAGTTATACAACCACGCAGTCACTTACTCATATGACCCTCTATATCCATGAACGCATACAGTTCATAATAACAAATTATACATTGCTGTTACCTACAGCGAAACCAAATTCTTATGCACCGTAAAGCTCCAATATTATTTTCAGAGTCAAAAATAGCAAAAGAGAAGAATTCATTCCCTATATTTTCATTAAGAAACAATCATTTTGTTCAAAACGAAATCAAACACCCAACCCGTGTTCATATTAAACAAGACAGCTCATTATAAAGATAACAGAACAGTCGTTCTTATCAAAAAACAAACTCTCATAGCCTGTATCGTTTCAATCTAATACCACAAACAATGCATATTCAATTGTCAATTCCTTTATAAAAGCAAACCCCCACCGGGTGTTAATTGCATGAGCTCGGTACAGCCAGAGCAAACTCAGAAGACAAGTTAGATCCCAAATTTCCCATTTATTTCCACAAAATCAAATCAAGTTCGTATTCTCCAGATAGTTCAAACAGAAGGACAACCCTCAACTAAAAGACGCAATGAAATCAATTTTATTTTTATTTTTCCATTACAGTATAAAGAAATATAATCATTCTTTGCACAGAATACAATCAAGTTGTAATTGTGTCAACAGTCCGTATAGGAAGACCGAAAAGCATTATAAAACACAGTGAAACGACCTTATTCTCTGAACAAGGAGAAACGAAATCCATTGACGACTTAAGAAGGAAAAATAGTTATCTTTTTCCTACATCACGAATACCCAATACGTATTCGTTTACTTCCTACTCAAGAAAAGGTACAGCAATGTTAATATTGCTAATACTTCATTCAGTTCGAGTTCAATTGCTCAAAGGAAACCCGAATGCCATTTCCCTCCAAAACCCAAAATAGTACAAGGAAAAGGATCTACTTCCTTAAAGAAAACTTCAATAAGAACTACTTCAACAACTATTATTTCCTTCCATCCTGTTCGTTAGCAATATACGATTGTTTCAATAATGAAAACAACTCATAATAAGTGTACAGTCACCAGATTTACACGATGAATTTCCCGTTACAGTCACACGTCCAGCACACAAGAAGGTACATCATTCGAGAAATACAAAGAAAATTAAACTCAGCAGTCGAAGGCAATATTTCTTATCGTTTCCAAAACGACAACAAGATTCAATGAAACCCAATTCATAGCAATATACACGGCTGTATCTCAACTTCCTTATTTTTACATGCAGGGACGGTTCCCAATACAATAGCAAGAAAAGATTTCATTTAAGGAATCAATTTCACTATAAGGAACGAATACACAGCCTGTTCCCAATTTCAAACAACATGAACAGTGAAAGAGATATCCATTTCAAACCACCATACAGTCAACAACCATACAATAATTCATTCCCAACTTGATTCGAACAAAAACAACTCAAAACCGAGCAACCAGAAGCAAATCTTCTTATCATTTTCCAAGAAAAGAAAGCAAAAACCAACAAAATCCAAGTCAAATTGGCTCGACAGAAATCACGCAATCCAACCCAAGAGCAGGGTTGTTTTAATGAGACACTTAAACAAAGCAAGAGTTTTAAAGAGAAGGGCTTAACATGCATGAAATCTCTTTTCCAGAGCTCGAAGAAAACCTTGTTTGCCGCATTTTTCCCTTCCGCAACGACAACAAAAAATTCCCAGCACTCCTTTCTTCTTCAGGCTTAACAACAGCCTCCAAATCTCCACGAAAAATGTCAAATGCCAAGAGCTGGTTCAACCGAACCAGGTCAGAAAAACCAAATGCAGAGCAACTTCACAAAAGGCTCGAATCTACAAAATGAAAATCAAATTCCCTCATGTTGTTTCCAAGGCGAGCTGGTCGCGAGGACCAAAAATAATTAATGCAATTTAAGGCTCTGCCTTTTTCCTTGCTTCTCACGCCACCGCCACTTGAGTTGGCGAACTTTAAATTTCAAAATTTTCATGCAAACTGAATTTGGCTCTATTTCTAAATAGATGCCTCTAATTCTTACCTGCCCTGCCAAAACTGGCACTGTCCACGTATGGACTACCTATTAAATGCCAATGAATGCCCTTCCTTCATCCTTATCCCTTTCCTCCCAAGGGTCTGCGTACCCCTTAGATTAGGATTAGTTTAGGTTGCATAAATCATTCAACCTAGGGTTTAGTTTAGCCTTAGGTTTTATTTTCCCCTTTTTTTTTCTTTTTTTTTTAATTTAAAGATCCACTTAGGATAGTAGTGTAGGATGCATGTTAGGACTTAGGATTAGTTTAGGTTTTTAATTCATACTAACCACTAACACTAAAAACTTCCATCCAGCCTCCCTACTAACATACACGTTAATGCAAAGCAAGACATTCCGTCCTTCAGATTACGTGCCAAGGCCACCCGTGTCCAGGCATTCCTTGCCTCACGAGGTCCCTAGTTCGACAGTACAGGGTTCAAGAGTCGAACTCCTGTCGTTGGCATTTACGTGCTAGCTGTTCACACCTGCAACAAACACTGTACGCTCATAACTATCTCGGTTCGGTTCAAGTGTGAATCGACACAGAAATCACAAGAGGACCTCAACATACTTGAATCAATGGAATTGATTCAGGGTATGCTGTCAATCAGCAACAAGAGCTAGCAAGTATACGACAATTTGTCGTCACATCAGCAAACACACAAGTACAATATTTGTTGTCCCATGTAATAAATCACAGTATGCAAGAATCCAATTTAGCAACACATTCTCTTAAGATCAAAATATATCTTAACATGTTTGCTTTCATTTCAGCAGCTATAACAGTATGTAAAACATTCACCAAGTTAACATACAAAATCAGAGTGTTACAGTTGTTGGGTCTGTTCTTGGTCAAGGTGTAAAACACATAGACCGATGTCGGTTGAATGCGACTGATGCCGGTTTAGTTAGAACTGACGATGTTTATGGGTAACTGGCATCGGTATGGTCGGGGTGAAAGAAACTCAAAATAGGTTAAATTGTAGGGGTGATCTAAGGTTGAATAAAGTTTGGGCGAGTGAATGGGGAGTCCGTGGAGATCTTAGGTATGCTCAGAAGTATACAACAGGTGAGAATAGGTGATTTGGTGATGTGGGTGAAGGGATCTTTGGGTTTAAAAACAAGTGGGTGATGAAGCAATAAGCATGCAAAGAATAGATTAATAACATGAGTAATAAAGATTACTAACTGAAATTAACTATACTGATTAGGGCCATACTTATTATGTTAAGGATTTGATAGCTGAGTGGTGGAGGTGGTTAATCAGATAATACGTGTATGGTCCTGTAGTGGTGCTTTCCTGGAGTGCTCCCGTGAATACAATGGCTCTCTGATTGATGTTGGTGATGGCTCTGGATGGCTGGATGCGTAAAAGGATTCTTGTTTCACTTGCATGCAGCTTTGGTTTCCTTCGTTGCTCTCAAAAAATGTGCCAACCTCGAAATAAGGTTACCAAAGGGAATAAAAGGTGATTGATGATGGTTCCGGGTTAACCGGTGTCGGTTCAGGGATGACCGGCGTCAGTTAGGGCGGGATTCCCTAGGTTTACTAAAAATGGGAGATCATGGCAATGATTTCTGCTAGATCTCTCTATTCGTCCAGGAAAGAGCAAGAGTTACCTTTTAATATGCGGGAATGTGGTTAGAGGGGATGTAGGCTTTGATTTTTAGAGTTAAGTCTTAGTTAGTTATAACAACATACTAAGAATAGACTTAGGATGAGGTGGCTAGGTGAGGTGTATAGGTGAGGTGGTGGTGTGAGAATTATCTTAATTAGGATAATTAAATAATAAATATTGTGAGGACATGGATTCATTTAATTAAATTAATATTAGTGTGGGGTGTAAGGGTCCCTGGTTAGGTGAGTGTGTTCAAGTTGATTATTTAACGAAGGGTTAAGGAGCACGTGACCAAATTTTGGTGTCTACAGGAAGCTATAAAAAAATATTGGGACGTTTACCAATAGTGGATTGAACACTTGAGAAGTCTTGGTTTGATTTGTTTCTAAGATTGGTTAAATTATTCTTGATTTTCTTATGGAATTGGAACATTTACCTATTGTTGAGGCTTACTAGAACAAAAAGACAACCCAAATAGAGTAGAAGCCAAATTTAGTTTCTACTATAGAACTATGTCCTTTAGTAGAAAAAATATTGTGCAAATCGCAGAGAAAGAGAGATAGAAAAAGTCATAATTTCCATTAATTGGATCTTAATGCCTCTTAACATTGGAGGAATATAGAAACAAATATTTATGATGCACTGCAAATTGATTTCAGCATCGACCAGCGTGGAAGTCTACATAGATACATATCAAGTGTACATAAATACAATAACATGTGGCATTAGTGGAATACACACACAACAACAAAAAAAGAAGGAATATAATTAAAAGATTTCCACTTGAAATATACTTGTTGTAAACATAAAGTGTGAGCTTTTCTGAGAGTTTTCCATTATCTCGAAACATATATGAGATCATATTGTAGTGTAGCCAAGACAAATAGGTTTTGGGTGAAAGATTTATTGTATTGCATTCTTTGGTAATATTTCCTTGAATCAAATTAAAATATCTGAGAAGTAGTGTGTTGCATACTTAGAAGCATTTCAACCAAATTCAAAGTGAGTGTGGCATTAAGGTCCACTTTCAAAAATTCCAAACAAACCCTCTAGGTAAAAGATAGAAAATGCTTATTTTGGGCAATAGGTGGGGATATTCAATCATGGAGAATAATATGTCAACATTGTTTCTAAATTAAAATTAATTATAGAGAGCCAATGGGGTTTGGGTGGATCAGTTAAGATGGACGGTTGTGTCAGGATCCACCCAGGTTCAAACCTTGCTAGATGCAATCCCTTGAGGGTGGTTTATTAGTGGTGGTGGGTGTTGCATCACCAGTGGTTACGGCTGGTGGTTCCTTTCGATGGTGGTAGTATTTTCATCATCACCATTGGCGTTGGTGGTGGCTAGTGGCTCTAAAAATGGCGATGGTGGAAAATTACGTCGTTGATGTAGGCATCTTGTGATGGATTAATTTTAATATCTTGTCTAAGGACATTAGTACTGTTAAGGTAGGGGACCCAAGAACCCCCCGATTCATAGCTCCGGTCAAAAGCATTTAACTATAAAAAAATTAATTATAGAGAAAAATTATCAATCTAAAATAATGTCAAAACCTTATTTCAATATGTTTAACTTAGGAAACACTTATCTAAGTGATGTGGCGAGCTGATAATCTACACTTAACATCTAAGTGATGTAGTGAGATGATAATCTACACTTAACATTTAAGTGATTGATTGATTACCACCTCTAAGTGTGTTAAGAGTTAAATCATGTAAAGGCAATTAAGACTTACACTAATTCATCAATACAAGTGTCCTAACATTAAGATTATATGACTTATTTTAATTTAGATCATTTAATTTTTAAATAATATGTCTACACAAAAACACCATATTTTATGGTAGTTTCTCTCAATCTTAATCTTGTTCTTAGTCCATTTCAACGAATGTAAAACAGTAAATGAAAAAGCAAACATAATCGCTATATTCCCTATTATGTGTTAAAAAGTCACTATAACATAGTCTATTAAAAAAAAACTATCTGATTTAATTGTTAATGGGTGGTATGATGTACTGAATTTTTGTATCTGTTACATGCGTTTGTAGTTCACGAAAATCCATTCCCTACTTTTAATCAATGTTTCTACATGGGGAATGCATATTTTAATGAATAAATCAAATATCCACATTATCTAATTATTAATAGGTTTATTATTAAGATATTTTCTTGGTTTTTATTTTAGGAAACTAACATCAAGAAGCTTGGTTTGTTATTTATAGTGGCACATTAGATTGACTATTTTATCGAACATAATAATATCACAATTTATTTTTATAGCCAACATAAATATTCATATAGAACATGAATTACTCACCTTTGTTTGCTTGTCAAATGTTCTTGTGTAGTCCCGCTTATAAGTAACCTTTTATGTTTGTCTCTTTGGGTTTTCACCCCCTTATGGCGATACTAAACTATGAAAATTTGTACCCAAGCTTTTCAATTTTGAATAGGGGCAAGCCACATTTTCACATAATGGAAACAATCTTGACAGAAGGAGGCATTTTGAAAATCGTTGAAGGATCCCCCCATACGGATCTGACACTACAACTATTGAGCTTGTGTCCACTCCTTTCAACATTGAACTCTACAATTCAACACTGTGTTGAAATTTCTGGTGGAAATCATATTCAACCCATCCTCCTTCCCTCATAATTTTCAGCTCGTGTGCATGAAAATAAATTACAGGAAGGCTCCATTATGCAGATCTAGAAATATATTTCTAGAATGTTTTAAAATGAGTTGTAAGTTACATCTTTCTCATTCTTCAACATACAACAAATAATGTTTTGCAATTTTTTGATTGCAATTGTTCTTGCTCTTTTTTGTAGGTTCTTATCAATGACATAGACAACATTGTTTCAAGCCACCCAAGGAAAATATCACATGTATGCGTTCCAAACCACATTTTATGAGGGAAAGAAGCATGATATAAAACAATAGCACCTGCATTCACCTAGATGTCTCCAAATAAACCTCCTGGCCATAAGTATGCTCCATCAAACAGTGAAAATTTTCACATTGAGATTTCTTTGACTACATTGTTAAGGATGTGGACAATATAGGACAGGGATCTAGCTAAAAACGTCTCTTTGAGAATATCACAATACAAAGGGAAGTGGCATCTTTTTTGTGTTTGATTTTGGGGACAACAAGGGGGGGAGATAAGGGTCACTTGTTTCAATGAGGATGCAAACAATTTTTATGGACAAATTGAAAGTGGAAATTTGTACAGTATATCAAACGACATAGTGTGTAATGCAAATCCTGTTTATAACCATTTAAACAGTCCATTTGAAAAATAATTGTATCCTTCCTTTGTTGTGACTCCAACACTTGAACTACAAATTGAAGTTCCTCTCCATCACTTACATTTCAAATAAATAAAAGATATATTGGTGGACCCTACTGGCTCTATGGTAGACTTAACTGGTGTTGTTATGGCCATTTCACCTTGCTCCACCATTCGTCGTAGAGACAAGTCTGATGTTGTAAAGAGAACGTTGCAAATGTGTGACATGTCAGGATTTAGTTTTTCTATCACGTTATAGGGCCAAAATTTAGATGATCTTTGTAGAGAGTTGTCATAGATACTCTCAATGCCAGATATTCTTGTCTTGGCAATAAAATCTAGCAGAGTTTTCACTTTCAATGGCACTACAATTAACATCGTATTCACTTCAAAATGATTTTTCAACCCTCCTATTTTAGATACAACCACTCTTCATGAATGGATATATTCACCTCATTCACATGTTTCATGTCTGTCAGTGAACAAGCTAGGTGGCCCTCCAAAAACTATGGTTATTGTTGCTACTTTGTCACAAATTTTAGAGATGGGGAATCTTGGAAACAAAGAGTGGGTGACTGTCGAAGCTGAAGTGTCAAACATAAACATGGATAATTTATTTTACATGGCTTGTCCTCAAATGATTGGTGATAAAAAATGTAGAAAAAAGGTTCAAGAGAAACCAAATGGTGAATGGTTTTGCAACAAATTCAATATTCATGTTCAAAATTGTAACTAAAAGTAAACTCTTGGATTTTATTTGAAAGATGTTATATGGGAGCTTAAAGGAGTTACTGCATTTGATGAGATTGTCAAAATTATAATGTGAATTATAGCTACAGACTTGCATTTCCTCTTAATCGACGATGAGGCTATACATGAGATTTTTGATCATGTCATTAGACATGTGTTCCTTTTCACTCCATCGATAAAAAAGAAACATATAAGGGGAAAACCCAATTGAAATGTATCTTTTTAAGTCAAAGAAATCATGATACGTGCTACAAAATCCAAGATATGTATGTTCAATATTTTTTCCTTACACAAAAGATCCTTTTGTTGCTACCTCCTTTTTGCTTTTGCTTTTTGCAAACTACATATTGCATCTTTTCCGTTATGAAAGAATATTGTTGCGTGTTCCCTAGATAGATTCCTGCATTGTAAAATAAATCATCTTTATTTAAGTGAACTTTGGTCCACCCCATAGTTCCAAGTCCACTATAACTCATTTTGCATCCCCCTCATATATGTTTATAAATGAAACTATTTCATGTTGCTTTTATACAATTTATCTCATTTATATTTTTTGAACATGTGTACAATTGCATTTATTATTGTCTTTACAAGAAACATATAATGTTGATATCTTTTGGTCCACGCACTTTGTTGTTTACATTTTTCAAATTAAAAAAACTACTTACTAGTTCTTTTCTTTTCTTGCAGTGTGCTCATAAGAAGGGCTTGTTGCCTCCCAAATGTCTCCTCCAGAAGCAAGAGCTCATAGACACGAGTATTATGAAAAAAATAGATTGTGCATAAATGATCAACAACATCTCAGATATCATGCTCGAAAGTTAGCCGACGTCCCTTGCAGGGGCCTTCCTTCCTAACACATACAACTTCGAGTATCCCCGCCAAATCCTTTGAATTCCACTTTTTGCTTTATGTTTCCCTCTACCAGTACGTATCAAACAAATGCTTTGTATGTCAGTAAATGTTCCCATCCACAATGTGGCCCATGTGATGCCATGTCTTCCACTTCGGTCAACCATATTTATGAAAAACAACATACGTCCTGCATATGTTGCCTTTGATTTTCGTGACATAAACAACTCCAATTGCCCTCTCTCAAGTCTTGGACTTGGTTTACAACAAACCTCATACATTCAATCACTCAAGAATTCTTTCTTGGCTTCTCGTACCTAAAAAATACCCCTAACACTTCCATCCTTTATTGAGGCATAATTTGTACACACTAAATCACGCACTTTGGGTATCTATCTAGTCTTGGTCACATACCACTATTCATATGATTCCTAAACAATAAAAGTACTAATTGATGTCTGTCTTTGGCCATCTTTGCTTGATTTTAGTTTTCCTTTTTGGTCTCACGCACCTTCTTTGCCAATCTGACCTTCGAACCTTCAGTTTCTCTGAGTCTAGACACCAACACCCAGCCAAGATGCCTGCACCAGGCACCCTCATCCCTGGGCACCCCTGACCTCTTTATGCTTTACTCACATATTTTGGGTCCTTGTTAGCCATTTGGGCATCTTAGCTTCTTGGTAGTTGGGATTTTTCAAGGTTAATTGCAAAATTCAAGCAAGGGAATTATATAAATATAAAGTTATGTGACCATAATAAAGGACCAAACACTAAGCATTAGCTATCATCACCTAAGGTTGCATCCAAGAGCATTCTAGAGCATTCAAGAATCCATCTAGCTCCACACAAGGGACAAGGAACTGTCATTTCTGCATACACACATAGGAGGGGATGTTCATTCTTTCATGCACATATCTATTTACATCTTTTACATCTAGCTAGTTATTCACTACCAAGTGTGACATGCACATGAGCCACCTAGGGCACGATTTTGACACACATGCACATAAAACTATATTGGGTCTGAGATGTAGTGCAATGCTCGGTCGTAAGTTCACTTGTTTGATAGCTGAGGACAGTCCGACCCCTCATTTCCATTATTTTATTTTGAAATTTGATGTAATTTTGGGGTTTTGCAGGTCATTTCTTCATTGTAGGTTACAAGAGACATCTGCGAACTTGATGTGACATACTAGTGACAGGAAGCGAAGGACAGTGAATACCTCGTGACCCTTCAATGTTTGTTTTCTAAAGGTTTGAGCAGTCACAGGTGCCTAAAGCAGGTCTGAAATGCCCACAGGCACCCCTGACCCATTCTAGGCACCCCAGTCCAAGCACATCGTACGATCGCACAATTTTCTGAGCTTCTATGTGACACTTCTCCCTCTTTTTTAATTAGTTCATCACTTCGGCACAACCTAGGATTATTTTTGAATTAGTTAAGTATCTTATCCCTTCACTTTGCAACTAGGGTTTTACACTTTTTTGTTTAATTTGCTTAGGTCAGATTTGTATTTCATTGCATATCTAATTTACAACGTTGTTACATAATTATTATTAGCCATCTATTTATTCAATATTTTCTTAATCACAACGTAATTTCTGAAAAAGGATAGATGTCATTTCAAAGATGGATACTTGTTCTATCTATATGGAAAACTACCCAATAATGATAGGGAAGATGAGTAGAGACAAGTACATGTGCAATAGATGTTTAGCTGAGAGAAATGGTCACCGCTTCTCTACATGGAATAACATGGACCCAAGTCATCAACCTCATGTTCTACAATGCCTAACACAAGTAGAGTAAATGCTTATCGCAAGATTCAATCCCATCTTGTAGGTTAGCTAGGCACATGACAGGCAATACAAATACACATGCCACACTATTAGCTTCCCACAAAATATTACATCTATTGTTAAATACCTTCCATGACGTCTTGAAGAACTGGACATCTTGCTTTTACAAAGAAAAGGACCGAACCAAACAAATTATGATTTTTATATGAGTAGAGCACGTGTGTGGGATACACTCCAATTTAAAATTGCTTACGATCCATATTACAAAGATGTTCTAATTGACTATGATGTCTTTTCTTCCTTTCCTATTGAACTAACTAATGTCTCTTCCATCTTGCAAATTGTTCAAATAGATATCCCCCCTCCCACAAAGATAACCCTGGATTTGTTGGTGATGATGAATTTACACCACCTGATATAGCAAGCCTTCCATCATCCTTTGTCACAATATTTCCTAATTTAGGTAATGAATAGGAGGAAATACAATGCTTCTTAATTACTTCGGTAGATGGGATGCAATTCTCTTTATTATGGCCTAAAATTAGTATTTCATCGATTAATGAATACAACATGGAAGTTTGTTTTCGATGCATTTTTTTACTTTTTTCCCAAAACATTCCAGAAACTATAGGGGCGCTTTGACAATGCCTTCAAGAAAATCCAAATGATTTCCTCCCTGGAAATCTAATGCGGTTTGGAACCACTCTTTGAGGAACAAGGTCATTTTGGTCAAAAATTAGAGTTGAGGTTTCTGACATGATTGAACAACTTGGGACACCCACATTGTTCTTTACTTTAAGTGTTGCTAACACTAAATGACCATAACTCCATAGTGTAATACCTGGCACTAGTCCTATAGATCCTAGGGAAGCACAAAGGTGGAGGAACCATAACATTGTTTCCAACCCTCATCGTGTTTCAACGTACTTACACCAAATATTCACAATATTTCTTGAAGTCTTGCAAAAATAGCCTGGGAGCAACTAACTATTGGTATAAGTAATACTTCTCTTTCTTTTTTTCCCTTTCAAGAACCTTCCTCATACTTCTCCATCTATTTCCAGGTACGAATGGAAATATCAAGGTTCTGCTCATGTTCATTGTTTCCTATGGCTTCCAGAGGCCCTGAATGTAGAGACGATTGACTGGAGTGACATATCTGTTGTTAACCAAGTTAGAGACTACTTCGACAATTTTTTTTCTGCATGGAAGCCCCATGCCATTTCTTGCAAGTCAAAATATATGCATCGACCAATCCAAGATGATCTATGCTTATGAAACACATCACAAATATTGGTAGTCGACCCTCTTTTAGACCTGGAAGAAGTTTTGAATCGTGTGTAAATACACACCAAATGCTCAGAACAAACATGCATACGAAAGAAAGTTGTTGGATTGCAATGCCGATGCAAAGCACCATGGGAGTTATGTGGACATTCATCCCTTATCCTTGACGATGCACAAAAGGTCTAGTACATGCTAGCTAGAAATGATGATAGATTAAACATCCACAACCCTGTAATGCTGTCGATATGGAGAGCCAATGTTGACTACCAACTTGTGCTCTATAAGCATGTAGTTCTTAAATATATCGCTAAATATTCTTCCAAGGAAGAGCAACATTCTGAATCATACCATAAAATGCTCTTAAGGATTTCTTCCACCTCCAATCCTGAACACCCAGCCAAGGTTGCATTTCGAAAAATGCTTACAGATAGTGTTGTGGATCATGACATGAGCGCACAAGAAACATGTCACATGTTGCAAAAGTTGCCTCTTGTTCTTTATAGTTGGTCTTTTGTTTCCTTGAATGTTTGGAAAAAAATTATGTGCCATATCTCCAAAACAAATGATCAAAATACCGAGGCATCAAATATTTTTGATGTGTACATATGACACCCAAAAAACATGGAATCTATTTCACTAATTAAAGCTGCTAGATCCTGGTCTTACAACAAGCTACGTGTAGGTGTCAAATGGAAGCTACAACTGACACATGCAATTCTACACATGTCACTAAGATTTTATTACATCCCTGATGATCATTCCACTTCTTTTTATCTTTTCTACTAGAGTGAACTCCTCCTCTACAAACCTTTTCACAAAATTCCAACAGACATTGGAAGCACAACAGACCAAGTCGTTTCTAATTGGCTATTGTTGAGAAACATTTATCGACCTTGGCATGTCAAGCGTGTAAATGCAACAAATGATTAATCTTCCTTAGACGAATCAACATGTGAAGATGAAATCTTATGACCTACTCTTATGCAAGAAAAATGAGAGCTTTTATCCCAACTCCATCCTATTAATTCCATGGGCCATAACAACCTTGACATGCTAGGTCATCAATATTTTGACATGCATCACAGTTGGCTCCAGAATGTTGTTTCTGGTTAGTTTGCAAGAAAGTGGTCCATCTTTCATTGATATATGCAAGACCACTACAACTATCCCTTTCAAGATGTATAAATCCACATCCACCAATATGCCTTTCTCAACGAAACAAAAACAAGATTTTGATACAATTTTGAATCATTACATGTAAGGAATACATTCCCTTTCACTAAAAATGATAATCCGAGGTACTGCAGGCACATGTAAATCATACCTCATAAATACTATCTACTTTGCAATGTCTTCTGCAACCCCACAACAACCATCCCCCCTCTTACTTCTTGCTCCAAATGGAGTTTCCGCATTCAACATTTCCACATCAACTATACATGCCTCCTTGCATATTTCCAGTAAAGGATATCAAGCCGCTCGAAGGTCAATCACTCGCTTCTCTTCAACAATCCCTCAAACATGTTCAATACATTCTAATTGACAAGATGAGCTTCATAGGTCCAAAACTCCTTGCCAAAATTGGCTATCGACTTCGTGAGGCTTTCCCACACTTCAAGTCTTCTGCATTTGGTAACAGATCCATCATTCTCATTGATGACCTTGGCCAATTACCCCTGTCAAGGATGTTTGATTGTATGCTGGCCACTCATATGGAACAAACCTATGATAAAGCTTTACCAAATGCGTGACGCTTAAGACAATCTTCCGGCAACAAGGTTCAGATCAAGCCCAAATTTATTTTCTCTAGCTTCTACTAAATATCAGAGATGGAATCCCCCTGATTGATACTGGAAAACACTTCTCCAGTGCACAGACTCACAAATGGCAAATAGTGAGATTGATCCTTTCTTTACAACTCGACATTTGTTTTCTAAAAATGAACTTGATGATCAACACAATCTTAGCATGTTGAAATCTCTCAACGTTACTGTGGCACCTTCTAATGCATAACTTACCAGGTTCAACACTTTAGAGGACCCTGATGACAAACAACTACAACACAAAGTACTATGTAAACAACAAAAGGTTATGTAAATTGCTAATTTATGGGTTAAAGCAGGATTTGTCAATGGCTCTATAGGGATTGCTGTGGACATTGTCTACATTCCTTCTTCGACTCCTCCAGCGCTTCCACTTTTTGTTGTCATCAAATTTGACAAATACAATGACCCTCATTGGAATCCAAATAGCCCCACTCACGTTCCTATACCACCAATCTCAAGAGGCAACCACAGACACATTTGAAAATGGCTTGGGCCCTTACAATCCACAAGTTCCAAGGCCTTACTTTGCTAAAGGCAACTATAGATATAGGTTCTATTGAAAGACCTGGCCTGACGTTCACTGCAATGTCCAGAGTCCCCTTCCTTCATCACCTTCACATCGTACCTCCTTTCTCTTTCGAATGTTACTCCAAAATGTCCCTCTCCCGTCATCTCATCAAAAGAAAGGATGAGGAACCCTGTTTGAAAAATCTACATTCTCTCCTCACTAATATAAAGTGCTCCATTCCATCTTTCCCCTTCTCCCTACAACATATAATTTGATGATATACTTACATGCTTGCTTATTCTTGTAATTTCAACTTTTAAATACTTTAATGTGAATACTTCTTTGCATAAACAGATATTTTCAATTTTTGATTATCGTATTAAATTTCTTTTTCTTCCCTATTCATCTTCGAAATTATGGATCCATCATCCTTCGTCCGTCCTTTAGTTCTCAATCCACAATCCTTCCTTCCTTTACTTCTAGCCTAATTTCTTCCCCCGTGATCCCTTTTGGCATCTACATCGCACGGTCCTACGCAGGATTGCTAGTATAAATATCAATACTCAGATTCTCGACTAGCTAGTGAAGGGTTCATGGCATTTAATATCATACGGAAAATGCACCACATATTAGCTAAAGGTTTTTCCTAAAAAAATATTCGGCAAAAATGTGGAGATCGATTGCTGGAATGATTTTCCGCAGGGTTTCACCAGCAATTAATACCTCTTCTACCTGCATAGGAATAAACAGGTTTGGAATCACAGAAGCAACAGCTCAAAATCAGGTAGTTTCTGCAATACCCATTTGCTTTTATTCGTCTGCTATACTCCATACGGTAAATGCTCGAAATCCTAATGTAAACACCACTCCAGACGCTCATTATGAAGAGCCCTGCAGTTCTGATAAACCCCAGGCTGAAAATACTGTAACCCTAGATAATTCCGATATCTTTAAGAAATGCGACGAAGATGTGGAAAAGGTTGTTTTGCTTCTGAAGAACAAAATGGAGCATGCGGAAGAACTGGAAAAAGAGCTGGAAACCCTAGATATCAATATAAATGGAAAAATGATAGCCAAAGTGGCTAAAACCCAAAGTTTCAGAACTGAGAATTTCTTTTGGTTCTTTCGTTGGGTAGTCAAACAGCCCGATTATGTGCTCAGTAGCCAAAATATGGATAACGTTACTATGGCCATTTGCAATAGAGGTGGTAGGAAAGGGCCGGAGTTGTTGAAAATTTTGATTGAAGAGGTTGCAGAAAGTCATAGGGGGGTTATTTCTACTTCCGCATTGAATACATTGATTGACTACCTGGGGCGTGCAAAGAGAGCGAAGGAAGCTCTAGATGTATTCCATCAGTTTGATAAATTTGGTTGCAAACCTGGACCTAAGTCCTATCTTGTCACCGTGAAAGGATTTTGTAAGGATTCTATGTATGATGAGGCATTCTCTGTTTTTGAAGAAATGGAAAAGTCTGGATATTTTCCTGGCAATGGCTCTACTGCTAGTAAAATCATAAGATGGTTTTGTAAAGGCGAAAGGCCAAAAGATGCCCATATGATTTACTTGAAGTCTATGGAGAAAGGAAAGTTTCCAAGGATAATCTCTATAAATGCTCTGGTTGAGTCTCTTTGCACTGTAGCAAAAACCCCAGAAGTTGCTGTTGAAGTCTTATTGACTATTCCAGGCAAGGAGCGTAAGCATGGGTTGAAAGCACATTTTATGGTACTTCGGGCACTCTGCAACAACCAGAAGATAGAAGAGGCTGAAGCATTGTTGTCCCGAATGGTGCGAGTTGGACCACGTCCTGATCCTGCTACATATAACACCATTATCAGTGGTCTCTGTAAAGCTGAAAAGGCAGATGAAGCCATGGATTTGCTTGAACAGATGGCTAGCAGGAGAATTAAACCTGATATATATGCCTATAATGTAATCATGGCGAGCTTTGCCAGGGCCGGAAAGATGCAGGAAGCTTGTGATGTCTTTTCAAAAGCCAAGGAGTCTAATATAAAATTTCATTTCATAACATACAAGATATTGATAGATGGATTTTGCAGATTGGGCAACCCTAAAGCTGCTCATCAGTATTTTTCCGAGCTTAAGGAGAGTGGCCGTTTTCCTAACATGGAAATCTACTCCAATTTGGTTAGGGCATATAATATACAGGGTTCTGATTGGCAGACAGCTAAGAAGCTGCTACATGAAATGGAATTGAAGGGATATTCTCCTACTCTGTACACTCAAAGTCTTGTTAATGCTACAAAACAATTGGAAGAGGAAGCGTCGCTAGCAGAAGCATGTGAGGTCATAAGATAGTACTAATACGTTTGTTTTTTCATTGGTGTAGTTGTCTCCATGGATAACATTTTAACTATGTCACAAGGTTCTCCAAATTTTATCGAAATAGTTCAAATTTTGCCGAATGAACTTGAGCTTTATCCATTATTTTTGCATGGGAAATTTTTTGACAGAATTTTGCATTATTTTACAAATGTGTGTATATATACATATACCGATTGAAAGTAGCAGACAAAAATCTCCCTCCACTCTGTCCCTCTTGCTTACATTTTATGTATTTTTTCAAAAAATAAAAATGATAGAGACAAAATTGTTCGAACTTAGAAGAATTTCTTTTTCTCGAACTTTTTCCCTTGGCAAACTTGAACCCAATTTTATCCTCGTCGAAAATAAACACGAACTCGAACTGTGTGACTTAGCATTTTAGTATGCATAAGGTAGTACAAATGCATGATTGTTAACGATTTAGTAATGCAGAGCTTCTTGTTTGTTTGGCATTTAGTGCTGAGATGTGACATAAGCTATCTATGGGACGAAACTGGCTTAGCTCTGGGATTTTCACTCTTGTAATTTCTGACTTATTTGACTTAGCAAATTGAAAGCCAATTGTGCTATTTTTGTTTAGTTAGCTTGTGGGAAATTCCTTTGTAGATAATGTGAGGTGATTTTTATTTACAGTTCAAATGTTGATTAAGCGCAGTACTATGATATTGACATTTTGACCAATGGTGAGTTGTGTTTGGTTGCAACATGCAGGCCTTGTATTACTCGAATGTGAGATATTAATAAAGGTCAATGGTTTTGAGTACAGTGTTGACACACCGGTCACACCGGGTTGTGTTTCTGTCTAAATAATTTTTTATTGGCAAACTCAAAATTAGAGCAATTGAATGCACGTCATGTGCAGATTTGTTGTCTTGAAAGGGAGAAAACCAACCTCAGTTGCTTTGTAATATAGTTCAGATTTAATTTATCTTTTCACATTTAAGCTCAGTGCAAAACTTGTTTTCAGATCTCGAGCTATGCATTTTGTTATTCAATGCCTCCGGAAATGGATTTAACTGCTAATACTTGAGGACCAAGGTCAGGTGATGCACTTCTGACCTTGTGACCTCTTGTTGTTTCTTACAAGCCTTCAACTGGAGCCCATTGTAATTATTCACTTGAACATTGGTTTTGTTTCTGCAAGATTCCACGACTTTTTATTGATAATTAAAATATTCTGTTTTGATTAAAGTATGAAAATGATTTAAAAGTGGACAACTTAAATGATTTATTTGAAGAAACAAAACTTCAAAGGATCGCTGGTTTTGTGCTCAAGATTCACAGTAGGAGAGTTGATATTGCAAAGAGTCTGAAATCAGCTTAATGTCTCAGTTTCTTTTGGTCCCGTAGACTCTTTAGTCTCGTGGACGTCATTAAAATCTTTCATTCATTCATTCATTCTGTTCAGAAACTGTGATCCCAGAAGCAAACTATCACAATGTGATTCAATTTTGCAAGTTCACATGCTTTGAAAATATGTAGTGTATAGGGCCAGAGACAGGTGAATATGCTTCCCCCAGTCTGACAAAAAGCCAGGATCACAATTGATTTGACCTAGAATTTTCTAGTTTAGTGTTGGCGTGTATGTTTCACCTGTATTATCAGGACGCCCTCGTTTTATTTAAGAAACCTAATTTTTGCAGAAAAAAATTTACAAGATGCCGAGCATACCAGGTCCTTGCAATAGATTATTACCAGAATATACAGCCAAAAAGCAAGCTGGACAGTTGATGGATGGCTGCATTATACCAGATGTCATAGCCGATTCATCCAGCTGGACATTCTGAATAGGTATTGAAACTGGCAAAAAGAATTTACTCAATAATCATATTTTAACGCAATTAAGGTCTTCGCAGAATGTTCACATGCGGTAAAAGATATTATGTCATCAACATAATCTCAGTTGCCCTTAACTTTGTATGTTTCTGTGAAGATTACATATGCACATCCTTAATACTCTCTTGATTTCTAAGTGGTGTATTAAATCAGTAATGTAAACTAGAACGAAATGAAATATTGCCAAGCAAGACATTTATGTGTGGATGTTCTAATTTTGTTATAATTGTTATCTATATTTTGATTGAAGGCCGTAAAGCATGGTCCTTAACAACTTTTACATGAACATATCCTGTTAACATTTTATTGCAGACACAGAAGGCAACGATGCACATGACACATGCTTTGTCAAGTATAGGTTCAAGACGTTACACACTATTACGTGGGGACACTCGGCCCCCATCTCCAAGCCATGTAGGATGTTTTGGGGGCTTGGGGATGGGGACTGGGACAATATGCACCCCCACGCCTCTGTCAACCAAAAAAAAAGGCAACATCCTTGGGACACAGAGACCATGGGAAACGTTTGTGGAACATTCGAGGAACTTCTAAACCTAGGAGATGCCATAGATAATGTTGTTACGCCCGTGGGATGGTCAAGGGGCATCCCCTACGGCTGACATTTTATTCCACTCCTAAGAAACAAACAGTTTTGAAATAAAAAAACCACCTAACCAAACAAACTACTAAACTACAAAAGTAACTCTTAAACAAATCAATTTTTTCTATAAAATTCACAAGCCACATTCATTTTGCAATATATATATATATATATATATATATATATATGGTCTTTTTTCCAAATGGAAAGTGGGTTAAAGAAGGGCATTGATGTATTGTTGTTTTTCGCTTCCCAAATGCAAAGTGGATTAAAAAACGGCGTTATTGTTTTGCTTTTTGTTTTAAATGCATAATGAGTTAATATTAGATTAATTATATTGTTGTTTTATTATTGTGGTCTCATAATAAGTTTAGATAGTGAGTATGAAGCTGAATTTGAAATTCAAATGGGTGATGATTTGGAATTTAAAAAGGTAGAGGTAAGATGAGGGAAAGGCAACCAACAACTGATAGTTCACATGGGAGTGTTGAGGGGTTTAATTGTCACTTTAAGATGGTGAACAAATATTGTTGGTAGGGTTTTTCATCGAGTCGATCAAAATATGTAAACTGCAGTTTGAAGAAAGTTGCACATCAAAGGAACCAGGGTTCGGGGGTCAGATTGAAAACATTGTTTGTACAATAAGCATGTATAATAGACACAATTGTTTGTAAAAGAGATAATATGTTTGAATACAAGAGGATAAGGTTGGTATGTAAGAGGTAGAGAGAGAGAGAGAGGTATGTATGTCAGATGATAAAGCAAAGTAGAACATGGTAGGGAGGCGGGCCAAAATTACTAATTGGCGGCTATAATTTGAACATTGTACTGTTTGTTTGAGATAAATATAAATAAATAAAGAGTTGAGTACAAACATTTGTGTTCCTACAATCTATTTACTCATCTTTGTGTTATGGTATATATGTAAATATGTAGACCCACTTCAAAATTTTGTTTTTTATTGTGTTAAGTGGTTATGTGCAATCTATAGTATCCACCTTTGTATGCATTAGCTCTATCCGAATAAAACATATTTATTAAACTAACAAAAACATTTAGTTTATGTCGATCTTGGATGTCTGACCCCATGTTCAGTTAATTGATGTCTAGTGATGGATACCCATTGCATTTTTGGAAACCAATGAATAGAGAAATTGAGAATTGTTGGGAAGAGAAGTTTAAAATATTTATAGAAAGAAAAGTTAAAAGACATTACACTCTCATATGTGTGTTTCAGATGTTTTTTTTTAGATTAGAGTGAAGAATTTTGGATATTTTTTTCAAACTTACTATCGTCATGCATCTTGAGGATAACAAAAGCATGAGCTGATCATACTTCGGCTACAAAAACCTATTAAGTGGAATAAGAAATTACAAGAGTTGGAGGAAGTAGACGAACCTTGGACTTGTGTGGTTGATTGTTGGTTTGAGACTACACTTGATTGATTCATAATCCCGTAAGCAATTTAGGGTTGGACAAGTTTTGACGCAAAGAATGTTGAGTTCTTATAAGGACACATGACAATTTACAACAACAATCTCGTTTCTTATTCAAATTCTATTGATTGAAAAAGGATTGATGAGAATCGATAGCATGTTTATTTAGGGAAAGGAACTATAGGATAACGGTTGTGAAGAGTTGTGATCCATAAGGTTGTGAATTTCAAAGAAGGTTTAGGATGACAGTTAGGGAAAATAAAGATGAGAAAAGAAAATGGTGGAAAATAAAACAAAAGTATTAAGAAGATAGACAAGATTAGCGTTGACTTTGTGATTGAGGAGGAAGGATTAGAGAGAAAACGTATAGTTGGAAAAAAGAAAAAGTGAAAACAAAAGAGTGTAGAATGGGCCATGTAACAATGAAAGTTAGAAAAGGAGCATTTGGAGTATACCATAAGCCTTACAATGAAGGGAAAGTAGAAAAGCAGCAGAAAAATATGGGAATTGAGAAGGAAAGAGTCAGATTAGTAGAAGAGAGGGAAAGAATGGAGGAGGCGATGGAAAAATAGAGGTTAGAAAGGGAAGAAACAATGAACTAACTTTGTTTGAGAAAATAGAAAATGGGTGGGACGTAACATTGTGTTCTTGCGGCCCTGAAAATAGGATTCGCGAGACCTGCAAACCTAGAAGTAGGACAATGAAAACATCTTGACCATACCGAAACTTCTTTACTTGGATGATTTATCTTAGTAACTTGTATTAAACATCTCGCCAAAAACAAGTAACATTAACATAGACTTAGGGAACATAGTGATATATAGAGTGTGAATGCAAGAAGTGCAAATGGTGCATGGAAATTCATTAAAAAGTATGTCGGGATTGTTAGAAAGGATGGCAACACTTTTTGCGGGCACACCAGGAAACTTAGGAGCAGAAGACCAAGGGGAACATGTGTCCTTAATTAGACTTGGTATAAAAGAAAAAGGAGATGAAGATGAAGAGAATGTTGAGATTAGAGATAGCACCGAGGGGAGGAAATTTAAGATTATAGAGGTAGAAGATTTGGAAAAAATAGTAGAGAAAGTAAATAGCACAGGAAGTGGGTAGAACATAATTTGTAATGTTAGAAAGTGAGGTAGAAAAAATAGTTGAAGATTTGATAGAAAAAGGATAAGTGAAGGAAGAAAAAATAACATACGAGGAAAATAGGTTTTATCCAGATGATAAGGTTAAGTTAAGACGGATTACAAATAAAATATTGTTTAATAAAGAAGAAGAGAGTAGTGAAGAAAGAAGTGAGATAAGAAGAGACACATTCCCTCCCCCAACCAAAAAATATTGTTTGGGGAAATGAACCCCTCAGACCAAATTTCATCCCTTGTGCCGCTACAAAAATTGAAAGAGAAAACATTTCAGAAAATAAATATAGGAGGGGAAATGTGGAAGAGTTATCAAAAGCAAAGAGAGGAAGGCCAATGAAGAGACAAGATGGTTGAAGAATTTGATGACGTGTTGGGAAGGATATACTTTGAGATAAAACATACGAGAGATAAACATGGTGAAAATATTTTTATATCAAAAATCAACAAAAGTAGAAAATGATAAGGAGAAAAAATCAGTGGTGAGTCAAAATACAAGTGATACAAAGATACTACTGACACAACCAACAAAGATGGCACAAAAGGCAAAGTTGCCTATGTTTGGAAAAACCACTAAGAATGCAAAAGAATATTTGTTTATTTTGGAATCATATTGGATGAGTAATAATGTTATAGACTTACAAAGGAAGTAGTTTTATTTTGTTACAACATTAAGAGATGACACGTTGAAGTGGTACATAAATATTAGTCCTCAACACAATAAAATGTGGGATGAAATAAAGATGAAGTTCAAGTCAATTTTTCACTATCCCATGTAGAGAGAATGAGACACTATTAAAGACTTTGACAACATCTTCAAAGGAGTTGTGAGGAAGTTAGATTAACCCTTAGCAAAGAAGCAAAATTGAATGGTTTATTTTGAGGTTACCATATTTAAGATCATATGGAAAAAGATAAACTAAGTTATCAGACACATTAGAGATGGCAACTAGATTAGAAGTGCAACCATGGGGACAAGAAGGAGAAACAATAGTAAGATTGAAGTAATGTGTCAGTAGTGAGTATTAATGTCGAATGCAAGATTATTTGTAGTAATGCCAAGATATTGAAGTAGTGTGAGTGAGAATAAATTATCCTTGTTATGTGGATCGACCAAAACACTAAATGTTGGTACTTAAATATTAGAGATAGGGATGGATAAAGTATATGAAACAAGTGTGTCATCTATATCAAAGTCATCAAATGTGATAAGTGGTATAGGAGATCATGTATGAGTTATAGTTCCAATCATTTCATCCAAAGGGTGATCATAAGAGGGCAATGCTGACATTGCATGAGAAGTATTATACACTTATGAAGTAGATTTGTCATTGTCATGCTTAGAAAGTGGATCATTGAATATTTTCAATTTGACATTATCATTGGGTGGATTAGAAGATTCAATGGGCTCATACCATTCAATGAAATTTGAATCAATAAGGTCTTGAATGACGTGTCGAAGCTTGATACACTGATCAATGAGGTGACTAATACATCAATGATAATTGCAGTTAGCATTGACACTAAAACTCTTCGAGGCTTTCTCGTATCAACCTCAAATGGTGGAGGGCGAGACATAAGATTACACTTAAGCAATCACTTCAAAAGATAAAAACTTTTTAAAGATGATCAATTCTTGCAAAGGAGGAAGCAAACTTTGTGTAAAGAGATCTTGTAATGCACTATGAGATGAGATATTGTTTATCTTAATAAGAATATCTTGTAATGTAAGACATAATAGTTTATATGTTCATTGAATCCTTGTCATATTTTAGATAGTTGTGCGTAAGAAACTTTTTCCCTAATGTTGATAGAGAATTGTGCCAAAATTTGATTTACAAAAGCAATAAAAGAGCATACAAAATATGCGGGGAGATCATAGAGCCAATGTAGTGCAAAGTCCTTAAGAATTTTAGGGAAGAGCTTGGTGAGTAAGATGTCGTGAGAGGCGTAATCAAAGCAAGCCATATGAAATGATCGAAGATGTTTGGCAAGATCCCCTTTGCCATCATAGATAGGGATTTTAAGAGAATCAAAACCAATAGGAAAAGGGTGGTAAAAAAATTTACGTGTAAATAGGTTATGAAGAAACTGAGTAAAATCCATAACATGAGAGGAAGTAAATACACCTTATTGTAATTGTAATATTTGAGCTTGTAATTTATGAATGATGGTTTTAAGATCTTGTATAGTAGATTAATAGATGTGCAAGCTATTATGATTGGATACATGATGCATATTAACAATAGTGATTAGAGGAAGAGGCATAGAGACATTGTGCATTGAAATATTAGATTCCCCTAGGGATGTAGGCACCATAGATGTAGGAATAACATATGTCAGTAAAGTGTAAGAAGGTTGAGACCACTCAAAAAGGGATTCTTCACCATATTTTTTATCATGAGAAAGCTTAACAAGAAGAAGGATTTTGATGATAGGCTCAATGTGGTGAGGATTTTGTTGAAGTTTTTCACAAAAATGAGATACAAGTTATACTTGTTCATGATCCAGGACGTTATCGTCATCATGGTTGCATTCATAAGAATTCTCACTATGATTTTCAATGTCATGTAATAAGACCTCATTATTAGGGTCAAACATAGATGGATTGATAACATTATACAATGGAAAAGAGGCCATGAGTCTATGACGCTTGCAAATAGGAGGAGAAATCTCAGTATGCTCAATAGGTTGATTAGTAAACCAAGAACTACATTGAAAGTGCATAGGAGAAAAGTATATACAAGCTAAAATAATATGAAATAAATAATAAGGAAGAACATATACTTATGAGAAAATAAAACCCTAGGGAAACTAGGGTTTGGAGTACAATGTTTAATTTAAGATTCAAATTCACCAAAATGTTTACACCCTTATTAAGATATGTATGAAATCTAGATTAGTAAATTAATTACGCTAAATGATGTAAGGGGAGCTATAGGAGGTTATTCTAATTAATTAAACTCCAACATTAATATTCAATACCATAACAACACATTAATACTTGCAACTAATGTTTGAAACAATATATGAACTTGAAAACACAAGAGGATGAGTGCACTTAGATGTTTATAGATGGATTTGGGAAGTTCTGGCTGTGCACACTGTTAAAACTGGAAGATATGAGATTGATGATGCTTTGTTGTTAGAACTGTGACTAGAAACTAACTTGGGGCAGGACAAGACAACTCTACCAGTATTGTTTTTACAGTCTTGACCCTCTTGTACGATCTTGGACCTATTTTGATCCATAAACGGTGTAAATTCACCAAACTCAGTTAACTATTTTTATGGATAATAAAGTTTTTCAATCTAATGTACTACGTTAAATTTGGCACTTAAAAAATATAAAATTGTAGTATTAACATCTATTTTAATCCATACACCCAATTCCACAATTATTCCCTTCGTTTCCCATTTTTTCGTAACACGTGCAATTACATTAAAATTGTCTTATAAACTTAAAATTAGATCATAACTGATTTAAAACATCAAAAATGAAGGAAAATTAGAGACACATAACCCCACAAAATCGTAATGGAGTTCATCCATGAGGGACTACGTCTATGGGTTCGTAAAACAACAAACTGATTCTATTAATGATGCAAAATAAATAACATAATCTTACATCAAAATCTCCATTACGTGAAATGTGACCTGCAAACACTTATGTCTTTGACTCTAGAAAGCTTCCAATACCGCTTCCTATAAAATTAGATGAGTACCTACTCTTCTTTCTCCAAAATGGGATTTCTCTCTCTTACCGAGAAAATGTTCTCTCTCCAAAATAAGAAATAATTCTCCAACTTGGGAAATAATATCTCTACTCTCTGTCTCTTTGTTACATCACCCCTATAGAAAAATTAATGGGACATGCCTTCTCCCCATTAAAAATGGGATAAAACTCTCCAAATAGGCTTAAGGACTTAACAAAGTCCTCTAGCTAGTGCTCTTCAAATACTAACATGCCCTTTATATAACACTTACAACCTACAGGGTGAGTTGGCTAAGCCTTATCCTTTTGATATGGGTGGCCCAAGTTCAAGCCGAACCCATCTCCCTCGTTTATGGACCGTTGTGTTTTCCTTTTTTAGTTGGGGATATCTATATATCCCACATCGCTTGTGGAAGGGATAACATAAGTCTATTTATAGACTTATCTCGCCAAGGTTTGATGTGGCTTTGGCCACACATTCCTCTGTTTTATTAGCTAGTAGACCAACTCATTGGTTGACTTGATTCTTAGTTCGCTATGATCTTGACACTTGGCATGCAAGTTGGCAATGTTCTTCGCAAGGTGATTAGTTGGGGAGTTTGTTTTGCAGGCTTGGCCCCTGACTTAAACACTTGGTGTGAGATGGTTGTTCCACCCGAGTTATGTGGAAAGAAGCTCAACTACAAAGAGGTTATGAGGTGGCGAGACATCTTGGCTTGTCACGTATCTCGGGATTAATTACGAGCTTGACAATTGGCATGCAATGAACTTAGTTTGATAAGATCAATTCCCAAGCTCATGTGGTGATGAGGTGACTTTGAATTTCTCACTTGATGATTTGGCACTTTGACTTTTCAATGAAGAATGAAGAGCTCAACCCGAGCTCAATCCTCAACTCACCCTCTAGCTCACCAAGCTACTTGGGGAATATAACGAGTTGGAAAGATAATATAACTCACCAACTCAATGACATCACTATGGTGACAAGGTGGCTGGGTCCTCCTAATAAAAAATGGATCCCACCAGCTATTGGGCCCCACAATAGAGTGTCGAAGATCAGAGGTGAAGAACATTATTTTTCTCGAGAAAATGACTAGTTATCACTCCCACATTTTGCCACTTGGTGTTGTGAAACATGTGCTCCATTTTTTCCAGTTGAACTTGAACTTCTATAGAAGGTATCTTCCTCACAAATACTCCATTTTCCTTTGTTCAAAAGATGTCAAAAATATCTCGATGGGATCTTCTATAAGGAATTGGTTTAGGGAGATTCAAGGAACAAATGAACCAGTAATGTCTTCGAGATCACACTTCCCCACTGAAAAACTTTTGTATCACCAAAATTTTCCACTCTCAGAAAATAAAGGTATAACTTCCTCATTTTTGGCTATTTCTATTTTTTGTCGAACACAAACTCTTCCTGCACCCATGTGGTAATTCAAGAGCAATATAAATAGAAGGCATTGTTCTCACCTTGATCAGTGATCACTGGTGGAAATATCTCTCTGCATGAGGCTATATCTCCTGATAAGGGTTGATTCTACTTCTCTAAAAGAGTAATTATCCACAAAGGTAAATTCTCTACAAAGGTGAATTCTCCACAAAAGGGGTTAGTTCTCCATAAGAGGGCATTTTATTCCATTATGAAGCTATGTATCCTAATAGGGGTTATGTATTAGAATGAATTGACAAGTTTTCTCTCTCAGGTTTTCAGAATCTAACTCTCCCAAATTGGAAGGCGACAAATAATTTTTTACAAACTCCATTCTATCTTTGCCATCTAATCATCTGAACTCATGGTGTCTCATTCTCTTTTATGGTGGTTTCTATTAGCCACTACACTGCTAGAGGATATAAAGTATGCTTATTTATTTCCTCTACAACAAAGGAAAACAACACATTGTAACATTACTAATTTTTTTCATGTATGTATGTTAACATCCCTATCTTACATTGAAATTCACTTGTACTATTTCCCCCATTTTAGGGTCTTATGGTTTGTTACAAAAATACATGGATTTTCATTTACAAACATTGCCCATTTTTTTCATGGGTCTTATCAAGTGCATACAATAAATTTTACATTTTTCAAGTTTATGTTTCACATGATAAGAAATGAATGCCAATGTACATTCATGAAACAACATTACTTGTTACCTTCTGTAATGACATCATGCCACCTCGTCTTCCATCTTATAAGATCACTTCCTGTTGTATGTCTTAAAATTGTTGTTTGGTTTCCAAATTGGTTCTTGGAGACCTTTGTTTTTAAGTTCCCTCTTACTGCAAAAATCCTCTTTACCCATCTTGTTATTGTTACAAGAAAGGTAAGAAAACATGCAAATTTTAACAATATTAACATGCATATGAGAAGGAAAATAAATTGATGCAACTTTCCATCAGTTTCTCATACTGTCTCTCATCAACTAGATATCTGATCCATTTTCTACCTCCACATTTAACTCAAACAAAGAGTTAGTTTCCCTTGTATATAAGAGAATCAACATATAAATAGGAGGTGAAAAAAATAAACATGCTAAATACATTTTAGTTCTGTAAAATAAACTAACCATATTGGCAAGAAAATATCTCACTGAATCATTATGGAAAAGGTTCCTCTGCAGGTTATACCTTGTTATTGGGTTTCACTAGATAGTTTTGCTTCTACATGGGATTGGATTGTCTCTCGGACTATTCGTTTTGTTCCACCTTCTTCCTATGAAATTTTAGATGTAATTTCCAACAATTTTGAATCCTGTGTCTACTCATCTGAAAATGAGTACAAACATTTTTTCTATTCCCTTCATCTTGTTTAGGAGAGTAGTCCTTATTAATCATTCTTTCTAAGGATTTCCTCTTCCAACACATGGCCACATGATGGTTACTTAATCCATAAAATGTACATGGAAATGAATACCAAAAACTAGGTGTTACCTGACCATCCTTTGCATAGTCGAAGTGCACGTTGGAGTAGTTACCTTGCCCAAAAATTCTAGGAATTTTACTTATGCAAGATTTTAAAGGTGAATTTTTTTTCTTTCCTCTTTTACATGCACTCACATAATCACTTTTTGAGGCCTACCCAATATTCAAAGCAACATCATCCTCATTAGTAGGATTATCAATATATATATATATATATATATATATATATATATATATATATATATATATATATATTTATTGATCCATAGGGATCCAGAGAACTCTACTTCATCATAAACAATCAGCACAAGGAAGGAAAACATTAAAACAGAGGTTCTATGTTTTAAGTAACAGGGCCACCACCCTGTGCAGGGCGGTGGTCACAGAACCGCCGCTCAACCAGGGTGGCAGTTACAGAACCACCTGTCTACATAGGGAAGCGGTCCTGTCCATTACAGACATAAAGTAAAATTTGAAACGAACAACTTCCGAATTTGAAAGGGTGTTCGTCTCCCTTCACCTTCATGACATTTCCCATTCTCCAGTGCACAAGAGGACATGAGAAAGTCTGTAAATTTGTGATTGTAGAAGTGTAGAAGATCATTGAAGCATGAGAGCAAGTGAGCAAGAAGTCTTAGTGCTGGAAATTGTACTTTGTAAAAGAAAGGAGTTTGAGACAGAGCAAGCAAGTAACTGAAAGGAAGTGTTGAGATATTATCTACTTCCCTTTCATAGTTATTGTAAATTATGTACTTGTATTTGAATTGGCTAATAGAAGTGGGAAGAAAGAGTAATTTCCCTTCCCGACTGGTTTTTCCTCCATTGGAGGTTTTCCAAGATAAAATTTTTAGTGTTTGAGTTCTATGTTCTTTCCCTTTTCTGCAATTATTGATTCTAAGCACAATTATAATTCATTCACTAGCTTTCTCTGTTATTTCTAATAGAAAGTAAACAACAATGAATAATTGTGATTTTTGAATTATTCCAAAGTTAAAAGTTTACGAATCATTTTGGTATCGGAGCTAACAAGTATCTAGGACTGTGGTATTCATTCTTGAATTTGTATGACAGTGACAAGATCTAAAGGTGAAGAACCTTTACCTTGCGATCCAGAGATTTCTACAAAGATGTGGAAACAAAAAATCTGGGGAGAAATGGAGGAAGAGAACTTGGTCCAGAGGATCGAGATGCTGGAGACCATGATGGATAGGATGTTTAGAAGGCAAGAAGAACTTGCAGATTTACAGAAGATGACTTCTGTCAAACAAGACTCCATGGACTCAGTGGTTTGAGGCTTATCCACAATGGTATAGGCAAGAGCCACCATGAGGAAGATTATGGAGAAGAGCATGGAGAAGAGACATCTAACACAAGAGAGAAGGTAAAATCTGAACATACTTCTTTTAAAGTTGAGAATAAAGTCGAAATCAAAAGCTTTGAAGGACAAGTAGATGCAGAGTTGCTAGATAAATGGTTGAAACAGTTAGAAGTCTACTTTAGCGTCCATAATGTCATTGAGGCACAAAGGATCACCTTTGCACGTTTCAAAATGGAGGGACATGCTCTAGTTTGGTGGGAAACCCATCTAACTACTTGTGAAAGGAAGAAACATCCTACTGTGAAGTCTTGGCAAGAATTTAAGGAATTACTAAGAGCTAACTTTTATCCTATTGGCCATAAAACTGACCAAATGATTAAATGGCAATATTTTAGACAAGGCATTGGTCAAAGTGTGCAGGACTATACTACGGAGTTTTGGAGGCAAGCCATGTTGCTAAATATGGACTTGGAGGATGAGGATATTCTGACCAAATACTTAGGCGGACTTCACACTCACCTTCAAAGAAAAGTTATCTCCACAAAGCCCAAGGATCTCAATGAAGCATGTGTACAGGCATACTACATAGATGATGAGAAGAAGCAGAGCCGAGGGTAAAGCAGTCAACAAATCAGCAGAAAAAGGATTATGGGAAAACAAATAGCAAGAGTAAGTGGAAAGGGAAAGGTAAAAAAGTTGCCACTACTTTAAATACTTGTAAAGATCCCAAGAATTTTTGCAAGAATTGTCATATCAATGGTCATACTGATGCTACATGTTGGAAGTTGCATCCGGAGTTACATCTGAAGAACCAAACCAAGGACTCAATGAAGTCCAAGACAGCTATAAAGATAGAGGGGGAGGTAGAAATCGAAGATGACTCTGATGTAGACGAAAGGCTTGGATGCACGGCCACCAATGGAGACAACGAATAGGAGATGAGTAGACTATTCCAAATCAAAATCCAGATCAAGAGAACTAAGGTAAATGCTTTGGTTGATACCGGTTCTCAATCTAACTTGATTTCTAAGGCAGTTGTAAAGAAGCTTGGTCTTGAGACTTACGAGCATCCACACCCTTATCCTTTGGGTTGGGTAAAGAAGGGTGTTGAAATTCAGGTATCAAAAAGATGTAAGGTCAAGTTTGGGATAAATTCTCAATATATAGATGTTTTTGAAGCTAACATTATTCCACTTGATGCTTTTGATGTGGTATTCAAGAGTCCTTGTATGTTAGAGATGCTATATTTATGAGAAGGGAGAACTGGTACAAATGGGTCAAGGATAGGATCAGCTACAACATCCGGGCACACCGGCGTAAGACACGAGTTACTATGGTGAGTGCTAACCAAGAAAAATGGCTAATTCAGGCAAATCATAATCAGTTTTGTTTACTTTTGTTAAAAGATAAGCACGATGGTGTAGAAGTTTCAGAAATTTGTAACCAAGGAAAACAAGATTTGGATATTATTATTCTATCTTTTCAGGAAGTATTTTAGACTCCTAGTGGATTACCACCAAAACGGGAAGTAGAGCATGAGATTCAGCTGTTGTCAGAGTCACCTCTACCGAACATCGGGTTGTATAGGCAATCCTTGCTTGAGAGTACTGAAGTAAAGAAGTAACTCCAGGAACTGATAGAGCAAGGGGTAATACATCCGAGCATCTCACCATGTGGTTCACCTATTATGATGGTGCCAAAGAAGGATGGTTCTTGGAGAATGTGCATCAACTACCGTGCTTTGAACAAGATCACCATAAAGAACAGATATTCACTTCCCCATATAGATGATCTCTTGGAACAACTTAAGCATGATAAATTTTTCACTAAGTTAGACCTCAAGTTCGGTTATCACCAAGTCAAGAAGGAGGAGGAGGATATATGGAAGATTGCCTTCAAAACAAAACAGGGTTTGTATGAATGGTTAGTACTTCCTTTTGGGTTATGCAATGCACCCGCTACATTTATGAGATTGATGAATAATGTATTGCGGGATTTCATAGATTCATGTGTCATTGTATATCTAGATGATATTTTGATTTTTAGTGCCACATGGGAAGAAAACTTAACACATTTACAACAAGCCTTGCAAGTTCTCAGGGAGAAGCAACTACTTTGTAACAGGAAGAAATGTGAATTTTCCAAGAAATCACTTGTCTATCTTGGACATGTGGTTAGAGGAGGAGAGCTACGAGTGGATCCAAAGAAGGTGGAAGCCATCACTAATTGGCCAACACCAACAGGATCCATAGAAACTAGAAGTTTTGTGGGAGTATTATAATACATGCAAAAGCTCATTCCGGGCTTCTCCACGATTGCAACACCTCTACACTCAGTGGCCACAAAGAGTAAGGATTTTGACTAGGGTAAGGAACAAGAAAAATCCTTTGAGTCATTAAAATACAAGATTAGTCATGCTCCAGTGCTTGCTCTTCCTAACTTACAACAGCCTTTTGAAGTAGAGACAGATGCCAACGATTATGCTATGGGCGTAGTGTTTCTTCAAGGAGGTAAACCCTTATGTTATCATTCTGAAACTTTCACTTCAGTAGTTAAAAGGATATTCAGTATATGATAAAGAAATGTATGCACTATTTCAAGCAATTAAAAAATGGAAACACTATTTGATGGGTAAAGAAAATATTGTGCACACTGACCACAAACCTCTCCAATATTTGCAAGCACAGTCTAAATTGCAGCAGGCAAGGCACTACAAATGGATGGGGTTCCTTCAACAGTTCTATTTGGTGATAAAATACAAGAAAGGCAGTACAAATGTGGTGGCAGACATGTTGTCTAGGCCACCCACATAGGAGAAATTCCCTTGCTTGGCCACTATTTCTCATATCGAGCCCTTCACGAAGGAAGCATACGAAGAGGCATATGCCCAAGACAAAGACTTTGGGGTGACATTTCAGAAGTTACAATCCCAAGGGGCTGAAAGGACAGGGATTGAAGATTGTTATCTCAAGGATGGGCTGCTCTACCGATGGGGAAAACTTTGTGTGCCTGAGAAAGAAAGACCTTTATTGACGAGGAAAGCACATACCTCAAAAGTAGCAGGATATTTTGGTGTTGGTAAGACCATAACCCACTTGCAAAGGTATGTATATTGGCCCAATATGTAAGAATAAGTATCAAAATTCATTCGTGGATGTAAACTTTGTTGTACTAGCAAGCCAAAGACTAGGAATGAAGGTTTGTATATGCCTTTACCAGTACCTACTCATCCGTGGGAGGACATCTCTATGGATTTTGTAGGAGGATTACCTATGTCTAAACATGGCCATGACTATCTTTATGTTGTTGTTGATAGATTTAGTAAAATGTGTATTCTTATGGCATGTGAAAAGATAGTAAAAGCACATGAGTCAACAGATCTTTTCTTTGCTAATGTATGGGTGCATTTTGGTCTGCCAAAGTCTATTGTCTCTGACAGGGATTTCAGATTCTTGGGGAAGTTTTGGACTACATTGTGGGACAAGATGGATACTAGACTGCAGAGGAGCACAAATTTCCATCCACAGACAGATGGACAAATAGAGGTGGTAAACAATTCTTTGGTACAATTAATTAGAGGGTATAACAGTAAGTACCCAAGGACTTGGGATGAGTCCTTAGTGTACATTCAACATTCCTACAACTGGGCATTACACATATCCACCTTGAAGTCACCATTTGAAACATGCTTGGGATATCTACCTAAAAATACAATGGACATAGTAGTTGGATAGCATGATGAGGAGGATACACGAGACACAAAGGTGACTAGAGAAAACAAATTCATTGAGAGGATCCAGAAAATCCATCTCAAGGTCAAAGAACAACTAGAGAAGTCTCAAGTGAAGTACAAAGCTAGGCATGATCAGCATAGAAGGGAACACAAGCTTCATGTTGGAGATAAATTTTGGCTTTACTTGAGCAAGGAGAGACTATAAGGTCAAGCACAGAAGCTCAAGCCACTATGATATGGACCTTTCACCATATTGGAGCAGATTGGAGAAAATGCTTTTCGACTTGATTTTCGGTCATTCATGAGGATGTACTCTGTAGTAAACTGTGAGAACTTGCACCTATATGAGCCATCCATGTGGGATGAAGATGAAGAACTATAGTTGCTACCTTCCATTGAGGATTGCATCTTGGACTCACGAGGTGAATTGGAAGAGGATGTAGTACTGCAATAGAAGGTCAGAGAGACTAGAAGAGGTCCACAGTAGTCTTGGAAGATTGGACTGAAAGGAAAGAAACCAAGGCAGGCCCGGTGGTATTCAAAGGAGAAAGTGAGGGAATTGTTTCCTCATCTACTCCCACACTAAGCTTTTATGGGACCAAAATCGTCCTAAGAAGGGGAGGTGTGATCCATAGGGATCCAGAGAACTCTACTTCATCAGAAACAGTCATCACAAGGAAGGAAAACATTAAAATGGAGGTTCTGTATTTTAAGTAACAGGACCACCACCCTGTGTAGGGTGGAGGTCACAGAACCGCTGCTCAACTAGGGTGGTGGTTATAGAACCACCTGTCTGCACAGGGTGGCGGTCCTATCCATTACGGACAGAAAGTAAAATTTGAAACGAATAGCTTCCAAATTTGAAAGGGTGTTCGTCTCCCTTCACCTTCATGACCTTTCCCATTCTCTAATGCACGGGAGGACATGAGAAAGGCTATAAATTCATGATTGTAGAAGTGTAGAAGATCATCAAAGCATGAAATCAAGTGAGCAAGAATTCTTAGTGCTCGAAATTGTACTTTGTAGAAGAAAGGACTTTGAGACAGAGAAAACAAGTAACTGAAAGGAAGTGTTGAGATATTATCTACTTCCCTTTCAAACTTATTGTAAATTCTGTACTTGTATTTGAATTGGCCAATAGAAGTGGGAAGAAAGAGAAATTTCCCTTCCCGACTGGTTTTTCCTCCATTGGAGGTTTTACAGGATAAAATTGTTGGTGTTTGAGTTCTATGTTCTTTCCCTTTTCTGCAATTATTGATTCTAAGCACAATTATAATTCATTCACTAGCTTTCTTTGTAATTTCTAATAGAAAGTAAACAACAACAAATAATTGTGATTTGTGAATTATTCCAAAGTTGAAAGTTTACGGATCATATATATATATAACCTTGAATAGGCTTATCTTTGAGTTCTAGTGGTATAGGATCTTTTGTTGTTTTGGAACTTTCCCCAATTTCTCTCTTACTAATGTCATATCCCAATCCTACATAGTGAAGTATTTTCTCTACCTGCATGTGATTATTAATACCTTGGCCATTTATTCCAAGGCCCTTTTCATTAAAACCCATCCTACTCAGTAATTTAGATCCAATACCTCTAGTATAATTATAAAAATTACCAAAATCAATTCCTGGTTCATGATGGGAGGAATGCAAACATGGTGATTCACTTACATTGCATTCATCTATGGTTGTCTGATAGAATTATCCGTCTCCTCCAATTTCTCGTGTTATTTTAATATCTTGCCAAGATTTTATCTTTGACTTGTGACTTAGATTGCAATGTTTCAATGACACCTAAAAATATTTCTCCATGTTTGGTCAATTTCTCTTGAAGTTCCAAGTTTTCATTCTCCAAGGAATGCCATATTCTTCTCAGCTCATAATTCTCCTCATGAATCTAGCGGTTAATGGATTCAAAATCCTCAAATTTTAGAGCCTTGTTCATGGTTATCCTATTGTAATTTGTAACCAAATACAAACTAAACCCAAGCAATAATCTTAAGCAGAAAACAATTAGAAATGCTTCAAAAATCCTTCTCTTATACCAAACTTGATCCAACTATGGTGTAAATTTAATTGACTTAGATAACCATTTTTATGAATACTTAATAAAATTTCTCAATTTAACGAATTGCATTAAATTTGGCACTTAAAAACTCTAAAATTGTAGTGTGAACATCAATTTTCATCCATACACCCAATTTCATAGTTATTCCCTTCATTTCCCAATTTTTTTGTGACACGCACAATTATGTTAAAATTGGCTTATAAACTTAATATCATAGCACAATTGATTAAAAATATGAATAGTGAAGGTAAATAAGAGACACATAACCCAAAAAAATAGTAATAATGTTCATCTGTGAGGGACTTGTTATCCCAAATTAACCCCCTAGACTTAATTTGGATAACTCATTTTAAATGGACTTAGCCATTTGAACAAACATGGGATGTCCAAATACATTTAAATGGCTGTCAAAGTTCCACCTCTCCAAGCGCTGGAAGTAGGCAAAAACAATTGTGGATTATATTTTAAAAGGGTGGTGATGTTCATTTAGTCATCAAATTTAACCCCAAGCGGGTTAGACAGGGGTGGCGTGGTGATATTTCGACCCTCCTCACAACAATGAGCTCCGACAGATCTAAAGGCCCTGGAATCAAATGGGTTGGATAAAAGGCATCGGGCTTGACGAAGTCAAGGAAAGTCAATGGAAAACATGGTAGGTTTTGGAGGTGCCATGTGGCAAGAAATCAACAAGCCAAGACGGGGAAACACGTCGGTATTTCATCAAAATCCAAAGCAGAAACGCCCAACGGATGTGAGGTCCCCAGAATCAAATGGGGAGGATAATCATTCGGATATGAATGGTCAGTCGGGCATAAAATTTAGGGGTCAATAGATGGTGAGGATCTAATGGTCTAATGAGGGACACATCTCCATTCTGGCACACTTTGAGCAGATGGGTTCCCACAGACATAAAGTCTATGGAATGATCCAGATTTAAAAGAGTTTCGGGTCTGGATGGTTGGGTTGACAAAGTCAAGGTAGTACACGTAGGAAAATGTAAATAAATAGTTTGAAACTATGAGGAAGTGTGGCATGGTCTTATTGGCTTGCACTTCGTAGTGAATCAAAGGCCCAACACTGTAACCAATGGGAGACCGACCCATGAAAATGACAAAACAATGCACACGTAGACAAAGGCAATCTCCGAGGCCAATCAAATACCACCACGTGTCACGTTCTTGTGCTCCCTGGCATACAGATATCTAGAGGGCCACATCTTTTGAATTCAAACTCCAAATCTTGTCCTCGAGCCCTTCAACTTAGCATCATCAAAATCTAATTTTGATGACACTTAGTGGGAGAAAAATTAGAAAAATAGTTTGGTCCATTAATATGTAGACTCAGACGGCTCAACCACCAAGATTGATGATGTATGGATTCATTTCTTTCTATAATGAAATAGACATAGTAATGGCCTTGCAGGGTGCCCATGTGCTTTGTAGGATAATTCAATGCAGATTATTGGTGGTTGAAAGTAGAAATTTGTGCCTTCTCTTTTCCCTCTTCTCTTTCTTCCTTGAGCTATATATTGTAAAAATATTTCATTTTGAAAGGGATGGACATTCAAAAACTGTAAAGGGACCATGTCAAAATGATTCCCGAGTAGCTGTGAGCTGTAAAAAAATTATTTTGAGCTTAGAAATGTGTTCTTGTGCCTTCCTCTGTAATTCTAATGGTCTATGCATATTTATATTGTAATAAAGCTTGTTTTGTGGTGTTTTCTCAACCTTGACTCATGTTATCTGCAACCTTACCTCTCCTTTATTTGATGTATTGTTTTGTGTATGTATTTCTCCTTTGCAAGTTTATTTTGTTGTATTTCATGTGAGAATAGATGTGAAATGAATCTTTGGTTCTGTGTCACTTATGTTTGGTCTCGCCTTCTCCATTTTTATCTCCCTTCTCCCTCACTATAGTGTATTTCACCCATTTTCTAGTGTTATCACCACCTTTTAGCTTAGGATTTCATTTCCATGTATCTTTCTAACCCATTTCTCTTTCCCTGGTCCCTTGGAATTGTTAGTTTAGGATTAGTTAGTTGTTTTTCCTTCTTTAGGAGTAGTTTTAGCATTAGATTAGGTATAGGAAGCCGTCCTTTTCTGAAGGTCCATCTCAAGTAGCAAGTCCCACAACTTGAGAGATGGTCCCATGTTAGCAAAAAGTAGGGATCTACAACACATAATCCCAAAGTGCTATATTTTTGACATAACACGACTACATATCTAGGTTTGGAAAAAAATGAACCATAATACAAAATAAATAACATAATATTACATCAAAATATCCATTACGGTAAATATGACCTACAAGAACTTCTTTCTAAACCTATAGGAAGTTTCCAATATCGCTTCAAGAAAAAATTGGACGAGTAACTAATATACTTTCTCCAAAATGGGTTTTCTCTCTACACAATAGAAAATAATTCTCCAACTTTTGTAATAATTTATTTTCTTTGTCTTTGCTACATTGTCCCTGTATAAAATATCAAAAAGCATGCCTTCTCTCCATTAAAAATGGGCTAAAAATCTACAAATAGACTTAAGGACCTAACATAGTCCTCTAAGTAGTGCTCTTCAAATATCAATCTACCTTTTATATAACACCTACGACCGGCAGGGTGAGTTGGCTAAGCCTAATCCTTATGATATAGGCAGCCCAAGTTTGAGCTTCACCCATCTCCTCCACTAATGGACCATTTTGTTTTGTTTTATTAGTTAGGGATATCTATATATCCAACATCACTTGCAGAAGGGATAATATAAGTATTTTTATATCCTTAGCTAGCCAAGGTTTGACATGGATTTGGACACACATACCTCCATTTTTTGGCTAATATGAAAATTCGTCATTGGGCTTGATTCTTAGCTTGTTATGGTCTTGACACTTGGCATGCGATTTGGAACTCTACAAGGTTATTATTGGCTTGATTCTCAAGATGGTTAGGTAGGGAGTTGGTTCTACAGGTTCGACCCTTGACTTGGAAACTTGGTGTGAGGTGGTTATTTTTCTTGAGTTGTGTGGAAAAAAAATCATCTGCAAGAAGGTTATGAGGTGGCACGCCATTCTGGATCGTCATTTATCTTGGTTTCAATTGTGCAATTGATAATTGACATGTGATGAACTCAACTTGATAGGATTGATTCTCGAGATCACCAGTGGTGAGGTAGATTTGAATTGATTTCTTAACAAGATGGCATTATGACTTTGCAATGAAGAATGAGGAGCTCGACCTGAGTTCAGTCATCATCTCACCCTCCATCTTGCCGAGATACTTGGGGAATATGGTGAGTTGGAAAAATAATTTGACTCGCTAGCTCGATGATGTCACTATGACGACGAGGCGCTCGGGTCCCCCTCCTAATAAAAAGTGGACCCCACTAGTTGGGCCTCCATTTGGAACATGTTTCAAGCCACACAATTGAGTTTCAAATACCATAGGCAAAGACCATTCTTTTGCTTGGAAAATTGCCACTTTTTAATCCTGCATTCTGTCACTTGGTGGTGTGAAACCTATATCCCATTTTTTCTAGTTTAACTTGAATTTATGTGGACAGTATCTTACTCATACAAAATCCCTTTTCCTTCATTAAAAAGGCATCAAAAATATCTCAATGGGATATTCCATAAGGAACTATTTTAGGGAGATTCAAGGAACAATTGAACCACTAATGTCCTCTAGATCATGCTTGGATTCTAACTCTACAATTTTTTGGAAGTGCCCCCTTCCTATAAAAAATTTCACTGTCAAACCATATTTCGTTCATTTTATGAATACTTCTAGACATTCTGAATGAGATCTCAAACCCTTGTCATAGGTGGGAGACATTACACATTATACATAAGTTGGGTTGTGAACACCCATGTGCATCGCTAATGTTGGAACTACTTTGAAGAGGCATAAAAATGCATGTCATTATCCACATAATATGTGATATGTGAATGAATGTAATATATTTGGAAACTTATTTAACAATGTTTGATTTGAGTACTTGGAGAATGGATGTTTGAGTGTTTGTAGATAGGAGGGGATAATTCCTTAACCTAGTAATTATCCATGAGCATCCCCACATGGAATTGATCAAATGTTCTGAAATTTTGATGAAAGTACTTGCACATGGAAGATATCATCAAGATATTTCCAATGCACTTTAAACGTGGTTAAATAGACTTCGTATACAAAAGTTACAGTCTGCTAAAAATTTTCTCCAACTCACAAAATAATAAACAGGTTACATTGTGATGATGTGGCCCAATTAGGGTTTAACATGTGAACCAATGAGGTTTTGAAAAGTGGTAGAGTGTGATTGAGTAAAATAATTATTTTTCTTTTAGCTTTCGATCTTTAACAGTCGAGTGTGGGGCCCACACTATTGTCCTATTGGGAGCCCATCTACCGGTGGCGTATACTTTTTATCAGGAGGGGGACCCTGCTGCCTCATTCTTTACATTCTATTACAAGTGTTATTTCTTATAACCTATATGGAGGACCAATTCACTATGCATGTGGGATATATCCCCGTGATTTTTTTAAAGATCAATATAAACAACTCATCTGAGTTCAACAACTAGCTTAGTGAGGTCAACATTACCACTGGAAATTCATAACCATATGGTGAGTCCAACATAGCCAACACCAAATCAATAAACCAATATTAATGGGAGAGCCACGTCCCAACATAATAACTGATGATTGGGTGACAAACCAGTGTTGAGCTCAGTGAGCCCTAACAAAACAAAGTCAAACGTGGCCTAAGCCATGATTCACTTACAACCAAAATTATATAATAATCCTAGTCTACCCCTTAGCGTGTACAATGTAGGACTAAAACCCACTAAAGGATTAAATACTATCATAAAAATTGACACATGATTCATGGAAAATAAAGACATGGATCAAATGGAAATCGTTTGGTCCTAATTTTCTCTTGTGGTAGACCTTATATAAGAAATGCACATGTCATAATGGTTATAAGACCATCCATTCTAGATAATAATGTCAATTATCAAGTTTTTGAGAATGATGAGAATATTGTCCAATTCATTTAAAACAAGACAAAGTTCTCTTCTAGTTTGCAATCTGGTGTACAAGACAGTTGTGGTGATCAAATAATTTATCTGCGGAAAAATACGTTACTCAAAGGATTATTTGCCCTTGAAAGAATACTCGAATCCGATGATGAGATCAAAGGGAAAAATAAATTCATGTTTGTGGGTCAAAAGGATTGTAAGTCAGTCACTGTTGCACAAGGAAAAGATATTTTTTTGCGAAATGTATGTAGTGATGATGAAGAACAAGATATTATTTTGCTCTATCAAAAATTTCATGATGCATTTTCATGGAGCTAAAGTGTTTTAACCCCAATGTTTCTCAACATGCCATTGATCTTGATCATGCAGCTAAGCTAGTCAAAAAAAACAAATCCCTATGAACCCCATGATTGAGCCACTCATGAGGAACGAGATATCCAAACTCATTGAGTCAAAAATAATACTTCCTATCAAATAATCATTATGGGTGGAAAATTTAGTTCTTGTCAAGAAGAATAATGGATAAATAATCCTTTATGTGGATTTTAGGGACTTGAACAAGGATTCACTAAAGGATTGTCATCCTCTTCCTTCCATGGATCCAGTTCTTCAAATAGTTGCTAGATCTAAACTATTCTCCATGCTTGATGAAAATTCAAGATTTAATCAAATCAAGAACAAAGAGGAGGATTGAGTGGGGATCATGTGCATATCATAGAATACCTTTCAGATTGCCAAATGTGGGTGCCACCTTTCAAAGGGCAATGGAAATTGCTTTCTGCAAACTCATCAACTAGTTTTTCCTTATTTATTTAGATGACATCACAAAATTCTCTAAGTAGGGAAAACAACATATGGATCATTTGGAGAAATTTTTCGAGAAATGTAGAGAGTTTGGAGTGTCATTGAACACCAAGAAATGAATTTTTATAGTTTCGTTGGGTAAATTATTGGATCACGTTGTTTCAAATCATGAAATCACAATTGACCTTGAAAGATTCTTTGTTATCCTCTCCCTATCCTTTCAAAATAATAAGAATTCCCTTCAGTATTTCCTTGGCAAGATCAATTTCGTTAGGAAGTTTATTCCTAATTTTACAGGATTAATTATGCCCATCATCTTGAAGCTAAGGAAGGATATAGCTTTTAAGTGGACCGTGGAAGGAAAAAAAGCTTCATGAAGATCAATGCTGCAATTTCCCAAGTGCCAACACTCATCAATCCATAATTTACAAAGAATTTCTTCCTTTATGCTTATGATGCTAATCTAATCATAGCCAGGGTTCTCACTCAGAAGAATAATGAAGACTTGGAACAGCCTGTGGCCTTCTTTAGCCAAACATTGAAAGATTTGTATAATCATTTGGAGAAGTAGGTTTTCACCATCTTATGGGATCTTAAAAAAATCAAGCCCATGTTAGTTGCCAACTACATCAAATTATTAGTCTCACACCCTAGCGTGAGATATTTCATCATGGGAGTGGAAAAAAATGAAAAGAGAGCTGAATGTGTAACCAAAATAAGGGAGTTCGATGTCACCATCAAGGCCAAAAATTTAGTCAGGGGAAGAACAGTATGTGAATATATTGCTTTAGATACTCAAGATAATAAAAAACTTCATTCTTCATGCAGAAGGAATGGGAACGCCATGGAGGATTTGTGGGACTTAGATGATATTCAACAAACAAATCCACGAAGTGGTATAAACCTATGAGATAGGGGAATTCAATGAAACCACTGAAGTTGGATCAACAACATGGAAAATTTCTTAGAAACTGGAGGCTATCCTTATGGTTTAAACAAGATAAAGATAAGACACCTCAGGTTACGCTCAATTCATTATTTCCTAATCGATGGAATTCTTTTCAAAAGGAACATGGATGGTGTATTACTAAGATGCATTGAAGGAGAACATATAGTCAAGGTCTTGCCATAACTTCATGATTGTTTCTCTAGTGGACATTTCTAAGTCAAAGATAAAACAATGAAAATCCTTAGAGTAGGATGCATCTGGCCCACATTGTTCGTGGATGCACATTAATTGGTGAGGAAATGTAAAGAATGTTCCTTCTTCAATGGTAAAAAGAAAATGACAGCCCTTCCCCTTCATCTTATTCAAGCAGATGAACCATTTTCTCAGTGGGGATTTGAATTCATAGGCATGATTAATCCTCCATAAATTGCAGACCAAAAATGGGTCTTGAAAATAATAGATTACTTCATCAGGTGGACCGAGGCCATACCACTCAAGGAGGCTACTGAATTATTCATCCTTGAATTCTTGGACAACATTGCAATAAGGTTTGGGACTCCTCAAACCATCATCTCTAATAATCCTAATACATTTTTGTGATTAAAAAGTTTTGATTGGGCTCTTAGAAATGGATTTTACTTGAAAACTTCCTCCAATAATTACCTATGAGTTAATGGTTTTATAGAATCAACTAATAAGAACCTGATAAAAATCATGAAGAGAACCATGCAAGTCAATCAAAGAAAATGGCACACTAAAGTAAAGAATTATCTTCAAGCTGATAGAATCACTCTAAAGAAAGAAATTCACAATTCCCCATTTGTCCTTGTGTATGGAAGAGAAGATAGGCTCTCATTGTCTCTTGAATTAAATTCATTAGAGCTAGCTCAACAATTAGAATTTGAAGGAGTGGATTAAAAAGAGACCAGAATGTCAAAACTATTTGAACTTTAAGAATAGAGTGAATTCGCCATGGCCAAGTTGGAAGAGCACCAAATATCTACCAAGTAGTGGTTTAATTAGAAATCAAAGCCGAAAACCTTCAGATCGGGTGATCTCGTCCTCAAATGGGACGTGGATAGAGCTAAACCATGTCACCATTCCAAGTCCAAGTTTGATGTACTTTGGAGTGGGCCATACATTATCACTACTTGCAAAGAGGCCAAATCTTTTCAGTTTTCCAATCTTGATGGAGCGGTATTGCAAGTTTCATTTAATGGGATATATCTCAAACACTCTCATTAAGTTTCCCCATTGCATCATATAAATATTGTGTGTGTGTTTTGTATTGTTGGAGGTTTCCTCCTTTGTTATGTGTTGATCACTGATTGAGTTCCTTTTCCTCAATATTTGTAGTAGTGCATTCATCTGTAATAAGTTCTTGTGCACTTTCTGTATATTTCTAATGAAACATGTATGATATTATTTTTTTTACATAAGTTTTGGAGCCACCTACAGTCATACATGGATCATCTCAAAGTATTTTTCATGATGGAAACCAGATAGTTGGAGCAGTTCTTAGTTCTATCTTTTAGCTCCATAGATGATCTTAAATTTAATTGATAATTTTATATGGATTCAGGAGACAAGGATTTTTAAAATGAGATTAGTTTTCTTCAAGGTTAAGCTTGAATCCATGCCTAATGGATGCTTCAAGGCAACCAATCTTCATCATCTATATGGAAGATGTCCCTTGGAGATAGGAAAACTGTTGTCCAAAATTATGCCCTGTGTAATTTTGAAAAACTCATCAAAAGGACTTAACCATTATTATGCTCTATTAAATTCATGAAATAATAATTCGGTCTACCACAAAATACGGGAAATTACTGTTCTGTGGTTTCTCCTAACCCACACAACAAAGACATGAGAAATTTCAGGATTTAGGCGAGAATTGGTAAATTTAGTGTTGTGCAAAATATTTTCAAACATTTGTAGCACTAAGAAATTAAGTCCCTTGAAATTTAAGTTCAGACAAAATACCATGGAGCTCTGTATCCGTAGGAAGTGGATAAATAAGCTAAGTTTAAAATCTATGAACCTAGTGTTATGCAGGTTCACTAATTTGTAATGTTCCATGGGTATGTTGATTTATAGTGTTTTGTGGGTTTACAAATAAAGTCACGGAATGAAGGAAATAATTGTCAGGTACAAATTCATGGGTTGAAGAGTTAGACCCTCGTGGGTGGTGTGAAATGTTTCCACTTATCAAGGAAAGAGGGGATAACCTTTTGAGGATATGTAGAAGGTGAAAAATTTAAAAACCACGGTAAAATCTGCAGGACATAGAAAAAGCCATGGAGATATCTCAAAGTTGTGTTGGACTCCGAATAAGAGAGCTAACCACCCCAGTCACCATAATTTAATGAAGTATGGCACCATGTTGTGTAGTCTAATGGTGTGTTATAAACTCAAGGGGTCTTTTTGTGATTGTTGGCTGCATTTGGGGGTATCCATGCCTATACTACAAGTAAACTCCGTAAAAAATCATAACGCCCATGCTTATTCAACATGTTTTACATGGGACATATTCTAGCTTGGTAGTCCTTCCTCCTGTCCCCTCCTTATCTTTATTCATTCTACAAATTGTATAAATACAAGTGCTTTCACACTTTGTAAGGGTTTTGATCCCTTTTCCTTAGTATATTTTCAATGTCTTCTTTGTGAAACTATAAACTTCATGATGTCAATCTCTGTAACTTGCAAATGGTGATTCCCTTATATCAGATATCTATGCAACCTGTTGAATATTTATTAAGGCAAGTTTGGTTTAGATATTTCCTTCAAATACATTGTGTTTGATGTGAATATTTTCACACTCTCTTATATTTGATGTTCTTCCTTTTTTTTAGATCTGAACTACATGTATCTTCACGGTCCCTGCCTCATGACTTTGCATCTGTTTCATTTGGATTTGGGAAATTTCCACCTTCTTTTGGTTTTATCATATCCTCTATTAGATTAATATTTATTTCTAGATCTCTCTCTCCTTGGTCCCTTGGAATTGTTAGATTAGGATTAGTTTAAGAGTATTTTTAGCATTAGAAGTAGGTTTTTTTGTGTGAGTTTTCACAAATCCACATGACAAAGAATTCAAACATCTCTAGAAATCTATCTGAAGACATAAGTCCCACACTTAGAGATAGTCCTATGTTTCCTCAAATTCATGGATGTGCATGATTTAGGGTCGAGTGTAATTTTGAGCTCCAACAGTTTTGGCATGCCCGGTGGAAAAAATTGATAAGATTAACTTCATTACAACTGATTTTTTGTGTGTGACTCAATTGTTTCAGCCTTCAAATATGTTCCTTCAACATATATGGTGACTCCACATCTTTCAAATCTTTTGGTTTCAAATAGTTTGAGCCTTCATGTTTCATGAGAAGAGTGCAAACAAGGTCACTCGTGCTCAAAGGCGAGCCTTTTGATTATCTACAACTCTCTCCATGTAGAAGAAGAGGAAGATCTCTACATAAGTTTGGGGCATCCACAAATGAAATTATTTCAACCCCACCTCTAGGAAAACCATTTTCACTTCTTATTAGAAGTCTCAGACCTATTCCATTCATGGCACATCAAAAGAACTTTCCTTCTATAAGTTTCAGTAGAGGAATCACATTTCTCTTAGCTGTGCAACATGAAATTCCAATAGCCACCTTGAATATTATTCCTTTCTTTACACTTGAAAACTACACTACACCTATAAAACACATTCAGGATGTTTCAAACATTTTCTCAGTGCATGCGGTCATGGAAGATGATGTTTTGGTACAAATTTTGGCATCCTCTCTCAAAGGTAAAGCTTTGGAATGGTATATAAGTTTACCTACTTCTTTAATATGTAATTGGGATGGATTGGGACTTCTCTTTATCATCAATTTGATGAGAAGGTAGACAATAATTCACTTCTTGAGAAACTTACCACAATCAATTGGGTTCCAAACAATCTCATGGTGAATTTCAACTTTAGGTTCCAAAATACATGACACATAATTCCAGTTCTTCTTTGACCAACTCCACAAGGGGAATTTTTTATATTTTCTTATATATTTGAATTCTAATATAGCAGTAATGATTCAATCTATGGTTGTTATTTAATTACCAAATGCCTATAAAATATCCATTAGGGATGAAACCTATTTTGTCCAAGCCAAAAAGTTATCCCCTAAACTGCCTATGCCTATTTTTCCTGAGTTACCGCATAATACTAAACCCACCATGGCCCATGTTCCTTAACTATTGATGGTTCATTGTAACTTCCAAACATTTAATGAACCTATTCAAACATTGATGTCATTATAGACTAGGGTTTTGTTCAAGGTTGTATGAAGAGAAGTTGATTTGAAACTCAGTATTATGGTGGTTCTCTTTTTTTGGGGGGGTTTGTCTAGTTTTTATTTTCTCGTTCTACCTTGCTAAACTAATAAAATAAAGTAAAATACTTGAACTACTGAATATCATAGATTCTAATCTATGGAGAACAAGGTATATAAACTGCATCTACTCTATTGAAACAAAGCTATTGAAATGAAATGCTTGTTAAAGTGAATGTTTTATTGAAACAAAATACTTAAATTAAATGAAAATAAAGGGAATGTGTTAAAACAAAGCAATACAAGATTACATGCATATAATAAAAAAGCCAAGATACTGAAACCTAAACTGAGAAAATATAAAGATCTTGCATGAAATACTAGTCCTTAAATATCCTTAGTCAAGTGGGCCCTTTCTCTACTTCGGGATTGAGGATTTCAACATAAACATATACTCAAAATAACATGTATTATATTTATCAAAATAAGTTCATCATATACTCCAAAATGCAACTGAAAATAACTTCTTCTATTAACTACTGTAACACTAGTAATAACTAAAGGAGGTGTCTTATAGACACATTTGATTACAACACGTGCCACAAATATAGGCAAAAAATTAACCGATAATCAATTTCATAAAAGTTACATAGCACCCTATAATTATACTAGAAACAAATGCCCTCATTTATAGCTGGTAGTGGGTCAATACTTCAAAATGGCATGGTGGTGGTGGACCTAGTATCTTTGACTGCAACTACTCAAAATGATAGAAAATATGCCTCATCAGCTTGTATATATCACCAAATCACTCAACAAAGAAGTTAGTGAAATTTTTATTGGTCATTAGTTTGCATAAGACAAAATAAGGGGAAATGCATCACTTTCTAATTTAGATATAACTATTTAGAACATTCTCATGCATAGATTAATGTTTTTAGGAGTAAAATTAATAGTTATTAAAGATGTTATGATGATTCGATTTATGGACTCATCATATCCCCTACACTTTACCTTTTGCAAGTCCTCATGCAAACTATCTCTGACTTGATCTCATCCCAAGCTATTGTGTCATGCCATACTCTTCAAATTGATTTGCATATTGTTTCCTTAGGGCTTTACCTCCTTGGGTTTTCAACATAACCTCATCCCATTCCTTAAAGCTTTCATGTGATTGGGGAGAATTGTTTTTCCAAGTGGTCATTGGGCTAAGGACTAGAGGATTCCTAACCTACATACCAAACCATTCACTACTATATTCATTGTTCTTTTTCTCTGCTAATTTCTGAATAATCTCCACAAGTGCATCCCCCCTTCGCATAATCCAGTTGAGATTATGAGGAGAGATAAATTCTCTTCATTTAAATGACAAATTCAGAGTGTCCCATCTCTTATCACAGGCTGTCATAGCCTTGCCAAAGTTTTGTTGACACTAAGTTTCAAATTCTTGGACACATTTTTTCAAGATCTCATATGTGTTTCTACCAATTCCAGTCTAATAATAAAGAGATCTAAAATATTTTTTCATAGAAACACCATTATGGTGTTGAGGCCGAATGTAAAAACCAACAATTTTGGCCTGATGAATAAAGAGATTGGTTAGTTATTCCCACACAAATTGATTCCTTACTAATGATTGAAAGAATTTAAATTGAAACTCTCCCACTGATAGATTTATAAATAAATCAAGAACATTTGAAACTAGCATGCTATGGAGATAAAATTCACATAATAAGTCTTGGATTTCTAGAGTACAACCTTGATAAACCTATAATAATGTTTTCCATCAGGAGCCTCATGAGGCTCTCCACAACAAATTCTATGCAACTGCCATGAATAAAATTATTCTTGAAGAAATAAACTATAAACCGAAGATGATTTTCTACAAGTCAGAAGTTTACAAGCCAAAGGACAAATAAAATTTTTAGTGTAGGATATTTACCATGCATATATTTTAAGTACATGGGATTCCTCCACATAGGTGATTCACCATGATTAGGTGTCCTAGGGTGTCATTATGGCCTTACACACATCATAAAGCGTCATAGGAGTTACATTTGACTGACTATTCTGGGAATGTAACTCCCACCTCTTAATGGCTACATTTATGGGGGAGTTACACACCCCACTACTATATGTACACCCTTCCATCTTGAGCAATACAATGGAATAGAGTATGGGATTTGAGCCATTTTTCCCTTAATACATGCACATTTCTCTCATGGGTGATTTCTTGCTTCGATCTTGAAGCTACATCATTTTGCAGTTGAGTGCAACGTTTTGATGCTCACATATTCCCTCCAGATTTTCGTCATTCCTCTGACATGGTATCAGAGCTCAGGGATCAGAATCATGTTGCTCACCTTGTTTTCTTACTATTATCTACCTCGTAGTTTCTTGTGTAAGTTCTCATTCTTGTTTTGTGCTCTACTTGAATTTTTTTAGGGGACTTGTGCTTGGTTTGTGTACTATTTTTTTTACTCCTTACTGTGTTAGTTATGGATAAATTACATTTTTTGAGGTGTAAGTTTTGTGGTTGAAAGGTTCGAGAGCTATTTTTATATAGGAAAAAATCGGCCCCAGTTCCCTGAGTTGGAAACCGAGCTCTCCCTTAGCTCGCTTGACAACTCGCTAACCACTCGCCACCTTGTCTCCTCAACTTTCCAAGTCTTTCATTGTTCACTTTTTTCATGTGCATTGCACCCTTAACACTGGTTTCACACCTCTTTGACTTACCTTACATTATCACGATTGTGCATTATTGGTCAACTCATTCTACTTAACACATTCCTCAACTCAGGTTGCTCATTCTTGCATTGAACTATTGGCTTGAGGTCTACTTCTACGTGAACGTGATTTGTAGCGGATCGGTCATCAAATCATGGGCTCGACTCGTGCTCATGTTTGTAACCTTCATTATTGGCTCGTGGTTCATTATTGGTCCAGTGTTACTTGCTTATGTATTGGTGGAATGAGATCGATCCATTTTAACGTGGACTCCTTGGCTACCTTGTTTGGTTTTAAGCTCTTGCACCACTCGTGCCTTATTCTTAAGTTTTGGTTCTCCAGTCTGAAAATTCACTGGACCCCATCTGCGTGTGCATTCAGCTTGAACTCACTTGTGAAGGATCCCACCACCCCAAATTTTTCTAGCTCCCTGCTCGAATCAGGAGTCTCTGATAGACACTTGGCTGCATGGTTATTACTCAGTAGTATTCAAAATAATCTACCCTATTTCATTTCCTTCTATAGTCAGTATTCCGCAGGTGTTACATATGGCCTAAACATTGCACACTCACCGGTCATTACAGATCCATTCTCACTAGCAGAGGATTGTGTGGATCTATTGACAGCTCAATGGTTACACTCTCACCTGTAGCACCTCCCAGCTTGACACAGTCCACCAACAGCTTCCACCACATGGCTTGACAATGTGGGTCCCCATCCATTCCCTTTTATACATTGTTTAGCGATCAAAACAATCCCTCATTTTTAATGTTTTGAGGCAAAACATTCATTATGGCATTGTAATAATTTTTTGGATATATGTTGATCAAAGAACACTTGATAGAGAAAGAACACAAGAATTCCATGTGGGAAAGCAAGTCATACACAAAGGTACAAATGGATAGGGAGAACATGCGTGCACGGAACAAAAGTTTAGTTTTCGGGACTTAGCCGTTTTTACTCAAAAGGTATATTTTTAGAGATGGTGTGCAAAGCACACAAACGAGGCAGAGATGTGCGTTCCATGCATTGGTTATTTTTGGAGGATTGGATATGAAGCACTTTGCATGGACATAGGCTAGAAATAGATCTGATACTGTCAGTTAGCTAGTAGTAATCTATTGTTAGCGCACTTGCATGTGTGGCTAGTTTTGTAAAGGCGCCTGGTTAAGAATAGCATGCGAACCATTATTGGAAATGATAAGCGGTGAAGGTCAAGTCCCTAACCTTATATATATGTATTATACTATGTAATAGACATAAGATATATAGAGGAGATCGTGACAAAGAGGTGATGATATCAATGCATACAGTGTTATAATACTATGTGCATACTTTTGATATTGTAATGAAGCTTCTGTAACTTAATGCATTAAATATAATGGAGGATATTGACTGAATCTAAGTATTAGTTCTATGATTATCTGAATCTAGTATGTTTTTGATCTCATCATGGTTAGTACTTAGTTCTGTTTTTCCTTAGATATAGATTTGGTATGCTCTATAGAGTGATGTGCTAGTAATAGAACTATATATGTTAAGTCTTCATCATGCTAACATCCTGCAACAACAACCCTAAAGAGGGACCTGGTACCATTACACACTTCGGGTGAGCACTCAGTCTAGGATGAGTGATGTGCTAGTGCGTATAGGGTTTCATTGGGTTTGTGTTATTGAATTATAGGCTACATCATTGGTTTTGTTGCCGAGACCTCTTTTTCAGTTGTTTTCAGGATGGTTCACAATGAAGACATACTGGTTGACCTTAGCAAGTATTGAAGAATGGATACATGATTTGGAAGACGAATACGCATGGTGGTGCAACATTGGATCTGAGTTCAATGCACACTCTTGGGTAGAACAAAATCTGTATGAAAACTTATATGATAGTTTTTTCACTATCTTTCCAGTAGAACTGTACGAATGGCTGGTTGCTTACGCATCTAAATGGAATTAGAGGTATCACGCACTTGTCTGGATGCAAGAAGAATTCCAGGCCCTTTATGATGCTGATCTGATTTGGAATCGAGCCATGGAAATGTGGTTTTGTGGTGTCTTGAACAGTTATATCTTGGAATACTTAATTTCCATTTATTCATGTCCAGAGGTAGCTGAATTCCAATTCTTACAACATCTGTGGGGAGCTTATTTACAAGGAATTCCACTGGCGATAAAAATCCTGATGGTAACTTTGAACCTAGAGAGTAAACCAATGGCTAACTAAACCCCACCACACACGAGGGTGGGGACAGGATTGGTGAGGGATGGCAGACTTAGTAGTGGAAAGGAAAAGAGAAGAAAGGTGTCTTAAGTATAATGAGGCATGTAAGAGGGAGATAGAGAAGCAACATGATATTATAGTGTAGATGGAGTTGAGGAGAGAGATGGCTCATGAGGGATTTGGAGCTCACATAGAAGATGTGGAGCCAGAGCATCTAGAACTCCCCCATCTGGGAAAGCATGACAGGGAACCATCCTTGGCCTCACAAGGGAGCACACTAGGAGAGATGACCTGGGCCACAGGAACACATCTGAATCCACTGGTAACCTCACTTGGTTTTCTAGTATCTAGTATGACAAGTAATTAGTAAGAAAGTTTGGGAAGTAAGAGAGCAAGTACATCAATGGCAGGACAAATGACTTCATTTCTATTTGGAGGTGTGTTTTCAAGTGCATCGTCTGCACAGAATATGAGCACGCCAAATGTTGGATTCACTTCTGGGAGTGTAACTACTTCACAAACCGTAGGGGTTCAATATAGTACTACTGTTAAAACACAAGGGAGTACATCTACAAAACCTATTCCAGCTACAGGTTTGGGATTAGGAGGCATGGGAAGTTTGGGTTTAGGTGGATCTGGAGGTTCTAGAGGTAGGGGAAACATTGGAGGTTCTGGATCAAGTGGGCAAGGTCCAACCTAACCCCAGAATATTTATATGGAAATGTCTCTACGTCTTCTAGAGTATAGGGGCATAGAAGATGTAGCTAAACATGTGCATATGTGTGAAATATTGTGGTACGCAAAAGGAATCACAACTTCTGAGCATAGGGAAAGCCAATTTGCTACTACGTTACAAGGGTGCACACACAGCTAGTACAAGAAGTTTGACCCTAACCAGACTTGCGTGGATTATGTAGCATTTAAGACTCCTTCTTAAAAGAGTTTCATATCCCTGAGTTTGAGAAGAAGAGTATAAGTGTCCTCAAGGATATTAAGCAAGGCACTACTGAAAGTGTTAGAGAGTATGATGCACGGTTTAAAATGTTGTTATCAAAGCTTTCTTATGACATACACGCAAGCCAACATGCATAATGGTTTTTTGGGGGATTGATTACACCATTTAGGAGGGCGTTATCACATAAGACATATACTGATCCGCGTGAGGCATTGGAAGCATCCCTACATGCTGAGGTAGTTAGGAGTATTGACACTGGTGTTAGCCCATTCTTAGAGGCACAAGTTGCAAATATGGAAAAACAACTAGAGAAATTATCAACAAATTCAGCCCATGAAACACGCTCAAGAATTTGGTGTATAGATTGTGAAGTAGAGGGTCACCCAAAGGGTAGTTTTCCTTGCAGAATAGTATGCTCATTGCTGATGGATTGTGAGATATGACCACTTAAACCATGATGTTATCCGTTTCCCATTATTGAAACACACGATAAGGAAGAATGTTTCAAGCTACTATAAAATCTGCAGGTCCACAACACATGACACAGAGGATTGCCAACTAATTGGATAGATCCATGATGCTATTGATATTGGTGTATGATAGACAAGAGTTTCAGATAACTCTAAGGGAAAGAATGAGCATCAGGATTGGGAGAACAATTGGGTGTGTTATGATTGAAATGAGGGGAGTTTTGAAGGTAGCTGTGGCATAGGTTGAGGATACCATGGTGGATTCAGAGGATGAGGCCGTGGTGGTGGAAGAAGTGAGTTTCCTCATGGAACATGTTATACATGCATATCTCTTGACCACTATAGGCGTGGGTGTCCTCAGAATATTTCATGTTCTTTCTGTGGGAAGAACCATAGCTATGAAGAGTGTTTAGACTTATATGAGCACCTGAGTAAGCAACATAAACAAGAAAACAAAGGATTAGGGGTGGTTAGGATACAACACGCTGTGGACAATCAATGGATGCCCAAGATGGGAGTAGAATTCTGAGGCACTACAAATGAAGATCACGACTCACGCTGAGGCAGCACGTGCCAAGGAGGCATTACAGCAAAAATCTACCATCAGTAAGGATGAGGTTCTTCATGCACAATACCCATATCCTACCTATTAGAAGGAGGTTTATCAGGATACCATGGAAGTGCTAAGGAATCTTTAGGGTGAGATACATTATTTAAAGGAGCAGAAGAAAGCATCAGAGACAGTCCAAACTGATATAGATGACTTGAGATAAGTGTGCAAAATGTTGTGCCAGGAGAACATAATTCCACTATTAGGGATTTGGTTGAAAGGGAACACTCTGCATGTAAGTATTGAGACCAGATGATAGATCCTGCATGTAAATATCCCTCCTCATAGCCTAGATTATGACAAGGAAATTACCCTGAATGTTGTTGTGGATGGGTGGCTGTTGAGTAATATATTGATTGATACAGACACGAAAGTCAATGTTATTACCTTGGATGCATGGGTACAAATGGGGAGACCCCCATTATAGCCATCCTCTAATGTATTATTCATGGCTAATCAGACTAAGGTCACTCCTATAGGAGTTTTAAAAGATGCATCCATTACCATACAAGGAGCAAAGTTCACTGGAGACTTTGAAGTTTTAGCATTGGCAGAATCAGATACTTTCCCAACTCTATTAGGGTGTCCTTGGTGCTATGTAAATAATGTTGATCTTTGGTTCAACAAGGTGTATATCATTTTTGAAAATAAAGAGGAAAGGGTCATTATCCCTTTAAAAAATGGAAATCTCATGCCCTATGTTGAGCCCTTAAGTGAAGAAGATCTGAATAGGATTTATGTACGTGCCATCTGAGATCCAGAGATAACTGAACCAACCAAAGAAGGACTAATTTAGTGGGAGGATGCACACTCTATTAGTGATACTACACGTGTTGCTTGTGATAATTGGGCTCACAACACTTATGACTTAGTAGGGTGCGAAGTAAAGAGCATATCCTCTTGAGGCACTAAACCGCATTATGTAAGGAGGATAGGTAACAACTTGGGACCTTGTTACACAAGAGAAGGGTGTCCGATGGTATTGATGCGTGCTATGGAAGAAAAATGGATAGACCCACTGGAGAGGAGAAATATGCTAGCATATACACTATGTGGGACATCAACATGTTGGTGGGTGGTCCACAGGGATAATCTGGGAAAATGGAATGAAATTAGGGTTGCTCTTGCTACTAGGTTCTTTAGGAGCAATGCACCTACACAAATCTACAATTATCACAGTGATCAACCTATTCAACACCATGTTCAGAAGTGTGAGAGACTCTGGACAAAAGGGAATGAAGCTTTACCACCTTCACTATAGGTGCACTAGTTTTATTCCACTTTACAAGGCTACGTGCGTGTTTGGTATGTATATGCAGAACTCCATAGAGAAACTGGAAATTGGCAGAATTTAGTTGCAAGAATGGAACAAATGTTTGACTTCTTCTCTACAAAACCTTTGGTAGAAGAAGTATTGAAATTTATCAAGTTCTTAACTATGGGGGATAGTGCCAAGGTTGAAGAACTCCTCCAAGAATTATTAGATAAAGAGGAATCAAGAGCGCGTCTTGATAAAGAACTAGAGGCCGATGCAATATTACTTCAACATGCTTACCTTGAGAAAGAGAAAGGAAAAATGGTCTACTTAGTAGATGATGAAGAATTAGATAATCTAGATGTAAACCATTCAACGGGAAGGTGTGAGGTATTAGACAATGCAGATAAGACCATGTGCACCTATCATGAACCTATGAAGAAAAAGAGAGTGAATATTGTAACAGATACTGAGCCTAAAGAAGCTATAATTGGATATTATTGGTTAGAATTTGAAGTGGCAAAAATCATTGAGTTATTAAGGGACTACCAGGACCTATTTCCTAGGGGGTACCATAAACTTAAAGGTGTGCATGAGTTGTTAGGGGAGATGAAGATAAATCTTAAAGAGAGGGCACACCCAGTTAGGAAAAGGCCTTACAGAATGAACCCAAATTGTTGCGAAAAGGTCAAAGAAGAGATTGATAACATTGATCCAGGCAATAATTATAGTGGTGCAACTTCCAGAGACCATAACTTTTGCACCGTACCTCCGATTGACTCTGTTCAAAAGGCAACTGAAATATTGGAATGTGTAGAATGTGATGAGAAGGTGCTAAACTCAATTTGGAAATGTTTGACTCCTGAAATCCATGTTTAAGGGGCCCAAATTGTGATTTTTGTAATGCTGTCTAAAAATAGTAAATTCTAAAAATAGTATGTTTCACAAAATTAGTGCACATGTAAGTATTGGAAGAAGAAACACCTCATCTCCCTCGAGACCGGTGACCTTCCACATTCCTCTAGGTGTCCTTTCATATTTATAAAATTATTATAAATGCATATGTAACCTGAAAACGGATAGACATCTCCTGGCAGAGATAACTGATGTATTTGAAGTCTTTGAGTAATTTACATCTCTTTTTTAGATATAGTTGTTTTACAATTCATCTGGCACAATTGTTAATCTGTTCCTTAAGTCTGAAACCCCTCAGTTTTGGATCAGTGGTATCAGAGCTAAGTCCTCTTGAGAGTGTATGATCCCTAGAACGAGGTTGGAATACAAAAGCTTGGGTGGTCCACACATGATCCTTCAGAATACTTGCTTGTTCGCTGCAGGCGACCTCCAATGGTGGAAAACAACAAGATGGATGATCCTCTCAAAAATATGGTGAATGAAGCTCTTAGGGAGAAAAAGGATCAGATGCTACAACAATTCACCCAGATTTTGCAACAACTACAAGTAGGAAATCATGCCTCCTCATCTGTAAATTAGTCCTTTGGTGCCCCAACTCCATTCAAGGTGCAAGTAAATTTTGACATTCCTATTTTTGAGGGTAAGATCAATTCTGATGTAGTAGAGAAATGGTTGGACCAATTGACCTCATATTTTTCTGTCAATCAATTTACTGATAAGGAAAAGATAACATTCTATCTATTGAAATCATCTCTTGCTATTAAAAATTGGTGGGGCGTGTATAAGAATGGGCTCGAAAGGGATGAGCTAGGAATCGTAGAGGAACCCACATGGAATGATTTCGTGGATGCCATAAAGGAAGAATATTACCCTATTGGTGCCTATGATGATTTGTACATACAGTGGCAGCAACTTCGTCAAGGTAAGGACTAGTCAGTTCAAGATTATACTGACAAATTTCATTCCCTATCTGCAAGATTGGGCATTCAAGACACAGAACAACACAAGATTCTAAAATATCACAATGGCCTACAATGGAGCATTTGAGAGGACATGGGCTTCTTTCAGTTTTAAACCCTTTGTGAGGCATACAATTTTTCATTCGAGATTGAACAAAATCATAAAAGGAGAACTGCCAAGAACCAACCCATGAGGAGGAAAAATGATAAAGAAGGCTAGACCCAAGGCCAAGGTTGGAAACAGAAGGAGTCACAAGGAAATAAGGTGCAAAAGGAGAATATAGGTAAGTGGTGTGACCTCCACAAAACAAATCGCCACTCCAAGGAAGAATGTCGAGCCATCAAGTCCTTACTCACCGAGTCATCTTCGTCAACACTCTCTGCACCAACAATTACAGAACCTGAGGTCAAGGATGAAGATGATGAAATTATAGATGCTAAGCTAGATGTGATCATTGCCACCTCAAAAGTCAAGAATATGGATGAGAAGGAAAGGATCTTCCACTCCAAGCTCTGGGTAAAAGGTAAGCCACTGCATTTTATCCTTGATAGTGGAAGTCAGAAGAATTTAATTTATGTTGATGTTGTATAGAGCCTAAACCTCCCTGTGAAGTCACATCCCCAGCCATATAGTATCAGGAGGTTAAACCCAGGAAGAGACCTCCAAGTCACACAACAATTCCTCCTTCCGTATGCCATCAAGCCCTTCCATGATGAAGTCATGTGTGATGTTGCTCCATTAGATATTTGTGATGTGCTCCTAGGCCAACCATTTATGTGGGATAGACATGGCATCTATGAGTCACGACCTAGAAGGGTCACTATTACCATTGGGAGTCGACATTATCAGATACCTGAGGTCATTCCCCCAAAATTTATCTCCCTCATCAGTGCCAAACAATGTAAGAAGTTAGTGGAGAAAACCAAACAATTTCTCATCTTGATGTTTAGGCCAAAACCTACAAACAAAATTGTTGCAGGCTCCATGAACATGCACTCAATGCAGCAACAGAAGCATCTCAACCAAATCATAATTGAGTATGATGATCTATTCTATACACCTAAAGGAGTGTCATTTCAATGTCTGGTAAAACATGTTATTGATTTGGTCCCGGGGTCTCCTTTACCCAATAGCCCTATGTACCGCGGGTCAGTCCTTGAAAATGAGGAGATCAAGAGACAGCTCCAGGAATTGATTCAAAAGGGACATATTAGGCTAAGCTCTTCACCCTGTGGAAGTCTAGTTGTCTTGGCACCAAAGAAGGATGGAACATGGAGACTTTGCATAGACTATCAGGCTTTGAACAAAATCACTTTGAAGAATCGCTACCCCCTCCCAAGGATTTATGATTTGCTAGACCAGCTCCGCGGTGCAAAAATTTTCACCAAAATTGATCTCAAATTTGGCTATCACCAAATCCCTATCGATCCCACTGATGTTTGGAAAACTACATTTAAGTCTCGTGAAGGCCTATTCGAATGGTTGGTCATGCCTTTTGGACTAACTAATGCACCTGCAACATTCATGCGGGTGATGGACGACATCTTATGGCCCTACACCAATTCCTTCGTGGTCTACCTAGATTATATACTCATTTATAGCTAGACCTAGGAGAGGCATCTGCAACATGTTCGAGAAGTACTTCAAACCCTCAGGAAGCACAGACTGTATGAAAATCTGGATAAGTGCACATTTGGGATGACAAAGGTCAAGTACTTGGGTTACGTTGTGGATGGGGAAGGAGTCCATGTCGAACCAGAGAAAATTCAGGTTATTCAAAGGTGACCTACCCCAAAGAATCTTACAGAGCTTCGTAGCTTCCTGGGCCTTGCCAATTTCTATCGCCAGTTTGTCTTGGGTTTCTCACATATTTCCTGGGCACTCAATCAGGTGACTAAAGGAGGGAACAAGGATAAATTCCAATGGGGGAAAGCACAACAGAAAGCATTTAAAGGGATGAAAGAAAGGTTATGCTCGGCCCCTGTCCTTTCCCTCCCTGATCTACATCATCCATTCGAGCTAATGACAGACCCATTTGAGTATGCCTTGGGAGCTGTTATCATACAACATGGCCACCCTGTTGCATACCATAGTGAAACATTCAATGACACGGTCAGGAAGTACCCAATATATGACAAGGAGCTTCATGCCATCATCCACGCATACATTCTGGGGAAGGAGACAATAATCCACACTAACCATAGGCCTTTGGAGTTCCTTCAGACACAAAGCAAGTTGAGGAATGAGAGACACCACAAATGGGTCACATACCTACAATAGTTTCACCTGATAATAAAGCATAAGAAGGGAAGTGCCAACTCAGCAGCAGATTGCCTAAGCCACCCTCCAATTGCAGCCCTCACAACTATTCTTGATCTCTTTGGACATGAGACTTCAAGTTGGTGTAGTTTGTATGAGAAGGACCCTGAGTTTTTAGACACATATCAGGCCCTCCGTGAAGGAAATGGATCAACTTTGGGCTCCACAAGTCTATTGTTTTTTATAAGGATAGCAAGTTCCTGAGCATCTTCTGGTCCACCTTATGGGGAATGCTAGATACAAAGTTGATGAAGTCCACATCCTTTCACCCACAGACTGATGGGAAAATAGAAGTGGTGAATTGCCTAATTGTTCACATGCTTCATATGTACCACTCCAAGCACTCCCACACATGGGACGAGGCCCTGCCATACATATAACATGGATACAATCGAGCCCTACATAGCTCCACTAAATACAGTCCATTTCAAGCTTGTTACAGATTCCAACCTATGGCTCCCATCGATGTATGCATCCCAATTCCTACCATGGAATTCACACCTCATGGAAAAATTGAAGCAGAAAAGGCGATAAGGTTTGTTGAACAGATCCAACACATTCAACACCAGGTCCATGACATTTTACAGAAAATGAATAAAAGATATAAGAATTTCCATGATAAACACAAGGTTCCACATCATTTCCAAGTTGGTGATAAGGTTTGGTTGTGGCTTTAGAAGGAACGGCTTGCAGGTCCACACAGAAAGATTTTACCTCTCTGGTATGGTCCTTACACTCACACTAAGCAAGTAGGGGAAAATGCTTTCGAGTTGAATCTTCCACCCTACCTTGGTCTCCACCCCATCTTCAATGTGGACCTCCTCAAGCCATACCATCCACCTTTGTTGGATACTTTAGTCACAGAAAAACAATTGGACATCTCCAATCTCAATCCAACAAGTCTTTCCCTAGCTGAAGAAGATCAGATTGTGGACAATTTGACTAAGACCACCAGAGGATAACCTATTCAACTCTATCATGTGATAAAGAAAGGAAATATCAGTCACCAAGGTGAGTGGCTCACTGCATACTAGGTAAAGAATAAATTTCCACATTTGATGGGGCATCTTAATGCAATGGGGACCATTGCTTTTGAAGGAGGGAGGAATGATCCAGGCAACAATTATAGTGGCGCAACTTCCAAAGACCATAAATTTTGCACTATACCTCCGATTGACTCCGTTCAAAAGGCAACGGAAAGATTGGAATACGTAGAATGTGATGAGAAGGTGCTCAACTCAGTTTGGAAATTTTTGACCCCCGAAATCCATGTTTAAGGGGCCCAAATTGTGATTTTTGTAGTGCTGTCTAAAAATAGTAAATTCTAAAAATAGTATGTTTCACAAAATTAGTGCACATGTAAGTCTTGGAAGATGAAACACCTCATCTCCCTCAAGACCGTTGACCTTCTACATTCCTCTAGGTGTCCTTTCATATTTATAAAATTATTATAAATGCATATGTAACCCAAAAATGGATAAACATCTCCTGGTAGAGATAACTGATGTATTTGAAGTCTTTGAGTAATTTACATCTCTTTTCAGAGATAGTTGTTTTGCAATTCATCTGGCACAATTGTTAATCTATTCCTTAAGTTAGAAACCCCTCGGTTTTGGATCAAACATGTTGAAATCTGAAATTATCAAGCCCCTTGATGAGTCAGAATGGGTTAGTCCAATAGTGATCAGTAGCAAGAAGGATGGACAAATTAGAATGTGTGTGGACTACAGGGAGCTAAATGTTGCATGTGTAACAGATCCATTCCCTACACCATTTACCAAGGAAATACTAGAAGGATTTGCAGGGCATGAAATATATTTTTTTACAGATGGATTCTCAAGGTATCATCAGGTTAGAATTGCACAGGAGGATCAAGAAAATACTACATTTACTACTAAATGGGGTAGATTTTCCTATACTGTCATGCCTTTTGGTCTGAAAAATGTGCCTGTTGTATTTTTCACACATATTCGTCCAAGTGTTCAAAGAATTTATTCACAACTTCTTACAGGTATATTTAGATGATTAGACAGTGTATGGATTAGTTAAGGACCACTGTGACAATCTTTGCTTAATGTTTGAACAATGTAGACAGTTGAGTATATCTTTGAACATCAAGAAGTGCATATTTGCTACATCGTTCGTTATAATTTTAGGACACATAATCTGTAAGGAGGGTTTTTTGGTTGACCCAACGAAGGTTGCAATCATTATAGGCCTAGGGGAGCCTATTAGTCAAAATGAGGTTTGCAGATTTTTGGGACATACATGATATTACAAAAAATTTATCAAAGGCTATGCTAAAGTTTCTGAACCTTTAGAAGAGTTACTAAAAAGGAAAGGTACGTTCTACTAAGGTGAAGAACAGCAACACTCATTTTAGACATTAAAGGAGAAACTTACTACTTCGCCCATTTTGTGTTTTCCTTTATGGTAAAAACCATTACATGTACATGTTGACGCCTCTGGCATGGCCATTGGTGTGGTGTTGGCTCAACCTAGAGAAGGTATTGTAGATCATCCTATCTATTTTGGTAGTAGAAAGTTAACTCCTATAGAATATAATTACACAACTATAGAGCGTGAAGCTTTGTCAATGATCTATGCGTTGCATAAATTCTGCCAGTACCTACTAGCTACACCATTTGTCTTTTATACATATCACATGACATTGAAGTATTTGGTAAATAAGCATGTTTTACAAGGGAACATATGTAAATGGGTTCTCCTATTTCAAGAGTTTTATTTCACAGTTGTGGTAAAACCAGGAAAAAGTAATTCTAGACCAGATCGTCTATCAAGAATACAGTTAGGAGAAGAAGCACAGGAAATTGAGGATACCATACAAGATGCACACTTATACAAGTTACAATGCACACCATTAGAACTAGAGGACATTGATATCTTTTTACGCACAGGGATGGCACCAGAAGGAATGAAATTCTTGGAAAAGAAACAACTTGCTATACGCGTTGCACCTTATATGTTAATTAGTGGTGACTTGTACAAAATGGGCTAGGATGAAATATTGCATCGTTGTGTATTGGAGCATGAGCGCACGGGCATTATGGAAAAAGCTCATGGTGGAATTACAGGAGGCCACTATGTAGGTGATGCCACAACATGCAAAATGATTCTCACTGGATTATAGTGGGAGACCCTCTATAAAGATTGTAAGGAATTTTGTAAGGCATGTGATCATTTCCAATGTCTTGGAAGACTAGGTTAGTGAGATTAAATACCTCTTATACCTATTACTAATGCATAACCATTTAAGAAATGGGCTATAGATTTTGTGGTTCCTATTTCCCCAACTGCATGCATAGAACTGGATCACAATAATATTATAACTTGCATAAACTATCTGACAAGGTGGGTAGAAAGCATACTCCCACCAAGGACTATACAATGGCTATAACAGAAGCTCGGTTTCTATGGGAACATATTATTACAAGGGATGGATGTCCTTTGAGTTTGACCAGTGATAGGGGCACACATTTTCTTAATGAGATAATCAGAATTTTATTAAATGAGTTTGTGATTGCCCACCATAAGAATACACCCTATCATCCTCAAGAAAATGGGACTGCTAAGGCTTTTAACAAAATTTTGGGCCAAACATTAAAAAAAATATTGTGATGTTGGAAGAAAATATTGGGATGATAAAGTATTTACAATACTTTGGGCATATTGAACAACATATAAAAGGTTGAAAAAAGCCACACCATTTCAGTTAGTGTTTGACATAGAAGTCATTCTTCCTATGGATTTTATGTTACCTTCTTTGTGTATTGCATGGGCGATGGAGGTCTAGCTGATGAACAAGATCTTTAGAAGAATGGATTGAGAAGATAATTCAGCTGGATGAGTGACAATGATTCATAACACATTGGAGTTAGAAGAAAGAAAAGGCCAGGTAGAAAACATGACATGAAAAAAACATAAGGGATAAGAAATTTAAGATTGGGTAAATGACACTTCTTTATGACTCTAAGTTCTTGCACCATCCAAGAAAACTTAAGGTACATTGGTTAGGGCCGTATGTTATCACTTACATCCTTGAAACAGGTGCTTGTCAATTTAGAAGCACTTGATGGAACACAGCTACCCGGTTACTTCAACAGGAGTAGGTCTGAAGCCCTGCTATAAATAAGTCTTCTTGGTGTTTGTAATAAGGCAGTATTTCCATTTAGATTAGGTTTTCAATTTTTTATTTCCTTATTGTATTTACTTCTTTGTCACTATGTTTATTTCAATTTAGTTGGTGTTGTGAAATAAGTGCACTTGCGTGCATGAAGCTAATTACTAAATGAAGCATTTTTATGTGTAGATTACTACACATCCTTTTACTGTGGGGTGGTTGTTGATATATAGGTACAAAATTTTGGGAATTGAAAGATGAAAAGAATAAGATTGCTACGGGCCTTCTTCAAGTCAAAGTATTGCTTCAAAAAGTGACCAAAGATGAAGATAAATGAAGAAACATTATAACGTGAGGTAAGAAGAGGCCATAACAACTAATAGTAGAAGGTGCAGTGATGAGGTACTCAGGTGCAAGGATCTGCACTAAAGATAATTCTATGACCAGAGGGTAGGAAGGCATGCTAGAAGGGTATAGATGAGGCACAAGGATGTAATGCATGGAAAGGATGGAATTAGTTAATTAATTAGAGGATATTTGGTAGGTGAAGGAGCAATGAATGCATCAAAATTTTGAAAATATATGTAAGGATGGGATGCAATTTCATTTTTACCATTGCAATTAAAAGTATTTGAAAAGTAGCCAAGTGTGACGAGTCGAGTGATCCTATTAAGGTGTGAGAGGTGTGTAACCAGTCATTATGAAGATATTTGTGTGTAGAAAAAGATTGTGTCCCTAGCGGTGAAGGGTTTGAATGAAGCAAGGTGACAGAGAGGATCTAGGGCACGTGATTTCACCTAGGGAACACTGAATTGAGCTAGGGCTTGCTTCGCACATTTTAGAATTCAAGAGGAAAGGATCTATAATGGATTGCAAGGTAGAAATGGCACCCAAGAAAGTAGTTTTATTATGAGTGAGGGGAAATAAGAAGGTGGTAGAAGAATAAGAAGAGATGGCTCCAGAATTTAATTTTTCTGAGATGTAGTATCTAGAGGGGGTTATCGTCATCCAGGAGTGGGATTCTCACATACAGGAAAATTAAGGTGAGTGATTAAAATAACCATACCATAGAGGATAAGGAGGAGTTTGACAGTGTTGATGAACACAAAGACAAATACATGCACAAAAAAAGACATGCCGGTATATGTCGATGCTAGTGAGAATATCTTGCAAAAGATAGGAGTTTACTAGCTAAATGATCTCCCTTACTTTAGGAAATATGATCCCTTATACCAATGGCTCATGAGCATAGTGCACAAGGATTTTTTCTACTTTGCAGGTTGCAGATTTAGAAGTTTAGCCATGCTCATCTCCATGGTAAGGGGTTTGAAAGGCATAGGAGACAATTTACAAGATGATCCAACAGACAAGACCATAATATTGGATATCAGAAAGGTTTTGAGGTACAAAAAGGTTTTGTCCGCGTGGTATGGACATCGATAAACTGAAGAAGTATAAAGTCGTACAAGCAGTTTGCACATCTTGTTACAAAGCTAAATGACTAGGAAAGGTGGTCATAAGCAAACACCATGTGGTTGCACATTGCCAAGAAGATGTCTGAAAGATTAGTCTACAACATTTCACATTATATTGCAGAGACAATTGTTGAGGAAGTGCACGTAGGAGGAAATATCAGATTTGGAGCTATTTTTTTATCACTGGTGTTCATGGAGATCAAAGTACCTGATGGACTAAAGGAGAGGGTATGGGAGTATCCAATGGAACAAAAATCCACCAGCAGAACACTTCAAGAAGTACTTGTGTGAGGTATCCATGATAAAGAAGGTTAAGTAAGAGGGCTGAGAAGTGGTATGATAGGCTCCGTACAGACTATTTAGGAAGAATGGTGCATCCACACAGACTTTCCTTAAGTAGTTGGAAAGGCGGTCCAGTTCATTATATGCTAGCATTTTTGTATAGCACGGTTTGCCATGAAGGATGGAACATGGAATTCCTTGGTGTAAATTTCCATATGCATCTTCACAACAAAGTACTTCCAGGCATCAGTAGACAGGCTTACACGAACGTGCGACGACTAACATTCAACATGGGTAAGGTAGATTGGGACTACTACACACTAAGGAATGAAATATGTGTATCCAGGGCGGGGTGCATATGTTGAAAGAATCATTTTTGATGTATTGAGCATTAAACCAATAAGTTTGGCGGTGGGAGATATTAGAGCATCATGCTAGTGTATCTCCAACTGAAAGCCAAAGATGGAGAATAACAATTATGTGGAAGATGAGTTTGCACTTCCAACACCACCAAAGGGAAAGCACACAATGGATAACATCCTAATGCCTAAGACCACAAAAAGCCAATTGAAGTAGAGGATGAGGAGGTTGAGCACAAAAATAGTGGTGGTTTGGAGTATAAAGGTAGAAGGCATCCTATGGAATAAGGATGAAGATGAGTGTGCCACTACATCACCTTAGGCATATGAGGGGGATGATGAGGAATTGAATGTAGTTTGAGGGAGAGCACATATTTAAGAGGGTGTTCAGGAGAACAAGGACCCAAGTTGCTACTCCACAAATAGTGTGAAAATCACCCAGAATCTCTCCAAAAAAGGAAAAAACCAAGTAGAGAAGGAGGGAACTAAAGTTCAATGAGGAGGTGGAAGAGTTAGTGGAAAACATGCCTTATTCTCCTACACTTCTAGAGAAAATACAAGGAACAAAAGGATAAAGAATCAAAGCAAAGAGGAGAGGAGAAAAAGGGAACATAGGAGATAACTGTAGAGACTTCTTAGGACATGGAGACACAAGTCCCAAATTTGGAAGATAAATTTCCTAAGTAGTAACAGTTTTAGAAGAATGAGTGGAGAGAAAATTCCACCAGCTATGGGTTATGCAAAGGACACAGGTAAAATTGTCCTGTGCCCGTTTCCAGAGCATGTTGACATAGAAAGACTTATATGACTGGGATCTCATGGATGAAGATATAACAACAATGTGCACATGAGGAAGCAGTTGTCATGGTCCATGCACACACACATGGATGAGCTAGATTTTGATGTATATGAGGATTCATGCATATCAAGGAGGCTGAAGAAGATGCCTTAAGCTATACATATGATATTTAAGCCTAATGTCTTGTCAGATGAACAGGTGAGTAATGCACTGGTCAAATTCTCAACAAAGGTGGAAATGCAGGAATATAGAAAAGGCTGCCACAATTAGGGTGCTCAGGGAGGAGAGATTACAACTAAGGATGGAGAAATAGTGTGCGCTTAACTGCAGGAGAGGGACTTAGCGTATAAGAAGAAAATTGTATTTATCATTATCGTAAATGAAATTAGAGACATTTTCATAAGAGCTATGACACACTTTGAGTTAAAGGTACAACCGACGCTTTCCCTCAGCACTGCATTATGTAGGAAATTTAGTGGACCTGGTACTTGAAGATGAACCTTCTGCACAAGCTAGTGCCAAAGGATCTAACACAAGAGACAGAATGAGAAAAGGCTTCAGTGATGCAGAAGATTACATCCTATGAATGAATGTTGCTATAAGCACTACAAGACAGAATTGAAGAAAGGTACACCATGCTTTGAACATCTACACAGCTCTAGAGGCACTTATCAACGTAAATACCCTGGAAGAAAACAGTGAGGTCCAGAGAGTAATGAAGGAAAAAACATTGGGTTGTGTGCAAAAAGACTATCAATGGCTAAGCAGAAGTGTGAGGCCTTGGACAACAGCACAAGAACTACACAAGACTTGGCTGGAAGAGCTTGGGAATATCATTATGCAGAAGATGGATTTACTAGACAGTATAATTACCTTAATGTCCACCATTGTGTTAGTCTGGAAAAATAAAAAAGGAAAGATTATGAGGGATGAATTGGAGTCCATTGATGTGGACATTCTAGAAAACAGTAGAGCAAGCAATCGCTGAATGGAAAACCTTGAAGGCTGAAATAAAATATGAATATCCCAAATTATTTGTTCAGGATGAAGAAGAGACTGTGGAGTAAAAATATTCTTTAATGACATTCTTTTCATTCTTTCCATTATTCTATTCTTTGCTTCAGTTGTTGGAGATAATCATTGTTGGGGAGACAATGAAATTAGTGTGGAGTAATTTTTATCAAAGAACGCTTGATAGATAAAGTACACAAGAAAGTCTGCATGGAAAAGAAATTCATACATAAAAGCATAAATGGACAGGGAGAACACACGCACGTGGACCAAAAGTTTCAATTTTAGGGACTTAGCTATTTTCACTCATAAAGGTTTATTTTTAGAGGTGCCATGTAGAGCACACAAAAAAGGTAGAGACATGCGTGCCATACATTGGATAATTTTATAGGATTTGACACAAAGTAATTTTCATAGAAACGGGCTAGACATAGATTTTCTTTTATCATTTAGTTAGTAGTAGTCTATTGTTAGCGTAATTACATGTATGGATAGTTTTGTAAAGATGCGTGGCTAAGAATAGCATGCAACCTATTTTTGGAAAGGATAAGTAAGTGAAGGGAAATTCCCCACCCTTATATATATGTAGTAAACTATGTAAGAGATAGAATAGAGGAGATCATGATAGAGAGATGATGAGATTGAGACATACAATGTTATACTGCTACGTACACATACTTTTGATATTGTAATGACGCTTCTGTAAATGTAATGCATTGAATATATTGGAGGATATTGACTTGAATCTGAAGTATTAGTTCTATGAGTATTTGAAACTAGTATACTTTTGTATCTTATCATGGTTAGTACTTAGTTTTGTTTTTCCTTGGATATAGATTTGGTATGCTTTGTAGAATGATGTGTTAGTAATGGACCTATATATGTTAAGTCTTTGTCATGCTAACATCCGGCTACAACAACCCTCAAGAGGGACCTGGTACCATTATGTGCTTCGGGTGAGCACTCAGTCCAGGCTGAGTGATGTGCCAGTGCATGCATAAGGTTTCTTTGGGTATGTATCATTGAATTCTAGGCTGCATCAATATATTTTGTTTGTTTGAATGTCCTTCCTTTGAGTGTTGAAGATGGAGGGCAACGTCCAGGGTTGGTAGGAGGCTAAAACCCCCTCACAAGGAAAAACAAAACCTACCTAAAATTTGATTCCGTTTCCAACAAGTACCTACATGACACCCTTTGCACCCATTTAGGACACTTTTTTAATTAGTTTGTAGAGTTCATTGGCATTTTCCATCAGTTGTGGGAATTGTATTTTTGCTATAATTTTTGACTCGTTGCTCATTTTTTAGCACTTCTTTAGTAAAACTTGCATGATTTCTCGCACACCACTTGATGAAACTATAAATTTTGTTAACTAACTACTTTATAAAGTTCCACATTCTGGGGGATTCACTAGTACTCTTGGGTTTTCACACGCAGACGCATTATCAGATGAGTCTGAAATCTTACTTTTGTGCACCTTGCACTTTTGATTCTGCATCATGAGGGTGCTCTTTCTAGACTTGAGAGTCATAGGATCTCTGTACATCCTCTGCCACTTCTTATTGGGAGAGATAACTATTCGGCTTGGTATTCTTCCATGGAATGTTACTTCACTCACGAGGGTCTTTCACCCTTTTTATGTGGGCCAGTTCTTACACCCTCTAATCATCATTTTCTTGAGAAATTTCATGACACTTGAGACCATGTTTTTGGTCACATGATGATGCATGCCTTTAGATCTCTCTGGCTTCACATGGCAGAATCAGATCCACCCCATCATGTCTGGAGCATTCTTCGGTCCCTCTATGGAGATCCTTCACATATTGTCGCCATTGTTGCCATTGTTGATTCAATTGTCTCCTCTATTTCTTTGTGTGATGATAGTTCCATTGATACAGACTCACTTGGTTCTACTTCTAATATGAGGATTGTGCACCCAGTTCTGATGTCAAGAGTACTACAAAGGACTCTTCCCCTCCTTCTCCCACTATTCCAAAGAGTGTTGACACATCCCACATCTCATCAGATATTGAACAGTCTCCTATATAGTATCATACAGTCATCACACCTGCCTCTTTTCCACCTTTATTGTGTGAGGCCCCTTTCACTCCTCTACCTTCATTGGATGACTCATACCTATCTGAAATCTCTCTTCTGTTTGTTGAGCCCCCTCATTGGGACAAGTATCTATCTAACCTTAGTCATCTTTTAGTAGAGTACACTTTTGATGTACTACAGGTTCCTCATCCATCTACATGTATTTCAGAAGAGTTCATCATCTCTATTGTTCGGAGTTCCCCTTCTGGGACTCTTACCACTTCCACTTTTCTGGAGACCTTCATTGATCCACCCTTTCTTGTGGATCCATTTTCTATTGTGGGAGATGTTTTTTTCCTTCACATCAGTTAGACATCCTTTATATATGTCTTCCCCTTCTTCACTCTGACATTTCTACACATGTGTCATTATCTTTGATTCCTTGGTGCTCTCTTGCTAGACCTATGTCACACTTTAATGGACCAGACTCAAATCTCTTTGTGTTGGACTTCTAACACATCATTTATGTCCTTCCTAAGGGTAGGCATACAGTTTGGTGCAGGTGTCTCTTCTTCAATCCAGAGGCAGAGGATCTCGTGATCGACATTCTTCTCAGATACCTCCTAAAGCTGCAGATTTTAGATCCATCCATGGTATCTTCTTTATTCCTCTCCTCTCATCTCCCTCTTCTTCTCTCTTCTTCTTATTTCTGAGAGATTGAGTATTTGTACATGGGTACCTTTACAGGATCATCTATAGACGGGACCCATCCTTGGTATATTTCTTAGATTAGAGAGTGGACTTGTTTCTCTTTTGGGGGGAGTTTTTCCCACTGGTTTTTCTCATTTTACTCCACTTTTCAAGAGTTTCTTGTACGTGGGTACCTCATCAGGCTTGTTGTTGAGACCCACTTCTCCATGTTTTCATCTATGTGTCCACCTAAGCTATGATTCAGGGGGTGTTGGTGTAGGATATTTACCATGCATATATTTTAAGTACATGGGATTCCTCCACATAGGTGATTCACCATCCTTAGGTGTCCTAGGGTGTCATTATGACATTACATGTGTAATAGAGCATCCTAGGAGTTACATTTGATTGGCTATTCTAGGAATGTAACTCCCACCTCTTGACGGCTACATTTTTGGGGGAGTTACACACTCCACTACTATATGTACACCCTTACATATTAAGCAATACAATGGAATAGAGTATGGGATTTGAGCCATTTTTCCCTTAATGCATGCACATTTCTCTCATGGGTGATTTCTTTCTTTGATCTTGAAGCTACATCATTTTGCGGTTGAGTACGACGTTTTGATGCTCACAGATTCCCTCTAGATCTTCATCATTCCTCTGACAAGAATCAATAAGTGTTTTGAATTTTCTCTTTACAGTAGAACTTGACTCCACCTCTTATTTAATTTTTCTATTTTCTGCTACCAACTCTTTATTTCTAATAGATAGTTGGGAATAATGAGAGGAAAAATCATCCCATGCTTTCAAACCAATATTTTTTTGTCTCTTTAAACTATCAACTTCCATCCTCAAAGTAACTTTTTATTAATCTGTTTCTACACTCTTTTGTTCAAACTCATTTTGAAGAGACAAATGAGTCATTTGCATACCTTTTAGTTGTTTTTTAGAGTGGAAATTTCATCCATGTTTCACCTCAAAACCTCATCTCTTTTTTATTTTATTCGACCATCCTCTTGTGTAGTAGTTTCTGTAGCTTATGTCTGGATTTCCAGAGCTACAGCCTTACTTTCTAGAGCTTCCAAAGGAGTTTTTGGTTCCTTAGTAGCATGTATTTGGTCTTCAAAAATGGCCAATGTAAACTTGAAATCTAGTGATTCTTCTCCTAGGGTAGAGGAAGTCTTAGTTCCAACAAATTCTTCCAAAATTTGGGTTGCACCTTCATCAGACAGTGTAGGTTAATAAAATTAATTTTTCCTTACAAGACCAAACCTTCTTTTTCTGAATGAACTTTGAGCAGAGGTTGACAGAATAGTATTTTTCTTTAAATATCAAGGCTCAAAAGGTTTCTTGGCTTCATATACAGGATATTTTATAAAAATAGGGACAAGCTGAGGAACATATTGAAGCTTAGGCTGCAAGCTGTGGGCTGGTTTGGCAAAGAGGCATTCAGAAAGATTCACCTTAAGCTCAAGATTTTACCTTCCTTTTTGCAAATGGGTTATAATTTTCAGTGTATCACCCCCTAATACCAATGATTGCCCATAAAAAATGAAATACTTGTTTACCCAAGAAATAAACTCCCTCCAATGGCCTGGAAATCTCTCCCTCTTGATACCCTTATGAATTCCTTGGGGGTTAATGATTATCTCAGGCAGATTTTCCCCTTCCTCATGAAAAAGGGCTATCAAATATTTAAGGGGGTAGTTAGTGACAACCTTAAGCCCAAAATCTAGAAGACCAGAGATTTTTCTAACAATTTGGTTATCTACTTCAATTTGTTTCCCTCCGATTCTAGAACAAGTTATTTCAAAATTTGACAAAAATTATTCAATTAAATCCTCATCAAACCCCTCAATTTTTTGAATAAAATTCAACCAACCTGCATCATGGAAGACCTAAGATATGATGACATTTCATAGCAGTGGCTATACAGATTTTGTCTCAGATTTCTTCTTTTTCTCCATAACACAGACTAGTTTGCAACAAAAATGAAAAAGGCAGTGAGGGTTATTTTTAGAACAATGGAAATGGTTTCGTGAGAGAGAAAAATTAGTTGTATGTAATGTCAGTAGCTTAAATTTTAAATACTCGTGAGTTTTAATGGAATTAATTTGGCATAAAATGGTGGTGGAAAGGACAGATGGGATTGTTGAAGGTGACAAGATTTTAATTCATTTGCATGGCTCCCTTACTTTCATCCATGTCACATGTGCCGTATGTCATTCCTCAAAAATAGTGACAAAATGCCTTTATTCATTCATAATTACCACTTATCTCTTCAATTACTCCGTTAAATTTTCTTATTATGGTTTTAATAAATGCATTGGGAAGTTCAAACATATCTAATATCTATAGAAAAAGTAAGTGCACATCACCTTACCAGTTCAACATAATTTTTTCTTAATTGGCGCTCCAGTCCCTTAAAATATTGTCACCACCTCTAAACATGGGTCTCCACCTACTCACACATTTTACCATAAACTAGCCATGATATGGTAAAAGTCAAGTTTTTTTAGCATGGATGAAAGCCAATTTATTATTTTATTTTATTTTTTAGATATAGGGGGATAGAGGACGATAATCAATTATTATGGTACTTCTTCCTTTCTTAAAATATGCCTAACAAACTACTCATGGTTAGAAGAGGTTTCGAAGTATAAACATTTAGAACTTTTAACAAAAGCGTGGCATTAGATGCATGTCCATAAATCAAAAATATAATTAGTACAATAGAAATAAATGTTTGAAAACATACCTTAGTCAAAAGACCGCTCAGCAAACATTTAGCTGCTTACAATCAGAAGGATATGGTGACAACAAAATGAAAAGAAGGGAATTATTTTTTATATTTGAAATTTGAGATTACAACTTCCTAACGATCATAGGTATGTATTGGATCACTGAAATTGCATCCAAGTGCATGACCATTTGAAACAAAAGTTATAGCACACTACGGTATGGGTAACAAAGTTTCATTACTAAGGTAACTTTCCCGTAGCTTCAAAAGACTGCATATATAACAAATAATTGGGTTCACCAAATTTAAAATCATAACTCATAATAGGGAGTGCATTAAAAAGCCATTCATTTTCACTAAAATAGGGTCAAAAGCAAGAGCATTGAATGCAACAATCTTACCGAGGCATTAAATTATCCTCCACCTGTAAGAACATGCATCGTCCTTGATGCAACTGTTGATTCACTGTTTGAAAACAAAGGGGATAAGCAACAAAGGATAGATAAAGACAAGGATTATTCCTATGGTTAAGATCTTGGATGCCGTCTAGCAGCACGACCCAGGGATAGACCCAGAACAATCCTTTTGATCAACCATTATTTAACATTTCATTCATGACTTATGAAGATTTGGAAGTTGCTCTGTTATTTCCTTATTTAATTAATGTCAATATTCCTCATACACTATTCGTAAGGTCAATTCCTATGGATAGTGATTTCATTTTTTTGAAGTTTTAGTTTAGTCATTCTTGTGAGGTGCTACAAAAATAGGTATTGTTATCCCAATAACAAACCAGTGTCAGGTAAACATTACACTAATGATTCACATGGCAGAATTTCACATAAATGTCACAATCGTACCACATCAACAATCTAACTTGGTCTGATCCATGGATCAGACATGTACATGATGCAAAAAACATAGTATCTGCGTCACACATAGATTACCGACACAAGGATAAATAATTAGATGTAAGTCCTACTATAATGACCTAAATATTCACAAAAATCTAATAAATGGAAGATTTCACAGTAACTCAGAACAATAGCTGGCTTTGTACATAGTGTCCACAAGGTAATCTATACAACCTTATCCACTTACCATTTTTCATGGGAACTATCACCAACTCACATGAGTACACATACATTGTAACTACCAGATCCTGGATAGATGACATCCTACCCTCAACAGTTCCTCTATATACCTCTTTGACAATGTCTCTTAATCACACAAAAAACAAATTCATTATGCCTCCCTTAAATCTAGTTATGCCATCCCTCAAGCAACATATGATATAGATGCAAATTCTTCCTTGAATCCCAGGCACATAGAGTCAAGACATCCCTAATCCCAAATGACATAATAACTTGAATGGTTCGACAAACCACTAGTTTATGACTATAACTCCTTAGGGCATACCCCCTAGGTTATTACCGAAGTGGGTCCGTAGGTTTTCAAACTATCTCAGTATGGTGCTTATCTAATAGAAAGCTTCATCTCCACACATTATGACAAGTAGAATGAGCATCAAGCATAGGGCATTTCAGAATGCCAAGTGGAAAAATAACAATGCCTTCGGCAAAAGCTTGTAAAATTTGATAAATTTAAAAAAAAAATTAGTCCAAATGTTTAGAATTCATAATAAATCGCTAAGTATCTCCATAACCTTAGTCTGGACATTTCACTTACCAAGGTGATGTTAATATCAACTGTGTTAAAGGAAATTCACAAAATATAGCCACAATATCAATTTCCATAGCCACAATTATTGCTTCATGTAGCAAAAATAAAATACATATATAGCAAACACTGGGCACATCTCAGTAATGACTTCCATGTGACCTTTCACTACAATGGTGGCCAGATAAGGGGATATTCATACGAGTTGATGGCACTCGAAACATCTGAGCCTCACACGTTCATAAATATCAAGGCATATGGCTGGGCAAGAGGATAAAGAGAAATATTCTTTGTCATCATTTCAATTTGAAATCAGTCCCATGTTTCCTGACTTTGCAGTCAATGTATGCTAACATAAGTAGCATAGCTACAGGGTCTTCCTAGATATTTACTAAATATCCCATCTTTCAATTCTTAGGCTGTATGTTCTAGAAGGTTTAGGTTATGATACTCGTACAATTCTTCTTATAGAGCATCAGATCCTCAATTATTCTTTCTGGGTACTATTGAGTAATTAGCTTAAGATCTAACTAATTGAAGGATAGTCAATTACTTGGTTGTAATCCTGTAAAGATTAATAAAGGGAATGTATTCAATTGTCATGACATTGATAGCTAATACCATGATCCACTCTAAATGTTATATATTGACTGAAAATATCCCTAGGATTGTTAGAGTGAGGTATTGGACCTTAGCTCATGTTCACCTAGGTAGTTTATTTGACCTTTATTGTAGTTTATCCTCACCTACAGTTATGTGTCAGCTAGAATATTTCTTTTAATCTTGAATATTAGATATTAGGAGATATTATCTTCCTTGTTAGGTATAGTTCTTTCCAATGATTCCTAACGGTATCTGACTAGATCTCTTAAGATGCCTAGTTCTCTCCTAATATTCTATGATATTGACTAGTTCTTTGATGACTAGTGATATTTCCTTGATTTATGCTGTATTGATCTTACGACCTCTGGGACTGGTTCTTAGATTGCACATTCCTTACCTATTCCCCCGGTCAAGGCCCTAGTGTCTCAGTGTATTTCATTGAGTTCCAAAATAATATATGAGATTGCTACTCATTTGTCCTGCAAAGGTACCTCATGTAATATTTACTCTGGAAAATTGCTTTCATCTTTTAGATCGTGGTGTTTTCTTAGCATCTGTGTTCTAAGTGCTTAGGGTATGTTTGGTTATCGTTAGCTTTCATGGTATCAGAGTTAGAGTACTTGCTGTTGGCATCCGTCTATAAATTTTATTTATGCAAATAAACTTATGTGTGTGGATATTCATTTTAACTTATTTGGGATATTAGGTCATGTTATCTAGTTGTTAGGTATAGCATCTTTCTTATGCAAAACAGATGGTATTCCATTGGATCCGAAAGGTGTAGTTCTATCCTAAATCTATGACTGTAAACTCAGTTCAATTCTGATGAGGTAGTCAATTTCCTTGTGGTTTATGGCCTAAATGTATGACCTTGACAGAGTTCTCACACTGTTAGTGCCTTTCGGGATTCAAGCAAGGCCCATTCTCAGAAAATAAATGCATGGGATTTCCATTATGGGGCTTTATGTTATTGCTGCTCGATTTGATCTGCACAGACCAATTATGTAAAGCTATTCTACGCAATATTGCTTTCATCTGGTTTTCGCACACAAAGATTTTTGGATTAACATCTATCCACTTCTTGGCAAGGGTCCACGGATGTAGGTTACCCATTAAAATCCTTAGCCCTGGTAGTCATATGGTATGGTCATATGAGGGCTTAACAGCCTTCTGTCAGTTTCTACTAGTAGGTGGTTAACTTCAGACCCCTTTACATTCATGATGTGTGTGGTGATTTGGTCAATAACATGTTATTGCATATAGTTTTAGTGGCACCCAAAATAAAGGCTAACATTGGATCTGGAATATTAAAAAGCCTGTAATATTGACTATAAACGGTCAGCCATTGGTGTTGGCAGTGCTGTTTTTTTAAAAAGTTTCTTTTGTTATTTCAGTGATATTTCACATTGGATTTACCTTAGGATTGAGACTTTCACTATAAAAGATAAATGTGCCATTATATCGAGGAGTCTGTTGGGTAATCAATTGTGGATCTACACAGGTAAATTTTAGCTGAGCCCGAAGTCCTAAAATTGTTGGGATTTGTCATTTTGTACCTATCATGGATTATGAGAATGATATACTTTTATCCTGAAGTATGTGGACTTCAAGAGGATATTGTAAAATTTTGTGAAAGAAAATAGATCGCTCAAGAAGCAAAATTATCTTCTACAATCACTCATTCACGATAAGGATACAATAATAAACTCCCTGCAAAACAAACTTGCTAGCCTACATCATCACCATCATATTGTGGACAACCATATCCATGCTCCTGGTCCACTTGTATCTGTTGTCTCTTGTACCCATTGACATTGATCTGCCATTATTTGAGTCCTGAACCTGACTTTTGATGCTTCATAAACCTGTGAGGCTTGTTACTACATGCTCTTCCAAATCTAGTGCCCATTACAGTACCACATGTTGTGTATCTTACTTCTTCTCAGCTTGCATAGCTTTTTTAAGAAGCATACCACTGCATTTAGTTCTCACATGTTTCGTTCTATGGGTCTTACTAGCAGAGTCATTGGTAGAAATTCACAGAGTATTGTTTCCTCGATTCCACATGTTAAGTGGAATTCTCGTCGTGACATTGGTTTTCGAGTAGATACTTCATTGGGATCACACATTAACAGAGCTCATTTTTTTGTTCACTCGACTCTTTCTGAGGATCATGAGTAACACATGAGTTTTACACCTTCACTCAAGCTTGAGAAACCTAAGATTTCAGTTGTCAAACATGATTAACCTGACACACATTCTGATGTTCTTTTGGCATGCACCCATTGTGCATTTTGCACCAAGTCATATGCAGACATCTTCTTCATCCATCCGTGTTGATTTTGGGTGGATATTCTGATCACTCATGGAGGTAATATAAGCATTCATTTGAGAGGACACTACAGGCATATCTCCTCCACCATTCGGCCTCTTGCTCCACTTTCTATACCTTCTGCATTGTGATGATTCTTGTTTTGAGCATTTATCTTTAGCAGGTGTAGTGTATCTCTCTTAGTTTGTTGAGAGATTTTGTATCTGTATTTTTGAAACTTTTGGCATGTTGACAGTCTCTCTTGTGGGGGGAGCTATTTTGGTGGATTCCTAGTGTTAATTTTTCATTGTTCGAGTAGTTGTTTTGACAACTCATACAAATTTTTTGTGTCAACTCCACCCATTCAGTTAGTATGGGAGAGGTGTGGTGTTGATCCTACTTCTTTGGGTTTTGTGTCCTTGCCTTGTTACCTTGGCTTTTCTTGGATTGTGACACTCTGGATTTTGTGTCCTTTCCTTGTTGCTTTGGTTTTTTATTCTTGGATCGTGGCACACCTATTTGCAGCAGTTGATCGAATTATGTTTGGTGTTTTTTTTACACTTTCGACATCACTCTGTTGATAATCTCCTTGTATGAAGATATTCTGGTGGAGCCCAGTGTCGGCTATTTTTGAGTTTTGTGATCGAGTAGTGGATTCAGACCATTAGTACACACCAAACTTCTTCAACATTGTACAAGTTTTTTGAGCTGAGCTTCTTGGGATGCCTTGGAGAGGGTCTTTACTCTCTTTACTTTGTTGTTATTGGTTTTGGGTACCTTGCGGTGTCCCTTTTTCCTAGTTATTGTACATGAGTACCTCATCAGGCCTAGTTACCGGGACTCATACTATAGACATGCCACTTCTATTTTATCCCCTAGCTTCACTTGAGGGGGGGTGTTAGAGTAGGTATTTTACCTTAGCTCATGTTCACCTAGGTACTTTATTTACTTTTATTGTATTTATCCTCACCCACTTATGTGTGTGGATATTATTTTTATCTTATTTAGATATTAGGAGATTATTATCTAGTTATTAGGTATAGTTCTTTCCTTGATCTATGGTCTTGACTAGTTCTTTGATGACTAGTTATTTCCTTGTTTTATGGCCTGATCTACGACCTTGAATGGTTCTTAGATTGTTATTCCTTACCTATTTAAGCAAGGCCCATTCTCAATGTATTGCATTGAGTTCCATTATAATATATGATATTGTTGCTCATGTATTTGCAAAGGTTTTATGTAAAGCTATTCTGGAAAATTACTTTCATCTTATTGATCGTGGTGTTTGATTAGCATCTATGTTCTTGACTTGGTACGATCTGGTTATTATTTGAGGATTTTTAACTATTTTTCCAGATCTCAGTTATAAGTTATTAATGGCATTAACTTTCATTGTCTCACCATGGCTTGCTTCATTAATTGAATTTGTTTAGTTATTTTTGGGGTTTGAGACAGGTTGGGCTGGAAGTTGGGTTTGTGCTACTTGCCCTTGCTAGTAATTTTTTTTGGTGGTGGAATTAATGTTTTTTGTTGTTGTGTAAACCTCCTAGGCTGATTATAGTTTTGTTGGGGTGACCATTATTGGTTTTTCAATGGATGTGCATTGGCTGGTGGTGTCCAACCTTACTAATTATATGGAGGCATTCATGGTTGTGGATTTAGGTAGGTCATCCAATTTGGTGGTGTCTAATCAAGTTGTCCCCAAGTTGGTGGAGGAGTCTGATTAGGCCATGGTACCATCCAAGGGTTATGAGTAGGTCTAGGGGCATAAGCATATTGGGTATTTAATCTTTAAACAAAGTTTACTTCTCCATTTGTTTGAGTCATATCATTTAATCTTTCTTTCACTTGAGGTAGGAGAGTGAAATGGTTGGTGTCATGGTCAAGGAAATCACAGATTAAACACATTTATGTGATATCTAAAGGATATTCTTTCAAAGGATGTATTTTCTTGCACCTGGGATAGTATATGTCTATAGGTTCTTTTGAAAAAATGTTCTTAGCTTTCAGCCTATCCGTGGTTGAAGTTAACTGTGTGAAGATGTATGTTTTCATATTGGCCATCTCCTCTATAATTTCTAAGGTACCAAAGGCATGTTTTGATGTTTTCCTTCTTCTAATGCCTCCCCTTGTTCTAGAGTAGCTCCTACATAACTCAAGAATCTATGTCATGGTGAGTTTGTATACATCACCTCCTCCCATAAGATGGAGGGATTCTTTCATTTCATCATCAAGTCCTTTAAGGAAGATTGTCTTGGTTATTTTTGCATTCAACTCATAACCACTTATCTTATGGATAAAAAGGAATTTTTCCAAGTAATCTTCCAAATTTCATCTTATTTTTGTCTCATCTAAAATAACTCTTCCCTCCTATCTCTACCCCTATGGTAGTCTTGTTACTTGTCCAAAAAGGAAGTCTCCATCCATTCCCATGAATGAATGAAATTAGAGGGAAATCCTATAAACCACCTCATGGCAGAGTCCTTGAGGGTGGAAGGAAAGAGCTTGAGTTTCTAGTTATTTATTTTGTAGTCATATGTTTGGCAGAAGACTTTGAGTTCAAATGAGAATTGATTAGGGTCTTCTATGGAAATTCCTCGAAAGATAGGCAGAATGGATAGGGAAATATTTTTATAAGTACTTCCTCATCCTCCTTTAAGACAATGGGGTAGGTAAAGGTTATACCTAAGGTTCCATCATCATCATTTCCATTTGTCTCCCATTTCTGTAAGTTGTTTAGGTTCTTGATAAGTTAACTGAGACTATTCAGTGTCACTCCTAGGAGTAGTATTAGATTTAATGTCACTCTCTGGAGTAGTGTTATCAATTCTTACTACACATTCTCCTATTGAGAATATTATTTGAGTGTTGCGAGGTATATAAATTCCCTCTAGCATCCCTTTTCCTGTGCATCAATGTTTATAGTTAAGGAAAGGCTTAGGATCACTACTGGTTGCATAGCTCAACTTTAATAACACCCATAACATAGAATGTGAATAAAATGGCATTTTTTTGTTTATGGTTTCCCTATAAATAACACTAAAAATTGATGGGTCGTTGTAACTTCCAATCATTTAATCAACCTATTCAAATGTTAATGTCATTATAAACCAGGTTTGTGTTCAAGGATGTATGCAGAGAAGTTGATTTGCAACTCAATACTATGGTGGTTATTTTTTGGGGGGTTTTGTTTAATGTTAGTTTTCTTCTCTACACTACCTAAAACTATTGAAAGCAAGTAAAATATTTATATTACCGAATATCAAATCTTCTAATCTATGGAGAATAATTGTTTATAAATTGTGTCTACTCTACTAAAACAAAGCTACTGAAATGAAATTCTTATTAAAGGAAATTTTTTGCTTGAAAATGAAATACTTGCTTAAATTAAATGACAAAAAAGACAATGTGCTGAAACAAATAAATACAAGATTACATGTAGATAATCATCAAACCAAGATATTGCATGAAATACTAGTCCTCCAATCTCCTCATTCGAAAGGGCCCTTGCTCTACTTTGAAATTGAGACTCTCAACAAAAAACATATACTCAAAATAGCATGTATTATATTGATCAAAATAAGTTCATCACATACTCTAGAGTGCAACTGAAAATAACTTCTTCCATTAACTATTGTAACACTGGTAAAAACTAAGTAAGTAACAATTTAGAGGAGGTGTCTTTAGACACACTTGATTACAACACATGCCACAAAAATCATAAACATATTAACCGATAATCAATTTCATAAAATTTCCATGACACCCTATAATTCTACAGGAAATAGGGGCCCTCGTTTATATCTGGTTGTGGGTCAATCCTTCAAAATGGTGTGTGGTGGTTGTGGAATTAGTCTCCTTGACTCCAACTACTCAAAATGGTAGAAAATGTGCTTCATCATCCTGCATATGTCACAAAATCACTTAACAAAGCAGTTAGTGAAAGTTACATTGGTCATTAGTTCGCAAAAGATAGAATAAGGGGAAATGCATCACTTTCTACCTTTATATATAACTATTTAGAACATTCTCATGCATAGATTAAAATTTTTAGGAGTAAAATTTATAGTTATTATAGATGTTATGATGATTCAATTTATGGAATCATCACCATCCACTTCATCTTCTACCTCCACATCTGGTTCTTCTTTGAAATAAGAAGGAATTTGAAAACATTAGTGTTCATCTTAAAAACTTAACAAATTGAGGTTGTCTCCCTCATGGAGGAAGAAAACAAGCTCAAGCTCCCAAAAATTATCCTAACCCTCCTCAGGGTTACCCACAATAGGGTTTTCAATACCCAAATTGAATATTTTCACAAAGTTACCCTAAAAACAACCCCTAAATCCAAGTCTACAGCCCCTTCCAACTCCTAACTTAAGAAAATCTATTATTCCAGTTCATAACAATATGGCCAAAGGTTTTGAATGGTGTTATCCTTTTGATCAACCCCATAACCAATATACATATGAGGCTAGAATCAACTCCTTGCGGAAAAAATTCTATCATGGTCAAAACTCCATTTTATTCGCAAGAACAAACCGAGGCTCCTTTAACAAACAATGCAGATGAGATTCAAGATGCCCCTCTTGAATCCAACTTCATGTTCTTTATACTTGAATATTTATATGTGGTAAATCAAGATATGAGAAACCTAAAAAGGTCACAACTCCATGTGGTGGATAACACGAGGTATAAGAATTAGAAAATGGATGTAAGATCTCCTCCTCATATCACTCCAGTTCCGTTTAATGCTTCCAATCAGTCTGCAAACTTAAGTAGAAATCCATCTCCATCTATTTTATCATGGATTACTCAGCAGCTGTAGAATGAATAAGTTCTATGGAACACACAAAACTTGTGCAATAATTCTAAAATGCGGAGCATGCAAATTATACTAACCAAAGAGATTCTATAGATGGAGAAAATAAACAAAGAACAATCTACTCCATTACAGAAAGTTGTGGGTATTTCTTTCAACATTTTGAAGAAAATTAAAAAGACAGATATGAATTTCACAATGTGGGATGCCCTGTGATCAGTGCATAAATTGACTTATTATATCATCCATATAACTATAGATTTTCCTCCTAAATATGTTAATTAATGCATGGCGGATGTTCTAGATTGTTATATCCAAAGTAAGATTGATGCATTTTTCCTTATCTTGTCTCACATGAACTAATGACCATAGAAATTCCCACTAACTACCTTTGTGAGTGATGTGATGACATGTGCAGGTTGATAAATCTCATTTTTCTACCAGTTTTGATCAACTCACAGTCAAGGAGACCGAGTCCTTTGCCACCATGCCATTCCAAAGGATTTTCTCATAACATCCTACAAACGAGGACCCTATTTTTATCTATATGACAAGATTTTATTAAGACTTTATGAGGTTTGTATTAGTTAAATCTGTGTCCTAAAATTATGGTATGCTCTTTAACCGATTGTGTCAATAAGACACCACCTTGAAACTAGTAGTTTTCAATACAATTTTATATATCAGTTGATAGTTATTTTCAGTCTCATGATGGAGTATGTTTTGAACTTATTTGGATTAATATAATCTATGTTGTTTTGAGTATCTATTGGTGTTAAGTACCTCAATCCTGAAGGAGATCAAGGGACCACTCAACTGAGGAAATTATAGGATTGTTGTTTTGTGCATAATCTTTATTACTAATAAGTTAAAGTTTCATTATCTTGATTCAAATGGTTATTTGGATGTAATCTTATATTCCCTTGCTTTATTATATTTCCTTACTATCATTTCTTTCGTGTAAGAATTTCAATTCAATTAAGCATTTCTTTTTAAAATTATTTTATTACAACAATGTTGTTTTAGTAGATTAGATGTATTTCTTGAATTTTGTCTTTCATTTCAATATCTTAGAACTGTATTTACTTTCCATAGTGAAGAGAGAAACAAGAGAGAAATACCAACTGAAACCCCCAAGGAGAAATACCACAACCGTGTTTCATAAAAATTCTCTGCATAAAGCCTTGGACATATCCCTAGTTTTATAAAGACGCCAATAATTGAATATGTTGGTTAAATGATTGGAAATTACAATGACCCATAATTTTTAGTGTCATTGTTAGGGACACCATAAGTGCAACATGCCATTCTATTCACCTTCCCTAATATGGGTGTTAGTAAAGTTTTTTATGCAACCACTAAGATTCCTAATCCTTTCTTACACAATAAATATTGATGCACAAGCCACGGGACGCTCAAGGGATATTTATACCTCACAGCATTCCACAAATATCTCCAACTAGATCACAAGTAATAAAAATTGAGAGTGACACTTAATCTAATAAAATGCCTAGGAGTGATACAGAATAGTTTGCATCATCTTATTTATAACCTGAGAAAATTTCTGAAATGGGAGATAATGGAAATGATGATGACAGACCCTTGGGTAGAACCTTTACTTACCCCATTGTCTTAAACGAGGATGAGGAAGCACCTATGAAAAAAATTTCCCTATCCATTCTCCCTATATTCTGAGGAAATTCCATAGAATATCCAAACCAATTCTTGTTTGAATCCAAAGTCCTTTGCCCAACATATGACTACAAAATAGACAACCAGAAACTCAAAGTTTTTCCTTCCACCCTCAAAGACTCTGCCATGAGGTGGTTTATGGGATTTCCCTCTAACTCCATTTATTCATGGGATAAAATGGAGACTTCCTTTTTGGAAAAATACCAGGACTAATGTAAGGAAAGAGATAGGAGGGAAGAATTATTTCAGATGAATAAAAAAGAAGATGAAAATATGGAGAATTATTTGGGTAAATTTATTTTTTCCATAGGAGAAGTGGTTATGAGTTGAATCCATAAATAAGTGAGACAATTTTCCTTAAAGGACTTGATGATGAAACCAAAGAATAACTCCATCTCATAGGAGGAGGTGAAGTATATAAACTCTCCACGGCACAAATTATTGAGTTATGTAGGAGTTACTCTAGAATGAGGGGAAGCCTTAGATGAAGGAAAACATCAAAAAATGCCCTAAGTACCTCAAAAATTCTAGAGGAAATGGCTAACATGAAAAAAAAAATCTTGTCAGAGTTAACTTCAACCATATATGGGCTAAAATCAAAGAACAATACTACAAAAGATCCTTTAGACATATATTTTCCTCGAAGTAGGAAAAGGCATCCTTTGAAAAAATGTCCTTTAGATATCACAGAAATATGTTTAATCTATGATGTCCATGATCATGATACCAACCATTACACTCTCCTACCTTAGCTGAAAGAAATATTCAATTTCATAACTCAAGTAAATACAGAGGTAAAATTTGTTCAAAGATCAAATAACTAGTTTGCTTATGCCCCTAGACCTGCTCATTACTCATGGATGATGCCATGGCCCAATTAGAATCCTCCACCAACTTGGGGATAACCTGATAGGATGCCACCAAACTATATGGTTTACCCACACCCACCACCATGGATTCCTCCATATAATCAACACGGTTGGGCACCACCAGCCAATGCACATATGGTGAAACCAACAATGAGAACCCAAACAGAATTCTATTCATCCAAGGAGGTTTACACAACAACAACAAGCTTTAATACCTCAACCACAAAGAAATTATCAACAATGGAAAGCAACACAAACTCAACTTCTATCCCATCCTATCTCAAATCCCAAAAATCAACAAACAACTTCAATTAATGAAGCATGACAGGGTGAGGCAATGCAGGTAAATGTCATTAACAACTTGTAACTAAGATTTGGAAGAACAATGAAAACTTCTCCCATAGTTATCACTAAAATACCTAAGGAAAGTGAGAAGGTACCCAAGGCAAGTGAGGAACTAGACATGTTCCACAAGCACGAGATACTAGAGTAAAGAATGTGCATAACTAGGAGAAAGATAAGAATGTGCATGCATATCCTTTTCCAGAAAAATTAAAAAAAATACAGAATGAGGAAGAAACAACATTAGTGCAGGAGTTGAAAAAGATTTGCATTGAGGTCCCCACTTCTGGGAGAAATAAGGGAAATTCCTAAATTAAAATATACTATTAGAAACCATTGCATAAAGATACTAGGAAGGAAGAATAAATTCCCAAAAATAGTTAAAGTAGAAAGAAATCTTGTTCACCTTGTCACTGGAAAGATTCTTTCACCAAAATATGGGGATCCTCGGATTCCAGTCATTACTACTTTTGTGAATGGTCAGTCAATATCTAAATTTTTGGTGGATCTTGGTGCTACTATCAATTTCATAACAACATATATGTTCAATTTGTTGTCCTTAACAGGATTGTAGCCAACCAATATTGTCCTCCAATTGGCATATCAATCTATTGTTGTACCAGATGGGGTAATTGAGGAAGTTATGGCCAGGTTTGAATCTTGGGAGTATCCTATATATTTTATGGTCTTACAACCTAAACATTGAAATTTGGGATACCCAGTTATCTTAGTAAGACCTTGGTTAACTACTACTACTACATACATTGACTGTAGGTCAGGAAAAATGACTATTTCAAATGGGAAAAAAGTAAAGAATATTTCCCTTTATCCTCCTACTTAGCCATATGTGGATGTTTGTGAACATGTGTGGGTATATTTTTTAGATACTAACAACATGAGTTATTCTTATCTGACCACCATTACAATGAAAAATCATATGGAAGAAATTTTTGAGCCATACCCAATGTGTGATGAAGATGATACTATGGCTATGAAAAATAGAACTGTGGCTAAAGAAACCCAAACTATGGCTACAAAAATGATTGTTTTGAACTCAAAATGAAACAACGCCTCGGTAAGTGACTTTTCTGTTGAATATTGTGAAGAGATCTATGGTTACCATAGAAATACAACCACTAATTTTCATTTTCCTTTAGCTAAGATTGTATCCCTTGAAAACGTGACTATTATTCACATGCTACAACCTCAATTTTGTCCCTTGAACTCTTTGATTGCTGCAATAGAACTTTCCATTTTGAAAGACACTAAACAAGTAACTGTTGAGATAGGAAAACTGACCATTGGTAATAATTTAGAAGACAACCAAGAGACTTTGGTTGTTGATATTTTGAGGAATCATTCGAAATATTTTTCTTGGGATTATACTGACATGAAAGGGATTCATCCAAGCATCTACACTCATCATATTTACACTGAAGATGTTAAACCATTCAGATAGCCACAATGTAGGATTAATCTATCACTTAGAGACATTGTCAAGAATGAAATAGAAAAACTGTTGAGGGTAGGATTTATCCATCCCATATCTGACAGTCAGTGGATATCACCACTCGTTATAGTTCCTAATAAAAATGGTACTTAGAGAATTTGTATATATTATAGGGAACTTAATGAAGATACCGAGAAAGATTACTTTCCACTGCACTTTATCAACTAGGTTTTGGACAATTTGATAGGAAATAAATATTTCTTCTTCTTGGAGGGGTTTAGCAGATATAACCAAATCAGTATAACACCTGTTGATCAAGATAAAACAACCTTCACTTGTCCCTGGGGTAAATTTGCATACAAATTTCTACCATTTGGACTTTGTAACACACTTGCCACTTTTCATAGAGTAGTTTTATCTATTTTGAAGACCTCACCAATGACTGTGTTGAAGTTTATATGGATGATTTTACTGACCATGGGTCTACTATTGGATAATATTTGGGTAATCTTGAAAAAGTGTTAACTGGATGTGAGCAACACCAACTCTCCTTGAGTTGTGAAAAATGTTTGATAATGGTTAATCAGGGAATTTTCTTAGGTCATCATATTTTTGCTAAGGGTATCCAAGTTGATCCTAAAAAGATAGACGTCATTACTAAATTTCCAACACCAACAAATCAGACTGATATTAAAAGTTTTCTTGAAGATACGATTCATAAAATATTTTAGTAAGATTATTGCACCCATGTTCTATCTATTGCAAAAATGATGTTTTTTTTAATAGTATCCTCAATCACAACAAGCTTTTGAAGTTATAAAGGAGAAATTGACCACTTCGAAGACCCAATTGGGGATAGCCTTTTCATATTCACACTGATGCTTCTAACACAAAAATGGGAGTTTTTCTTGGAATGAAGGATGAGGAAGACCAAATTTATGCCATATATTTCATCAACAAAAATTTGACCCCCACAGAGAATAACTACACCATTACAAAAAAGGAATTTCTAGCTATTGTTTACTCTCTGAATAAATTCAGACACTACATTACTGGATATAAAATCTTTGTGTATACTTACCATTCAGCCATAATATATTTGATGAACAAACCAGTAGTAGGGGAATAATTATTAGGTGGTTACTTATTTTACAATAATTTAACTTGACTATTATTCATAATCCTGGAAAGACCAATGTTGTTGTTGACTTCCTTTCAAGATTGAATGTTTCAGGATAAGAGGAGGTAGTCCAAGATCACTTTCTAGATGAGCACTTGTTTACAGTATCATCACATCCTCCTTGGTTTTCTAATCTTGCAAACTATCTAACTACAAGGAAGTTTCCATCTTACTTTACCAATAAAGAACGTAAAATATTAGTCAAAAATAGTGCTACATACAAATGGTGTAATGGAATTTTGTTTAAATGTTGTCCTGACATGGTTCTTCACAAATGCATTTGAGAAGATGAAGTATATGATATACTGAGAGATTTTCATGATGAACCTAGAGGAGAACATTACTTAATGAAGAGGAAAATTCAGAAGGTCCTCGGAGCTCGGTATTATTGGCCCTCTCTCTACAAATTTGTCAAGAAGTATGTATGGAAATTTGATGCATGTCATATAATGGGAAAGCCTACATTATCTACTAAAATTCCCCTCAATCCTCATCTGGTCTTAAGGCCATTTGAGAAGTGGGGAATTAATTTATTTGGGCCTTTTGACCCCCTATCCTATGGAAAATAGTACCTGTTGGTGTGCACTAATTGTGCTACAAAATGGGCCAGGGTTCAAGCACTGACATCTACCAATGAGGATGTTGTAGCTGAACTTTTGTACAACTATATTATGCTCAAGTTTGGAGCTCCTAGAGCCATTGTATCTGATCAAGGACTTTTGTTCCTGAAGATATACCAAATCAAGCATAGGAAATCATCACCACACCACCCCAAATCCAATGGGCATGTGGAAGTCACAAATAAAGAGCTGCAAAACATCTTAACTAAATTTGTCAATGCAGATAGGAAAAATTGGGTGCCAAGACTACTTGAAGTTGTCTTGGCATACAATACCACATAGAAAACCACCACTGGTTTTTCCCCGTATGATATTTTATACAGGAAAAATTCATTGCTTCCAGTAGAATTTGAGTTACAAACCTAGTAGAAAACACAGAATATTGGAATTGAATTGGATGAAGATCAATGTGAAAGAGTGATGCAATTAAATGAACTTGATGAAATGTGGATGGAGGCACAAAAAAATTTGAAATCCTTCAACATGATGCTCATATAAAAAAGATAAAGTTCGATGATGGAGATTGGGTCTTACAATTTGACTCGAAGTATCAACAATTCAAAGCAAAATTGAGAACAAGATGGTTGGGACCCTATCACACTGAATATGTTTATGATAATGGATTTGTGAGATTGTTTCCGATTCATGGTGGCATGATAACTTTGTTAGTGAATGGCCATAGACTGGGGATGTATCAACAACCACGAGATAAGGAAACTTTCACTAAGGACATTGTTGTGTAAAGAATTTGATTTAGTGGAAGACTCCAGCTCTTCCTGCCATGAGTAGTTTGTTTGGGGAATTTAAATAAAGGGATAAGATCATAGTTTTGATCCTTTTCCCCCTATACCATTAAAAATAAAAAAATATTTTTTATTTCATGCATTCAATAAAGGTTAGAGATGTTAACTATTAGAATGTGCATTAATCACAATTTCTCTTAAAATGCAGGAGGTGGAGCGCCAACAGTCAGTAGAAATTTGAGATGACAAGGTGAAGTGTACTCATCCCTTGCTATGGATATTAAATTTTTATAACTCCCCAATGCATTTATTTAATACGAAAAAAAATCATAATCCCATTCCTAGTGTATTTATTAAGGATGTCAAATCAAGTCTCATGGAGTAAAGTGGGAAATAAAGGGGTAATGATGGATGAGTAAGCGACATGTGTCACCTTTCTTTGAGAAGGACAAGTGGCATGAGCATTCATGATGACAAGATGGGAACCGTGTGGAAATCCTACCTCTTCAACTTAATTGAATAAGCAATAAAATAAGACTTACCTAACCTTAGAATGATGGGGTTTAGAGATACCCGTGGATGTGGATTGTGGATTTTGATGGTTGCACTTCTGTATATAAAATAATGCAAGCTCCTTTCCTATAAGAACACCTACAAATCATAGAACACTAAACAAAATATGATTAATAAAATATGAGGTAGATTTCCTAGCAAAGGCTAGTCCCCGAAAATCAAAGGACTTCCTGATAAGGGTGTCAATCCGCTTTTACAATCAAGTGGATACAAAAAAATAAATGATATACGATAAATGGTAATAATAAATGTTTTGACAAATGTTTTGTTATTACAAATATAAAGTTGATAAATGATAAGAAATGATAGATATGAATCTATGGTTCAAAATCAGAATCTAAATTAGTATCTGAATTCTCAGAGGAAGGAGAACTCTCTTCTTCAGTGGACTTTGGGTCTTCTTCTTCAGAGAAATCTAAATTCTCATCTTCAGTGTACTCTTCCTTAAAGAAGTCTGAAATGTATTCTGGATCTTCTTCTTCCATGTCGTTCTATATTCAGAATCAGAATCTGAGTGCTCAGAATTAGTTTCATCTTCAGATTCAGACTCTTGGAGGATCAACTCTTCTAACTCAACTTCATATTGATATTCAAACCAAAGCTAAATCAGCTCGGATGCGCAAGACCTCAAAGTAAGCCTCCCAAGAATTCATCTGTAGCTTCACGGATTCATTGAGTAGACTCAAAAATGGTTTGTAAATGATCCAAAGGGGTGGAATGGATGACACACAACTCAAGGTTGTGTAGAATGTTGTATTTCTCCCAATGCAATATGGTGACAAACAATAGGTAGAGAGTGGATACTGGTAATTTCATGACTTGGGCCACCTATTGTCCATCTAATAGAATCCATTCTTGATAAAATGTTAGCAGTAAAAAGATATGAATGTAATTGATATAAATTATTGGATGGAGTTTGATAAAAGCTACAGGAAAAACCAAATAGAAATAGGAATCACAGGTGATTCTAGTAATCACTAGTGATTACTGGTAAATGATAACAAATTGATAAAATGAAGGATTATAAAATTGATTTTTTGAGGGACTCTTTCTAGGTGAATATTATGAGATTTAAATGATGGAAACAATTTGAAATTGATAAATGCAGAAAATATAAATACCTTGATATATCATAAGATGATAATCTGACCTTGAAAGCAAATGATGTAAGAAGTTGATGAAAGTTTGAAACTGACAGCTGGATGATGAAAGGTTTATCTGAAGAGCTTCAAAATGATCCCAAGATGTTTGATGATATTAATAAGAGTAACTAGATGATAAACCATTCATCGTTGATGCAGAATAACACTGGTGAACTCCAATAGAAAACTCAGATGTTTGAAAATGTAAGTGGATGATCCCGAAAAGAGACTACAAAATTGGCTTAAGTAATCACTGGCGATTGACCAAATCATCGATTTCGGTTTGTTTGAGTTTGTTTAGCAAATGGTTGAAATAATTCTTGCTAAGTTAAGATTGTTTGTTTTGGATTTCAAGGGATGAGTTTGTTGAATTTGTTTGAAATGTGTCAGATTGGTAGTGATGATGAATGAATCAAACTTTTTTTAGGGAAATAAAAGATTAGGTTAGATATTATCTAATTTAGCTAAGATTTTTAATAGGCATTAGGTAGATATAATGATAGATTTGGATATGGGAATATAATATTATGTAATGATTTTAGGGAATATTAGGATAGTTAGGATTAATATATTTTAGGTTAGGTTAGGAAAATAAAATATTTTCATAGGTGGATATATTAATTTGATTAAATGGTGTACATGTATGAAATATTAAAAAAGGTGTGTAGTATGTGGACTTAAGGTATGTATTTAATTAATAAAATTAATTGATTAATTAAATAGAGATAAAGGGTGTTTTTTTGGGATGTCATGTGTTTAATTAATGATTTGGACAAAGATGAGGGAGTGTAGATTTTTGGTGTCTACATTTTCCCCTTTTTGTCTAATGTAGTTTTAATGTCAAAGTGTCAGACAAAAATGAATAAAAGTTGGTTTGAATGGGTGATCCAACTGCAACGCAATACAAGGAACACCAATGTTTGTATATGATGTGTTTCATAAAAGTTTCCCCAGTCCAAGGGATACCAAAATAAATATGTGCTACCGAGGAATCAAATGATAGGGGAACCAAGGGGTTTGACACTATAGACGTATGATTCATGAAGGTAGGCAAATAGATGGGGAAAGTCAAGTGATGGGGGCCAAAGGGCACATGTCCCATAGACAAATGAAAAATCCCAATATTGATTTTGTTTGTTTGATTAATGTTTCAAGGACTAGGGTCCTTTGAAAGGGACATTTTTGTGAAAAAAAGTAATGATTGACATGATTTAGGGAAAAGGAGGGAATAATGGCTAAAATAGGGAATCTAGTTGTTCATCAATCGCTAGCAATTGATGAAATCACTGATGATTATGGCAATCATCGGTGATTTCCCAAGGTAAAATTTAGGCTATAAATAGCCGATTGCAGGGTCATTTGGCTCATTGTTACCATGGTGAAAAATGGATTGGGTGAGAGTGAAATGTGTAAAAAACATGTTTTTGGGTGAAAAGAGTGAAGATTTGGACAAAATGGCATCATCGAGTAGGCACAATGAAAGCCCACAATGGTTGAGGTAGGTGATTTTAACCTATTTTGTTGATTTTTTTGTTGATAGTAGTTTTAGGGTTTTTTTCCATTTTGGGGGCATACAGATGCCCTAGTTTTGAATCACAAGAATTCGTCAGTGATTCATGCAATCACTCCAGCGATTGAAGTGAATCACCGGTGATTCACCTGTAATATGGACAATTTGCATTTTTTATTATTGACATGATTTTTAAGAGATGTTTCTAGCTTTTGTATGGTGTTTGTGGTTCCAATCTAGTCATTGGTGTTGAATGTATTGATGTAATTGATGTCAATATTGATTATATTTTGTGATGATGTCAATGTTGATGTCTAGGTAATTTTGTATAGTTACTTTTTGTTCACGAATGGAGAATTCTGATTTTGGACAATGATGTGCTATCACAACTATTTGATGTTTTAGATGTTGTTGGTATTTGTTTGGTGATGATGTTGATGTTGATGTAAAGAAAGTTTGATATGTTGTGGATGATTTTTTTGATATTTTTGGTGATGATACTAATATTTGTTTATATATTTTGTGTTTGCAGGTAGATGCTCAGTTGACTATCTGTGATCATATACCACTGATTTTAGATGAGGTGAGGGCTGATATGATAGATGATGATTGGGAGCATGTTGAGGCTGTTGGTTTTGGTGCCATGAGACATTATTGATGGATACACAAATGTCAGAGTTTGATGTTGGCTTTGTTAGAGTGGTGGAATCCTTCCACCTGTACTTTTTGGTTACCTACTAGGGAGATTATGATTACTCTGGAGGATGTACACCACATCTTGAGACTACCTATCTGAGGAGAGGGTGTATATATCATTACTGAGGTGGAGAGGGCCAGTGTGATGACTAGATTGTATGGAGAGGATGTCAGAGGATGTCAGATATGAGTCAGGGATTTTTCTTATGGCATATTATATTCAGCTGAGAGAGAGGGTTGTACCCGGATGACCATGATGATGATGGCCATCATTTGTTATGCTGTTGCCAGATTCTGGAGGTGGTCCATTTCCCATGGATGATGACTGGTGTTGTTGCTGAGATGATGGAGCATCATACAATTTTTGAGTGGGGTCCTACCCTACTTGCACAAACATTTAGAGAGTTGTGGGCCTGGAAGGCCCACAAGCGTTATGGTATTGATATTGGGTTCTTATTACAGGCTTGGGCCTTCAAGCACATTGCATTGCTCAACTAGTGGGGTTGTCCATGGAGGATTGATGATGGGCATCCTAGCTTCATGAGGTGGAGATCAGGACATGTAGGGTCATGTGGGAAGAGGAGGAGGACATGATACTATCAAGAGTTATTATTTGGATTGCAGGTGGGGGATGTAGTATGGAGGCCTTATCTAGATTTTCCTATTTGGCTTGAGTTTTCCCATGAGTTGATAGGTTTGTAGTAGGCTATGTGGCTTCAGGCTCGCTGACTGGGTGAGCATGAGTTGCTCCATTTTGATCATATCAAGAGACAGTTTGGATTGGTACAGGGAGTTCCTGAGGATCCTGTGTAGTATAAATGAGAGGATGGAGATACTGAGACTCCAAGGGCAGTGGTGATAGAGCCTGAGATTATCATGGATCAGTAGGGGGCTATGGGTCCTAATGATGATGGAGAGATAGTTCCTATTGATGATGTTAGGGGTGACTCCTGAGTATACAACATGGTGGACCCGAGCATTGAGGGGTTTTGAATAGACTCAAGTAGCCTAGAGAGCAATACAAGAGAGTTATATGGGTACATGCTCAGGGTGGAGGGAGGAGCACCAGTACACATGAGAGGTAGTGCAGGGTTCAGATGATGATAAGTGAGGAGGAGGGGTGATGATGATTTAGCTGCAGCTATTGCAGTGGTGATGACTGAGAAGGCCATAGTAGAGGGGGAGAGAGATGTGGCTAGGAGAGAGAGGGATGACCTCCTAGGAGTTTGGGATACATTGATTATGCTGAGTGGGATAGTTTGATTACTGAGTGAGATGGACTCAGAGTACAAGCTAGCTCAGGCCATTACAGATAGGGACATATATCATGAGTAGAGAGAGGGCCTGAGGAAGGCCTTAGGGATTACCGGGCCTTCTATTTCTGGTGTAGAGTTGGTAGAGATGGCACATGCCAGTAGACAGAGAGCACAAGCTAGTGGATAGGCTAGTGGACAGAGGCCAGAGGCTAGTGATTGAGACCACAGGCTAGTGGATCAAGGAGAGCACCTGCGGTACCTGGGATGGTTTCTGTGGCACATTATCAGTCATTATGGGCTGAGTTACAGTACTACATTGATATGGTGACTCACAATTTTCCAGACACGGTATTGTATGTTGATCATTTGGCCACTAAGGCGAAGGCCCTAGTACTAGTGCAAAAGTGTGGGTCACCCACCTCAGAGACCAGAGTGAGGAGGTGATAGTGAGAGAGGAGCTAGTGGAGATGTTGGAGCCGTTGGTGGTGCTGGTGATCAAGGGAGGAGAGGGCAGTACAACCCCTCCTAGTGGGATCCTCAGAGGTTATCAATTTACTAGATGATGACACTTTTGATGTATTTGATATACGGATCATAGAAGCCCATTTTTGTATGACATTGATATGATATATTTTGATGTATGGCTCATAGAAGCCCATTTTGATATGAACTTGATATTATATATGATGATGATGATGATGTTTGCATGATTTATATTTGATGACCTGATGAGGTTTGACCTATGTTGTTTGATTTCATGTGTTAATATATGTTTAATGTATGTTTTTAATTTGGATGTGTTAGTGTTAGATGGATTTTGATGGATGCATTAGTTGTGATATTATGGTTTATGAATATGTTTGATAAAATGTTGAATTGTTTAATTAATCAAATGACTTTAAAATGTGATTTGAAATGAACTGTATCATAAATATGACTAATAAAATAGAGAATGAAATGATTTCCCCATGATGGATTTGATACATACACGATGGGTTTTGAAAGCTTGAAAGCACTTGCACTTGTAGCCTTAATGAAATGTTGAATGAGATCATCAATGGGTATTTACACAAATCTTAATAAAATGTGGGATTAAATGAATGTTCCTTTCTAGGACATGAAAGGGGTTTGAACATGTGTAGGTCGAGATAGGAATAAGGTTCTCCTTTTCCACAAGCTCATAGAGAAATGCCCCAACTTTACATTTTTGATTTTAAAGAAAATTGATCAATGCGGGAAGTTTGCTATGAGGGGAAAGATGATCAATGCAGGAAGCTTTCCTGGATGCTTTTGATATTGATGTATTTTTTTGAAGGTTGATCAATGTGGGAAGCCTTTTTTCATGGGTAGCCATCCTTCAAGGGTATGGTCTACATTTTTTTATTTTTGACATTTTTCATCCTTTGAGGGATCAGTCTATGAACTTTTGGGTACTTTCCTTCGAGGGATCATGATACTTTTTATTTTTGACAATGATTTATATTTTGAATAGATGTCCTTCAAGGGATCAGTTTATCATTTATTTTTATAATTTTGAAAAATTCATCCAAATGATTTCAATACATATATTTTTAGCTGAAGGGAAAAATTCCTAATAGACCATTTCAAGGAGGGGATATGTTGTATATGATCTACACATTCATGCCCCATGTCATTTTTTACATGGTAGGTGAGTGTAATGATTAAAGGGGTTCCCACAAAGAGGAACTTGTCCAAAGTGAAATATGTGATGAACAAGAGTTGTGGTGCTCATCTTTAAGGTATATCTAGGATAATGAAGGATAACCACATGCTTTCAAATCATTACTATGAAAAGATGGATGATTTGATGGAGTGACAAGATTTTAATGTAACTACTATCATGAAATCAATAATTTAACAGTAAAATTTCCACAAGTGCAAGGCATTCAAAGGTTCCTTTTCAAGTTCACCATCAAGAGAAGCAAGATGATATGCTCCTCGACCCATACTTGTGAGTGATGATGTATGGACCAATCCAATTAGGGGAAAAGTTTCCACGTTTACTCCATTCTAATTGAGTGACATTTTGATTTTATTTAAGCACAAGATCACCAATTTTAAAGTCATGTTCTTTGACATGTTTTTTTAGGCTCGTTTAATGCATTCTTGATAAACCTGATGATGTTCAAGGGCCATTAGACATGTTTTTCATCTAATAGTTCAAGTTGTGCTAGATGGTCTTGTCGATATTCTTTGTCAGGGATAAAGTCTTTAAGTGATACACGAAGTGATGGGATTTGAACTTCAGAGGTAAGACAACTTTGAACCATAGACAAGTGAATAGGGTGTAGCTCCCATAGGAGTACAAATGCTAGTTTGATAAGCCCAGAGGGAAAATGGGATTTGGAGATGTCCAATTCCTTCCTGCATCATTTACTATTTTCATAAGGATTTTATTAAGTGTTTTATTTGAGGCTTCAACCTGTCCATTTTCTTGGGGATAATATGGCGATGAAAAAGATGAGTTTAATGTTGAAGGTATCACAGAGATTTTTAACTTCTTTATTTTTAAAATATTTTCCATTATCTGTGATAATTTTATATGGGATGTTGAAACGACATATAATGTATTGATATATGAAATTGATAATAGGTCTTGATTTATTGGATGTTAAAGGGATAGATTCAACCCATTTAGTAAATCATTCAGTAGCTTGTGATAATAGAGTGATGTTGTTGAGATGATTTAGGATTAATAGCACCAATAAGGTCTAACCCCCACTGAGAGAAAGGCCATAGGTCCTTAGTAGGTTATAATTCCTGACTAAGGACATGGATGAGATCTGAATGAAGTTGACATTTAACACATTTCTTGACATATTCACAACAATCCTTGGTGATAGTAGGCTAGTAGTACCCTAACCGTATGACATGTTTGGTGATGGAATTTCCACTGAAATGTCCTCCACAAACTCCATCATGGAATTTTTTTATTTCTTTAGTTGACTCATGTGATTTAAGGAACCTTAATAGGATACCATCAAAACTATGTTTGTAAAGGATACCACCGATAATGAAAAAGTGAGTGGAACGTTGAAGAAATGATCATTTAGCGTTACGTGATAAGTCAGACAAAAATTTTTTATTTGGTAAGATAATCATAAATCTGAGTATACCACAAATCATTTGGATTATCATCAATGATATTAATAGGAGGGAGCTCATTTTGATGTGAAGGGTGATCTAATCATTGAAAGATGATGGATACTTTAGTGTTGTCTTTTGACTCTTCAGTTTCTAATGGGATGAGGGCTCCTAAAGAGGCCATTGTATTTGTAAATTTGTTAGAGGATCATGGGATGGTTTGGATAGTGTAGTGATCAAAAGCACTAAGGAGAAAGTCAACGTTGGCTTTGTATTTTTGTAAAATTTTCATTTTTACACTGATATTCTCCTTTGACTTGATTGATAACAAGTTGTGAATCTCCATAGATTTATAAGATGTGAATGCCTAGGAGAATAGTGGTCATAAGGCCCATGATTAAAGCTTCATATTTTGTCCATATTATTAGTGCATTCAAAGTTAAGTTTGAATGATAATGGAATAGGAATTCCCCAAGGAGGTATGATAACAACACCAGCTCCTCCTCCTTGCTGGCATTTAGAACCATTAAAGAAGAGAGTCATTTTGATAGGGATGAATTCATATTCATCGACATTACTGATGGATTCATCTAGAAATTATTCATGAGGAAGTTGATTATTCAGAAAGGGAGCATTAACAAGCTAGTCTGCAATGGCTTGGCCCTTAATATATTTTTGTGATATTAATTCAAGGTCAAATTCAGTCATAAGCATAAGCCATCGAGTGATATGATCACTATGATATGGTTTAGATGTATGGTTTTGAGTGGATTGAATCTAGTGATAAAATACATTTTTTGATTAAGAAGATAATGATGTAACTTAGAAGTGGTGAAGTATAAAGCACAACATAGATTTTCAACTTCAGTGTAACAGGTTTCATATTCATGGAGTGTGTCGATGATATAGTATACAACCTGTTCACGACCTTGATTATCATGGTGAGTGAGCATGGCTCCAAGAGCATGTTCTGAAGTAGATATATGTATAGGTAAAATGGTTCCCCTTCATGAGGTGGTGTAAGCACAGGTGGTGATAGAATATATTGTTTAATTTCATTGAAGGATTTTTTACAATCAGAATCCTAGTGAAAATTATACATCTTTACAGAGAAGATGATGAAATGGTTGACAATGATAAAAAAGTTGTGATATAAAATGTCATATGGACTGTAATTTACCCTGAAAACTACGTAATTGTGTAAGATTGGATGGTAGGAGGCATTTCAATGATGGCCTTAACCTTTTCTGGGTCAACTTCAATACCTCAGATAGATATGATGAATCCTAAAAATTTTCCAGTGAGAACACCGAAAACACATTTTGTGGGATTGAGATGAAAGACAATATTGAATGAGATGAGTGAAGATGGATTCAAGGACAACAAGATGATCTTTGTCATTGTTTATATTTTCCTAAAAGGTCATCAACATAATCTTTGACTATTTTGTGAATGAGGTCATGAAAAATGTAAGTCATGGCACATTGATAAGTAACTCCTGCATTTTTAAGACCAAATGGCATGACACAATAGCAGAAGGTTCCCAAGGAGTAATGAAAGAGGTTTTATGTTGATCATTGATGGCAATAATAATTTTATTATAACTATAAAAATCCATCCATAAGGGAGAGAATTTCATGGCCATATGTTAGGTCAATGAGCTGATCTATGTTTGGAAGAGGGAAATCATCCTTAGGACATGCAAGATTAAGATCCCTGAAGTTTGTGCAGATATGTAACTTTCTGAGGCTTTGGTTATGGGAACGATGTTGGAGATTCATTGTGGATAATTAATGGGTATGATAAAGTTAGCGGATAAAAGGATGTTGTAACTCTTCTTTAACAAGAAGAGCTATGTGTGGATGCATCTTACAGAGTTTTTGTTTAACTGGTTTAGCATTTGGATATGTGACAATATTATGTAAAACAATATTGGGGTCAATTCCATGGCATATCACTATATGACCAGGAGAAACTTGATAATATTTTGATAAGAATGAGGTAAAGTCATCCAACTCTTGTGGATTTAATGATTGACTGACCTTAACTATGCAAGGATCCTGAGGGTTCCTAAGTTTACGTCGATGGTGGATTCATTGAGGAGAGTTGGTGTATCAGACGGTAGATATTTTTGGAAAAAATGATCCTCAACTCCCATATGGGAAAGGATGTCCTGGTCATCATGACATTGAAGGATATCTATGACAAGTGAATCTTCTTCAACCATTTCTAGCCAAAATAAGGGAAGTTTTTTAATGGCATGGTTGGATTGATAAGTGAGTGGTCCTAAGGATATGGTATTGACTAAAAAAAATTAGGTGGGATGGATACAACATCATCTACATCCATAAGATCTTCAAGGGCTTATGGGTGATGATGGTTCTAATTCAGTAATGAGCATGGATGTAGCAGGTTTGGATGTAGTGGCCTCAGATGTTTTGGAGTTAGGTTTCTTATAGCCTAAACCATATTTTTCATAAGTTTTAAGGGAATGTTGGATAACCAAATCATGTATTCCCTGTTCATAATGGCCAAGGCCAAAACCTCTCCACGCACAATGGTGAAGATACATACGAGTGAAATTTGGATTATCTAAATATTTAAAGTCTAATGTGAAAGGTATGGTGGTGTGATCAATAGTATGAGATGAAGGATGGTCGATTCCCCCATAGAAAATATTTTTTTGAGATAAGTGGACCATAAGAGATAACATCTCCTACATTAGGGTCATACGTGGGTTGTTTTTCAGGGCAGTCGTAAGTCTTAGGTGAAGGAATGTGATTAAGCATGAGGAGACAATATTCCCCCAATGTAAGGTGTTGTACAACATCATTAAGGGAGGAATCATCTGGTAGTTTAGAGGAAGGGATGGACGTGCTAGTAGATGCTTCATTAGATGATTCAGATGTGGACTTGGGAACAAGTACATTGTTCAGATGATACATCATGTAACAATCAGTGAAAGGATTTGGATCTGCATGAATGGTGAATGTCTGACCTTCATGTTCATATTTAAGACAAGTGATGGAGATTTGATGGAACGTAATGCATGGTGTATATCCATGGGCATCCTAATAACATATTATATTGAAACTCTCCTTCTATGATGTAGAATATTTTGGTAAGGTTTTAACACTGAATTTAAGTGGTAGAATGATGGTGCCTAATGTGGGTGTGATAGTGTCATTGAAGGATCATAGTAAGACTGGAGTTTGAGCAATAACAATGTTGGGTAGCTTAAGTTGATCAAAAGTGAGGGAGGATATAATGTTAATAGTGGCACCGCTATCAATCATGACCCTTTTGATATGGATGTCATTAATTTGAGCAGTGATGAAAAGTGGTAAGTCATGATCTTATGGTTTAAGAGAAGGTATTTCGGATGGTTTGAATGATATGGCGGAAGATGCTTTGAGGGATCCTATAAAGTTTTTAAAGGATGAAGGATCATTTGAAGGTATTATTATTGATCAGAGGGATTCAATCATGGCTTGTTTATGAAGAGGTGATGTTTGTATCATTTTGTATAATGACATTTTAATGGGAGCTTGGTGTAATTGTTTAATGACAAAATTTTGCATCATGGTGGATGGTGAAGGTGGTGCAACAAGGATGGAAACCTTAGTTTTAGGTGACATTGTTTGACCAGATGTTTTGGGAGATATGGAGGGATGGATACTTTGGGTTTATCTGATGGAGCAAATATTTCTAGAGGTGGAGGTATGGCTACAAAATTTTTACCTTTCTTAGGCTTAGATGGGTTTGTGTCATAATTCTGTGAACGAGTAGTGATATGTATGACATCGACCTGATGGGAAGGAATTTTTAGACATGGGTTCCTTATATTTAGATGATGATGAATGTTGATGTTGATGTTGCATGTGATTCAGAAGGAAGGGAAGATCATATTTCCTAGATTCTATGTAATCAAGTGGAAGGCCTTACAATTCTCTATGGAATGACCTCATGTTCTATGATAATCACATGAGATGTTGAAGTCATACCAAGCGGGTTTCCATCCTCGTGGATCTGATGGTTTTGGTGGTGGTAATGTTATGAGTGATTTTTGGAGGAGGTCATCTAGAATGGTTGTGTAACACCCCTTAGGTGTTGATGTGGATGGTAATGAAGTTTTAAGTATCTTATCTTCTAGTGGAAATAAGACATTGATTGTATGTTGTTGAGTTGTTTGTTGTTGATGAGTCCTAGATAATATAGTAAATGGGGGATGAGGACCTAGTGGGGAAGATTGATAAGTAGACCTTGGACATGGAATGGTAGGATGATTACTAGGATTTGAAATGACCCTTCTAGGAGGAGGTGGGGGAAGAGGCCGAGGACTATGGAATCGATATGATTCAGGGAAGGTATAAGAAGGAATTTTAGAAAACTTGGACAATACCTTGTTTGTGAGGTCCTTTCATGGTTTTAGATGAGTTGGGTATGGATGTAGAGGATAGTTTTTGATGAAGGAAAGGGGGGTTTGAATGATGCGATTGATGAGATCCAAATGAGTTGGATTTTGTAGTTTTGGGATTTGTTGATGTAGAGATAATTGATTTTGTAGATGGGGGATGAATATGATTCATAGCTACGTTAGGTGGAGGTGTTTGTGTCATAAATGTTTCAATAGGTATCATAGTTATATTTTTAAACTGTGGCATATAGATTCAGTAGTGACAGGTGACAAAGATGGGAGAATAGTAGTAGATAGGTTAACAAATGGGGATTCGGTAGATACAAGTTTAGGTTCAGTAGGTATTTTTGTTGGTTCTGTGGATGTGGATTCAAATAGGTAGATAGTAGGTTTAGGTTCAATAGGTGTGTGGATATTGGTTTTTCTAGGTGTGGATGTAGGTGTGGATGTTGGTTCAAGAATGGGTAATGTTTTAGTAATGGTGTTAATGGTGTGGTGAGTATGGACAACATTTTTTTTGGTTGATTAGTGGATGGGGATGATTTGGAAAGGGTTGTTTGAATATGTCAAGGTTTTGATTTGGGGGTGCATTTGGATTATCCAAGTGAAGTTCACCCTTGTCAATCAAGTCTTGAAGAACATTGTGAAACATACAACACCTTTCAATGTCATGTCCTTTGACCCTATGGTATTTACAATAGTCATTATCTCAATACCAAGAGGGCTTAGATATAGATGTATCGATAGGTCGAATGGGTGGGAGAGTTATCATATTTGTAGCGAGTAACTTATCAAAGACCACACTATAAGTCTCTCCTATTGGTGTGTAACTACATTGTGGATGAGAACATTTGGTAGTGGGATTTTCCTTGGGAGATGGATTTAACTACTATAGCATTGGTGGAATAATTTGGATTTTTCTGGACTAGAGGATGACTTAGATGGAATTCAGTTCATGGTTTCTTAGGATGAATTTTAACTCAACCATCTTCTAGAGCTCACAGTTCTAATTTACGGGCCATGGTAAAAGATTCATTCAAAGGTCTGAATGATTGAATTTGTAATGTTGAGGAAATATGTTTGGCACATGATTGATAGAAAACTTTAATCAATTCGGCTTATGGTAACAAAAAGGATAATTGATTGATTGTACCCCTCTAGCAGGAAAAAAATCAGCAATGGATTCATCCTCAAATTGTTTGATAGCATAAAGGTCATTAATAGTGACTTTGTGGGCTATGTTTATGTGAAAATGTTCTAAGAATAATTGTGTGAGTTGTGTGAAGGAGAAAAGGGAGTATTGTGAATGCTATTGTACCAGTCCAAAGCAGGACCGGTGAGGGACATGGGAAAAGTCCTCAACATGAGGTCTTGGTCATGGGCTATTAGATAACAGGCATGGTGAAAATCATGAATATGCTATTGAGGATCTTCCTTGCTATAGAATTTAATAAATTTTGGAAGTTCCCAATGAGGTGGATATGCTTTTTACAGGACTAAGGGTTGAATAGGTTCATTGTAGATTTGATCGTAAGAGAGCACATTTTTAGGTGCAAATGAGGTGGCTTCCAGAATAGATATATGATTCATGAGGGCTTGAAGGGGGTTAGTTTTGTGCTGGTTGTTGCGAAGATGAGCCAGGTTGGAATGAAAATTGGCTAGGTTGTGAGTACATCTAGTACTATTGAGGGATGTTCTGTTGGTAAGGAATGTTTTGTTGAGGAACATTTTGTTGATAATGAACATTTTGTTGTGGTATGTTTTTCTATGGGATTTTTGTGGGAATATTATAAGTGAGTGGAATGTTTTGTTGAAGTGGAATATTTTGCTAAGGAATTCTTTGTTGAGGAAGTACTCTATTGAGAAGGAATATTTTGCTGAGGAATGTTTTTGTTCAGGAATATTATAGGTAAGTGGAATGTTTTCTTGTGGAATGTTTTGTTGGGGTATATTTTATTTTTTGGGATGTTCTATTGTGATGAAAAATTATAAGTAGGGATATTTTTTTTTGTGGTATATTTTGTTGTGGAACAGATTGTTGTGATGCTAAAGGTTGTGAAGGTTGTATATATTGGTAAGGGTGCGGGATAGATGTAGTAGTAAATGGTTGTGAATAAGGAGGTGGTTATTGAAAGGGTATAATAGAGGCAAAAAGATGGTGCTTGTTGTGGAATGCTTTGAGTAGGAGTAATATTTTGGTATGGAGATTAATGGTTGTGATGGTTGTGGTATGTATTGTGAAACAGGGTGAGTGGTGGCAATAGCACTAGTATTGATTAAAGGAATAGATGTCAGAATGGACATAGTGATATTATGAATATTATAACTGGTTGAGATACAATAGTAGAAGAAGCAACAAAACTTATTGGAGGTGTTTGGGTAACTGATGGATACTAGAGGGGTAGATAATGAAGCACTAGTATTGTTTTGTGGAGGTGTTGAACGAGTAGAAGGCTCAAGTGATTATGTATGTTGTTGGGTGGTTGTGTCTTGAGAGGAAACCATATGAAGACTAAGAATAGGAATGGAAGATGAAACTTCTGACGTTTCAGGTTTACTTAGAGGTGGATATGAGTATATTTTTTGAACAACAGGTTCCTGATTTGAATTAATAATACTTGCAATACTAGATGAAGGATTGTATGGAGGTGGTGGTTTGGGTATAGATTATTGATTTGAATCAATAGGATGTGAAGAATCAGATAATACTTAAATATTTGAAGATGGTTTGGGTTCAAATTGTTGTGAAGAACTAGATAAAGGATCAAGAATGTTTGAGGATGGTTCAGGTCCAAATGGATAGATTTGAACACCCTAGCTACCAGATAAGCATTGAGAGAAATGGGGTTTGAATATAACATTTCTTCAAAAATAAGGTCTCCTCTTTCAAAGAAAGTGGGTTCAGAAGATTCTGATTATGAGCTGGGGGAGTATGGTTGTTCAATTTCTTCTTGATCAGATGTATGGAAAATTTGACTATGAATTTGATGTGAAGAATGTAAGAGACGTTGTCTCATTTCTTCATTATATTCCTCTTCTATTTCATTCCAGGTTCATTGAGCATCAGATAGAGGAGTAGATGTAATTATTTGATGGAATGGGTTTTGTTGTTGTAATGACGTGGTAAATAATGGTATAGATACAGAAGTAGATAAAGGTGTAGGCAACGGTGTAGACAATGGAATAGATAGCGGGATTTGTTGTTGTAAGGGTGTGGATAATGGTTGAGACATGTTTTCAGAGGTTTGGTTGTGGGCTTGTTCTCTAGTTTATACCATAATGAACAAACAAACACTCACCTAACAATAAACTAAATGAGTTAGTTAGAAACAACAAGAAAAAGAAAACAAGATGATTTTTTTTGGATTTTCTTAATTTAATTAAAAAGAGTGAAATGTGTAAAATGGTTAATAAGGATCCTAGGAAATGGCAAGCTATGGCAAGTTTCAGGTTGTTTAAGGACAAGTTCCTCAATATACCCAAAGGTACATGAGGCCCTAACTCTGTACTTCTACCGATACGGGCATGGTATTGGGGCCTACCCCCTCACTTCATGGTCCCACAATGATAAGGGTGTCGGGTGCTTTGCCAATATACTAATAGATAGGTGATTATACTCATCCAGAACACCAAGTTGGATTCTCCTCTTGGTGATCAAATCCAAGTAGGTATCCACCTGGGTAGGAAAATGTTTAAATGCATTTTAAGTTTAATTGGTTTGGTTGTGTGTGGGAGAAAGGAAAGTGAATGCAACAAATTACTTTCCTAATTAATACTATGAGAAACAAGAAGGATGAATGGTTCATTTTAAAACCCAAATCGAAATGTTGTTTTTGATGAAGACAATCAAACAAATAATGTAATACTGAAAGAAAAAATGGAAAGTTTTAGGAGTCACCGTAACAAACTCTTCCTAATTTGTTTTTATTTTAGCAAATTTTTAAAGCAAACAATCCAGCAATCCAACAAGAAAAAGAAGTTATAACAACAACAACCTGTAAAACCAACTTAGCAGAAACAACAGAAGACAGCAAAAACAAGGATTAAGAAGTAACTTATAAAATAATAAAAAAGGGCAGGAATCATTGGTGATTGCACAAATCTTAGCAATTACTGAACGGTAAACTGAATATGGAAAATTCTGATTTTCGATTGAGTAAAAGTTTTTTTTGTTTTAGAATTTGACAATAGACAAACAAAAATAGTAATCTGAAATCTTTATCTAATAGAAAATAGAGAAATAAGCAAAAAAACAATAAATAAAGAGTAAACTGCAAAGTAAGAAAAAGCATTCAGGAAATCATTTTTGATTGGCTAAATCACTGGTGATTATTGTGTAGAGAACCAAAAATGAAAAACAAATGAAATTATTTCTAATCAAAATTCATAATGAAATGAGGGACCTTCGTCCCACTGGGCGTGCCAAGATGTTGATGATAAATCCTACCTCTTCAACTTAATCGAATAAGCAAGAAATGAGACTTACCTAACCTCAAGATGGCGGGGTTTAGATATACCCATGGATGTGGATGGACGATGTTTGACAATTGTGCTATGTATATAAAATAATGCAAGATCCTTTCCTACAAGAACACCTGCAAATCACATACACTAAAAAAATGATTAATATAATATGAGGTGGATTTCTTGGCAAAGGCCAGTCCCCAAAAATCAAAGGACTTCTAGATAAGGATGTCAATCTGCTTTTACAATCAAGTTGGTACAAAAACAATTAATGACATACGATAAATGGTAATAATAAATGTTTTGACAAATTTTTCTTTATTACAGATATAAAGTTGATAAATGATAAAAAATGATAGATATGAATCTATGGTTTGAAATGGTAATCTAAATTAGTATCTAAATTCTCAGAGGAAGGAGATCTCTCTTCTTCAGTGGACTCCAGGTCTTCTTCTTTAGAGAAATCTAAATTCTCATCTTTAGTGTATTCTTCCTTAAAGAATTCATAAATGTATTCCAGATCTTCCTCTTCTATGTTGTATTCGTACTTAGAATGAGAATCTGAGTGCTCAGAATTAGTTTGGTTTTCATATTTAGACTCGGTAATCGACTCTTCTAATTCAAATTTGTATTAATACTCGAACCAAGCTAAATCAGATTGGATATGCAAGACCTCAAAATAATTTTCCCAAAATTCCTTTGTAGCTTCATGGATTCACCTAGTATACTGAAATATCATTTGTAAACGATCTGAAGGAGCGAAGTGGATGGCACATAGCTCAAGCTCATGTAGAATTTCATATTTCTCCCAATGCAATGGATGACGAAAAATAGGTAGAGAGTGGATACTGGTAATTTTGTGACTTAGGCCACCTATTTCCATCTAATAGAAGCCATTCTCGACAAAATGTTAGCAATAAAAATCGATAGAATGTAATTGATGTGAATTATGAAATGGAATCTGATTTATTCTATAGGAGAACATAATAGATAGGAATCGCAGGTGATTCCCATAATCGTTGGTGATTCTAATAATTGCTAGCGATTACTTTAATCATTAGAGATTCTAGTGAATGGAAACAAACTTATAAAATGGAAGTTTTTGACTAACTAATCTAGTATTCAAGATTTATCAATGATGGAAATAATTTGAAATAGATAAACGAGAAAATATAAATACCTTGATTATATCGTAGAGGAGATAATCTGACCTTGAAAGAAATGACACAAGTAGCTTGAATGGAAATCTGCAACTAACGATGGAATTTTTGTTTGCGAGAGATTCAACGATGACTGGAGAATGACTGAGAGATATTAGAAGAGTAACTAGACAATAAACTAGATAATCATGTGATAAATAATGTTATAGACTGAACCAAAAATCTGGGTGTTTGAAAATGCTAGTGGATGATCCTAAAAAGAGACTACAAAATTGGCTTAAGTAATCACTAGCGATTGACCAAATCGCCAGTGATTTCGGTCTGTTTTATTTTTTTAGTAGATGGTTGAAACTACTTGCCAATTCAAGGCTCTTGTTTTGGATCAAGGAAATGAATTGTCAAGTCATTTGAAATGTGTCAGGTTAGTAGTGATAATGAAGGAATAAACTAATTTTGGCTATATGACTTAGCTTAATCTAGGTTTATATATAAATTTAATAGATTTATAAATGATAATGATAAGTTTGTCGAGATATGGGAGTTGGAGGATAGGTTAAAAACAACTCTTAGGGAATATTTGGATAATTAGGAAAATGATTAGGTTAGGTTAGGAAAATAACAATTTTCATAGGTGGATATATTAATTTGACTAAATAGTGTACATGTTATGAAATATTAAAACAAATGTAGTATGTGGTCTAAGGTATGTATTTAATTAATCAAATTAATTGATTAATTAAATAGAGATAAAGGGTGTTTTATGCGGGATGTCATGTGTTTAATTAATGATTTAGACAAATATGAGGGAGTGTATATTTTCAGTGTCTACAATATACAACCACAATGTTGCTACAATATTTGGCCTCCCATATTTTGTGCTCAAAATTGTAACTAATTCCCCACTTAAGGATTTGATACCCATGTTTCATGAGAAAGGGGAAGAACTGCCTGAAATAATCCTCAATCCCCATGGAATTCAAAAAGGTATTAAAAGGGAGATTTTTTTGGGTCATTGGAAGGAAATTGCTACTTAGGTGAACATGTATTTTATCTATGATGGGCAACCATCGGTGCTAGGGGAGACACATTGAAAATTATTACTCATTTGAAGAAGGGTCAAACAAACCCTGAGCTTAAGGTTAATCTTCCAGAGTATCTTACCGAGGTTTTCATTAAGGTGGGTCAAAAATACAAAAATGGAGGTGGTAAAGCCACCCTAAAGCACCCAGGGATTATCCAATTAATTTACGCTCATCAATATTTTTGTAGGCCGAAGAGAAAGGTGGAGAAGATAACTGTAGGGGAGAATTCTAAACAAAAGAAAATAAAAAAAAGCTCCTAAACTATTTTCTTCACAACCACCTACCAGTTCTTAGCCTAAGCTTGAATTGAACCCTCACCCTTCCAGTGTGGTTATAAAAGAATCTGTAAGTGAGGACAATTAACCCTCTGTACCTCAAGATTCTTAATAAAATAGTACCGTACCAACCTCTGTTGCTATTTCATTGAGACCAAGGAGGTCTTGTGCATCAAGGAAACCTGAATTTTCTCGACCTACATTATCTAATGAGGGTTGAGCCCCAACTTTGGAAGAGATTTTTGAATTTTGTACTTCTTCTGCTCCTAGTGAGAAATTAAAAGATGGTGAGTTTAGGACAACCATTCCTAAAGAATAGTTCCCTGATAATGATATGTCAGACATTGTCAAAGCTCCAAAAATTGTGTCTACAACTCCAGAAATACCCATAGGATAGGAAACCCAGACTAAAGCTCTAGAAACTACTACAAGGGAATGAAAGGTATTGAAGAAACCCAATTGTCTATGCAAAATGAATTTGTAAAAAGAACTGTGGTGAAAGTTAAAGAAATAACTATCTTAAAAGTAGAAGTTGAAAATTTAAAAAGGAAAAGAATATTGGTTTGCAAGTATGGAATGATTTTTCCTCTTGTTGTGACTAATTTTCTCTTCAAGATAAAGATTTGGTCCAGGAAAATAAGAAACTTAAAGAATAAGCTGAATCAGGTTCAAATGCTAAGAAGAAACTGGAATCAATTTTTGAATCTATTTGTCCTCTAGAAAACTTCTATCTTAGAGGAATCCCTCTTCAGTTTACAATCTATTCCTTCAAGAACAATTTTATTCATGGAAATTACAAATGATATATTTTGGAGAGCCCCATGAGGCTCCAGATGGGAAATTTTTTTAAGAAATTTATTAAGGGAGTACCCCAGAAATACAAAAATTGTTATGTGAAATCTACCTTCATAACATGTTGGTTTCCAGTGTCCCTAATTTTCTTATCAATTTGTATGTGGGAGAGTTCGAATTGAAAGATTTTCAATCATTGGTTAGGAACCAAATTGTATGAGTTCAACAAACATATATTTTTAATCAAGCATCCCAAACTATTGGTTTCTATATTAGGCTTACCCCCTATAATGATGTCTTTGTGAAAAAGGATTTTAGGTGCCTATATTATCAAGTTGGAATTGGAAGGAATACTTCAGAAATATTAGCCAATTGTGTTCAATACTTTGAGATTTATTGCCAGCATAATTTTGGAGAAGCTCTGATAGCTTGTGATGAGAGGTGGGACACTTTGAGCTTACCATTAAAACAAAGAGGAGTGATCTCACCACATAACCTCAATTGGAGTATGACAAGAGGGGATGAAATTTTAGCAATCATTTGGCAACTGGAAGAAAAGGGTGCAACAAAATGCAGTAATGAATGGGTTGATATGCAAGTAAGACCTCCTCTTGTCCTCAATCCCATGACCACTTGGCAGAATAATGCTTCCCAATCTCATGATATAGAGCAAGATTCAGTCTATCATAGCAGAATAACACAATAATAATACTCTGTATTATATTTACTGTCCCTCAATCTTGTGCAATACATTAGGCTAATATATAGCCAATATAATAGACAAACCTCTTCCTATAAAATAGGAAGTGTATCAAACAACTTACCCGTTTATAAATTTACGAGTACAACAAAACTCCATGAATAATATATTGTTAAAACAATATATTCTTTCAAACCTAATATTTATAATGTAAACGTTAATAATTAATTTCCTAACATTCCCCCCCTTAATGTTTACATGGTACAACATATCTCGTTCACTTATTGTAGCCTGCCACCTCTGTGTGCTCATGATCAACTCCGCAAATGTGCAGCATTGTGTTTGCACAAAACTCGAACATGTGCCAATGCACATTTCTTCCACTGATGGTTTTTCTCCTGCTTCTACCAACAACCTTACCAATTGGTTTTGCAGGTGTACCAAAAACCTTTCACACTTGGTTTTGTAGGATTACCAAAAACCTTACACAATTGGTTTTTACAGGTTTACCAAAAACCTTTACATTATGATTGCTACAATACTTTTGATCAATATTATACAATGTCACTACAAAAGGGAATCAAGTAGGAAATATTGCTACCCAAACTGAACAATAAAACATAATGGAAATGGAATAATGAGACCATGTTCCCCCCCTCATTGTGAACATTTCACTTATTCAATCCAAAACAGGAACTCTGAAATCATATTGCACACAACAAACTGCAATTCAGAAATGAAAGAAAACTCACACACACACTGTCACCACAACTTCATGCGGCCCCGTCGTTGGCAACTGACGAGAGGTCGTCGGATGACCTCCAGCCTCCTGTGCCTCCATCCTCCAGTAACAAGCTGCTAACTCAGCCGGATTTGGATATGAAGCTCAACTGTTTCCACATTGTTTATTATTTTCTTCCCTCCCACAATGTGAAACACTTTGTTTTTTTTTTTTTTCTGGACGTCGGGTAACACCGAAAATGCGTCCGTGAGGCAAAAAAAAAAAATATTTTTGGAGTTTTACAATGACACGACTTTTGACTAGAATGACAAAAAAAAAAAAAAACCTAAAATCACCTATTTGAATAACATGACAATATATTGATGTTTTTACCAAATTCACGACGCAAAATGACTTTACTAATTATTCAACTCCTTTTAAAAAATGGCACCTGACACCAAGAATAACATGACTCTATTATATAACGACAATACTATAAAAATACAAATTCCAATTAAAAATTAGAATTAATAAACTAATGATATTAAAAAAATACGAGACCCTTACTAGACTAAATTTATAGAATTTGATATTGACACTTGACTCAATACAACATACTAACAAATACAAAACACTGAAATATGTAAAATACGTATTGGCCCATAACTGACTCAAAAAAAAAGAAATTTGAGACTTTAGTTTACATGCCACGTAGTGCAGTTGGCTGAGGAGGATTCTGCAATTTTGGCAAATTTGTTGGAGATATCCAAGGAAAGGATAACCGTGGTTTATCATGCAAGTGCCAAATCAGGAGACTCTGTGGACATCACTTAAACCATGATAATCTCAAACCAATTCTTCCGCAAACTCAGAGCAGGTTTGATAGACGTTAGATGTCTCCATACGACTGTGCAAACAATTATTGTAAGTTTCCAATATCTGATTCTTGTGATATTTATACGCTGCACCATGGGCCGATTCATGAAGATTACTAGCTCACAAATCCTCTAGCAGAATGGGTGTAAAACACGGTTCCAAGATCGCCATGTTTTATCCTCTGGGACGTCAAAGATTCACCTTATTTCCATGCAGCTACTAGCCAAATAAACAATTTTCATCACAAGGAGAATGCACCACTGATTTGAATGAAGAGACGTGGGTTTTGAGAACCAATGTCGATCTAATCTTATTATTTTAGGGGAATGAATCTCAGAAATATAGAAACCCACTTCTTCTTTCAAACAGGAACTCAGATCAAAGCTAGATATCAGTGAGAGCACAATTTCTGTTTTTAGACTTGGCTATACATGGTCTGTCACCATAAGAAACCGTCCCATCTATAAATACACTGATTTAATACTTTCTAATCAGACAAAAAACAACGGAAGAGATATTAGAAATGCAGGACACTACAAAATAAAATATGTGAAGTAGAACGCGAGCACCAAGGAGAATCATTAGAATTGATTCCTTGCAAACCTGTGTAGACCCAAAGCTAGGAAAAATTATTTTCTGAAAATATAGTAATGAAAACCTCCAGCAAACGTTGTGTGAATTGGACTGCAATGGATTTAACAATCAATGCATGTTGTTAATCACCAGGTCTGCGGCTGATTGATGGATTGCATCTTTCAATGAGAAATGACTCTCATTCGGACAACCTCAGACCTCTGATCACTTTGATACCAAATATAGAGCAAGATTCAGTCTATCATAGCAGAATAACACAATAATAATACTCTGTATTATATTTACTGTCCCTCAATCCTGTGCAATACATTAGGCTAATATATAGCCAATATAATAGACAAACCTCTTCCTATAAAATAGGAAGTGTATCAAACAACTTACCCGTTTATAAATTTACGGGTACAACAAAACTCCATGAATAATATATTGTTAAAACAATATATTCTTTCAAACCTAATATTTATAATGTAAACATTAATAATTAATTTCCTAACACATGATAGTTTTAAAGCATGGGAAGATGTTATCTTAGAAACCCAAGGGTGCAAAGGAACAAAGAAACAATATGTAAACCAATTCAAGGAATATGATATGGCACAACACCTTGGTCAGATAGTGGGATAGAGATGAGTTTGCATAAGGACATGCAAAAGGTAAAGTGCTGGGGAAATGATGAGTGCATAAATTGACTTATTATATCATCCATATAACTATAGATTTTTCTCCTAAATACGTTAATTAATGCATGGGGGATGTTCTAGATAGTTGTATCCAAAGTAAGATTGATGTATTTCTCCTTATCTTATCTAATGTGAACTAATGATTTTAGGAATTCCCACTAACTACCTTTTTGAGTGATGTGATTACATGTGTAGGTTGATAAATCACATTTTCTGCCAATTTTGATCAAGTCACAGTCAAGGAGACCGAGTCCTTTGCCACCATGCCATTCTGAAGAATTTTCTCATAACATCCTACAAACGAGGACCTTATTTTTATCTATATTACAGGATGTCATTGAGAATTTATGAGGTTTTTATTAGTTAAATCTGTTGCCTAAAATTTTGGCATGCTCTATAATTGATTATATCAATAATACACCACATTGAAACTAGTAGTTTTCAATACATTTTTATATATCAGTTGATAGTTATTTTCAGTCTCATGATGGAGTATGTTTTGAACTTATTTGGATTAATATAATCTATGTTTTTTTTAGTATCTATTGGTGTTAAGTACCTCAATCCCAAAGGAGAGTAAGGGCCACTCGAATGATGAGATTGGAGGTTTGGTGTTTCATGCATAATCTTTATTCCTGATAAATTAAAGTTTCAGTATCTTGATTCGAATGGTTATTTGGATGCAGTCTTATATTTCCTTACTATCATTTCTTTCATGTAAGAATTTCAATTCAATGAAGCATTTCCTTTTGAAAGTATTTTATTACAACAAGGTTGTTTTAGTAGATTAAATGTATTTCTTGAATTTTGTCTTACATTTTAATATCTTAGAATTGTATTTACTTTCCACAGTGTAGAGAGAAACAAGAGATAAATACCAACTGAAACCCCCCAAGGAGAAATACCACAACTGTGTTGCATAAAAATTCTCTACATACATCCTTGGACATATTCATGGTTTTATAAAGATGCCAACAATTGAATATGTTGGTTAAATGGTTGGAAATTACAATGACCCATCACCTTGTCTATCCCATTTCAATGGGATTTATTGCAAGAATCCTTGAAGCAACTTCCACCTTTAGAACCCATCATGCATAAATCAGATTCAACGGTCAATATGTGTCAGTCCACGTAGGAACAAGCAAGTTCAATTATCAATCCTTTTCCTTTCTACATGGATCTTATATTTAGAAATTACCTCATTCATAATTACATGATAGACTCTAGTGCTAGTAATTCACTCATGCCAACTTATAAGAATGCATGCATCTTGAATATTGAGTAGAATCCAACTTCCAAGGGTGTCTTACAACTTGATGGATCAGAAATGTAATTTTTGGGTGTAGTCAAAGATCTGGAACTATATATGCATCCTTACCCAAGCTTAAGTATAATGCAATACATTTATGTGATTGAATTGCCACCATTATTCTCCCTTTTCCTCTCTAGATATTTCAAAGATAGTGTGGGCAGATATATTTCCTCCTATTGGTCTCATATGTTGCTTAGAATGAGGTATGGGACTATATTTACAATTAAGTTTGAACCTATTTCAACTTATCATGTGGAATGTCATGACACTAGTCCTATCAATAAAAATTGCATGATCTAATAAGAGACAAATTATGACCCCGAACCAAGTGAAATAGTACATTCATCAACTTCAATTTCTAATCTTATGTTAGATGAATGGTATAAAGAGAACTAATAGTTTTAACCCTATAACATAGTTGTGGAAAATGGTCTAGGCACCTATTACATCCATATAGAAAGTGTCACCATCCCCAAACCACATAAAGAAGAAGGTAGTGATGTTTTTGGGTTATGGAAGATGTATTTTGATGGTTCTAGAGGTAGAAAGGGAGTTGGGGCAGGTGTAGTTCTTGTCTCTCTAATGAACAAGAAATTCCCCTACTCTCATAGGCTACAATTTTCATGCTCCAAGAATGTGATAGAGTATGGGGCATTGGTCCATGGTTTGTTGATTATAGAAAAGAAACAAATAAAATCTTTACAAGTCTTTGGGATACTGAATTGGTCATTCACCAAGTCAGAGGAAGGTGTGCGGCTAATAACAAGCTCTTAAGAGCTTATAGGCACTGAGTTTGGGATATTTTTGAAAGTTTCAAATCTTTCAACCTTCAAGTGGTGTCATGGAAGAAAATCAAATATGCAGATCAATTGACAACCATTGAATTCCAGTTTTCTCTAGCATAAGACCTTATTTAAGGAAATCAACATGTGAAAATGGTTATAAGACCATCCATTCTAGATAATGATGTCAATTGAATTTTTTTTTAGAATGATGGACATATTTTCCAATTCATTTTAAATGAGGAAGAGTTTTCCTCTAGCTTGTAATCTAGTGTACAAGATAGTTATGGTGATCAGATCATTCAAATATGGATAAACAAGTTACCCAAAGGATTATTCACCCTTGAAATCATAATCAACTTTGATGATGGGATCAAAGGGAAAAAAGAAGCATGTCCATAGGTCAAGAGGATTACAATTCAGTCATTATTTCATAAGGAAAAGAGATTTTATTGAGAAATGTATGTATTGTTGATGAAGAACATGATTTTATTTCCATCTGTTAGAAATTTCATTATGTATTTTTATAGAGATATGAGGATCTTTAACCCCAACATTTCTCAACATCCCATTGGTATTGATCTTGTAAATAAGCCAGTTAGACAAAAACAAAGGCCTGTGAACCCTGGGATTGTTCCATTCATGAGGAATGACTCATCCAAACTCATTGAGTCGAAAATAATATTTCCTATAAAATACTCATCTTGGGTGGCAAGTTTAATTCCTTACAGGAAGAGTAATGGATAAATAAGGCTCTTTGTGGATTTCAAGGACTTGAACAAGACTTCACTAAAGGATCATCATCCTCTTCCTTCCATGGAGAATAGTCTTAAAATAGTGGCTAAATCTGAAAGATTCTCAATGCTTGATGGATATTCAGGATTTAATTGGATCTATAGTAGAAAGGATGATTAGTATAAAACTGCATTTACAACCAACTAGGGAACATATGCATATCAAAAAATACCTTTTGGCTTGTCAAACACGGGTGAAACCTTTCAAATGGTAATGGACATTGATTTCCATAGACTCGGCAACCAATTTTTCCTTTTTTATTTGGATGACATCACAATATTATTTAAGCATGGAAAATAACATATGGATCATTTGGAGAAAGTGTTTGACATGTGCAGAGAGTTTTAAGTGTCATTGAAACCTAGGAAATGCATTTTTACAGTTCTGTAGTGTAAATTATTAGGTCGTTTTGTTTCAAATAATGGAATCACAATTGACCCATTAAGAGTCTCTGTTCTCCATTCCCTCTCCTTTCCAACTCATAAGAAGACCATTCAGTGTCTCCTTGGCAAGATCAATTTTGTTAGGAAAATCATTCATAACTTTGCATGATTAATTAGGCCCATCATCTTGATGTTGAGGAAGGACATAGATTTAAGTGGACCACCAAAGGAAAAGAAAGCTTCATTAAGATCAAGAATATAATTACCCAAGCACCAACACTCATTAATCCAAAATTTTCAAAGGTTTTCATCCTTTATTTTTATGGTGTTGATCTAAGCATAACCATAGTTCTCACCTAGAATAATAATGAATACTTGGAGCATCCTATGGCCTTCTTCAGCCAAACATTGAAATATTTCAAGCTCAGGTATAGTCATTTAGAGAAGCAGTTTTTTTCCATCTTGCAAGATCTTAAAAGATTTAATTCCATGTTATCCGCCAACCACATCAAAGTATAAATCTTGCACCCCAATGTGAGACATTTCATCATGGGGAATAAATTAGTGAAAAGAGAGACAAATGGGTAACCAAAATAATGGAGTTTTATGTCACCATCAAGGCCAAAAAATTGGTGTGGGATAGAGAATTAGGTGACATATTACTTTAGATGCTCATGATAATCAAGAAATTTCCTTATTCATTTAGGAGGAACAAGAACAAGCCATGGAGGATTCACATGACTTAGGTGACATTCAAGAAGCGGATCCGCACAGTGTTATATACACCTGTGAGATAGGGGAATTCAACGAATCCACGGTAGTTAGATGAACAACATGCAAATTTTCTTAGCAGTTGGAGGTTATTCTTCTAGTTTGAGAAATATAAAGAGAAGCTACCTCAAGATATAATCAATTCCTTATGTTCTAATTGGTGGAATTTTTTTCAAAAGGAATATAGATGATGTCTTTCTAAGATGCATTGAAGGAGAATAGATAGACAAGGTATTGGCGGAATTTCAAGATGGTTTCTCTAGTGGACATTTCTTAGTCAAGGCTACAACAATAAAAATCCTTAGAGCATGATAATTTTGTCCCACATTGTTCACAAATGCACATCAATGGACCTGGAAATGTAAAGAATGTGCCTTCTTCACTTGTAAGAAGAAAATTTCAGCCCTTCCCCTACATCTTATTCAAGTAGATGAACCATTTTCTCAGTGGGGACTTGACTTCATAGATATGGGGGCCATTTCATTGGGAGTCTAAAGTCTTATTACGTTTTGGCACTCAATCCTTTGAAGATTGGGTATGAAGATTGGATAGGAATGATTAATACTCCATCAAGTGTGGGCCAAAAATGGGTCATGACAAAAACACATTAATTCACCGAGTGGACCAAGGCCTTACCAATAACGGTGGCTACTAAATAAGTCATCCTTGACTTCTTGGAGGACATTGTAATAAGGTTTAGGATTCCTCAAACCATCATCTCTGATAAAGCTAAGGCGTTTTTGGGATCAAAAATGTCTTATTGGGCTCTTAAAAATAGATTTTACTTGAAAAATTCCTCCAAATATTACCCACAAGGTAATGGTTTGGCATAATTGACTAATAATAACCTGATAAGAATCATGAAGAGAACCATACAAGTAAATCATATATAATAACGCACTAAAGTAAAGAATGCTCTTTGGGCTGATAAAATCACTTCAAAGAAAGAAATTGACAATTCCCCATTTTTCCTTGTGTATGGAAAATAAGTTAGGATCCTATTGTCTCTTGAATTACTTTCATTGGAGATAGCTCAACAATTAGAATTTGAGGGAGCAGATCAAAGAGAGATCAGAATGAAGGAACTAGTTAAATTTGAAGAGATGAGACAATCCACCATGGTCAAGCTAGAAGATCACTAAATATTTACCAAATAGTGGTTTGATAAGAAATCTAAGCCACAGATCTTCAAAGTAGGTGATCTCACCCTCAAATAGGATGTAGATAGAGCTAAACCAGGGAAACACTCCAATTTTTATGAACTTTGGAGTGAGCCCTACATTATCACTCTTACAAAGAGGCCAACTCTTTTGAGTTATCCAATCTTTATGGGGATGTATTGCAAATCCTTTTCAAAGGGATCTATCTCAAACACCCCCATTAAATTTCCCCATTGCATCTTGTAAATATTAAATATGTGTTTTTTGTTGTTGGAGGTTCGCTCCTTTGTTGTGTGGTGATCATTGATTGAATGCCTTTTCCTCAGTCCTTGTGGTGGTCCCTTTGTTTGTAATAAGTGCTTGTGCACTCTTTTCATGTTTCACTTGAAACAAGTATGATCTTCCCTTTCTTACATAAGTTTTAGAACCACTTGTAGTCATACACAAATCATCTTAGAGCATTTTTCATGGTGGAAACCAAATATTTTAAATAATTCTTAGTTATATCTTTTAGCTCCACAAATTATCTTCAATTCAAATGATAAGTTCATGTGGATCCAGGTGACAAGGATTTTTAAAATGAGATCAGAAGGTTAAGCTTGAATCCATGCCCAATGGATGCTTCAAGGAATTTGAGCTTGATCATCTAGCAGACAGATGTCCCCTTGATGTTGCTAATATTTTGTCCAAATTTAAACCCCATGTAATTTTGAACAACTCATAAAAAGGGACTTAACCAATTTTATGCTCTAAAAAATCCATGACATAAATTGGTCTACCATATAATGCGGGAACTTAGTGTTCCACAGGTTCTCCTAACCCGTGTAAAAAAGGAATGAGCAATATGGGGACTTAGGAAAGATTCGGTAAATTTAGTGTTATGCGGCATCTTTTCAAACATTTGTGGTACTAATAAATTAAGTCCCTTGTAATTTGAGTTCAAAAAAAATAACGTGGAGTTCCATATCCACAGGAAGTGGAGAAATCAGCTAACTTCAAAATTCACAATCCTAGTGTTCCCCAAGTTCACTAATTTGTAATGTTCCATAGGTATGTTGATTTATAGTGTTCAGCGGGTTTCCAAATAAAGCCGCAAATTGAGGGAAATATCTTTTGGGTAAAAATTTGTGGGTCAAAGAGTTATACTCTCATGGGTGATGTGAACTGTTTCCACTTATTGAGGCAAGCAGGGAGAAATTTGTGAGAATCTATGGAAGGGGAAAATTTGAAACACCATGGTAAAAGTTGTGGGACATAGCAAAAGCCACATAGAGATATCAAATTCACACCAAATTCTGAAGTAGAGATCTAACCACCCCAACCACTAGAAATTAATAAAGTATGGTGTCATTTTGTGCAGTCTGATGGCATGTGATAGAATCAAGGGTTCGTGTTATGGTTGTTGGATGAATTTTTACGCGTCCATGCCTGTATTACAAGAAAAAAAACTAATACATCATGACACCCATGCTTATTCAACACATTTTATAAGGGAGGAATAACATTTCAATTGTCCTTCCTCCTCTCTCCTCCTTCTCTTTCTTCATTCAATGAATTATATAAATATAAGTGCTTATACGGTTTGTAAGGGTTTTGATCCCTTTTCCTTACTTAGCATATTTTCAAGCTCTTCTATGTGAAACTTGAAACTTCATGTTGTTGACCTCTGTAACTTGTGAATAGTGATTTCCTTGCCTCGAATCTCTATGTAAGCTATTAAAGATTGATTGATGCAAGTGTGGTTTATCTCTTTCCTTCAAATACATTTTGTTTGATGTGAATATGTCACCCTCTCGCATATTTCATGTTCTTCCATTTGTTTGCATCTAAACTACATGTATCTTCACGACCCCAGCCTTGTGACTTTGCATCTGTTTCATTTATATTTGGGAAATTTCCACGTTCTTTTGGTGATATTACCACCCTTGTTAGCTTAGGTTTTATTTATGCATCTCTCTCTCTCCTTATTCCATTGGAATTGTTAGAGTAGGATTATTTTAGGAGTATTTTTAGCATTAGAAGATGGTTATGTTTTGCAACTTTTTACAAATCCGTGTGACAAGGAATCCAAACTTCTTTGAAGGTCTGTCTCAAGTTGTATATACCACACTTGGAGATAGTCCCATGTTGCCTTAAAATACTAGATCTGTATGATTCAGGGAAGTGTGTAATTTTTAGCTCCAGCACTACCCAAAGCTAATTTAGGAGCCTAAATTTATGCTCCAATTTCAGGGATAAAAAATAAAAGAAAATGTGTTTGAAGGGGGTTTCAAACCTCATTCATTGGGATAAAATGATAAGTTCCTAACCATTGTACCAAAGGAATTAGAAGCTTTGTATAAGGCACTAATTTGTATTTGAAACAGTAACTTTGCATGTAAAACCCCTAATTGGGAGAGTTAGAGAGAATTTGGAGAGTTTTTATTGTAGGAGAGCTATTGGATACTAAACTAGGGGTTTTTTAGAGACTGTGTAGAGATTTTTTGTAGACCAAATAATTATTTTGATGTAATTCTTGTTTTTATTATTATTATTGGTAAATAGTTTTAAAGGGACTATAACCTGTTACAAAAAGGGCTCAACAACATAATATAACTATGGAGATGCAACATAAAGGATCAAAATCCAAATAGAACACTATTACCAAAAGTAACCAAGAGGTAGTTACAATAAGAAACAAAAAAGGACATAGACTACAACATAACAGCAAAAAAGCAGCAAAGTCACAGCAAAAATACCACAAAATATCAACATCTAAAATGATTCCCGCCAACCCAAGTGAGTTTACTTCTTGGATGCTCTTTCAATTCTGGACTGGATCATTTGTAGTGAGGTAAACAGTGCTAATGTGGTGATGTGTGTTGGGTCTAAATAATTCAACTGCGATATGGTCAGACTCCTCTCATTATCATTCCCCCAAAATAGTTGCAGGGATCCCACTGAGCATGGCAATGCTCCGGACTTGCTGCTCTAAAAATTCACTTATGGCTTTGAAGATAGCCATGTTGTGATCATGTCTATCTTTAGCTCTCCCCAGTCTAGTGTCTAGAGAGTTCATCTTCTTATAAATATCAACAATCTGATCCTTTCCATTGTCATTATCTTCATCAATTTTGATGTAATTCTTATTGTACAAGTGATTTTACATCAATAATTAATCATTTTGAGAGATTTTATGGACCCAGAGACAATCCACATTAGGTGAACTTTTTTATCGTGTTGGTTTGCATTGTCATTTATCTTTTCCTTTTTTTCTCGTTATTTTCTCAGTTTTAATATTGTTTTAAATTTATCAAGTCAATTTTAATCTTTTTACTAGAAATTGAGAGCATTTTATTAAGTATATGAAAACTGGGAATTTGATAAGTGAGTCACTTAATTTTCATATTCCATATCAATTAAGAATATTTCAACCTACAGTGATCACTTCGCTAATGCGTGTGGATTTTTTTTGTGATATTTAGGGAGCCTATGTTTCCTTTTACAAGTTTTGTAAGTGAGTGTATCATTATAATGCCATATGATTTCTAGGTTAGAAAATGAGACAACGCTAAATTACTTATATAAGGTTATAATGGTGAATTATAAAATAAAGGAAAACCTAGAGGGAATAAAGGAGCCATCAAAGAATGCAGAACTAAAAGTAAAGATGGAGGATATGCCTGTGAAAAAAATATATAAATAAGTCAAGACTAGATATATATTCTTGACCAAACTTTACGACATTGATGAGGGATGAAAAACATGCTAAATGATGTTTGCATATTATTAGGTTGACTTAGGATATGGATTTTATGTATTTGATTCTCAGAATTTGATGACATAGTCGTGTGTAAGGATAAAAAATTTAGATAATATATGTTAGGATATACTAAACATGAATAGAAAGGTTGTGTTTATCTTAGCAAGAATTCATTTTCAAAACCAATAATTTTAAAGAGCAAATTTCCAAATTTGAGTGTCTACATACACATTATATTAAAAAGGGGGAGATGAAATACTATGGAAGGTGGTACTCCAACATGAAAGAAAGGGAATTTTAAGATAAGTACTTGAAGGGATAGAAAGAGGACATAATAGAAGATGAAGCAATAAGAAAATTATTAATTACAGGTCTATGGTGACCTACATTTTTCAAAGATGCATACAAGTATGCACGAAGTTCTGATATTTTCCAAAGAGTTTGGAAACCAAATGCAAGAGACAAAATTACATTAAAAATGATGTTTTCATTGGCCCCTTTTGAAAAAAGGGTGGTAGACTTTATTGGGCCAATTAATCTTGTGTCCTACCATTCAAAAGTTAGGCTCATCATAACTGGGAAAATATCTAACATATTAGGTGGAGGATGTTCCTACAAAATATTATACCATAAAGGTAGTGGATAAGTTTATATATGATAATATCATCACATGGTTTGGATGTCCATTTAGTTTAACAAGTGATCAAGGAAGAAATTCTTGAATGAAACTATAGAGGAAGCCTTGAAGTACTTCCTAATAAACCATAATAAGAGCACACTATATCATCCATAGGTGAATGGAACAATAGAGACATTTAATAAGTTGTAAAGAATTATCACTAATATTTTTTACTTAGATAAAATGAATTGGGACTTGAAGATCCCAATGAAATTGTGTGTGTACCACACAACTTATAAAAGACTAAGTATTCTCCATTCCAACTGGTATACAACTTAGATGCCATAGTTCCCATGGAGTTTATCATTTATTCCAAGCCAAAAAAATGGTTGTAGCATTTCACATTAATTTTGATACATCCATACATGAAAGAATAATTGAGTTGGAGAAGTTTGATGAGAAATGCCTTATAGATGCGTAAAACTAGACTCAAAAGAAAAGAAAGTAGAAGGCATGACATGACCAAAACTACAAGCATAAGGTGTTTGACAAAGGTGAGAAATTATTACTTTATGATAGTAAGTACAAGAAACAACTAAAACTCAAAATTTGATGGTTAGGACCATATATAGTTGAAAATATTTTATTGTTTAGAGAAATCAAATTGAGAACATTATCAATGATGAAAATGAGAGGTTATGTGAATGGTGTTAGGCTTAAGGCCTACATAACTACAAGGTAGAGAAAATAAAAATAGCAAAATTAGGATTTTTGGAAAGAAAAAAGGGTAAAATATAAAAATAGTTATAAAAAAACATAACACAATTTTAGGAAAAAAAAAGAGAAAATGGGAACTATCTAGATTTGTTTTTTGAAAAATTATTAAAAGAAGTGAGTGTCATCAAATTAAAAAATGACAATTAAGCACTTTGGTGAGGTGGGATTGTGAAAATCCATAAGGGTGTAATCCCATAAAAATTTTGATTAAATTTACACACCACAAAACATCAATGAATAGGCAAGACATGTAAAATAAAACTAGTGGATGTGTACGATGACGTGGGAGAAAATTATACAAAGGTGGAAAAAAATCAAGTAAAACAAGCCAAGTAACGTGGATTAATTACCAAATCCTCAGTGTATCTTGAGGCATTAAAATATAGGGGGAATAAAATTTCCTATAAAATTATAAATAGAGAGGACCCCGCTGAAAAAACCAGATTACATTCCAACACTAAGAGTTTTTGAGTGGAAACATAGTGATAAGGGGGAGGAGCTAGCAGTGGTGCACCCTAAGTTAGGGGCCCACAAAATTAATTCTATACCATGTGGGATCTTTATTTTTTCACCAACATGTAGTTCAAGTTTTTTTAAATTATATTTTTTCTTTGGAGTGGTTAATTGGAGGGAAATACATATTTTTAATTGATTTAAAATAACAAATTTGAGTTACACTACATCATGGGGGAACCCAATACTTGAACATGAGTGATAATGGTTGATCATTGAATATTTAATAATAAAAAAATCTTTTATGTCATGATTTGATTGGGTTTTGTCATGTCAAAATTAAATAATCACTATGTACTTTTATGACAACTATCAAGTTGTACTATGACAACTAATGGGTGTAAAGTAATCAAGACTCTATGTTCATAATTGGACCATGCTCAAGTATTGGTGGCTCTCCCCTAAAAAGGATTTTAGGGAGTCATAGTCAGAGAAGGATTATAATGATGGTGTCACCAAAGGTAGTACAAAAAAAAGTAATTAGAGAGACCTAGGTGGAAAACACATAGTCAAAAACTTATCTTCCTAACCCTGAAGGAGATTTCTCTCATATTCCATTCAAATTCATGTATGCAGGTGATTACAAAACTATATCCACTCCAAAATGTTAGAGATAAACCATGAAAAATTGAGGTTGACAGACAATACTTGGTAGAGGTAAATCCACAAACACATAAGGAAAAGTGGAAAAATCATGCAATTAAGCTAAATGCAAGGCACAAGTTTTCATTTTTTATATTGGCCAGAAAAACCATCAAAATTAAATTAAGAAAATTACACAATGGGATGTTGTATTTAGAAAACACCTACCAAATAATAGAGGAATTTATAGAAAGGGTAATAGGGTTTATGAAGGATGGATATAATGTGTATAGATTATATAAGAAATGAATCATGATGGAAAATATTATTGCATGGATGTTGGGTACTACAATGATAAGTAAGGAGTGTCAGTTGGGTGAATAGTGAGTGCAACACTAAGATACATGGTGAAAGTGGTGGCATGGAAAGTCTACCATACAAATAGGGATGATGCCACTCACCCCTGAATTGTAACAATGACATAATTAAAATATAAAATGTGTGAAATAACATTGAAGGAGTTCAATGACAACATAAGGAGAATGAAAGCAGGTAAACATGATTTTTGTTACAACTTTTTTTAATATTTTTAGCCATGTACATCACTAAAACAATGCCATAGGTAAAATGATAATTCAATTGGAAATAAAATTGTTCAATGGGTGCCCAAATAAAAAAATAAAATGAATACTATGATTAATGTAGATACAATAACATTATTACTTTAATAGGGTGGAAGAATTAGGCCTATGGTTGAAGGAAGAAGCATAATATCCGAGAAGATAGTTGATTGCTATGAGAATAAGGTTATTTTATTGTTGACAAAAATAATTTATACATCCATCCCTTCATTCCAATGTTAGGAATATTGTGTTAGTACTCACATGAGAGTGAGAGAGTGAGTAAAATAATTTTACGTGTGAAGAATAATGTAATGCTAGTTAGAAATAAGAATGTGAAGTCAAAATTATGTGTGAGTTATATAGAATAAATAATCAATGTTATGGTATTTTTTGTAATAAATCTCATAATGGTGTTGAGGTGAGAGTTGCAATTGAGTAGGAGTGGAGGGATAATGTGATCTCCTTGTTTTGTGGAGATATTGTTCTATAAATATAATTTTTCTCACACATGAAAGTAATAGAAGTGTGTTTTATTTTGATTTTTTTATTATGTGTTAAGCTTTGGACTAAACTTATCATTTAGTACCAGAAAAATATGATTCACATGCCTCCAATGGAATCTTGAGAATTATAATGGGAAATGTTAATGTATTTAGTTTCCCAAATTATAAGGCTTTGACGAACATTTAGTTTATTTTATAATAGTTTTGTATCATTTTTAGCACAAACTATTTTTTCTTTTTAGTGAAGTCTAATGACATTTTGTAGTTTCTAAGTATGCTTGTAGAAATTTGTGCATAATTGTACCTTCCCGTGTTCCAAATTTTACCCAATTAGTGCAAGTTTTTTGCTGTTATTAATTCCTTTGCATATTTTTTTCTATGGGAAATAGAAGAATTCATTATTCGTTTTCATTTAATGCTTATCAAGAGCTTCTCTAAGCAGGTTCCTAACATGAATAAAGTTTATTTATTGATCATAGACTTTGTATCAAGTGTGCAGTCATTAGAAAGTTTCCAAGCTTAGAATTCATTTACAAACCCATCCTTTTTCTTATGTCGATTGGTTGGTGATTTCCAATCAAAGATATATATTTTTCCAAGCTTAAATCCATTTCACACAAGTTATACCATTTTTCCCTTGTATTCAAAATTCCAACAGATCTTAGTATTGTCCTTTGTAATCTACAATAGGCTGGTTTGGATCATACTTCTTATACCAGCTATGTGCACGCCCTTACAAAGTAGTAGAAAACTAACTTACCTTACCCTTAGGAGATGTGATTCACTTAGCATGTCATAGTATTTCACATGTGTACATGCTCAGTTCCATCTTTAATGCCTCTATACCCAGGAAGGTGGAGATACACCTCATAATAAACTTGTTGTTTCTAGTGTGGACCATGCCCACCAGATACAAAACTTGTATTACCTATATTATTCCTAGAACCAATAGATCCACTAGATCCCGAACCTCCTGATCACCTCCTATAGCAGACATCAAACCAGAGGATGAACTAATCTATGTTCCAACTATTTTACTAAACTAAACTCCCATGGTCTACAAAGTTGTGACACTTCCCTATGTATTACTAGTGTTTTGTGTGCCCAAGCTCTATGCAGATGATGCATCAGAGAATATAACTCCAACCAAACCCTCAAATAAAAAATATGAGGTATGTGTTTCCATAGATGAATGTACTATCTGATGAACTCATGTACTAAATGGAAACTAAAATCTACCTACTGCTAATCTATCACCAATAGTAGCATGTTTCTTAATAACTATTTTAGTAACTAGAACACCAAATGCAAGAGCAAGGTCACCAAGTGGGATCATATGCGCACCCGTGGTCCTTAATATTTCTTCATCAAACTTTCTCTCATCATAAGTTAAAGGGGATTCTCTACGGTGCTTTCCTAATTGGTGGATAACATAATGCTTCAGCTTCACATCTTCCATGTGAACCTCAAATCCTTCAAAATCCATCATCCTCTGCAACTCCACTAACTCCTCAATATTGCACTTCTTCGCCAATTCCCTCTCTCACACCTCATTATACTTAAGCCACCTTTCTTCTCTCTTCCTTTCTGCTACCAAGTCTACCATATTTCACCACACCTACTCCTTACCCCTGCGCGTGGTGGAGGTTTAGATAGTAATAGGTTGTTCTTCCAAATCTAGAGTTATAATCAAGATCTTAATAGCTAAAGGGATAGAGTGTAAATAAGATCCTCTGGGTTCGCACAAGAACTAGAACTCAGCAACCTCTGGATAAGAATAAGTAGAAACAATGTACTCCAATGTATAAATATGTAAAAATCCACTCCACCAATGATCTACATCGCATGTCCAAGTAAAATTGGCATCATACAAAGACTAGTAATATTCTTGTGTCTAAACAATTTTTCTATACCTCCAATTCCACTTTGATGCATATGCTACCAGCCACTTGTACAACTCTATAGGAAAATAAAAAAATAACGTCTCATAGAGTTCATGATACATAAGTTCTTTAACCACACATGAGAATCAAAATCAGGTCCAATATTATATCTATGAGAAAAATGGTCTTCCAAATCCACAACCCAACTCTCAATTTTGTCCAAAGTCAACTGATACATCTTCATCATGCAACATCCTTTCGACTGCTTGAAAAGAGGTCCCAACAACGGAACCAAAATGTGGTATATTTTTCTTACTCAAGCCCTAGACGTGTTGGCACATCACTTAGATATATTAGAGTGCTCATCTGAAGCACGCAAAGGTATCATGTCCCTATTTTAATACCATCTTTGTCAAGGTGTTAGCATGATCACAAAAACATTCATATTCATAACAAATGATTAAAGGTAAAGCATAACATGAACTAGATCGCAACCATAGTGCATAATGAATCAAACAAGGATCAAGATCATATTTGCCATGCAGTAACTAGTAATAAATATGTCAAAAACTAGTAGCCATCCATTATATTAATTCATAGTAAAACCAATAGTTGAATACATCATAATAGCCATCACAAAGTTGTGTGCGCAAGTACACTGGTAGCATAAATCTAATACATCCAGTCATACATGATCTCCCCTAAACCATGCAAATCAATACATACATACATACATACATACATACATACATACATACATACATACATACATACATACATACATACATACATACATACATACATACATATATATATATATATATATATATATATATATATGTAGTGGGGACTTTCCCTTCACTTCTCATGCACTCTCAAAATAGGCTGCATGCTCAAAATAGCCATGTGTCGCTAAAAAAGTAATTAAGGAAGCATGCAAGCTTCACCTAATAATAGATTACCTATAATTAACTCTAGATATAATCTTATTATTAGTTCGAACTCCACATAACTCTTGATCTCCTTCTTGTTCCCAAAATAGCTTGGCCTAGTCTTCAAGTTTTCTCTTCTAAAATGTGTCCAACACTCAATTCATTTTTAACCCGTGCATGCAAAATGGATAAGTCCTGAACTTCAACTTTCCTCAATGCACCTAGTATCTGTTGATCTTCTAAGCGCACCTACGTTCCCACTTCATGTGTGCACTGATCTCATGCACCTCTATCACTTAGTCATAAATCTTTCCATCCAACTGTTTTGTCCCAAATCACTTGGGAAAATAATCCGCATGAATAACAAAGTCATTGATTATAGTAATGTGTCGTAATCCTAAATCATGCATGACCTTGGAGAATTGGTGTTCTATAGGAAACTTTCATCGATGGAAAAAACATTTTTCCATCTCTAAATACCACAAGGTAAAAAGGGCATTAGATAAAAAGAGAATAACCATGTGGATTTTGAAGCTTACGATTGAAGTCATGTGGCTTAATATTTCATACCAAACCCTATAAGGAGTTTTCAGTTACTGTTAAAAGAATAAACCATTTATAAAGCATGTGATCATCTAATTGGTCCATGTGAATGATTTATTCAACATAAATTAAAAATGTAGTCATCAATGCTCATAGTTAATGAGCTCATAAAAAATGGCGCATAATTACATTCATGAAGCAAGATTTTTTATGTTAAAGCTTGAAAAAATTAGTCATTTGGAATTTCATGATTGAAAAATCTATTGTTTGATTCCAATATGTCGAAGGGCTTACAAATTAGATTTAAAATATGAAAGCAGCCTAAATTTATCTATTTTAAAGAAATTTTAATTTAGAACCACGTAAATATTTCCAATTATATAAAATTTTACAAGCAAAGAGCTAAGTTACACTTAGAAGGAATGAAACCCAATAATAGGGAGTCTTTGTCTGCTTCAAATCCCTATGAATTTACAAATACCCAATTTACTAAGAGTTTCAGAGCTAATATCAATAATTATAGTGACTTATTTTAGGATGTTGAAAATTTTGAACTAGGTTTTAGAGGAAAAGAGATTAGTTAAATAGTGAAACATATTATGAGTATGTCAAGACTATTAAGGGTTCTATTTTTCACAGCATAACTATAAAACCAAAAAAATTCCCTTGTGAATATTTTTTGTGGATTTTTTTACCAAATTCACCCTTCATGATGGAAGGATTGCCTCTAACGCCAACCAATGGATCATAGTCATTGTATTTGTTATAACCTTCAATGGGATGTATTAAATGGATCCATTATATACCTCCAATAACCAAATTAATAAAATAAAGAGAATTTTATAAAAGGATTTTATGGATGATTTGATTGATTGTTCATTAGAACATGAAAAGCTTCGAAAGAAACATAAATTATAGCTCCTAATTACTTCTGGTATTAGAGTGGGGGTTGTATTTCTAAATAGGTTGTTTGGTGTGGAGAAATATGATCATGACAACTAATCATGGGGTCCCTCTATTAAGGATGATAATTGAGGGAAAGAATATGGATTTCAATGAGTTACTATATTATAATATATAGGTTGCAAGGTAGAATGTGTAGTAAGGGTAAAGTTTCTATATAATACCATACTTGCTACATTCCTTATATTCATCTTTTTCATTTAAGGTCCCAAATCCAAATTAGCTTGGGTCTTCTTTTCATGTAATGTTTTCCAAACTTTACAAACATAATCATTATAGTTATATTAGAATATTTTTGAAGAATTATACCCAATTGTTTACCAGGTAAGACATGGTACACCTATGAATAGGATTCTTCCAAGAAACCTCAAAAATCTATCAAGCTTATTAGAGCATACTAATATTATCAAAATGAAATTGTAATATGAAATGAAGGGTGTCAAAAAAATCCTTATAATTTTCCAAGATGGGTTACAAATAGGTTGGCTACCATGTATATTGATTTTCAATTTGAAAAGGGCATAAGGGGTGGTATAAATGCCAATCACAGAGGCCTTGCCTTGTTTTAACTATTCTCAGTGGGGAGGTACCATTTCTCAACTTACCATGTATTGATAGGTTTTCTAAAAAACATGAAATGTATCTTTCACTCATTGTGAATATATAAGCAATGGGATCCCCATGGGAGAGTTCTCACACATCTCATAAATCTCACTACGATATATCATGATCGATATGTACCAACCATGTCTATAGAATATCTAATTCATATAAATCCAAAAAGTGTCTAGGAGGTGTATGATAGGATGATAAAGGAATGGATTCCCATAATTAAATATGGACCTGTAACATAATTACAATCTTCAAATAGGTTAGATTCTACAAAATAAATAAAATCTACCTTGAAGAAGATAATTTTTCAAGGATTGCCTCTGGCTTCATCCATGATCAGTAGTCCTCCAATGGTTATAATGTAGGTGCAAACCTTCTTCAATAGTGATTTTTTCCCTAGTTTTGTTTCTTTAGATGTCTTAATGGAAATACAACAAGTTATGGTTTCATATGGTAGTTTTTCTCTTATTACTAATAATCATATCTTGCAAAATCAAGTTATATCAAATGATATTAATTCTCTTATGGTTGATGGTGTTTAGACTCAATGGGAATTAATGGAGGTGGATATTTCTATTCATTATTAGATTGTTCCTACTCATCTTGATTCATATTTAAGTCAAGTTTTTTCATATCTTGTTGTTATTATTGTTTATATTTATACTTTGGGTTTTGTTTCCACAATTACAACTAATGTATTGATTTATAATGTGGATGTCCAAAGTTTTGTGTCTTTCCTCTCATATTCCATTCCTACTTCCAACATTTATTTTCCCTTTTCTTCTACTCCCCATATTACCACTTATTCTCCTCATTATATTGGTTTCTCCTTATTCCACCCTTCTAACAATTTTTTCCTCCAAAGCTCTCATTTTTTCCTCCCAATCCATCTGTAAAGTGATGAATGCATCCTTTTAATCTCAAATGAATCAATTGGGGTTGTTTTTTTTCCATATTTTCTCTTATTTCCATTCCATCAACACAATCCATTACACTACCAACATCACTCACCACCAATACTCCACCCACCATTCCAACAATTGAAAAACAATCATTCACTCCATATATTATCTTGTTGTCATGAAAAATGTTTACCATGAAAAATTCAAAAAAAATTGTCATGACAACCTAGCCCACATTCGAAAATCCCTCTCCCAATCAATGTAAACATGTCCTCCCGGCCAACTCAATTACTATGTTACCCTCATAATGGCTAGGAGGAATGTGATAATTTTATTTTCAAGTGTGTTTCATGTGTAGGGAGGTGATTCATGGATTCATTCAAGACCATTCAGAAGGAATTTCTCCTGGAGGCCCAAAAAGGCCTATTTTTCAGGTTTTTTTGGCACTAGTGGACACCCCTCGAAAGATGACTGTTGAGGAAAAACCACCTGGGAGTTTTGTAGAGGAGATACAAGATGTACTGAAGTGATTTAGGAAAGTTTGGCAAAAAAATTAGGTTCAGGAACAAGCTATGTAATAACGGGCTATTTGTAGCATGGTATAAGGAAATGAAAGTGGTGAAAAAGCTAGTTTGACTTGTTCTAGATATATCAAGAGCCTTGAGAGGAGTTGGAAAAAAATTAGATAATCATTTGGAAATATAAGAGTGTCTAATTCATTGTGCAAAAGGTTTCAAGAGATTTTGAGGAGAAAATTTGTAGATATGGCCCGACAGTGCAGATAAAGACCTTCAATCCTGGTGAAGATTCAATTGAATATTTTGGAGTTCCAAGGATAGTTAGAAGCTGATTAAAAGATCCCAAATTGGATAAAATGAAACCCTCCTACATTTTCCATATGTTGAGTTGGACAAAATGATAATTTTTCCTTCGGTGGCAGTTGAACCTTCCGGGAAATGCCTGTGACTAGAATTAAAAAGGGGCCTAAATTTAAAAGAGGAATAAAAATTAGGTCCTAAAATTGTGAAATTATTTATTTGGTATTTTCCACTCAAAATGATATAATTTTTCCCATAGGAAACACCAAGGGAAGATCTCGGGGCAAAAAAGGCACTCCGGCAGGCTATTTTTAACAGTGTAATGGTGACAACCTAATTTCCAAAAGTGGAAAATGCGTACTTAAAGAACCCTGATGTCTCATTTTTCCATGTGAAAAAATTAAAAATGGACATGGGGGACACAATATTGTGCCACCAAGGAGGAGGGAGACTTTTCATCACTTAAAAGACAACTTAAGGTGTTAGAGATGTGTTTTCAACTCACTTAAAGACTTGGCCCCTTTCTCATGTTAAGCTGACACTATATAAAATTATGAGGGGGTGATTTCCATTTGTAATTTTTCTAAAGGGACATTAGGGACACAAAAATTTTCCACCATGGAGGAGGGAGACTTTGTGTCACTTAAGTTGCAAACTAGGGTGTTAGGGAAGTGTTTTCAACCTCACAATCTCATGCCCCCTCCTCACGATGAGGCCCTGACCCATGGCACATTTTTGAAGAGACATGATTCTCATTTCCCACCTTGAATTCCCCTTAATAAGATGACTGGCATAAGGGACATGATGGGGTTCTGAGATCCCATCAGTGAAATTTTTAACCCTACCCCAACCAATGGTTAATGTACAACTGATGGGGTTAACCCATTCAGAAATTCAAAAACCCCACCCTTGAGTCTCAGCTAACTGGGGGGAACACGGTGTTTCAACTAAATGAGAGGTGAAAATTCATTTGAAAATGGAAAGGCATTTAAATATCAACATGGCTCAAAACTTATCCATTTTTCCATGTTTATACATTCTTTTCAACCACCCTCTATTTTCTTGTTATGGCTATCAAGAAATACGAGGCATCCACCATGGCCAAAACACATTTTTGCTTATTGCTTACAAACCCCACCTCTTATGGCCCTAAAACTCAGACTGTAGCTTCCCTATGAGAACACCTTTGGAATGAGTGTTTACATGCCATCATTAATAATCTCATCCATTATTTACAGTCTTTTAAATTTTTCAGCCATGGAAAATATCTCCTAATATATATAGAGTTGCAACGATCCAAATTGCCTCAAATTCGGAGATGATAATCTACAAAAAATCAATAGCTTTCTAATGAGCACTTGCTTGCCCCATGAAAATGAGTTTGATTGAAGATATGGATGACTAATTTTTTTTACATTATTCTTTGTCTAAAGAAGAAAACATAGACCTACAAGTTTAATTTTCATTTTCACGAATATTCAAACGAGAGAAATCCCCGAAAATTGGAGTAAAACATCCCAGATGCGAAGTAGAATTTTTGGAAACCATTTTTACTTTGATCCGACACTACGTGGCCAATTTATATTTTTAGTAAGTTCCTATTCTAATCCACTTATTAAGAATATTAATTCCAAAGTATGAATGGATCCAAGTCACTCACCTCATTCCCCAAGAGGAAAAGTGCTCAAAAGTGATAATTCGATAAAATTGCCAATACTCGTTACCCAGGAAGAACTTACTAAAAATAGTAATTGTCTGAAAAATGCTCAAAAATGGTCATGGTTGATCATCCTCTACATAAATTAATAATATCAACCTTCACGGAGGATAAAATCATGCTTGCAAAGGGGTGGACAGTGGCTTTGTGTCTCAAGTAGAAGAGGAGCCTCTCGGTCCCCAATTTTGGTCATGATGATGTGCATTTTGGTATCAGTGTGCTTCTCACTTCATCGAATGTGTTGATCAAATGATAGAATTATCTTCCATCCAATATACCACCTTCATTCCTCTCATGGTCAGGAATATTCTTTTCCTCATCTCATTGGTCACTCCATTTCCCAAGGGCCAAGATCATCATGTTGAATTGTGTAGGCAATGGTCTCAAGTTGCATCAAGAACTTGCTAGTTTGGAGGCATGCTAGTGTTTCAAAGGTTGGAAGAATTTTTCAAATGAGGGAAAAAATCCTTCCTTTTCTTTAGTGGTCAAACGTTAATCAAATATCTTTTCAATAAGTGCAAATGTGCTACAGAGGATCTTCATTCTAGGGGTGTATTGAAGGGGAAAAGTTTCTAAAGGATCAATCTTCATCGGTGGAGCACCATAGTGGAGGGTCATCAAATTTCAAGGTTTCATCTTCATCATCATTGGAGCTGATCTTCATCAAGGGCAGAGGAACCTTCATCCATGCTTTGGAGCATATTTTATCTCCTCTCTTCATTCTTTCTCCTCTTCTCCCCCCCTTCTCTAATTCTTCATTGTATGTAATCATGAAATTTTTTCCTATTTACTTAAGTGACAATTTTTTATTTGTAAAGTGTAAAATTAATCTCTCAAATTATAAGAGAGGTACTTAATTTGTCTCTTCTGAGGCTAATTCAAAATTCAAAATTGATGGGGCATGAAGATTCATGTGGGGGGTAGATGAAGAGTTCCATTATAAAGCTATAAATTGGTAGAGCTTCCTCATTTCAAAGGATGATTATTCTTGTTTACTAGCTCTCATATTCTTTCTAGGAAAAAGTTATCAATTTCCTTTATCTCCTTTGTCTATGTTTCCTCTCCATCTCAACTACACTCCATGAACATGCAATTGTTGAATATTATGCATTTATACTTTGTGTTATTTGTATCATGTTTCTTTCTTATTCTCATGGTAAATTCTCATTGAATCCAAGGATGTATTATAGTTTTAAGAAATAAACTCTATTGTGTTATTTATTATGCAAAACCATCCCCACTATTTCTCTTCTCACCTCTCTCTTGACTTATTTCCTCCCTTGTAGTATCTACAAGCATTTTTACACAGGTGTAGGGAAGTACCCCTGTGTGATCCTTGATTGAAAGACCACCCCGATTGTTAGAATAATGTACATAATTTACTTATTTTCAATAAATGGATCTGCCCCATTCAAGTAGAGGGACTTAGTCCCACACTGTTGGTGAGAAAAATCTAATTTTCCCATGTGAAAAATTATTTTTCTAATAATTTTTGGCAACTCTGTTAGGGAAAGATCTTCCCTTGTGAACCCATAAAGATCTCTAAAAATACAAAAAAAAAACATATATTTGAAAATCCATAAAAAATTAAAAATTATTAATTACCAAAAATACTATTTGAATGTTTAATGAGTATTGTTGTAATCCCATTGAAAAGTCTGCATTTTTCAAGTCTCATCCCTCTCTAATGCTCTAAACAAACTCGAAGAAATAAGGTATACCCAAGGTATACCCTTTTTAATATCATAGAACATTAAAATAATTCTAAAGTGAAGATTTATGAATTTGAATATTTGCATAATCACCTGGCACAATTTGATAAGCTTATCCATTATATCGAAGGTAGTAGTTCAAAGCCTAATACTATGTTTCCTAGTTCCAATAGATTGTAACTACCAACTCCACCTACTCCTCCATATAATAATATGATTGCTATGAGTGTATCAAATACCAATAATATTGATCCATTCTAACTCTCCCTTCTCATTAAAGGATACCAACTGAATAACTACATAATAGATTCGGGAGCTTATGATAATGTAATTTCCATAAAGGTTGTCAATGCTCTCGAACTTACCTTGACACGGGCCAATGGATCTTTCTAATCTATGGAATCCAAGGAAATCCCACTTTTGGGGTGGATCAAGGATGCACAGGTGAATCTCCTTGAATTTTCGGATGAGAAATTATTGTTGACTATTTTGATAGTAGATATTTTGGCATCATTTGGAATGTTGCTAAGTAGAAGATTTTTTCAGGAATCGGGAGGTAAAATCCAAATGACTCGGTCTTCTGCAACCATTCTGGTTAAGAGACAAATGGAAAATTTTCTTCCAGTAAGAAAAATGAAACACACTGTATAAAATTTAGAAGATCCAAGAGCTAATGTCTTGTATAAGGACAATGGGAATGGAAATCATTTCATAACAGCCAAATATGAGGCTAAAATTCCGATCTGGTTGGATATTGGTAATGATGAAGAGTGAAAAGATCTTGAATTTCAAAAGAGTAGCCTAGAATTTCCAAATAACACATGCCATAAGGAAGATGAAGTGATTCTTGATGAGTTCCAAACTGAAAAATCAGCAAATGTATTATTTCATGAAGAGGTTGTGTTCCTATTTCCCTGCAAAGAATAGTATTCTCTTGGTGATCATTGTAAACACCCAAAAATTACACACATGTTTCCACTTGTTCCTAGTTCACTTACTAATACACCCTGTTATTCACCCATTTGTGATTAATTGATTAAATTGATTAATTCATACACATTGTACCCTTTGGATTAATTAAATTAATCTCATGTATCCTTTGTACCCCTTTAGCTAAGTTAATTACCATCTATTAATTAAATAAGTAATTAAGTGTGTGCACATCTTAGTCAACTGCCACTTGGTCAAAATCCACTTGGACTCCACTTAGACTCCATATCCTTATCCTAGTTAACTGCACTTCTAGAATCCTAGAAAGGTAGGGGCAATTGAATTGCACGTACAACCACCTTTTCAGATGTAACTTCTGTAATTAATTCTATTTACTGCCCCTAAATGCCCTAACACTACGGTAACTTCCTCCAATGTTATTTTTAGCATATGCATTCAACCGTATGTAACCAATTTCTAACTAATTTTGCCTCTATAAATTGTAGGCTTACTCTCTTATTAATCGTCTTGAGTCTTAATTACAATAATTATGCTAAATTTCCAAGACAAATTATTTGTTTTTGTAGCATTTGCAATCACATTTAGTTTACATTCAAGAGCACCCATATCCATTTACAAGGTTCCACAGATGAAGTCTCCACAACCTTACTGAGGTTTGCACTGAAGGATTACAGGGAGGTTTGAAAAATTATTTGTTTATCTTTCTATTATTGTAGTTTTTCCTTGTTTACAATCAATGTATTGATAAAACAACTTTTTAGCCTCTCATTAAGGATGTCATCTTTGAAGATGAGAAACTAATTCGTGATGAACCTTTGGAAGATTTAAAATAAGAATTTGTGTAAGAAATGTTGAGAGTTGCAGAAGAAACATAAGATCCCCATATCATCCTTAAATTCCTAATGCAATCCATGAAATTGCAAGATAGGTATGAATCTAGTTCTGATTTCTCTGTTAATTCAAAAAATTGTCATGATGAAATAGATCAAGATGAAAAATCTGATGCCTCTCTTGAAATAATGGTTGATGGATGTGATGATGAAAATGAAGTTTTCTCTTTTCCATTTAAAGAGGAAGATTCTCTCAATTATGAAAATGTTGAAACAAAGGTGTTGCTTGGAAATTTTGTCTTTTATACACAAGTAATAGTTCATGGGACAGCAGTCCCTCTTCTTTGTGGGGAGGTTCCCTTATTCACCAAAAATCTAGAAATATATAAATTAACAATCATTAAATGATGATTTTGGTGTAAATAATGTCTTCATATTCTTACAACCTCAATACAAAAGATGAAAAAAAAAATACTTCAGAGGAGGAAACAATAGCTTGTATGAGTAAGAGGAGTGAACTAGGGACATAAAGTTCAATCTAATCCACCAGTCAAGAACACAAGTATTCTCCTTGGTTGTGTAAGATTAATCACTATTGTAAGAAAAGGTGAGAAGAAGACAACACAATCATATATATAAACTGCAGAGTAACACTTTACTTTTGTATACATGAAGCTTTAAGAACACATGAATTAGTATATCATAAAATCCATTAAATATAGATGCAATAGACACAAGGTTCTTCACACTAGATCGAATGGATTGAACACATAGTTTCTATATTCAAATATACTAGATTCACATTCATAATTACAAGGAAAAGAACACAGACAATATGGATAACTTCTTATTATGTATTGATTTCAAATGCTTTGTGTCATTACATTCAAAAACACCAAAATCCAACTTTACAATGAGAAAGAAGCCTTATATAGGCTGAGGGGTGGTTGCAACCAACTTTCTAACTAATTTTCATTTAATTAAGTGCTAACACTTAATTAATGAATTACATAATCTAGATTTATTTACAATTTTATGTTATCAAAATGATAAATCTAACTTCGAAATATAACAACTAGAAAGAAATATTTTCAAGAAATAGAAGAAGGTGCACTTGTGAGAGATGCAGCCAGGATCTTCACTTTGAGTACATGAAGCCTTATTTTTTCCAAAGCACTAGAAATCTCCATGACCTTTGGAATAACAGTGTTCATTGTAGCATTCAACAATCTTCCAAGGGAATATTTTTTTTCCTTAGAAATTCCTACATTGTGTAGTTCTTTGATTTCTTCCATCTTCTCTTTATTGATAGTCTCAGACTTGAACAAATATTCCTTGACAAGTGCACTAAATTTTTCTTTGACTTCATCCACTAAATTTTTCTATGTATAATTGTCCTTGTAGACTTGGCATCTAAGATCTTGTAAATTAACCAATATCCCATATTTGAAGGCTTCTCCTTTTTGTACCATGCTCATGAGTTTTGTGACTACCTCTTCAAGTACCTTGATTTTCCATTCAACACTGAATACCCACTTCCTCAAAATATTACTCTTGGATTCATCAAAGACATTATGAGAAGGGAGGATTTTCTCATCAGCCATGCTCATGATCCTTAAATCTTGAATGCACTCCAACCATAGCTTAAGTTCTTTTTTTGATCCTATGATAGTTGTATCAAATTGATTTCGAGCTATAGAAATGTTGTCATATACCTTATAAGCTTCCTCGATGAATTTCAATCTAGAAATCAACATTCCTTCCACCAAGGCTTCAACATCTCTACCATATGAAGCATGTCTATGAATCTCCTTAATGACTTTGACATATTCTTCAAAACAAATAGTGGGAGGATGCATTGAGGAGAGAGGAGTTGGATCAAGAAATTTATAACTCAAGAGAAAATAATTAATAAAGTTGGAAAGAACTTGAACCTATTCTTCCTATTGCTCGTGTGTTTGTTTATCTTTCTCAACTCTCTCAATTACTCTAAAAACTGTCTCCTTCGAATTTTTAAACTCCCCTTCAGGAGTAGATTCACCAAGTGGAATTATAGTTAGTTACATGTCTACAAGAGTGATATATTTTTCACCCTTCTCTCCCCTTGGTTTTATAATCTCCAAAATTTGTTGGCCCTTTGAATCAGAAACTAACCTTGAAGTTATCTTAGCTCTTTTTGGTGGAGGAATTGTATTTTTTCCAAGAAAAGTAGTAACAACATCAAAACCAGGACCAGCTATCTTAGGATTAAACTTCTTCTTCTTGCTATCAATTATGGGTTGGACCCATGTGAAAGAGTCATTTGAGGATGGAGGAGGAGGTGGTGGCAATGTCAAAACACTAGGAGGACCAAGAGGCTGAGTGGATGGATTTTCTAGAGTAAGTACCTCAACAGAAGAGGAAGATACTTATTTTATTGGTGATTTTGGATTTGAGATACTTACTTTCCCAGTGTTATTCTCTATGATCTTCACATCATCTTCTTCTTCTTCACCCTCCTCACTTTCTTCTTCATCACTAATTTTCTCCTGATCATTCTTTTGTTGTTTTTGGCTATATTTTTTGTATCATCCTTTTCCTTTTCAACTATTTTCATTTCTTCTCCCAGTGGTTGTGAAACTTGTTTAGGAGTAAGGGAATATTCTTCTGTTAAATTCTGAATGTTTTCCTCTTCCACCATTTTCTCAGGAGTCTTTTTAATTTCCTCTATCTCCTTAACTTTTTCCTTCTTTGCATAAGCCTTAGTTGTAGAGTCCAAAAGTGAGAAGGAAGGGGTTGATTGAGCATGTTCCTCTGAAGGAGAAATGGAAACACCTTTATGTGATGAAGAATCCTCTTGAGAGGAGGATTGTGTCACATTTGGATTGTTTTCCCTCATCTTCTTATTGAACCAAACTTTTGTTCTCACTAAAACTGGATTGATTATTCCAGAGAGATCATCCCTCTTTTTTTGAGACCAATAAATAATAAGAAGGGACATGTGTTGAATGGTTTTGATATACTCAACAAAGTATGAATCTTCACTATCATCCTATAAATATCTAGAACTTTATATACCTTGAAATATTTGACCTGAAGTAAAGATTAGTCCTGCCAAAATACCTTCTCCTTACCTTATACTCATCTAAGTAATCTTCCCAATAATCTTCAAGAGAAGGTATGTGATAATAAGACATTCTGAGATGAGTAGAGATAAAACCTTTGATATCAAAGCAAGATCTTTTGTGATATGAGTAGAACTTGAAGTCAGCAATTGTTCTTTCCACATTCTAAGCATCCAAGATCGTTTTGCAAGTATAATTTCCCAAGGAGATAGGGAATTGGATGTCAATGAACTTATTGTCTCTAAAGGTTCCGTGTAATATGTCTAATTGCCTAAAAACTTCCACCAAAACCATTTTTTTTCATTATAGTACATATGTAGCTTGTTATTAGGTAAACCCTTAAATCTAGCTAACCTAATGTAAGAGAACCTCCTGTACTGGATGAAGAGGATGCCATATGTTGAAATCAACTATTTTTCCTATGCAGGCACTCTTTCAGTTGTTTTTCCCTCTAGTAGCCTTACTATATACATGGTGAAAACATCATCCACCATTCTAAAATGGAACTTTCTATTTTCAAAGATGAGTTAGGGGTAATACTCATAAACTGGTTGATTTTTCTTATCTTCTTGAAGAGACAATCCTACCATACCCTATAGGTTGCAATTGTGTACATTAGGTAGGAGGTCATGTAGAATGTCTTGCTTTGTTGCACATTAACCAATTGTTCAATGAGATTTTCAAAAAATATCTCTCCCCAATTCAAGATTTGTTTCCCCTCATAGACGATGTTGATATAAAAAAGCATCTAGAATTGATAGTCATTGGTGGAAGGAACACCCATTAATCTAGCAAATAGGGTGATGATATCAAATAACTTTTCCTTGAATTCTGACATGTACAAAACTTTTGGCATCTTAGAAGCTCCCCTCTTCTGAGACTTAAGCCATGATTTGGATATCATTTCCTTATATCTTTAATTGTCTTGCTCAAAGAGGTTATGAGCTTGGACCCTGGATAGACTGTTATAATATTCAATGATGGGAACTCTCAGGGCTATAATTATACAATTGTCATCATGTTTGGCAATAACTTGGCCCTAGGGATCTCTAACTTCCTTAGTATCAGAAACAAAGTAGGAGGTACAAGCTAGGAAAGTGTTTTTCCATTTTAAAGAGAGAGGGAAACCGACAACATAGGTAATTCCACAATCTTTGATACATTAAGCCATGTGAGTAGGAGTGGCTTCAGTGATATAGGCCCATAAATCATCTAGATTAAAATGATAGATATCACTATCCCCAATATTAGACATGGAGGTTTCCAGAGAGGATATGTCCTCGTACACCCCATACTAGAATTTCATGGTGGCAACATGAGGAGATAGACTTAGAAAAATGGGGTTTAACAATGGATTCTAGGAAGAACAAAATAGTAGGGAAAAAAATTCAATTTGACGTAAAGTAATCATAGGAGGCTCCATAATCACTCACCTTTGTTATAGGAAGAATGGCGTTCTCCTCAGGATCCCAATGTAAGACAATTTATTTGGATAGGGGTTGACAAATGAGAGAGTTATGGCTAAAAATTTACTTGAGGGCATGAGAATGGGAGAACAATGCACAGTTGAAATTTTCAACTTGGAATGGTAAAAATGAATTACCTTACTTCCTTTTATACCTTTTCCGTTAGACAAATGACTTGGTAAGTGATCAATTTGAGGTTTTACAGTGTATTGCAGGGTATAGAAAAGATTACAGAATGATTTTACTCACTTTTTCCTTGTATTGCATATATGACGGAGATACGGGGAAATGGAGGCTCGAGGGAATAGCGGATTGAGTGACTCAATTTTCCAACATATCCGTAATACATACAAAAGCTATTAAGTGTGGAAAATGTGGGTTTACAGGGAACAACGTGTAAAAGGAACAAAGGCTGGGGTGCCTCAAATATTTGAAAACTCCGCGATAGAATCAGACCAAGGAAATGTGGGTAGATCGGGGCTTACGGGGAACACACGATCCAAAGGAACAAGGGTCACAGGGTCACAAAATATCTGCATCTCTGCAATACAAAAAACACAACGTGAACTCCAATAAAAGGTTTCACAAATCAGGAACAAGTGCGGAGAACAAGGGGATGCATTGAACTGAGGCCCGAGTGGAACAAGGGTCACGAGTTCCTCAAATACTCGGAGTATCTACAATATAAAGGATCACTAAGTAGTGCGGATAAAGAGGGTATCCAGAGAACATAATGCCCACGGGATTAAGGGTCACAAGGGACCAAAACTTCTGATAATGTCGCAATACAAAGAACTTAGGAAAACAAAGGACCTTGAGAGTAGTTCCATATGACTTGGAAAATTCTTCACAAAGTAGAATGAGAGTATTGCAGGTAAAGTGGTGATGCAAGGAATTAGAGACCTGGAGGAACATGTTCCACTTGTTCCCCTGAAAATCTGAAATCATGGCAATACAAATTAAATGACTCAAAATACTTAAAATGACCTAATTTTTTTAATCATTTTCTACTCCTCCAGAACTTCACAAAGGAAAACAATGTTGACAAAGAGGTCACTTGACCAAAAATAATAATTTTTTTGAAAAATTACACATTTTCTGGGCAAGTGACAACAAAAGGTATTTAAGTCCTTTAGAGATGAGGCCTCCCATAATGAAGAAGCAGTGAAATTCAATGAGATTTGGGATAATGAATAGATTTCTCCATATTGTTTCCTTGAATTTAAAAATGAATATTATCAAAATGAATATGAAGGTGAGATTTTGGAATTTTGGAAGGAGTCTCTTCAATATCTTAAAACTTGTGGAAGGAACGGAAGATCCCGAGCTCAATCTTGATATATTGGCTCATGTCATGACTATGCAAGATAGGTATGAAGATAAGTTTGATTCTTCTTTTGGTGTCAAAATATTTCATGATGAAATAGGACGAAAGGATGGACTCGGTGCTTCTCATTAAAAAAAATTTAATAAGCATGAGTGTGGGAAATAGAAACACTTAGAGAATTTAATAAATCCAATCAAAAATCAGCCTTTGGGAAGTGTTGAAATACAAAATAATAGATCACCAACGTGGATGAACATAGAGGAAAATTTACAGTCTAAGATTGATAGTAAGAACAATGGAATTTTTAGGGAAAGCTTTGAGCATCAAAATAATTTTTAGGCTCACTCCTCCCAAGTATATATACATTCATGCAAGTAATGACTTTCATAAGAAATTAAGGAAAGAAGGTTGCTTCCTCATACCAGTAAATGGTTTCGTGGAGCATTATCACCCAATGTTACCCACTCAAGGGTAACATGTTCCAAAAAATGAAAATTGATTCAGCAAAAGTGGTTTGTCCCTCGCCTATACCATGGGTGATTTTAGGTGTGTGTTTATTTCCCTTTCCTATTGTGTTTTTGTTTCTTGTTGTGTGTTGCATGTATGTGTTCAATAAAGAAAGATTCATTGTATATCTCTGATGCGACTCTATATAAGCCCAATAGATAAGGCACTATTCCACATAGTGTCTTGAGATTATGGAATTCCTACTTGTCCTGACCTCACTATGCTCAATCCATAACAAGTCTCCAAGGTAGAGCCAATTATTGTCATGTAAAATGTTTACCATGAAAACTTCACACAAAAAATCATGACAACCTAGCCCACATTCAAAAATCCCTCTCCCGATTAATGTAAACCTATCCTCCATCCAAATCACTTACTATGTTACCCTCATAATGGCCAAGAGGAATGTGATAATTTGATTTTCAAGTGTGTTTCATGTACAGGGAGGTGATTTATCAACTCATTCAAGACCATTCAGAAGGAATTTCTCCCAAAGGCCCTAAAAGGCCTATTTTTAGGATTGTTTTACACTGGTGGACACCCCTCAGAAGATGAATTTTGAGGAAAAACCCACTTGGGAGTTATGCAGAGGAGTTACAAGATGCACTGAAGTGATTTAGGAAATTTCTAAGGTAAAAATCAGGTTTATGAACAAGTTATGTAATACCGGATTATTTGTAACATGGTATAAGGAAATGAAATCGGTGAAAAAGATACCTGGCTTATTCCAGATATATCAGGATCCTTGAGAGGATTTTGAAATAAATTAGATACTCATTGGAAAGCTAAATATTTCTACTTAATTGTGTAAAAGGTTTCAAAGTATTCTGAGGAGCATATTTACAGATATGGGCTCGATAATGCGAACAAAGACCTTTAATCCTAGTGAAGATTCAATTGAATATTCCAGGAGTTCCATTGATAGTTAGAAGATGATTAAAAATCCAAATTGAATAAAATGGTACCCTCTACATATTCTATAGGTTGAGTTGGACAAAAAATTAAATTCTTCTTCGGTGGCAGTTTGATCTTCCGGGAATTTCCCATGAACAGAATTGAAAAAGGGGCCTAAATTTCAAATAGGAAGTAAAATGACCAAAGTAATAGTTGACATGGGGGACATAAGAGTGTTCCACCAAGTTGTATGATTCATAATTTGAAGTTTTTTCACTTAAGTTGAATCTTTGAGTGTTAGAAAAGTGTTTTCCACTCACAATATGACTTGGCCCCTTTCTCATGTTGAGCAGAACCTTTGCACATTTATTAGGGGTTTATATCATTTTTTCCTTTCATACGGTTACATGGGGGACACTAGAATGCACCACTACATAGAGAGGATGAGTTGTGGAACTTAAGTGACAACCTGGGTGGTTAGGAGATGTTTTCAACCTCACTCTCAAATTCGGCCCCTTCCTTATGATAAGTTGACCCTATGCACACCTAGGATGCCCTAATTTCCATTTTTTCCTTTTCTAAGGGTACATGGGGGACAAAAAATTGTGCCACAACATGAATATCCCCTCCCATGTCACTTAATACTAATGACTTGTACACTAGGAATGTGTTTTCAACCTCACAACTCAAATCCCCATGCCCCCTTCTCATGATGAACTAACCCATGAAACATGTTTCAAGATATGGTGTCCCTTTTTCCCTTAATAAATTTGGTAAGGTACATTAGATGGTATGAGACCCATTAAGAAAGTTTTAACACCACCCTTGAGCCTCAGCTAACCTGGGTTAAACAGGGTGAGTAAACTTGGAAAATGAGAGGGAAAATTCGTTTGAAAATGGCTCAAGGCATTTAAATATCAACATGGCTCTACACTTAGAAATTTTTACATGTTTCTCTATATTTTATCACTACACTCCATTGATATTATTACTGTCAAGAAAAACCGGGCATCCACCATGGCCAAATCACACATTTGCTTATTGCTTGCAAACTCCACCTCTGATGGCCCTGAAACTCAAACTGTAGCTTCGATGTGATAACGCCTTTAGAATGAGTGTTTACATTCCCTCATTAATTACCTCATCCATTTTTTACAATCTTATAAAATTTTCATCCATTAAAAATGTCTCCTCAGATCTAGGGAGTTGCATCAATCCAAATTGTCTCAAAATCAAAGAAGGTGGTCTACAAAAAATCAACTTTCTAATGAGCACTTGCTTGCCACATCGAAATGAGTATGCTTGGAGATATGGATTGATATTTTTTTTACATTATACTCTGTCTAAAGAAAAAAACACATACCAGAAAGTTTTATTTTCATTTTCACAAAGATCCGAAAGAGAGAAACCCCCGAAAATTAGAGCAAAGCATCTTGGTGTGAGATAGAATTTTTGGAAACCATTTTCACTTAGATCTGACACTCCATAGACAATGTCTATTTTTAGTAAGTTCCTATTTAATTCAATTACTAATAATATTAAGTTTGAAGTATGAATGGATTCAATTCTCACCCATGAAGAACTTACTAAAAATAGTAAGTGTCTGGAAAATGCTAAAAATGGTCATGGTTTTTCATCCTCCACATACCTCACTAATCCCAACCATCGTGGAGGAAAAACTCATGCTTTCAAAGGGGTGGACAATGGCATTGTGTCTCAAGTAGAAGAGGATCCCTTTCGGTCCCCAATTTTGGTTACGATGGTGCATTTTGGTCTTGGAGTGCTTCTCACTTCATTGGATGGGTTGATCAAAGGATAAAATCATCTTCCATATGATATCCCACTTTTATTCATCTCGTTGTGAGAATATTATTTGCTTCATCTCATTGATCACTCCATTTCCCAAGAGCCAGGATCATCATGTTGAATTATGGAGACAATGGTCTCAAGTTACATCAAGAACTTGGTAGTTTGAAGGCATGCTAGTGTTTCAAAGGTTGGAAACTTTATTCAAGTGAGGGAAATAATCCTTCATTTTATTTATTGGTCAAATTTTCATCACCTTTCTTTTCAATGAGTGTAAATGTGTTACAGATGTGCTTCATTCTAGGGAGGTCTCGAAGGGGTAAGGGTTTCAAGGGATTATTAGTGTAGGATATTTATTTTCCTTGTATTTTTTTAGTTACTTGCATCTTTCCAAAACTCATGGGATATGCTTTCTTAGGTGTTCCAGTTATGTTAAGTTAGCTTACTAGTTGTGTTGAGTTATCTTACTAGTTATATGGAGTCAACTCTACTTCTAGTATCTGTTAGTGAGAGTTATTTCCCACTAATATAGGATGACGTTGCACATTCACAACCTATATGTACTTGAGTTGCATTAGTCTATAAAATGGATTATATGGATTATTGAGTTGATTTGGAGTCATTCTTTCCTTTTTTAATTTTATCTCATTGTTCTTCATGGCTTACAGATTTGTGTGTGTGTGTTCGGTATTTCCTTTGTGCAATTCACGTCTCACATTTCTCGTTGGTGCACTCTTAAATTAAATGTATCCTTGGTGTTCACAATAGGGATCAATCTTCATTAGTGGAGCATCATTGTGGAGGGTCATTGCATATCAAATTTTTATATTCATCATCACTGGAGTTGATCTTCATTAAGGGCATAGGCACCTTCATCCATGCTTTAGAGCATCTTTTATCTCCTCTCTTCATTCTTTATCCTCTTATCTTCCCCTTTCTAATTATTCATTGTATGTAATCATGACATTTTTTCCTATTTACTTAAGTGATAATACAATATTTAAAATTTATAAAATTACTCTCTCAAATTATAAGAGATGTACTTAATTTCTCTCTTCTAAGGGTAATTGAAAAGTCACAAGTGATGGGACATAAAGATTCATGTGGGAGGTAGATGAAGCATTGCACTATAAATCCATAACTTGGGAGAGCCTCCTCATTTCAATGGATGGTTATTCTTGTTTACTATTTCCCATATTCTTTCTAGGAGCAAGTTATCAAATTCCTCTAACTCTTTTGTCTATGTGTAGACATGAAATCACACACATACTATTATTTTATGATTCCATCAAGTATGTTGTTATATGCATAATTCTTAAGTAAGAAAATTATTCATTGGTGACACAATCCTTTGTCCATCGACTTGTTTTGATTATTTCTATTGTCTTTTTCCCTCTCATCTGACATTTTTGTACCTAGTTCTAATTAGGTCACATGGATCAGTGTTTGTCTATCTTTTCACATCTATCATCATTTATCCCAAGACACTAGCACCCATTTTGGATAGTAGTGCCCAAGCACTTCTATCCATTCTAGGAGCTCTTGTCCTCTTTGTATTTTTCACTTATTTTGAAATTTTGGCTCATTCTTTCTAGTTTTCTTATTCCTTTCCCAAGCTCATATTCGGCATTTTGGGTCATTAGTATCAAATTCAAACAAGAGATCTATATATATATATATATATATATATATATATATATATATATATATATATATATAACATATACTCTATTATACTAGGTGGAAATTCTAAGGGGAAATTTCATCTACATACTATCACTACCATTGCAAGGTGATTTAACAAAAATAAAGGCTTTTTGTTAAAACCCTAGATAGCCTATTTCAGATTCACAGCAATAAATGAAGCAATAAAGTACATGAAGTAACACAAGCAATAAGCAGGATGAATAAGCCATAAATGAAATGAAGAGTTAGAATGTGTATCTGATTTCACAATTAATCCTAGACTATGTGAAGATTGATAATTGGTAAAACTAGAACATAGGAGGTCATAACCAAACCCAGAAAAATGCAGAAGTGCATAGCAAGGTTGGACTAGGGCACATGGGCGCTAGGATCCCTGTGTAGGAGTTAGATTCTATGTAAATTCTCATAAAATTATCTTTGCAGGGTCAATGAGTTATTGCAATCCTTCATTGTCTATCATTATAATGTTGTTAATAACCTACAATAAGAATATGACCTCAAAAGCTCCAAAACACATCAAATCTTTAAAAAAAAAAAATACGAAATGGGTTTCAGACTATCTTCAGCTCTCAAAAAAGGGATCTTACGACTAATCTTTGCACTCCATCTTAGACCTAATGTAATTTTATGTGTGTAGGTGTCGAAATCATGCCCTAGGTGGCTCTTGTGTGTGATGCACGTGATAGTGAGCAATAGCTAGACGTAAAATATGTAAATAGATGTGTGCATGGAAAAATGAACTTCCCTTTTATGTGTGTATGTAGAATAACCAAACCTTGTCCCTTAAGTGGAGCTAAATGGGTGATTTGATACTCTTTAGATGCTTTGTGGATGCAACCTTATGTGGTGATAGTAGATGCTTAGAGCGTGGTCCTTTATTATGATCACATAACTTTATATTTATATGATTCCCTTGTTTGGATTCATAATTAACCCTGAAAAATTTCCAACTACCAAAAATATAAGATGCCCAAATGGCTAGAAAGGATCCAAAAGATGTGAACAAAGTACAAAGAGGTAGGGGCATCTGAGGGGACGAGATTACCTGGCACTGGCATCCTAGCTAGGCGCTAGTGTCTAGAGTGAGAAATGTCAAAGTATGAAAAGACATACATGGCTAGAAGGTGTGCAAGATCAACAAAGGAAATCAAAAGCAAGAAAATATAGCCAAAGACATGGGTTAATTAGTACTTTTCTTACTTAGGAATCATATGAATAGTAGTATGTGATCAGGACTAGATAGACACCCAAAGTGTGTGATTTAGTGTCTACATTTTCCCCCATGTTATGTTATTGAGTGAATTATCGATAACATAAAGTAGATAAGAGATGCATACCTAATAATTTTGTAGATCGATGGTGAAAATTGTTTTGAGAGACAAGAAAAAGCATGGAGTGATAAAAATGTGAGTCATGGATGCTAAAGAAGAGGAATTGAAAAATAAGAGATGATGATGACCCTAGGGAGAGAGTGTATGTGTAGATGTTGCGATGTGCCTATTTTTAATGCCAATTTTTGTGGGATTTGGTATGATTGATGTTACTACTGATTCCTATAAGGACAGACTTGTAAAAGAGAAGAACAAATAACTAGTTAAATACACGTATATGAAAAATTTGATCAATATGAGTAAAAAGTGTGTAAGAAATATTCTAAAAATGTGAAAATTAATATGTGCACCTTATCTGTGATGAGTGAAAAATATAGAAAGGATCCTATAGATGATGTAGAAGAATGGGTTCTTTGGGAGATCTCATGTTAGCTGCACTAAATGCAAGTTTTTAGGGTGATCTCACTCCAAGAAGGGAAGAAGTGTAGGGAGAAAAGTCTAGTGTCATCCTCCAACCTTTAACTACTTCCCAAAGTATAGAGCACCACTACAGATGGTTTGTAAAAATATGATTTGTTTCAAACAATTATGATCCAATGTGAAAGTAGAAAAGAAAATGTAATGCATGCATGTCGAGTGTTGAAGGACTAACTATCCTATAAATTTCATTGTGTGAAGTGCTAAGAATTGCGTTGAACTGAAAAATATTGTGTAATTTCCCCTGGTCACATGTGTTTAGGAAGGGTCAAGGGTGCCTAGGAACTACTTTTCGAGTCTAGACGTTGCTAACGATGTTGTGCTAAGGACCCAAGTCAAGATTTGGGCCATTGTTGAGACTAAAGATTGTGTTGGCTATGTGCTAAATTGTAGTGAAATATTATTATAGAATGTTGTATGGGGTGACTAATTCACCCAATGATTCCCCCCTCATTTGGGTTACATGCGACATTACTGAGGAGTATACGGCCCAAATAAGGGCCGACCGCTGAACAAAAACTAATTCCCTACAAGGGAAGAGAATGTTCTTGGTAGAAACCAAGGCACACGCAAAAAAATTGGATGGAAAATAAGTGTTAGTGCAAGAAGGTAAACATGTATGTAGAATAAAATATGTAAGCTAAGTATGTAAGAAGACAATGAAAGCAATTAATAGTCTAAACAAAGTAAACTGCAAAAAGTGGGTTACAAACATGGGACATCACTCATGATGTCACAAGACAATTGAGGCCGACATAGCCAAAATCAAATAGGGTGCACACAAAACAAAGGGAAAATCCCACAAACAATGGAAACCAATTACAAGCAATGACAGATAATAGTAAGCAATGTAATAGACATCCATCGTGGCAAGTAGGCCTGCAAAATAAATACTACACATGAAGCACCCGTTAGCATGTTATAAATATAAATGGTATGTCAAAACATGTATAATATGATATAGTAGTTTGCTATGAAAAATGAAACAATAGCACATGTAGTCTATGAAAGTGGATGTCCCCAAGAGCCATTGTGGGACTAGTAATAGGTATTGTGTCAAGAATTTGTGTTGCGTGTATCAATCTGTGTAAATCATGTGAACACAACTAGAAGGCAAGTGAATGCACATGTGTATATAGAAAGAGATAATGACATACAATGTATCCAGCTAGTACATGTAATAAAGTATATATGTAAGCATGAGTAAGCAAGAGTAAATGCGACCAAGATATGCAATATGTTGTGGATGATATGGAATGCGGTATGAGTGTGATAGGGGTAGCATGCCCCATGAGCTAATGTGGATGAGTATGGATGAGATAAGGTTCATTGATGAATTACCCCTCAGTAGTCAAGAATGTACCGCAAAGCAAGAGTGCATCATCGGGTGATGGTTTAAATTGTATGCTAGAAAGATGTTATCATTAAAGCATGGAGCATATAGTGTGAGTGATGTGGTGAGGTTCATTTTACATTGAGACCCTCAGAATTCAATTATGAACCATGGAACTAGAGTTCGCCATATGGTAATGAGCACAAAGTGTGAAATTAGATGCTAGAAAGATATTTTATGAATGTGTGGAGTGCATATGATGTGTAATAGATGTTGCGTAGAAATATATGTAATGAATGTGGGACGTATGAAGTATGTAGTGTGTGAGGTTCTTGTGTATAGTATGCCCTCATAGTCAAGTGTGAACCATAGCACGAGAGTGCGTCACCGGCTAATGACGATACAAGAGTGTATCAATATGTGTAATATGCATGTGAAAGATGAGATGTGAGTGTAGAGTATGTGAGACATCGGAGAATACTATAAGGGGGGAGGAACTACAATGCCCCCAAGTGTATGATGATGAGAGTGATCAAGTGACACTATCTAAAAGGTCATCATTATCCTAATTGAATCCAATTGGGGATGCTTCAAGTTCACCAAATGATTAAGGAAATATTGAAATAATAGATGCCTAATACTAATTATGTAACATCGCTTAATATATGTAATAAAGAACATAAATTGACCCAGTCAAAATAAGTTAAAATTATGAAACCCTAGTTGAAAAGGAGAGATGGAAGGACTTTTCTGATTTCACAATTAATCCTAGACTATGTGAAGATGGAGAATTAGTAAAACTAGAACACAGGAGGTCGTAACCAAACCTAGGAAAATTTAGAAGTGCATAGGAAGGTTGGACCAGGGCGCCTAGGGTAGTGCTGGGGTGCATGGGAACTAGAATCCCTGTCTAGGAGCCAGAGTCTACGTAGATGCTCAGAAAATGATCTTTACAGGGTCACTGAGTTGTCACAATCCTTCGCTATCTAACACTATAATGTCTTATAGTGATCACCAATGTCATTAATAACTTGCAATAAGGATATGTCCTATAAAACTCCAAAACACATCAAATCCTAAAAAGAAAATAATGCAAAATGGGGGTTGAACTATCCTTGGCTCTCAACAAAGTGATCTTACAACCGATCATTGTACTAAATCTCAAAACCGATGTATTTCTATGTGTGTGTGTGTGTGTGTGTGTGTGTTGAAATTGTGCCATAGGTGGCTCTTGTGTGTGATGCACGTGATAACGAGAAATGGCTAGATGTAAAATATGTAAATAGCATGTGTGCATGGAAAAATGAACTTCCCATCCTACGTGTTTATGTAGAATAACCATCTTTTGTCCCTTGAGTGAAACTATATGGGTGTTTTTATGTTCTTTAGATGCTTTGTGGATGTAACCTTAGGTGGTAATAGTATATGGTTAGAGCTTGGTCCTTTATTATGATCACATAACTTTATATTTATATGATTCACTTGCTTATATTTCATAATTAACCCTAAAAAGGTTGATTAACAACAATATAAGATTCCCAAATGGATAAAGAGGACCCAAAATATTTGAAAAAAGTACAAATAGGTTAGGGGAACCTAGAGGGGATGGGGGTGCCTGACGCTCGTATCTTGGTTGGGTACTAGTGTCCAAAGTGAGAAATGTCAAAGTATGAAAAGATAGACAGGGCTAGGATTGTAAGATCAATAAAGGAAATAGAAAGTAAGTAAGTATGGCTAAATACATGGGTTAATTAGTAATTTTATTACTTAGGAATCATATGAATAGTATCATGTGATCAGGACTAAATAGATACCCAAAGTGTCTGATTTAGTGTCTACACAAGGGACTATATTTTTGGGCTGCATACACTTCATAAGAAGCAGAAGTTCTCAATTCCATATCACACATTTACATTTTATCTACCCATATCCCATTATCTTGGTGTCATTGGCATGAGGGAAACCTAAGCACATAATTACATACACAAGCATAAAGAACTACATGGAGTTTGGAATGTAGTACAGTGCTTGGTCATAAGTTTCACTCATCGAGTGACCTTCGAGCTTAGTTTGACTTCACATACTACATTTTTCATTCCAATTTGATGTATTTGTGAGGTTTTACAGGTAGCTAGGGTTTGTGTTGTAGGTTACAGTTACCCTCAGTAATCCAAGTGTGAATATCAAGTGATCAACAGGAAGTGATAGTGAAACCCTAACGATACAGGAAAAAGCATATTTTGACCTTCTACACAGTCATCGATGCACCAAGAACAGTCACCAGTGCTCGGGCGCTAGGTTGTCTAGCACCAAACACCCTTGTCTGTCATCATTCTCATAGATCTAAATTTTACAGAGGATATTTACAACACAATTCTAGCCATGTTTAACACTTTACATAACCCAAATCAATTTCAGATTGCACAAGATCCAGCTAAGTCAACTCTCTCTTCCATTTTCTCATAGTATTGTATTTTCTCGAGTGCTTAGACATCTATATATCTATATATATATATATATATATATATAGTATATATATATATATATATATATATATATATATATATATTATTTTATCATATATGGTACTCTGTAATTAGATTCAATTCATATTTTATTAAATCATTTATTGAACCCTCTTTTATTTGAACTTCTAGCCCTAGGATCCCAAAACCCTAATGGCTCTTAAGAGGTCCCCATCTCCTCAACACCATATGACTAAAACATTCTTGAACCCTATCCTTGATGATGTTGTTTATGTAATTTGAATTGCATGACCTTTACCAAAACCCTCAATGTGATGCTTACTTCTTCCAACCACTTCTTGATTTCCAAAAATCTCATCCTTCTAACTTCCACAACTCTAGTGTTTTCATAGTCTCTCCTAACCAAAATTTTACTCAATGTTTTCCTTACTCTACCATAGTCATCCATACTACTACACCTTCTTCCACTCCTCTTATAGCACATGATAGTAAAACTGAAAATTCTTTGATTAATTATGTTTTTGGTTGTGATACTATGGGTGTAATTACTTCTACTTCTAATGTTGAAAGTTATACATATGCATGATGTTATTTCTACTAATAGTCAAGATGAAAGCAAAGTTTTATCTCCTACTCTTCCTACTTATGCAAGTGTTTTTAATGACTACAATCATAGGATTTTATAATATTTCTCCTACTACTTCTTTTTATATTGATGATAGTCTTGATTGAACTAGTTTCTTGTGAAAATATGTCTAATAGTGATGTAGACTATGCTTTTAATCATGAACATGTTATTAATGATGTTACTTCTCTTATCACTGTTGAATGTGAATTTACTACTCCTCTTTCTTCTCTCTCTGAAGTTGTTAATCATGATAATTCTATAACTCTTATCAAATCTTCTAATTCTACTTCAAGCATTCCTATAGATATTTCATGTTCCTCTCCTCTTCTCACACCTCTTTCTTCTACTTCTGAAATTGTTGCACATGACGATTCTATTCCTACTATTAGTACACCTATTATCACATCTTTTGATTCTACTTGTATCATTTACATTGACATTCAATGTTCCTCTAGTCCTCTTCCACCTCTTTCATCTTCTTCTACATATGTTATTCATGTTGATTCCATTATTCCCACTAGTGCACCTCTTATTATTTCTTTTGAATCTCCATCTAGCATACCCATGGATCCTTCATGTTTTTATACCTCCTTCCACCTCCACTTATTCTGATAATCACATTCCCATGATCACTCAAAATGGAAAGATCTAACCTCTCAATATACCTCTTACTTCACCTACCATAATCCTTCACATGATATCTTATCCCTCATGCATGTTATTAGTACATTTCAATCTTCATCAGCTCAAATTCTTACTCTTTTAAGTAAAACCTTATTATGCTTCCATTGACAATAATTCTTTGCATTGTTACATTCCCATTCCTGAAAACTATTCTACAATTCAGGTTTTCCCAAGGACTTCATCATGCCTAATGGCTTCTCATGTTTTGATGGAGTTGTTTTTCTTCAGAAATTAGTGGCATTATCTACATCTTAAGAATTATTGAGTTGTCATGTGTTCTTATTCTAATGATCACTTATTACACAAAGCATTCTGTCATAGTCTTGTTGATCATGCTCTTCAATGGTACACTCACTTGCCTTTTGGGTCAATCAGCACTTAGTGTGATATGGATGATGTTTTTCTTAGGAAATTTATTTCTAACAATGGTCCTTGAGTCACTTATGAACGTTTTCCTACTTTGCATCAAGGAAGGAAAGACATAAATCTAGATTACATTTTGTGTTTTAATTCTTATATGCATCAGTTATTTTAGCCCATTAATTTAGAAAAGCAATTCATGTTTTGTCATGGCTTAGATTCCTGCATTGAAAT